>OY720268.1:5007500-6257500 GCA_963082995.1 Noctua comes
GTAAAAAGAACTAAATTAGTCGATTCCGAATTCCCGGTATTTTTTGATACAAAAGTGCATTCCATAATAGCCAACACCTACACTTTAGGTAAATATGCATCCGATTATCCGATCACTGGTTATTACTCACCGGATTCTAATTTCGTATTTGAAGAAGTGGAGCTGACTTCAGACGAAATCCTCATTATTTCAGATAATAAAGATAACCCGTAAACTCTCATTTCAACTTTTTTTGTTTATGTCTATACCAAATAAGTCCAGTTTATTTCTCCGTTTTCTTTCAAAAACTCAAAGTTTATCTTGAGGAGGTTCAATATTTAAAAAAATGTTTCTAATAGATATTGTGTGATTTTTCATACATTTTTCCATGAGTTTACTTAATTATACCTAAATAACATAATTAAGTAAACTCATGCTTGAAAACCCTATTTCCATAGAAATTGATGAAAAACTTAGAAACGTTATAGCTCTGAAGTCCTGTACGTAAAATTTTCTATTTTTTTACTATAAGAAGCTACATAACTAGAGTGTATTTCGTTGGTAAAAAAAAATGCTAATGTCATATAGAAAATTTTATATAATTTATTTTCTAATATTTACAAAATAATTTTTAACTCGCATTCCAGGGAAAGTAAAGACTTGTAATTTATACACGACATTATATATACAATTTTCAATTCGTGGTTAATTTTAAATAAGGTGAGCGTTTGTTATTTTGGGAAATATCTACAAAAAAGATTTTGACAAAGTTCATTGACCTTTCAAAAAAACTATTGTAACTTTAAAATTAAGGAATATATTTAAACTGGTGTTTCATATTATACTATATAACAGTTATATCCATCGGAATCCGCTATAAAAAGAGGATGTCCGCTTTTGAGGCGAAATTACACACTGTGAATCGCTCAGCCACTGCGCCAACCATGTCAATGATGATTTAAAATTTGTAGTACCTCAACATACGTTAAATTCTTTATGGCGAGTTATTTAGCTAAATCAACTTTACCAATCCCACTATATATTCTGTCTATCTGCACAATAGTGCCGAAAAAAGTTCACAAGCGGACACAGTGAGTTTCGTGTGTCGGGAACAGAATCGAATTGCGAGTGACAGTGGTAGCGGTATTGAGTGCAAAAAACGAACAAGAAAGAGGGTAGTCCGATTTGTCTGCTCATAATCACCCATCCGCAATAACTTCAGTTTATCCGTGATCATGGTGCTTGCGACAGCGCCGAAATGTGTGAGTCTATTAAATACATTTTCGTTCTTTCTTAATCTTGCTTCAATCTCAATACTTAATAGCACACATGGGAAATTTGAGCAAAAGACAATTTTGATTACGCAATCCATGATCGGGGGAAAAGCTGGTTCATCATATTTCCTCTCGGACCAATATTTGGGGTCAGAACCCCGTATCAATTAGACGAGACTTTCCGAAGCGGTGGGATTATACAGCCTTACAGTACCAGGACCTATTAGTATTAGAAAAATAGGTCATTGTTACTCTAGCGTGGGCCATGAAACAATAAAAATCGCATTGTAATAAAAATAAATGTAGGTATATTTACATACAAGGTAGGTCTTTTATACATACAATAATCATAAAAGTTAACCCATCGGCTTGAAGTCGTCCTGAAAAACAAAATTAAAATGAATGAATTAATATTATGTGCATTCTTGGCGTCAAACTAACCGACCATGTACACAACACCACACTGCGCTCCAAAACACAAATTACTGACGTTACTCAAAAAGCCGCTAAGCTGAAGTGGGACTGGACTGGCCACGACTGCCGCTTGCCCAATGAGCTGTGGGCCAAAATTACCACTTTCTGGAGCCCTGACGCAGAAGGCGTCGCGGCAGACATTGCAGCAGATGGCGGGACAAGCTGGACAAAACCAACGACCAGTGGTCCACATCAGCCAAGGATCGAAACAACTGGAAGTCATGGGGAGGGGCCGCCTTGAATGTGCCCAGGCGGTTAGGAGTGTGTCATGCTCACTTAAATGTCTGATGGTGGCGCGTGTGTCGGATCATTTAGTTCCCTTCAAAATGGTTGAGTTGAATGTCAGTTGTGACTGGTCATCTCTTGGTTGCCACGGCTTATTTTATTTTTGAATTGTTTTCTATGGACACTTTTAACATACACATCTTGCTATATCGTTCTCACATAATGTACCATCTCAACATGAATGATGTAACCAAGAGTTTGTAAAAGTATTCTGATTTAAAAGAGTGTCCATGGAGTTTCTTGCCCGTTCTTCTCCATAGAAATCTACGTTAGGGAATGGGAAACTACAGTACTTTCACAGTTTTTATGCCTTGTGACTGGGACTGTAGCTATTGTTGTCTTTGTTTCGACAATTCAAAAGTGCCTGTAACTGGCCTACTTGAAATAAATGCTTTGATTTGAGGCCTTTGCCCAGCAGTGGGATGGCGCAGGCTAACAGTATCAGTATCAGATTATGTAGTAAATACATAGTTTCAGTTATAAGTATTTTCAGGTGTTATTTAGAGATTTCTGATTGACTAGGTTTAGATTGACTGCCTCCTTGGTCTACTGGTCGCAAGCCGGACTACTGAGCGTGAGATTCTGGGCTCGATTCCCGGATCGGGCAAAGTGATATTGAGTTTTTCCATCAGGACTTTCTCAGTAACAGCCACGGACTCTGAATTTGTGCTCGGTTAATGGCAATAGGCTTGCCCCTATTACATGGGACTTAAAACATAACTGATGAATGTGGGTTTACTATTAGATACACCTCTGCCTAACCCTTCGGGGATTGCAGGCGTGATATTATACATTAATATGTTATGTAGATTTAGATTATACTCTAGGTACCGTGGCACTTGATACTTTCCAAGTTTTCAGGAAGTTCTGTAAATAACGACTAATTAATGGACATTAAAAATATCAAACTCAAGCATAGAGTATTTTATCAGAAAAATTATCGCCTTTGTAAAGGGGTCCAGTATGTTTTTCATACCTTCGTAGCTGTCTAATGAACACTCATTATACACAGCACTCTTAAAATAAAGAAGTACCTGATTGAAGTACCACCACTTTCTACCAAAGAACAGTTCGGGACCAGAGGGTCCTATGCTTCCAAAGTTAGGTCCAAAAGGGTTGATGTTCATATGATCGCCGTCCATCTTAAATGTGCACAATAATTTAATTACCTTCAGTTTTAAAATCGCATTATAAAGGGTGTAAATACACCCGTAACACATCCGAAAGGCACTTGTTTCCCCGTCTTTGCGATCATTTTTTTGTTCTAGACCATACCCGGGAACCTTCTAGTTACTGAGATATTGGGGGTCAAATTTCCAACTTTTTCACAAGTTTTTTTGAAATACATTTTTTTTTTGGAAGATTTTTACTTTACACACCTCCACGACCTCCGTACTATTCAATCCATCCATCAGCACAATGCTTTGAGTGCTTTCCATCGAGTCCTACCGTAAAACGTGATTATTCACCCCCAAAAAAAAAGTCGATTCCCAGAAATAATTTTTGCGTAAACTTCCGTAGTTTGATGTACAGAATGCGTGGTTGACGGCTGTGTGAAGGATTTGTTTACACCCTGTATTATAACAGTGTGATAATTCAATTTTAGTACAAACATAATTTAATAAAATGTAAATACAACTTTTTTTTTGTAACTTCGTCAGTGACATGTTTATTTCGGAACGTTTTGCCCATAAAACATTTTTTTTTGTATTTATCTTTTGTTTCAAAATAGTAAGTGATGGAGCTATGGTCGATTTACCCACTGTCTTTTAAAAAATATAGTCAAAAAATTCTCATGTATCGAAAGGAGATGTTTCAAATTGTATGGAGCCCCGGCCAGGTCTTTGTACACTATACTCAAAAATGGGGAAACACACATAAAACAGTTTTCAACTATCCAGTTACTTTAAGTTGGCTTTGTTTGGTAGTAAAGCACAAGAACATACACTTGAAATTGCAACACACAACAAATGTCATGGCGGTAAACTGTCATGTTGATTGATTATTGACGTTTGACATGTTTATTTCTGTCATATTACATTGTAAAAGAGAATCACAACGTTAGTCATTTTTTAAGTTAAATAAAAAAAACTAAAGCGAGATTGTTAAAAATAACTCAAGAAATTCAAACAAACCGAACATTAAAACACGATCGACAACGAAAGCAACTGCAGTGACAGTAGACAGTTCACGATCTATGATCAATGATCGATCTATGGTTACTGGTGGTTTACTGTCAATGTTTTTTAACCATAGAGTACCTAAATTGGTGAGACGCCATGTTGAAAGTCGATAAAAATAATTGTTAAAAATATGAAATGATTACAAGAAAAGTATGCATTTAAGCTATTTATCTGTATTTTTCCCGAATTCCACGGATTTTTCTCGATTTTTCGAGGTACTGTACACATACTGGGCCCAATTTGAAACATCTCCTTTGACATTTCAAGCAAGGGGTTAGACCCCTGTCCTGACAGTAATAATAAAGCTCTTTTATTCTGCCTACTCTGTAACTAAATAAATATATTTTGAATTTTTATAAAATATCTCGTAGATCAGTGTGCCTCTTGGCATAGGCCTCCTCTAACAGTTTCCACTGGGTTCTTTAACGCGCTACTCTTCTCCAATGGTGCCCAGCCGTGAGCTTCAGATCGTCTTGCCATTTGGTTAGTTGGCGACCTCTATTTCGTTTCCCGTCCCTGGGGTACCAATCGGAGACTATTGTGCTCCATTTGTTTTGTGGGTCACGAATCATGTGACCGGTCCTCCTCCACTTACAGTACTGACAGTAATTGGCAATTGCATTTGTTTCGTATTTATACTACGATTTTCAACAGGATAGGCATAAACATTTCGATAACTTATGTCACATTTCTACAATCGTGGTCGCTAATTGACTACCACTTTATCTAAACCGCAATGGACCTCAAATTAAAAAAAAATACATAATTAACTCTTATCTACAGTCGATCAAGCGAAATTAGTCTCTATGATAAAAACTTACTAAATGATTGTAAGGCCAGTTTTGTTTGTATTTATTGTTTTTGTGCACTGTGAACGGGTTGCCCGGGTTCCTCTCATAGTCCGAGCTGTCATCTTCCGTATCCGATATCGAATCCGATTCACAGGAGGTATCATTTTTGCTGCCAATGTCTGGGCCTCTTCTCCTAGTAGTTAGCAAGGCCTGAAAAAGTTTATTTTTGCGATGATGCAAAGATCAGTGAGTTTATTTCATTGACAAAGCGTAGACGATCGCGTAAAAGTAAACTTCGATACTTCTTCTTCGTGTAGCTGTCGTTTTTTTTTTTAAAAAAAAACACTATGAATTTCTCTGTTATCGAATTCGAAGCGCGGCAGTCAATCGCTGAGCCACTGCGCCAACCGTGCCGTCGATTGATCACAATATACTTGGGAAGTGACAGAGACAATGTTGTACTATAAAACATTTCTGTAGGTGACTGTTCAGCTTTTCAAAACTCTTTGGCAATAAGATTTAATCGAAGTTGTTTTTTTAACTATGTAATAGCTAGGTATGTAGTAAAATCTTTATACTTACAGTACTGCCATAGTCTTCATCACTAGAAATACAAGTCAAAAAGTTAAATTGCCGTACTTCAAATAAAGGGTGTAAATAGACTTAACATAATCCGAAAGGCACTTGTTCTCCCCGTCTTTGCGATCATTTTTTTGTTGTAGACCATACCTGGGAACCTTCTAGTTCCGGAGATATTGGGGGTCAAATTTCCAACTTTTTTTTTAAATACACGTTTTTAATGTAAGATTTTTACTTTACACATCCATCAGCACAATGCTTTGAGTGCTTTCCATCGAGTCCTACCGTAAAACGTGATTTTTCACCCCAAAAAAAAGTCAATTCCCCGCAATAATTTTTGCGTAAAGTTACTTAGTTTGATGTACAGAATGCTTGGTTGACGGCTATGTGAAGGGTCTGTTTACACCCTGTATTCGTAGAAAAAGATGTATTGTGTTGATACAATTAGGTATACTATACTTATACTGTCACTTACGGGATATCTTCCGTGATTGTTCATTATTTTGAGCTCCCGATATTTCGACCTGGTGATACTGTGAGTGTGCTTTGCCGTGACTTAGTATCCAGTTCCAGTATTGCGCGTAGCAAAAGACAAAGAAAGAAGGCAGATAGATTTGTCAGCTCTTAGCAATTTATTTTCCATCCACCCGCATTCTCCAGTTAACCCGCGATCATGGCTCTTGCAACAGCGTAGAAATATCGGGAGCTCAAAATAATGAACAATCACGGAAGATATCCCGTAAGTGACAGTATAAGTTTAGTTGTAAACCGTGGAAGCCTAAAACAGAATTAGGTGTACGTACGAAGTTTCTTCCATAGCATTATTGTTCATATCCTGAAAATATTATTAAAAAGATTAGGACGTGTCCTAACCAAAGTGATCTTCGGGCAGACATGCTACCGCCGATTTTGGTCACCGTATCGTCTAATTCCGAAGAAATAAACGCAACCATCGTAATATATTGGCGCAACCGGTTGCTTTGGTAAGGACACGGACACTATCCATGAAACATAATATTTTTTTTTCTACTCATTATGAAGACTCGTTTGTTCAATGGAAAACATAATGGAAAATGTACCATGAGCCGCAATTTTTTATAGAACATTGCGAATATTTCGACTAGTATTTTTTCCTTTATTTATATTTTTACAAATTATTTACTTTTAATATTCCATAGAAAAAAAAAAAAACCATTTAAAAATATAAAAAATTAGATTAATTATTTTCGACTAGTTATTATTAAAATATGGATTAATTCTTTTCAGACCCAGACTGCCTCATTGGTCCAGTGGTCGAAAGTTTGTCTGCTGAGCATGAGGTCCTGGGTTTGATTATCAGGTCGAGTAAAGTGTTATTAGGTTTTTCCCTCAATCTGGATTTGTGCCCAGTTTATGTTTATGGCAATAGGCTCCCCTCCTATTCCATGGGACTTAAATATAACTGGCGAAATGTGTACTATTCGTACACCTCTGACTGACCCTTCGGGGATTGCAGGCGTGATATTATGTATATTTTGTAGATTTCGATCATACTCGTAGGGACCGTGGCACTTGATTTTCCAAGTTTTCAGGAAGTTCTGTGAATGATGATGTTATGGTATGTTTGAATAATTATTTTAGTCCAAAGCCACACTTACGTCATTGTCACGTGATGTAGGTGAGCTGTGTGAAATAGGGAAGAACCGAATATTTATTTGCTTGAAATTAGTTAACATTCAGATAACGAATACCTGTACCTACTTAGCTTAGCAGCGTTAGCAGTTTAACTGCACAAAAGATTGAAATAATTATTATTTAAAAAAAAATGAATCAACGTTTCGTCACTTACATTAGTACCATCGAAGGGCGCAGGTATCTGTAATTTAATTTTCAAAGTATTCAATCTAATTTTCTAAGTATTTAATTTAATTTTAAAAGGATTAAAAAAAAACTAAAGCCAAATTATTTGAACCGCGGGATCCCAATTATATGAATAGAATTATTCAAATAAAGATACGCGTAGTCCGCGTAGAACTGCTTCGTAGCATTAGCTACGGCGTGGCCACAGTAAACTTATTGAACTTTTGTCGGGTTAGACTAGGTCCTATTACAGTTTTGTTGGCCAGTGTTTTTGTGCAGACGCCAACATATCAAGCTACCCAAAACTGTCAAATTTTCCCAATCAACCTGGAACCTAATGCTTCAGCGATAAAGTTGAAAATCTATTAAAGAAATTTGACAGATTGTAGTAGCTTGATGTGCTGGCATCTGTACCTCTGCACTACTCAATTCCAATGGAAATTCAAATTTAATAACGCGACTCGATTTCCTACTCCTCTGTTCTTTTCTAATTACTTTCGTTGCGGAATCCAAGACAGTTAAATTGTTTCTCTAGGACTTCGTCGAGCTTCATTGTCTCGGCGTTTTTCTGGGGGTAGCCACTGTTGATTCTGGCTTTCAGGAGTTGCAGTGGATTGGGAATAGTGTGACGGGCTTCTTGTCCCAAAATCCCACTCGATGTAAAACGCAGCCTCACAATTTTTCTCAAACAATTTCTACCAATGATTTATTCACTATATCTAGTACGAAGAACAACTTACGCTTCACTCTCACGTTCCAGAGGATTTTGAATATCATTCAAAATATTTCCCTGCAATAATACAGATTCCATTGTTCATGTTTAGAATGAAATGGTACTACCGCCTACACAGAGAAAATCAAAGTATTCAGACCATATAATTATGACTTTTGCATGCATTTTGCGAAGTATTCCATCCTGCATATAAATTAATTGCGCTCTATGAACTGCACACTATAAGTATTCCACATTGCGCATATACGGTTACAATAGATGTTTTTAAATAGTCAGTGTCTTACAACAGTACTACCACTATGACCGTATGCGCAATGTAGAATTTATTTTTGTACGGAATTTTTGTGAGCAGGATGCATTTTGCAGAATTATATACAGGGTGTAAATAGACCCTTAACGAAGACGAAAAACACTTGTTCTTCCCGTCTTTGCGATAATTTTTTTGTTCCAGACCATACCTGGGCACCTTATAGTTGCGGAGATATTGGGGGTCAAAGTTCCAAATTTTTCACAAGTTTTTTTTAAATGCTTGTTTTTAATGTAAGATTTTTACTTTAAACACCTTCACGACCCCCATGCTGTTCAAACTATTCATCAGTACAATGCTTTGAGTGTGTTCCATCGAGTCCTACCGTGAAACGTGATTTTTCACCCCAAAAAAAAAGTCGTTTCCCAGCAATAATTTTTGCGTAAAGATACTTAGTTTGATGTACAGTATGCTTGGTTGACGGCTTTGTGAAGGGTCTGTTTACAACCTGTATTTCTAGAATCTATACAAGGTGTAAAAGGACCCTAAGAACCTTCAAATCTAGTATAAAAAAAACTTGAACCTTTGACTTCGACTATCTCCGTAACTAGAAGATTCCCAGGTATGGTCCATAACAAATAAACTATAACAAAGACTTGACAAGCCTGCAAACACAGCTATGCCAAGTAAGTGCATGTCTGTATACTTTGCACTTTGGCCCGAACATGCTTAATTGAAATTACAGTGCATTTTAATTAATTGCAATTTGCCGTAACAATATAATGTGGCTGTATACAGTCTGGAACGTGATATTGCTTCATTTTCATAATATTTGAACCTGTTAAAGGTTAAAACATTTATGTGATGTAAATGTTTGAGGTGGCCGGCTCATACTTTTTCCTGATGTAGCAAATTGTGCCAACATTTTGATATTCTCCTGCCCTTATTCCAAATTATTCATGGTCGATGCAGCATGTCTTTTTCTTCCATACTTCTCTATTACTCGTCATCTCAGCAGTCACTTTTCTGTCTATAGACAGACCGCTTTAATGAGTCCTCTGCCTTGCCCCATCAAAGGAATATTAAGCGTTCACTAACTCGTAACAATATCCCACAGGTTGCATTAAAATAACCATAATCCACGTAGGTAGGTATTACGATACTAATTATACCAAAACGTGACCAATTTCAGAATATTCCATTTATACTGTCACTTACGGGATATCTTCCGTGATTGTTCATTATTTTGAGCTCCCGATATTTCGGCGCTGTTGCAAGCGCCATGATCGCGGGTTGACTGGAGAATGCGGGAAATCCCGTAAGTGACAGTATATGTGTAAACCGTGAAAGCTTGAAACAGTGTTTATATTCCATTTAAATTGATACCTTCGCGAGGACTCATTAAAGCGGTCGGTCTATAGTCATACAGTCCATTTAATATGTATAAAAATTCGGGTGATTTTTTAATTTAATTGCAGAATATTTTCACACCATGTAGAATAAAATTGCGCAATGTTTTACTATGGCGGGTACTATGACGTCTTAACCTTTTGAATGCCATTGTCACATATACGTGACAAGCAAGCGCGTGCCCTGTACGCCAAACGACACAAATATGTGACAAAATGTTAGGTGGAATTGTGGCGTGGCGTGGAGGGCACGCGCGTGTGTTTATGCTCTGGCGTTCAAAAAGCTAAAGCAGGAGTAATTCCAGTGTGGGAAAAGAGACAGAGCTATACAAGTCGTCTAGCGCCATCTCTTTCCCACATTGGAATTGTTCCTGCTTTAATACGTCATGGTAGGTCACCAGGAGCCTAGTCAGTAATAACGTACCAGCAATTCTTCTTTACTCTGACTTTCTTCTTCTGGTTTAGCAAATCTGTAACTAATTATAACATAATATTAGGGTTGAATTTTATTTCGAATGTAGTTTCACAGCTTTTGCATAGAAAGCATTCGATTTAAAGTTATGTGACTCATGAAAAATCGGCCCTAAATAATATTGAGCGTAGTTATCTAGACATTGGAATAAAATAATAATTATACCAGCCTATTACTGTCCCACTGTTGGGCAAAAGCCTCTTCTCATGCAGAGAAGACACGAGCGTTGATCACCAAGCTTGCTCAAGACGGGTTGGTGATTTAAGTCTTACATTTATAAGTTCAGGTTCGCGCTCGATGTTTTCTTTCAAAAGATCTGAATAGGTAGAAAGTATTGATATATTCATATTATTATATTAATATTTGTGTAAACTTTAAGTCAAATAATTACATGTGGTAAAAACTGCTTTTAAAATCCCGGAATACTTTTAAGTTCCGCAATTAAACTATTAAATAAATTAAAAAAAAAATATATATAAAATAGTTGACACTTTAAATAATATAAATGTTAGCATGTGGTTTAGTAGTTTGCTTATATTTAGTTCTTAGTTATGATTGGTTTCTAGATGTGCGTTCAGATATGGACCCCATCACCATCATCATCAGGGGAAGTATTATCCTCACGGGAGCTTACTTCCCTGAAGTTTAGCTTTACCAATTCCGAACTCTTTATAAAGGGTGTAAAAAGATCCTTAACGAAGCCGAAAGGCACTTGTTCTCGCCGTCATCACGACAATTTTTTTGTTCCAGACTATACCTGGGAACCTTCTAATTACGGTGATATTGGGGGTCAAAGTTTCAACTTTTTCACAAGTTTTTTTTGAAATACCTGTTTTTAATGCAAAATTTTTATTTTAAACACCTCCACGATCCCCGTACTATTCAATCCATCCATCAGCACAATGTTTTGAGTATGTTACATTGGGTTAAATGTAATTTTTCACCCCAAAAAAAAGTCATTTCCCAGCAATAATTTTTGCGCAAAGTTACTTAGTTTAATGTACATGTAATAGTGCTTGGTTGGCGGTTTCGTGAAGGGTCCGTTAACACCCAAGGGTTTATATTACTTACACATGCGTTATTTTATTTGGAAACGGCTGGTTATTAAGATTTCCAGTTAAAATCTTCTTCTGCAACAACACAGCATAAAAAAGAGCTAAATAAAAAAATAAAAAACACTCAAAAAAATTCGAAATTTGAAACCGATTCGATCCGAATAGAATTCGAATTGATTTGAATCTTAATCGATAGCGCACATAATCTTGCCTCAAAAAGATTGAGCGTTTTTTTATGTAATAATTTTATGAACGCATTTGGAAATATAAATTTATAATTTTTTTTTTTTTTTATCTTGGCTATAAACATATTTTTTTAACCATAAAAAGGAAGACTTGGCATAAAAAGTCCTTATGAGTGATATTCTGTCACGTTCAATGATCACTCATTTGTTCGGAAAACCAGAAGGCGCCCTCTTTCGGCGCAAACACGCGTTCAAGGATCGCCGAGCAAAATGAACGTGACGGTTATTTTTGATCGCGGGACATTCGCTTTCTTTAGGACAAGGCCTTAGAATATTTAGTTAGGAGTAAACTGAAATTTTGCGAAGAATAATTAATACCACTTACAAGTAGTTGACCAAGTACTTCATTATTATCGGAGGCACTAATTGATTTCGGTTTCCTTTTCCTATAAACAAACAATTTAGAGCTTTTTTAACTGACTATTATATTCCTAATAAATAATATTGATACTGTCATGAAATATTCTATAATTACTTACTTTCGCTTTCCTTTATTATCTATGCTATTATGCATTCCTTGAAATACTCGGCCCTGTAGTTTGAAGACAACATAAATAGAAAGTTAGTATATTCACTGCATCGAGTATTTTAAAGATATCACGTACATTCAGCCGTTTTTACCAGGTGACACTTAAATAGGTGCCTACAAATTAACTGAGTCAAGCGTTAAGAGCGCTTGTACAGGAAGTGGGCAACGTCGCAAATAGTTCTCAAATATTTCGCTGTTTTGATTAATAACTGTATGGAAATCTATACAAATATTATAAAGCTGAAGAGTTTGTTTGTTTGGTTGAACGCATTAATATCAGGAACTACTGGTTCGATTTCAAAAATTCTTTTAGTTTTGGATAGCCCGTTTTTCGAGGAAGGTTATAGGCTAAAATTTCACGCGGGCGAAGGTCGCGGGCAACAGCTAGTAAGAAATATGGCTAACTAGTGAACTAAAGTACTGATTTAGTACAGTGTAGTTTATTGAAGCATTCATTTAATTGTTTGTGATTTGCATATTTTATACAGCCTAAAATTTATCAAATGATGATGAGACATGAGGCACAAACATTTCTGGCGAAATGTGGGTGTGCTCAACAAATATAAGATAATACCTTGTAATTCCTGAAGAGTTATTTGTTGAGTATCAAAACACACAATTGATTAGTACAGACTAATGTTCAAAAACCTTTATTTATTACAAATACTTAAACGTTCTTACCAAAAGCTTTTTAACGGGCTGTTTTTGGGCATTTTCTGAGTCAATTTGACTTTCTTTTAATGTTTTTACGCTCTTTTGTCTGAAATAAATGAATTATTATTTTGAATGGCACACTTTTAGCTACATAAATCTTATGTGTGTCAAACCATACAATTACATAAAATCATCATCACACTCAACATACGTCTTACTTTTTAAAATCTATCGTCGACGTTACTGAAAATAGAGTATATTTATAAAAAATTACGTGATCATCAGCCTACAGCACTCCATTGCTGTACAAAAGCTTCTCCAATCGCACGTCACTCAGCCCGATTTTTCGGAAAATCTCATGCAACTGCTACCAGGCACCCTGCGGAGATCATCGCTGCACCTAGCCTGTGTGCGTCCCACCTTACGATTCCCGATTCGCGATGTCCACTCAAGAATGTCTACCCAATGATGTTACGGCTACTTTGGCCAGGCCATAGCCAATTCAGCTTGCTGCCGGATCACCTTATTCCCGATTGGATTCGAAAAATGACGTGGTACGTACTCAATAAATCCATACTGATATTATAAATTATCTTACCTCTGAAAAGTTTTAGCGCCTTGATGCCTAAACGGATTTTAATGTTTGACACAAAGTTAGACCATAGCCTGCCCTGCATAGGATATTTTTATCATTGTAGTAAATTCCCGAGAGAAAATTTACAACATCCAAGCGGCCAGGCCGCTGACAAAAGTTAGCAGTGAATGTGATACCAAAATGACATGGTGATTATGATTATCAGATAACTGTCAGGGCACAGTATAAAAATGATGAGCACAAAAAAGTAGATTGGAGTCTACACACCAAAGGCTTGTCGGCAACTTTCGCACGCGTCAGTTTACCTGCCGCTGACATGCCAGCTTTGGTGAATAGGCTCCAAAAAAAAATTATGGTTACTTTATGGTACCAACAAAAACGCTTACTTTTGGCTAGCTCGGAATCTTTTGAGATCTTCTACTGCTTTTAGTATTTTTCCCTGCAATCATAGAATAAAATACCTACATGTAATTAATACACGGTGGAAGGGACATCGACGCTCAAATGGTTACCACGTGTTTAACCCGTAATTGGTCCCGCTAAAAAGTTACGTAAACGGTCACGTGGGGTGCGTGACACCCCAACCATATAAATCAATATGAAATACATGTAAAATCACGACTATGCTCGATACTTGATCATAAAGGACACGTGTTTTTATGCAGCTAACGGGAATTTCAGGATGCGCTGGGGTCTGTAACACCCCACGCGCCCAATTATGGGTTAATTCATCGTACCCTTCAGATGTTTTTTTAATGTGCTGTTTCCTCCAAAAATGCAATACCTACACAGTCAAAATGCTTGAAAAATGCCGATGAAAAATTCGTACCAATATATTCGGAATGATGTACTGAATACGTGGTAACCATTTGTGCGTTAATATCCCTTTGAGCCTGTAGGTTTACAGCATAGCTATTCAACTGTTTATCATAGTAATCAAGGAAATGTGTATGAGGCGAAAATTGTGGACTAGAGTAATCTTATGCCTCGTTCACGACCTCTGCGACTAGCGTCAAGCGTCACGCGCGTGTGCCACTTGCTTCCAGTGAGTCACGGCGACTCATGGCATACTGTTAGCAATTTCTTTCATTCATTGTCTGAGCAGTCGCTGTGGCTAGACGCGTGTAAAATGTGGCCAAGCAGTTATAAAGGGGTTAAAACATATATCCTACCTGTAGATACTCATCTTGTGAGGTTGTGATTTCAGTGTTTTCATTTACTTTTGTTTTTTTACGCCTGTAAAGATAAAGAAAATTAAGAATATGGATTATACCGATATCAACATTTCACTCGAGTGAACAATTCACTTGGAAGACTGTTTATTTTTGTTTACGCTACATGAGCTCATGGCTAAATTAATAACAGCCGGTCGGATCAATGTTCAGGTTAAACCGCGCTTGCTTCGATGGGTGACCACCCATTACATATCAAGTTTCTCCCGTGCCTCGGATGAACTTTCACCTGCTTTTTTCATTTCGTTTTGCGATCACTCGATAGGCGAGAGAATAATGCTGAGTACCAAAATCCAACATCGTTATAGACCGACCGCTTTAATGAGTCCTCCGCCTTGCCCCATCAAAGGCACATTAAGCATCCACAAGGTCCTAACAGCATCCCACAGGTTATTTGCTTTAAAATAACCACTATCCACGTAGGTATTACGATACTAATTGAACCAATACGTGATCAACCTTCAGAATATTCCATTTAAATTGATACCTTCGCGAGGACTCATTAAAGTGGTCGGTCTATAGATCGAGATATTAAATTTTTGATCATTATAATTTTTGATCATTATAACACTTGGGATATGAATTAGGATAAGGGCAAGAGAATGTTGATGACGAAGATATAATCATAACACTTACTCCGCTTCTTCCTTATCAAGGATGCTAAAAATATCATCAGGCCAGGCCTTGGGGTTTTTAAACTTAGATTTGGATAAATCTTTTGGCTTCTCCAAGTAAAATCCTGGTAAGATGGGTAGCACTTCATCTGGATGGCTAATTTCAATATTGTTTGAATAATCAGAACTGCTGGGTTTACCCTGTAGTTGAAAAACTTTATGTTAGTAAATCTTAAACGATGAAGAATTTAGTGAAGTGATGAGTCTTGACCTACGAGAAGCTTTCGGCTAAATAATAACAGTCAGTCAATCTTCAGGATAAGCTACGCTTGCCTAGGTTGGTCCGTGAATGGGTGACCACCCATTACATACCAAGTTTCTCCTGCCTCGGAAATCACGTTAAGCCGTTGGTCCCGGCTGTCATTTGTAGATCTTTGGCAGTTGTTACAGGTAGTCAGTCTGACAACCAGGCTTACCAAGGGGTATCTTATTAGCCAGCCACTGGGTTGTGGAGGTCAGATGTGCAGTCGCTCCATGTAAAATACTGGTATCCAGCTGCATCCGGTTAGACTGGAAGCCGACCTCGACATAGTTGGGAAAAGGCTAGGCTGATGATGATGAGTCTTGAACCGTGTCTTTCCCGAAATCAATCGGGCAGCGCGACGACATGTTCGGGTTCGCCGAACACAATGAACCCGGTAATAGTTTGTTTGCAGGACTATCGCTTTGGTAAGGACACGACATTAGATTGTATTTTCAAAGAGTTGCCAATGCAACTCTTTGAAAATACAATCTAATGTCGTGTGATGTCTAATGTCGCATTATGGTCGAGAATTAGTTTTCTTAATCATCAATTACATGCTGACAAAATTATAAACATTAATCGTTTAAAGTAGAGACAAGCTTGTTTTAAAACAGTTTTAATTTGAAAAAGCAGTATTAGCAGTGTGCCATTAATTAAAAAGAGAACGTATAAAGTTTCGTATATTTAAACAAGTCGGGACTTTAGAGACAACATAATGAAACAAACAGACTTCACTACCAAAAAGTTTTGACACGCCAAACTTAGTGCAATAGAAATTCAACTGGCGAGCACAATAAGGGAAACACAAAAAGTCTTATTATTATAATAAATTAAATGACTATTATGCTAGTAACTGCTTCATATTGCCCATCATAAATATAACATTGTCGTGCTATCTAGCCGTATTATGCAGTATTGGAGAATGTCCTCTCCCAAATATTACTGAAATCGTAGTTTTAATCATGTTAATAATGTATGAAAAATACTGGTGACCAAGCCGTGTAAATATTGAAATTATTCTCTACCAACTGTAGATAATATAATATAACAAAAAACTGTATGTTACAATATGCTATATGTTTATACAAATGAATAATAAATAACGGTAGGTAGCAATTTAGGCAACTTGACTTATTGAAAGATCTTCCCTCATTTACTCCCATAACATCTCATTTTACCAAGTCGGTAAGTAAACACATCAATCAGGTCATTCCTCCACAAGAAATTAGTTGCGTAAGGATAAAACCTTCCCCAAAGTGTTTTTCAAGAAAAATAAATAGGACTTAACTTTGTTTTTATCGTTCATTAGCGTCAGAATAAAATTTATGTCGAGTATAATTTTATTGCCATAAATAAACGATGGTTTGTTTTTAATAGCACTGTTATTGCTGACTTTGAGCCATAATAACGCATTAATGTAATGAAAAATTCTAAGAAATTGAGAAAATGTAGTTGAAATATCTCATTTTTTTCCAAAATATAAATCTTCTGTTGTAGCAATTATTGTAGCAGTTGTATTGCACTAATGACTTTCGTTTAATGATGACAACGATAATTACACAGAAAAACCTGAAACTATTATGCAGGCACTAATAGGGATATACATATGAACATGATGAATATTTATGAATACTATCTGACAGAGAAATTTATACAGAATACCCATACTGTCCCAGTAAAAAAAAACGCTGCATAGTAACAGTTATAGAACTACTCGTAAACACTACAAACAAAACTTCAGAGACGTTAACAAAACGCCGAACACTAAATCTACCTCTATTTTTCACACTACCTAATGCTAGACAAACAAAACAAACTGTGCACCTAATCGTGGCTGACAGTGTACCAGTCATTTGTTCTGCAGATAAAAGGATCTAACGTTCCTACACGAACTCTCACTCCGATGCTTTCAGGTGCAGTCTAAGTGTTCGTACGGAAATTTTGAGATAAGTAAACAAAAAAGAAGGTAGTCTAGTATACAGGGTGTAAATAGACTCTTAACACAAACGAAAGGCACTTGTTCTCCCCGTCTTTGAGATATTTTTTTTTGTTCTAGACCATACCTGGGAACCTTCTAGTTACGGAGATATTGGGGGTCAAAGTTCCAACTTTTTCATGAGTTTTTTTTAAATACATGTTTTTAATGTAAGATTTTTACTTTACACACCTCCACGACCCCCGTACTATTCAATCCATCCATCAGCATAATGCTTTGAGTGCTTTCCGTCGAGCCTTAAAACGTGATTTATAACCTCAAAAAAAAAGTCGATTCCCAGCAATAATTTTTGCGTAAAGTTACTTAGTGTGATGTACAGAATGCTTGGTTGACGGATATGTGAAGGGTCTGTTTACACCCTATATTTTAATTTATTTTAGACGCTAAATTGGGTTTCATTGTTTGTTTTAGCTCACTAACCTGGGACAGATTTTATAACGAACCGTCCACGACATACAGCGAGACGATTTGCGATGTTGCTTGCGACGTGCCTTGTCAAGTGTCACTTGTTCTCTTCGCGAAGTTGAAATTGGTCACAAGGAATTTCTCAGTAGCAGCCACGGAGTCTGGATTTGTGCCCTGTTGATGGCAATAGGCCCGCCCCTATTTCATGGGACTTAAACATAACTGGCGAAATGTGGGTATACTATTAGGTACACCCCAGTAGCGAAGGGTCAATTTTTGTAAGAGGTAAGCCGGAGTAGATATCTTTAATGTGATTTATTATTTCCTTTATTTAAGTCTTTACAAATCAATTACATTTTTAAACATTCCTTAGAAAAAAACAATAAAAAATATAAAAATTGTAGCCCACCGGTATCGGGAATAGGGATTTCATTTTATAATTTGTCTATAAAATACTGACTGTGCCAGTTTTCAAAGGTAAGCCGGTAGGAATCGAGTTGTATGGAACCTTCGCCACTGGTACACCTACGATTCTCTACCCAACCCTTCGGGAATTACAGTCGTGATGTGATGTGATGTGGTATGCAATCATATTTAAATATCAATTGGTGTTAGTCAAAACGTGGTAGTTTTGTTTACCATAATCGAAGTTTCCTACAGCAGAACTAAACGAGGCTGAGTTTTTATGAAAGAAATATAAAACTATAATGCAGTGAATTAACTTTTTCGCAGCCTGAAGCTGGCGCCAACTATGTTTCCAAGAATCATCCCTGGCATTCGTAGTACGCCTTGTTCTCCCTTTAATTCTATATTAACATGAAAATTGCCAACAAACTACTACTGAATCTAAGAAAATATACACTGAAAACATCCTATAAAAGCCGACGAAGAATATATCCTGGCAAACTAAATCAAACCATGTTTCAAAAGTAGTAAAGTTGAAAATACTCTAGCAGGTTATTCCGTGGTAATTTCTGTGTAAATTGATACATTGGTGGTCTGACGTCAAAGCGGATTGCTTGATATAGCAGAAAGATATGAGCAGTGAAGGATCTTATTATTTTAATAGCTCTTTCTTCAAAAACGTCTGTGGTATTTTTGTAACACAAAAGGTGAAAACACCGAAGTTATTAAATTATTTTTTGGGTCGTGCGCGACTTTGTCCTTGTATTGTTATCATAATTACTTATAAATAATTTGTGCGAATCGAAGAATTTTTGTATTACTTTCTTCTTTGTATCTCTACTATTAAATGAGCAATATTTGTATACCAATTCTATTTGTATAAATAATAACAGCCGCTCGGATCGATCTTTAGGTTAAGCCGTGCTTGCCTAGGTTGGTCTGTGGATGGGTGACCACTCATTACATACCGAGTGTCCTCCGCGCCTCGGAAAGCACGTTAAGCGGTTGGTCCCGGCTGTGATTTGTAGCTCTTTGGCAGTCGTTACAGGTAGTCAGTGGCCCAAAAAGCCTGACAACCAGTCTTAACGAGGGGTCGTATTATCTGGTACTAACTGGATTGTGGAGGTCAGATAGGCAGTCACTCCAAGTGAAATACTGGTATTCAGCTGTATCTGGTTAGACTGAAAGCCGACCATAACATAGTTGGGAAAAGGCTAGGCAGATGATGACTATTTGTGTATTATTTGTAATCACATGCTCGAAAATGGCTCTAACAATTTCGATAAGTTGCATTACTGCGGTTTACGGGGGCGAAAAATCGATCTAGCTAGGTCTCATATCTGGGAAAGTTCGTTTTCTCTATTGTCGCCCAGGTGAAAGTGACCAAACTTTATATAAATGGTTTTAACCGTTAGATATGTGAATAAATAAATAAGTAGGTACCCACATTCGAGCAGTCATGCTACTATACACCTCTGGAACCTTTAAGGATTACGGGCATAATGTCATGAGAATGTTAAAAATAAAGATAAATCAAGAAAAGATAATGATGTTACGTTGTGTTAAATAAGTCAGTGGGTGTATGTTTTGAGCACTCATTCCCAACACATATTAAAAAGTTTTCCCGCAAAGAAACTAGTGCACTGGCAAGACATACCAAGTAATTAAAATTAATCAAATAAGAGCTACGGAATGCAAGTTTAATTACCACGGACGAGGAATACCAAGCGAGATAATATTCTCAAAGACATCCCTCAGATAACTTTCTCTTGCATTCTGGCTTCTGAGTTAACTCTATGTTTATTTATAGTTACTTGGCTGAAATAACTTACAAGTCAGCTGTCGTGAAATGTTGGCACGGAGTAATGAGTAAATGGAATACTAAAATGGGCGACTAAGTTTTTATTTAGCAATTTACTATGCTGAGAAGCTCGTGGCTAAATAATAACAACCGCTTGGGTCGATCTTCAAGGTAAAGCCGCGCTTGCCTAATTGCTTGCCATTGGTCCCTGGTGTCATTTGTAAATCTTTGACAGTCGTTAAAGGTAGTCAGTGGCCGAAGCCCGCAAGTCTGACCAACAGCCTTACCAAGGGGTTTCGTATTACCCAGTACTAACTGGGTTGTGGAGGTCAGATTGGCAGTCTCTACATGTTCAAAAGAAATTAACTTGGAGTATCTACTATGTGCATAACAGGAGTGTTGTCATCAGCAAAGTTGGGTGAAAGTGAATAAACAATAAATGGAATGTGTGAAAGATGGTGATATGGTGGAAAGGGGTTACCGTGACGAATAGAGAAATACTGAAGAAAAAGACGTGCAGTGCCGATCCCAAATAAATCGGTAAAATAGCACGAAAATGATGATGATGAAATGTCAAGAAAATTAAAATGAATCGGTTTGAAGTCAAAAAATCGTAAGACGCAATTAACTGATAGTATCTCTATTAACACTTGGATGCTTTTAACAAACTGTTTTGCGATGTGTTTGTTAAACAACCACCGAACTTTTTGTGATTACTTTGCAAAATTGTTGTCTGTGTTTTTACAATGTGCTAAAAGAGAAATACATTCTCTTTCTCTCTTTAGTTCACTGTATTTCATTGAGAATATTGATAAACACTATATAGCGACACCATTTTGAAATTCCATTTTGAAATGGAATTTCAAAATGGTGTCGCTTTATATTGAGAGTGAAAGCGTTTGTATTTCATTTCCTACTACTCCGTGGCTTTAAAATAATGAGCTGAATTTTTAACACGTCAACATTGACGTCGATATTCCTGTTCGGGAAATATGAAATCTGAAAATACTCGCTGATATTGGCGTGAATAGAAAGTATGAACGTTAGGAATGTCTACAATCAAATTTATATAAAATGAAATTTAACATTAAAAAAAAACCCCATCGCAACAAAGAAAAGCGAATAAACATTTGAAAAGTCAATAAAATGGCTAAGCCGGTTTTGATAAAACATGTCTAATTGTAATATCATGCTCTTTCATTTGATACCCCACTTGGGCCTATTTGAAATTATTCGATTATTCATCACCACTTTCACCCCCATTTTGATAATACAAATCTAATTGTAATAAACACATCATTCGCTTTCATTTGATACCCCAATTGGGTATATTTGAAAACATAGGATTTTTCACCCCCAAATCTATTAAATGGCTACACCGATTTTGATAAAACATGTCTAATTGTAATATACACATCATGCACTTTCATTTGAAACCCCACTTTGGTATATTTGAAAATATGCGATTTTTCATACCCACTTGCATCCGTATCTAAGACGATAGGTACTCAGCGGACCATCAGCGCCTTACGGGTCCAGTATAATAATGGATTCAGGATGTTGATGGGGCTGTCCCGTTTCTGCAGTGCATCTGGTATGTTCGCGCAGGCACGCGTCGACGACTTTCACGCGATCGTTAGGAAGAAGTCTGCGTCGTTACTCTGCAGAGTATGGGCCAGCTCCAACTCCATCCTGAAGACTATAGCAGGGAGGTTCGACTCCCCGATTATTGGGGCTATTGTTCGTAGGTGCCTCTCGAACAACAAGCTCGTATCGAAATAAGCTGTAATTAACATAGTTTATAAGTTTTATTTTACTAACCCTCTATGGATGCTGCTTGTCCGAAATAAAAGTTATTTTATTTTAAGAACCATTATCAAGAAACTAGCTTTCAAATAAAAAAAACTGCATCCAAATCGGTTCACTCTATTGTTATTGTTTCGCCAAAATTCAATTGGACCACTTGTACGACAATTCAGTAAATAAATTAAGCTTTAAACGTATTTAGAATAACGTTCTATTTCTGTTAATCATTTGAAAATCGCAGAAGACGGAATTATATTTGTAATAGCATTAAATGTGATGAGCCATAGTCTCTATAAAATCAATGCCGTCTTTGTGAGATCACAAAGACGGCACGGGAGGACTGATAGATATCAGTCGTCCCTTGAATCAAATCTTTTCCTCGATTTTCACGCCGCTTTCACAGTACCCCGGGTTATGTCAAGTTGACAGCTGTCATATCGTTCCAAAGACAACTTAATAATTAGTACCTCGAACCAAAAATGAGAATGTTGAGATAGATGTGTGGAGTGACAAGTAAAGTAAAGAATGAGTATATTAGAGGAGGTTTAAAAGTGGTGCCGGTTACAGAAAAATTAAAGGAAGTCGTTTGTCTTGGTATGGACATGTTATGAGGAGGGATGAAACTCATGTAACTAACAGAGTGATGGACATAAACGTTGATGGATGGATTGTGTGAGGATTGATATGAAAGAGAAAGGAATAGTGATGCCATGACGTCTGACAGGGGAAAATGGAAGAAGAAAACGCGTTGCGCCGACCCCAAATAGAATGGGACAAGGGTAGGAAGATAATGATCTCAAACCAAAAATCTATGGATGTGCCGATATAATTGAATTTTTAATAATAAACCACTGTCGTCTAAACCAATCTATTGACTTTGAAAATCTGCACAAACTTCTTATAACCTAACAAGTACCTTGTACGGAGGGCAGCGCAACTTGCAAATGAAATTCATCGTGTACGTACGTACAGCAGGGTGCAAGCTGTGTGGCTATGTGTACTTAATTTCTCATCTATGTAGGGAGAGAGCTCGTAACAAGTTTATTGAAGGTGAACGTACCGATTAGCGGCTTGGATTAAAATTTTATTATTTCTGTTTTATGAAGAAGAATGAAGACGTGATTACTGCTATAAGAAGGAAATTCCTGCAATGTTGCTTAATGATATTGGTGTAGCGTTTGAGAAAATAGATTCCCAGACTAACGCAAAAAAAATGCGTTGGTTCTGTAGTTTTGTATGACCAGATCTTTACATTTCGGCTATGTTAGTTATACATTAGCGACTCGACCCTGCTTCGCATATGGGGTCCAAAACTATCCTATCTTTTGAGCTGGAACCAACCATATACACATTCACAATACTTCATTAAAAATGGTTTCTCGGTTTCGGAGATTGGCGTGACGAACATTAACTGTGTTTTGAAGATTTAAGTACAGCTGGTAACCAGACAGAAACCGGTGGAGGCAGATCATCCGCTCCAGATGCAACTCTGATGCTGACCACGATCCTCAGACATGAGGGACCGACCCCAGAGAGAGAGAGTAAACAAAATTGTAGAAACATTTAGACGTAATGAATTAATTATAAGCATTTGGGGGTATGGAGAACAGGTGGTGGTGGTGGTGGTTTAAAGTTCTTCATCCCCCATAGAAAAGGGAGGATACTCCGATCAGACGGGTGTTATGTCTGGTGGGCTACTGCCTGATAGTTGTTGTCGGGTTCTTCTATATAGTCTTAAGTCGCGGATAACTTGCGCGATACATCGCGCAAATCCTACAGGACTTAGGCGTAATTCTGTAATATTTTTAGTTCATCCTCGATGTCATAGATGGCGCTGTAGTACTTTGTGTTCTATGTTGCTTAGTACTTTTTGTAGTGCCGCTACAAGCACGTTAAAACTTGGTTTTTCATAATAATCATCCTAAAGGACACACCTAAGCCGTAAACAGCTAAAGTCACCCTATTATAAAATCGATTTTGACGCTAACACTACTGAACGAAGGTCGACTTGCGAGGGGGGTTAATCAAACACTGGACTTTAAATTAAGCGCGTATAATCAAATCCATAGTGCTTGCTGCTCACACACACAAAAACATTTTTTCCATATTTTGACCTAGTTGAACGCCGGAGAATCTTAACACCGAGATTCAGGATTTGGCGCTCAACTAACAACGCCATCTATTGATAATAATTTTAACTAATTTGAAATGAACTAATATTTACGTGAACATACCGCCCACCAAGGACATTATGGCGAATGTCCTTCAAGACTGACTTCTATCACAATATTAAATCGTGTACAGCCCGGGTGATCAATAATAATTAATTATCAACAGGTTTAAACAACTTATTAAGTACAGAACTTATTGCTAACAATAATTTTAAAACAACACTGTAATTACTGAACTTATAACTAACCACTGTATTTCTTAAACTAAATTAAACTAACAGACATGTAAATCACATTACATAGATAGTTAACAAAAAAAAACATACATTTATTCTATTCTAGGCAACTGGCAATAGACCTAATTTAGATATCGGCCTTTTAACAATTGAAGCCTTCGTGCGTAAAGTCACTACCCGAGTAATTCCATCAGGTCCACAATGTTTCTGCTCAATCCTTCCTAACAACCACTTGCCGGGAGGCATGCCATCCTCCTTTACTAATACTATGTCCCCAACAGATGGTTCTGGATTTCTATGAGCCCACTTGTGCCGTTGCAGAAATTGATGCAGATAATCATGCGACCACCGTCGCCAAAACTCCTGCATCATTTTCTGCTGGAGTTGCCAGCGTTGTAAACTGTTAACATTCGAACTTTCATAACTTGAATCCGGAACTAAAACAACTGGCTCTCCAATCAGAAAGTGACCAGGTGTTAGTATTTCAACCTTATCTTGATCCTCAACATAGGACAACGGCCTAGAATTGAGGCACGCTTCAATTTGAGCCAGCACAGTAGCCATCTCTTCATATGTCAGAGTGGCGTTTCCTATGATCCTCTTTAAATGGTACTTGGTAGACTTAATTCCTGCTTCCCACAGACCCCCAAAATTTGGCGCGTGAGGAGGAATAAAGTGCCATTCAGTGCCACTAGTAGCAAGATAATCTGCTAATTCCGAATTAAAATTAGATTTTTCTTCATTATATAAATAAAGTAAATCACGTGCAGCACCCACAAAATTAGTACCATTGTCGCTGTACAACTCGGCGCAACGACCACGCCTAGACACAAATCTTTTGTACGCAGCCAGGAAACCTTTAGTACTCAACTCACTAACAGCTTCTATATGCACTGCTCGAGTGGACATGCATATAAAAAGTGCTATGTAACCTTTATATGACTTGTTCCCGCGACCTTTCGATACCCTTATGTTTATGGGGCCAGCATAGTCTACTCCTGTACACAGAAAAGGTTTCTTTGGCGTCACACGTGCCGATGGTAGTTGCCCCATCAGTTGGGTCCGTGTTTTTGCTGAATACCTAACGCATTTAACACAGCTCCTTACATATTTTTTAGCTAACAACTTAACCCCTATAATCCAATACTTGGATCTTAAGTACGTGACCATAAGCTGAGGGCCCCCATGCATTGTTTTACTATGCGCATCAGCTACCAAAAGGCTTGTCAAGAATGACTCCTTTGGAATTAGAATGGGATGCACACGATCGTAACCAAGCTGCGACATCTCCAATCTGCCTCCAACTCTTATTATTCCATTGGAATCGAGGAATACATTTAATGATTGTAAGTTATTTTTCTTGTTCTCTAAAGGTTTATTATTTCTTAAATTCATCAACTCTTCAGAAAACCATTCTTCTTGACATCTCTTTATACAAGTGTGGAGAGCTTCCTCGATTTCCTGCTTAACTAAATGTTTTGTTTCACACCTAGCTGACCGTTCCTTTAGAAATGTTAAAAATCGACGACAGTAAGCAACTACTCGTACTAGCTTAAACAATGTCGAATACCTATTCCAAAACCCAACTTCAATAATAGATGGGTGCACCCTTACTTCTTCCAAATGAGTATTATTATTCTTTGGCTTCTTATATTCAACTACTTGCTGTCTTAAAAGCTCTGGACCCTCCCACCATATAGATGTGCTAACCACATCTGCAGGAGAAACACCACGGGATGCACAATCTGCGGGATTCTGCTTTGATGGTACATGACACCAGTGTTGGGCTTCTGTGATGGTCAAAATATGGGAAACTCTGTTGGCAATGAAGGTTTTCCAACGGCTTGGGTGACTGTTAAGCCACGCCAAAACCACTTCACTGTCCGTCCACAAGTGCCAATCACTTTTTGGTATATCCATTACCTTGCCGACTTCGACCATCAAACTACTTAAGAGCACTGCACCACAAAGCTCCAAACGCGGAATGCACACCTGCTTTATGGGGGCAACCTTCGTTTTTGCTGTTACTAACGATACATGGATATTACCGGTGTTATCTATGACTCTCACATAGATAACTGCTGCATATGCCACTTTCGAGGCATCTGAAAATCCGTGCAGCTCAGTCTTCACATTATTGGAACGCATCAGCAGCCATCGTGGGATTTTCAGGTTTGTTATAGACGCCAAATTATTACGGTAAGTATACCATTCCTTTAGTAAGTTGTTTGGAACTTCTTCATCCCATGGCAACCCTGCTAACCACAGCTTTTGAATCAACACCTTTGCTACGATTATGCTTGGTGCTAGCCATCCCAATGGATCGAATAATCGTGCAATATCGGATATAATTTTTCTTTTTGTCACAGGTCCTGCTACCGGCTTAAGTTCCAGAGAGTATTGGAAGCAATCGTCGCGCGAATTCCAGGTAAGTCCTAATATTTTTGATATATCGTCTATTTTTATCTGTAACGCTTCATCTTTTCCATCCCTAATGCTATTTAATAATTCATGGCTATTGCTTCTCCATTTTTGTAATGGAAACCCTCCTCTGGCTAACACTTTGGACAACTCTGTGTATATATTAAAACAGGTTGCTTCGTTTTCAGCTCCGGTCATTAAGTCATCCATGTAAAAATCGTTTAAAATGACATTTGCGATTTCTGGTTGATCCTGGCACTCATCCTGTGCTAACTGTTGAAGCGATCTTACAGCTAGATATGGTGCCGCTGCCGTGCCGAAAGTAACTGTTTCCAACTCATATACTTCTATTTCTTTTTCAGGACTGTCTCTCCAGAGGATCCTTTGTAACATTACATCCTTTCTATTTACCAACACTTGCCGGTACATCTTGATTATGTCCGCTACGAGACATATCCGATGTGTTCTCCAACGCATAATAGTGTGCCGGAGTTCCGGCTGCAAACTAGGACCAATTAACATATTGTCATTAAGTGACATCCCATTAGTTCCTTTACAGGAAGCATCAAATACGACACGGACCTTCGATGTGTCTTTATCCTCCCGGATAACAGCATGGTGAGGTAAGTAGATCGCCTTTTGAGGTTTGTTTTCATCTGCAACCTTTCTCATGTGTTTCAGCTCCAAATATTCTTCAAGAACTCTCGTATAATCTTCCTGGAATTTGCTGTTTTTTCTGAATTTACTTTCTAACGATCTTAATCTTTTTTCAGCGATTCCCTTCGAATCACCAACCATGCTGACCGGGTCTACATCACGCAACGGTAGCCTTACTATATAACGACCACTCTTGTCACGTTCAGTAGTAGCTGTGTATAAAGCTTCGCATTTATTTTCTTCCTCCGTTAGCATCTT
The DNA here is from genome assembly GCA_963082995.1 of Noctua comes. Lineage (NCBI taxonomy): Eukaryota > Metazoa > Arthropoda > Insecta > Lepidoptera > Noctuidae > Noctua > Noctua comes. The sequence goes on from OY720268.1 coordinate 5,035,150, forward strand.
TTTACTAGATGGTTCCGCTTCTAGTTCCCAAAATTTTGTAAGCAGGTTATCTGTGTCCAGGCTTAAATGCATCACAGTAATGTGTGAGGGATTACTAGTCTGGTCCACTTCAAAGGTTCCTGACAATATCCAACCTAACGTGGTGTCTTGTGCTAAAAGAGTTTCACCAACATTCCTTTTAATTCCCTCCTGAATAACTTGACTGTATACTTCAGCACCTAATAAAACATCTATTTTATTAGGCCTGTCGTATTCTGGATCAGCCAAATCATCATTGGCCAAATCTACCCATTCTACCCGAGTTACTTTCATAGCTGGGAGAAGAGCAGTGACTGATTTCAGGACGAACGCATTTACATTTATTTGGACAGTCGGATCTACTCTAGACCTCAATTGAAGTACAACGGTTGCCTTAGCCGTCGCATTTTTTTCTCCGCCTACGCCTATCACAGTTTGCCTGGATGGCGTTTTGCGTAATCCTAAAAATTGGACCGTGGATTCCGTTACGAACGAACCTTGCGATCCTTGATCAAGTAAAGCCCTAACTACTCGATAGCTCCCATCTCTCGACTTCGCCTTTACTAACGCAGTAGTTAATAAAACAGTTTTGCGACCAGTTCCCGACGAGAAACACGCGACTAGTGGTTTACTTGACCCCTCCGCTTGCGCGGCTATTTCCTTCTTACTACTATTATCCTCCTTCATTACCGATACAACGGCTGATGAGGTTTCCTCGTGAGACCCCCTATTACCCTCACCAATTACCGACCCAGAAACACCTGTTGGGTGTAATAAAGAATGGTGGCGGCGTTTACACACCTGGCATCTGAGAGTGTTTTTACAGTGTCTGGCAGAGTGGTTGTTGTGTAGGCAAATAAAACACAAACCATGTTCAATAGCAAAAGTACGCCTAACTTCAGTTGTCCCTTTACAAAATTTTGGACATGACGTAATCTTATGGTCGGCTGAGCAAAAATCACACGATACTGACCTTTTATCTTTTGAAACGTGAAATGAGTGAGTTCCCTTCTGATGTGTAGGTTTTTCCCTGTTTTCTGACTTATCTAAATTTTCCAAACCTCTAAAGCGACTATTTAAAAATTCTGAAAACTGTATAAATGTAGGTAGCTCGTTACTTGAATCTGAAGCCACTTTGAATTCCCAACATTTTCTGGTCTCTTTGTCTAATTTTCCGCTAATTATATGTATAATAATCAGATCCCAGGAAGAAACGTTCACTCCTAAATTACTTAACGACTCCAAACATTCTGAGGTAGTCGTTATAAGCCTTTTTATCTCGTTTGCCGATTCATAGGACAACGTCTTTTGACTAAGTAATCTTTTCATAATACCGTTTGCGAGAAATTTCTTATTATTGTACATCTTATCTAATTTAGACCATGCAAATTTATAGTTATCTGATGTTACAGTTATATTTCTTAATAGTTGCTCAGCCTCCCCACATAAATGAGCCTTCAAATAAAAAAATCTCTGTGCGTCATCAAGAGAAGAATTCTCATGCACCAATCCCACAATCTGTTTCTAGATTTAAGTAAAGCGTTCGACTATGTTGACCATTCTATTCTAATCAACAAACTAGAAAAAAGTGGCATACGAGGAACGGCCCTAAAATGGTTTGAATCATATTTAAGCAATAGAAGACAGATCACAAGAATAACTAAATACAACGATAATACGAACAGCATAGAGGTCTTTGATTCTGAACCCAGAAATAATGATCTTGGTGTACCACAGGGAAGTATTTTAGGGCCCCTCCTATTCCTCATTTATATTAATGATCTGCCACAAGCAGTACGCAAACATGTTTGTGTCTTATTTGCAGATGATACTACTGTTATAATAGGATGTAAAGATAAAAACCTTCAAAATGTTGAAATAAATAATACACTAAAAGAAATTATGTCATGGTTAAACAAAAATTCATTAAACATTAATTTAGAAAAAACAAAAGTAATACATTTTAAAACATTTAAAAGTACAGACAAACATTTAGAAATTACTTTTAATAATCAACCAATAGAACAAATCCGTAATACCAAATTTTTAGGCATAATAATTGACGAACATCTCACGTGGAAGGAACACATTAAAAGCATTTGTAAAAAAATCAACAAATTCATATTCGCTTTAAAGAAGGTCAAAGAAACGACTTCTAAACAGACCGCACTATTGGTGTATCATGCGTATGTTTGTTCCGTAATTCGCTATGGTATAGTTGTATGGGGTTACACAGCAGAGCTGTCACGAGTTTTAGTAGCACAAAAAAAATGCTTGCGTGCAATCTTTAATATGCAGTGGTCTGAATCCTGTCGACCTATATTTAAATCTGAAAACCTATTAACCGCCCCTAGCATATACATCTATGAAATAGCAAAATTTGTTAAAACTAACATGAATCTTTTCCAAAATAAAAATAACTTAAACAAACGTAAAATCACTCACTCAAATTTAGAATTACCGGTTCCCAGAATAGAAATGTTTAGACACAGCTGCGTGTATATGGCACCATTAGTTTATAACTCGCTACCTAAAAAAATTGTAGACCTGCCCTATCGCAAATTTTGTTTTCACTTACGAAAGTGGCTAATAAAAGAAAATTTTTATACTATCAACGAGTTCCTCAAAAAATACTCTTCGCATTCTTATCACTTTAAAAATGCATTGTAAGATTTTATTTTGTTATTTTATGTTAGAATTTTACGAACTGTTTATTTAACAACCTTCATTTTATATTATTTTAGTTGTTTTTTTATTTCTTTTGAGGTTTATTTATATGTAATGTAGTGTCCTTTTATTGTGTGTTTGTGTGTGTATTTTGTTAAATGAATATGGTTTCAGAGAATATTTAGATGTGTTTATGGTATAGGTGTTTCAGTATTATTGTTTTTTTTTTTTAATGATGGTTTGCTTAGTATCTTTAAATTATTCTTAGATTATTATAGAGGAGATTTATGTAAAGATATATTCTATGTTAGATACGTACCTATGTTGTTAATTTTTTTATGTACCTATCTTAAATGATTTTGCATGCTATTTTATGGCGGAATGTGTCCTGCTCTATACCATTTTTATAACATCCTGTATATACCACATTTTATGCAAATAAATATACTAATATACTAATATACTAATACTAATAATATACTAATATACTAATATACTAATATACTAATATACTATACTATACACAAATAAATCTCTAAATGTTTGCCACTCTGAATATTTTCCCGAGAATGAGGGAATTTTAATTTCTGGCAACTTGACTCTACTCTTTTGGTCCTGACAAATAGACTTAGCATCCATAAATAGCGTAGATGAACTTCCTCTAGCCAATAAATCCTTTAACTCACTTTTAAAATCTACATAAAATTCTTCTACTTCATCATAAAGACAATCTTTAATATAACTCGAGTTAGACAATTCAGCCTTTTTGACCTTACTTAAAATCTCAGTATGAGTGGCCGTGAATGTATTCCATAATTGTTCCAAAATTTCGAGACGTGTCTCTATATATGCTCGGGTTAACCTATCTTTAGAAGCCTTCTTAAAATTGGACTTTGCCTTACTCATTTTTGTGCTTATATCCTCCTGTATAGCAAGGAAGGACTCCATTTTGGAACAATTATTTTATATGATTTTACCAAAACAAATACTAGTTTTAAAATATCACAAGGGATTGCCTATTTTAAAATCAGACATAGGTTCCCCGTCAAGCCAATAACAAGTTATAAACAATAAGTTATATGGGCCAAATCGGGCATGGATTTCCCGTCAGGACCAATTTACACATAAAATTTTACAAGTTGTAAACAAATAAGTCATACGGGTCAAAATCGGGCATGGATTCCCCGACTGAACCACATTACATTACACATAAATTTTACAAGTTCTAATATCTACTCAAGTTATATTCAAAACAGTTCAGGACTTGCACTTTTCTTGAGATTTCTTTATTCTTCCTAATTAATACGCAAAATGTACTCACGATTTTATTTTCTTTCACCACTAATTTCACTCACTGACACTATCCGCGTGCTGTACTGCACCACGGTATCGGCGCGCTGTACTGCACCACAAGTGGCGCCCTCTGCCGCACGTCACCTCCTTCGCGCCGTTCCTCCGGCTGCTGTAGTCTGCCAGTAGCGCTGCACCACGCTCCACTGACCGCTCCCTGCTGCTGGGCTGCTCTCTGCTCCAGCCGGTTCCACCTCCAGCTCCAGGAACACCTCTCACCTGGTGTACCCCGGTTGAAGGGGGTTTGCTCTGGACAGCGATCCACTGCCCAGTAATGACGCGAAGGGTGGTAGTATTCTACCACCACCGGAACCACCACAAACACTCCCGAACCAATCCGACTCGAAGGACCATGAACGAAGGTCGACTTGCGAGGGGGGTTAATCAAACACTGGACTTTAAATTAAGCGCGTATAATCAAATCCATAGTGCTTGCTGCTCACACACACAAAAACATTTTTTCCATATTTTGACCTAGTTGAACGCCGGAGAATCTTAACACCGAGATTCAGGATTTGGCGCTCAACTAACAACGCCATCTATTGATAATAATTTTAACTAATTTGAAATGAACTAATATTTACGTGAACACTACCTTGTATGTGGAATCGTGGCTTTGTTTGTCTGAGCTTTATGCAGGTAACGTGTCTAACGAAATTTCTAGAACACACTGTCTTGTGCCCATAGAAGGTAGACTTTTACTCAAACAGGAGCCACTGTTTGTTGTTTTATTACAAAACACGAAGGTCTTAAGTGTTACGGGTCGTCAGAAGCCCGGAAGTCCGAAAACGAGTAAGCAGCAGCCAGCAGATAGACAGTCGCTCCATGTAAAATACTGAAAGAACGAAAGTAAGAAAGAATATTTAGTTGTGGCAAAATGACGTACATACAAGAACCCTAAACTATTCAATGTATCCATCAGCACAATGTTTTAAGTGCGTTACATTGAGTCCTACCGTAAACCGTGATTTTTACCCAAAAAAAAAGTATATTCCCGGCAATCATTTTTGCATAGAGTTTCTTAGTTTGAATAACAGAATTCTTGGTTGACGGCTTCGTGAAGGGTCTGTTTACACCCTGTAGAACGTCATCTGCTACGATCCTTACATACGGTTTTAACATTAACATAAGGTCCCCTAGGAATCTAGGGAGTCCCTTCCCGGCGTTTCGTTGAAATCTGCTGTGAATCGTCAAATGAATAATCAACAGTCAATCACGTTTCTCGCGATGCGTCAAAATTAAACACATTGATGAGATTCTAGAGACTTCAAAATTAGTAAAGCGTAATAAACACGCAAATAAATGTACACAGTTCTCCAGACATGTGACGTTACATAAATTAAATGAATCGTTGGCCTGTAAGCTGTAGGGAGGTCTTTCTACAAGATTGATGCGAAACGTCGGGATGCGGGTATGTAAAAATTGCTTCAGATTTTATCTGGAGCTAGGAAAGAAAAATAGGTTTTTAGTTGGCAAGAAAAGATACATGTTTCACAGTTCAAAGAAAAAAAATGCGTGACAGTGGAAAAGACGAAAAAAATAAAAGATACGCTCTCCAAAGATTGTAAAAAAGAATCATAATCGTGGTATTTTTGGTGCCACTGTAGAGTAAAACTATTGTAGAATGCCATTTCTACAATTCAACAGTTTTTGAGATGATAATATGTGATAGTTTTGGTTTAGACGGCAAGTTTCTTTTTGTTTTTTTATTTTTATTGAGCCCGGTCCAACACGCACTTGATCGATTTTTGTCTCTCTTTAATTTCGACAATATTATAAAGTAAAATATAACTTGTTATCGTGGTATGTGATGCGGAGGAATGAGGAAAATTTCGTGAGGAAAGTTTTGAGTATGAATGTGGATGGGTATTATTATTAAATGATTAATTAATGATTATTTATTTAACAATTTATGTACACACTAAATACAAAAAAGAAGAAAGGAACAGAAAATAGGTAATATAAATAAATACAAAGGTGATGCTTATTTCTAAAGAAATCTCTTCCAGCATACCTGCGAAAGGAGATACTAAAAAAAAGATGTAGACATAATGTGCAAAAGAAAGTGGAATACATAAAACGTAAGGCAGAACTATTTAAACATAATAATATAAGAATATACTATGCATATATGAGCATATATGTATGAGTAGAGGAAGACCAAAGAAACGATGGATGGACTGTGTAAATAATGATAATTATGGCAAGAAAAGTGGTGACTGATGAGATGACGAGTAATAGAGAAGTATGGAAGAAGAAGACATGCTGGGCCGACCTCAAACGAATCGCGATAAGGGCAAGAGAATGATGATGATGACTTGTTGGAATTGTTAAAATAATGGCGTTCGGTGTACAGGGTGTAAACAGACCCTTCACATAGCCGTCAACCAAGCATTCTGTACATCAAACTAAGTAACTTTACGCAAAAATTATTGCAGGGAATCGACTTTTGTTTTTGGGGTGAAAAATCACGTTTTACGATAGAACTCGATGGAAAGCACTCAAAGCATTGCGCTGATGGATGGATTGAATAGCACGGGGGTCGTGGAGGTGTGTAAAGTAAAAATCATACATTGAAAACATGTATTTAAAAAAAAAAACTTGTGAAAAAGTTGGAACTTTGACCCCCAATATTTCCGTAACTAGGTTAAAAAGAGAAGGTTCCCAGGTATGATCTAGAACAAAAAAATGATCGCAAAGACGGGGAGAACAAGTGCCTTTCGGATATGTTAAGGGTCTACCTACACCCTTTAGAATAGATAAATCCCAAGCTAACCCAAACTGTTATTAATAATGTTGTTGATACCCATAGATCACAAGAATAAACTCGTTATAGTTATCTTTAGGCTATCGACACCCTTCAGTAATTGGGTATCTGAGGTCAGAAGTCATCTATATTAAGTAGCATGTCGGTTGATTGAAGACTAATGGGACACCGAACCGTAACTTGCCCTTTATTATATAGCTTTAGTATAAGAAGCTCTACACAATAACAGCTGCTCGGGTCGATCTTCAGGTTAAGCCGCGCTTGCTTGCTTATAAGTTGGTCCGTGGATGGGTGACCACCTATTACATGACGGGTTTCCTACGTGCCTCGGAAAGCACGTTAAGCCGTTGGTCCCGGCTGTCATTTGTAGATCTTTGACCGTCGTTACAAGTCGGTGGCCCGAAAGTCTGACAACCAGTCTTACCAAGGGTTATCGTTTTACCCAGAACAAACTGGATTGTGGAGGTTAGATAGGCAGTCGCTCCATGTAAAATACTGGTATACAGCTGCATCCAGTTAGACTGGAAGCCGACCCTAATAGTTGGGAAAAGGCTAGGCAGATGATGCTGGCTAATCAAAATAATCACTAAAAAAACACCGAAGGAAACTCAGACGTAACAGTCTCTTATTAAGACAGATATTTGGGTATTAAGTCTGAACGGCCCAAATCGAATGGCCCGTGGATTTTAGTTCAGATCAAGTATCGGCCAAGATAAGTGTCTGAGATGGGGTTTTTGAGGAACGAATTACATAGAATTGAGAACACGTCCTGTCCAGTTATTGCACGTATGTTTCAGCAGTCATGTAACTCAATTGATCGACGACGGCTCGGATCTAAATTATATACTGAATACAAGCGTGTCGGAACGCTCATTAATTAATTAATTTTTGCTCTCAATTTATTTCAAATGGAATTTATTAATGAATCAGGAAAGTAGTGAATTTTTAATCAATAATAATGTATTGTAAAAAAAAATTATTGACGGCATGGTTGGCGTAGTGGCTGAGCGATTGGCTGCTGCGCTGCATGTCGCGGGTTCGATCCACGCACGGAACAAATATTTGTATGATCTACACGTAGTTGTGCCGGGTCTGGCTGTTTGTGTATGTGAGATTAAATGTTTGTGAACGCACCCACGATACAGGAGAAATTACTAGAGTGAGGCAAAGTTAAAAAAAAAAAAAATTGCTAATAAATTATTCTAACATATTCTAAAATCTGAAAAAAAAAAACAACTGACGCTCCTACCTCCGTACAAATTCTTACTGAAGTATCTGTTCGTGTCTGTGACCGGAGCCGAGACCCTAGTTTGACCCAAGATTTTTTATTTATGAGCAAAGAACGGATGTCAGGATGTAGATACGGATCATCCGTATCATCCCGGATTAGCTTTTGACGCGCAAATCCGAGATCCGACCAAAATATGATATCAATAATATTTGCATGCATAAAGTTCAAAAGGCAGTGAGTTATATATTACGACGCTTTTAATATTTTAGACGAGGGAATATTTTATATTCGTATTTCTGTATATTTGCGGTTTATATTTATTATTTGAGTGATGGCCGGTAATGTAGCGTTGTGTTGGTTTATTTTTAGCTCTTGAGCTGTCTGGCTTTTTTGGATTTCAATTTAGATGGAGTTCATAAACTAGAACTAGTTAGTTCAGGAGTCGGGTTAAAGAAAAGTAAAAAGAAATCTATATCTATACTAATATTATAAAGCTGAAGAGTTTGTTTGTTTGTTTGGTTGAACGCACTAATCTCAACCTATTCGCGAGACGAGGGTATAAACTACTGGAAAAAAAATGTCGCGTTCGTCAACACAGTTAACCAGTAGAACGCATCATTCCCAGTAGTTAATAGTGTTAACTACGGGGTATTAACCAGCGGGAACGACCCCTCGTGTGCAACTTAGTCTTATCAGATTGACCGATCTTTAACGATATTATTCTGAATTTTGCAAACGAAATATTACTTATAGTTAAAATAGCATTTTGTCCTATGCAACTGAATAAAAAACTAAGACATAAAAAACCGAGATTATAACTACTGAAGAATATACGGGTAAAATAACTCATTTAACCATTCTATTCGGACAGAATTCAAGACAGTCCAAGCTAACGAAAACGCGAACGTTAACGTTAAGAACGTCTACTAAATCAACGACTCACATAAAACCAGAGAAACTTGTCAAACTAAACATGCAAATAGTGTAATCCTTCGAGATTCATACATTTTCCTAATCCCTTAGTCGCTGGTAGTATGAAATGGGAAATTCCCAGGACTAAGGTAAAGTTTTCTCACGTCCGAAGTTAGGTCGCTCCATCACTTATAACTACCCCTTATAAACAATAATAGGCAAGCAACTTGGGATATATATGAGAAAAATACGTGGACCCAAAGCAATGGTAAAAACTATTTTGGGGTTTCATTTTTGGGAGCCAGCAATGGAGGTAAATGAATAACATAACATCACGCCCGTAATCCCAGAAGGGTTAGGCAGAGGTGTACCTACAGTACACCCACCTTTTTCCAGCTATGTTTAAGTCCCATTTAATAGGGGGCGAGCCTATTACCATCAACCAGGCCCAAATCCAGGCTCCTTGGCTGCTACTGAAGAATTCCTGATGGAAAAACGAAATAACACTTTTCCCGACTTGGAAATCGAACCCAGGACCTCATGCTCAGCAATCGCGCTTGTGACCACTAGACCACGCGGTAGATAAAAAATACGAGGTATAAATAAAATATAGTATTTAATAATATACACTTCTTTTTTTAAAACATTTTTAGACTTCATCAGAATCTAGTCACGATCTCATCTCAGCTACTACCGATGTCAGAATTTTGGTAATTATTCGACGTATTTATGAGAGATTTAGTCTTTTAATATTAAAGGAATTGCCCTCTGACTTAAAAATCAGCTCTAAGTGGGGGAACCGCATACTTATGAGTGTCATCTAAGGCGCGATTTAAACTGAAAAGGCGTAAGGTGAAGGCGCGGCGCAGGCGCAGCGCAGGAATGATGCCGTTTCAAAACAGTTTCATGCAAAATGTACGTAGGCGACTTGTCGTGAATTACACGCAAGCGGCACGGTGCAGGCACGCCGTCCTTTCATTTCGTTTCGCCTGTGCCGCGCCTTCATCTTACGCCGTTTCTGTATAATTCGCGCCTAAAATGTGATGGATAATGTTTTGTGAAGTTGTGGCTTTATTCATTCATGGTCCAAATAGTGAAAAGGACTACTGTATAATTTAATCATTCCTTTAATCTAGGCAAGTAATTGTCAAACATAACAAGTAGATGACTTAACAAAAATTCCTATTGTTTCTAAGAGGTAAACATTACTGTAATTTTAACTACAATCTGTGCACACCTCCCATCCTTTATCTCTACAAATAGAATCATTGCCGTCAAACGATGTACTGCGAGATTAGTTTCGGATTTCGGATATATCGCACCCCACGAACAAAAGTGACATACCACGAAATTTGCGTTTTGTGTGAAATAACAAAATTGTTATCGTGTTTTAGGGATTTTCCAATAAAAGTTTAGTTTATTGATTAATAATTATCAAAATTACTGTCATATTTTGAAAAACGTTAAATACAAATCATAATACATTAAAAAACAAAACAAATCATAACAACAAACAAACAAACAAACACAAACAACCAACAAACAAACACACAGAAACAAACAAACAACAAACATAAGAAACAAATCATACAACAACAACAAATCATACGTCATAACTTTTTCAAAAGAGAAGCTATTTATATAATTTAAACTGCCAGTAACTTTTTTTGGAAGATTTTTAATTGGTGTAAACCAAAATGCATTAAAAAAAGGTATTTATTCGTTTAACGTTTTTTCCAGAAATCTGGGGGCAGGACTCAAACGGTTCGCCGTAATTTTGAGTTCGGTCACTTTCGTTCTGACTGTGCGATATATCCGCACTCCGCATTTGGATACGGATGGCAACATCACTAGTTAATTAGTTTACTCTGTTAGCTTTCTATTTGACGTGTGATTTATCAAAATTAATTCCTTTCTTTCATGGTATTCGAGTGTGATGAGCCGTGATTTTGTAGGCTATACAGCATCTGCCGCAGGAATTTCTTAGTAGCGGCCTCGAGTCAGGATTTTCCCCTTTGATGGCAATAGGCTTGCCCTCATTACGTAGGAGTTAAACCTAGCTAGCACAGTATAGGTGTATCTATTATAATTAGAGGTACAGTCACGAGCACCATTTATTTACACTTTCCTAAACTTAAAAGCACTTTTCGTGAGAAATAACGATTGTTACTAGGAGATAGGACTGTTTTCATAAAAATATGAGTTTCAGAATACTATATTCGTAACAACATGACATTTTAATCAGAACAGTAGGAGAAAAACTCTTTTAAAAGTTGTTAAGTGTTTACATATTGGTGCTCGTGACTGTACACCTCTGTCTACCCCTTTGGGTATTACTGACGTGATGTTAATTTTTTTTTTTAAAAGAGTAATCTTGCCGGTTCTTCTCCATAGGAAACGACCAACCCAAACCGTGCACCTTTTTGTCGACGTTTTATAAGTGCCCATCGAAGCCTATGTGGAATAAAATATTTTGATTTTGATTATTTTTGATTTTGTTTACTTCAGTAATAATCAGTCTTCATTAAATAACTTTTTTTGGTACTTACCGTAATATTTCCTAAGTATAAGAAGAAAAAATGGGTTGTGGTCGTAAAAAATACCATTTTCCAGTTTCTTACCTTTAGTATTTGCAAAAGTGTTTCAAAATCGACGTTTTGGGCAGCATTCGCAAGGGTTAAAAGATTCTGAAATTAAATACACATAATGTAACTTTTTCAAAGAAGAGGCTCTAATAACACGCTTCGAAAGACAATAGAAACTAGATTCGCTATTTACATCTTTGAATTTCAATAATGTGATACACGTGTACATGTGTGTGATGTGTGTGTGGTGTATGTGTGTGTATGTCTAATAATTCTACCTTATTGTTCGACCCAAGGATCGAACCTAGTACCAAATAATTTATACACCGTTGTGAGATTTGAACTCATTCACACGGCACAAACTAACAAGACGATAATGCTTTTCCTCGGAAACTTAAATTAACCGTTCTTCGAAAATTTGACTCATGGTTTCCTATTGCAGAACAAAAGCTTCTTCTCACCCACTGAAATAACCGTTTTTCTTTCTTCTTTATCGTGTGGTTAGTGCCTAACCTGGTGTCAGAGTATTTATGCCGCTCATGAGTCTCTGACTTGGTTTTACATGGCGTCAAGATTTATCTCTCAGGCATTTTGGTTTCCTCTCGATGTTTTCCTTCACCTAAGCAAGTGATAATTATACATTGCGCAGATGAATCCGAAAAATAAGGGGTGCGTGCCTTGGGTTCGAACTCGAGACCTATGACTAAGCAGTCCGACGGCCCACCACTATGCTATCACTGAAAATGAGAATTACTGGGAAATGTCTGAAGTGAAAACCCAATAACACGTTGCCCGACCTGGAAATCGAACCCAGACCTCATGCAGTCGTGCCTGCGACTACTAGCACTACGAGGCAGTTCTATCATATTTTTTCAATGAGCATAAATATGGTCCTTCCTGCAATTGATTAATTTCCCACTGGTTCTAATGGTTTTACATTAATTTAGAATGCCCAGAAATTATACACCGACCGCTTTAATGAGTCCTCCGCCTTGCCCCATCAAAGGCACATTAAGCGTCCACTAACTCCTAACAATATCCCACAGGCTATTTGCTTTAAAATAACCATAATCCACGTAGGTATTACGATACTAATTGAATTAATACGTGATCAACCTTCAGAATATTCCATTTAAATTGATACCTTCGCGAGGACTCATTAAAGCGGTCGGTCTTTAGAAAAGTTATGTCTTGACGACATTTTTTGCGACCCAAAGCCTATAGGAAACCGTTCTAAAAAAAAAGACCTACCACACAGACAGCAACAATGAATACATTCATATTGCTACACTTGAGTGTAAAATTCACTTTTAAAACATGGTCACATCACACACAGTACATAACCTAAGAGTAATAAAAGTTTTCTCATCAAATCCACAACCAGAACTGTATTGAATGCATACCGTGAAATGGAGTAGTTGCTTCGTTCAATAAACATCGTTTGGAAAGGGCTTTCTTATGCCCCCGGCTTCGCTCGCGTGGAGTTCGGTAATTGTCCCACGTGATCGTATTACCGGGGTAAAAAGTATCCTATGTGGTAATCCGTGTTATAAAATATGTGTGTGCCAAATTTCTATGTCATGCTCTGCCGCAGAGCCACCCTTTAAGAGACCGATCAATTATGTCTTTAAAAAAATACATATAACACTAAATGCACGTACAGCGTTACGGTATACGTACATTATGTACGTTTGACGTACATCGTTTTAAGATATAATTGATCGGTTTTTAAATTGGTGGCTCTGAGGCAGAGCATGACACAAATTTCTTCCAAATCTGTTCAGTAGTCGTTGAGTGAAAGAGTTACAAACTCCATACTTACAAACAACCGCATTTATAATATTAGGTAAGAGTAAAAGAGGAGCTCATGGCTAAATAATAACATCCGCTTCAGGTTAAGCCGCGCTTGCCTAGGTCGGTCAGTGGATTGGTGACCACCCTGATGAGTTTCCTTCGTGCGTTGGTCTCAGCTGTCATTTCTAGATCTTTGACAGTCGTTACTAGTAGTCGGTAGCGCGAAAGTATGACAATCAGTCTTACCAAGGGGTATCGTACAACCCAGTACTTATGAATTGTGGAGATTAGATAGGCAATCGTTTCATGTAAAATACTGGTATTCAGCTGCATCCGGTTAGAATGGAAGCCGACCCCAACATAGTTGGGAAAAGGCTAGGCAGATGATGATGACGTCTCTTGATGCTGCCGGAGCACGCTTGTTGAGCACTCTTGGTAAAAATTGCAGACACCTGAGGGCCTAGACAATTGACCATGGCTTTATTTATTTAAACTTCATGTACAAAAGTGGTACACAGGCGGACTTATTGCCACAAGGCATTCTCTACCAGTCAACCTTTGGGTCAAATAGGACAGCATTGTGATACGAGTACAAAAAAAATAAATAAGATAAATACCATTTTGTTAACATAGATTGGTATACACAAATTGGTACATACTAATACACATATACAGTAAAATGAAATAAACTAATATATATTATAATACATACAAATAGTTCCAAATACGAAAACCTTATAATAATTACAATGACTACTAATATCTAGCTTGTGAGGAATAATTTAGTCTGATTTTAAATAGTACTTCCGAACTGTTCTTTTACACACTGCGTACTTTCTACAATGACTTAAAACATTTTAGACTTTCCATTATAGTTATCACTGATAATTGTCAAAAACGATGAGCTTCGGCAACAACTGAAACAGTAAGAACGAGGCTAAAGACAAAATTACAATTGTCTCATATACATTTTATATCTCTCGTCTAGTGGTCGCAATAGTGACTGTTGAGCTTGAGGTCCTGGATTCGATTTCCGGTTCAGGCAAATTAATATTGGGTTTTCCCATTAGGAATTTCTCAGTTGCAGCCACTGAGTCTGCGGCGATTACAGGCGTGATGTTATGTTATGTGTATTAAGTAATCCTGCTAGTGTTTTATTTAATACCTAGGAACTTACTTAGAAATCAGATATATTGTTAAGAAATAATGTATGGGAGATAGCTGTTATCACCTTTTAAAAAAAATATTATTTTAATATTTTTGTTTTAATGTTTTGTACGCCGTTGTCGGCAAAACACAGCGATCTCTTTATATTTACTTACATCTTTTGCACCTTTGTTTAACAAATAAAAACTTTGACTTTGACTTTGACATCCTATTCTGTCCCACTGCTGGGCAAAGGCCTCCCCATGGCTTTCCAGTGTTGTGATTTTTCTTTTTTATGTCAATCAAGTTGTTATTCTTAAGAGCGACGCTTAGAAGTTGATAATAACATGCAAACGACTCTAAGCACGAAGTCTAGTGCATAGAATTATACATAGTTTTAAATATCTCTTTGCACTTTATTTTATACATCATATTTCATTCAAAGAACTTTTAAAACATTAACCTAAGCCATTCGCCATACAGATAATAAAATCTTTAAAATTTCTTTCATAAAAGAACACTAAAAATATTTAAAAAATCATCATCATTTCATAAATGTGTTGTAAATCTATTGTGCCAAACAAAATGGTTCCACAAAAATTCATGAGCCCACTAAGTGACTACTCTCAACTCTGAGCCACGCTTTTCAAAACTAATGATATGAAATGCCAACGAGGCATTGAGCACCTCACAACCAAATAGAAAAAAAAATCGAAATCAACTTTAGAATCTTTGGCACAAGGTTCAAAACCGCAGTGGCAGTAATTTAACAAAATTTTACTAGTAAAGTGTGCTTGAAGATACCCTTGCAACGATTCATGCTTTATCTTCATCTATTTTGCGGGCAAGTCCTCTCGAAGCGCAGTGCAAGGCCGATATGAAGTACCTTTCATGGTTTAACCTTTTCACGGCCAGAAATATTCCGACGATCTAGCATTTAGTAGAGAACCATCTCATCTATTTTAGGGTTAATAAGTGAATATCTTGTTCTGTATAACAAAAGGTTCGTGAGCCCTGGTGTCTATCAATTGTATTCGAACAACTGTTTTGGAAATCTATGAATAAGTTACCTTTCATTAAAGTCTATCTCAAAGCTGTAATATCTAATTCTGATGCCTTTTTAGCTTAACAGACTTCGTCATCTGCCTAGCCTTTTCCCAACCTTATTGGGTCGGCCTCCAGACTTACTGGAGGCAGCTGAATATCAGTATTTTACATGGACCGACTGCCTATCTGACCTTCACAACCCTTTAGTACTAAGTAATACCTTGGTTAAGACTGACTATAAAGATCTAAAGTCTTATCGAGTGTCAATTATTTTATAAAATCATGGAAGTCTATGCCTCTTTTTTGTAAGACGCATAACTACGATATTATTGTACTTGAAAACGTAACAAGTTTTCAATTAGTCTTATACTATAGACCGACCGCTTTAATGAGTCCCCGAGAAGTTCCAATTTAAATGGAATATTCCGAAAGTTGATCATGTTTTGGTTCAATTAGTATCGTAATACCTACGTGGATTATGGTTATTTCAAAGCAAATAACCTGTGGGATGTTGTTAAGACTTTGTCGACGCTTAATGTGCCTTTGATGGGGCAAGACGGAGGACTCATTAAAGCGGTCGGTCTATAATTAATTATTACTTACTGTAAACAATGCGTAGTCTTGAAATTGACTTCAACATTTTCAAAATCATTTGTATAACTTTTTAATTCTTGTTACAAACTTTAAATTGGGTAATAAAATACAGCAAGTATAGTAACAACTATAATTAAATAGGTCTTATAGCAATTATAAATAAGTAGAGGTTTTTTGTTCATAAAAATAATGGAAAATATACGGTGCATGGAACATTGACATGCAAACTTATTTTAAAACACCAACCAATTTCTTGGGGTCTGGAATAATGTACTGCATTCATGGTCACAGTTTGTGCGACGCTGTCCCTTTACTATACACCGTGACTTTTTAGTCGTCTTACAAAAGTGGTCCACTCAATGTACCCGACATAAAATAGCTCTAGGCGCGATTTTTTTTTTAACCTACCATAGTAGGTACAAAGAAAAATAAATAATACATTAGAATAAAATTATGAAACATCCTGTTAATGTTTACGTGTCAAACGGGAGAACATACCTACCCTGCGCTCGACTCCAGTAGATCATCGATCGTGTTTTATCTACGTCATGCGTCATAATACTGAATAATATTTTTATTTTTAAAAGATTAAAATCATTTTTTTTATGAATGTTTAGTACATGAAGACATTGGATACATGAAGTAGGCTGCCGTTGTAAGACGACTAAAAAGTCACGGTGTATACCTATAGTAAAAAAATAACTTAGTCTAAATTCTATGGAATGTTTCTTTGGCTGCGTAAATTAAATAAGGTGTTCAAAAACTCAATTAATCGGAGGTTTAACTTTGTTCGCGAAACTCCCGATCACGTTTCCTGGGGGGTTGTAATACGCAACTACGTATACATGACCCTCCTTAGACTTTGCAACGCCCACTCCTAACTCCTTAGTGTCCTCCCAGATAACTTGTGAAAAATGTCCAGACTTCAAGTCTGAAGGTTCTTTACCGAACTTGTGGCTGTCCACCTCACTGTACCATTTGTCTACAGGGTGCCTCCCTGTTACTGCGAAGTTTGGATCAGTAGACCAAGCTGAGAATATATTCTCTCCGTATTCATTTTGGTCTTTGTGGTCTGTTTTGCCTTTCTTTGCTATTGTCTTTGCCCAGTCTTCAGCTAACTTGCAAAGCTTCTTGTTCATTTCTAAGGGTTGTGCTCCATGGTTCTTTCTGTATTCGTTGTGAGCCTGCAGGAACTCCTCATCGAATTTGTCACCACAAGATATTGAAGATGATCGGAATTTGTTGACCAAGTCTGAGGCGATGTCGCTTAAGTTTTTACTGTTTCTTTGATTTGGTGATGGTGGGGCTAAGTTGTTGTAGGATTGTCTTGGGGAGTTATTGTTGTGGCTTCTGAACTGATTAGCTCCTGGGGGGTAAACGTTTTTGGCAAATTGGCCGCTGTAGTTACCGGGAGGGTGATAGTTTGCTACGACGTAAAGCTTCCCAGATTTGCTCTTAGCGCTTCCTACTCCTAGTTCCCTGGTACCTTTCCAGACGATCTGTGTGAAATGACCACAAGTTAGAAGCTCAGGTTCCTTTCCAAAGGCGAAATTGTTGATTTCACTGTACCATTTTTCGACACAGTCTCTGGCCTTGATTTTCGTGTGAGGATCAGATGACCAGCCGCAGTATACATTCTCTCCGTAGTTTTGGTTGAGACTGTAAGCCATGGCGTCTTTCTTGGCTAAGTCTTCGGCCCATTTTTGGCTGCATTTGGTGATTTCTTTGCTGAGTACTAGCGGTGGGACTCCATGTTCGCTTCTGAACTCGTTGTGGACCTCCAAGGCTTCGAGCTCGAATTCGCTGGACTTCGAGGTAAAGAGTTTAGTCTGGAAAAGTTGAATGAATGGATTAGCTGTTATCATAGTGACATTGTGTTGCTAGATAAGGTTGGACGTCAGAGATATTTACAACTGCAAAGTGTTATCTTATTTAGATTAAATTCTTATACTAATTTGTAATTTACAAGTCGATTTTATATAAATCGTGGGGACGTAGTTACTAACTATTGATAAAATTTTATGTTCTAGAATTAACGATTGTGAAAACTTTTTTTGGACGGAAGCTATATTTGTAATTCATTAATAATTATTGAACCTGCACTAAATATTGTACGCTTTATAGCTATGTTACAGTGGGCCTTAATATAATAATCGTAATGTCATATTTTAACAATTTGTGCTCAATATGATTCACACTTATCCGTGCTTATTCATAACTTCACGCCTGCAACCTCGAAGGGTTAGGTAAGCAGAGGTGTACCTACTTATTATCGTTCACCCATGCCTACTCATACACATAAAACATTCAAGGTTTATTTCCTGTAGTTTCCGCCATTAACTTCAGTTTGACTCATTCTTCACACAATCATACCCAAATCACTTAATCTTTCTTCTTACTTCAAATTAGTTTCACTGAAAACAAGAATTTTACAATCTGATAAAAGTATTACTATTTCCTCAACAGTCATTTGAATGTTTAAACTCAGTGATAAATACTGTTTAGTCATATCAATAAACATGACATACTCATTACATTGCATTTAACTAGAAATCTGATAGCATGGGAACATTATTGGAAATCCATTTAAACTGATGATTAAGTTAAAACTTTTGTTAGATATCTGTCATACTATGTCATCGTATTCTCAGTGTGCACGCCACAGTGTACACCCGCACTTACAAAAACCGTACCGCGTACGACGACGACGCGGCACAACACTATCTGCGGTGGCAACACTACGCGCCGACCGCCATTATTAGCTGCAACGCAAGCCTGCAAGCGACATTACGAATTCCAACCTATTCAATAAAAATTTCGGACCCTACAATTTTTGCCAATTTTACAACTTTATTTCATATATTATTTTAGGGTTCCGTACTTTGCAATAAAAATCGGAAACTCTTATAGGAACACATGTATGTTAGTACCTTTGTCTGTCTGTCCATCTGTCACAAGCAGTTTGCTCTGAACCAACCGGACTGATTAAGTTGAAATTCGTTGTTTCAAATGTCGTAAAAATTATTGTATTTTTTTTGGAAAATATGCTTTATTTACAAATTAAATAGAGCTGCGAATTCGTTAATCACGGAAGCAGATAAGGTGAAGTTCATCCGTACACTTACTCACTCCCCATACACTTACGTTAATCAAAGTGCAAACAGGCTAATCAATGACTTAGTGTCAAATGAATTTTCATGGTCAAGAAGTAAACAATGCTTTCTTATCTTTTGTAACGTTATTACCATGAGATTATTAGTAAGGTGTCCATTGGTACCCCGGAAACAAACTTGAAGGTTACTTTTTACCATGGAAAAATGAGATTGCAAAGAAAAAGGAACTACGTAGCAGTGTATCTAGCACGCTCACATTTTGTCAGTTATGTTTAAGCCCTATCACCCTGTAAGCCAGCCAGGGCAAGCCTATGGCCATCATCCTGGCATACATCTAAGCTTAGTAGCTGCTACTGTGGGACTGCCAGTACACTTGGTAAAATATTCAATATTCTTGATTGTAAATCAAGGTAACGTTCAAGATTGACAAGGAACGGTACATCTAATGTCATCTGCACCTTCCAACACCGAAAGGACTATAAAACCAGTGGTGAATGCTAATTTAGAGTTTAGACTTGAGCATTTATCATAGCGAGCGTTAATTTCAAACGGAAGGAGTACTTTAAAAAAAAAATGTAGTATTCACTCAAACTGTTTTTATAACATAAAGGTCTAAAGCTATCGTATACTTTTACAATCTTTATTGCCTTCAATGGTAATTCCTGGAAATCTTATCATAGAAAAATAGTAGTATAAAAAGATAATAATACGAGTATTATTAACTAAAAACTTGTATCTACATATGAACATCCTGTTATTTGTAATATAAATGCTACGTACAGTCACAGGCATAAATACGTGAACACTTTACCTTTAAAAGCCAATTACGCGTCCAATAACTATTGTAACTTTGACATACGACAGTTCTAAAGTTGGTTCTCGACGGCATGTAAAGCCAAGTCAGAGGCCCATGGGCGGCATAAAAACTCTGACACCGGGTTTGGCACTAACCACACGATAAAGAAAGAATAAGACAGTTAATGATATAGGTTCAAAAATACTATGTTTGTTTCAACATAAAATTATAACATAATCAATACAGTACGAGAAAATCAGAAGTTGATAAGTGTAAACATATTATTATTAATGTTTTTGCCTGTACGTATTAGGATCTAATCTTTCTTCAGGAATTCTAAGGCCGCTTTCACATTAGGACGATAGCTGCGCGACAGTAGCGCGGCAGAAGCACATTCGCAAGCAAAAAGTACGTTTTTTACCGTTTGGACGTTAGATGCACGACTGTCGCGCTGCTAAAGTCGCCTAAATGTGAAAGCGGTCTTATATTATATTAATCCACCGAGTGTATCAAAAATAGATTTAAAATAAAGTACTACGCATGATAAGAATTTTATCTACAGCTGAGTGCGTGATTTCAAGCACCAGGAAAAATTCCCTTGAAAACATTGTAACAGGCAAAACAAGAAAGTAAATATATTGTATACATAGTAAAAGTATGATTTCAATTTATGAGCACATGAATCATCATCTGCCTATTCTTTTCCCAACTTTGTTGAGGTCGGCTGCCAGTCTAAACGGATGCAGCTGAATACCTGTATTTTACATTGAGGAAGACAGTCCTTTTTTTTTCGGATGGGTAATCATCAAATGAACCCTCCCGCTCTGGGCGGAGCGAAAGCGAGTGTCAGACTTGTACTGACTAAAACCCATCCATGTTCCTTCTTTGCCCTTTGTGTTGCAGGGCCACGGTATCTCTTTCGAACAGTCCCGCAGCCCTGGCAGGCATCGGCCCTTGCGGACCCCTTCCTGTTTGCTGAAATCTCTTTGAGGCGCGCGTGGAACACGAACGCGCCGTCGACACGGCCTGTTGTCATAAGACGGACGGACGGCGAGCTAGCCCTCAACGTGAAATACTGGTTCTGACCTTCACAATCTAGTTACGGGGTAATACGATATCACTTTGTAAGACAGTTTGCCAAGGCTTCTAACTATAGCAAAGACTTACAAAGATCTACGAATAAATGCCGAGAACGATTACCGTGTTCTACGATTCACGGCGAGTGGAACTCTTTTTATAATGAACGGTGACCCATCAACATACTGAACACGGCAAGCGTTGCTGTTATTGCTTCAGAGCGTTCATCCAAAAAGTTGGCTACGTCGTAAATAGCTGTTAAATATTTACCTGTTTAAATTAATTTAGCAATATTACTGTATGGAAATAAGAGATATGGCCAACTAGTGAACTAGAATATGAATAATGTATTGCAGTTAAAACATTGAATTTGATGTTGTAACCGTTTTAGGTGTAAAAAAGGCATTTGGAGAGTTTCCAAATACTTTTTTTACATCTAAAATCAATATTTTAGTTCACTAGTTACCCATATTTTTTATTTCCAAATAGTAATATTGCCAAATTAATCAAAACAGCGATATATTTGACAGCTATTTGCGACGTTGCTCACTTTCTGTATAAACGCTCTTAATGACGAGCCAATCACACTTCCCGAACTTTGAAATGATTGACGGTACGGTAACTTTTTAAACGGTCGGAAATTCAAATCACGGTTAACAAGAGTAGGAGAATACGCTCAATCCTTCTGTATACTCTACATAAATATTTGGGTTGGCAGATTTGTTTTTTCGTGATGTCGGTTTACCATATTATCCTTGAGAGGAAAGAGCCAAAGAAATTCAAAAGTTGTATGACTTTTTAATGAAAATTAAATGGCCCTAAAAACCTTAAATTAATGTGACCACACCTTTCTCATACATGCAGTTTGACAAGAGGCCTTGACCCTGCAGTGCGCAGCGGGACAATAAAGGTCAGTACATACGCAAACAATAGTAAACGTAAACTAGTTTACATAATATATCGTGGTCGCTCATCCGTGCTATTACAGCCAATTGAGGATGTGGAGTGTCCCCGGTGTCAGTTTGCAATGGACTCACTTGTCAATAGGTCTTATGTGGGAGGCCTTTGACCCCATTTTTGTACTGTCGTACTGTTTTTTTAGGAAACATGATACATTGTTCACTTGGTTGGTATTGACAAACTACTTTCTTAGTTATATTTTACTAGCCGTGCCCCGCGGTTTCACCTGCCGCTTCTGACTTGTTTTCTTTTTGCATAGCGTGATGTTATATAGCATATAGCCTTCCTCGATAAATGGGCTATCCAACACTAAAAGAAGTTTTCAATTCGAACCAGTAGTTCCTGAGATTAGCGCGTTCAACCAAACAAACTCTTCAGCTTTATAATATTATATATGTATATATAATATATTATATAATATTATAGTATAGATTAATTCTGCCCTGATAACAAAGAATGCAGTAATCGACATTTTTGAGATTTTCACTTTTTTCCAGAAATGGCATCCCAAGAGGTTCATGTACATGAAAAAAAAATATTTTCATAAAAAAATTCACTCGAAGTATGTTTTTTATGTAATGATTTTCGCCGTACTTGCATAAAAACTGCTTCAATGATAAGACAAAACGCAGTATTAAACATGACCTAAGAAAGAATGCAGTACTTGCAAAAATACCCTAAAACAGAATGCAGTAATGACCACTACTGTATTATTTTGTTTTAAATTCAGTAGACAAATCGCTAAATTAAAACGCAGTACTCCACATTACTGCATTTAAGTGTAGTAAAGGCCTGCGAAGTCGTAGCAGTGCGATCCATTGCCGCGTTTTGTCTTAGTAAATCAGTTATAGTATACTGCCGTCATAAATAAGAATGCAGTAATCGCAAAATAGCGGTTATGAGATAAACGCAAAAAAACATATTTCATATCATCTGAGCAAGATATTCGTATTTTATTGGTCATAATTTATATCTAAAAATTCGGAAAAAAATCAAGCTTTTACAAGATAATTTTCCTTTATTTAATTAACTAATAAATGCAATTATAATACGTATTACTGCGTTTCGGTTTAGTATCAAGTCGTTTCCGAGTCACAGGATACTAAAACTAAATGCAGCACTTGCGCGTATTACTGCATTATGTCTTAGCACAAGTCGATTACTGCATTATTTTTTAGTAATTATTGCCATTATTATATGCTCGGAACTAAGTTGAAGCGTACTTAAGTGTCTTCTCAAGGACTTATATAGGTGCATTTTAAGGTTAAGGTTTCTTTAGTCTCTTACCTAAGAGCTAAGTTTTACATCGTGAAATGCCAATAAAGTATTGAGTAAACTATACGGATGTAAAAACCTATTTCATGTTCTTATAATATGCAGCATTAGGGTGCAATAAAAAAAAACATGTTTTTGCAAATTTAGTTTTAATAAGAAAATAATTATCACGACAAAAATAACAAAATTCAGTCACTCTGTTAATTATCATTAATTAAGTAGGTACAATATTGGCCTCATCTACGAACCATGTAGCGCTTTCTTAATTTCTAAATTAAATCAGACTCATTCAACGTAATTCTATTATTCAGTCTTTGTTTTCATTGGCATGACTTAGTAGCAAAAACTAGTTAACAATTAACTTATCAAATTCCAATAAGGCAGATCATTACATGCGCCTGCATGTTCTTAATATAAAAACCTTAAACAACATTTTTAAAACGTTGAAAACACTATTTAAATACTAGCTATCAAACAAAATCTAACATTATAAACTAAAAAAAACATCCAAACAAAAAATCCTATAAAAATAAAAAAAGTCAAATAAATGTCCATTCTGCAGACTCTCTATTTGCAATGAGATCTACAGAGGCATCGTTTACAGGCAGATTTTGCTAAAACAGCAGTCTG
This sequence comes from Noctua comes, assembly GCA_963082995.1. Classification (NCBI taxonomy): domain Eukaryota; kingdom Metazoa; phylum Arthropoda; class Insecta; order Lepidoptera; family Noctuidae; genus Noctua; species Noctua comes. The sequence goes on from OY720268.1 coordinate 5,059,112, forward strand.
TTTTCAGGTATTATGTTAGTTAGTTTTTTAAGTATACCAGTCTTTCTCTCCAATGTTATTCCTCGCGGCTTTTGATTTCTTACTTTCTCAGGTACAGCAGATTGTTTTATTAATTGACTTTTCAGAAAATCTATTTCCAACGTATTGGCATCATGACTTGTCTTAGCAAGTAGTGTCGTATTATTTCTTTGTACTTCGACACAAACAATATCTTTTAAATAGGTTCTTTCTTCACACTTTTTTAATTATTACTGACATTACTGGAATGTGATAAGTAAATAGGTACCTAGTTTTTGCTACTAAGTCATGCCAATGAAAACAAAGACTGAATAATAGAATCACGTTGAATGAGTCTGATTTAATTTAGAAATTAAGAAAGCGCTAAATGTTTCGTAGATGATGCCAATATTGTACCTACTTGATTAATGATAATTAACAGTGTGACTGAATTTTGTTATTTTTAGTTATACATATGTCGTGATAATTATTTTCTTATTAAAACTAAATTTGCAAAAACATGTTTTTTTAATTGCACCCTAATGCTGCATATTATAAGAACATGAAGTAGGTTTTTAACGTCCGTATAGTTTACTCAATACTTTATTTGCATTCCACGATGTAAAACTTAGGTCATAGCTAAGAGAATAAAGAAACTTTAACCTTAAAATGCACCTATATAAGTCCTTGAGAAGATACTTAAGTACGCTTCAACTTAGTTCCGAGCATATAATAATGGCAATAATTACTAAAAAATAATGCAGTAATCGACTTGTGCTAAGACATAATGCAGTAATACGCGCAAGTGCTGCATTTAGTTTTAGTATCCTGTGACTCGGAAACGACTTGATATTAAACCGAAACGCAGTAATACGTATTATAATTGCATTTATTAGTAAATTAAATAAAGGAAAATTATCTTGTAAAAGCTTGATTTTTTTCCGAATTTTTAGATATAAATTATGACCAATAAAATACGAACATCTTGCTCAGATGATATGAAATATGTTTTTTGCGTTTATCTCGTAACCGCCATTTTGCGATTACTGCATTCTTAGTTATGACGGCAGAATTGCTCTTCGTAACGTATCTGATAGTTATGCAGAAAATGTCATGAAGAAAGTTTTGATTATGAATTATACTGTTAGAGTAAGGCCAGATAAATGATGAGCTGTGTGAATAATGCTATTATGGCAAGAGTATAACAGCTGAGATGACGAGTAATAGAGAAGTATGGAAGAAGATGCAATGCTGCTGCGATGCTGGCTGGTATGGTCTAGAATAAAAAAAAATCGCAATTACGGGGAAAACAATTGCCTTTCGGTGTTATTTTTAATAGTATTCGCCTTAATAAATTAAAATATTATTATTGACATATTCGTTTACAATTATTAAATAATATAATGTTATGTTCCCATAAATCTATGTTATGTTGAAATTATTACAATGTTGGATTTCACAAAAAAATGCGGTTTTCTCTGTTTTAAGTACACATGAATAACGGTAACGCGAGTACGTTATAAAAGGTGTTTCCGGACTGCGAGCGGGTTCATTATAAAGGGTGTTCTCATATTTATTATTAATAAAAACATTAAAAAGAAGCCCTATGAATATAAATTGAAATGTTATTCTTTCATAACGTATAACATTACTCTTGCTAATGGTAATTTTAAATGAGTTCGTCTGAATCAGACTTAATAGAGCCTTAATTTGGTTCTTTTTCTGTTTCTCATTTTCCTAGCACCCTGTAAAGTCGGATATTTCATACATAGCCTTTAGATCGAATTAGTGATAGCTACTACTATTACAAATGCGAAAGTTTATAAGGATGGCTGGATGGATGGATGTTCAAGTTTTTGACTTGAATGTGCCCTGGCGGTTAGGAGTGTGTCATGCTCACTCAAATGTCTCGCTGATGGTGGCGCGTGTGTCGGATCATTTAGTTCCCTTCAAAATGGTTGAGTTGAATGGTGCTGATACATGCGTCATGTTCGTGAACGGGCGCTGTCAGTTGTGACTGGTCATCTCTTGGTTGCCACGGCTTATTTGAATTGTTTTTTTTTCTTTTTTGAATTGTTTACTATGGACACTTTTAACGTACACATCTTGCTACATCGTTCTCACATAATGTACCATCTGAACATGAATGATGTAACCAAGAGTTTGTAAAAGTATACTGATTTAAAAGAGTGTCCATGGAGTTTCTTGCCCGTTCTTCTCCATAGAGATCTACGTTAGGGAATGGGCAACTACATTACTTTCACAGTTTTTATGCCTTGTGACTGGGACTGTAGCTATTGTTGTCTTTGTTTCGACAATTCAAAAGTGCCTGTAACTGGCCTATTTGAAATAAATGCTTTGATTTTGATTTTGATTTTGATTTTGATTTTACATACACAAAAAAAAATATGGGCCGTTCAAGGAATATAAAATAGGACGAATCGGGAACAAAATAATTAAAATTAAATTGGGACGAAGGAAGCATATTGTTTGGGACGATCCAAGATTTTTTTATGTGGGACAAAACTCAGTGGGCCAAACGAAGAATAAATCGTTTGTTACTTTTTCATGCAAAAACTACTGAACGGATTTTGACGAAATTTGGCATACAGGCTTTTGACTTTTTATTTCGGTACTACGTTCCCTTGGCATAATTTCTGACTTAATGCTAGTGTATAGTATTGGAAATTGTTAACGATACCGTTACTCAATTTATATAATCCTGGGTGAAAATAGAGTACACGACTTTTCCCAGATATGAGCCCTAGCTAGATCGATTTTTGCCCCCTTAAACCACTACCAATAAAATGCTTGTAAAAAGACTCTTAACGAAGCCGCAAGGCACTTGTTCTCCCGGTCTTTGCGATATTTTTTTTGTTCTTGTCAGTGACGGAGATTTTGGAGGTCTAAGTTCCAACTTTTTCACAATTTTTCTTTTTACGCCTAGTTGACGCTTCCCGTGACCTAAGGGCTTGCTTTTACTTTGGCCAGAGGCTAAGTGTTGCCATACAACGTGGCAACGCCGCCAGTCTCTTGGGTACATTACCAGCTGACAGCGTTGAGGAGGAGTTTTTTGATGCCCTTTTATAGTTTGTTGTTAGTTTTCATATTTTAGGTTATTTAATAGTTTTTAATTAATTATGTATTTAGTTACTTTTTACTTATAATTTTAAGGTTATACTTGTACTTTTAATATCTCAATGATCCGTTTACTATTCAATGCATCCATCAGCGCAATGATTTGAGCGCATTACATTGAGTTTTACCGTAAAACGAGATTTTTCACCCAAAAAAAAAAAACGTTTCCCAGCAATATTTTTTGCGTAGGGTTACTTAATTGATGTACAGAATGCTTGGTTGACGGCTTCGTGAAGGGTTCGTTTACACCTTGTATACGTTCTCGAAAACGGCTGTAACGATTTCGAAGAAAGTTGCAACATAGTCGATCTAGTTAGGTTAGGCTAGTTAGGTTAGGTCTTATATCTCGGAAAATTGGTTTTCTCTATTCTTACCCGAGCAGAGCTCGGTAGCCCAGGTATTTTAAATAAAATACTGTCATAAAATAAAATAAACCATAAATAGGTATTATACTTCGGTTGAAAATAAAAATAAAAAAAAAACGGTAAACGAATTGACTCTAAATTGCAGCTGTGTACTTATAGTTATTAGGTACAAGGTAATTTTCTCCCAAAAATGTTTACTAATATGCTGAATAACACGCTTCAAAGAACAGAAAAAAAGGTACTTCCGTATTAATTTGCATTGGGCTGACAAACATAATTTTGATTGGTGCAGTGATCCGGATAATGCAGTGATCCGGATAATGCATCGATATTTAAATAGTACCAGTCTCTTATTGTCCCATTGCAAGGCCAGCTCCTCTTCATTCATTGCAGGCTTGCTCAAAATTGATTATTTCAGACTTATCTGCTACCTACATACGTACTACTCGTTGATCGACTGGTCGCAAGCGCGACTGCTGAGCATGAGGTCCTGGGTTCGATTCCCGGGTCGGGAAAAGTGTTATTGGGTTTGCCATCAGGAATAACTCAGTAGCAGCTACGGAGTCTGGATTTGTGCCCGATTGACGGCAATAGGCTCGCCCCCATTACATGATACTCAAACAACTTGGGTGTACCATTATGTACACCTCTGCCTAAATCTTTGCGGATTACAGGCGTGATGTTATGTTATACTACTACGAGTTCAGAAGGCCTAAACAAGAGGCAGTCGTCTTCAAATTGTATTGTTTCCCGGCAACGGCTTTCAAGAGAATTGGTCTAATCCGGTAGATTATAATATCAATCCAATTATTGTTTTTTTTTTTCCATGGTCTTTACTGCTAGATCGTTATGTTGTCGAGGCCCTCAGATTTCCACTAATACTTAGTAACGATACACTAAAAATTTTCTTTGAAGCACACTTCATATAACCCACTTAGACCAATTCAATTCGATTCTAGCACAATCACTTTTCACAAATAAAAAAAAAAAACAAAAATATTTACCATTATCTCGTACACTTATATTGCCAAATACAAATGAAATAAATAGAACAAGCCAACACGTCCCCTCCTCAGTAACTCACGAGATATCCTGAACAATTGCTATAGGCACTGAGTAGTCTATCCTTACGAATGTGACTCTTATCGCGATAAGCACTTTCGACCAACGACAAATATAATATCGAGTTTCCGTATTCGATCGAGATAAAAAATCGAGTAGTTTTTTTTTGTGGGGAATCGGAATGGTATTAGGGGATATCTGGCTGAGGTGATTTTTTTGTGAGAACGTGGTACAAATAGGATTGGGGTTACAGTTTATTTGAGAAGGCGACGAGAATTGGAAAATCTAAGAATTTTTGTATGGGACAAAATTAACTATACTTTTTAGTAACTCCAAACAATAATTATAATAATTCCGTAAAAATTGTGTTTTTTTAAAGTTAATTAATACTTATGTATGTACGAACCTCCTATTGACTATAACACCTGTATATTGCTACAGACCACCTGTATATTGTAGTTTAAGTACTTCATAATTCCTCATCAAGAATTAAAAATAAGTTTTTACTGAGTAACTTAATTAAAATAAAATGTATAAGCGTACAGAAACTATGTTAATAAATTGTAAAAAATAACAACAACAAACAACAACAACAAACAATTTACAACAATTTTTTTCACAACAACAAAAAACAAATGTCTTTAGTAGCTGATCACCAACCAAGAAAACACGGATCTAAACTAAAAGTGAGTTGTATATTGACCAGAAAAATCACAGAATTTTCAACAAAAAAATTATGTTACCTCACAACCATCCTCCATTTTTCCAAACATCGAATCAGTATCCAAACAAATCGATTCCATTTCCGAATACGCAAAAATCGATTAAAACAAAATTTTAAATTCAAATTCAAATTCAAATTCAAATTCAAATAAGTTTATTTGTGACACACAGGTAAAAGTAAGTAGGTACATGGTGGTATCAAAAACAAAGTTATGTATCACTATGTGCTGCCTTGCAAGGCGTACAAATAATGTTTACACATTAAGTCGTGCAGGTTATATGTATAGAAACTGAAACTTAAATAAAAACTAAAACTAGGTACTATTATTACAGATAATTATCTAATAATAAATCTTTTTTTTTAAATATTTAAACAAAAACAATTAATAAACAATACAAAGTAAGTAAACAATAAAATATTGAGTTTTAAATAATAATAACAATCTTATGAACTAAAGCTAATAAAAAATATATAAAATAAAAACAGTTTTCATTTTTCTTCAAGGTACTCATTTATAGAATAGTATGCTTTTTGAACTAAAAAATTATGGAGTGTTTTTTTGAACGTATTGGAATCTCTTGATGCTTTTATTGACTTAGGTAGTTTATTAAATATTTTTGGGGCCATTCCTAGGAAACTTTTAGAGTAAAGGGCTGTTTGATGATATTTTGACTTCAGTGCACCTTGGTGGCGTTTAGACAATACGGTGTCGAATTGGTTAGGGTTATTTTTGATGAATATGGCAACTTCATAAATGTAAAGGGACGGTAGTGTTAATAATTTTAGATTAATAAAAAAAGGTTTGCAACTGTCAGTTTTTTGGATCATGCATACTGCACGAACGCATTTTTTTTGGGCTTTAAAGACCGCTTCCCTTTCCGTAGAATTGCCCCAGAATATTACTCCATATCGTAGTATTGTGGAGACATATGCGTGGTATGCGGTAAGAACGGTGCTGCGATTAGCGACTTTATTTAAATTGTGTAGGGCATAGCAATATTGATTCAGTTTTTTTATTAAATGATCAATGTGTGTTTTCCACGTCATGTGCCGATCTAACCAAAGCCCTAGAAATTTCGTGTTGTCAATTTTAACAATGTTGTTATGTTCATATTTAACATTTGGATTTACATAATTGGTTCGCTGGTTAAAATGCATGAGATGTGTTTTTCCGATATTAATTTTGAGGTTGTTATCCGTTAACCATTTAATAATTAAACTTAAGCTATTATTTATATCCTCTTCATATTTTTCTAAGTTTCTTCCTGTAAATATTGTGGTACAGTCATCAGCAAAAAGAGTCATGGGATGTTCTATAGTTAAGGGTATATCATTTATATAACATAGGAATAACAACGGACCCAGTACACTGCCCTGGGGCACGCCGTAATTTATAAATCTTTGTTTTGATAGGTAGGTTTCTTCTGTTTTGGTTCTAGGGCATACTTTTGCTATCTTAGTTATTTGTTTTCTATTCCCTAGGTATGACTTAATTAACTCTAGGACATTGCCCCTGATTCCAAGCTTATTTAATTTTATAAGTAGGATTCTGTGATCTACAAAATCGAACGCCTTCGTCATGTCCATGAATAACGCTGAAACCGGGATTTTGTTGTCCATGTTAGTAATTATTTTATTTATTAGTTCATAGATGGCCATATTAATATTTTTGTGCTTTCTGAAACCATACTGTTCTTCAGTTAGAAGATTGTTTTTTTCAAGGAATGAATAAAGGCTGTTATATATCACTTTTTCAATTATTTTGGAAAACACAGGTATGAGAGCAATAGGTCTATAATTTTTCATATTTTGTGGATTTTCTTTTTTGTGAATAGGTTTTATAATAGATAATTTTAAATCTTCAGGGAATTTTCCACTATCTACACACACGTTTACAATATAGCTAAGAACTGGAGAGATTTCAGTAATTACGTTTTTTATTACATGTGTAACAATTTCATCATAACCGCAACTGTTGGTATTTTTAAGACCAGCAATAATTTTATGTATATCATGAGGAACAGTCGGTGCTAAGAACATTGAATTAGGGTTGGAGTTAATTAATGAAGATGTATAATCGGTATTGTGGTTGTGTTTGTTGATGGGTTGAACTTGGTCAATGAAATAATTATTAAACAATTCAACAATCCTATTTGGTTCCGTGATGTATTCATTGTTATCTGTTAGTATTTTAGAAGGATTTTCTTTTGGATAATTAGTTTTAGTTGAGTTTATAACTCTCCAAGTTGCTTTAACCTTGTTGTCAGCATTGTTAATGAAGTAGCTGTTTTGAGTCTTTTGGGTTAGTTTGATGATTAATTTTAGACGTTTAGAGTAGGTGTTATAAGTGTTTTTATTCGTTTTGTTTGGTTGGCGTCTTAATTGCCATAGCATTTCACGCTTCCGTTTACAACATAGTTTAATACCTTTCGTAATCCATTTCGGAGTTTTGGAGCATTCATTTTTAATTCTAATTATGGGGAAGCAAAGATCATAAAACAATTTAAACAAGCTGTGAAATTCACGGAATGCAATATCTGGGTCTGTAAAATTGTAAACATTACTAAAACTAAGGCTTCGAAGAGCATTTTTAAATTTAAGCATGTTTTCTTCACAAAAATCTCTTTTGAAAGTATACCAATGCGTAATGGTACAGGTTTTTTTAACAGGACATCTTGTGATTTGAGCTGTATGGTCGGATATAGCCAATTCCAACACCTCGCTAGTGCTGCCTCTGATGTTGTGTATTATGTTGTCGATACAGGTACCACTATCTAATCGGGTTGGTTGACGAACACTCAATTTCAGTGTATTTTCGATTTATCAACGTAATATCGCGTTTGATAAAGACTTATGTTGATAAAGCGAGCGAGCGTGACTAAGGCAACATACTTTGGACGTTCTTATAAAGTAATGGAAGCCGCGATTTTGCAATTAGGTAAGAATTAATTAGGAGGCAAAAACTGAAAGAATTATAATTGGTGCATACCGGACCAAACGTTCAACTGGTTGATCAATTGATTATGAATATTCATCTTGTTATGAAACATTTATGAATTACTTATGCAATTTGCATGAACGTTATTTTTTATGCCGGTAGATGGCGTGCTAAGGTATAGCAGCCGGTTGGATCAATCTTGAGGTTAAGCCGCGCTTGCCTAGGTTGGTCTATGGATGGGTTACCACCCGTTACAATTTGCTCCGTGCCTCGGAAAGCACGTTAAGACGTTGGTCCCGGCTGTCATTTGTAGATTGTCGTTACAGGAAGTCAGTGGCCCGAAAGTCTGACAACTAGTCTTACCAAAGGGTATCGTATCCAGTACTAACTGGGTTGTAAAGGTCAGATAGGCAATCGCTGCATGTAAAATACTGGTGTTTTCTGCATCCGGTTAGACTGGAAGCCAACGCCAACATAGTTGGGAAAAGGCTAGGCAGATGATGAGATGGCGTTCTAATGTGATGCTAATAAACTACTATTAAAACTTAATGTAAACGGCGATTTGGCAATTAGGTAACACATTATTAGAACGCAAAAACTGAATAAATTAAAAAACGCTTGTTATTTGCGTTTCAACGATTACTGAAGGGATTTAGAACATTTATCTTGGTGCAAGCGTTTATAAATCAGCTATGTAATTTCCATCAAAATTAATTTGTTTGTCGATAGATGGCGCAACAATAGCTCCTGTTTTGATAACCAGTAGGTGCAGTATTCAATAGCACTCGAGCATGAGATTCATAGGATTTTCTTACTCCAGAGGTCGTATAGCTCGAACGCGCGAAGTAAACGTAATGTAAATTCATTTTTTTTTAAATATAATAGAAAGACAACTATTCTAAAGCATAAGCGGTGGTTACAACAAGTATCGACCATAGATAATATGGTTTATTTTGTGCCAATGTTTTCTTATTTAACCCAAAGGTTGACTGGTAGAGAATGCCTTGTGGCATTAGGTCCGCCTATGTCCCACTGTTCTAAAATTTAATAAATATAATAACTAGTATGTTCAATTTTAAAATCATTCGTATTCATGTGTAAGTACTCTGCGCATTCGTACGATGCTTTCCTAATAATTGATGTAGGTATAGCCCGTATGAAAATCAGAGACCACATTAAAAAAAAAAACGAAATCAACATTTCATCACCAGCCTGATAGTACAATATTACTCTATAAAACACACTTTCCCTTACAAACGTTGCAATAAAAAATAAAAAGTTGACCTACTATGTTCATTGTTTGAAAACAATAACGCTTTTCACTTCCGCAAATATATCAACACAGTACACAAAACGTCACTTTATGTCCGTATTCCACCAAGCGTCAAAAATAACTGACGTTAAAACATCACAATGTGTCAAATTAATAACGAATCACGGTCGGACAAAAAAGGCAATTGTAACCGAATAAGGACAAAAAAAGTTACGCAAATTATTTGTAGATAGAACACGTAGACTTAGTTGATGAATGAATATAATTCTGGCAGCTCAGAGAAAAAAAAACAAAGCGATTGTTTTTTTTTTCTTTTTTCTTAGTTCGAATACCCGCCTTCTTACACATATTAATTTTGGTAGATTATAGTATCGAAAGTAAAATAATTGCGTGCCAGTCCTGTCGTAAAGAGGAAAAAGTAGATTAGTCATGATTCTTAGTAAGTACTGGATGACCATAGCGCGAATATCTACGTCAAATATCGTCACTGAAATTGCCGGGTTTTTGTTAATAGTGAAAGTACTTTTTGCCAGTACCTAATCTATTTTAGGTGCTTATTATTTTCCTCTTACCGCGTGCTGTGGCATATAGTGGCACAAAGATCTGCAGAAATCGCAACTAACGCCGCCATTTTGTTATTTCTTCATTTTTTTTACCTGCAACGCTCACTGCAACCGTCAAAAGTTACAGCTCTGTACAGTTCATGATTTCGTTTAACTTGTATTTGAAGTTTGACAGCTCATCATTCTTCTGCCCTTATCCCAAAGTTTGACAGCTGTGTGACAGTAATAACGCTTAATCGAAATACGACCTACGTAACGTTTATACATATCGGGCTCAGTCACCAGCAAAGTAAGAGAAATGGTATATTTAATTGCTTTAGAAGTGTGAATAACCAAAATGGAACTTCTTAAATTAAAAGGAAATTGCGAAGATTTCTCACGCAGAAGTTAGTTGTGTGAGTAAAAACATAAAAATTCTACGGTAAAAAAGATGGCTTCAGGCTATCATGCGATGTTGTTTTTTTAAACTAGATTTATTCTGTTAGCAATTATAGTGATCTATAATACTTTTTAAATTATAGGCTTGGGTACAAGAGGAAGTCAACTTGGCCAAGACAATAATTACAGGTTATAAAATTGTAAAATAAATTCACAAAGGTGAGCATAAGAAAAGTAATTTTGAAAATATGTATTTGTGTCCTTGACTGCCACTCGGCTAGGTTGGTCCATGGATGGGTGAGCACCCACTACATACCGAGTTTCCTCCGTGCCTCGGAAAGTACCTAAAGCCGTTGGTCCGGCTGTCAATTTGTAGATTTTTGACAGTCGTAACAGGTAATCAGTAACCCGAAGATCTGACAAGCAGTCTTACATAATACGATACCCCTTGGCTATCGTATTACTCAGTACTAACTGGGTTGTGGAGGTCAGATAGGCAGTCGCTCCATGTAAAATACTGGTATTCTGCATCCGGCTACACAAGTCCGGATAGACAGGAACCGGACACCAAAATGGTTGAGAAAAGGCTAGGCAGATGGTGATGTATGTGTCCTTGAGTTAACGTGTAAGGTCGCCATTTTTATTTATATTTAATCAACAAGTAACAGGACTCAAAATGTTAGTAACAATATTTCCAACTGTGTTAGTAAACTTAACCTACCCACTTAACCTAACACTGCCTTATATATATGAGAATCTCTGCTACAATTTTTGCCAACGGCAAACCCGCAACACATGGGGCTTACTCATACAATAAAACAAAAAAAAAATGTAATACAAAATACGTCATGTCTTGCTCAAAATGAGGTGATACTAAAATATCAAAAACTATGCCTTACACAATGGAGCTAGCTTCTAAATTCAGTTGAGCATGCAACCGGCCTAAGTCACTGGGTCGTGAAGTTAATTGAAACGTCATATTTTGGTCGTTAACCTCAATAATTGTGAGAATGGTAGCAACGGTCGCGAACTAGCAGGGTTATGTGCTTATCTCGTTTGTGAGTTAGTAGAAACGGCTGTTTTATTGGAGTTATTGGTCTGATCTAGACTAAATGTAGATATGGGGCATTTATATTTTAAGTTACTTTTCGTTCGCGGTATTCCTCAAAGCGTAACCAACTAAGCGCAACTAAATTATTCCTCGAAGCGCAACCATTAGTTGCGCTTACAAATTCAAATTAAAAATATTATATTATGTTTATTCCTCAAAGCGCAACCATGATGAAAAATATAGAGTACCCCTCTATATTTTTCCCTCTATTTTTTTCTATGGATTCATAATTTTTTTTTCAATCACCGTTACGCTTTGATGAATAAACATAAAATATTTTAAAATTAAATCTGTGAGCGCAACTAATGTTTGCGCTTCGAGGAATAATTTATTAGTATGGATAAATTCATAATATTGAATGAATACTAGTAATATCGTATTACTAGTAGTCATAGGTTATGTTGATTCTTAGAATACCTTTATCAAGACTCAAGAGGATAATACTATTATCAGTGCAATGATAAAATTGTGTTTACATTATAACTATGATTTAGTGTTTCGGAACACCCACGTCAAGATGAATGATAAGAAGACTTTATTGACAGGCAAACCAGTAAATGATTCATTATTTTATGATTAATTATTTTACGGCACGGTTAGCGCAGTGGCTGAGCGATTGGCTGCTGCGCTGCGTGTCGCGGGTTCGATCCCCGCACGGAATAAATATTTGTATGATCTACAGGTAGTTGTTACGGGTCTGGCTGTTTGTGTATGTGACTTTAAATGTTTGTAAACGCACCCACGATACAAGAGAAATTCCTAGTGTGGGGCAATGTTTTTTTTTTATAAAATAAAATAAATAATAATTAAACATTTATAATTAATTTTAATGATAGTGTAATTCCCAGGTCCCAGGAAGTTGTAGTAGTTATATTATGATTGCCTTTAATTGAATTTTGTTTTTACCTTCTAGTTTGATTAACTGTAATCCCCGAAGGGTTAGGCAGAGGTGTACCTAATAGTACACCCACATTTCACCAGTTATGTTTAGGTCCCATGTAATAGGGGACGAACCTATTGCCATCAACCGGGCACACATCCAGACTCATGGCTGCTACTGAGAAATTCCTGATGGAAAAACCCGAAGTAAAAGAGTTATTTGCCCGACCCAGGAATCGAACCCAAGACCGCATGTTATGTTGCAGCACCATGCTGAGATAGGGGTCTTTTGGCCTCGTACAGGATATATTTCGTTTGTTTTATCTTTTTCTTATGTTTACTTTTTTATATAATTTTTGATTTGATGTTAATTCAACCATTTTTATTTGGATTTGTCCTGTGTGAGTCTAAGAATTACTTATGTTTCTTTCTTTCATGTTCAACAGTCGCGCTTGGGGCCACTAAACCAACGGGGCACAAACTGTCTATTGCAAAAAACAGTACTAAAAACTCACCCCTAACACAAAAACCTCTGCCTGGTGTCACTTTCATGAATAGATGAATAATAAATAATAATAATAAATAATAATAACCAACACGTTAGGAGGCTCTCATTGCGCGGCTGGGTCAAGGGATTGATTCAGAAAGCAGTAGGTACTCTTGGACACGGCACGTATAGTGAGGCGGTTCCTCTCTCTGGAGCCCTGACCACCGATAGCCTGGACCTTGTTCCTGATGCCGAGGGGCCATCTATTTTTTATATTTTAAATGTTTTTTTTATATTGTTCTTTATAACAATATTTAAAAATGTATATAATATGTTTCAAAATAAATAAACGAAATAATATATGTATAAAATATATTTTTCTTTTTTAATAACACAGTTTCATTTTGTTCTAGATCCAACAGTGCAATCAAGTTTAGGCATTCATCTAGGCATTGATCGCTTATTGTTAGCGAAAACGGCCACTACTCATACATCTTGCCACCATGTTTAGACGTGACAATTATAAACACAATCAAATAATTCATAACAAAACTTATACTGTCACTAACGGGATATCGTATTACCCAGTACCAACTGGGTTGTGGAGGTCAGATAGGCAGTCGCTCCATGTAAAATACTGGTATTCAGCTGCATCTAGTTAGACTGGAAGCCGACCTCAACATAGTTGGGAAAAGGCTCAGTAGATGATGAATCAAAGAATGCATAAAACTTACAACCTCCTCCTTTTTGGAAGTCGGTTAAAAACGAAAGACACTTGCATTTTCATAACAATCCTTATCACGAGATAAGGAGTTTGCTACGATTCTACTGCAGCGGGTTATCATCTAATCAGATAACAAACGATTACGCTAACCGCAAATTAGAATTAGGTATTCGTAATAGTAATTTCATTACGAAATATCACGCCTCTAATCCCCTGAGAATACCCACATTTTGTAAGTCATGTTTAAGTTCCATGTTATAGGGGGCGAGCCTATTACCATCAACCGGGCACAAATCCAGACTCCGTGGCTGCTACTGAGAAATTCCTGAGGAAAAAAATAACACTTTGCATCACCTGGTAATCGAACCCAGGACCTCGTGTTCAGCAGTCGCGCTTGTAACCACTACACCAATGAGGCAGTCATCTCATAAAATGACGGCGGAATGAACTTCCTAACGCATTTATAATGTTAATTAGAACAAGGCTAAGATTACTATTAGCATAAGCTCGACTCGTCTTCTGCTTAAGAAGGGAAAACTAGCTTTAGTTTAAAATACTGGGTAATTAATTAAAAATAACGTTCTTCATTTCGTAAAGACTCGCTTGCCATAAACGAAAGACGAAATATTATCTGTTTTTTAGGGTTCCGTAGCCGAATGGCAAAATACGGAACCCTTATAGATTCGTCATGTCTGTCCGTCCGTGCGTATGTCACAGTCACTTTATTCCGAAACTGTTAAGACTACACAGTTGAAACTTGGTAGGTAGATGTATTCTAGGAACCGCTTTACGATTTAAATACAAAAATAAAAAAATAATTTGAGCCCCCCTTAATATCCCCATGCATGGAACAGAAACATAAAAAAAATAAAAAATCAAACCCCCGTTCGAAAGACGAGGAACATTCTGAAAAATATAGACTTTTACAACGTAAAAAAATTTTAACGAAAATTGGTTTGAACAAAATTTGATGTTTAGTTTTTGAGATATGGAACTTTTTCATTAAACTGCAGCAGTAACTTTGTTTTTCATTAACGTACTATGAAAAACAAATTTAGTTTTGCTGTTGAATGTAATACAATACAAAATATGAATGAGCCTTCGAAATATTTTTACTATATTGTTTGATGCTACGGAACCCTGTGTGCGTGTGAGTACGACTCGCACTTGGCCGGTTTTTTAATTTTAAAGGTAAACTAGTGTAAAAGTTTCTTGTCCATACTTGCGTAAAAATTAAATTATTATAATCGAATACTACTGCATGGGAAGAGAGAACCTTCAAAGGGATAATACACCTCTGCCTAACCCTTCGGGGATTACAGGCGTTATGATGTATATTATTTTATGAGATATTCTAGAGGTAGTCGAGTTTACTAACAATATTCTATATCCATCGCTTTTACTATGAATTTTGTAAATATGAGTTCATTAATGTCTGCGAGCTTAGCACGAACGCGCGAAGTACACGTAACGTAAACTCGAAAAGATTTAAGCAATCTAATACAGGCCTTGAACGAATATTTTCGCTATGGGTATAGCGAAGCCGATAGGCACTTTTTCTCCCCGTCGTCATTGCGAAAGTTTTTTGTTCTTGTCCATACCTTCTAGTTACGGAAATATTGGAGGTCAAAGTTCCAACTTTTTCACAAGGTTTTTTTTAAATGCAAGTTTTTAATGTTATAACTTTACTTTAGATATTTTCAAAATCCCCATACTATTCAATGAATCCATCAGCTGTGTTGAGTGCTCTACATTGAGTCTTACCGAAAAACGTAATTTATCATCCAAAAAAAAAAATTGTTTCCCGGAAATAATTTTTGCATCGAGTTACTTAGATTGATAATACAGAATGCTTGGTTGACGGTTTCATGAAGGGACCGTTTACACCTTGTATTTGTTTGAATTTAATTTTTACGTAAACTCAGCGCGTTTGTGCTAGGCCATCTGAGTACTTGATTAAATCCAGATTCTCGCTGTCTAAAAATAGGTTGGGTTCTACGAACTTGTTTTCAATTTCACCTATGAATACTTCTAAAGGATAAAAGGGATATTATTAGGTGATTGAAATGACTGAACTGCACTCGAAAACGGGTTATGTTCTCATGAATAATATAAAGAAGTTTTTTATAGGATCGACAATAAAATCGCGTTAAAAAATATGCTCCATATTTCTATTGTATGTTTTAATCGAATTGAATTAATTTGACTTACTTGTATGTTTTAAATCCATTTAATCGAAGAAATCTTATTTAAAATGAAATAAATTTCGGACAAAGAAACATAATAATTTAGTTATATAACTTATTAATTATTTAGTCACAATTATTTATTTATTCAGATTCAATTGTCAAATTTTGGGTGTATGTTTGTACGTACTACAGCATACCCCTCTGCATAACCCATCGGGGTTTACAGGCGTGATGTTTTGTGATGATGTAATAACGAAATCAGAAATCAACTCATAATCCTTGATTGTTTAGTGAATTAAATTATTCAGGCTAATCGCTAATCATTAAAACTTAGTTTATCTACAGTTACTTATTGATATTTAATCGATTTGGCGATTTATTATAATAATAAAAAGATGATGAGATTCAATCACAGTTTATACAGCATCTATCAGAAACGTGCGATCACGTTGTTAGGGTTCCGTACCCGAAGGGTAATCAACGGGACCCTATTAAAGCTTCCGCTGTCCGTGCGTCCGTCTGTCTGTCAGCGGGCTGTATCTCATGAACCGTCACGATAGGTAGACAGTTGAAATTTTTACAGACTGTTTTGTTTTCTTTTTTAATAAACAGTACAGAGGCAAGTTTCACTACATATAGACTGGTGTCTGTTTTAGGTAAAACCTGTATTACAGAGTATTTCTATTGCTGCTATAACAACAAATAATAAATATAAATTAAAGGGGGCTCCCCTGCTACGATGGTACGGAACCCCTTTTTTTTTTGCGCTGATCCGCACTACATGCGCGAATCAACTCGCACTTGGCCGGCTTTTAAATGTACCCATACATTTGTAGCTGATTTTTTCGCGATTACGATCTTGGTCCCATATAGAAAGTTTGTTCAGTTTGTTAGTCTATACTACAACCTTAATATGACCACACCTTTCTGATATAGATACGCTGTATAACGAACAATGATACATGATCATTAAATAGTCGTTTTGTTCACAAATCATGCTTCGGTTAGTGACCCTATTCTAAATCGTTAGGCGATTGTTTATTTCGCTTCCGACGGAACGGACACGGTCATTACATGATACATGTTTAATGATGTTCTTGTTACACTCACAGCAGTAGGACTTACAATAAGATTCTTAGTAATATCTATGAGTAATACTTTTCTACGAATAGGTACTTTCTACAAGCTTCATTATAAGCCTCGCGTCTTTATAGAGAAAAAACAATATTGTTTTGAGGCCAACATTTTGTAAGACTTTTTGTAAAAAAAAGAATGACGTCAATTCTATCAGTAATCAAGGAGATAACCCCTCCTTTTTAGAAGTCGGTTAAAATGGGTTAAGTATATCTTAAATCTTAAAGATGAGCAATCTTTCCATTGTTTAAACAAAAGTACTAAGAAATAAATCACACTCGAGCACTAACAGCCTCAGTGACCGTATTATGCTCAGGCGCAGCTATGGAGATAGCGCCGTCTTATCTTATCTATCGCGACGATCATGATGACCCATATGCTTGAGATTAATTTGAAAGTTTACCTTGTCAATGATGTATGATATCATGCACGTATTTTTTGGTTATTTGGGAATTACCACGGAGTTGATCAAACAGAGAAATAATGTTGATTTTTCTGAAAGGTTTGTATTGTAGATTGTTAAAATACGATTTGAATAATAACCTAATCTAATTTGGTTTTTTTGGATGACTTGCTCTCGTTTAAGTCATCATCTGCCTAGCCTTTTCCCAACTATGACCGGATGCAGCTGGATACTAGCATTTTACATTCAGCGACAGCCTATCTGACCTCCACAACCCATTTAGTTCTGGGTAATACGATACCCCTTGGTAAGACTGGTTGGCAGACTTTTGGGACACTGACTACCTGTAACGACTGCCACAGATCTACAAATGACAGCCGAGACCAACGGTTTAACGTACTCTTCGAGGCACGGAGGAAACTCAGTATAGGTGGTAACCCATCCCCTGGACCAACCTAGGTAAGCGCGGCTTAACCTGAAGATCGACCCGAGCGGCTGTTATTATTTATCCACGAGCCACTTGTATAAGTATTGCTCTAATAAATGCCAGAGCAGCGGTGGCCCAGTGGTGGCGGCTCCGACTTACAAACAGTAAGTCGTGGGTTCGAACCCAGGCAGACGCATTACTTTGTGTAATTTATTTCATCACCATTGCTCTCAAAAACGGTGAAGGAAAACATCGTGAGGAAACCGGCATGTCTTAGAACCAAAGATTCGAAGACATGTGACATCTACCAACCCGCACTGGGCCCGCGTGGTGGATTAAAGCCCATTCCCTCACATAGAGAGGAGGCCGTTGTCCCAGCAGTGGGAACATTATAGGCTGATTATGCTAAATGCCATGAATGTATATGTAATAAGTTTTTAAACTGTCACGGTCACTAACATTAACGGGATATTTACCATGTTTACTGTTTGTTTTGAGGTCCCGATATTTCGGCAGTAAACATGGTAAACATCCCGTTTCTAGTGCTATGAATGTTGTTTGTCCTATTTGGTTAGTCAAATAACAACAAAATTTTCGGGATTTTTCCTGATATGAAGTAGACCAAACTAAATTCATAATCATCTGCCTAGCCTTTTTCCAACTATGTTGGGGTCGGCTTCCAGTCTCACTGAATGCAGCTGTATACCAGTATTTTACATGGAGCGAATGCCTATCTGATCTCCACAACCCCGATATTTTAGATCAAACTGAATGATAGCCTAAGGGTGCGTCCACATCTGGCGAATGTACAGCTCGCGAGCCGTTTGCGAGCTGCCCGCGAGCTGCGCGCGTGCGGTTACAGCCTATATTTGGTGCGCCGCTCTAGTGCAACCATAGCAAGGCTCGCGTTGGGCGGGCGTGCAGCGCGCGCGCTGCTCGTGCGCACATATGCGTGAACTTGAGCCTCAGTTGTGAACTTGCTTGAATTTGTGAGGTGCATCGCGGCCGGCACGCGCGCACCTCCTGCGCCACTCGAGTACGGCGCGTAAAACGCGCGCGAGCGGCGCGCGGATGGCGCAGAGGCTGCGTACGAACATAAAATGCACGCGCGCAGTTCGCAAACGGCTCGCGAGCTGCACATTTGCGGCACATTCGCCAGATGTGGACGCACCCTTAGATTTTGAGTATATATTTTGTCGGCAATATAGCTAAGTATTTCACTGATTTGATCTGGTAAATAGTGGCCGTATCTGGTAGATAATAATCAGTGATGATATCTTTCAGATGTGCGTACTTTCGCTATGTCCGGCAGCCCGCGTATTTTATGTACGATAAATAACAAGAATTTGTGTAGTATACTACAACTAAAATACCCGACCACAGAAAAATCACGCTCTAATAAAATTCGGGGTTTACAAGGTAAAATCGACTCCTCCTATTTTTGAAGTCGGTTAAAATGTTACCCGGGTCATAATAACGAATCAATTGACACTTTATTCATTAAAATCGGATGAATAGTTTAGGCGCTACGGAGGAACATACGTAAATACATACATACATAGACTGCTATAATCATAACCCTTCCTTTTGGCTTTGTCGTAGTTGGGTAAAATTAGGCCCTGGCATTTTATTTAGATCGTCTTTTATTTGGAACCAGTCAATACGTCATTCAACCAACGATTGATATGAAAACTACAAAACAAAATTCAAACTTCGAAACATTGTTTTTTTTTTAAATTGCATTTATCTTTTTTGATATTTACATTGCCGAGCAATATTTTTTCAGTTGTTACTGCACCAGCATAACACACAAATATTGTTATATTATTTCAATGAAACGTTGTGTTAGTGTAACGTAAATAAAAAAATAATACATGTATTTGCACTGACACCCATAAACACAGGTTTAATCTTAGCTTAGAGGTTTAAACTCAATGGTGTTCTTACAATTTTTAGGTTTATAATAGTCTGTTCTACATAGTGCTATTCTGCTAAATTGTCAACTTGGAAAATAAGCATTATTATAAATCTAAACAACATTAATTTGATTTCCGTAGGTATTCAATAATTGTTTTAAATCTTTATGATTGTGTTAAATACTCTATATACAGAAATTATAATATTTCCCTTCATTCACTATCAACCAATTGAATAACATACACTCATAATGACCTTTTAGAGTATACACTCAACTCAACTAACATTCACTCCTAATAACCTTTTAGAGATACACACAATAAATTATTGTTTCACACACACAACATATCATTCAAAACATTGCTACCTCACACGAAAGATAAATTCACATAACCTAAAATTAAAAATATCTGATCACTGAAAAGATAATAAAATAAAACTCACGATTTTTGAACATCCAGGTAAAACACAAGGCGTCTTCATTATAACACAATATTTATTATACTATTTTAAACTTTTGTTTATCTGTCTAAGCCTCTCACATCGAAAATTAATGGCTCCTTTTTTATAAAATTTACACTGAACTACATCCCGCGTCTGCGAGGATAGTGTGCGATATTGTGTTTCGAGATAAGTGACGCGTGACTATTGGTGTAAGAGAAGAGAGATAGCGGGTTGGCATGAGCGAAAGCGGGGCGTATTTCGTTGAAAAAGTTTTGATAGTTATTTCGTGGAAAATTTACGTGCAAATGCATAGGTATCTAGTTATTTAGCGATTTTTATTAAAATATTGACGTTGATGTATCCTGAAGACTCAAGATGTGTTTAAATAATTGCTATAATTACATAGTCATGTTTAAGATAATTTCAAGTGCGTATGGCGTGTCTTCTAATAGAAAATGGTCCACCTTACAATTTCCACCGCATGGCTGTCACCTGCGCACCTAAAGACCTTTTACTGCATCAGTGAGCGGAGTCTGCGTAGCTGAATTTTGAATCAAACGTGTTTTAATTTACTGCATTACTTACACGCTAAGAAGAAGTAAATGAAACATGCTGCAGTCAACGTCAACACTTAATATATTTTTGGCATCGGTACCTAAGCCCCGAGCCTTCAAAATCACCCATTCTTATGACTTCATCGGTAAGCCCTGAGCCTTGTCGTCTTCAAAATCGCTTACTCTTATGACTTGCAACACTTTCTTATCTTCTACACCTATAAATACGTAGCTAAGAACGTTTACACTTCTTCGGCATTTACATAATATACGCGATATCTTGTTGATATCGCCTTAGAAGACATACCTCGATGAAGTCATACTATCAACAAAATGAAGATTATTATGGAATGGACTCTCCATTACTATAGGATGTTTTATATGATACTATAACTTTTCCACGGAGGCCTTTTGTTTTAATAGTTTAAAACAGCATCAAGCGAGTACCTTATATCTCTGTGGAATGCGCTTCCCCAGGAAATCAGGATGTTAACCAATCGCTTATCTTTTAAGTTTAAAGTTCGCGAGTACATTCAGAAGAAGCTGGCAGTTTCGTCACGACGGTAATGTTTTCCCCATTGTTTGTGTTTTTTATTTTAGTATATTCGTGTAAATGTCTATTTTCATTTATCAAAATTTTGATATATATTTATAGTATTTGATATATATTTATAGTATTTGATATATATTTATAGTATTTGATATATATTTATAGTATTTGATATATATTTATAGTATTTTATATACACTTATAGCTAATCTTAGTATTAATTAAAACTTTTTTCAGATACACCTACCACTGTTTGTATCTGCATCACCCAAAGGTTGACTGGTAGAAAATGCCTATGGCATTAAGTCCGTTATTGTACTTTTGTGCTTGAAGTGTTAATAAATAAATAAATAAATCCGCCATGTCCTAGTACGAGCTCCATGTTTATAACAATTATTTTTTTATTTTCGATTAAATTTTTGTTATGTATTATCGTCGGTTCATAATGATAAAGAGAGGAGAGGAAGTCCAAAGAAAAGATGGATAGATTGTGTGAGGAATGATATGATGGAGACAGGGGAGAATGTAAGAAAAAATCGTGTAGCGCCGACCCTAAGTAACATGGGACAATGGCAGGAAGATGATTATTATCGTCGTTTCATGCCATTATTAATTTATCGGGTTAATAATAACGCCTCATAGGTAATGTGACTGTAAGTATTTCGAATTTTGATACACGGGGTCGTGAAAATTTAAATTTGCCTGTAATTCTGAATACCACGATCAGTTACTTTTTTTTTGCTGAAATTCTTTCAACAAGAGTGGTTTTAATACTATGATTGTTAATAAAAGAAACCCTTTTATCGATATTAAAACGACTTTCAAACAATAAGAATTTATTGTTAGAAAGAAAATATTTAATTCCAGATTAACCTACATCTTATGAAACGTCAAAACAAAGGTATTAGTTTACGGTACAGGTTGGTCGTTTTCTATGAAGAAACGTCATAGTTACTGTCTTAGTTTTTAAAATTAAATTCCTCCATTGCAACAAAGAAAAGTGAACAAACATTTGAAAAGTCAATAAAATGTCTGAGCGGATTTTGATAAAAACATGTCTAATTTTAATATACACATCATGTCCTTTCATTTGATACCCCACTTGGGTATATTTGTAAATATTCGATTATTCGTCACCACTTTCATCCCATATCTAGTAAATGGCTGCATGGATTTTGATAAAACTTAAATCTAAGAACCATTGCCAAGAAACTAGCTTTCAAATAAAAAAAGTGCATCCTAATCGGTTCACCCGTTTAAGAACTACGGTGCCAGAGATAGAAACACACACACATTGCGGTCAAACTTATAACACCCCTCTTTTTGCGTCGGGGGTTAAAAATGCTATACGTTATAAATCAAATACATATAATAAAATTGTAACAGGCCGATGTCTGCACCTTTAGGAAATTAAAAAAAATATATATGAGGAGTCTTTATTAGAGCAACAGAAACCAAAAAAAACAGTTTTTAGAATTTTTGTCTGTTTGTCTGTATGTTTGTACGCTCATCACGCAAAACCTACTAAATACATGAATTTGAACGCAGTTTTCACCGCTCTACTACAAGATGCTTAACTTAAAATATAGACCCAATAGGTGGCGCTGTGCGAAGCAAGGACGGGTCGCTAGTACTTTATAAATCATTATATTCTGTGCTATATTTTAATACTTTGGTTAATCCATGTAGTTAAGTCCGGTAACACAATATAATAAATTAACATGAACGAAGACAGATTAAGATAGCAGAAAGTTTCAATGAGAAAACTTACACTGTTTCACTGTTGCCCTGGTAATATGCATCTTGTACTTACATTGCCCGCAAATTTCCTTATTGAAGAAACTTCCAAGCTAATTGAGAATATAATTATATCGAACTAGTTGTTGCCCGCGACCTTCCTTGGCGAGAAATTATTAAAAATATAACATCCCTATTTAAATCGGATTATTTTAACAATTTCAAGGGTTTACTTTTTTTGCAAGGAACCCTAAGACTTTCTGAAATAAAATTTGTCTAAGTTACTCCTTATGACAACAGCTTTCAGTAAAAGTCCCGTCAAAATCGGAACAGCCGTTCCGTAGATTATATTAGATTATTCCGCAGGAACAAACAGACACATTTTTTTTGTATGAGTACCATATGTACTTTCATATGCATTCAGTAAAAAGCTGTTATTTGATATTACAAACAGACACTAAATTATTTATTCATAAATATAGGTAATAATTACACACAGGATCTTAAATATTAGGTTGTGCGCTGTTTTGCCAATTAACATATTAAATGATTAAAAAAAAACGATTATACAAGTGGATACCTACTATTAAATTAAAATATAATTAACGTATTTTAATACCATAATAATATGATTGTATTAACACATGAAAACAATATAATTTAATATTGAATAGACTATATATTATTTTTTTAAAGTTGCCCCCCACTAAGAATTTCTCCTGTTTCGTGGGTGCGTTAACAAACATTTAAGCTCACATACACAAACAGCGAAACCCGGAACAACTACCTCTAGGTCATACAAATATTTGTTCCGTGCGGGAATCGAACGCGCGACACGAAGCGCAGCAGTCAATCGCTCAGCCACTGCGCCAAAACGCGTATTACGCGCATATTGCGTTTGAGAACAGGAAAACTTGTACCATACTCAGACATTCCAAGAAAGGGGTTCCAAAAATAACTTTAAGACCAAACCGTTCCTTCGAATGCTTCTGATGCTTAAGTCACTAATCTATAGCTGGTTTTGGATCTTCAGCCCTCGGCTCAGCGCTGAAAGTTAAAAGTTCAACTGCATAGCGCGCCATCTGCTGAGGTTACTTTGGAATTCGATTACTTATACATTTAATGTATTCATTTAATTGTCGCCTTGTGTACTTAAGTGAAAGAGGGCATCAGTGTTGTATAGTGATACTATCGAATGGTGTGTTAATACAGTGTGTTTTTTTTCAAATTCAACGGGTTCGATAATCATCATCATCAGCCCACAACTGACAGTCCACTGCTGGACAAACGCCTCTTCAATCACAGCCACTTAACTCGATTCTCGGCAACTCTCATCTGGTTGCTACCAACCACCCTGCGAAGATCGTCGCTCCACCGAGCCTGAGAACGGGTTCGATTACTGGCTAGGAATATTGATTTTTCAAAATTTGAATGATGCAGTTTTATTTTTCATCAAAATCGGGTCCGAGACTCCTTTGAGTATGTATCGATATTCCTTATAGTTTCTGAGTTAGCTATCCACGCAAACTTGAAAAAATCACCCTGTATTTTGATTTCAGAATTTTATTAGCACTTACCAAGTTTGACCCTGTCTCCTAGTATTGTAGAAGTGTTGTAGATCCCTTCACGTGTACGTAAACATCTACAGTACGCAATATTTACCCCGAATCGTTCTTGACCTGAAAACAAAAGATAATCAAGATAAAACACAACACTTCTCTTTTCAGGCAATGAAGTTAAAACGAAGATAAGAATGAAGTCATCAGTCTACAATTCAATTGAATACTTTATTCCTTACAGCGCCCGTTCATCACAGATAAGCCTTATGAAGATTTTTACTGCAAATAAATTCACGTTTTTGTAATAGATACCTAATACCGAGCGAGCTCCTAAAACCATTCTACCGTCAAACGTCAAAGATAAAACTGTTATTTATGCTGTTGTCTCTTTCTTTCTTTTGACAAAACCAACCTGTCTCGCTCCTTCATGGCGTGACAAAAGATCGTTGTAGTAAGTTACCGGGAGTTTTGTGATTGAACAAATTTCATGAGTATACTAAGTTGCAAAATGGGGTATTTTATGCGAATTCTCTGACTCCTGTTTTGTTTGCTACTCGTAATGGTCGGCCATTTTATAAAACTCACAAACGGATTCTCAAAAAGTAAAAACGAAGTCTAATACTACATAATGGAGCACTTAAATTGGGTTGAGTTTGAGAACGGGGTACTGATTTTTTATAGATTGTGAAAAGTAAAAATAAAAACAAAAGAATTGTGCTTTTGTTTTTTATTGAGTTATGGTACAGTCAGCGCATCAAGTTACTACAAACTGTCAAATTTTCTCATTCGATTTTGAACTTAACCACCAAAATGTTATGGTTTAAAATTATTTGGACAAAGGAGATCGGGCGGAAGCGGTCCAAGTAGCGTCGGTGAACTAGACCTATATTTTCTTGAAGCTGATGTCAAGAGCATCATTTTTTGTTACGGCGTCAAAAAATTTCCTCTATGGAGAAAAAAGTTATTGATCATTTAAAATGAACTATGTAATCAACGATGGCATTAATTACAAACAGCGTCGGTGATTAAGACATACATCATTTTAAAGGATGTTAGAAGACGGTTATTCTTTGTTAAGAACATAAGCAATTCGGCGCCGGGAGAAAAAAGTTATAGACCATTATGTATAATACAGATAACAAAATCTTCTAATTCAAGAGATGCAAGGAGCGTCGGTGATTCAGACACATATCATTTTAAAGCTTGTTAGAAGAGGGTATTTCTTTGTTAAGAACATAAGGAATTCGGCGCCGGGAGAAAAAAGTTAAACGCCATAATGCACAATTAGTGAAAATAAAATCTCTTAATTCAAGAGATACAAGGAGCGTCGGTGATTCAGACACATATCATTTTAAAGCTTGTAAGAAGAAGGTTATTCTTTGTTAAGAACATAAGCAAATCGGCGCCGGGATGAAAAAGTAATACACTATAATGTATAATACAGATAACAAAATCTTGTAATTCAAGAGATATAAGGAGCGTCAATAATTATTACTGTACGTGCGTTACCGGTAAATGAACCGTTGCGCACATAATAATGTCTTTATTATGGACTTTGGGCTGGGCACGTCATCAAGAAGAAATAGGTGCCATCCTGTGCATTTCCTCGACTCTATTGCATATAGTTATACTGTATGCAATAGAGTCGAGGAAATGCAGTAATAATTAGTCGAATCATTTCTTCAAGGCCCCTTAGGTTGTGCGGACAACTATCCTCAACTATCCTGTAAGATTACTCTCAAGCAGCTCTAAGGTGTTTGCTGTGTCAAGGTTTTGGTAAATGGTTCGCTTTCATCACATGACAACTATTGCGACCAACTGTGAACTTCAGCATACGATGTAACCCTGTGTACCCTGTGTACCCTGTGTACCCTGTGTACCCTGTGTACTCCTTTAAGGATTAAAGTCGTGAAGATTTTGCCTCCAGGATTTAGCAAACAGATCGTTTTCAACTCATAATTACTAATGCGACCAACTGTGAACTTCGGCAAACGATGAAACTTGTCTACTTACCCCTCTAAGGATTATGGTCGTGAAGGTTACGCTTATGTTTATCAGTGATGAAGTGTTGAAGGCTTCATACTACCTATACTACCTTGTATTGCTTTTTTAATAAAAATGAAGAATTCGATTTACTAAAAGTACTATTTATACCCTTTTTTTTAAAAGCGATTTCCATGAGCTTTGGTAATTGAAAAGCATCAAACACAACAAGTGTTATGAGTATCCTAGAATCAACAAAGCTTCTTGGACCAGAGTCTATAGAAGCTTGCCCGATCTCCTTTGACAGTAGGAGGTAACTTAATGTGCTGGCGACTGTACTGTCGCAAATAGCCTTGAAATATGAGTAAGATTTATCGAAATAATATATTATAACTTCTTTAAAAATGATTGACCATAATAGGTAAATGTGACAGTTATTCACGATCTTGGTAACTTGAAAAATGCATGCTCTTTGTGTCATAAAATATGTCCGTTTTAGATTCTTTTAATGTCGGGAATTGTTTAATTACAGTGACACAGCCATTAAAAAGAGCAGTCTTTTACATATTCCTTCACTTAAATAGGATACGAAGGCTAAAAACAAAACAACTTATCCAAATCCAATAACACCGATTATTTATATATTTTTAACAAAAAGCTCGAATATTTTTCCAAATGCTGTGCTTTTTATTACCTCCGAAGAAATGTATGTAAGCACCTACATTTATTTATAGAATTGTATGAAGTTAAATGAATTCACGAAATCTCATATTTCATTGAGTTCAAGGACACTGGGACCCTCGCAATCGATACGAACACCATTATCTCTACTTCACATCCACGAATAAGATTGTGGTCACTAAATCGGCGATGATTCAAACTCATTTATTTTTAATAGAAAAGTGCTTAATTGTAAAATGACAGCCACGGAGCCACGGGCTGCCACACAGATCCATTTTCGAGGTCAAGCTTCGTTTGGCTCAACCAACCTTTGGGTAGATGATCGATCGAAGGAATATGTCAAGCATGATCGATGATCGATCATGCTTGACATATTCCTTCGGATCTCTTCTTATCAGTAGCGAAGGGTCAATTTTGTAAGAGGTAAGCCGGAGTATATCTTTAATTTGATTATATTATTTGTCTCTAGAATACTGACTATGCCATTTTTCAAAGGGAAGCCGGTAGGAATCGAGTTGTATGGAACCTTCGCCACTGCTTCTTATGATCCCTTCGTGCCTTAACATTACGTTTAGGTATTGCGGTGACAGATCAAGCTAAACAAATCCAGTATAACCTGGCCTTTATTTGTATGAGCTTCCCGTACAACGAGAGACCAGCTTAAGATGGATTACATAGCTTGACTGGTCGTCTTTACTACTCTTCTTTCACAGTTAGTTTCCTTCTGATTGGGTGTCACTATCAAAATGTCAGTTATCTCTAAAATCGTTACAAGAAGGTTGCTGCCTTTGATAAGTCTGTCAGATAACAGTGATCTCTATTTTGATCAAAATAAGGTGGTTTTTATATTTCTGCTATCAGACGTAAACTAGCTGTAAAAGATCTGTAGGCCCACAGTACTCCCGACCCCAGTAATCAGCAATGGTAGAAGCAAAACAAATGCCGACTATTCTGATTCATTTGTTTCTTCATCTCTTGTAATCGCTACTGTAGTGGCCGCACACAGTAATGTCGTATCCAATAGATCACAATATTAAATCCATTGCCAGCTATTACGATTCAATGAAAACGAGAAGATTTTCAGGAATTACTAGGTGTGGATCCAGTGTTAGGTAAATATAGGAAAATATACTTATATCTAAGAATTAAGTAGATCCCAGAATTTAATGATTAAGATAATATAAAATCACGCCTGTACTCCCCGAAGGGTGAGGCAGAGGTATACCTAATAGAGTACACTCACATTTCGACAGTTATGTTTAAATCCCATGGAAGAGGGGGCGAGCCTATTGCCATCAATATGACTCCTTCAGTTCTGGGCGGAGTGTAAGGCAGTGTCAGACTTCTACTGACTAAAACCCATCCATGCCTTCTTTGCCCTTTGTGTTCCAGGGCCCCGGTATCTCTTTCGAACAGTCCCGCAGCCCCGGCAGGCAACGGCCCTTGCAGACCCGTTTCTGTGTGCTGACATCTCTTTGAGGCACGCGTGGAACACGAACGCGTCGTTGACACGGCCTGTGGTCATAAGACGGCCGGACGGCGACCTAGCCCATTGAGAAATTAGCTAACCGTCGACAGGCCCGCGCCTACGGTGGCTGGGAGCCACCACGTGTCCCCCGACTCATTTTCCACGGTCTTTATCTGTAAATTGGCATTTTGGTTGCCACTCCCTCATTACCAATGAGTGGGAAGTGAAATCGTGTCAAATTATCCCCACGCTTAGTAGTCGCGCTTGCTACCACTAGACCAACGAGCCAGTCTCACACATGCACACCAAAATTTCCAAGCGAACGAAGTCGCGGGCAACAGCTAGTCTGTATATAAAATAGTAAACTGACTGACTGACTGGGTGATATATCAATACACAGCCCAAACCGCTGGTCCTAGAGCCACGAAACTTGGAGGGTGTGTTCTTTGTGAAGACAAGGTCTCCACTAAGAAAGGGTTTTTGGGAATTCCACCCCTAAAGGGGTAAAATAGGGGATGGAAGTTTGTATGAAAATCTGTCTGTTTTGAAGTTAGGATCTTCAAATTTTGTGTTTAGGCTGACGATTGAAAATTAATTTATACGTGTCTCGGCATTTTTGATAACTCTATCCCCGAGGGGTTAAAAAGGGGGGTGAAGGTAAGTAATCGGATATTTATGACATCCACGCGGGCGAAGCCGCGGGCAAAAGCTAGTATGAAATAATTTGAAACGATGTCACTTCCCACTAATTTTCCACACTTATTTCCTTCTGTTATCCTGTAACTAATGAACATTGTGTACAAAAATAACCCTCGCGTTTCACCCCTAAATAAATCAGGGTGAGCAATTTCACCCCCGGATACATACGATAGGCAACTTATTGCTCTTAATGTGTGACAGTGGGCCCAGTTAGAGCCAGAACGAACCAACCCACATCAGAATTTTCCCCATTATGTGGAGTAATTTTAATGATTTTGGGTGTTTATTTGTAAGTTCGACGTAATAAACTGTTTTATATGAGGTTGGAAGGGAAACAGCCGCATAGATTGATCTTCGAGGTTAAGCACTGCTTGCCGAGGTCAATCCCTGGATGGGAAGGATAAACCGCTGGTCCCCGCCTATCATTTGTAGATCTGTGACAGTCGTTACGGTTAGTCAGAAATTTGAAAGTCTGACGACCAGTCTTACCAAAGGGTATCGTTACTTAGTCAGTCGCTCCACGTCAAATATTAGCACTCATCTGCATCCAGTTAGACTGGAAGCCAACCCCAACAAATCTGCAAAGGCAGATGATCGAGAGATATTGCATACTCTAAAATTATAGGAATTTAAAATATAGGAAATATTTTAAAATCAAACATCATTATGTTTAAATTTTTATCATTAACGCATTTGCCTTAATATAGTTATTTCATTTAACGCCTGCAAAGAGATTCTCCGCACTCTGCGTTTCTGTAATTTTGTAGTGTATTTGAGCAGGCGTAGGCGGTTTGAAAAAATCAAAATTGTACTTCTTTAGTTAGGGCCTGTAACTCGTTGACAATGAATGACGGCACGGTTGGCACAGTGGCTGAGCGCTTGGCTGCTGCGCTGCGTGTCGCGGGTTCGATCCCTGCACGGAACAAATATTTGTATGAACTACAGGTAGTTGTTCCGGGTCTGGCTGTTTGTGTTTGTGAGTTTTAAATGTTTGTAAACGCACCCGACACGATACAGGAAAATTTTTGCAGTAAGCAACGTTTTTATACTAAAGGAAAAAAAAATGAATTAGATTTGTTTGGATATCCAAGTGATTTTTCCTTTATATTTTCTTTATTCACATAAATTCTTTTTCCCGGAACTAATAACAACTGCTCAATATAATTCTTAAAATAGAATAAATAATATAACCTTAGTAAATAAACTACCCCAGTCAAATAAGTATATTACCCGATATTGTCTTCCTGTTCCCCCTCAGTCGGAATTTATTGGTTTTCTCAAGGAAGTTGTAAAACTCGGCCATAAAGTTATCGGAATCAACATTTTATTGCTTCACGTCGACGCGTTTCGCTGTTCTCTGTATTATTATGTAACCTGCGGGGTTATTGTGTAACACGCAATGGCAATGCCTTTCATTTAAAGAGTTCATAGGTTTATCTTCAGGAATTTCTCAGTAGCGGCAACGGAGTCTGGATTTGCTTCTTTCTAGTTTGGCAAACTGGCAATAGGCTCGTCTCTATTACATGGACCCTGTGCCTGGTTGATGACAATAGAATCGTCCCTATTACATGGACCTTGTGGCGGTCGATGGCAATAGGCTCGCCTCTATCACATGGGACCTGTACCTGATTGATGGCAATAGGCTCGCTCCTATTACGTAGGACCTGTGCGTGGTTGGTGGCACTAGAATCGCCCCTATTACATGGGACCTGTGCATGATTGGCGGCACTAGAATCGCCCATATTACATGGGACCTGTGCCTGGTTGATGGCAATAGGCTCGTCCTTATTACATGGGACTTGTGCCTGGTTGATGGCAATAGGCTCGCCCCTATTACATGGGACCTGTACATGGTTGGTGGCAATAGAATCGCCTCTATAACATGGGACCTGTGCCGGGTTGGCCGCAATAGGCTCACCCTCTGTTACATGGGATGTGGGTGTTCTATTAGGTTTACCTCTATTTAACCTTGACTTCCTCGTTGGTCTGCAACCAGCAAGCGCCACTGCTGAGCATAAGGTCCTGGGTTCGATAACCAGGTCGAGCAACTTGAAATTGGGTTTTTCCATCAGGAATTTCTCAGTAGCATCTACGGAGTCCGGATTTGTGCCCCGTTGATGGCAATAGGCCAGCTCCCTATTACATGGGACTTAAACATAACTGGCGAAATGTAGGTGTAGTATCAGGTACACCTCTGGCTAACCCTTCGGGGATTACAGGCGTGATAATGTTTTGTGAACAATACAACAACATATTGAAATATTTACGTTGTTGAACATACCGACGTTTTTCAACATTTATGACGCAATGGATAAAGATCTTCTTTCAAAATCTTTCGGAATGCGATAGAAAGTGTGTTACGCAATTTGGACGGGGTGCTGTTACATTTTAGGGGTGATTCGGATTGCTGTTTTAATGGGGTTATGTTGAAGCTGATAATAATTTGGGATGGGAATAAAAATATTATAGCCTCTGTCCTGATCGATAACGGACAGAAACGTTTACGATTGACTGTCGCAATAAACTTATTTTAATAGAATATCATTTAAATCGTACAACAGAACTTTTAAAATTTTTATGATGAAAATCGTCACATTTAATCAGAAATTGAAAAACCTGGTACAGTGTTAAATTACGGGATTGTCGAAGTGATTTTCGGGCCTGACCTAGGACAGTCTGATTTCAGGCCATTGATCCAATGCGGAAACAAAAGTGATTTACAGTGATAAATCATTCACCGGTTATAGAACTTATAATATACTAGCTTTTTCCCGCGGTTTCGCTCGTGTTAATTTAGAATTTGACAGTCAATTCGGGTTGTAGGTAAGAGTACCTACAGTTTCGAAAGACACGTGGCGCCATGGCGTCATAAGAACGTTATTGTTATTTTCCTCGGGAACAGTACTTTTTTTTCGAGATGAAAGGTCCGCTTCTGTACAACTGACAACGTGTTTGCAAAATTTCAGAATGATCGGTTTAGTGGTTTAGGCGTGAAAAGGTAACAAACAAACACATTTACTTTCGCATTTATAACATTAGTTAGGAACTTAGGAGTCTCTTTTCTTGAAGATTCAGTTTAGGGATTTCGGAAAGCCGTTGAGGGTCGATGAGGATTAACATCAAATCTGGCGTTTGGAGTCAAGTCTATTAAAAAACCTATGTAATATCTAAATCAGAAATCAGTTATAGTTTGGTATAGTTTTAGTCGTAAAGATTCACCTAGAATAACAAAACGTATTAACTAAAAGTCTTAATTTTTTTTACTCATTTACAACGCACTGAACAGCCAGACTGCCCGACAGTTTCATGCCCCGAAGCATGTTTTCCTATCACCCAAGATAAAGGAGGAAAAAGTTTTGAAAATTCATCTCCTAATGGAGGATAGGGGTTGAAAGTTGGTATGGAAGTACGTCATTTTGGCTGATGGGACATTATACAACGTGTTTTTTTTTATCGCATAACTATAGGGTTATATTTTTTAAGTAAAAATAATACAAAAAGTTCTAGAATATGTGGTTCAAAAATGCATAGTTTCGAAGATATCATCAATCATAATTAATTTAAGTTTCATTGATAAATACGAGTACCTAATTCATTTTCATTAAAATCAATCATTCATTATTTAAAGCTAAGAAAATGCGAAGTTGTCATATTTCACGTACCTAAGGGTGTTTTACATTAATAATCGAGACTTCGTCAACTTAGTTTGTATGAAAAATTAAATTTAAAAAAAATATAATTGAGAAATAATTCGTATACCATTCTCAGGTCTCTTTCATACCTTAGAGTTACGGGATAAAAAAAACACCGTGTATTGGACTTCTCTTTGGTAAAATGTAAGCAACAAAAAGCTAATAGCCAAAAGGAGTCTTTATTTTTATAAATATAAAAATCATTCTTAAATGAAGTAGCATTATAGTCTGACTATCGCTATTCCTCGGTAAGTAAAACCGCTTTCAACAAAAATTACGTCATCACCTTTTGAATGAACCAGAAATTGCTTCAAATGAAAAAAAAAAGATAATGTTAAAAGCCTACCTTTTACCAACGAAAAAGAATCTTAATGTAACTTTTATTTTAACACCTACAGAACATAACTCTTCTTTTGAGTCGAGGCATTGAAAAGGGAACAATGTACACAGTTTGGAGTAAAATATAGAAATAAAAGCATTTTCTACAGTAAATGAAGACATTTAAACGTACAGTGTTTCGGATATTAGTACAAAAAGGTGATTGATCGCTTTGTTTGTTGGTGTCAGCACTAGATTTTTGTCTGGATTTGCCTGCTTTAGTATTGGAAAAAAATAAGCTTTATGTTGATGACCTCGTAAAGGTTGCAGGGATCCGCTGGATGCGAGACGCACGGGACCGGTCAATGTGGCGACACTTGGGGGAGGCCTATGTCCAGCAGTGGACGTCTTTCGGCTGAAATGATGATGATGATGAAACTTTAAGTTTTATGATCAAGAAAAACATAAATGAATAAGTAATTATTAAATTTCATGCTTATGGATCACCATTATTGCCATTTCATCACTTGTAATGTTACTCACGGTCCGACTAACGTACTATAAACCGACCGCTTTAATGAGTCCTCCGCCTTGCCCCATCAAAGGCACATTAAGCGTCCACAAAGTCCTAACAATATCCCACAGGTTATTTGCTTTAAAATAACCATAATCTACGTAGGCATTACGATACTAATTGAACCAATACGTGATCAAGCTTCAGAGTATTCCATTTAAATTCATACCTTCTCGAGGACTCATTAAAACGGTTGGTCTGTGGTAAGTCGTGAGTTTGAAGCCAAGTAAGCGTTTTGCTTTGTTTCTAGTCCACAACCCAGTTAGTACTGGATAATACGATACCCCTTGGTAAGACAAGTTGTCAGACTTTTGGGACACTTACTGCTTGAACGACTGTAAAAGATCTACAAATGACAGTCGGGACCAACGGCTTAACGTGCTTTCCGAGGCACGGAGGAAACTCGGTATTTAATGGGTGGTCTCCCATCCACGGACCAAACTATTCAAGCGCGGCTGAACCTAAAGATCGACCCAAGTGACTGTTAGTATTTAGCCACGACCTTCGAGGTTCGATTTATTATTAGGAAAAGTTTCTAACAAAACAGCTTTGATTGATAATGTTTCACTTTGTTTACGTTTTTCTACGAACTCAAAGTTTTTCTTTGTCAAAAATCTTTTTGACAAGCGATCCTTTACTGTTTATCAAAAGTTTCTTGTTTTTGTTTATAACTTTGTTTTTTGTTTGGATAAACTTTTATTTGTTTAAAAGTCTTTAGGTACATACATGGTGAGTTCTTTTTAAAGATGTGTATTTTTGTTTTAAAAGAAGAATCTGGGGCATTGGAGACATTTGGCAGAATCCAAACGTCGAAAGCGCCGTGAGATGGGATGTCCCAGCTAATATATTGACAGATGTGGCCAGCCCACTGACACGTGAGCTGGCTGAGTTTGCAACCTATCCAGGTTATTCCATTTTTATCCCGGACAAATATCACTGCGGTTTTTATTCTTCAATACAGCATGATGTTATTTTAAGATATTTAAGAAAAAGTGTCTATGACTTTCAGAAGAACTGTCATAGACAAAATGTGTTATCATATCGCAGTGCCGACGCGACGCGCCTTGAATGAAAACGACATAATTACCATTATACTAGATACGTTACAAAAACAAGAACGAGAAGACTACAATGTTGTTTATGTCGTCCCGTGTACCACGGACAAGATTCCTTTTCCACGGATCTTCCAAGATGGTCTATCACTTTTCAACCTTATTACTTAGGGTATAGGGGTGAAAAGTGGTCGACTGTCAGTGAGCTCGGTAGTACATTTTAATGTCTTCGTGGTTTTTTTATTGAATTCATGGAAAACAATTGAAAGCATTTTAAGGACCCTGTACTGAGAAATTTACTGGGATCAAGTATTGTCATGAGATAAAAAGGTATCTCAATCAAAAACAGGTCGCGTTCTACCGCTGAGGTAGACCGCGGCTCAAATGGTGTGAGGATCTGATCTTGTTTGTGGGGGCGAACATTGCCAGAGATCGCACAAGATAGAGGGGTTTGGAAGGAGAAAGGGGGTGGCCTTTGCCCAGCATTGGGACATTAAAAAGGCTAACAAAAATAAATATAAAACACACAGACAAAAGAAACACCACTATTCATATCGCCCCATTTCCTCTAAGCCTCAAAACCCTGCAAAACACACGGGGGTAATTTGTGCCACGCTGCCCATTTTCTCGTGCATACAGCACGGAACAATACAGATCGTTAGAAAGGCAGTAATGGTAGGAAATTACCTGTACCATGATTTATAACCCAGTGCTTTGTTGGGCCTCACAATGTGGACCGTTGACCCCAATAGATAAAGGCTTAATCTTTTTCAGAAGCGACCGCCGCGAATGTGTATCGAGCACGGAAAGGTAACGTTCGTTGTGATTGATTTTCTGTGCTTATTTTTGGTGCAGCGTTTTAGGGTTATTAGGTGACTTTAGTTGAGAATAAACTACATGAAGTCTTAAAAATTCTGCACCAGCCGCCAATTTTATTAACGGTGTAAGGGACACCATAACACAAACTCTTTGACCGCAAACTTCTCATCAGTTGCAAGCGCTATTGCTGTAAATGAGGGCTCGGTTCTCAAATAAAGTGTTTTTGGGTTTTCCCATTAAAAACTGAGTTACCCGGAGTTAGGACTTAAGCCCTTGCTTAAAGAAGCAATGGAGCGCAGCATAATAGGATCTCGTCCAGATCGCGTAAGAAACACTACCCTGCGGTCCATTATTCAAGTTGCAGATGCTGGAGAAAAAACAGCCAAGCTAAAGTTAGAGTGTTCTGGCCAGTGGCCACGTAGCACGAATGCGCCCGGAGAGATGGGTAACGTTCGTCACTCAGTGTCGGAAGAAATCGGTGATTTTCTTCTTTTTAGCGTATCGATGGCAGTTCAAATGTTATGTTTAGCCCAAAACTCAGCCACGCGAACTCCGGTAACTGATGCAGTAAGCAGTCACCAACCCCCGTAGCATGACCACCGTAGTAAAGAATTTCTTTGACGGAAGAATCGACAAAATGACAGATAGTGCAAAGAAATCTGTCAGTGTGTCGACACAATCTGTCATTTTGTCGATTCTTCCGTCAAAGAAATCTTTGTCTACGATGGTCATGCTACGGGGGCAGGTGCGCAATGAAAAATCAAATGCACAAATCGGTGGTGTGACGATCTGATCTTGTTTGCGGGCTGAACATGTCCAGATATTGAACAGGATAGAGAGGTTTGGATGGAGAAAGAGGAGGCCTCTGGCCAGCAGTGGGACACTTATTAAGTTAAAAAAAATACTTAGACACTGTGTTAAGAGCCAAGCTACTTTCCGTGCCATAATAGCAACACCACAATCATCACTTTAGCTAAGCGTAATGATAAAGGCATTTCCTTATTACCAAGAAAGACTGCTCACCCGATGAAAATTGATCAATCACCTACATAGTTCTCATTCTTAGAGAAGTTATTCACAGTCCTTTCACAGTTCCTTTATGTCTGTCAGCAGACACTGAAAAACAACCTTATGGTTATGAAAAAACAGATCACTATTATTTGACAGCCTTGTCAGTGGCAGCAACGAAACACCAGCCTGCTTATAACTATGCTGGATTTTACATGGAGCGACTGCCTATCTGACTTCCAGAACACAGTTATTACTTGGCACGAAGATACCCTTGGTAAGACTGATCGTCAGACTTTCAGGGACTATCCAGTCCCCTAAAGACCAGTCGCTTACAGGCACTGACTACCTGTAACGACTGTCAAAGACCTACAAATGACAGCCGGGACCAATGGCTTAACATGCTTTCCGAGGCAGATACTTCTATACTGACTTGTAATTGTAATTGTCACTGGGAAAAGTTATTATCATAACTGCTTTCGAGGTGCATAAATGGGGTGGATCGAATAAATATCCCACTTGTGCGCAAAATACGCGCTTTGGACATGGAGTATCGGACACCAGCCCGTTTTACAATACGACTAACTCGACGAAATGTACTTGCCCACTTAAACAGATTCAGTGATAATATTTCTCCAGTAGACTAATTTCGGAAGAAGCTCCAACCGTTAATTACAAAGCAACTTGCTTTCAGTACAATAAACAAGGATTAACGTTAAATACTTGTTTATTTGCTTCGAGTTTCATAGAAACAGTTAAATCGCTTCGCTACTGAAATGGTGTTAATCACAGGCGATGAAAACCACAATGTTTACGTTACACGGTAATAATACCAGACATCTATTTACGGTTATATCTGATTCTACGGATTTATGAGCTTATTTGCTGTTGTTTTCATGAACACTAGAAATTTACCAAGTTTACTGATTGATTTGAGTTCCCGATATTTCAGCGCTGTTGCAAGCACCATGATCACGGATAAACTGAAGTTATTGCGGGTGTTTAGGCGCAGACAAATCAGTCTACCCTCTTCCTTGTATGTTTTACGTGTTCGGTACAGCTACCACTGTCACTCGCAACTCGATTCTGTTCCCGACACACGAAACTCAATGTGTCCGCTCGCGAAATTCCGTTTCTAGTGTTAAAGATAATGTAAGTGTTAACGGTACTCCTGGACACGGCTCGTATTGTTAGGAGGTTCCTCTCTCTGGAGCCCTGACCGCCGGTAGCTTGGACCCTGTTCCCGATACCGGTGCGCTACAATTTTTTATATTTTTTAATGTTTTTTATATTGTTTTTTCTAAGGAATATTTAAAAATGTAAATAATTTGTAAAAAAATATACGATAGTTTAAAATCTTATATTTGCTATTGTTTTTTCAAATAGTGTTATTCGAGATTATTGTAGTTCCAACCAGCCGCAGCCCCTGCTTTTTACGGTTTCTTACGGCTTAAGAAAATATTATGTTTTCCTTATTAAATGACTGATTATATTAATGTGGCATAATCAGCCTAGAATGTTCCCACTGCTGGGACACAGGCCCGGGGGGTTCTAGACCATACCTGGGAACCTTCTAGTTACGGAGATATTGGGGGTCAAAGTTCCAACTTTTTCACAAGTTTTTTTTTAAATGCATGTTTTTAATGTAAGATTTTTACTTTAAACACTTCCACGACCCCCGTGCTATTCATTCCATCCATCAGCACAATGCTTTGGGTGTATTCCATCGAGTCCTACCGTGAAACGTGATCTTTCACACCAAAAAAAAGTCAGGTTCCCATCAATAATTTTTGCGTAAAGTTACTTAGTTTGATGTACAGAATGCTTGGTTGACGGCTTCGTGAAGGGTCTGTTTACACCCTGTATAGTTGATAATTTATAATCAGAAAAGTACAATCAAAGACAAAGTCGCTTAGTAAGAAGTCAGGGTCAATTTCAAGTCCCCAGGGCCCGGCGGCGGCGGTTGAAAAGCTCAAAGTTTTAAGCCGGGTATAGCCGGGTAGTTGGCAACGTCGCAAGTTGCTGCCAAATATTACGCTGTTTTGATTTACCAAACAATAATTATGACTGTATTAAATGATCAAACATCGCTCTATGATGCTCTCAAGAATTGATTATGAACTAAGATTTAAAACTATCATGGTCACTAACATTACTTTTAATACTAATAACGGAATATTTACCATGTTTACTGTTTGCTATGAGTTCCCGAACGAACAACAAAGAACGAACAAGAAAGAGGGTAGACCGATTTGTCTGCTCATAAACACCCACCCGCAATAACTTCAGTTTATCCGTGATCATGGTGCTTGCAACAGCGCCGAAATATCGGGAACTCATAGCAAACAGTAAACATGGTAAATATCCCGTTATTAGTATTAATAGTAATGATTATGAACTGTTTTTATGATTCCCGAATAGTTGTTACACCTAAAACTAAATAATCAGCAACACCACATAATTTTTTTGCGATATTTCTTAGTTTTATTTTGTGATATTATTGATGTATTGATCAAAACTGTGATCAAAACAATGGAATATTTGACAGATATTTTGCTGACATTGCCAACTTTCGGAATGCACTCTCTTATTACCATTTCATTTTATTGTTTTTCTGATTATTTATTTATTTATATATTTATGTACACACAAAATAATTAATAAGACATTACATTAAGATAGAAGAGCACAAAGGTACTGCTTATTTCATTAGAAACACACACACACACTCTCACACTTCTATAAATTATTTCTTTGCAAAAGTAAGTAGTGTTTCTTTGTGGTTTCAGTCATTTCATGCTTAAAACCCAATGATATACCTCACAAGTATCAGTGACTTACGAGACAGTTTTAGTAGCAACGTGAGGTTACCGGTTAACATCAGGTGGGCAAAATGCCAGTTCTTTAACAAATACTTAAATATACAACACGAAACGTCCCCACCACGATCAAGACAAATAGTTCGAAACCAAGACGCTCTTCGTGTCTGCCTTTGCTTCGTTCTTCTAAAGTATAGAATAGATTTTGATGTCGTTGTCATCATTATTTAGACATTTTATTCAGCAGGCTTTATTTTATCATCATCTGCCTAGCCTTTTCCCAATTCTTTATTCTTTATTGCACACAAAAAACAAATATACGTACAAATAAATAAATCAATCATGTTGGGGTCGGCTTCCAGTCTAACCGCATGCAGCTGAATACAAGTATTTTACATAGAGCGACTGGTTTTCTGACCTCCACAACCCAGTTAGTACTGGATAATACGATACCCATTGGAAAGGTTGGTTGTCAGACTTTCGGCCACATCTAGATTATTTATGAACCTATAATACATGCACTTAGACTAGGTTAGACACGCCCATTGTCCACATTAATTCAGTTAGACATGTCGTCACACCATTGTAAAGTAGTCAAGCTGCTTAGCAAGAAATCCTCCGAGGAAGGGACTATTTAAGCTGGTGCTTAAATACTCCTTTCCTCGACAAATCATAACACTATTAAATCCACAATCTTCTCAATGGCACTTACCACAGTCTGTATCTGCATCACTCACAGGTTGACTCAAAAATCAAAATCAAAATATTTTATTTCACATAGGCCTCGATGGGCACTTATAAAACGTCGACAAAAAGGTGCACGGTTCGGGTTGTTCGTTTCCTATGGAGAAGAACCGGCAAGAAACTCCATGGTTACTCTTTTCAAATCATTTGGTGTTACAGTATTATGGATACAGCATCTGTACTTAAGTATGGGGGGACAGCGTAGGCCCGACAATAAGTCGTTGCTTACTACACAAAAAATGTAGAACAAAATAACTGACTGGTATAGAATGCCATTGGCAATAAGTCCGTCTCTGTACGTTATGTGTGCTTCAAGTATTAAATAAACTGTCATTCTTTGACAGTTGTATGAAATGGTTACAACACTGCAAATTGAAGTACGGTATTAATTTGTTCACCAATTGATTTCGAAGACTGCCTCGTTCGTCTAGTGGTTGCAATCGCGACCGCTGAGCAAGAGGTTCTGGATTCGATTCCCGGGTCGGGTAAATTGTTATTGAGTTTTTCCATCAGGAAATTTTCAGTAGCAACCACACATTCTGGATTTGGTCCCGTTTGCCGGCAATAAGCTCGCCCCCTATTACATGGGACTTAAACATAACTGGCGAAATGTGGGTGAACTATTAGGTACACCTCTGCCTAACCCCTCGGGGATTACAGGCGTGATGTTATGTATGTTTCAATAACCTATTCAAATATTTCAAGTCTTATAAAAATAAATCCAATTTTAGCCAAACAAATAAATTCTCATGCTCAAAACAGCCACGTACACACCGCAGGTTTAAATAAAAATAACATTAATCCCGGACAGTGCAGTGTTGTAGCTTTGCGGACGACAGCCGGACAGCTGGTGTCCGGATTCGGAATGTAAAGTGAATAGAGGTGGTTTTTATTGTTAGCACATTAATTTATTTTTGGTAGAGGTGGGAGGAATGTCGGAGGCTACCTTTTGTAACGTGATTAATGTGGAAATGTGGAGGTATTATATTATAATGCAATGTGAATGTAACAAATAGTACATTTATGGAGCAAAATTTATTTATTTTATTTATAAACACATGCATTTGTTTTAACAGGTAAGACCCAAGCTAACAAAACTAGTAATAAATTGCTAATTATCCAGTCGCAAGTCGCAAGGATAGAAGCACAAGTTACACAGTGGACAACATACTAAGTGCCACCCTCTGGAATTCCG
The DNA here is from genome assembly GCA_963082995.1 of Noctua comes. Classification (NCBI taxonomy): domain Eukaryota; kingdom Metazoa; phylum Arthropoda; class Insecta; order Lepidoptera; family Noctuidae; genus Noctua; species Noctua comes. Next base: position 5,100,717 of record OY720268.1, read on the forward strand.
CCAAAAAACAAGAAAATATGACATGAATATGATAATTATGATGTGTGTCTCGTTTTAAAAATGCCCTTATTTAGTGCCAAACCAGTGCTGAGACACATGCGCATGGATCACAGTATTTTGTGGGGTCCACATGACGCGCACCGCCCGGACCGCGACGTCGCGTCGTAGACTTTCGTCCGATGGCGGATTTCGGTATTACGCACTCGGTCTAAGAGGGTTATGCCGAGCATGTTCCATGGTCCTTTGTGCCCCTAGTACTCGGTGGACAGTCCCTTTGTGAGCGTCCATGTTTCGGCACCGTAGGTTATTCCTGTCTAGACACATTGGTTGTAAAGGTGGATTTTTAGGCACTAGGGGATCTTTTCGGACCGAAAAATAGGTTCTAGTTTACCCTTAGGCACCTAAAGGGTATAAAAAGATCCTTAACGAAGCCGAAAAGCACTTGTTCTCCCCGTTCTTGTGACATTTTTTTGCGCAAAAAATGCCTGGGAACCTTCTAGTTACGGAGATATTGGAGGTCAAAGTTCCAATTTTTTCACGAGTTTTTTTTTTAAATACCACTTTTAAAGGTATTAACTTTACTTTAATTAACTCCATGACCCGTTTACTATTCAAAACATCCATCAGCACTAAGTTTTGAGTGCGCTATATTGAGTTTTACAGTAAAACGTGATTTTTCACCCCAAAAAAAAAGTCGTTTCCCAGTAATTATTTTTGCGTAGTTACTTAGTTGGATATACAGAATGCCTGGACGGCTTCGTGAAGGGTCTGTTTACACCTTGTATAATACAAAGTAGAAAATGTACAATAACATACTTGCATAACATGCAGGCTATTTATTGCAGGTTTACCACATCCAAACAGCATTAGATTGTTCGCAGTTCCCATTCACATATTTCGAACAGGCAGACCTTATTTAATCCTCCACTGTTTTCAATTTTATATCGAAGAGGGTTTGGGAAAATGGAAAAAATATTGTAACAATAATACGTCTATGTCATATTTGGGAATTTTTGCTCTTCTATGTCCACGTGTATCTTCTGCATACCATAACATCACGCCTTTAATCCCCGAAGGGTTATGCAGAGGTGTAACAAATAGTACATCATCAACATTTCGCCAGTTATATTAAAGTCCCATTTAAAATAGGGGCGAGCCTATTGCCATCAATCAGGCACAAATCCAGACTCCGTGGCTCCTACTGAGAAATTCGTAATGGAAAAACCCAATAACGCTTTGCCCGACCTGGCGACCTGCGTAATAGAATGATTACGCAGGTCAACGGAACAGAAAAAACAAAAGATGGCGCCGATGAAAATATCCGGCTTTTTCATGAGACATGGGCTATTTAAAGTTTGATAGCTTCGGGCTATAAGCTGAAACCGTATTCGTTTTGTGTATTTCATTACCAATTTTAAGTTTATAAAATACCAAAATTCGACAAAAATTTTCGAGTGGGGTATGGGTGGGGTAAGTTAAACGAACTTTAGACAATGCGAAGCTGACCTCGTTCCTACAAAAATCATAAACAAAAAATTTAAACTTGTGTTTAACTAGGCAGCAGTCGTCTTGTGAATATTTGTTTGTTCAATAAAATTGCCATCAATAGTCACTACATACACAATTTTATGACACAACTTCAGTTCAAAACTATGAATACAGCCGTAAAACGAAACAGACAGGGCTATAAATATAAATAGCTACTGACACATGTCTAGACGAGTTTTTCAGTGTCAATACAAAATATTCATGGGCAACACAACTAGGTATATTGCCGTTTATATATTTATCACTTTATTTATAGGCAGTTCTCTTTTTGACACTCTGTGTATAATGTTGATTTAGCTGCCATGCTCAAAGAGGATGGCTTTGATAGTTTTTTTTTACTAGTAGGAGGTCTAATTTATTTATTAATTTCGGCAAGACGGGCGGCGGCCATAGCTGGCGAAGCATCAATGGCCGATGGAGCAAAGACCTGGAGTTGAAACTGCGTAGCGGCAAGCGTATACAACATTAGTTTTAGTATATGCGAAACCTGAAACACGTGTCTAGTATTTTTATGTAAAGAATATATGTACAAAATTTCAAAACTGTATCATGAAAAAGTACAAAGTTATAAGCCTGTTCTGTTACCTAGTTGTCCGCACTAAAACGTGGTCACCACACGGTTTCGCCACGCGCGCGCCTCCAGCGTCGTCTTGAGCTCATTGATAAAAATAATTTAGCAGTAGGTACCTAAATGATTGCGATAAGTTAGTGTCACTAGGAGTTCAACTTTTAACCATTTTGAAATATTTTTGGGACAAAATATAACATGGTTTAAAAATAATTGGAAAGATTCATTTACTTATTCTGAACAAACTATATTCAGGTTTCGCATATACTAAAAATAATGTTGTATGCATGTGAAATACTTTTTTAATTAGTATGTATAGCTAGATTACAGCCACAGAGTTTTGATTTGTGCCCAGTTGTGAGCAATAGGGTCACCTCCTATTAAATAGGACTTAAACATAACTGATGAAATGTGGGCGAACTGTCAGGTACAGTCATGTTCTTACGAACATAGTATTCTGGAACTCATATTTATGAAAAAGGTCTTATCTCTAAGCTACAACCGTTATTTCTCGCGAAACTTGTTTTTAAATTTAGGAAAGTGAATGCATATTGGTGCTCGTAACTGTACTCCTCTGATTAATCCTTCGGGAATTACAGGAATAGAAATGTGAAGTATGTTATTGGGATAAATAAATAAAGGGTGTAAATACACCCTTAACACATCCGAAAGGCACTTGTTCTCCCCGTATTTGCGATCATTTTTTTGTTCTAGACCATACCTGGGAACCTTCTAGTTACGGAGATATTGGGGGTCAAAGTTCCAAGTTTTTCACAAGTTTTTTTTTAAATACATGTTTTTAATGTAAGATTTTTACTTAACACTCCTCCATCACCCCCGTACAATTCAATCCATCCATCAGCACAATGCTTTGAGTGCTTTCCATAGAGTCCTACCTTAAAACGTGATTTATCACCCCAAAAAAAAAAGTCGATTCCCAGCAATAATTTTTGCGTAAAGTTACTTAGTTTGATGTACATAATGGTTGGTTGACGGCTATGTGAAGGGTCTGTTTACACCTTGTATTACAATCAATCCACTAACTTCTAATTCTGACTATGTTATAGAACCTACCATAAAACCCACCTGTTCTTCCTCTTTCGTGTCGATGGTACGACCCGCCTGTTTAAATACAATACACTTTTAACTCATCAATTTTATCAGCAATGCTGTCAGTCACGTCTGACCTGTAGGTACCTCTGACACTGTGACACGTGTAGGAACATAAAATATCTCAGTCGTATCCTTACCAACCAATCAAAGGTACCCCAACCAAGGTCACGTAGTGGCTCCCGGCCACCGTAGGCACGGCCTGCCGACAGGCCATGTCGATGGCGCGTTCGTGTTCCACGGGCGCCTCAAAGAGATATCAGCAGCGATGTAGGGGTCTGCAAGGGCCGATGCCTGCCAGGGCTACAGGACTATTCGAAAGAGATACCGTGGCCCTGGAACATAAAGGGCAAAGAAGGAACATGGATGGGTTTTAGTCAGTACAAGTCTGACACTCCCTTCCGCTCCGCCCAGAGTGGGGATGATACCACATCCGAAAAAAAAAAAAAAATTACCCCAATTCATAATATTAGTAATATTATAACTGTGAAAGTTTGTGAGGATGTATGGATGGATGTTTGTTACTCTTTCACGCAAAAACTACTGACTGGATTTGGATGAAATTTGGCGCACAGATAGTTTATAACCTGAATCCAGTGGGACAATTACCGAAATCCACGCGGGTGAAGCCGCAGGCACAAGGTAGTGGTTGTATAATATCAGACTGGTTGCAGAAGGTGGAGTACAGGGTGGTGTGGCGGAGCTGAGTTAATTGAATGTCCTACCAGTCCGGAAGAGTCCCGAAAATAATCAGAAGCAGGTAAGTACAAGTACCTACTAGTAGTTTGACGGCACAGTTGGTGGAGTGGCTAAGCGATTGGTTGCTGTGCTACGTGTCGTGGGTTTGATTTCGGCGCGGATCAAATATTTGAATGGCCAACAGGCATTTGTTCCGGTTCTAGCTGTTTGTGTATGTGAGTTTTTATATTATTTTTGATACAGGAAAAATTCCTAGTGTGGGGGTAATTTTTCCATTTTTAGTTGTAATATCCTGCAAAAATATTTGCCATGCATTTATTTTACATTGTTTACAATACATTTCATGGTAATAGGCTTATTCCCAATAAAATGGAACTCAACTTACCTAACTGTTGAAATGTGGGTGTACTGTACACATCTACGTAACCCTTTCGAGTGTACAGGCGTGATGTTGTGTTGTGTGATTGTGTAAACAATGCATATTTATGCGATAGCAGCAATCTTGGTTGATTTGCTGTAATTTTTTGAAGAGTTCCGTTGTCTTTCCCCGAAACTCATCATCAGATCTATACGAAATGAACCCATTTCGAACAAAAAAAAAAATTTTGCAAATCCGTCTATACAACATTATTTTAGTATATGCGAAACCTGAATATAGTTTGTTCAGAATAAGTAACTGAATCGATTCCAATAATTTTTAAACCATGTTATATTTTGTCCCAAAAATATTTAAAAAAGTTACAAGTTGAACACAGAGTGACATTAAGTACCTATCGCAATCATTTAGGTACCTACTGCCAAATTATTATTATCAATGCACTCAAGACGACGCTGGAGGAGCGCGCCCGGGCGCGCTGCGTGGTGACCACGTTTTTGTGCGGACAACCAGTTAACAGAACAAGCTTATAACTTTGTGATTTTTCATGATACAGTTTAAAAATTTTGTACATAGATGCTTTACATAAAAATACTAGACACGTGTTTGAGGTTTTGCATATACTAAAACTAATGTTGTATATATGAAGGAGTTATGCCCTAACATACATTAAAAAAAAACATCCGAATTGATAACCTCCTCCTTTTTGAAGTCGGTTAAAAAAGAAGAAAGACTATTCAATCCATGACAAGGCTATCAAACCTTTATTATAGAAATTGCCAATGATTCCCCAAAAGGAATTAGACATAACGTTATTCTAATCACGTTCCCGAATAATTTAATTTTATAATTAAAAAGTTAGCTTGTAGAATTAGTTGTTTTTGTAAAAGTGTTTGTCGAAACTTCTCAAATAAGTTTTAATGGCATTACTGCAAGTACTCGTGTAAAAATCACTGGAAATTTACATTTTAACTTTATGATCCTCTTAGAGGGACTTTAGAGAACTCCTTTCTTTGAGTCCAATTATGTTGTGTTATGAGGGTCGCGAACCTTTCGACATTAGGAATTAAATGAAGAATGTGAGCGTATGGAAATGATTTAAACTTTGTATAATGGAAATGTATGAATTCTGTGAAGAATAAAGATGCATTTCATGAGTTCATTGATAATTAAAAAAATAATTTTATCATAAACTAACTGTCAGTTGTCTACGACCTACGTCCGCATGAAATTATTATTAAGGGTTTTAATTTTTTTGCATGGAACACTAATCCATTTTTTTAAATTGAAGTATATTACTCCTTATAACATAAGCCTTCTTTCAGAAAAAGTTTCGTCAAAATCAGTCCAGCCGTTTCGGAGATTAGCCGGAACAAATAGACAGACAAATAGATTTTTTTTTTTTGTTATAAGTACTGTACACTTGTGTATGCATTCATTAAAAAGCTGGTATTTTTAATTACAAACAGACACTTCAATTTTATTTATTTGTATAGATGTTAGCTTACAAACTATGTTTGCAAAAAAGTAACAAGTTACAAACTTTTCCGCTCTCCTTGGCCTTCGTGCTTTATTAAGCAAATGTAAAATAATCACCTCTTCGAATTGTTTTTCAAACTCACTTGCGAAATTCTAATTTTCTACTTTATCTTTTATTTACCCCATTGCGCAATAAAATTCCAGATGTACTTTTGCAAGAGTAATTTTCAAGTCACAAAATCCATTTAAAAACTCCAAATGAATGGATTCAAAAAGCCTTCAAAGTTCAGCCTCATCTTAACTTGTAAATGACATTTAAGATTAATCAAAACTTTTCGGTAGATGAGTTACCAATTAAAATTGCTACGAATCTCGTAGCAAATTCGTAGCACGCGTAGCTCATTGAATTCGTAGCACGCGTAGCGTTGTAGTTCGCATACAAATTGTCGTGGGGTCTATTTTTACACGAAAGTAGATGTTCAGTGAATTTATCGCATAATTATAGAATGGAGATTTAAATTTCGAAGCTGTTTTCAAATATTTTTCGTAACAGGTAATTTTTATCAGAATGATTTTTTTTTTCTGTCCTTGGTTCCGCGTGCATGTCGGGAAGTATCCCACGGAAACATCCGTGTGCCAAATTTCATCCAAATCTGTTTAGCCGTTAAAGTCTCAAAAAGTATCAGACAGAGAGACAGAAAGTCAGGGTTTTCGCATTCATAATTTTACTAATGAAAAACAATTATACATTATTTATTGTAGTACGGATTTCAAATATTAAACTTCTTTGCACAAAAAAGAAAGAATCTTTTTCGTGTTTTTCGTGTCTTACCTGGTGTATTATGCCGTCCATGAGCCTCTGACTTGGCTTTAAATACCGTCGAGAAATATCTCTCAGGCATGCTGGTTTCCTCACGATTTTTTTCCCTCACCGAAGCTAGTGGTAATTATACAATACGCACATGAATCCGAAAAATCAGAGGTGCGTGTCTTGGGTTCGAACTTGAGACCTGTGACTTGGCAGGCCGACTGTCATACCACTAGGCTATCACTGCTGCTACAACACTTAATGACAAAATCAAATTCAAAATATTTTATTTCACATAGGCCTCGATGGGCACTTGTAAAACGTCGACAAAAAGGTGCACGGTTCGGGTTGGTCGTTTCCTATGGAGAAGAACCGGCAAGAAACTCCATGTTTTACAAACTAAACTAACCAACTTAGTATTAAATTAAGTCTTAAATTACCTACTTTTTCTAACAAGCGACTTACTTCATAAGGCTATTCCTGTAACAAATCCAATATTCTTCAATAACAAACATTTCAACGACACGTGTATCTAAACACCTACACAAGTACACATGTACTGAAAGATTCACGTTCTACCTACCCTCTGAAATAGAGGGGTGTGAGTGTACGCGTGCCTTCGGACTTTGTCGTCTTGTATCGGCAGCAGGCCACAAATAAACTTACTGTTATGGACTTAGCAGTCCATAAAAATAAACATGACGTTTTTAAGAAATATTTTATTGAAAGTTTTAATGGACTTTATTTACATGCTAAAGACACAGGCTTTGTTTTGTGATAGAAAGTGAGTGATGACACATGTGTTCGAAATGTTTGTTTAAGAACATGCTTCCTCGCGATGTTTTTACACCGTTTTACAGAGCAAAGTCAGGGACCTGCCTGGATTTGAAGCCACGACCGACTGAGTGACTCATTAGTCGGATCAGTAACCACTGAGCCACAAATGTTTTAATCAGTATCATTTACTGTGAGTATGTAGAAATCAGCGAACTATTAAACAAACCGTCATGTCGTCTGTCTCTGTCGTCATGCGACACAAAAGGTTACAACATCGAAAACATTCCACTCCAAGACTAATAAAAAATACCTACGATACTTACCCATAAATAGATCACCCTCTTATAGCGCAAGTCGTGCTAGTTGTAAGGTTCCACCGACGGAAACGTCCTATCACAGCATTAGGCGGTTATCACACGAGAGCGCTCGTCAGCGCGGTCGGGCGGTGAAGCAGATCTCACGTCGCATTGGCTTGTATTTATATAAGCCGTTGATGCCTAACACATGTTCATCGCCAGACCATGCGTATGAGCAGCGCTCACCGCCTCTCCGCGCTGCGCACCGCCAAAACATTTGCTTTGCCGCCTCCACACGATCGCGTGGACGAGTGGCGCTCACCGCCTTTCCGCGCGGCGCACCGCCAATACATTTACTACGCCGCCTCCAGCCGACCCCGCGGACGAGCGGTGTCGTGTGAGACTCGCCTTAGCTGGCTTTGGGCCAGCCATTTATCACCACTTACGATTTATAGTCTCGCGTACGATTAATGTACTACAGTATACTAGCTTTGCGTTTATGGGATACTTGCTGCTTTGCTTGTGAACTATAACATTAAGTTTTATTTCATCGGTACTGAAATGACAAATGATCGGTTTTAATGGCGAACAAGCGTTCGGTCCTGGTTCGAAACAGTTTTAAAAATTGCCACCATTAAATTCACACAAGATGTGAAAATACATACCAACATAATAAAAATAAAAACGCACTTAAGTCACGCCTAACTCTCATCGGGGTAGCCAGAAACTCTGGAAGCCACCTTCTACGATTATTTTGCTTCATCCAAGTTTATATATCTGATCATAAACGAACGCCGCTTGCTTAATACAATTGTATTGCTTTCTCAAAGCTATACAGGGTGTAACAGACAGCACTCCACAAACTGATGGGGTGAATTCAGTGTATCATACTAAGATGACCGGTACAAGAAATTATTTCAGAAATTTTATGGGAATCCAATAAATTTGATTTGTTCTATTTCCTCATACGCAATTTATCGTGACCGTGGTAAAACGCACGTAGTGAACGGCAAGCGCGACGACGAGTTCGATGAGCTCTGTAGCTAGGCAGGAAGTGAACAGCTGATTTCACGCGTCGTTCGTTAGAGTATTTCAACATCCTTTGTTGCATTTTTTATTTTAGCCGTATTATTTACATAAATGGAGTGCGTACAGGGAATGTAATTTTACATTCAAAAAAAGGAGAAGCACAAAAAAAGAAATACGGAGAAAAATTCCGGTGGAATGTGATTCAAAATAAGGAACTGAATGCACCCTGTCAGTTTGTGGAGGGCTGTCTCTTACACCCTGTATGTAAGGAACGAATTAATTATTGAACATTTTCATTCAATTGTTTTTATAAGTGGAAAAAAACTGTGAACTTGAATAGCAAGTGTGGGCGCTAAAGACATCGTCTAAGTTTTAATACAAGACAGTGACCTTTCGTAATAGTCGAGACTTTAAAAGAAAACCTACTTTAAAAGGCCAAAAAACAAAAGTGTACCATCTGTTGGATATCTTTATAAGCTACAACTAAGAAACTTAAGCCTTGTCCTTTTATGCAAACTCAATTGACTTTGAAATGTTGTCAAAAGAATATGGCGCTTGTCATTTAAATACACCGAATAGTTGAGAATAATGTTGTCGGTAAATTTTTATAGTATTTACATACAGGGTGGAGACGACAATGCGACAATAAATTAAACTATATGTAACTCATGACGTTCCCAGTCTACATACAAAAATTCAATCGAAAATGACTGGATATTTTCGATTGAATTTTGTATGCAGTTTATTCACAGGACGTTATTTTTTATTTTTAGCATTTTCTACATTGTGTAGATAATAGGCTACCACCAACAGTTTAACGAATCCCGCATCGGTATAAACGTTAAACACATGTTGCCAACTCGCTACTTCAAAAACCTTTGCCAAATTTGTCGCATTGTCGTCTCCACCTTGTATAACAAGTTTGAGAAAGGATAGGCTAAGATCAGAATGCCATAATAGTAAAATATATTATAATAGTAAGCCATATCAATAAAATGAAATACCGAATGGAATAGCGTTTAAAACGGATTCTAATTTACAAAGCTAAACTAAAGTCTGTAAAAAGACCCACCATATTAATAGCCCTATACATTATACAGAAATAATGACTGAAAAGCGACTTTATTTTGGTGTGAATAACCCTCCTATTTGCTTCGCCGCCTCATCATCTGTCTAGCCTTTTCCCAACTATGTTAGGGTCGGCTTCCAGTCTAACCGGATGCAGCTGAATACCAGTATTTTACATGGAGCGACTGCCTATCTGACCTCCACAACCCAGTTAGTACTAGGTAATACGATGCCCCTTGGTAAGACTGGTTGTCAGACTTTTAGGGCCACTGACTACGTGTAACGACTGTCAAAGAATACAAATGACAGCCGGGACCAACGGTTTAACGTGCTTTCCGAAGCATGGAGCAAACTCGGTATGTAATGGTTGGTCACCCATCCACAGACCAAACTAGGCAAGCACGGCTTAAACTAAAGATCGATCCGGGCGGCTACATAATAACTATAAAGCCACGAGCTCCTCGAACAACAACAATTCGAAGACAGGGTGATGATTAATAGAAATGAGACCTGTGTCCCAGCGGTGTGAACATTAAAAGCTGATTACGCGACTGTACAGTAAAAACTAGTTTACACAAATGTGAACAAATCTGAGGAAACTGCCAACTTTGTTTGAAGGTCAAAGTTAAAACTTTCATTCACGTTTTCTATAACCAAAAGATTCTAGGAAAATTATATCGCAATGTCGGGGAGAACACGTGAGCTTCGGCTAAGTAATTTCTACACCCGTTTGCTGTTGCTAAGTAAGACATAATAATTGTATTATTGTGATGTGATTTTACAGCCTCGTTGGTCCAGTGGTTTTAAGTGCGACTGAATGAGGTTCTGGGTTCGATTCCCGGGTCGGGTAAAGTGTTATAGGGTTTTTCCATCAGAAATTTATTATAGTAGCAGCCACGGGGTGTGAATTTGTGCCCGGTTGTTGGCAATAGGCTCGCCCCCTATTACATGAGACTTAGATATAACTGGCGAAATATAGGTGTACTTTAGGTACACCTCTGCCTAACCCTTCTGGGATTACAGGCGTGATGTTATGTTATGTTATTGTTTATTGACTGCTTGGTCTAGTTGTCGCAGGCACTACTGCTGAGTTCTAAGTTCGAGTCCAAGGTTGTGTAATTGGATTTTTTAATTTATGAATTTGTCCGTAGCAGTCCGGAAGATGGATTTCCTTTCAGCAGGATGGATTTTTTTTCTTTAAAGTCACCCAAAGGGCAATGGACAGGGCTATGCTCGGAGTTTCCTTGCGTGATCAAATCAGAAATGAGGAGATCCGCAAGAGAACCAAGGTTACCAACGTAGCCCGAAGAATAGCCAAACTTAAGTGGCAGTGTGCAGGGCACATTGCTCGCAGGACGTATGGCCGATGGGGCCGAAAAGTTCTGGAGTGGCGACTGCGAACCGGACGATGCTGCGTCGGAAGGCCTTCCACTAGGTGGACCGATGACCTGGTAAAGGTTGCAGGGATCCGCTGGATGCGAGACGCACGGGACCGGTCAATGTGGCCACACTTGGGGGAGGCAGTGGACGTCTTTCGGCTGAAATGATGGTGATGATGGTGAACCTTTTTAGTTGTGGACATGTTTCGGACCACTTAGCAGTTTCCATAGTTGATTTAACGGAGGCGTTTCCATCTTGGACCATTTCAAGTTCAAGGCACAAAATTTTCCTACGCCTACGGAGGCGATCGAAGGTTTTGACGCTGGCAGCGGAGAGTTTGCGTAGATGACCATGCACAAGCAACCATAACATTACAATATCCTTATTTTCGTTCTTACGAAGGTACATATCGGTTACTAAATAATATAAATGTAAGAATAACATTTTAACGAAAATGCATGATATGATCCTTTGGCGTCTCATCATCATCTGCCTAGCCTTTTCCCAACTATATTAGGGTCGGCATCCAGTCCAACCGAATGCAGCTGAATACCAGTATTATACATGGAGCGACTGCCTATCCGACCCCCACCACCCAGTTAGTACTGGATAATACGATACCCCTTGGTAAGACTGGATGTCAAACTTTCGAGCCACTGACTACCTGTAACGACTGTCAAAGATCTACAAATGACAGCCGGGACCAACGGCTTAACGTGCTTTCCGATGCACGGAGGACACTCGGTATGTAATAGGCGGTCAACCATCCACGGACCAACCTAGGTAAGCGTGGCTTAACCTGAAGATCGACCCGAGCGGCTTTTATTAGCCACCAGCTCCTGTTACTAAACACTCTTAAAAGACTTTCGGGACAGTAGTCAGGAAGTTCCCTAAATAACTTAGTGGAATGTTACCCTCACCTACGCACTAGGTAACTACTTTCTTCCAAGTTTTTCCCCCGGCGGTGAAGCGGCGAGGGAGAATTTATTCGGTAGGGGTGAAATAGAGCGGGGCCTATTACGGAAGTCTTTGAGTTTTATTAAAATGTGGTGTGAATGTAAATTTTGTGGAAATGATGGAATGCTTTTAGGAAAAATGTATTTTTAGGTTTAGTTCTGTTTTGCTGGGGTTTCTTGGGTATTATAATAATTTATTTATGACACAAAAAGTGAGGATTCTAATAATGTCAATGCCAAGCATATCTATGTAAATGCGGTATCTTGTTATCTATAAAATTATTAAGGAAAATAAATATGGCTATACCTACTTTCGACTTTATTCATTTAAACTGTGCTATTATACCTACCTACTTTTAAACTTATACTGTCACTTACCGGATATCTTCCGTGATTACCTACTTTTAGTACACAACCATGCAGTTAACTACCATGCTAATATAACAAATGCGAAAATTGCTCCGTCTGTCAGTGACACACAGGTAGGTTACGATATTACGTTTCCATGTAATTTTCGACTTCCCCACGGACAAACCATGGACAAAACCTACTCAAAAATAAATTAAGGGTCCCCATAAACTCCAATAAAAGCAATAATCCACTCGGCTTGGATTTATGGACATTCAACCTTATCCACAGCCACCGTCACCCGCTGAAAAAATCGAACGTTATAAAATAGTGTCCATGGAGTTTCTTGCCCATTCTTCTCCATAGATATCTACGCTTTGGAATGTGCAACTACAGTACTTTCTCAAGTTATTATGCCTTGTGACAGTGACTGTAGCTTCGATTTTTTTTGTTTTTTTGACATTCAAAAGTGCCTGTGATGGTCTAATTGAAATAAATGCTTTGATTTTGAGTTTATAGATCTAGATATTTTGTGTCAGCGTTTTATTGTCTAAATTAAAATGTTGATCGAGGAATTGATTTACAATTTTACTTTTATGTGTAATTGCGATCCTTTCGTTCTTTAGTTTTTTTTAGCAATTTATTCGTTCATTAGCAATGAGTTCGAAATTTTTTGTGACTGAATGTACTGATAAGTTTTAAGTTTTTTTTTGAACGCTCTCCTTGTCAACTGATTCATTGTCTTAAGGTCCTGTGTTTGATTCCCAGGTCAGGCCACGATTAGTGTCCGGTTGATGGCAACAGCTTCGCCCCGTGTTTTACACGGGGCTTAAATAAATGTAAAATGTAAAAAATAACCTCAAATTTCTTTATTTAAATATAAACGGCCAAATGAGCCTCCTACAGGTACACCCCTGCTTTATCCTACGGGGATCAAGCAGACATACGATATCGTAATTGTATTCAAGGTCCCTAACGAGATGAGTTCATTAATTTTAATAATCTGGTTGGGTTTGACTGGATGCTAAACACAGAGGACAAAGTGTTCGGGGGTTAGAAGAGACTTGTGTCCAGTCTATGAAGTAGGATTTATTATTTACGTTACGGCTAAAAGCCAAAGTAAGGTTACACCTAGTTCTAGCCGGCTATACCTAGGTGCGGCCGGTACCACTTGCGTATCCTTTTTATTGCTAGGACACACTGACCAAATGTATTAGGTTAGGTTAGAACTGTGACAAAACGCGCGAGCCGAGCGAGCGTAGCGAGCGGTGCCACGGCAGCGGCCGGCGAGCACTACATCCTAATTGGTTGCGTGTTCTAACCGAAGATAAGTAGGATATATCTAAGTTTAACTGCACCTAGTTGTACCCGGCTAAAACTAGGTGTAGCCGCACTTTGGCTATTAGCCGTAACATAATATATACCTTTTGATATGCGTTTCTCACCGCCTGTTGACATGAAATAACTTTTTATTTACTTTCATTTCGAATCGAGAAACTCTCATCATCATCATCATCATTTCAGCCGAAAGACGTCCACTGCTGGACATAGGCCTCCCCCAAGTGTCGCCACATTGACCGGTCCCGTGCGTCTCGCATCCAGCGGATCCCTGCAACCTTTACAAGGTCAAAAAACAAAAAAAAAAAGAGAGAAACTCTCCTCCTAAACAAAAAACAAGCAAACAAGCTGTAAACAAGCTTCCCACACCTGCGATTCCAAGTTAATGACTGTTATTAAATAATTAAGCCAATAACGACTGTTCTGTGGTGCTAATTAAGTCCATTAGTGAATACAGAAGTTCTTGTTGCATAAGTTAAGTAACGCCCGCGTATGAGGTATGAGCTTCTAAAATTGCATTTTCATTATTGTTAATTTATTATGTTCTTGTCCGATGGCTTGGAAGTTGAAGGACTTACTTCTCTGGTGCGAAGTGTAAAGTTCGGTCTTTGGGAGTGCCATTTGTCTATTTGGATTAAGGTTTTTTTTACCTTATCCTTTATAAAGTGTGTAAATAGACCCTTAACATAGCCGAAAAGCACTTGTTCTTCCCGTCTTTGTATAATTTTTTTATTCTAGACCATACCTGGGAACCTTCTAGTTACGGAGATATTGAGGGTCAAAGTTCCAACTTTTTCACAAGTTTTTTTAAATACATGTTTTTATTGTAATATTTTTACTTTACACACCTCCACGACCCCCGAACTATTCAATCCATCCATCAGGTCAATGCTATGAGTGCTTTCCATCGAGTCCTACTGTAAAACGTGATTTTTCACCCCAAAAAAAAAAGTCGATTCCCAGCAATATTTTTTGCGTAAAGTTACTTAGTTTGATGTACAGAATGCTTGGTTGACGGCTATGTGAAGAGTCTTTTTACACCCTGTATAACCATGAGCTCCACAAGCGAAAATAAACAGTAGGTATTTTATTTATCAGCTATTAATAAATATTCTAACTAAATAGTTATTTCATAAATGTTCGTAATAAGCAGGAAAAGAAAATCCTTCGTAAAGTTATTTCAGGAAACCTTTTGCCAACATGTAATATCTTTGGGAATCAGATTCTTGAGAGTTCAATATAATGATATTTATATCGGAAAGCCGATATTTGTTATCACATGAAAATGTAGTGAAAATAAAAGTCAAACGATACGTTTCAAATGGCATTTTCGAACCGAAGTGACATTTTAGGTATCAATAGCATTGCTCATATTACAGTACTTAGCAACATCAGCATTGGAAACAAATAATCGCAATGACGGGGAAAACAAATGCCTTTCGGCTTCGTTAGGGGTCTTGTTACACCCTGATATGGCAGACTGATGATTTATCATCGTAGGTAACTGTACTTCGGGGGTCGAGAGGAAACTAAAACTTGGCTGGAAAATAAAATCCACTCTTGACCCCCAGGGGTCCAGAAGAAACTATAGTTAGGGGTCGAGTGGACACATTATTTTTTGGGGGTCGAGGGGCCGAGAGTGGACTAAACGATAATAACAGCCACACGGGTCGCGGTTAAGCAGCGCTTGTCTTTCCGTGGAAAGAAAGAAAGAAAGATCGAGGAATTTCTCAGTAGCAGCCAGCCACGGAGTCCGGTTTTCTGCACGGTTGATCACAATAGACTCGTCCTCTATTACAGGCGACTTAAATATAACTAGAGAAAAATGGGTTACCATTCTTTTTCATTTTTTGGATGGGTAATCATCAAATGACCCTCCCCCTCTGGGCGGAGCGGAAGGGAGTGTCAGACTTGTACTGACTAAAACCCATCCATGTTCCTTCTTTGCCCTTTGTGTTCCAGGGCCACGGTATCTCTTTCGAACAGTCCCGCAGCCCTGGCAGGCATCGACCCTTGCAGACCCCTACATCATTGCTGACATCTCTTTGAGGCGCGCGTGGAACAAGAACGCGCCGTCGACACGGCCTGTCGTCATAAGACAGCCGGACGGCGAGCTAGCCCATAACTCGTCGTCCACAGGCCCGCGCCTACGGTGGCCGGGAGCCACCACGTGACCCTCGACGCCCAGGGCGTCTCCCGCGGTGGCTGGGACGTGAGGTTCTTTCCCTCAAAAATGGGTTACCATGAGGTACACCTTTGCCTAACCCTTCGGGGATTACAGGCGTGATGACATGTTATGTGCTTATAGGGTAAGCCCATTTTGCCAGCGATGATTGAGTCCCCATGTCATAGAAATCCAGCCTCTATGCTGATATTGACAAATTTCTGATGGCGAAATCCTAAGATCGTCCACACAAAAGCCAGCAGCAACTACAGCAGCTATGTCTACATCTCTTTTTTAGTATCTCCTTTCGCATACCTGCGAAAGGAGATACTGGAAGAGATTTCTCTTAGAAATAAGCATCACCTTTGTACTATTTTCTGTTCCTTTTTTCTTTTCTGTATTTAGTGTGTACATAAATCTTCTATACTTATAATAAATCTGTAGAGAGGTCAATTCTGTACATGAAATATATTTCCAAAATAACTATCAGAGGGTAATTAGGGATCGATACTGATGCCAAAAATGCAATCAGTAAAATTTTTGTCTGTCTGTCTGTCTGTCTGTATAACCGTTATAGAAACAAAAACTACTCGACGGATTTTAACGAAACTTGGTACAATTATTTTTCATACTCCTGAGTTGGTTATAGTATACTTTTCATCACGCTACAATCAATAGGAGCAGAGCAGTGAAGGGAAATGTTGGGAGAACGGGAGAAGTTACTCCATTTTTCTCTCTCTCTCTCTCTTATGTGACGCAGACGAAGTTGCGCGGGTCTGCTAGTTGTTAAATAAATAAATAAAAGCTCTTTCTCAAGAGTGGAATTAAATAGTAAAGATTACTCACACAAAAATCGCTTAACTCATCAATTGTAGGTCTCTTTGGAAATACTCAAGAGGCAATTTTACA
Organism: Noctua comes; assembly: GCA_963082995.1. Classification (NCBI taxonomy): domain Eukaryota; kingdom Metazoa; phylum Arthropoda; class Insecta; order Lepidoptera; family Noctuidae; genus Noctua; species Noctua comes. The sequence goes on from OY720268.1 coordinate 5,117,570, forward strand.
TGTGAACGCTCCAACTGAATAGGGTCCCTTGGGTTAAGCTTCGAGGGCCAAGGTTATTATATTATATACCTGCTTCATTTATTGGTTTACTCGTCGCAAGCACTACTTAGGTCCTGGGTGCGATTCCGGGGTCGAGCAAAAAAAGCAAAATCATGAGTATATAAGGTGTAACATAATAAACGCAAGACCTCCTGTGTGGTCTCTCGCATCATGAAACTAAACATCTTTTGTTCTACGAGTTCTTGAAATTCGCAAAAAAAAAAAACTTTCTATAGGAACGGACGCAATCAGCTGATCCACATGTATGGTCAAACTAAAAAAAAAGTTATGAATTTCCAAAAGTCATAGAACAAAAGTTGCTCAGTATCATGGTCTGAGACACCACACGAGAGGTCTTGCGTTTATTATGTTACACGTTGTATACATTATACAGGTCATATAAACAAATTAAAGTAGCTACATGTTTTGCCATATATGTAGGAATGGTGTATAAAAAATGTTTGGATTAGAAAATAGGGTAAACTTAATTTAAAAAAATAGAGGTTGTTACCTAAAAATATTAAATGTTATGGGTAAGTATTAAAAATGTTATTGGTTTTCTATCATTATTATCCAGTAGTAGCCCGAAATATGGATTTGTGCCCGGTTGATGGCTATAGGCTCGCCCCTAAAAACATAACTAGCAAAATGTGGGTGTATGGCCAACTCTGATTAACCCTACGCGGAAACAAGAATTTGTGTGGTATAATACAACTAAAAACCCGATTACTGAATAAAATGAAGCCTATGTTACCCGGGTCATAATAACGAATCGATTGACATCTTATTCATCAAAATCCGATGAATAGTTTAGGCACTACGGAGAAACATACGTAAATACAAACATACATACATAGACTGTTAAAATCATAATCCATCCTTTTGTAGTCGCCGTAGTCGGGTAAACAGACGAAGATGTTGTGTTTTAATGTAGCTGTAATATAAGTGAAAACTATATTACAGCTACATTAAATAGTTTTTATTAAAACACTAGTGTTTTAATAAAACTATTAAAAATCCAAAAATGCAAAAGCACCCTGAAAAAAATTTACAAAACAAAAACTTCTCTCTCCAAGCTTCAATGTTGAAATAAGTACCGTACTTAGTCTTAACTGCCAAGAATGCTGAAAGACGAAAAGAGCTTAAGACAATGAAAAACTCGGGTACCTATCGCTGGTTATAAATCGCAACAGCTTGTAAAGACCCGAGGCAATAGCACGAGCGACTCGTTCGTCAAGTGGTCCTAGATCCGCTTCAAATTTTTTTTTCACAGGAGTAACTAAATAATAAGTAACGAAAAGTGGTTGTACTATTCGGTACAGTCACGACCACTAATATGTATGCACTTTCCTAAATTTAAAAGCAATTTTCGCGAGAAATAACGATTGTACATTGGAGATAGGTTCTTTTTCATAAAAATATGAGTTCAAGAATACTGTGTTCGTTCTGTTAGGACACGCTTTATAAAAGCCTTTTTAAAAAAAACGATTATCGAAGGTTAATTGATTATATTAGTGAAAGGCACAAATACAGTAATAAAAACGGGAAATTTGATCAATATTCTGACTTGCGACCTATCCGGTAGGAGTCTCAACCCGAACTGGCTCTATTGCCTGACCAATGCACTAAGTCTAGATAGAAATGATGATGTGGTGCTGACTAGGCACTTTTAAGGGTGTATTCTAGGGATGTAACAACCCCCCCTTTAAGAGGAACTTTACGGTTTTCATGGAAAGTTACGAATTTATTCTTAACCTTGGAAGAGGAATTGTTTCGGGTTCCGGTTCGTTATCTAAAGTGATATCGTTATGTAATTTAGGTTTTGTTTTGCAGCCAGAATATTTTCCAAACTTCTTACAAAGTTTATAACTAATAAAAATTAAAATTAAGATTAATACAAAGTAAGTCAATAGTGGATAATGAGAACTGTATTCAATTAAGTTAGGGCTAGGATTATTTATAATTTTATCAACATCTGACAACATTTGGTTGTTGATAACGCTAGGAAGTTTTTCTAAGTCTATATTCGACAATTTAGAGGATAACTATTTGGGTTTTGATATATTAAACTTTTCTAGATTACAACAGGCTTCATTAATTAGATTAAAATCGGAAACTATAGTTTTAACATTTATGTCAATGTTGTTTTTTCCAAACAGTTGTTTATTTCTACAATAAGCAGTACAATTAGGTCGAATATTAAGTACACCAGTACCTAGTATTTTGAACTCCATTAAATCAGATTTACACTGAATAGAAAGTTTAGTTGGTTCAGATTGGACAAATATCCATTTGTTTCCTTGCAATTCTTGCCAAATATCTATCTGACCATACATTAATTTGGTTTGACAGTACTTAGGTATTTCTGTAACAATTTTTGTTAGTAATTCAGTTTCACAGGTTGGTGTTCCTTGAATTGAGCGTGTGTCACTATCGTCACAAATATAAACTCTGTTTACAGGCTCAATACAGGATTTTAGATTACTTATACAGGTGTATGTTAGTTTATCTTTACTAATTCCAACATAATTACAAGATGGTATAATCATAGCGTAGGAGTTTGGTTTTTCCATGTCATGCGGTATAGGTACTGAAATAGCTTTAAATAGATCTAACTCAAAAGAGTGTACAAGGGGAATCTTGATTACAAACACTAACTTATTGTTTACAAAATAACATGACAACTTTGATATATCTATCAAAGCATGAATAGTGTCTAAATCTAAATCTATAGGCAATTCTTCATAATTGGGTAATTTTCTAACGTTACTTATTAGTTCATTATACAATTGATTCGGTGTCATGACCGATGGGTGAAGAGTATTAGTTTTAGCGAATAACATTGCATTTACAAGGTCTTCTAATTTAAATGACAGAGTAAGTAGACAAGATGATAGTTCAGTATAGACATCGTTCATCCTTGATTTTATGTACAGCTTATCAGATAATTTTGACAGATTATTAAAAGTACTAGATAGATTAATAATAGCGTCATTCAAACGGACTTCATTTTTGGTTATAGTTTCAAGAGTTTTGTTGTAACGGGAAAGAGCCGTGCTCGTCACAAGGATGTTATCTTTTAAAATGGACGCAAACTTAATGTTATTATTATTTAGGGTTTGAATGGCGTTATTATATCTTATGGCATCGTCTTCATCCATTGTGCCAATGACTTGTTTGAAAAGAGAGCCAACTCCTGCTAACCAAGCGGATCTCTTTTCTCGCCCGGATGTTAAATGAGATATGGCACTGTAGTCTTTTAGAATATCGATAAGTCGCAAAGCCAGAGGCTGTAGTATGTTTGTACATTCAGATTCTTTAAGTATTGTATTTTGTTGACACAAGAGCGTAGAAGCTTTTAATGCATTGTTTATATTATCTATATGGGGTTTTATATATGTAATATCTATAGGTACAAGTAAATGAATATGATCTCTAGTCTGTTTCATGATTCCTATTGGGTCGAAGTATATGCCAGGGCTTTCATTGACTTGTTCGATGATATCAGATGTTGCAAGGGACAGGAATGTAGATATTCTGAAATACATTAGACAAAACATTTAACTAATGTTATTTTTTATATTTTAAAACTAGGTGTATTAGATTAAGGAATAATATGAAAATAAAACTAAATACTAGTTGTTTCCGCCAGCTTTAACTCGTCATAGTGATACTTGACGTGACGGCGATTAACGAGAAGGGTCAACGTATTGTTGCCATTAATTTTGATCACTTTATGTGGACCTTTCCAGATAGGCGACAGAGCTTTATTCTGCCGCGGATGGTGTTTGATATACACCATATCGCCTGTTTTATATTTCATAGGTCTGGTTTTCCTATCGTAATAGTCTTTCGATGTGACTTTGGATTTAAGAATATTTTCTACGGCTTTCTCTCTGGAGAGTTTCATTCTTTGTTGGAGTATACGGACATAACTGGGATATGTAGGTTCTAATGCTGTATCGTAAATCGAGGTGGGTATAAATGGTTTGTAACCGAATAATAATTCGTAGGGTGTATAATTTGTGGTGCAATGTACTGTGGTATTGTAGGTTAACATAGCCGTGTAAACGTATCTCGGCCAGTCATTTTGGTTGTCATCGACGAAAGATTTTAAATATTCTTTTAGAGTCGCATGACTTCTCTCTAAAGCACCTTGAGTTTGTGGATGATAGGGGCTGGACCATAATTGTTTGATTTTCAAAAAGATACAGGTTTGTTTAAATAGTTCTGCTGTGAAATTGGTTCCCTGATCTGTAAGAATAGTTTTGGGGATACCAAACTGGGATATGAAATGGATTAAACATTCAGCGGTTTCTTCTGCCGTAGCATTTCGGATAGGATAGCCTGCTGAATATTTCGTAAGGTCATCCTGAATTGTTAGAATGTACCTGAGTTTGGCCGCGCCTGATTCAGGCAATGGTCCGACAATGTCAAGTGACACGCGTTCAAAAGGTTGTGTAGATGTCGTTGTGATCTGCATAGGGGCTCGATTAGTTCTACGCAGGGCTTTATTGGTTTGAAATTGTTCACATTTTCGGACATAGTCTTCGACATCTCTGCGCATATTGCGCCAATAATATTTTTCCTGGATTCTACTTAACATTCTATTTGAGCCTAAATGGCCTGATATGGGAATATCGTGGTTTTCCTTTAAGATTTTAATGATTTCAGTTGGAGAAGGATAAATTATAATGTTTTTGAAAATATGGGCAGTGATTAAAGTAGTGTGAAACAAGTATGTAATTATATTATGAATCTTCATTAAACTATGTGAATCGAATGGATTACGAAAGTCAGTTATAGCGAATTCAGTGGTGTTATCATTAATTAATTCAAGTTTCAGATTTTTAAGGCTCTTAAAAATATCCTCATAGTTGCACTGATCGAAGTGATGGACTTTTACAAAAAGTAAGTAAAATTTCACATTATTATTTTCGAAAGAGAGAAAGGAATGTAATGTCCTTTCTTTTTCAAGGATATCTTTTGGTTCCGAAAGTTTATCGATAACTTCCGAAATATAGGGATTTGACTCGTCAAGGTCAATAGAAGTTGGTATGATAATAGTTTTTAATTTTGTTTTTAATAAGGTTTCATTATGTTCATGAATTATAGTATCAAATTGATTAAATTTATTATTTATGTTTTTCAGGCACTTAGAGTAAGTATCGTCGTCGTTCTGGACTTCAGGTGGAGTTGGGATATCAAAATCTTCAGGGAGTTCAAAGTCATCAGGTAACTCAACATTTTCAGGTAAGTCAATAAAGTCAGGTAAGTCAGGAATTTCAGGTATTCCGGGACTTTCAGGATCAACAGGAGGGACTTCAGGCTGCTGAAGTGTAGGTGGAGCACTCACAGGTGGTACTTTGTCGGTAAGTACGTGAGCGGTGTTTGGTAATGGAATGGATTTCACAGGGTAACGAGAAAGAGCATCGGCGTTACTATTGATCTTACCCTTTTTATACTCAATCTCATAATCGTATTCCTCGAGTTTTAATCTCCATCTAACTAGTTTGGAGCCTGGTTCTTTGCAATTGAATAGCCATCTAAGTGGTTTATGATCGGTTACAATTTTAAATTTGTAACCATAAAGATATGGGCGAAATATTTTTGTTCCAAAAATAATAGCCAGACATTCTTTTTCAGTTACGCTGTAATTAGTTTCGGCTTTATTTAGTGTGCGTGAGGCAAAAGCAATTGGGCGGCCTTTTCCTATCTCGCCTTGAGAGAGTATCGCTGAAATAGCGTAATTTGACGCATCACACGTCAGGATGAAAGGTTTTGTAAAGTCAGGGTATATTAAGACGGGTGCTGAAATTAACTTATTTTTTAGTGTTTCAAAAGCAAGTTGTTGACTATTAGTCCAATCAAATGGTATATCCTTTTTTAACAAGGATGTAAGAGGTTTAGCTAGTTTGGAAAAATCCTGCAGAAAGCGACGATAATAAGACACTAAACCTAGGAATGATTTTACGTCTTTTGGACATTTTGGGATAGGGAATTCACTTACAGCTTTTATTTTCTCGGGGTTAGGTTTTAGGCCTGTTTCACTAATAGTGTGGCCAAGATAAGTAACTTCTTTGCGAAGAAACTCACATTTGTCCGGTTGCAATTTGAGGTTGAATTTTCTCAATCTCTCAAATGTGTGGGATAATTTCTGGACATGGGATGTAAGATCGTAGGAGTATATAACAATATCGTCTAAATAAACATAGCAATGCATACCTTGAAGGCCTGATAGGACTGTGTTCATGAGCCTCTGAAAGGTTGCAGGGGCATTTTTGAGACCGAAAGGCATTCGGATAAATTCGAAGTGACCTTCGGGTACACTAAAGGCAGTTTTAGGGATATCTTCAGCTGAAATTTCTATTTGGTGAAAACCTGATGCTAAATCGAGAGTTGTGAAGTATTTACTCTTGCCTAGCTGGTCTAAGATTTCATTAATTTGGGGAATTGGATAGCTCTCACCAATAGTGATGTCGTTGAGCTTGCGATAGTCAATCACTATGCGCCATTTCTTTTTTCCTGAAGCATCAACCTTTTTGGGCACTATCCAAATGGGGGATGACCATGGAGAGGTAGATGGTTTAATTATATTTTGTTCTAGCATCTTACTAATCTGGGTTCTGACCTCATCCTTATGAACTTCTGGAAATCTATAAGATTTTACATTTATAGGTTGCGAGGAGCTTGTTTTGATTTCGTGCTTGATGGCACTAGTTGAAGTGAGTTCATCGTCAGGAAGGAAGAATATGTCTGCATATTGACTGCAGATGTCATAAAGAGCTTCAGACTCTTCAGAGTTTAAATGGGAAGTTCGTAACTGTTTAAGGACCCCGTTTGTTCTCTCATAACAACTAGCGTTGGGTTGAGATAAGCATATTTCATTTTTAGTTATCGGGATTAAAGTCAAAGAGAGATTAGAATTTATTGAAATAGGTTTTTCAGATACGTTAAGGATCGATACATTTATTCGATTATTACTTTTATTTTCACTATCGAATTAGCTACTAACAATTTATCAGAGATATGTTGGTCCAAGATTATACCTTCCTTAACTTCTGGATTTTTGACTGAACATTCTATGATGGTTTCGGTTCGTGGTTCTATTATGTAAGACGGATGGTTGAATGACAACTTTATATGATGGTGTGCGATTTCCAGCGTACCTGAATCGTAATTTATTCGGCAGCCGCTTTTAATGAATAGGTCATTACCTATAATACCATCATAGGGAAAGCTTAAGTTATCAAACACGTGAAATTTGTGTAATACTATGTATCCAGGGGATAAACTTAAGTCCAGAGTAAGGTTACCGTGACTCGTAATCGGGTCCTTTGAGTCAATACCTTTTATTTTGACCATGTCAACCCCTAATTCAAGAGGTTTAGATAGACATGATTTCTTTAGGATACACAAGGAAGCTCCAGTATCTATCAAAAGGGTAAGTGGTTCCTTGCTGAAAGACGACTGGGCGACGATATAGGGTAAGTATGTTTTTAAATTAGTATTTACTTCGTATACTTCTTTATAATTATTGTTGTTTTCTTTTTCAGGGACACACATGGATTGAGGATTGGAAATGTCTTCAGTTTGGGGCTGGTTACCCTGTCGCGTGACATTATGAGAGCTGTGAGTTTGGGGCTGATTACCCTGTCGTATAGCTCTAGGGAGAATGTCTTCAGTTTGGGGCTGGTTACCCTGTCGCGTGACATTATGAGAGCTGCCAGTTTGGGGCTGATTACCCTGTCGTATAGCTCTAGGGAGAATGTCTTCAGTTTGGGGCTGGTTACCCTGTCGCGTGACATTATGAGAGCTGCCAGTTTGGGGCTGATTACCCTGTCGTATAGCTCTAGGGAGAATGTCTTCAGTTTGGGGCTGGTTACCCTGTCGCGTGACATTATGAGAGCTGCCAGTTTGGGGCTGATTACCCTGTCGTATAGCTCTGGAAGATAAATGGTGTTTGGAAATAGGATTAATGGCGTCGTCTTTTAAGGTTCGTCTCGTGCGACACCCTGTCGAGACGTTTAATAATTTAAATTGTCCTGAACAGATTCTAAATTATTTGTAAAGAGGTTTTCTTCGTCGTTCACGAAGTTTACATGAGGACTCTTGGGCTTAGAAGAATATTGTTGCGCGGGAGAACTGAATTTATTATTATACTTTTTATTATTATATTCGCGCAATTTACAATCGGTCAAAGTATGGCCTTCCTTCTTGCAGTATCTGCATACCGACGAATCTCTAGAGAAAGAAGGTTGATTTTTATAATTGGGTAGATGTGGCTTAGATGGAGGCCTATTATTGTCCTTCTTAAAATTAACATTTTGTTTGAATGCATATTGCTGAATCTTTTCTTCAGAGATTGCATAGTTGACAGCTTCGTTCAAGTTTTTTGGATCTCTACATCTTACAATGGTTGCTATACGAGGATGTAACCCTATGTTAAATGTATGAAGCGCTAAATCCTCCATTGCGGCCACTCTACCAACAAGTTCACTTTTCTTCATGTTGGAAATTGTTACTTCTGTAAGTAATTTGGATAAGCAAGTTTCGACTCGCAGGTGAAATTGGCTTACCGTCTCCTGGTTAGTTTGATGACACTCTTGAAGCTCGGTAAGTAAATGGGCGTAATGCTTTCTCTCACCGAATTGATTTTTCAAAAATTCTTTGAGAGATGACCAGTTATCAAAATCTTTGATGGAACATGCGCTTTGCGCTTTACCATCTAGTTGGCTAATAATATATCTGAAGACGATGTCTTTCTGGGATGATGATGATAAGGATATTGCATTATCGCAATTTACTAGGAAAGCATTTAATTTTTCCCTACAACCATCGAATGGCTTAATAAACTTTAAGATAACACTAAGGGGTATTTCCTCATCTCTCTCTATAAGGTCTTTTTTTGAATCTGCTTTAGCCATTTTAAGTAACTAAAATAACTTGCTGTGGAATGAAATACAATAACTATGGTCACGATATTAAAACTTGCCAACTGCTTCTATACGGCTTATCAGTATTCCCAGTACTAAGTAACCGAATACGTGTGGGAAGGATGCTTAGACTACGGTCTGGACATAGTGTTGTATCGACAGATACGAAGTAACAGGAATATAAAGTAACTTATGCAAATCTATAAATAGAATTAAAATTAAAATCACTGAACTGACTCACAGGACACAAAAACACTTCATTTTGTAGGGACACGGGGGACGTCTGATCCTGGTTGGTGCTGGATACGAGCAGGTCCGTAGAATGCGCCTGCAGCGCGCTGCCCAGTACCACTGCACAGTAGACAGGTGACGACTTGGATGACCTCAAAAGGGCTCTGGATTTAGCCTCTTTTGAGCTGGGGGTAGCCTCTCGTAGGCCACTGGAGTTGGCCTATTTCAGCCAGGGTTGGCCTCTCTTAGGCCGCGGATAGGTCTTCGTTGAGTTCGGGTCGTAGGTTTATCGCACAAGATACACTTGGCACAAGGACACTTTCACTGTATAACACTTCGCGAGACGTTCCACGGGAAATAAATCCCTTGCCGCTGCCACCAATGTTAGGACACGCTTTATAAAAGCCTTTTTAAAAAAAACGATTATCGAAGGTTAATTGATTATATTAGTGAAAGGCACAAATACAGTAATAAAAACGGGAAATTTGATCAATATTCTGACTTGCGACCTATCCGGTAGGAGTCTCAACCCGAACTGGCTCTATTGCCTGACCAATGCACTAAGTCTAGATAGAAATGATGATGTGGTGCTGACTAGGCACTTAAGGGTGTATTCTAGGGATGTAATAGTTCGTACAACTACAATTTAATCAGAACAGTAGGAGAAAAACACTTTTTTGTTTAGTGTTTACATATTGGTGCTCGTGACTGTACACCTCTGCCTGACCCTCAGGGGATAACAGGCGTGATATAAATTCGAACGATTCTTGAATCGAACATCTATTATTTTATAACATTTTGCTTTATTAGTATCACTCATACTATGTTAATAAATTCTTAAAATGAAGTAAATATTATAATGATGGACAACGAGTATTTTCAATTTTTAAATCGCTCGTAGTTACGTTACACCAATCTTACCAAAGGGTACCGCATTACCCACTACTAACTGGGATGCGGAGGTCAGATAGGCAGTTGCTGCTATGTAATATGCTGGTATTCAGCTGCACCTGTTAGACTGGAAACCAGCTTCACCGTAGTTGGGAAAAGGCTATTTACGTTAAATTTACACCACCCGCCCGCTCGTGCTAGGGACTCAGACAGCCCGATTCATAGTTGATAGACCGTCGTTAACGTAAAGCTGCGAACACAACAGGTGCGGTTCTACTGTCATTCGGCCATAACCGTCGGATCGGCCGCACGCGCGCTTCGTCCGCTCCGCCACCGAATATAACTTTCCAAATTCAAATAGTGCTTGTGTACGAGTGACGGTTAAAGTGACAGTTGTTTTCGTTTTTTAAATTGAATTCGATTTACGAATTTGTGCTTTGAGTGTTTTGTTTGTTCTTCTTTTTTTTTTCAAATGGACTTGCGCTGAAGGTATGTAGTTTTGAAATAGTTTGTGGTTGTACTTTTTAAAAATTAATTTAGACAATAAAGAACTAATTTACGTCGCAAAAATGGTGTTTATTTTAATAATTTTTGTTTAAATTTTAAATAAGATAAAATTAGGTTGTCACGTCACATGGCCTTAGAAAACCTGTAGGTTCTACAAAAGCTGTTTGTTTCTCTAACTTCACAAAATGTGCCTTCTTAGTGCATTTGAAATTAAAGGAAATATATTTTATCACTTTAGTGTCATGTTTGATGGAAAAAACTTACATGAATTTAAATTATAAAGTTTCATCACGCGTGGAAATGGAAAACTATGAAAAACTAATTTTGTACGGTTAAGAAATTTGTTAATGAAACTTCTTGCCTTATATAGAATAGGTACTATTTATTCAGTATTTTGATCAATATATTTAATACATTTCCTTGTGACGTCATCAGACTGCGTAGTCAGGTAAGGTACTTTTCTCAAAGTAATCGGTAAAAGTTAATAATTTATTTCATCGAGGACTAAACTGTACCCAGTCTGATGCGCTTTTGAAAATGAAAATTGTGTAAGAAGTTGTGAATCCAAATTGTATGTGGCCATACTTCTATCATTTAACTTCTTCTTTCTTATTTATCCTATTCTGTCCCACTGTTGGGCAAAGACCTCCCCCACAACTTTCCAATTTTCTCTGTTTTAGCCTTCTCCGGCGAATAAGACTTTTTTTTTTTTAAATAAATATTATGCGGTAATTTTTATTCCACCAATTATAATATTTTATTAACTGAATATCAGCTAATAAAACATCATACAATCCATAAATAAACTCTGCCTTCCCCATGGGAATTAGGCGTGAGTTTATGTACTTATAATGTTATAATAACTGATGTTCAGTTAAATTTATAAGAAAAAATATAGAAATATGGCCACGTAATAGTTACAATGATTGTGCGTCTTAATTGAAGCAAGTAATAATAACATTTAATACGTAATATTAATTATCAAACGGTTCATAATATTTTTCACAGAATTAAAAATTGCGGTTCATTTTTGCCTTTTTTTTTGTTTTTTTTTCTTGTCACTTATTCATTCAAATAAATAGTTTACTTCATTTCATTTCACACTGTTTCGGCATTCAAGTTTATTGGTTTAATACTTTAATTAATAATTATATCAAAATGATACGAATAGGCTGAATTTGCAAATCGGGACCACTAAAATCTACCTGGTTAGTAATATTTGAAAAAGTTTCAATGCTTTTACAACAACATTCTACTGCAACCGTAAGCAATTAATGTGGCACAACTGCGAATCCAGTGTTGAGAAAAATGACCCTGACTAGATGCACCTTTTTGTTCATTAAGGTTTATTTTTCCTTGCGTTATTTCTGAAGTTGTGCCGTTTTTGCTTACCATAAAATAGCAATGGAGAATCTAACTTAACGAAAAATCCTTCTCTGTCACCTTTTAGAAGATTTTATAGTAACTCACATACTCGACGACTTAACAAAAAAAACAACATTGAAATTCTAACCTATTTGTGAAACCAGCAATTTAAATCTTTTAAAACCGACTTTTTTGCTACAAACTCGCGAAAATCTCATATGAAGATATTTTAATTAATGAAAATTAAAATAATTCTGAATTATATTTCCAAACATGGCGCATAGAATTTCACTGTGTTTCAGTAAAATTCTTTCTGGAATTAGTTCAGTTTTCAGCTAAATAGTACGAAGTTGAAAATAATGAAATCTAGCAGTTTTAAACTTATCAAAAAAGAGGCATTTTGATAATTTAGCAAACTGGTTAGAAAAAGACTGACCACACTATAAAATGGGTGTAAATAATACCCTTAGCGGAGCTGAAAGATACTTGTTCTCCCCTTCATTGCGATCATTTTATTATTCCGAACCATAGCCTGGAACCTTCTAGTTACGGAGATATTGGAGGTCAAAGGAGGTTTGACCTCCAATATCTCCATGTTGGAGGTCAAAAATCCGATTTTTTTTACAAGTTTAAAAAAATATAAGTTTTTTATGTTGTAACTTTACTTTAAATATCTCCATGACCCCTGTACTATTCAATGCATATATCAGCACAATGTTTTAAGTGCGTTACATTGACTCCTACCGTAAAACGTAATATTTGTCCCCAAAAAAAACGTTGTTTTCCAGCAATCATTTTTGCGTGGAGTTACTTAAATCGATGTACAGAATGCTTGGTTGACGGCTTCGTGAAGAGTCCGTTTACACCTTGAGCGATAATGTCTAAAAATGCACATTAAAAGTTTATCTAGACCTCCTTGGTCCGAACATACAACCTGGCTGAGCAATTAGATCTCCTTAGCCACATAAAACTTAATAGTGACTTTTTCAGTACAATCACCTATAATTATCCCACTTCTGATACACAGGCGTCCTCTCTACGAGAGAGAACGGTATGCAATATGACATAGTGTCTTCGAATTTTTGACTGTACTATACTGGACATACCGGGTTACTTACGAGGTTTTCCTTTTTGACGGTAGTGGTGATGAAATAAATTGAACAAAGTAGAGCAAGGCTTGCGTTCGAACCAACGACTTATGAGTCGTAAGCCAGCGCCGATACCATTGGGCCATCATTGCTTTTTTAGGTTGCTGTTGCCATATGGCAAAAAAATGGAACCTTTTGGTCCCTGTTGGTCTGTCCGTCCATATGTCGCAGCCATTTCGATATCGAGTTTCCTAAAATATTTTTCTTAAATGACTGGTCGATGAGATATTCGCTTCTGAAGCCGTTAATATTGTGTGTCCCCTTCTCACTTTAAAAGTAAGAGGAATAAAATGGGTTTGTAGAACGTAAAAAGAACTATCAATAAAAATTGGCTTGAATAAGATTTGGTCATACATTTTTGAGATATAGGACATTAGCTAACTGTGAAAAACAAACTTAGTTTTGCTGTTAAGGGTAAAGTGACAAATGAATGAGCGTTAAAAATACTGTTATTTTATTGTTTGGTCTACGAAACCTTTGAGTGCAAGCCTGACTCGCACTTGGCCGATTTTCTTATTTAGCATAATCAGCCTAAATTGATCCCACAGCTGGGTCAGAAGCCTTCTCTCAGTGGGTCTAAATCACGCGGGCCCAGACTTCGAACGTTCGATATCAAGATATATTTTTATTTTCAACAGATTTAATAATGTTTCAACCCTAGCCAATATTTGCTGACAGACAACCAAGTTACGACCTATATTTTATTTGTTATATTTCGATTGAAACTGATATTACCGTCGAGAGCAATGCGATTGGATTTCAGTGAGGTTTACTAGAATATGATGTTGTATTTTATCTGTAAATATTGCGTATTTATTTCCTTTTGGAATGTAAGATTGGTTTGCGAAGGTATCATTTTCAGGAAATGTTGGCCTCTTTTGAACTTTGTCACATTAAACTTGTTACTTGTAAAATTGATGAAACAAACATTCGTTGAGCGAGCGTTTTTGTTACCAAACGAACATTTTTATAAATTTGATGAGCACTTGAATCTAAGCACAAAAAAAACTATAGAAGCTGCTGAAGAAGGAACGGAATACAATTTCGCGAAGCAAATGGACACGTGGCGCGATAGCTAGTTCGAAGACGCACGGGGAAAGAGCTCATGGAAGGAATTGGAGCAGGCCTTTGCCAAGCTGTGTGCCAGTAAAGGCTAACAGAAAAATGGTTGCAATGACTACCGTCCATATTACTATAAAACCGGCCGAGTGCGAGTCGGAAGGGTTTCGTACCATCTTAGTAGGTGATTTTAAATTTATTTTTGTTGTTTGTTGTATAGCGGCAATAGAAATACATATTCTGTGAAAATTCAACTGGCTGTCTATTACGGATCATGAGATACAGCCCGCTGACAGACAGACGGACGGACGGATAGCGGTGGCTTAATAAAAGGTTTTCGTTGGTTACCCTTCACGTACGGAACCCTAAAATCTAATTCGTTACATTAGCCTTTGAATGAATTAGGTTAATTTCAAACTTAAGATACTAAAACCATCGTATCATGTTTTGTTTGGTTTTAATAAGCCTCTTTTATGCATATGATTGCAACGCTTGCTTAGTGCCTGTCTGCGATTTAAAATGAAAGAACCTGTAGGGTTATTGGCCATGTGATGCGGAGGAATGAGGAAAATGTCGTGAGGAAAATTTGAGTATGAAAATAGATGGCTATAAGAATAGAGGGAGACCAAAAAATCGAAGGCTGGACTGTGTGAAGGATGATATGGCACGAAATGAGGTGTCTGATGAGATGACGAGTTATAGAGAAGTATGGAAGAAGAAGACATGCTGCGCCGGACCCCAAATGAATTGGTATAAGGGCAATAGAACGATGATGCGCCTGTAGGGTTCCCGCTAAGAGTTATCCAAATATCCATCTCTGTTAGAGGTGTTCAACAAAGAAGAAATCAGGGTCTTCCCAAGTCCGATTCCTCGTGTTTCTCATAAATGCTTATTATTAATAATAAATGAAAAACAAAAGAAAGAATCTCCGAAATGAGTCAATAACTTGTATTAAAATGTCTACGAATAACTCCATAGCTTCGAACCCCAAATCGCAAACTTTTTTATCTTTATTTATCTTTTACGAGGAAAAGTTAGCAATATTCTCACTAAACAAATACCTCGACTGAAAGAAAGTTCCGGGCGTTCATTCTTTTTTTTATTTTCAACTTCCCTATAAAGGAACTATTATGAGTTTTTCTTTGGTTTAGTTTTTTTGAAATGAGGTTCTATATTATGGAGTATCGAACAAACAAGGTATATAGCGGTCTTCTTCCAAGATTCATAATGTTTACGGTTTTAGTATTTTTTCATTTTATTTTTTTCTCTTTTATATTTTATGTTTGTAAACACTCTTAATGCATGTCACATCTTATAGTGTATCCCATTTTTTTTGTCTATCGTTTTTTATATGTTCGTTGTGAATTGAGAGGTCTGGCTCTTGTGATACAGGGAAACCTAGTACAAGAGCCAGGGCTACACTGATGTCTGAACAATCACTTTTTAATAAAGATTTTATTTATTTATTATATTTAAAAGTATATTACTTTGTTTGTAGGAATCTCACCTAAGAATTTTAGTGGAACAAGACATGATATTAGCTAAACACGTTGGAAATAACAGTCGGAAAACCAAGAAGATCTACCGAGCGTATTCCAGCCTTTTCTATCTAGTTGGGGTCGGCTTCTAGGCTAACTGGATACAGCTGAATACCATTATTAATATGGAGCAACTGCTATCTGATCTACACAACCCTGTTAGTACTGGGTAACACGATATCTCTTGATAAAACTGAGGCACAACTTTCGGGCCACTCACTCACCTGTAACGATTGTCAAAGATCTCCGAATGACAGTCGGGACCAACGGCTTAACGTGCTTTTCTAGGCACGGAGGAAATTCGGTATGTTACGGGTGGTCACCCATCCACGGATCAACCTCGGCAAGCGCGGCTTAACCAGAAGATCGACCCGAGCTGCTGTTATTATTTAGCCACGAGCTCGTATCCAAGCTCTCTGCACTATGACATAGTGTTATGTTATGTTCACGAACACAGTATTTTTCCTTGCTAAGTACAGTCATGCAATAAAACATGTAACAATTTTATAGGCCGAACAATTTATTACACATAACATTAAAATGTACTAGCAAATCACTCTTAACTGCCATGTTTTGTGAGAAATGAACTCGCGTATCAGAAATAACAGGGATTCGTGCATAAATACATAATTTCACTTGGGGTGGAAATTACGTAATATAGGTAACGGAATTTGCTATGATTATACGTTTAGGTATGTGGGTGTTGTGGTAGTCAAGCAGTTTTTTACGGATTTGTTAAGTACCTTGTTTCAGGTTTTTTTTCTATAATTTCATTACTCTTTTTCATGACTATAATCTATCTATCTATCTATATAAAATGATAAACTGACTGACTGACTGACTGACTGGGTGATATATCAACACACAGCCCAAACCGCTGATCCTAGAGACATGAAACTTGGAGGGTGTGTTCTTTGTGAAGAGTAAGAATCCACTAAGAAAGGATTTTTGGGAATTCCACCCCTAAAGGGGTAAAATAGGGGATGGAAGTTTATATGAAAGTCCGTCAGTTCTGAAATTAGGATCTTCAAATTTTGTGTTTAAGCTGACGATTGAAAATTAATTTATACATGTCTCGGCGTTTTCGATAATTCTACCCCCGAAGGGTTAAAAAGGGGGGTGAAAGTAAGTAATCGGATATTTACGACATCCACGCGGGCGAAGCCGCGTGCAAAAGCTAGTAGTAAATATACAGGACGGCTAAAAAATTGTGGATCAAACGAAACAGGGTAATAGTTGGGATTATTTGCAGTAAAAAATATTTCTGTGGGAGAGCCCTAACTCGATCTCCTTAAAAGTTATGGCTACTTGAGTATTATAATTAAGAAAATACCAAAATTTGTAATATTTGGGCAATTAGAGTAACATGTATAGTTCTTCCTTCTAAGAAATGTATCATCACTACAAAAGTGCTTTTATGACAGTGGGTACCATAATGAATATTGGCACTTTTTTCAATATCTTTTAACTCTCACGATAAATTATTTGTTACTTAAGAACATTTCTGTTAAAAAATGTAAGTCTTATCAAAAAATAACTCTGATAAACCCCTATATATAAAATGGTATATATACTCATACAATGGTATAATTAATTCTTATAAGTAACTACAACTAAAACATATTTAACAGTTGCAAGTAATGATAATGTTGAATTCAAATGTTTGGTAGAAAAAAGTGTTAACCAAACTTGGAATTTAATGGAAACGCAGTCACATTTTCTAACGTCAATTATTAAAGTTATTCCTCATACTCAACGATAGTGCTAACTAATCCTTGTTGGCAGTATTGCAAACTACTAATACTCAATGCGCTAATTGAAAGCTCTAACGTCTAGTACGTAAAGCTGAACATTCATGTGGCGACAGTTAATTCATTTTATTTTCAAAACTTGAATGCCACGTTGGGCCAGTGGTCGCAAGCGCGATTGCTGAGCATGAGGTCTTGGGTTCGATTCCCGGGTCGGGTAAATTGTTATTGGGTTTTTTCTTTAAGAAATTCTCATTACGGAGTCTGGATTTGTGCCCGGTTGATGTCATTAGGCTCGCCCCCTATTACTTGGCAAAATGTGGGTGTACTAACTATTAAGTACACCTCTGCCTCACCCTTCGGGGATAACAGGCGTGATGTTATGTTTGTACATATGTATGTCTAACCAAAGTGAAGGGTCGCGCGAAAATCGCGTTGATCTGAAAGTTGTTTAATTTATTCGTTAATCCAAACGACGATCGTTTTGATTAGGACGAGGCCTTAATGGTGGCCTCAACTAATCGCATAACAGCGAGGCATTTTACATTACCTATTTATTTTTAGCTTGAATATGTCTAGACAGTTCTATTCGATAACAATCTGAATCGTTTATAAATTATTGTTATTGTAAAGTATTCGTATTAAAATTTTACCATTGTAATGGCTTCTAACTCCAGTACCTATGATGACAATATTTCGAATGGCAGTAAAAATGATGACTGATTACACGATAGGACTATAAAACTATTATGAATTAAATTACGAAGTACTGTATCTAAGGGAATCGATAGAATAATACATTAAACTGTCGTGAGGTTTTAAAATCTGTGGAAACATTGCCAGGGGATCATGAAGGACAGCTCAATGCACTAATAGATAGTAGATAATATACATATGCCGGATATATCAGCATTTATTCCGTTAGGCTCGTACATTATGTTGGCGGACGATGGGTTTAGTGCTATGAAAACACACTGGGTGCGATACACTGTTTCTAGCAAACTAACGAATTACTTGAGATTACAACTTAACACAATAACACGGGGCACAATGAATCGGATACAGTTCCAAAACGTCTCAACTCCGCCGTGATCACACATTGACTGTCGCCCTTCCTCGAGTTGAACATCAGGGCTTTGTAGAAGTACGCTGTGTTGTGGGTAGACTGGTAAGTAGGTCGTGTGACACCACTGCACACTGGCGCGCTTTCCAATTCATTTTATGTCCGTACTAAAGACGGGATCCGACACATATTATTATCAGCGGCTGCTAACTGTACTACATTAAACAGCAGCGCATCTTTTTGAATTCATCTCTAAGTTTTTTTTTCACTTGTTAATGGAAAATACGATAATAACTGAAAATAGCTGAAATAAAAGTTCCCTAATTCCTTGATATTTCTAATAATTTAGATGAATAGTGTTTTTTTTATTTACGTTACGTTGCCCTGAACTATGAATTTCTCCTGTATCGTGGGTACCAACATTTTTTCTCACATACACAAACAGTCAGACCCAGAACTATCTACCTTTAGGTAATGCAAATATTTGTTCCATGCGGGGATTGAACCCGCGACACGCAGCGCAGCAGCCAGTCGCTCAGCCTCTGCACCAACCGTGCCGTCATTTAAAACATACTGGTTTCCCACACCAAATGAATACCTCTATTTTCACTTAATAATACATTGATTGTTGGCACAACAGTCTTACCAAAGAGTATATACCCAGTACTAACTGGGTTGAGGAGGTCAGATTAGCAGTCGCTCCATGTAAAACACTGCATCCGGTTAGACTGGAAGCCGACCCCAACATAGTTGGGAAAAGGCTTGGCAGATGATAATGATGTTGGCACAACATTATTAATCGTTCCATGCATACACAGCCTTTAGATAAGGCTGTAATAGTTGCTAGGAGTAAGTACTGTGACGTCATAGCCCGATAAGTTTCAATAGCTCCGAGATATAGCTTCTACAACAAATAGACCATACATGTGTTTGCAGTTTATCGGAACACTGAACAGTTTTTGAACAGTCTGAACAACTGAATAATTTGGGAATTTGAGTTTTATGATAAACTAGCCGTTGCCTTCGTCCGCGTCAAATTATTATAAAAACTAGCTAGCTTCACTCGCGTTAATTTACAATTTGACAATCAATTCGGGTTGGGTTGGGTTCATGATTCGAAGGACACGTGGCGCCATCTATTATTATAATAAGAACGTTATTGATATTTTCCTCGGGAACAGTACTTTTTTTCAGGATAAAAGGTACCCTATGTCCGTTTCTATACACCTGACAACATATTATGCAAAATTTCAAGATGGTCGGTTCAGTGGTTTAGGCGTGAAAAGGTAATAAACAAACTTACTTTCGCATTTATAATATTAGTAAGGAAGTAAGGATTTTACTTCCCTATTCGAATCGAATCGGATCATGTAAACAATTTCAAAGGGTTTAATTTTTTTGCACGGAAACCTAGTCCTTTTTTTAAAATAAAAATAGCCAAGTTACTCCTTATAATATCAGCTATCTGTCAATAAAGGTCTAGCTGTTTCGGAGATAAGCCGCTAACAAAAGACAGACAAATATTAAAAAAAATCATATGCATTTAGGAAAAAGCTGTTATTTTGAAATAACAAACAGACACTTTAATTGTATTTCTTTGTATAGATGTATAGACTAGCTTTGGACCGCGTCTTCACTCTCGTTATGGACGGAAATTATCCCACGGATACGCTTTTAATAAAGCCTGCATCACTCGGGGATGATTTAGGTTATCATTAGTGATCTACAAATGACAGCCGGTAAGGAGGAATCCCGGTATACTGGGTGGAAGTGACACAGACGCGAAAACGGTTAAGTACCAGGTATTCAGTACATCATTCTGAGCCCCCAATATAGAATTTTGAATGTAGGGGGGGCGGGGCTCAGAATAATGTACTGAATACCTGGTAGCCGTTTTCGCGACGGTGTCTCTTCCACCCGTATAATGTGTGGTCACTACCAATCCACGGAACAACCTAGGCAAGCGCGGCTTTACCTAATGATCTACCCGAGAGGCTGTTATTATTTAGCCTCGAGCTCCACTGCATTATTGACATTAAATATAAATGTGTCACGACAGTTACCATACAATAATAATTAATTATTCTCAGTCCGCATACGAACCGAAATATTAATTCTTTATCTTTCTCATTATATCGTATTCATTACAACAGGTGCCTACACGTGCTTATAACCCCAACATTGACCTATTTTCTGCGTGAAATCATTCAGTCGTGGGAAATCCCAGCTGTTCATTAAAATATCAATAAGCTTCGCTTATCTGACTGATTCATATATTTCATCAGCATTGATGTAATGTTTAATTCACTATGCAAGGATAATTATTATAAAGTTTTGGATACGTCTAATAGTAAAATCGAACGTCAAATACATATTGTAAACTAATAAAATAAGTAAATAAATCATTCAAGCAAAGGAGAATGCCCAAGAGCCCATTTATAATAAGGCCACAATTTGCGCAAATAACCTTTGGCGCAAGTTGGTTTATGTAAATACGGGTAAAGCACACCTACGTTCAAATTCCATCGTTAAATTGAAGGGGAATACTCATTTGCAATAAGTGCAAAATTAGCGCAAATGACCTTTGGCAGAAGTTGTTTTTTGCATGACTGCCCAAAAAAAGAGGTGTTACTTGAAAAAGGAGTGTGTGTATATGACTTTGGTGCAAGTACGTACTAATCATAAGTATAGGTGTAGAGTGAGTACCATCAAGAGACCAAGTATGAGTTTTAGCATTATCATAAATAATAGTATAATTACTCGTTATAAGGAATACGCCGGGCACTTAATTACTACTATGCCAATCGAGAGTAGATGAGATCACTTTTCTATTACAATAAACTTGTTCCAAGAAAATCTTTACCACCATCGAACAGCTGAGGTTATTTGTTTTTTCAATCATTTTTATTTCCAAAAAAAATTGTGAGATTAATTTTTTATTTAATATGAACTGATGGCGGAGAAGTCCTTACTTAGTTGCTTATTGTTTACAAACTTGGAAATTGTAAACTGTTGTTGAAAATCAAAGGAACCACCGTAAACACTGCTAAAGTGGAGTTCAAAAAGTTCACAACCACAAATTCTATAAAGGAGACTTTATTTTGTAACCAATTTCCAATTATTTCTTTTTTGACTTATTAGAACATTGATGCAAGACTCTTAGGTAAAACTATTTGTCAGTTATTCCACATTTTTATAGGATAGCACCGTCAGAAATAATGTGTGGAATTCCTGGCGAATTGAGAAAAAATCTTCAGCATGTATTAGAAAGGTATGATTACAGGACTACGATGATGGTCCTGTGAAACTAGTTCAGTTTGATAGTCTTTACCACACCCTTAAATATAATAACACATTTTCGAAACACGCTGTATAAGTGAGCTCGTACGCTAAACCATGTCGTGTATAAACTCCGCTGTGTTCAGCGCGGGGCATATTCAATTTGTCAAGGGATGAAAGGCCGTTAACGCGATCGGAAAATGTATGTTGGTCGGCACGTATTTGTAAGTTATTTGTGTCATAAAATCTGCGCCCGTAGCATGACCACCGTAGACAAGGATTTCTTTGACGGAAGAATCGACAAAATGACAGATAGTGCAAAGAAATCTGTCATTGTGTCGACACAATCTGTCATTTTGTCGATTCTTCCGTCAAAGAAATCCTTGTCTACGGTAGTCATGCTACGGGGGCTGGTTGGAGACTTTAGCGGAAGGGAACGGTATGCTTTATACAGTGACATTCTAGCAGCGTTAACAAGGATGATTGGAAAAGTAAAAAAAAAAGTGTTGGCTTGACTTAAGGTGCTGAAACTTACTTTGCCAATCTTGTTGAACGTCGTTTTAAACTGACTTCAAACAAAAAAGGAGGCAAGGTTCTTAATTCATCGGATTTTTTTTTATGTATGTTCACCGATTACTCGAAGCTGCCTAAACCGATTTGTAAAATTATTTTTTGGTTGAAAGAGTATATACCCAAGTTAGGCCCATAGAAATATTGTTATCTGATCATGGACTTCGGAGATATGGAACGGAAAAACAAACAGCAAATCTGTCGTGATTGCTGTAATCGCGTTTACACAACATCATAACATAACATCACGCCTGTAAGCCCTGAGGGGCTACGCAGATGTGTACAGTACACCCATATTTCGACAGTTAGGTATGTTAAGTATGTAAGGGGGGGGGGGGGGGCTCAAAATGATGTACTGAATACGTGGTAACCATTTTCGCGTCAGTGTCCCTTCCACCCAGTTAACAACTTTGATTTAATTCTGAAATTCTGAGGCATATCTGTTTAGTTCATTTCCTCATCTATTTTCCATAAAATGATTCTTCAAAGTCACAAAAACCTAATGCTCATCAAAAATGATAAAAGGACGAAGTCAGGTTCTCATAATACTGACCGGGGTTGGCGTAAGGCCTAATCTGGCGGCTTAGCCAGCAATCTTCCAGGGCAAGTGGCCCTGCTTAATCTACCGTCAAATGATTGTCTAGATATATTTTGGGGTCGCAGTGCCAGCGACAAAATTGTTTGTTAAAGAGTTGTTGGTTTCTTCGAAAAATCGTCTGCCTAGCCTTTTCCCAACTATGTTGGGGTCGGTTTCCAGTCTAACCGGATGCAGCTGAATACCAGTATTTTACATAGAGAGACTGCCTATCTGACCTCCACAACCCAGTTACACCGGGTAATACCTTGGTAAGACTGATTGTCAGCGAAACATTAACTTAAATTTTATGGTTGAAAATAAAACATGTTGATTCTGCTCTGATTTCTTTTTTGTTAGAAATAGAATTGTCTGGTTTTCGATTCCCCTAAATATGGGTCACAGACGACAGATGATTGTCGTGTTGTCGTTAATTTATGCCGGCTTCGATATAGTAATTAGAATTCATGATGTTATTTTTGGGCCTTAAAATATCTATGTTAATAGAAATACATTTGTATTTATTGTAATTTTGTATTAAAGATGGTTTGTGATTCGTTGCATACACCTACTTATTTCATAACAGAGGTATACCCATCGTATAAACCCACATTTCGCCAGTTGTGCTTAAGTCCCATGCAAATGCGAGCCTATTGTCATCAATCGGTCATAGATTCAGACTCGAGGTTGCTACCTTGAAATTCTTGAAAGAAAAATTCAAAGCAACTTCTCATGTACGATGGTATGCGATACTAACATCTTATTCAACGAAGAAAAAAAATAGGAAACAATATCTGCTTTTCATGTGACACCAGTTGTCCCAAAAAAGATGACGTGTATGATTGGTAAAGCAAAGCTCTCACCACAGATAAGCCGCCCTCTCCCATGTTAAACCTTCAATCTAACGAGATACACACTTAAGCTATACTGTATACAGCTACCCGAGTATCCATGTCGTTACATATTCCGTCATTCGGGAACGTGACTTCGTCGCAGACGTGAAGATTTTGAGTCAATCTTGCTTTGGCTTTTGGAACTTATCTTTTTCAGTCTTTTAAGGTTACAGGTATGTGGCGGAATATTGGGTTCTAGATAGATTTATGGAATAGACTATGATTTGTTATTATTAGACTGCTAAAAAACTAAATTAAAAAAAAAGTTTAAAAATGATTTTTACTTATTCTGGAATTTATTTCTGGATTTTGACTGTCAAATGATTTTTAAACTATTAATGTCGCTTCACTACACTTCAAATTGACAGACTTCTTCTGCTTCATGTCACTGGAGGTGCAGTACGTCAAACTTTGAGTGAGGTCCGTATCAGGGTACAGGTATGACTGCATGTTTTGCACATAGGGCAGAATAGGAGTACATTGTTTACATGTAAAGTGACAGCGACAGCTTCAAACTATTAATACTAAGCTTCAAATTGAGTATTTGTCCAGACAGTGTTACTAGCAAATATTCAGGTTTTTACACTTCATTTAATATCCGTTTCGTAAGTCATGATGGATGGTGATATCATAGGTTTATTTTTTTTTATGGGACAAACCTGCCACACCATTCTCGAACCGCTGCAAATCCTGAAAGCCAGAATCAACAGTGGCGATCACCAGAAAAGCGCCGAAATAATAAAGCTCGACGAAGTCCCTGAGAAACAATTTAACTGTCTTGGATCCCACAACGTAATCAATCAGAAAAGAATAGCGGAGGAGTAGGAAAATACATAATTTCCACTTTCCTCCATACCAGCAGGAGACAGAACAAAACAAGGCCAATATGCACAAAGGGACGTAGTAAATCGGAAACCTATGTAGATATTCAAACACTGTTTTAAGCTTTCACGGTTTACAACTAAATTTATACAATAAAAAAAAAAAACAAAAAAAAAAAATATAAATAAAATAAAATCGGGAGCTCAAAATAATGAACAATCACGGAAGATATCCCGTAAGTGACAGTTTAACTTTATGTTGATATTACTGCCCGCTACCAGCAGCACCCAACCTTAACCCCACCACACAGTCGGTTAATATGTTGCCCGCCCGGACAGAAACGATAATCCCTTCGGGAAAGGTTCACTAAGTTTGTTTGGTTTTAGGGCATTCGATGAAGTTCCCAAAAGCCGACCCAAGAAATATTAATAGGGATTGCGAGTTTGGACGGAAATTATGCCGATGTGGAGGTCAAAGAGGGGTCTATTGATTTTGAAAGAATTTTGTTTTGACATTTCTCACCTGGCATTCTCCTTTGGGATTACACAGAGTTCAAATTCGAATAGACAATGAATGTTGAATATTTTTTACTTCAGTGTTGTTTCAGAATCGAGAATTGAAATAATTTTATTGAATTTTCTTTTCTATTTTTTCTTCGACATCTTTTTAATCCAGCTTAGATTGTGTTGTCTTATAAGAAACAAGATGGGTGATAATTGGTTTTATCACCTGACGTCGGTGAAGAATTTTCACAACCAAAAAAGGAAATTATGTTTCCTTTTAATTTTAACTCAATCCAACGTTACTCATAAATTACCATGTTCTACGAGAACACTTACTCTGAAGAGAGAAAATATATTTTATGTTACAGCATTGTAAATTCAATAACATGAGAGTAAAAGTCAATGAGCAAATATAGGTTACCACGATCGGAGCAATGAAGTAGAACCATGTCACTGCATGCGCTGTTTATGTGTCAATTCACACTACAGGGGGGAAACACATCCTTGATGGTTATTATCCAGCATATTGTTAATTAATGTTCAATTGATGTAATGTATGATTTATTTATTTACATTATATACAGATTACGAAGAACGAACTAACCTAATGAAAAAAAAAAAGAATTAAAGAAAACATAAACAACTAAAAAAACGACGACAAAAGGACACTTCAGAGTGCGTCAAAGTACTCCTCCGCATCGCTGTCAGCTGGAAACGCACCCAGAAGACTGGCAGCATTGCCACGCTGAATGGCAATGCTAATTCTTTGGCCAAAGAAAGAGCCAGCCCTCTGGTCACGCGAAGTGTCGACCAGTCGGCGAGAGATTTCCTTAAAAAGGAGACGCGCACTCGGGCCCCATGACCCAAGCGTTTCGACCAATTGTTAAATATTAATTAAATGTTAATTTAATTGTTCAATTTGTATCACCGAAGACTTGAATTTTCTAAATAATCTTGTTATTTTTTGGGATTATAATATTTCCATTCTCTTTTTTGCGTAGTAAAGAAATAAGCCGATTTGTGGTTGGGGATTTAACTTTTTTGCGATTAAGGTGCGCCAGGGTGGCCCCCGAATTTCAAATTTTCTTATGATTTTTCCAATTTTCAGGTTAGTTCTAGGCTATAAATATGTAAAACAAAATATGATTCACGACCGTAACACGTATGTATTTACAGAATTATAGACATTAAAATCATCAATACAGCCCTCTAAGTTCATAATAATCCCATTGAATGACTTTTTCATGAGTATCATTATCAATAGTCATTAAATTGGATTGAATAAAGAATTTCACCTTAAGGCATACTTTGTTTAACACCAGCAGTGAACATAAAATTGCATAGCACGTGATTTGTAAACGCCCGAAGTCATTGAACTTCTAATTTTGTAAAATCCCTACCAAATGACATTCTATTATAATGATTGTTACAAAAAGAAACTTGAATCAGTCTATTAAAAAAGAAAAAACAAATGACACGTCATAATGACAACTCGCCCTCATGACATTTTACCGTAACTTCATCAGCAGCTCAAACTAAAAGTGCACCGTCATACCGCTGTAATTCAGGCCTGAAACTCGCAAAATGCAATTTCTTGTTCTCTGTGAGAATGTTCATTTAGAACACCGACAACCTTTGTTACGTCACAACCCTGTGTCAGCCATGATAAATGAAGCTAATCCTTTTTAGCTTACGGATTCAAAAATTTGCTTTGACGTTCTCTCTTTCGCTCCTGTTGTTGGTTGATCTTTCTGTCTCGTTTTAGCGCAGAATATTGTTGTTTGTTTCTGCGTTGGTATGGTGAAGGACTTAAATCTGTTTCGTAACATTAAATGGGTGGGTAGGGAATTGTTAATGATCGGACTTTTTGTTGCTTTTTCGGTTTTCTGCTGAGAGTTATGGTTTTGATTTTTGTTTGTGGTGAATTCAAATGAAATGTTTAATGAATGTACAAGACTACTCATTAGTTTAGTATTCTTTCTAATATGTAGAACAGCCCCCGTAGCATGACCACCGTAGACAAGGATTTCTTTGACGGAAGAACCGACAAAATGACAGATTGTGCCGACACAATGACAGATTTCTTTGTACTTTAACCCTTTGACCGCCAGAGCATAAAGGCACGCGCGTGCCCTCCACGCCAGGCCAGAATTTCACCGACCATTTTGTCACATATTTGTGTCGTTTGGCGTACAGGGCACGCGCTTGCTTGTCACGTATATGTGACTACGGCGGTAAAAGGTTAATAGCTTGATTTAGAATTTTGAAGTTAGTTCGTCATTTATGTGATACCTGGCGCTGTTTTTTTTTTACTATGATGCTGTAGTACTTTTTGTAGTGCCGCTACACTACTCATGTACAATTAGTACTGAAGCAATCCTCAATAACCCTGCCCCTTCTGGAGTCGTGCAAGGAACTATTTTAGGGCCTTGTGTATTTTTTTCCCTTGTACCCTCACACCTACTGCTTACAGCTTTAGAAATATTTCTGTTGTTACAACCGTCCCTTGTTACAACTGTTCCTATCCCACCTACGTTCGTGGTTGACTTCTGATCGTTATGGGTAAATAACACTCAATAGGGCATCATCATCTGTGTAACCTTTCCCAACTATGTTGGGCTCGGCTTCCAGTCTTACCTGATACAGCTGAATACCAGTATTTTACATGGAGCGACTGCCTATCTGACCTCCACAACCCAGTTGTTACTGGGTGAGACGATACCTCTTGGTAAGACTGGTTGTCAGACTTTCGGGTCACTGACTACCTGTAACGACTGTCAATGATCTAAACGACAGCCGGGACTAACGGCTTAACGTGCTTTCCGAGGCACGGGGAAAACTCGGTATGCAGGTCACCCATCAACAGACCAACCTAGGCAAGCGCGGCTTAACCTAAAGGTTGATACGAGCGGCTGTTATTATTTAGCCACGAGATCATCAAGAAAATGGAATAGTCAACAGGATATACTTTATTAGTCACATTGTTACTTTGTCATAAAAGGTTTTAGTCGTACCTACAAGAAAAAACTGTTTCATAATAATTGTCTACGGTCCTTGACATTTTTTTTTTTGGGACCGAGCATCACCTAAGACCCTTCATTGATATTCTAAACATTAATAGAATAGTTATTTACGTACTATGTCTATGATTAATGATGTAGGTAAGTTCATGCTTACAGTCACGAGCGCCAATATGTATACACTTTCCTAAATTTAAAAGCGATTTTCGCGAGAAATAACGATTGTAACTTGGAGATAGGATCTTTTTCATAAAAATATGAGTTCCAGAATACTATGTTCGTAACAACATGAAATTTTAATAAGAACAGTAGGAGAAAAACACTTATAAAAGTTGGTAAGTGTTTACATATTGGTGCTCATGACTGTACCTACATAAATATTTACAAATAGATATTTTTTGCCTCCATCTCATTCATCTTATGGTTAATTTAATTAATTGATTTAGCTACATAATGGTATGGTACGTTTGTATGACGCATGCGGAATGTCCCATAAAATGGCATCTAAAAATACAAGTATAGATACATTTATGCCTGTATCTAAAACTTTTAGAAATATTCTTTTACTAACTTATGCCCGCGGCTTCGCCCGCGTAGAGGTTGTGGGAGAAATCAATATCAAAAACAAAATCAAAGCATTTATTTCAAGTAGGCCAGTTACAGGCACTTTTGGATTGTCAAAACAAAGACAACAATAGCTACAGTCCCAGTCACAGGGCATTAAAACTGTGAAAGTACTGTAGTTGCCCATTCCCTAACGTAGATTTCTATGGAGAAGAATGGGCAAGAAACTCCATGGACACTCTTTTAAATCACTAGTAGTGAGAACCAATAGAACCCCGAACCCAGAAATTGCAGAAAACGTAAGAAAATTTGAATTTCGAGCTAACTCGGCGCTTCCACTTTAAGAGGCGCCAGTTACAACTCAGCTAATTCAATTATACAAAACAAGATACCTATAAAAACATAAGTAAACACACACTTTGTTTTTTTCTGTTAAACAAGCTATGAGACCTTTGCACCCAATTTGTTATTGTACATGCACAATCCATCCACGTCGGTGGTAACACTCTGACGTCTGACCTTCAGTAGCTGGTCTAGCGTAGTACAGAGTTTTAACAGAACGAGAGGTTATCTCATAGTGGTTTTGCTTCCACTGACGTGTGTGACTGTACAAGTAATTTCGACACACTCCGTCTTAATGGAGATGATCATATTGATCACGCTATGTCTTGTAATGAGGCCAATTGATTTGTTAATTAGGTATCTTATTGAAGAGAATTCAACTGTAGTAGGTCCGCAATTATCTATTAAACCGGTGTTTTCCACTCGTTTCTGTGAACATATAGTTAAGTAAAGTGAAACGAATAAAAATGGATTAATACACTAGAAGCACGAGCGCGCGGTATAAACGTAACGCAAATACGTCGATTTAGAAATTAAAAATACTCGCTTCACACATAATATTTTTATAATTTTAGGAATGTATTCATAATTATGTATAATATGGATGTTACTGATTGACAATAAACAAACAACAACAACAAACAACAACACAAAAACAACAAACAATTAAACAATGCAACAATTCAACTATTATAGGAAAAGTGTATTTTCGATTCAAAATTCGACTTATTTTCGTTACGTTCACACCACGGGCTCGTGTAGGGCCGCGGCAGCTGCTATAGTCAACCCATGTAATCATGGGTTGACTATAGCAGCATATAGCTAAAATACTGGTATTCATCTGCATCCGGTTAGACTAGAAGCCGACACCAACACAGTTGGGAAATGGCTAGGCAGATGATGATTCTTGCCTTACCTACTCAGCTATCAATTTTTCGTGCTGAATGTGCTTGTTTAAAGCCTTCAGGGCGCCTACCATTAAGTCAGGATCTAGGTCACATTAATTAAAAACATATAAGGTTCCAACTTCGAACCAAATCATTTCACAAACATCCCGGTATCATTACGACCAAGACGGTGATACACACAGCACAATAAAAACACGCCTAAAGTACGTGCAGATGTCGCTAGTGTCAACATCTCACAAAGACTGACGTTCAAAAGACGTGGAGAAACGCGACCCAGAAATTTTTCTTTGAATCTCGGAGCTCAACGGTATTTTTTTTTCTTTTGCCGAACATTTTTTAATAATGTTCACAATTTGAATCGATTCGTGTGAATGTTGGTTTAAATTTTGCTTGATATAAAATTCTAAAAATGCAAAGAAATTTTAAAGAATTATAGAGCGGAGATTGGGTGGTATTTTCATACAAAAATTTTGATTCAAAATATTTTAGATTTTGACACACGAATGCTAGGCAGACCGATTTGTTGCTTAGAGTAAAGGCGCAAACCCACCGCGGCGCACGGA
Organism: Noctua comes; assembly: GCA_963082995.1. Classification (NCBI taxonomy): domain Eukaryota; kingdom Metazoa; phylum Arthropoda; class Insecta; order Lepidoptera; family Noctuidae; genus Noctua; species Noctua comes. Next base: position 5,148,133 of record OY720268.1, read on the forward strand.
TAGGCTATGCACGTGTGATAAGCTTCGCTTTGCAAGAAAATGTATGTGATCGTGTTCACTGCAAATCACGGAAACGCTATGTATCAAATGACGTCATTAGTACATGCGTGGCTTGCTCGAATAAGGCGCTCACACAGCTCAAAGCTGTCAACGCCACGCACGCTGTGCATGCGGTATACGCTATACACGAATATTAACGCACGACTATGCCGCGGTGGGCCACGCACGCTACAGTTGTGCTTAGTTGTGGGTGTGTATCGTGCACTGCTGTGGAAGCGTAGACCAACGTTGTCAAAAAAATTAATCCGCCGGTAAAATGCGCCGCGTGCCCGTGCACCGCAGAGTATTGGATTACGATTTTCTTCGTCTTGTTCCGTCTATTGCTCGTAAATATTTGAATGTCTTTGCAAAAGTGGTTTGCGTTATTTTTTTGTCCCTGTCTTAATGAAATGTTAGTGGAAATTTTAATGTCTGAATTGAACTCCGAAGGGTTGAACTACAATTTAATGATGTGAAAAGTTTCTTTAAAATGGTCTTTAACATAATCGTGATAGAGGTAACGTATTCACTCGTAACTTGGACGATTGCCAGTACTGAGTTCTCTATGCATAACGTTAAAAAGCGAAATCTACGCATCCGTGATAGATTATTTGAAAAACAAATGAAGCATACGAAACAATGCCTAATCTCAAAGTTTCGATGAGTTGAGTTTGCAAAAAATAAGTAAGGCAGTGGTCTTACCACAAATGCGCGAAGTAAAGATAAAACAACCTGTAAATGGACACTTCGTGAAGCCGTCAACAAAGTACTGTACTTACATCAAACTAAGTAAGTCCATGCAAAAATTATTACTGGGAAACAACTTTTTGGGATGAATAATCACGTTTTACGGTACGACTCAATGTAACATACTCAAAATATTGTGCTGATGGAAGCATTGTATAGTACGGGTGTCGTGGAGGTATTTAAAGTAATCTATACTATATGCAAATAAATGTTTGTAATATTAAAATTACAGCTTTTTACTGAATGCACATGAAAACAATTACGGCACTTATTACAAAAACACATTTTTTTATTTTTTTTCTCTGTCTCTGTCTGTCTGTCTTTTTCTCTGTTTGTTCCGGCTTATCTCCGAAACGGGTAGACCGATTTTGACGAGACTTTTACTGGCAGATAGCTGAAGTCATAAGGAGTAACGAAGGCTACATTTATTTTAGAATAAGAATTAGGGTTCGTTGTAAACAGTTAAAACCTTTGAAATTGGTAACAAAATCCCATTCATATTTTTTTTAATAATAATTTTACGCGAACGAAGGTCGCGGGCAACAGCTAGTTTAAAATAAAGTTATAGCATTTAAAATGGCAGTATGATGGTCGCGCGTTAAACTGTAAAGTAGTCCAAGTCCAAACAAAGCTCCGTGACGGTAAACAGAGTGAGTGTGTAAATCGCCTTAGAAGGCTTAGAGCGCTCCCCTGAACCGTTTCTGTGGATTTCAGAGGACACAGGTTAGAGGCTAGGGGACCGTTCTGCTGTAACAATGTAGGATAGGGCATTAAAGTTTCATTTCTAAGGTACGGTGTCTTATTGTGTAGATCCATGCCTATTGTCGTACGTTCGTGTGACTGCCTCGTTGATTTAGTGGTCGCAAGAGCGACTGCTGAATATGAGATCCTGGGATCGATTCCCGGGTCGGGCTAAATATTATTTTTATTAAACGGCCAAGTCTATCTCGGTTGGTCGCGGGACCTATAGAATTACCGTGACCCTGGATCATAAAGGGCTATTGAAGGACACCGTGGATTTTAGTCAGTACAAGTCTGACAGTTCCTCCCAATCTGCCCTGGGTGGGAGGACTCATTTGATGATTTTACCACGATGTCTATCTCGGTTTTCATTACCACTCAACTACTTAGATGACACCTAAAATAATGACTAAATAAAAACGTGCTTTTGGATTCTCAACTCTTGTTCATTTTAACACATTAACTAAAGTATCATCTAATATTAGTTAAAACGGACATTACTTCTGCTTTTATAGCATTCCATGTTCTCTTGTACTAACCATAAAACACCACCATAATCCAGCACTAATATTAATTTCGCCACACTTGATTCACACAGCACTCAAAACTGTAATGTCCTCAGTGTGGCACGGTCACAATCAACGCATTAGCTAATTGATAACGATGTATGACGTTGACACTTTGACAGTGTTTAATAGTCACCCCGTGTGAATCGATCCTATGGCTATATTTAGCTAGGGCTCCGTAACTATAGCACTATGTTTTCACATTTATTGTGTGAACAGCCAGTCTGTGGAATTCACTGCCAGCTTCTCTGTTACCATTAATACTAACGGGATATTTACCACCACCACCACCATCGAACCACTAGATTGAGTTACATAACCCTCAGGTCATCTCGTCAGAACGCCACTATATTCCTAGACTGGTTAGAGAAGCTATTGAGATTACCAAGATATAGGAATATAGGAACTTCAACCGGGAGGATGGGTTTCAACTGTCGAGAGCCTGGAATCCAGTGGTCCAGCTGTGTAAAAAGCGGAAAAGTGCCGAAAAAAGTTCGCGAGCGGACACAGTGAGTTTCGTGTGTCGGGAGCAGAATCGAGTTGCGAGTGACAGTGGTAGCGGTACTGAGTGCAAAAAACGAACAAGAAAGAGGGTAGTCCGATTTGTCTGCTCATAAACACCCACCCGCAATAACTTCAGTTTATCCGGGATCATGGTGCTTGCAACAGCGCCGAAATATCGGGAACTCAGAAAAAACAGTAAACATGGTAAATATCCCGTTAATATTAATAGTAATGTTAGTGACCATGATAGTTTAAAAGCTTCTCTGTTTCCTGGTCATTATAATTTGGATCTATTCAAAGTTCGAGTGAATTGGTTTCTTCTAGGCAAGCGTGATCCACTGTAGGCCGTATAATTGCTTCACATCAGGCCGGCCATACGCAAGACTATTTATTAAATCAAACTATATTAGCTAGTGCTCTGGTTATGCTGTTGGTGCCGGCTGTCGTTCATAGATCTTTGACTATCGTAACCATTAGTTCGAAGCCTGAAACTCTGACATGAAGTCTGATTAGGACACGCTGATTCTTTCCCGATACCCATTAACTGGTTTGTGGATAATGAGAATAGACACACCATCATCATCATCTGCTTAGTCTTTTCCCTATGTTGGAGTCGGCTTCCGGTCTAACCAGATACAGTTAAATACCAGTATTTTATATGGAGCGACTGCCTATCTTAGGATAGACACGCTCCTTGTAAGATACTGGGGGACAGCCTAGGCAGATGATTATGACTGATGAAGCGGGCCTCTTCTCAAACAGTCTGCTGGGAAGATACGTTTTTCCGGATAGAAAATGAGCATTTATTCACTACGTTTGTTGTGAACTGTGGGCCTGGCACGATATACTTTGATATTAAAAATACTGAGCGACAAATAAAAATATTGAACTACATTTTGCACATAATTTTTAAAACTTGTTCAACTAGTTTCAAGGATTTTTGTTTTTAAATTAACAAGCTATTATTAGAAAAGATTCTTATAAAAGTAAGTTTTTTTATTTAATTAAGTAGAGTAAACTAACTAAATACATTATTAAATAACCTAAAATAAATAAACTAACAACAAACTATAAAAGGGCATCAAAACACTACTCCTCAACGCTGTCAGCTTAGAACAAAAAAAAAAAAACAAATCTTAAATCATTCGAATCTACGTTACCTTTACGTCGCGCGTTCGTGCTCTGGTTCGCGTTTTCAGAACATTGTTAGTAAGTGCATAAATACGTTGTTTACTAGAAAATACCTGTGTTATTAGGTACACGTTATTTTGTAGTCTTTCGTAGAATTAAATAATTGCTACATCATGCAATTCCCGCCGGTATTATTAGCGTACAATGTTGTGTTGAACAATATACAAATTATGCGGTGTGACTATTGAAAAAGTTATAAAGGGTGTAAATAGACCCTTGACATAGCCGAAAGGCACTTGATCTCCCCGTCTTTGTGATCATTTTTTTGTTCTAGACCATACCTGGGAACCTTCTAGTTACGCAGATATTGGGGGTCAAAGTTCCAACTTTTTCACGTTTTTTTTTTAAATACATGTTTTTAATGTAAGATTTTTACACACCTCCACGAACCCCGTACTGTTCAATCCATCCATCAGCACAATGCTTTGAGTGTTTTCCATCGAGTCCTACCTTATAACGTGATTTTTCACCCCAAAAAAAAAGCCTATTCCCAGCAATAATTTTAGTGTAAAGTTAGTTAGTTTGATGTACAGAATGCTTGGTTGACGGCTATGTGAAGGGTCTGTTTACACTCTGTATAGATACCAATCATTTGGTCGGTAAAAATCAAATTTACGAAAAGATTCTTTTGCTAATCTCACGCAAGTAACATAACCTCACGCCTGTAATCCTTGAAAGGTTAGGCAGAGGTAATAAACACCCACATTTACCCCTTATAGTACACCCACATTTCACCAGTTAGTTTAAGTCCCATGTATTAAGGGGCGAGCCTATTGCCATCAACCGCAAGTAATAAATCCATAACAATATTACAAATGCTTAAGTAACTCTGTCTGTTATCTTTGCACGCCTTAAAAGCTGAACTGATTTCCATTAGATTTGTCACACACGTAGACCATGATGCTTATTATCCCGTAGTACGTTACCATGGAACAATTTCCAACTTCAACGGCGTGAAAGCTCTGCCAGGGCTGCGGGACTATTCGAAAGAGATACCGTGGCTCTGGAACATAAAGGGCAAAGAAGGAACATGGATGGGTTTTAGTCAGTACAAGTCTGACACTCCCTTCCGCTCCGCCCAGAGTGCGGGGGGGGTCATTTGATGATTTCCCATCCGAAAAAAAAGGTGTCTATGAGTACCGACCTAAACTACAGCCACAAAAATAATTTAATCTTTTCGCACCCTGCGGCAGAAAAAGCTAGCCATAATCATAAATAGTCAAAGTCAAGGAGCAACGAAGCACCGTATCATCATCTGCCTAGCCTTTTCCCATCCAGTTGAGGTCGGCTTCCAGTCTAACCAGACGCAGCTGAACACCACTATTTTCAAATTCAAATTCTTTATTGCGAACTAAGTGAACAGTATTTTGACGATGGTAACAATAGGTAGGTTCTTAGAACTTAGTTGCATGTTAAGGCAGTGCAATTTAAATGGTTTAAAAAAATATATATACTTAATATTATAATTAACATTATATTATATTAATTAACATTATTCAAACATTTTATATTAATCTTACTCTTTTTATTTTAATACTAGCTGTCACCCGCTGCTCAGCCCCTAAGGGTCATAGCGTGATGTTATATAGCCTATAGCCTTCCTCGATAAATGGACTAACCAACACAAAAAGAATTTTTCAATTCGAACCAGCAGTTCCTGAGATTAGCGCGTTCAACCAAACAAACTCTTCAGCTTTATAATATTATTATAGTATAGAAGTATAGATTAAATAATTATTTTTCTCCAAGAAATTCTTTTAAAGAGTAATATGCCTTTTTAATCAAAAAGTCTTTTAGCTTTCTTTTAAAAATACCAATTAAATGAATGCTCTTAATGTCAATGGGTAACTTATTATATAATTTTTATGCCCATACAAAAAATACTATTGCTAAAAATACTATTTTACGTGGAGCGACTGCCTATCTCACCTCCACAACCCAGTTAGTACTGGATAATTTACGTAACCCTTGGTAAGACTGGTTGCATAAAGCACCGTGTGCACAATTCAATTTCCTCATGGATTAAATTTGCTGGATGAACCGTCTCGTTACTGACAGCGAACAAACCTCCACCAGCCTATTATACATTCTGGTAATCCCTACGTATGCTTCAAGCAAATATTATCGTTTAATATCAATGTATGGACACGTCCATGATAAATGTTTTAAGTGGTTTAATCCACTTAAATGTCATGATATTATGTGTTTTATTTTGGGAATTGTCAACAGAAATCTACGGAGCTACTGATTTTTTTCGTGATTTCAGGGTTGGTTCCCAAATAAATAAAATTGAAGTGTTTATTTGTAATTTCAAAATAACAGCTTTTTAATGAATGCATATTTACGTATATGCCGTACTCATGACGAAACAAAATCATTTTGTTTTTCTATCTGTTTGTTTGCTCCGGCTAATCTACGAAACGGCTGTACCGATTTTGACGGGACTTTACCGGCAGAACGCTGATGTTATAAGGAGTAATTAGGCTACTTTTATTTTAGGGTTTGGTGCAAAAACAAATTATAACCCTTGTAATTGTTAACAAAATCCGATTGAAATAGGTGAGTAATATTTTTATAATCATTTCACGCGGACAAAGGTCGCGGGCAACAGCTAGTATTCATTAATACAAAGACCCCTTAAGGAGTGCTCGTTCAGTTATTTCAATAACACGTTTTGTAAGGTCCATAATGAAGACAATAATATCAGTATTCTGCCATAACATGCTCTTTTTACATGTTCCAACAAAAGCCAGCTCACCCTTAACGGACTCATTCCAAGCCCAAATGAACAGAATCACAAAGCACTGCCATTCATTTGGATGTGTCCAAACTTCCGCCGCTGCCCTTATCAGTGGCTGCCCTATTTACCTTACACTGAAAGTAGGTTGGGTGATGTCACGGCTTCTTCGTTTCCCGGCCGAACCCTAATGCTGCCAATAAGAATAACAAAAGGTTTACTAACTGCTTGGGATGGGTGTGCGTTGATTGTTTGTTAAGATTTTGTCTTGGCACTGATTTAGACGCTTGGGTAGAAAACAGCAGAGCAGTAGAGCGGTGAAAACTGCGTTCATATACATGCAGTAGTTTTTGCGTAAAGCACGTACAGACATACAGACACAAAGACAGACAGACAAACATTCTAGAAATTGTTGTTTTGGCTTTTGTTGCTCTAATAAAGACCCCATATTTTGTTTTCAATATCTTCAATGTACAGTCATCGGCCTGTTACAATTTTATTAAATGTATATATTTTTTATTCGTATGGAATTTAATCAAAGAGTGTCTGGTATATTAAAGCTGATATGGGCATTTGTCACATTTATTTAAATTACCATTTACTGTACTCATCATCTGCCTAGACTTTCTCCAGTCTAACAAGATGCGGCTAAATATTATGGAGCGACTGCCTATCTGACCTCCACAATCCAGTTAGTACTAGGTAATACGCTTGGTAAGACTGGTTGTCAGACTTTCAGGAGACTAACTACCTGTAACGACTGACAAAGATCTACAAATGGCAGCCGGGACCAACCGTAATTCCGAGGCACGGAGGAAACTCGGTATGTTGGTGGTCACCCATCCATAGGCCAACCTAGGCAAGCGCGGCTTAACCTAAAGATTCCGATGGAGTGGTTTTTATTATTTAGCCACGAGCTCCTCATACCATTTACTGTACTGTTTCTGGTTAAAATGGAGACTTAAGCAATTGATAAGACTAAAAATAATATAAACTAACTCTCCTTAGGCGGTTGGATCAAGGGCCTGATTCAGAAGGCAGTACTCCTCGATACGCCTACATTGTGAGAAGGTCCCTGTCTCTGGAGCTCTAACCACCGGTAGCTTGAACTCTGCTCCCGATATCGGCGGACCACTATTTTTTATATTTTTAAAAGTTTTTTTTTTTTTAAATATTTAAAAATGTAAATAATATGTAAGAGAATGAATAAACGAAATGTAAACTAAACGATATTTCCAAAATGTTTTCTTACAGACTATGCAGTGACATTCATTCTTCTTCATTCATTCTTGTTTATAACTCGTCGTGAATCTTCTGTGGCTACCTGTTTGATGGTAACGTGGAAGTCGCGACAGTATAAATCAGAAGACAAACGGCTTCACTAATGTTCGGCGCATTTCGTTGTTATTGGCTGAAACACCTTCCATACCTCCGTATATTATACTTTCGTCGGGTCACTCTGATTGGTGAATAAATGATTGTAACTACGCAGTATGAGAGTAGGATCAGTCATAATAATTATGATTTGTAGTATCAGGAATTATGCTGATGTTTGATTTTCATTTGTATTTTTCGGTATCGGAATTGTTACAACTTTGTTTATTATTATTTCTTTATTTCAATCAACTTATCATAGGTATAATAATACTAAATTAAAATCAAAATTAAAATCCAAATTAAAATTAAAAACAAAATCCAAATTAAAATTAAAAACAAAATTAAAATTAAATCAAATTAAAACAATATCTTAACATTAGTCAGCACGTGAACCATGCAGCTGTGGTTCACTTTATGATATCTTTCGATAGTTGACCACGGCTTATCGTGCAAGATACCAAAAACACCCAATAACACTTTTCCCGGAGCGGGCAGTGTTATTGGGTTTTTCGATCAGGAATTTCTCGGCAGCAGCCACGAAGTCTGGATGTAAGCCCGGTTGATAGCAAAAGGCGCGCCCCCTATTACATGGGACTTCAACATAGCTGGTGAAATGTCGGTGTAATGTGGGTGCAAGGGACCTACACCTCTGCCTAACCCTTCAGGAATTACAAGCATGGTGGTTTTATGTTATGTCATAAGTGTAAGGTGTCCTCCTCTAGCTTTCTGGGCATTTCCATCGACCCTAGCCAATCAGCTAATACTTCACCAAGACATTCATTAGACATTTTCACATTTATTCTGTACATCAAACTAAGTAACTTTACGCAAAAATTAGTGCTGGGAATCGACTTTTGTTTTTGGGGTTAAAAAGGTGATTACCTTTTAGGGTAGGACTCGATGGAAAGCACTCAAAGCATTGTGCTGATGGATGGATTGAATAGTACGGGGGTCGTGGAGGTGTGTAAAGTAAAAATCTTACATTAAAAACATAATATTTAAAAAAAAAACTTGTGAAAAAGTTGAAACTTTGACCCCCAATATCTCCGTAACTAGAAGGTTCCCAAGTATGGTCTAGAACAAAAAAAATGATCGCAAAGACGGGGAGAACAAGCGCCTTTCGGTTATGTTAAGGGTCTATTTACACCCTTTATTTTACAAGGCATACAAAAAATAAGTATCTACACCTCGTAAAGCCTAACAGCACTTTAAGAACTTCCGCACCACCTTACTTCCTACCATAAAACGCCTTCCTCCACCATTAAGGCCACTTCCTACCACCCAACATAGTATTTTACGCTCTAAAAGTGCATTTGACAAGTGTACATTAAGTGCAAGTATCATTATATCACCCGGCCCCACCTGTACAGGGCGCGGCGGAATTAAAACTAAGTGTAATACTGGGGGACACGCTAGCCTTTAGATTTCATGTAATACTATGTTGCGATGAGTTATGGAAGGTTTTAGCATGATTTTTGCATACTATTAGCGTGGGTTTTAGAGGTCGGTTTATTAAAAGAATTAATAACTTGGTCTACATTACCAGAATGAGTTCATTTGGACGATGGTAGATCATTAACCCGACAAAATAGATAGACGGTCAACGAAGTTGTGGATTCAATGTAAGAATAATTTAGGAGTTGAAAAGGGTAATCCATCCAACAAATATCATAATGTAAAGATGTGAAACCAAAGCGGGAAGATAGAGAGAATGGTTATACACCGTGACTTTTTAGTCGTCTTACACAAGTGGTCCACTCAATGTACCCGACATTAAATAGCTCTAGGCGCGATTTTTTTTTTTTTACCTACCATAGTAGGTACAAAGAAAAATAAATAATTCATTAGAATAAAATTATGAAACTTCCTGTTAATGATGTTTACGAGTCAAACGGGAGAACATACCTGCCCAGCGCTCGACTCCAGTAGATCATCGCTCGCAACAGGGTGTTTTATCTAGGTCATGTGTCATAATACTGAATTATATTTTATTTTTAAATTATTAAAATCTCATAAATACCATTTTTTTTTAATGAATTTTTAGTAGTCATTGGATATAATTATGGTTGTATTACTCAGATAGTAGAGAAATGGGAGGAATTTTACACTAGTTATACAAGGTGTAAACAGACCTTTCACGAAGCCGTCAACCAAGCATTCAAAATATTGCTGGGAAACGATTTTTTGTTTTTGGGGTGAATACTCACTATTTATGGCAGGACTCAATGTAATGCACTCAAAACATTGTGCTGGTGGATGCATTGAATATTACAAGAGTCATGAATGTAATAAAAGTAAAGTTATAACATTAACACATATTTTAAATACTTGTAACACTAAACGCAAATAGTGATTTGTGGTGCAATCGGGCTTAATCCTCTTAGACCAACATCGATCCTATTAAGCACTTTCTATTCCCTTCTGTGACAAGAGCTACATTCGAAACGCTAACATTGGTAAGTGCTGTGGCATTATTAAGTGGAGCCACGTGTATTGACGACGATGTTGCTGAGATCCCTCGTTGGTCTAGTGGTCACAAGCGCGACTGCTGAGCCTGAGGTCCTGGGTTCGATTCCCGGGGTGGGCAAAGTGTTATTGGGTTTTTGCATCAGGAATATCTTAGTAGCAGTCACCGAGTCTGGATTTGTGCCCAGTTGATGGCAATACACTCGCCCCCTATTACATGGGACTTAAACATAAATGGCGAAATGTGGCTGCTATTATTAAGCCACAAGCTTCTTAAAAAGTAAAGTTGGAAAATATCAAATCACAAATACTTAGTCCTCTTAAAGCCTTACCTCTTTGCCATTAAGCACATTCAATTCCCTTCAGTGACTTGTCACTACAGCTAAATTGCAAATGGTAACATTAGTAAGTGCTGTGGCATTATTAATTGGAGCCACGTGTATTGGTGTATTGACGATCTTATTGAGTAGTGACAAGACGAATTCCAAAATCAGAGGCTTCATTAGAATTGGCCGTTTATTCGGATGACTGTTCATTTTTTGTTTGAATTCATTTCTTTCACTTTTGTTCCGCTTTGTGTTTCGAAGTTTCACTTCGAGTGAACTCGTTTAGATTTAGGGAGTATTTGGAAGTCTCCTATGGTTTCTTAAATATCGTTATTCACACTAGCTCCTACTAGTTCTATAAGTTTTTCGCAACAATTTTGCAACACCTCATTTTCCTTGTGCAGGGTATTTTTGACGTGACAACGTCTTATAATTAGATGAAGCCGGCTGCACGCACGAAAAAATGAGGCGTTACCTCGCTCTGAGGCGTTCCATAAAACAATTGCACAACGCACATTTATTTTTTGAAAAATGCAACCATTCCATCAGTATTTTCTTATGACTTTGTCACGTTCAACTATCTTCAGTAAACCGACTTTACAGACAACCGATTTTTTTCTGTTTGCAGTTTATTGTTAAAGTGTAAGCAGGTACTGATCAGCATCAATACGACGAAAATCACTATAGAGGCTGTTTGTTTCACCTACCAAAAAGTAAATTTCGTGCAAGCAAAATCCGGGCCTAAACTAGTTAAAAGTCTCCTACCCAAAACTCTCAAGCGTAAAGATAAGTATAAGTTTAAACAGTTGTATCGCTAAGCGACGCAACTAAGTTACGAACATGACGGATCCCACCTTATCAGTGTTTCACAGTTGGCTAGTTGAGTCCCTGCTTACCTGGCTGAAACTTTAATGACATCATTGTACGGGGTGACAAAGCAGCTTTAATTTCTGTAATTTTCTCGGTTCCAGTAACTAACCTATTGTTAGTAGTTTCTGACACACGTACCTTCAATATTAATATTTTAGCCGTGCTCATACTGTACTTGATATCTTTCGTGATAATCGATTATTATATTGTGAGCTCCTGATCGTGACAGTATTAGTGTAGTTATAAACCTTGAATGCTTAAAATAGTGTTTGATTTTAGCCGTGGTCTTGAAAAACTGTATAAATGTATACCTCATTCCAATGATATTATAGGCTACCTTCATACTGAGCGGCGTTCTAATATCGTTGCGATGTTACGACTGCGATAGATAATACGGAACGTATGATACAGAAAGAGATAGCTATTGCGCTTGAAGTACTTAAATTACGACAATTGTCAGATTTTTTTTTGTAACAATTTGCGCGCGCTTGTGCGATATCTACCTCTTTTAATTTGTAATGTCATTGCCTCATACAGTGTAACGACAAAAAATTAGAATCAGGAAGGTAGATGAAGACCAGAGTGTAAAGTTCCTCAATCGCTCCATAAAAAAAGGGAGGATTCTCCTACCAGACAGGTGTTTTGTCTGGTGGGCTACTGTCCAACAATTTTTATCGGGTTTTTCTATAAAGTCTCAAGTCACGGAAAATTTTAATAGCGCGATTCAGAATTTTGATGTTCGTTCTTCATTTGTGCCATAGATGGCGCTGTAGTAATTTTCGTAATATGTTACTGTAGTACTATTATATATTTATAGTAGTTCCGCTACATAGGTATTTAAGTTTCGACATTCATTAAGGCTATAGATTATTCATAGTTAGGTAGAAACAACCAGGCTGAGAATAGTGTTTAAAATGCCCGCTGTATAGGGTGGAGACGACAATGCGACAATAAATTAAACTGTATGTAACTCATGACGTTCCCAGTCTGCATACAAAAATTCAATCGAAAATTACTGGATATTTTCGATTTAATTTTGTATGCAGTTTATTCACAGGACCTTAATTTTCATTTTTAGCATTTTCTACATAGTGTAGATAATAGGCTACCACCAACAGGTTAACGAATCCCACATCGGTATAAACGTTAAACACATGTTGCCAACTCGCTACTTCAAAAACCTTGGCCAAATTGTCGTATTGTCGTCTCCACCTTGTATATCCTGAGATATCTCAGATCATTCAGATTCTGATAAATCTGATTATTCACATGAAGAAGAGCCAAAGAGGTTATCTTTGCCGTCACTTACAGTGATTTCAACAAAATGCACAACGGCTCGCCAACTACCATTCCGAAAATGTACACGACTTTATTATCATTTAACATTTAAATTCAATGAAGCGATAATTACGTTATCAAATCTAAAATTCAAAAGGTACTAGGACTTTATAAAGCTAATAGAATTTTATCTGTGTTTCACAGCTCGGTAGCCATGACTACGACCTGTCTACCTGGGTCTTAACTTTAATAGCCTATCTTTAAAGGCTATGAACAAAGTTGAACTTGCCGTTCAAGCATTTTTGCTTGAAATTTGTCAGAATAGTGGATTATTTTTCAAAACCCCATGCCATTTTGCCTGTGCATTTGTTGTTTTATGACTGCGTCATTGAGCGGGGGTCGAGTGACTGAATTTTGGCCAATGGAAGCTACGAAACGGAGCGTCATTTCAGAAGCTTTCATAAACATGAGGCTAACGTGGGGCTGACATCAACCTTAAATCTTGTTAATGATCTGACCATTTAATGAAATATAAATTATTCATATCTTTAATTTAAGTGTCAGTGTCTGTCAGTGTCACATTTTAATTTAGTCTGACAGGTAAAAGCCCAATCATAATCTGTGTGGCCTAGGATGCAATAATCTGTAAAGCAAATTTTATCTTGCAATGAACAAACGAAAACAGCACTTAAGGTGTCAAAAGTATAAAGACTTGACTGTACCTACCAATAATATGTTCACGTGTAAAAACTAAATTGAAAACACAGCCAATACCGAATACCTTTTAACATTTGATATCTGAATTGGTCCATTAAATTCAAATGAACAATTTAAAACCCAATGAAATGGAATAATAATGCTCTGAAAACTGTGAAAGCACTAATTAAATTATAATGTAGTGAAGGTACAATGATCATTGACATAAATCGTTTTATTTAGAGAAATAAACGTAGCATAATTTCACGCCTGTAATCGCCAAAGTGTTAAGCAACAACCAACTCAACTGTACACGTATATAAGATTTGAAACTGTCATGGTCACTAACTTTTATTTCCTTTATTTATATTTTTACAAATTGTTTACATTTTTAAATATTCCTTAGAAAAAAACAATTAAAAATATAAAAAAAATGTAGCCCACCGGTATCGGGAACAGGGTCCAAGCTACCGGCAGTCAGGACTCCAGAGAGAGGAACCTCCTAACAATACGAGCCGTGTCCAGAAGTACCGCTAAATTATTATTATTAATACTCGAAACGGGATATTCTCTTTTTCTTTTGTACACGCATATCTCGCCAGTAATGTTGAGATCCCGTATAACAGGGGCGAGCCTATTCTTATCAACCAGACAGACACACCTGACTCCGAGCTACTACTAAAAAAATCTCATTATCACATGAATTATACGGCGCGGTTGGCGCAGTGGCTGAGCGATTGACTGGTGCACTGTGTGTCGCGGGTACGATTCCCGCACGGAATAAATATTTGTATGGCCTACAGGTAGTTGTTCCGGGTCTGGCTGTTTGCGTGTGTGAGTTTAAATGTTTGTAAATGCACCCACGATACAGGAGAAATTCCTAGTGTGGGGTAAAGTTTAAAAAAAAAATTGAACACCAATAATATCAGTGACGACGCAAAATCGCTAATTATTATTATTGATGGAAACATTTAAATCCCATTCAAGGAATCAACATTCAAAGTTCACGGGAATAAACAGGCAAATATTCTAAAATCTATCTAGTATTCTTTCTTTCTGGATCTCTTCAAAACCAGAGTGTAGGCAAGTGTGCTCCACCATAGACCGCATCATCACTTTACATCAAGCGAGTCGCGGCAAACAGAAGCCCTATTTCGCGTGTAAAAATTATAAACAGGGTGTAGGGGACAGCCCTCCACAAACTGACAGGGTGAATTCAGCTCCTTATTTTGAATCATATTCCACCGGAATTTTTCACCGGAAAATTTATTTTTTTAAGTTTTTTTTCTGTTACTATTCCTTTATTTGAATGTAAAATTACATTCCTTGTACGCAGCATTCCATTTATGTAAAAAATACGGCTAAAATAAAAAATCCAACAATGGATGTTAAAATACTCTAAAGAACGACGCGTGAAATCAGCTGTTCTCTCCTTGCCTAGCTATAGAGTTCATCGAACACATCGTCGCGCTTGCCGTTAGCTACGTGCGTTTTGTCACGGCAACGATACATTGCTTATGAGGAAATAAAACAAATCAAATTTATTGGATTCCCATAACATTCCTGAAATAATTTCTTGTATCCGTCATCTTAGTATGATATACTTACACCCTGTATATAAAAAATACTAACCATCTTCAATACTATCTAGACGAAAAAATCCATTACAACTTCAATATAAAAATATTATCAGCCTATTCCCGCTTCACTAGCTTGTAACCTCAGCTTACCTGGCAAAGTTTAATGGAGTATTTTTAAGCCTGGTACAAGGTTGAAGTTCCCAAGCACTTTCAATCCGATAGAATCTGCGGTTTTTAGAGTTTGTAGTCTTAAGCTCGCCTGTTAACTTCCGAAGGTTTTAAAAGCCCCGCCTTGGCTATTAACATTCTTAGGCTATTAAGTTTTAGTTGGTTGCTTGGCTTTTTGGCTTTGTTTGGTTTTAAGTCTACTATATTATGGGTAGTATTTAAACAAGCGAAAATAAATTCAAATTAAAGGTGTCAGAAATACTGAATATACTGAAATACTAAGTGGGTGACAAACAATGGGCGAAACAAATGTTTAAAACTGTAAATTTAAAATACAAAATTTGAGTTACTAGTTGTTCAGTACGGCCAGTGTGCTAATTAAAGGACTTAAAAAAAAAACGAAAACCAGTTAATTAACCACAAGATTGTACCTAAGGCGTCGTAGCGCTCCCATTCTTTTTGCAGGATTTAAAGTAACGTAACACGAAGGGTATGCCGGGGTCTCAGCTCGCGCGCTTCGCCCACTCACTAGACCCCGCCATCCCCTTCGAACCAAACCTGCCCGTATCGTGATGCCACAAGTCCTGGGCTTGCTTCGCTCGCTCTTCCTTAATATGTTCTCCTTGCCGCAATGACCGGTTAAATAGTTACTTACTTGGTATAATAGTCGCCTTTTCAGTATATTAGTCGCCAATTAATTTTTTATTCGCCCGATTAATAAGTTTCCCCACTTTAATAGAATTAAAAATTACATAAAAAGTTTTGAAACCACAGTAGCAACGTCTTACGAACTCATTAGCGTCTTCGAAGCTTAAAATGTTTTTACCATACAAAGTCACTTGTAATTCCAACAAAATGCGCGGTCATGTTTTAACGATAAAACGTCAGTCTTTAATGGCTATCACTACATCAATACCTTCTAAACCATGTCTCAAATAGTTTTTGACTGGCGCCATGGCTCCAGGTTCGATGTGTCGCTCATCTAGGTAATTTCGAAGAAATCACGGGTCTGAAGTCTTCATCTTCCTGCCCTTGTCCCATTCTATTTGGGGTCGGCGCAACACGTTTTCTTCTTCCAGTCTCCACTGTCAGACGTCACGGCATCATTTACTCCTTTCTCTTTCATTTCATTCCTCACAGTACATCCATCTTTTCTTTGAACTTCCTCTCCCTCTCCATCCATCAATATTCATGTCATCACTCTTTTAGTCACGTGCATGTCATCCCTCCTCATAACATGTCCATACCAAGACAAACGACTTCCTTTCAATTTTTCTGTAACAGGCGCCACTTTCAATCTTCCTATAATATACTCCTTACTTTATCCATAAATCCCGGATTTAAAGTGCTGCAAAATAATAATTATTCCTTGCGCGTCACAATACCCGTTTAGTCCACTCTCGGCCCCTCGACCCCCAAAAAATAATGTGTCCACTCGAACCCTAACTGTAGTTTCTTCTGGACCCCTGGGGGTCAAGAGTGGATTTTATTTTCCAGCCAAGTTTTAGTTTCCTCTCGACCCCCGAAGTACAGTTACCTACGATGATAAATCATCAGTCTGCCATATAGTTGCATACTTTTTAACTAAAATACCCTCAACATATTTTTATAATACTTACTTATAGTCGAGTGCAATTAGACAATAAGGTGGAACGAAGTATATAGTGCTCGGATTTTCATGGGACTTTTTTTATTGAGTTTCTAGAGGACTGGAGAAAAAAGGAAAAAAAAATTTCGCCACTCGCGATTTTTTTTTATATCCTTTGGAATAGTTTTTATTTCGTAAATGAAAAACTTCAAATTCGACGAATTCAAATTGTGGCATAAAAGTGTGACTTGCGTGCATCCATTAAACGCCAATTTGGTATGTTTCTTTGTTCATCGTTGTCGATGTTAATACATATTTCAATTATATTTTGAAAATTTCATATTTTTTCAATTATTTATAAAATATCTAATTTTAAGACTAACATTTATTTTGAAATTGGTAACTGATGCGTTTTTACAGATAACTGGACGTACAAACATTCAAGAAAACCATTTTCTTGAGTTGAATTTGTTTGAATTCATTCGCAAATATAAGGAAATCGTCTATGTTAATGAAGTCAATGTTTTTTCGAAATGTTTCCATGAAATTCTATGTGCAAATTATTGTTCAAATCCTCGTTTTATTAGCTATCTAATGAGGTACAATAACTAGAAAAAGATTTAAGGATACTTGTTCAACATTAGTTACTGCTGAAAAAGTAAAACATGACAAAAGGCCTTTATCGTTAAGAATTGGTAGCGGTATCGGTATTGATATTAAATTGCGCGCAGAGACCCAAGCTTGCAACTAATCTTAGATAAAAATCGTGAGAAATGGTTACGTTAGGATTACGATATTTTTTGTAAATTTACCAGAAAAAAAAAAAAACCCTTTTATTTTTTGTTGTGTTGATTTTTGATCAGTAAATGCATACTTTTGCACAGTTTAAAAAAGTATAATTAATAAAAATATAATGAAAATACAGATGTGACTTTTATTTAATGTAATATTTTAAATAAAGGTTACTAAACATGGAAAATACGCAAGCGGTCTCCAGGACCAATAAAAAAATAATAATTAAAATAAATCTGTCTTTTCAAAAGTAATCCTCGATAGTTGAATTATTTCTGAACCTATATTATAGTAGTTATCAAGTGATTTATACAAGTTCTGTAGTAGTTCTGTTCTGTTATCGGCCATATTGTATGTTTATATGAGTGTCATCTATATTGCCATTCAGAAATAACTTAATTTAAATTAAGCCCACTTTATTTCGCAAGAAATTATTATTATATAGTATTTGAATATTAAATTAATCCCGTTCCGTTTGTTTACTGGCAATTATTAGACAAGGATACAATCCATTCTGGTCGCTTTCACGCTCTGAAGTTTTCTTCCCCCTTTGAATTAATTAAAGTAATATGAACTCTATGTGTTTGACATGAAGGTCATTTTCAAACGGTTTTTTGATATCAAAATTTTGTTCGTACTCATTCCAGTTAGTATATAAGTTCCTTGGTTTCGCCAAGTTGAAGAAGCAGAAAGGTATGATGCCGCTAAACAGCTTATATGAAAAATAGAAAATTCAGATATCTTTGAATTAAGAACACAAATAAATGGTGATTTGTTCACAAAAGTAAATATTTGTTTTAAATAATCATGTTTATTCCTGCGGCTTCGCCCGCGTGGAGTTCGGGATTTGCCCACTGGATCTTACTTTATCTTATTTTGCCTTTAGTCTGTACCTTACTGTACCTAAATATTAATTTTAGGTACTTACAAACTAGGGGTTGAAAGTGGACGAGGTATGCCTGTCTTTTGTATGAAAATTCAAACTCACCCCCTGGGGGTCGAGTGTGAACTATGTTTAGGGGTTGAGAGGACACAAATAAACAAATCTTTTTTTAGGGGTCGAGGGGTCGAGAGTGGACTAAACGACAATACCTAATCCGCTTCCAGGAAAACAAAATGGAAAATCACACTTTCATAAGATTTTCTTCGTAATTTAGTCATTATTCCCTCCGCTTTTATCAGGCCATATATTTGATCTAGAATTCTAGACCATTTAAAACGATACCAAGCTCAAAAAATCTCCAATTACTAGACACCTGGTACTAGCACTTTAGGTATACGTAATAAAAATTTAGTGTAAGCAATTTCGTTTTTGCGCTACTCAGAGGCCTCAGCGCAAACGCGCGACCTAAACGTAACGTTAACAATATAAACGACTAGCTTATGTCCGCGGCTTCGCCGAGTTCGGTAATGTACTTTATAAACTATCTGTGTGCCAAATTCCATCCAAATCCGTTCAGTATTTTTTGCGTAAAAGAGTAACAAATATCCATCCTCACAAACTTACGCATTTATAATAGTAGTAATATTTATAAATAAAAAAGAATAAAAAAATTGCGACAAGCACAATTTCGTATTAACAATATAAGATTTTAAACTATCATGGTCACTACCATTACTATTAATACTAACGGGATATTTACCATGTTTACTGTATTTTATGAGTTCCCGATATTTCGGCGCTATTGCAAGCACCATGATCACGAATATCCGGATATATTAATAGTTCGTATTAACAGTAAATACAACATAACAAAATCTTAAAACTAAATAAATATTATGTGCGAAACGAGCATTTTCAATTTCAAAATCGTTCGTATTTCCGTAACGTTTACTCCGCGCATTTGTGTTAGGCCCACTGTTCAGTTTTCGCTGTGTTATATTTCTTTGGTGGAATTGGGAAGACGTCGGATTAAAACTCAAGGCTCTTTGTTATTATTAAATGAGTTTTGCCCACAGGATCTCTTTTGTGTAATTAAAGTGTATCTAATTTTCATTGTAATGGGAATTAGATAATTATGTTTTTAAAGATAGCATTCTTAAAATGGCGGGAGGTTTTGGAGGTGTAATGTAATTTTGATGTTTGAAAATGGTGATTCCTAAGAAAGAAAGAAAATACATTTATTTGGCACATGCCACAAGTGCACACAATTTAAAACAAAAATAATACAAGAAAAAAAACTTAAAACCAAACAAAAAATGTAGGTAACAGTGTGTGCCTCATAGCTGCGACAAATAGGACCAGTCAATAAGGAATTAGGGATAGGAGGGTTGGGGGCGGATTTGCGTTAGGGATTCCTAATCATATTATTATAAAGAGGGATTTTTTTTTTGTACGTTTGTATGTAGGGGCGTAATCTCCGGAACTACACATCTGATTCCGAAAATTCTTTTACTAATAAGAAGCTATTTATTATCTGCAAGTGTCATATACTTTAATATTCAAAACTTTCTCGTGGGTTATTTCGGATCATAACGCAAGCGAAGCCGCCAGTTTTAGAGAAAAATAGCTGATGAATCTAAGGTTGTTTAGTCATTCATTAATCTACTTTAATCATAAGCACATTTTTATAAACAATGTTTCAAGCTTTCACTGTTTACAACTAAACTGTATCGGGAGCTCAAATAATGAACAATCACGGAAGATATCCCGTAAGCGACACTATAGGTCACATTTTTATAGTTGCAAGATGCTATACCTACCAGTTAAAAATACAAATCTATACATATAAAATTCAAAGTCCTGACTGACTGACTGACTGACTGACTGACTGACTGACTGACTGACTTATATATCAACGCACAGCCCAAACCACTGGTCCTAGAGACATGAAATTTGGACAGTGTACTCTTTGTAAAAAGTAAGTATCCACTAAGAAAGGGTTTTTCGAAATTCTACCCCTAAGAGGGTGAAATGGGGTGTTGAATTTTCTATGTAACTTTTTATTCTCTGAGTCGATTGACTTGAAATTGTGTCTATATATACTTCAGTTAAAATGATGAGATACGTGTATCACAGTTTTTCCAAAATCATCCCCCAATTTAAAATTCAATGTCCTGACTGGCTGACTGATACATCAACGCACAGCCCAAACCACTGGTCCTAGAGACATGAAATTTGGACAGTGTACTCTTTGTGAAGAGTAGGTATCCACCAAGAAAGTGTTTTTCGAAATTTCACCCCTAAGAGGGTGAAATGGGGTGTTGAATTTTCTACGAAACTTTTTATTCTCTGAGTCGATTGACTTGAAATTGTGCCTACATATCATCATTCATTCATCATCATTTCAGCCGAAAGACGTCCACTGCTGGACATAGGCCTCCCCCAAGCGTCGCCACATTGACCGGTCACGTGCGTCTCGCATCCAGCGGATCCCTGCAACCTTTACAAGGTCATCGGTCCACCTAGTGGGAGGCCTTCCAACGCAGCGTCTTCCGGTTCGCGGTCGCCACTCCAGAACTTTTCGGCCCCATCGGCCATCCGTTCTGCGAGCAATGTGCCCTGCCCACTGCCACTTAAGTTTGGCTATTCTTCGGGCTACGTCGGTAACCTTGGTTCTCTTGCGGATCTCCTCATTTCTGATTTGATCACGCAAGGAAACACCGAACATAGCCCTCTCCATTGCCCTTTGGGTGACTTTCAGCCTTCTGATGAGGCCCATTGTGAGCGACCACGTTTCGGTCCCGTATGTAATCACTGGCAACACACACTGGTCATAGACTTTCGTCTTGAGACACTGCGGTAAGTTGGACGAGAAGATACCACGCAACTTCCCGAACGCTGCCCAGCCGAGTCGGATTCGACGATTGACCTCTTTCTCGAAGTTGGACCTACCTAACTGGACCGTTTGTCCCAGGTAGACATAATCGTCTACAACTTCGAGTGTGGAGTCTCCGATCTTGATAGGAGTGGGTGTTACATGGGCATTCAACATGACTTTGGTTTTATCCATGTTCATTTTAAGACCCACTCTTTCGGAAGCTCTACTGAGGTCATCGAGCATTGTACTGAGGTCCTCCATGGTCTCAGCCATGACCACTATATCGTCGGCAAACCGAAGGTGAGAGATGTACTCGCCATTGACGTTGATGCCTAGCCCTCTCCAGTCCAGAACCTTGAAGACATCCTCCAGTGCAGCGGTGAACAGTTTCGGAGATGTGACGTCTCCCTGTCTCACACCTCGCTGCAGAAGGATAGGTTCCGAGGTCTGGTCCTGAAGTCGGACTGACATGGTGGCGTTTTTGTACAAACTCTTCAGCACCTCGTGCCTACATATACTTCAGTTAAAATGATAAGATACGTGTATCACAGGTTTTCCAAAATCATCCCCCAATTTAAAATTCAATGTCCTGACTGGCTGACTGATATATCAACGCACAGCCCAAACCACTGGTCCTAGAGACATGAAATTTGGACAGTGTACTCTTTGTGAAGAGTAGGTATCCACTAAGAAAGGGTTTTTCGAAATTTCACCCCTAAGAGGGTGCAATGGGGTGTTGAATTTTCTATGAAACTTTTTATTCTCTGAGTCGATTGACTTGAAATTGTGTCTACATATATTTCTATTAAAATGATGACATACGTGTATCACAGTTTTTCCAAAATCATCCCCCAATTTAAAATTCAATGTCCTGACTGGCTGACTGATATATCAACGCACAGCCCAAACCGCTGGTTCTAGAGAAATGAAATTTGGAGAATGTAATCTTTGTGGAGAGTGGGTATCCACTAAGAAAGGGTTTTTGAAATTCCACCCCTAAGAGGGTGAAATGGGGTGTTGAATTTTCTGTGAAACTCTCTCGGGGTCGATTGACTTGAAAATGTGTGTACATATACTTCAGTTAAAATGATGAGACACGTGTATCACAAAATCATCCCCCAATTTACAATTCCATGTCCTGACTGGCTGACTGATATACCAACGCACAGCCCAAACCGCGGGTCCCAGAGATATGAAAATTGGAGGGTGTATTCTTTGTGAAGAGTTAGTATCAGTTTTTCGAAATTCCTACCCCTTAAAGGGTGAAATGGGGTGTTGAATTTTCTGTGAAACTTTTTACTCTCGGGGTCGATTGACTTGAAAATTTGTTTACATACTCTTCAGATAAAATCCAGTAAATCCGATGTCCAATCTCAAACCAAGGTATCAATATTTCACGTATCTAATTTAATTGATATAACTTTATAATAATAACTAGCTTCTGCCCGCGGCTTCGCCCGCGTGGAGTTCGGGAACTGCCCACGGAATCTTACTTCTGGGATAATAAGTAATCTATGTATGTATAGTACATACATAGATTTACGTGTACTTGCTATTGCAAATATTTGTTCATAGTAATATCAATTAAATTACATAATATGTGAAATATCTTGGTTTGAGATTGGACACCGGGACACCAAACAAATGATTTATTAGGAATCTATTTATAGACATAATACTTTGACATAATATTTAATATCAATGTCCCGTATCGCGAGCCAACGCGAAAATCGGTGGAATAAACTATATTCACAGACACGTCTACCTCAGAAAAATCCTATCTACTTAGTAATAGGTAAATACTCCCACGCCCCGCATGCCCCACGCAACGCTGCGCGGCATGCGCCCTTCTACGTGAGCTTTGAAGCCCTATTTAACTATATTGGGGGATGATTTTGGAAAAACTGATACACATCTATATATACAAAATGGTAAACTGACTGACTGACTGACTGGGTGATATATCAACGCACAGCCCAAACCGCTGGTCCTAGAGACATGAAACTTGGAGGGTGTGTTCTTTGTGAAGAGAAGGTTTCCACTAAGAAAGGATCTTTGGGAATTCAAATTTTCAATCGTCAGCCTAAACACAAAATTTGAAGATCCTAACTTCAAAACTGACGTACTTTCATATTAACTTCCATCCCCTATTTTACCCCTTTAGGGGTGGAACTCCCAAAAATCCTTTCTTAGTGGATACTTACTCTTCACAAAGAACACACCCTCCAAGTTTCATGTCTCTAGGACCATCGGTTTGGGCTGTGCGTTGATATATCACCCAGTCAGTCAGTCAGTCAGTCAGTTTACCATTTTATATAAAGAAAAAAAGAAGAAGAAAGAAAGAAGATTAAAGATTAATGATAAAATCATCTTTATCTATCAAACTTGAACGCGTAAACAAAGTTTCGTGGCCATGCTACTAACCGCTGAAGAGTTCTCTCTTGAGGAGACGATCCTGGCTGCAGGATTAAGGAATGTTTGTCATAAAAATGTATTGTCACCAGAACCAAAGGTTTGTGCAAAATTTCAGCTCAATCGGTTGTACAAAATTGAGTTGCATTTCACCCGAACAAACATAGTATCTTCACCCCCCTTTTTAACCCTTCGGGGGTAGAACTATCAAAAACGCCGAGACACTTATAAATTAATTTTCAATCGTCAGCCTTATCACAAAATTTTAAGATCCTAACTTCAAAACTGACAGAATTTCATACAAACTTCCATCCCCTATTTTACCCCTTTAGGGGTGAAATTTCCAGAAATTCTTTCTTAGTGGATACTTACTCTTCACAAACAATTCACCGTCCAAATTGCATGTGTATAGGATTAGTGGTTTGGGCTGGGGGTTGATATATCAGTCAGCCAGTCAGGACGTTTAATTTTAAATTGGGGGATGATTTAGGAAAAACTGTGATACACGTGTCTCATAATTTTAACTGAAGAGTAAATACACAAATTTTCAAGTCAATCGACTCAGGGAATAAAAAGTTTCACAGAAAATTAAACACCCCATTTCACCCTCTTAGGGGTGGAATTTCGAAAAACCCTTTCTTAGTGGATACTTACTCGTCACAAAGTGTACACTGTCCAAATGTAATGTTTCTAGGACCAGCGGTTTGGGCTGTGCGTTGATATATAAGTCAGTCAGTCAGGACTTTGAATTTTATATGTACAGACTAGCTTATGCCCGCGGCTTCGCCCGCGTGGAGTTGTGTATTTACTCTTCAGTTAAAATTATGAGACACGTGTATCACAGTTTTTCCTAAATCATCCCCCAATTTAAAATTAAACGTCCTGACTGGCTGACTGATATATCAACCCCCAGCCCAAACCACTAATCCTAGAGACATGAAATTTGGACGGTGAATTGTTTGTGAAGAGTAAGTATCCACTAAGAAAGAATTTCTGGGAATTTCACCCCTAAAGGGGTAAAATAGGGGATGGAAGTTTGTATGAAATTCTGTCAGTTTTGAAGTTAGGATCTTAAAATTTTGTGATAAGGCTGGCGATTGAAAATTAATTTATAAGTGTCTCGGCGTTTTCGATAATTCTACCCCCGAAGGGTTAAAAAGGGGGGTGAAGATACTATGTTTGTTCGGGTGAAATGCAACTCAATTTTGTACAACCGATTGAGCTGAAATTTTGCACAAACCTTTGGTTCTGGTGACAATACATTTTTATGACAAACATTCCTTAATCCTGCAGCCAGGATCGTCTCCTCAAGAGAGAACTCTTCAGCGGTTAGTAGCATGGCCACGAAACTTTGTTTACGCGTTCAAGTTTGATAGATAAAGATGATTTTATCATTAATCTTTAATCTTCTTTCTTTCTTCTTCTTTTTTTCTTTATATAAAATGGTAAACTGACTGACTGACTGACTGACTGGGTGATATATCAACGCACAGCCCAAACCGATGGTCCTAGAGACATGAAACTTGGAGGGTGTGTTCTTTGTGAAGAGTAAGTATCCACTAAGAAAGGATTTTTGGGAGTTCCACCCCTAAAGGGGTAAAATAGGGGATGGAAGTTAATATGAAAGTACGTCAGTTTTGAAGTTAGGATCTTCAAATTTTGTGTTTAGGCTGACGATTGAAAATTTGAATTCCCAAAGATCCTTTCTTAGTGGAAACCTTCTCTTCACAAAGAACACACCCTCCAAGTTTCATGTCTCTAGGACCAGCAGTTTGGGCTGTGCGTTGATATATCACCCAGTCAGTCAGTCAGTCAGTTTACCATTTTGTATATATAGATGTGTATCAGTTTTTCCAAAATCATCCCCCAATATAGTTAAATAGGGCTTCAAAGCTCACGTAGAAGGGCGCATGCCGCGCAGCGTTGCGTGGGGCGTGCGGGGCGTGGGAGTATTTACCTATTACTAAGTAGATAGGATTTTTCTGAGGTAGACGTGTCTGTGAATATAGTTTATTCCACCGATTTTCGCGTTGGCTCGCGATACGGGACATTGATATTAAATA
The DNA here is from genome assembly GCA_963082995.1 of Noctua comes. Taxonomy (NCBI): domain Eukaryota; kingdom Metazoa; phylum Arthropoda; class Insecta; order Lepidoptera; family Noctuidae; genus Noctua; species Noctua comes. The sequence goes on from OY720268.1 coordinate 5,174,035, forward strand.
TTATGTCAAAGTATTATGTCTATAAATAGATTCCTAATAAATCATTTGTTTGGTGTCCCGGTGTCCAATCTCAAACCAAGATATTTCACATATTATGTAATTTAATTGATATTACTATGAACAAATATTTGCAATAGCAAGTACACGTAAATCTATGTATGTACTATACATACATAGATTACTTATTATCCCAGAAGTAAGATTCCGTGGGCAGTTCCCGAACTCCACGCGGGCGAAGCCGCGGGCAGAAGCTAGTATCATAATAAGTAGTTTACTTACGCAAAAAATATTGCTGGGAAACGACTTTTTTTGTGTGAAAAATCACGTTTTACGGTAAAACTCAGTGTAACGCACTCAAAACTTTGTGCTGAACGGCTAAACGAGTCATTTAGGTATTTAAAGTAAAGTCATAACCTAAAAAATTTGTTTAAAAACTTGGATCTTGACCTCCAATATCTCCGTAACTAGAAAGTTTCCATGTATGGTCCAGTTCAAAAAAAAGATCGCAGTGACGACGGGGAGAACCAGTGCCTTTCGGCTTCCTTATTCTTATATACACCCTTTGTATACGTACCGATCTCTTATGAAACGTACCTGGCCACAGAACCTCATTGTGGTCTAGTACAATCCAATGTCTGAATAAATAGAAAGGAATTTTAAAGCATAGGAAGTGTTGTGTCAAACACTTATTATGCAGCGTTCTTTTTAAGAAGCGAATGAAGCGGCTTCAAGCCGCTGTAGGATGTTCGTCAGTTTTTGCATTCTGCATGCATTATCTACGACAACACAGACAGATAAAGGGCACATTTGACGTTCCTATTTTAGTTTTATTTTAAGCATGATGTCTTCCTTCCACCTTCAGATTTTAAGCATTTCAGGAACAATATTTGTGTCTTTTCTGGGTGTCATCGTTACCTGAAATAAATGCAATTTATTTATTTTCTCACTTTGGCATAAGGTTTACAAGATGGCTCACAAGCAAGCGTTTTTGTTGCATGCCTCATAGCTTGGCATGCAAAAAACTTCGCGAATTTTTCAAGGAAAATTTTTCTCGGTTATTTTATAACCACAGCGGCAATTATGAGAGTTCAACATAATTATTGCAACGAGAATAACAATAAGATTTTAAACTATCATGGTCACAAACAAAACAGTAAACATGGTAAATATCCCGTTTATAGTGTTAATGAGAACAAAAATCCCTGTAACTTGACGGTGACGTAAAATATAAGATGTGAAAATAACTGTGAATGAACTAATTATTATCAAACTCAAACTCAAAACTCTTTATTGCATTCATGTGTACATTTAGTTGTTACATTTATGTAAGTAAGTTCCAATATGAAACCCGGTTAGGGCACGGCAAAATAATAGATTGGACAAAACAAGCATCCAGTGAGTAGGTATACTGGATTGCAAGTTTGTTAAACAAATATAACTATTTTCGACAATATTACTAGTATTAGGTTATGTAGTTATTTTAATTAATCATATTAATTATAATAATTAAGAGTATCATGAGATTATTAAATTTTATTTATGTGTATTAATTATTATATTTTATTAATTTATATTTTCAATTTTATTTATATTTTATTAATTTGTTTTGTTGTGTGTACCTCCTTTATAGATATACACTCTTTTCTACCATTCATTTAAAAAAACAGTCCCAAAGTACAATCGAGAACAAACCTCTATGGCGGTTTATTATACCTCTCATACATGTTCAAGGCGTCTGTCTGTAACTGTACCCGGGACGACACTAGCCCCTCCCACCTACTGTTAACGGCTACACTTAGGACCTAAAATGTACAGGTACGAGTATGATAGTGGACTTGATTTACTATTATTGTCTGCACTGAGGTTATGAGAACGGCGGGAACTAGCATTTTTATTATAGACGACAAATAAGGGTAGTCGTTATTATTATCACGTTGTTATAATAATGTTGTTTTATGGGCTTGTATGATAGTTTGCGAGTAGGTACAACAACATTAGGCACTAATATTGTAATTTATATTTATTTCGCAAGCACGACTGTTCAGCATGACGTTGTCGTGGTCATGGGGTTCCATTCCCAGGTCGGGCAAAGTGTTATTGGGTTTTTCCATCAGGGATTTCGCAGTAGCAGCCACGGAGCCTAGATTTGTGCCCGGTTGATGGCAATAGGCTCGCCCCATATTACATGGGACTTTAACACAACTGGTGAAATGTGGGTGTACTTGTGTGTTATTATAATGTCAAGGAATTTAATTATTGAGAAAATTTGACTACCAACTCAAATAGTCAAATTGCACAAGGGTGTCAATTTATTCAATAATTTTCCCGAAGGTACAAACAAAAAAGATCGTGTGTAAAAATCGTTTTTCCTAACTACCAGACACTAAAAGCTAAATTAACTCCTAATCATAATAACGATTAGGTAGGTGGGTACCCATCCCGATGCTTGAAATTAACTACAAATAAAGGCAGCAATGATATCTCGTTAAACGATTTAATATTGACACACGTGTTAGGTAGTAATTATTTCACTGTTTGCTGATCGGATCTAAATTATATACTGAATACAAGCGTGTCGGAACGCTCATTAATTAATTAATTTTGGCTCTCAATTTATTTCAAATGGAATTTATTAATGAATCAGAAAAGTAGTGAATTTTTTATCAATAATAATGTATTGTAAAAAAAAATTATTGACGGCACGGTTGGCGTAGTGGCTGAGCGATTGACTGCTGCGCTGCGTGTCGCGGGTTCGATTGCCGCACAGAACAAATATTTGTGTGACCTACAGGTAGTTGTTCCGGGTCTGGCTGTTTGTGTATGTGAGTTTAAATGTTTGTAAACGCACCCATGATACAGAAGAAATTCCTAGTGTGGGGCAAGGTTTTCATTAAAAAAAAAAACATTTTTAATGTCATCGGTCTCATTCTCCAGTCCTTATCCCAACTTTTTGAGGGTCTGCACAGCATATTTATCTTCTTCTTATTGCTTCCATACTTAGTCGTCATCTCAATGTAATGCTGTCAAATATTTACGCTGTCTTGGCTTCCGTACGTTTTTTCACGGGTGACCAATGAAAACCAGCGCTGTGCTGTAGGCCCCCATAGCACAGCATCATGCTGAGTGGTAACCTGCTTGTCAACGCAGTCACGACGTGCAAGCTGTCAACTTGTTTGTTCAACTGTTTTGTTATATTTATAAATATTTGTCATGCGTTGTATTTTTTTTTTTGTAATTTTGTATGCACGTCATGTCCCTGCGACAAATAAATATTTTTCTTTCTTTCTAGACATTGCATCTTTTACACAGTCTATCCATCGTTTCTTTGGGCTTCTGTTGTAACTTTTTGTTTTCCGTTGTTGCATATCAACACTTGCAAAAATTCTGTTTTAAGCTTTCACGGTTTACAACTAAACTTATACTGTCACTTACGGGATATCTTCCGTGATTGTTCATTATTTTGAGCTCCCGATATTTCGGCGCTGTTGAACCCGCGATCATGGCGCTTGCAACAGCGCCGAAATATCGGGAGCTCAAAATAATGAACAACCACGGAAGATATCCCGTAAGTGACAGTATAAGTTTACTTGCAAAAATTGTTTCACAATAACCCTCCTTTTGGATTTCACCGCAATCGGGTAAATAGTAACTTCTGTAGACACACCTTTGCTTTAACATTGGCCTTCAATATCGTTAAACCATTAGAAAATGCCTACACTCTAAACAGAAAACGGCCAAGCATTGATTACACACTTTACACCTAAAGGACACTACGCAAATGAATGCAAATACATTCAAAGTTTCACCCTTTCAGTAAAATCCTCTTAGCAACGCATTTACAGCAGTTTTAATGGCCCCAACCTCTATTGGGTCTGTGACAATTAAGTTCATTGCGAAGGCTTTCTCCACTCGTTCGAATTACAGCCACTTTTCTTTTACGCTTGCCTTTTGTGTCGACGCCTTAATTCGAAGGTGAAATGGTCTTAAAGTTGATAATATAAGACGAGTTAACGGTTCACTCGAGTGACTGACTGTTCAGATTCGTTCCATGTTCATAATGACACCTATGGAATTACATAGGGATGGAAGTGCATCTGCTTATTTAATTTTATTGTTCGATTATTTTGTAACACAACAACATCGTTGAATCGGTCCTCTAATAAATTATTTTTTCATTTTAGATTTATTTTAAAACTAGCTGTGCCCCGCGATTTCGTCCGCGTGAAATGATTAATAAATATTACTTATATTTGAATCGGATTTTATTAACAATTTAATAACAATAACACGGAACCCCAATTGTTTTTTTAAATAAAAGTAGCCTTAAGTTACTCCTAAAATAACATCAGCTATATGCCAGTAATAGTCCCATCAAAATCGGTCAAGCTGTTTCAGAGATTGCCCGGAACAAACAGACAGACAGACAAAATCGAAAAATAAAATGTGTTTTTGTTAAGTACCGTATATACTTTCATATGCATTCAGTAAAAAGCTGTTGTTTTGAAATTACACACAATCACTTTTTTTTATTATTTGTATAATTTCGATTATTTAGTATAGTAAAAGAAGGCAAGTACCGATATCCAACATCGTTGAATCGGTTCTCTAATAAATTCGTTATTCAATTTAGATTTATTTTGAGATGTATTTATTTTAATAATGGTAAACCACAGACTACCTACAGTATTGTTTCTCCTCCTCCCTTAAATCCATCCAACGGTTGTTCTGAAAAGATCGCTTTTAGCGATAAGACCGCTCATTGTGTCACCTTATTTATACTTTCTACTTTGTAATTCCTGTAATTTGTTTAGTGAAACAAAGAGTATTTATTCTATTCTATTTTATGTTCAGACGTTAAACTTAGAATGTAAACTAAAAGAAAAGTGAGAATAATTAAAATAAACAGAGCGAGTCTGGTATTGGTTAAGTGTTTTCGCTCTAGCAAATGACGGTTCTGAGCGACAGAAAAGGACAGGAGCATGGAAAAATGCGATTCTGTGCTGATAGGTGAGGCCCAACCCTTAAGAGGGAACAGGACCTGCGAGGTAGGTATTTGAAGAAACTATTGCCGTCGCGCTGCGTCAAACCTGTCTCCGTAGAGTGCGATAGGGACAGCTGCAGCTTAGTCCAATGACATCATAAAAAAATTGACGAGAACACGTTTCATATTTTCTTTTTTTCTCCTCGAAAACTGACCCGATTCAATTATTTTTGATATTAAAATTTTAAGTAAAGAGTATGTCTTGGTTCCTATCATTTTGGTTTATGTTAAAAACTTTTCGAATTTGTCTGGTAGTCAGAAACACGGCCGTAAAAATGAGTATTTTTTTGTAATTTTTGGAGAGTCATATTTTCTTTACTTATTAGCTGCTGAAAAAAAAGGAAATTACAGGGACTCGTCTACATTAGACCTTGATTTTATGAAAAAAAAAAATGATTGCTCTGGAGGCATTTTTCAGGAAGAAAAAAGGGGAATAAATTTGTATGGAGAATCGCAGCCCCTGTTCCCTCTTAAGGAACTTAAAATGTATGGTAAAAAGTTCAACGGAACAAGTTGGAGTGTAGTCAAGTTGAGTATTTCGCGTGTGTTTCAATGAAGGTACTTAAGAAGGGTTACTACGGGTTCCATGAAAGAGAATGAGTAATGGATACTTTTTTGATGTTTGTTTTAAAATGAGTTGGCATTTAATCTTTTTTTTTGGGTGGAAACCCTTTATTATAAAAGTTACATAAAACCACGAAACATACTAAGTTACTTCTGCGAAAATGAGTTCTTTTTTTGTCTGGTAATTCAAGAAGGGCCGTTAAAAAATAAACAAACTTGTTTTAGTAATATTAGAGAGAAAAGTAGCTCAGTCTTTACACCTAAAAACGCCAGAAACGCCTGGAAAAAAGGACAAAAAAGAGAACTTTTCTACACAGATTATAATGAGTAAGTCTGTGAACATTTGCGCGCCCTAAAGTCTGTAAATATATAATGTCTTTGTCAGTATTGGAAAAGGTTTAGGCAGGGAATTTATTATTCCTATTCTAGGGATGCTACGCAAATGTTCGTGTTGCCACATTCAATTCAGCAGTATTTGTTAAATAATAAAGCCGACCCGAAGCACTACACAAATATTCGGCTTGTGCTGATCGGTAAACAACGTACGGCGTCTACTCTCGCTAAAGCAGGATCCGGTCAGCTCGGCACACGAATTTTACCCGAACGTTTATTTGTATATCTATACTAACATAACAAAGCTGACGAGTTTGTTTGATTGAGCGCGCTAATCTCAGGAACTGCCAGTCTTTAGTCCAGATTATAGGCTTTTTAACATCACGGTACGACCCTACGGTGCTCAGCAATAAGAGAAACAGCGGTTGAAACCGCAGGGCACAGCTATATACCCGAACATATTATGTGGCTGTTTTGTAGAATACAATAGGTGGTAGTATAAAAGGGCTTTCAGCGACTTTGGCTATACATTTTACAATATGGACCACACTTGGACAAGAATAAAACTCATCATCATCATCATCATTTCAGCCAAAAGACGTCCACTGCTGGACATAGGCCTCCCCCAAGTGCGACATTGACCGGTCCCGTGCGAGTCGCATCCAGCGGATCCCTGCAACCTTCACCAGGTCATCGGTCCACCTAGTGGGAGGCCTTCCAACGCAACCTCTTCCGGTTTAAAACTCAACTGACCACAAAAACCACAAAAAGTGTGCCATCACAAAAACCTATTAACTCTTAATTCAAAATCCTTTGAGAATCCGAATGTAGTTATAACCAGCCAGCCTTATTTAAGGTTGTTCTCTTACTCTTAACGGATTTCACAAATTCATTCGGCAAAAGAAAACAAAAGAGAAACGCAAATCATTGTCCACAAAGGACGACACAACAAAGTCATGGTTACACGTCACATATGTCAAAACCCTTTGATAAATTGTCCGAGCGATTCCCCTTTTATGGCGAGCCCGTAGCAAAAATGACAATGACAAGTCCTCTTTCGATTCCCCAAAGGCACAAATGTCATTTAACTGACAAGCTGAAAACGGTTTGACAGTCAATGGATATATTTTGTGAAAGAAATATTGAAATATATTATATTTATTTAAACATAAACATAAAAACATCACGCCTGTAATCCCCGAATGGTTAGGCAGAGGTGTACCTAATAGTACACCCACATTTCACCAGTTATGTTAAAGTGCCATTTAATATGGGGCGAGCCTATTGCCATCAACCTGGCACAGATCCAGTCTTCGTAGCTGCTACTGAGGTATTTCTGATGGTTAAACCCAATAACCCTTTGCCCGACCCGGGACTTGAACTCAGAACCTCTTGCTCAGCAGCCGTGCAAATGTACTATAAGGTTCCGAGACCTCTGTCTAACCTTTCGAGGATTACAGGCGTGATTATATAAGACACATTTTATAAACAGGCACACCTAGTTAAGAATATACAACACAATGCATTGAAGCGAAACAGTGCAAAGCGATTAATACTCCGTTTCACAGACCTGCTTCTATACACGCTCAGCCGGCTCCTCTTGCTAGACAAAGGGAAATAAATGTCTTCCGTCAGACTCGCGATTGTGTCGTTCATTATTTCTCGTATTATGAATGATTTAAGAATAACAAATGGTACTGTAATGTAGATAAGACAGCTTCAATGTTGATAAAGTTTTTGTCAGGACTGAAGGGACGCTTTCCACTGTCGTTGTGGACAGGGAGGCCGTAACGAATTGGAATTGGCCCAACGAAAAAATACATTTAATTCCTTTTTCAATTCAATTAAAATATTTTATTTCAGATCAAAAATCCATATTATGTTAGTAGCAGTATGAATTAGCCTTATGTTAGTATTAAATTAACAATAATAAATAAATAAATATATTTCATATATGTCTCAGGTCCGAGACCCATATAAGAATCAAAAATAGACGAAAATAAAAACATAAATTATAGCCAATAATTATAATTATTATTTTGTCTTTTAAGAAGAACTCGTGGCTAAATAATAACAGCCACTCGGGCCGATCTTTAGGTTAAGTCGCGCTTAACTAGGTTCGTCCATGGATGGGTGACCACCCATTTCATACCAGGTTTCCTCCGTGCCTCGGAAAGCACGTTAAACCGTTGGTTCCGACTGTCATTTGTAGATCTTTGACAGTCGTTACAGGTAGTGACCCGAAAGTCTGACAACCAGTCTTACCAAGGGGTATCGTATTACCCAGGGTTAACTGGGTTGTGGAGGTCAGATAGGCAGTCGCTCCATGTAAAATACTGGTATGCAGCTGCATCTGGTTAGACTGGAAGCCGACCCTAACACAGTTGGGAAAAGGCTAGGCAGATGATGATGTCTAGTAAGAAGAACGGATGAGCATGTATTGAAAATCTTTTGGACAGAGTATTAATCGCTTAACACATTTACGCTTATATGTATTGTGTTGTACATACTAAACTGGTTGTTCTTGTTGCTAAAATGTGTCCACTGTTGTTTTACTAAATCTTCAGTGAATATTCTGCCGAAGTAAGCAAAAGGGGCGTTTCAGGGAGAAAAATAAGCCTTACTAGAGCTGCCTTTTTACAGTAACAGTAAAAAGGCGTACACTACAATTTTTTCTTCGTTTGCAGATAAAATTCTTAACTCTATACTAACATTATAAAGCTGAAAAGTTTGTTTGTTTGGTTGAACGCGCTTATCTCAGGAACTACTGATTCGAATTTAAATATTCTTTTAGTGTTGGATAGTTCATTTATCGAGGAAGGCTATAAGCTATATAACATCACGCTACGATTAAAAGGAGCCGAACAAAAATAAATTAGTCAGAAGCGGCGGGTGAAACCGCGGGGCACAGCTAGTTATTACACAAAAGTAAAGACAATGGTATGATGCTATCTTAATTTTATTACTATTTGTAATTGAAATGGGGAAAATGCCCTGAGGAAAGTTTTGAGTAATGAATGTGGATGGGTATAAGAAAAGAGGAAAACCTAAGAAACTATGTATGGAGTGTGTGAAGGATGATATGGCAAGAAAGGAGGTGGATGAGATGACGAGTAATAGAGAAGTATGGAAGAAGAAGACATGCTGCGCCGACCGATAAGGGCAGGAAAATGATGATGATGATGATATGTTTACTGTTTCTTTCTTAGGATTCAATTTCTTAGTAGTACTGCGATTGTTCATTATTTTGAGCTCCCGATATTTCGGCGCTGTTGCCAACCCACGATCATGGCGCTTGCAACAGCGCCGAAATAACGGGAGCTCAAAATAATGAACAATCACGGAAGATATCCCGTAAGTGACAGTATAAGTTTAGTTGTAAACTGTGAAAGCTTAAAACAGTGTTTGAGTATTGCGAAGTTAAAATGTCAATGAACTCTTGTTCTAATCCTTTAAAACGACTGAGCAGTCCTTTAAGGCCATATAGTTTACAATGTCTGTAACACCTACGCAACTTACCCAAAATAATCCTTATTCCTTTGACACTAACAGGTCTTATTCATTAGTTAGTCTTAGTTAACGTGATGTATATTCCTCTTTGTGCTGGACTATGAATAGGTGCCTATTATTCAAGCGTTATGACGTCAAATATCTCCGGGCCACGGTTAAGATGCAAGTCGGTCCATATTGCATGCATTAGGTGCAAGACAGACGCAAGAGGTTTGAAGTAAAGCCCCGCTTATGTTCACGTGTCTCCCTCTTATTGTGCACTTAATAAATAAAGTGGGTATATTTACTGGCTAGTTTAGTGGAATATGAACTTGATTTGTAAGCCGATAGTTAGTGTTTTTACAGCGAAGAATAACACTTGAGAATCTCTAACTGCGACAAAACCTCAGACGAAATAAAAAAACCAAGACATAGCGCTGCGAACCATTCAGTGAAGCATGCACAAAACTACGCCTCGCTATGTGTGCACACATTTACATCAAACTACAACTAAACTACGCTCAATAAGTGCACACATGTTTACGAAGCCGGCCTCACGTCACTGTTGACAGCGCTATGTCTCGGTTTTTTATTTGGTGTGGGGTCAAAACAAATGACTGTGGTTTCGAACACCGCATATATTTGAATTCAGAGTAAAGAATCTCCTCAGGTTTTTCAGTCTAAAGTTGCCAGTTCTAACCTCGTTGCGGGGGTGTTTTAAAATGACCAACCTTCGTGAAACGAAATACGTAAGTGCAAGTTCGGTGAGTCTAAGCTGTCAGCTTTGCGGTTCACCTAGTTTAAAATTTAACAAAGCAAGAACTAAAGTAGGTGTTCTTCTATACATAATATAACATCACGCCTTTAATCCCAGAAGGATTAGGCAGAGGTGTACCTAATAGTACACCCACATTTCGCCAGTTATGTTTAAGTCCCATGTAATAGTGGGCGAGCCTTTTGCCATCAACCGGGCACGGATCCAAACTCCGTGGCTGCTACTGAGAAATTCCTGATGGAAAAACACACTCTCACTTTACCCAACCCGGGAATCGAACCTAGGACCTCATGCTCAGCAGTCGCGCTCGCGACCACTAGACCAACGAGGCAGGTACATTCTTCTATAGTTCGTGTTAATATGAATGCTGTAGAATTGAATTAAGTAAATTAAATTGTTATAAATTGAATTGATTGAGTAATTTTGTGGATGTAATGTGACTGTATGAGTGTTTTCATTTTGTTATGAGTCAGTGATACTCGAATTAAAATGATTTTATTTTATTTAATATAATTTTATTTTATTTTTTATTTTAATGTCAAAGAATCTGTTCAAATGTTTCTTTTCTTTCTATGTTTGCAATTAAATAAATATACACACCTTTTGAAATAAAAGGTTTCAAAAAGACAAATGTTACATTTTGGTTACATGAAAAGTTGATAGGCGCATGTCACACAGATGGAACGTGATGACAGAACGTGATCTGTCACCAGGTTGTGACACGTGACACACGTCTGTCTCGGCCACGTCCCTTCGCTTCAGTGGACACTGTACATGACACGTGTATTTGTGAGAGATTGGATGCAAGGGAATAGAATTGAGAATCGTTTGTCAGACTGGGTATCTTTTATGCGCATTGATCCCTAGACATGTCAAACGGCCATGACATGACAGCGGGGAGCGCTTTGGTTCTTTGACAGTCGTTTAGAGTCAGAAGCGTGATAGACTTACAACCAGTCTTACCACGGGGTTTTGTGTTACCTAGTTACTGATTTGTGGAGGTCTGATAGGCAGTGGCTCCATGTAAAATAGTAGTAAGTACTCACCTGCATCCTGAGAGAGAGCCGGCTGAAAGCGATTTGGGAAAGGTCATGCATATTTTGCTCTTGGAAAAGAAGAAAAATATGCTTTGGTACACAGAATTCCTGCGTCCCTCGTGCGCATACATTTACACTATAATAATATCAGAAAGAGGTATAGTTTCCAGTTTGAATGTAGAGGGTAATCCTCGGAATTACAAATACAATCCCGAAAATTCTTTATCTTATTAGAAGCTACATTTTTCCGAAGTGTCATACGTTATATTTAAAAGAAAACACGTCGTCCCCGCGGGATAATTTCTATCTATAACGCGAGCAAAGCCCTGGATAAAAACTAGTAGCTAGATATTTTCTTTTACAGCCCTTTCATTTTCCGATTTCAGCAAACCTTATTCCATATTCAATGTACAGCGTGTTCCATTAAAACCCATGTTCCGCAACTCACATTAAATAATAAATGCGCCCGTGTTAAACAAAAGTATCGTTTTAAAATGACAAATGTAGCACTTTTGTTGCCTCTAAATATTCATCACCGCTTTGTACATGATTAATAGGTAAAGCGACATCTGATGCGGTGTGACATGTTTTCTTCTTTCAGTTTAAATACATCATGTTGTTTTTTTTTTAATGATAGTTTTGCCGAAAAAATACAAAATGTAGTTTTAGAGATTTAATTTAATTATGGTTTTGAAATATTGCATTACTCTCGCGTTATTCTCGAAGGGGTGAGCAGAAACTATAAGACAACAGCTACGATCCCTACATACTCATTTCGCCTCGGTCACCTTCATTCATCTAAAATGTTGAAGTTGATTTTCTAATATTTTGTTGAACTACAAGTTCAACAAAATTTTTAGATTTCTTTTTTGTGATTTCGATGATGGTCCTGTGGAGAAATTTGTTCAGTTGGATGGTACGAATCATCATCTACCTAGCCTTTTCCCAATTGTGTTAGGGTCGGCTTCCAGTCTAACCGGATGCAGCCGAATACCAGTATTTTACATGGAGCGACAGCCTATCTGAACTCCACAACCCAGTTAGTACTGGGTAAAACGATATCTCTTGGTAAGACTGGTTATCAATTTACAGACCGCTGACTGACTGCGGGGAAAACAAATTAAAGAAATTGCTTTAAGCATGTTATGAGTCACCTCGATGCGACTTGCGGAAACAAGTATAGTCACATCGCTAGCCGCATCACCTGAGGTCGAGGACGAGGCATTAGGTTTGCATCTAGGAAGACAATAGTTCTTACTCCAAGAAATTAAGGTTAAAAATTTTGAACAAGGGGCATGTGCTGATTTTCTCAGACTTCGCATAGCACCGCGATTCGATTTTTGATGACGTCATAAAAATAAATTGCACATTGCCATCACTACAAGCACTTTACAGCTAACTTGAACTCCACATAACTACGTCATAATTTCAGAGTTCATGCATTATTCATATAATTTCCTTCATAACAAGTAATGGAAAATACCATGAAAATATGCGAATAACATTCCGGCTCGTCACGTCTGTCATAGATAGATGTCGTTATATAATCGGAATATTAATATACATAAGTATTGGAAGGTGGCAATAGCACAAGTGTGTTTAGTTAATATAATGATAATAACAGAGCAACAGATTTCTGTAGGTAGATTCACTCTACCGCGTCAAAACTGTTTAGATTTCATATTCAAGAAAAAAAAAAAAAAAAATCTGTCGAATTGATAACCTCCTCTTTTTGGAAGTCGGTTAAAAATGAATACATGGGTGATACTAATTGTGCTTTTCGACATAATGATTATTGTATATTCGAATCAAAATCGATCGTATTTACGTTACGCTTACACTCCGGTGGCCTCTTTCATTTCAAACAGTGCAAAGAAAATAATTAACTGTCATAAACATTGACACCCAGCACGAAATCTGCAATTTGATTTGAATTTGAATGATAGGGACGTTTCAAGCAACCATTACCATTACGATACGAACTGTCGTTTTCAAATCTATTTCTGTAGTTCGAAATTCGAACGCTAATCTACACTCTGGTACAGATTGTCAAAATAATTGTTGTGGAATCGATTCAGTAATACTTAATTATAATCGATGTTATAATTGAAATCGATTCCGAATCCGGAATGGAATGATGTGGCATCAGTAATCGAAATTGGTTTTATTCATTTCAAGTCTTCGGATCTGAAATTAATGTCAGATGGCGGAGATTCGTGGGCGTCATGATTAAACCAATTTACATGAAACTTGATTAACTTTAAAAACTAATTACTTATGTATCTATCCAATTGGTAGCCGTACAGATGATTTCGTAATAATAAATTATAGTCTAACTGGGGGAGATCTTGATAATCAGTTCGCTAGGGATTCAACAGGGCTATAAGTAGGCCTAAATAAATGTCAATCGTTTTCAATGCGTTTCGGATTCCTACAATAACTTTCACTAGATTTAACATACATGACATTACATCACCCCTGTAATTCCTGAAGGGTAAGGCAGAGGTGTACCTAATATAACACCTACATTTCGCCACTTATGTTTAAGCCCCATGTAATAAGGAGCGAGCCTATTGGCAACAGCCGGGCGCAAATCCATACTCCGCTGCTGCTACTGAGAAATTCCTGATGGAAAAACCCAATGACACTTTGCCCGACCCGGGAATCGAACCCAGGACCTCAAGCTCAGCAGTCGCGCTTGCGACCACTAGACTAACGAGACAGTCCAGGCTAGATGAGAAATTCTTCTAAATTCTCTACTAATACTTACTTCGTTAAAACGTGATACATCAACCTCATATAAAAAGAGCCATTGTTTTTCAGATGTCATTCACTTTCTCAGTTGGTCGCACCTGTCATCGTCTTTAGACCATACTGAACGAAAGTGAGCAAGACTCCGAATATTCGTTCATCGCTCCACTCGTTCACTATTGTCAGTGTTCTAATAATGTCTATTTTAAACTCTTCATACTAAGTTCTACACAGTTGTGCCCTATTCATAACTTTGACATTTTCTCTACGCTGTCTAAGCCGCATTTCTCAGAAACTTTTAGGCCTCGAAGGTGTAGGAGGTGACACGGAGGTTTTATGAGCAAGTTTAGCTTTAACATTTGTGATATTAAGTAAATTTTGTTTGTGAAATGTAGTTATCTAGGGTGTATAAATTTAATCAGTTCAGTCAGGGTGTATAGTTTTAGATGAAGAAGGTTTTAGTGATTATGATTAAGATTTTACTTGACGGCAACTGGTTTAGTAGTAAATGATGTAGTGATCAGTGTATTTTATTTATTTATTTATTTTGGATTACCAACGAGTGACATTACAATTAATCTTAATATAAAATGAAAACCTTTACAAAATACCTGGTCTTGTAACGCACACTCAATTACAGGTAACCACAGCTTACACATTATCGAGTACACATGCTCTAAATACATAATTTGTGTAGAGGTAGATAGTTTTTTAATTGCATTTATGCATTTGATTAATAGAGACCTTTTGTGTTTCAACAAAATAGACATCTTGGCTTTGCGGTTGCTTATCATCTTCCTGTTCTCGAATCGATGACTCAAATTTTGTCTGACCAGTACGGTTGCTTATGTCATCAATCCAATACATGTTAAGGTGCTCCCTCACCGGGAGCATTCGCCTGTAATGTAACAGTTCAGATTCACTTGTTTCCATTCAAAATCGAATCTTGGACTGTTACATTACAGGCGAAAGCTCGCGGTGAGGGAGCACCATTATACTATTCCATCAGCAACGTTGATGTTATGTTATCTACACTGTGACTTTTTAGACGTCTTACAACGGCAGCCCACTTCATTTATCCAATGACTACTAAACATTCATAAAAATAAAATGGTATTTATGAGATTTTAATAATTTAAAAATAAAAATATTATTCAGTATTATGACGCATGACGTAGATAAAACACCCTGTTGCGAGCGATGGTCTACTGGAGTCGAGCGCTGGGTAGGTATGTTCTCCCGTTTGACACGTAAACATCATTAACAGGAAGTTTCATAATTATTATTTATTTTTCTTTGTACCTATTATGGCAGGTAAAAAAAAAATCGCGCCTGGAGCTATATTATGTCGGGTACATTAAGTGGACCACTTTTGTAAGACGACTAAAAAGTCACGGTGTAAATGCTGCAATAATTGATTTTACAATAAATCACCATTATTAATAACGAGTTCTGCAAGCGCGGCAAAACTCAACAAACAAAAAACAAAATGGCCGAACAACCAACCGAAAACGTTCTTTGAATTACTCCCCTTCATTCATTCACGTTCATCCATCGAATTCTCAACGCAATTTACATAAGAAGATTAATCTAAAATTTAATTCCGTTACAGGATTTGCATTCATTATAATAACGTTGCCAGCAAAAACTTTCAGCAAATATGTCAGAGTTGTGATCCAGTGTATGGAGAAGTGAAATGCTAATTTGATACAAAATATTTGAAAGAGACGTAAAACAGATCGGAGTTCTTGAAGTTTTAACAAGAAAAGTCGAAATTGCTCGCTTTATTCACGTTTTACATCGGAACCTAAGTTGGTGTCGAAACGCGGGTAAAGAAGACTGAAATCGTAATGGCGGATCGATTCATCCAATTTATTTGTTTTCTGTGAAGTCTTACTCTGTTGCCTACTGAGGTCGATAATGAGAAAATCCTGAATGAAAAACTCAAAAACACTTTGGTCGTCCCGAGAATCGAAACGCAGGGATTCATGCTCAAATCAAATCAAATCATTTATTTCTATTCAAACATACACAAAAAATACATAGATGTTTCATATTCATAACCAAGTTCTCCACATTTTACCGTCCAATGGGCAAATAGTGTACATACAACTTCAGTTTAACATACTTAATTCAAAACAAAACACAATAAAAAAAAAATGACAAATATAAAATAAAAAAATTAAAATATCAAATGGAGTAAAAGTATGTCAAACCATAATAATAATATGTCAATCAGAGTAATATTACTGTCAATCAGCAAGTGAATCATCATTAAGAAAGCTGTCAATTGTGTAATAGCATTTAATAAGTAAATATTCATTTAGCGCCCTTTTAAATTGAGATACAGTTAAATTTTATGTGTTCGGTAATTTATTATAAATGCGAGGGGCAATACCCAAGAAACTTTTTTGCATAAGAGCAGTTTTACATTTCACATGCTCAGCAGTCGCAAAAGTCAAAATCATCATCATCTCCGGCCCTTGTCCCAAGTTACTTGGGGTCAGCGTTCTCCTCTGTCAACCATCACGCTATCATTTACTCCTTTTTCTTTCATACTCTTCCTCACACAATCCATCCATCCTTTCCTTGGTCTTCCTCTCCCTCTCCACCCATCAATATTAAATTCATGTCGCAAAACTCGCAAAACTCAAAATCACTACCAAAATACCTAGTGAACACAACACTAGGTATACCTACATTTCGTTATCATTTCGATCATGTTGAGCAAATCTAGTTAGTCTAACGAGTTAGTGCGATGCGCGAAGGTGATTAGTAAGTGCTTAACTACTAACCTTAATAGCTAGGTGTAACATCATGCAGTAAAGTGATCCGGCAAGGTCGGCAGTTCAATGCGGTTGCTTGTTAGCAAGATGGTAATGCATTTTATGTAAAACAGGGAAAATTACTGAGAAGTAAAAGGAGCATGTAGGGGTCTTGTATTTTCTGCCTAACCTTATTGTAATTATGAGTGAGTTTAGGTATGTTTTTTTGTTTGTTTTTGATTAATACAGGGTGTAAACAGACCCTTCAAATAACCGTCAACCAAGCATTCTGTACATCAAACTAAGTAACTTTACGCAAAAATTATTGCTGCGAATCGACTTTTTTTTTTGGGGTGAAAAATCACGTTTTACGGTAGGACTCGATGGAAAGCACTTAAAGCATGATTGTGCTGATGGATGGATTGAATAGTACGGGGGTCGAGGAGGTGTGTAAAGTAAAAATCTTACATTAAAAACAAGTATTTAAAAAAAAAACTTTTAAAAAAGGAACTTTGACCCCCAATATCTCCGTAACTATAAGGTTTCCAGGTATGGTCTAGAACAAAAAAAATATCGCAAAGACGGGGAAAACAAGTGCTTTTCGTATATGTTAAGGGTCTATTTACACCCTTTATATGAAATAGAATGGCGGGCTTGTCCGCCCGCCATTCTATTTCCAAACCCCTGCAGCTCCTGAAAGCTAGAATAAATAGTGGCGGCCACCATTCTCTTTATTATCTCATCATCTGCCTAGCCTTTTCCCTACTATGTTAGGGTCGACTTCCAGTCTAACTGGATGCAGCCAAATACCAGTATTTTACATGGAGCGACTGGCATGGTAAGACTGGCTATCGGACTTTCGGATCACTGACTACCGTAACGACTGTCTAAGATCTACAAATGACAGCCGGTACCAACGGCTTAACGTGCTTTCCGAGGCACGGAGGAAACTCGGTACGTAATGGGCGGTCACCCATCCACGGACCAACCTAGGCAAGCGCGGCTTAACTTTAAGATCGACCCGAGCGGCAGTTATTATTTAGCCAGGAGCTCCTCAATTCACTGGTATTATCTAAATTGTACAATTGCCAAAATTAAAAAGGGCTTCATTTAAAAGAAAGTCCTTCTTAGAAACATTCACATCTCCAGTTTCAACCATTATTAACAATCCTCATACCAAAGGAATATTAAATCACAGCTGTCATTAATATACGAAGAAAAACAATGTTTTTCTGAACCAACATGAACTGTACTTGACCCCGCAGTACGCTACTTGTTTTTATGCTATCGTCGATATGACGTAGGCGGTGATATTGAACTTGAAATACAGTCGATGAGGTGCTATTGAGGATTCGAGTCAGTACGCGATTCCAACGTTTGTGTATCCAAAAACTTGACATTTTTAGCAATTTGAGGCATTTGCGAAGTGTTTGTTTATAAGAATATTTAAAAATATGTTTTATACAATTTTGAATAACACTGTTTTAAGCTTTCACGGTTTACAACTAAACTTATACTGTCACTTACGGGATAAAGGGAGCTCAAAATAATGAACAATCACGGAAGATATCCCGTAAGTGACAGTATAAGTTTACAATTTTGAATGTCTGTCAATACCAATCGATAATTTCGATCACGGATCGTGATTAAGATTGACAGTCTGGTCGTGTAGTCGTCTTACTAGTCTTGTGATCGACTTTTCATCCATGTAAATACCGGGGGAGCGCCAAGCGCGCGTTTTTTGCAGTTTTTAGGTCAGTTTCAGGTTGTATGTTGAACAAAATATGATTCGTCACCGTAACACGTATGTACTCGTATTTACGGAATTATAATATTTTATTTTCGCGGGCTACCGTGGCATTTCCACTTAAGAGGAAATGCGTGAGGAAGTGGGTGGTCTTTTCTCCATACAAACGCTCTCGCCTGTTTTCTTTCTGGTTTATGACTTCAACGCAATGATTTTTCACAGCAAAATAAATATCAACTTCTTCTATGTCCCTATGTTTTCCTTTTTGATGATGCATAATCCTGATAAGCAGTAGAACCTTTACAAAATGCTCAAAATTGCCTATTTCGACCGCTGTCAACAGAGGCCTAGTGTACAAATTCGAAAACTATTAATGAAAAAAATAAAAAATAGGGACACAGGATATACCCTTCTTATTCAGTTTATGAAATATCTTTTAAATTGGTCGAATATTCGAGGAGGAAACAGTCGAGAGCCAAACCTCGAATTATGACATTTTACTTAGGCTATTCAGTCGGATCTGCAGTTGTCCTTATCGCACCAATGTCGAAATCGCGCTCGCAGTGTGACAGCGATAGTATCTTCAAATACCTAATTTTCAAAAGTTTCTCCGACCGCATTTCCTCTTAAAAGTGTTGCAAACTGATCATAAAGGACTATTATGAGTTTACATAATATAAAAACAGATAAAGATCGTTCTCATGACACCTTTATATGAAGGTGTCATGATACCTTCATATGAAGGTGTCATGACGATCTAAAATTAAACACAAAAATGAATAGAAACATTGTAGTGAACCTACCTGCCTACAAGCAATATGTTATTCACAAGAAACATCCTCTCACCAATGCATGCAATTTGTCAAAACGTACCTTTTTTACTACTCGGTGTCCCTGTTGTGACCTTATACTTGACCTTAATAAAACTTTCGAGGCCTTTTCTAGAATCTTCAAAGAAAATATAGGTTTTAGAGATTGGGTGTCACACCTAAGGTTGTATCTACTTTTACTAATTAACTTGTCAGTAAAACCTTTTTAAATCATTTAACCTGCTCATTCGTTGGTCTAGTGGTCGCAAGCGCATCTGCTGAGCATGAGGTCCTGGGTTCGATTCCCAGGTCGCGCAAAGTGTTTTTGGGTTTCCGATCAGGAATCTTTCAGTAGCAGCCACGGAGTCAAACAAAATAAAATTAAACTGTTAACGAAATTGAACACCATTTATAATATTGGTCCACTAACCTTCGATATAATTTGCACTAATTCATATCTAAAGCTAAAGAGTTTGTCTGTTTGGTTGGACGCGATAATCTCAGGAACTACTGGTTCGATTTGAAAAATTCTTTTAGTGTTGGATAGCCCATTTATCGAGGAAGGTTATAATAGGCTATAAAATTTCACGCGGGCGAAGGTCGCGGGCAACAGCTAGTCTGGAAATAAAAGTGACTAAACTACTGAATATATTCGATTGAATTTGTTTATGCTGAGTTCACGTCAAAAGGTAAACGCAGTTTAATTTATTGTCCTACAGACATCGCCACCCTCTACTATAAGTATTGTTTTACATATCATACAAGGTATAATTTCTGGCTCCTGAAATACAGGTATTCTAACCTGACTCCGGAGCCAGGGTCTCATATTTTTTTGTACCCTGTTTTTATGGCAATAAAAAATTATTCATATTATTGTTTAAAGACTGTAATACTCAATCAGCGTTGCTCCAATTAAACGTTCTATGTCTTTCATCAAATCATTACCCGCACCATGTAATTATTATTTCTTGGTATAATTGACCTATGTTACCCCAGTAACAAAATAATTAAGATAAATCAGTGTTATTGTCTAAATATTTCCGTCCTACTGTCGGTAGGTAAAGGGGGTAGCTTTTACCCCCATTTACCCCTTATACCCCACGCCCCTACATTAAAGGCCTAATGAATTAATGTATGTATCGCTCATGCGTTAATTTCTTGAGGGGTAAACATGGCCTGGCCTGTAATTTCTGGTAATTTCAAATGAAAACATTTATGTAGGTGAACGCTTTGCTGTCTTTCAGGCTACGGACGAATATTATTTCACTGTTTTCGCGTTAATACAGAAATTAACATGAATATACTCAAAAGTTGGCCAACTAGCTTTAAATCTATACTAATATTATAAAGCTGAAGAGTTTGTTTGTTTGTTTGGTTGAACGCGCTAAACTCAGGAACTACTGCTTCAAATTGAAAAATTCTTTTAGTGCTAGATAGCCCATTTATCGAGGAAGGCTATAGGCTATATTATCACGCTAATAACTTAGGTGGGTGAGCAATATTGCATTATGTCCATATTCTTCAGCTCTTTGACAACGGTTTGACAACTGACAACTGTCATGGCATGCATTAGAAAAGAACAGCTATTTTAGACCATTTGTCACCGAAGTAAGTAGTCCCAAGGTGTCAGCGGCCGCCCTGTGAACAGTGGTTTGCAAGTTCGAGCCTCAGCTAATTTATTTTGTTTTTGTATTTATTTCGATTTTTTTAATGCTGTAAGCATGGTGCAAGTTCGATCCCAAGCTGCACTGACTTTCACTTTTTGTAAATAGGTATGTTGATTTTTTTTAAACCTTTAAGATTTCCAAATCATTACCAAATAGTGTTATACATACTTTTAGTTTTTTTTAACCATTCAAACGATGTTTCATTATAATCGGTGCTCTCTATCAAAAGATAGTCTGAGTGTCTCCGGGTATTTTTTTGGTAAAACATCATGCGTGTGTAAATTATAAAACCCATGTGGTTAGATTCAATGCACACATATTGAGCATAACTTAGAGAAGGTTTAAGGTTTCGTTTCATTGTAATCGGTGCTCTCACGGTGCTCTCTATCAAAAGATGTATGAATTTAAAGTGTTCAAGAAGAACTTATCATAATTTTATATGTAACATGCAAC
This sequence comes from Noctua comes, assembly GCA_963082995.1. Classification (NCBI taxonomy): domain Eukaryota; kingdom Metazoa; phylum Arthropoda; class Insecta; order Lepidoptera; family Noctuidae; genus Noctua; species Noctua comes. The sequence continues at coordinate 5,195,466 of OY720268.1, forward strand.
GACATCTTTTGAACCAAAATGGTACTAATGAATAAAATGTGCTCACAAGATAACTTTTAAATCGACTGGCCAGTTTTTTTTTTAAGTTACGTTGGCAAAAGGTACTCTAGATTAAACATAACTAGAGTATGACTTCTATCGAAGGTCTGACGAAGGAGACAAAAGGCAATTGCAAGTGGTCCTCAAGAGTTTACAGCATCTATATCGTGTTTGGGCTCACTTTATGCATCTTGATGAGAACTTTAGACCTAGCTGGAGTATGGCTGTCATCGACGGTCTAACGATGGAGACAGAAGGCAGTTGCAAGAAGTCCTCAACAGTTTACAGCAGCTATATTGTTATTGGGCTCATTTCAAACACCTTAATGAGAGCTTTAGACCTAGCTGTGGAGTTAGACGGTCATAGAAGGTCTGACAATGGAGACGAAATATATATGACGAAATATCGTGTTTGGGCTCATTTCATGCATTTTGATGAGAACTTTAGACCTAGCTGGACTATGACTGTCATCGATGGTCTTACAAAGGAGACACAAGGCAGTTGCAATAGGCCCTCAACAGTTTACAGCAGCTATATTGTTATTGGGCTCAATTCGTGCACCTGGGTGAGAATTTTAGACCTAGCTGGAGTATGACTGTCATAGACAGTCTAACGATGGAGACGACGGCAGATGAAAGAGGTCCTCAACAGTTTACAGCAGCTACATTGTTATTGGGCTCATTTCAAACACCTTGATGAGAGCTTTAGACCTAGCTGTGGAGTTTGACTGTCATAGAAGGTCTGACGATGGAGACGGAAGGCAGTCGCAAGAGGTCCTCAACAGTTTACAGCATCTATATCGTGTTTGGGCTCATTTCATGCATATTGATGAGAACTTTAGACCTAGCTGGACTATGACTGTTATCGATGGTCTAACGATGGAGACGCAAGGCAGTTCTAAGAGGTCCTCAACGGATTACAGCAGCTATATTGTTATTGGGCTCATTTCATGCACCTTGATGAGAATTTTAGACCTAGCTGGAGTAAGACTGTCATCGACGGTCTAACGATGGAGACGGAAGGCAGTTGCAAGAGGTCCTCAACAGTTTACAGCAGCTATATTGTTATTGGGCTCATTTCAAACACCTCGATGATAACTTTAGACCTAGCTGTGGAGTATGTCTGTCATAGAAGGTCTGTCGATGGAGACGAAAGGCAGTCGTAAGAGATCCTCAACATTATACAGCAGCTATATTGTTATTGGGCTCATTTCAATCACCTCGATGAGAACTTTAGACCTAGCTGTAGAGTATGACTGTCATAGAAGGTTTGACGATGGAGACGGAAGGCAGTCGCAAGAGGTCCTCAACAGTTAAAGCATCTATATCGTGTTTGGGCTCATTTCATGCATATTGATGAGAACTTTAGACCTAGCTGGACTATGACTGTCATCGATGGTCTTACAAAGGAGACACAAGGCAGTTGCAATAGGCCCTCAACAGTTTACAGCAGCTATATTATTATTGGGCTCATTTCAAACACCTCGATGAGAACTTTAGACCTAGCTGTGGAGTTTGACTGTCATAGAAGGTCTGACGATGAAAACGTGAGGCTGTCGAGGGAAGCCCTTATTTGAGAAAAACATAAGTAGAATGTTATAGCGATTAATTAAATTATTTCCGAGAAGTTAAATAGTTACCTACTTGAATCTAGACTAATAATATAAAGCTCAAGAGTTTGTTTGTTGGTTTGGTTGAACGCGCTAATTTCAGGAACTACTGGATAGCCTATTTATCGAGGAAGGCTATAGGTTATATAACATCACGCTATAACTAGCATCAATGAAAAATGTTGCACAAACGGGGAAAATATATTCCTTTTGAAAGCTACCGTTGCGTGCGCTGCGTAAACGGTTAAAGTTACACAATAATCATGTATGACGAAATGTTCCTCTTAAAAGTTCTAAAAAAATATGTGATAGCATATGTCTATATTTTAAGGTTTACTCGCATTATTTGCGACGGTGTTTTTGTGAACATGGCATTTATCCTTATCCAAATAAATACGTTATTTATCTCAAGTATTTAATTTTGAACGAAATTGCTCTTACATCATTTGATTTCAATGAATATCTTAGGAGATATCACAGTTTTAAAATAACTCCGCAGCGAATTAATTTTATCAGGTACCGCGCGCGCATTTTCATAATGTGGAATGATGGGTGTGATGTGCTAGAATTATACTATAGGCGCCTACGACCTACTCTCTTTAATCCTCTCTCTTTCTTATGTGGCGCAGACGAAGTTGCGCGGGTCTGCTAGTAGTAAATAATACGACGACACGGCACGGTTGGCGCAGTGGCTAAGCGATTGGCTGCTGCGCTTCGTGTCGCGGGTTCGATTCCCGCACGGAACAAATATTTTTATGGGCTACAGGTAGTTGTTCCGGGTCTGGCTGTTTGTGAATGGGAGCTTAAATGTTTGTAAACGCACCCACGATACAGGAGAAATTCCTAGTGTGGGGCAAAGATTTAAAAAAAAAAAAAAAACTGGTAGGCAGGGACAATGACGCACAAACGCTCACGTAATCAGTAGGTACATCATTCCCAATTCCGCCACATGGAATTTTTTTATCTGTAATTTAAAAAAAAAACTTTCGTAGATTTTGTTCGTGTAGGTATTGCATTTTTGTAGGAAACAGCAGATTAAAAAGAAACCGATGAAATTTTATTCCTAAACAAAATATTTAATTCATAAAAAAAAGAGTTTTTTGATGCCCTTTTATAGTTTGTTGTTAGTTTTCTTATTTTAGGTTATTTAATAGTTTTTAATTAATTATGTATTTAGTTAGATAATTATTTAATGTTTATTGTAAGCCATAATAGATAACGAGTAAATAATGAAATGTGTAATTCATAAAATACTGCAAAACATATATCTTTTTATTCCTAATTCGCTGCATATTTTTCATAAACAATGTCTGTATGTTTATCAAAATGTCAAAGTAGAGATCCCTTTGACATTTTGTACTAAAATTGAATTTATTCGTCATAATATTTTGCTGACGCTGCTCGGAGAATATTGCAAAGCGTCCGTGGTCTATTAGGCCACGACTGCCACGGGTAACATATTGCATTACAAGTTTATTGTTTTAGTAATATATTGCAAACTTACATGATTTATTAGTTTATATATTGTTTACGAGAATATCATTTTAGTGAGTATGCACTCTGCTCAACGAAATAATATCTTTTATATGTTGTGGCGTTTTAGCCTGAAAGGGTTATGAATTTGTAATGTTTTCAAAGTAAAAGTTAGGAGTTCATAAAAGAGAGTTTTACGGCGCAATTTTTTTGTAAAAGGAATTGATTCTCAAGGATCCAATCGTCTAGTAACCCTCTGAAAGCAAAACATATTCTATATTTAGTGTGTATTAACGTTGACATTTATGTCAACGTAAAATTATAAAAAAAAACCGTTAGATATTATAATCTATCTCGCGAGATTGTAATCTGTCGAAAGATTGTGAACCGTAACATACTTTACAATTTAACGCATTACTTTTCGGTAGATTATAATCTGTCGAAATGAAACCGTCAAATTGTGAAATGGCATGGGACGGAACGCACCTCGCGCGCTGATTGGTTGAACGTCATGTGCCCCGAATTTTGTGCATATTTGTTTCAAATTCAAAATCATTTATTTGCTAATATGGGTAATTACATAAAGTTTTTATTTACACCAAGAAGACCAGGAACCTTTTATCAGACCTTTCCTACCTTTTTGTACACAAAACATTTTACTATCCGATTCTTTAATTATAACCTCGCAAGCTACCTCACTCACAGCTCGAGGTCTTGAAGAACCGATTAAATATTCAAGTCAATCTTTACTTAATCGAAGGCAGTTACCGGGTGACCCAATTATAGGTTCTCCTTCGTTCTAAGATACAATTTTAATCATTCATTATTTCCCGGAAGCTGAGTTAATCTATCCTAAATATTTGCACAAGTATCAGTTGGAAGACTGCCTTTAGAAATGCAAATGATTGGCAGTAATTGAATCAAAATATTAAGAGGATATAAGTCGGAAATTGTATGTTTTAGAATTTATTGCTTTAGTTGTAAGTAGGTAGGTAGGTTTATATAGTAATTTATAAATTGATCTAAATAAGTGTAATAATAGTGATACAAATAATTTCAAATGTTTGCATGTCGATTGGTAAAATGTGGCTGAGCTAAATGTAATCTTAAGAACTATTATGTATTACCCATTTTTGCAAAATAAAATTCTAATCTATTCTATTCTAGGTTGTCGTGATGGTATCAATGTTAAGGGTTTTTGAATGAAAGAAAGAAAGAAAACATATTTATTTGGCACATGCCACAAGTGCACATAACAAACAAAAAAAAACCAACCAATAAATACAAGGTTATTTACAACATTATTTTTAGTATATGCGAAATCTGAATATAGTTTGTTCAGAATAAGTAACTGAATCGATTCCAATAATTTTTAAACCATGTTATATTTTGCCAAAAAATATTTAAAAAAAATAAAAGTTGGACATCGAGCGACAGTACGTACCTATGGCAATCATTTAGGTACCTACTGCCAAATTATTATTATCAATGAGCTCAAGACGACGATGGAGGCGCGGACGCGTACGCGCCGCGTGGTAACCACGTTTTTGTGCGGACAACCAGATAACAGAACAAGCTTATAACTCTGTGATTTTTCATGATACAGTTTTGAAATTTTGTACATAGATTCTTTACATAAAATACTAGACACGTGTTTCAGGTTTCGCAAATACTAAAACTAATGTTGTATATTTTGGAATACAAGGTTGAGGGTTCGAACTTGGCTAGTACCTAAGTTCCTTGACAATTTTAGATTGGGATAAACACTAGAATCAAGTAGTACTAACACTAATGAGTTTTGTGTTGTACTCAAACTAAGTATTAAGATAATAACAGCCGCTCGAATCGATCTTTCTGTTAAGCCGCGCTTGCCTAGGTTGGTCCTTGGATGGGTTACCACCCATAAAATACTGAGTTTCCTCCGTGCCTTGGAAAGCAAGTTAAGCCGTTGGTCCCGGCTGTCATTTATTCATCGACCTGTGTGGCTGTGAATATTTAGCCACGAGCTCACTTACAAGGCTTTGAAAATGATTTTCACTTTTTAGGCTGTTTAATTTTCTCTTCCTACCTTCAGGAACTCAAACGACTTTTTTTCTTTTTTTTTCGGATGGGAAATCATCAAATGACCCCCCCCCCCCCACTCTGGGCGGAGCGGAAGGGAGTGTCAGACTTGTACTGACTAAAACTCATCCATGTTCCTTCTTTGCCCTTTGTGTTCCAGGGCCACGGTATCTCTTTCGAACAGTCCCGCAGCCCTGAGGCAACTCAAACGGCTTTCAGTCTTTGTTCTACAGTGTCAAAACCACTTCGCCGCCAATTAAGAGGCATCATACATCGAGTGTAAATCGCTGTTTAGCATTACGGCTTAGTCTCAAAGGGACGCTAAAGCAAACTTCATGAATATGCATGAATACGGAACATAATTATCTGAAATGTGATTACGTAGACCCCGTGCCAGAAACTTGATGGAGACTGTGATTTATTTGGTAGAATTTTTGGTTTATGCCTCAGTTTAAGTCTTGGGCGAAGGATTATCTTTGTGTCTTGGCCGGATTTGCGGTTGTAAGACTTCGGTAATGCCTTTCTTGTGTACGTTTTGAAGATGATATGGCTCTAATGGGTGCCCATCCAGTCTCTGTTCTGCATTTAAATTGCGTAGCACACTTTTGGTATAATTCGAAGGTTTTCGAACATAACTCGTCATTAATTGCTTCAAAATCAAGCATTGCGCTCTATAACTGGTAACAAATATTACTACACCGGGAATGTTCTTTTCCGAAGTTTCTGGTTCTATTAGACACTGAATATTGAAGACAATTTTGATTAGAAAAGAATCATTTTCAAAAGACATCTCTGAGTTACATGAAGTACTGTATGGGTTAAAAAATTGAGTAGAAGTACATATAGCACAAAAAGTACTACAGCCCCATATATGAAAAATGAAGAACTAACATCAAAATTCTAAATCATGCTATTAAAGTTATACAGGGTGTAAACAGACCCTTCACATACCCGTCAACCAAGCAATCTGTACATCACACTAAGTAACTTTACGCAAAAATTATTGCTGGGAATCGACTTTTTTTTTTGGGGTTATAATTTTATAAATCACGTTTTAAGGTAGGACTCGATGGAAAGCATTTAAAGCATTGTGCTGATGGATGGATTGAATAGTACGGGGGTCGTGAATCTTACATTAAAAACATGTATTTTAAAAAAAACTTGTGAAAAAGTTGGAACTTTGACCCCCAATATTTCTGTAACTAGAAGGTTCCCAGGTATGGTCTAGAACAAAAAAATGATCGCAAAGACGGTGAAAACAAGTGCCTTTCGTTTATGTTAAGGGTCTATTTACACCCTTTATAGAATAAAAATCCGACAACACCAGAGTCCTGTCGAGCAGTAGCCCACCAGACACAAAACCCGTCTGATCGGAGGACCTTACCTTTTCTATGAGGAGATAAAGAACTTTACACCCAGTTCTTCACACCCCTTTCCCAATGCTTCGACATAGGTAAAAAGCGTGCACCATAATTTACAACAAAATAATTGTAGCTTTAATTAAATCCCAATTGAAGCCTCATTTTCACGTAAACCCACATGACACATGACCTCATCGTCCACATTGTCCACACTGCTGGTCCAGGCTCTAATTCAGCCAGTCCGTAATTACTGGCAGCCCACGTGATTAGACACAGCTTCGTCGGGCGCTTTCAACAGATTATTACTTTTAAATTTTATTTCGCCTTTTGTTTCAATTCAATTAGTTCGTGATTGGAAGACTTAGGAAGAACATAACATAACATCACGCCTGTAATCCTCGAAGGATTAGGCAGAGGTATAAATAATAGTACGCCCAAATTTTGCCAGTAATGTATAAGGTCTATCTTTTCATACACGAAATATTTGAAGGGTAACTTCTATAAGTCGTAAAGTCGCCATAGCAACGAAAAAAAAAATTATTAGAGTGTTTTTTTTACGATATTATTTTAATTCTATAATTTTTTGAGACTTTTTGCATAAAACCTTTACTCCCATATTCTAACAATGGCAGTAGGTAAATACGACGTAGTAAACTAGCGTAATGGATGTTCAAAAATAAGGAGCTTGTATTTATTTTGTGGGTCAAGTAATTTTAAATTAATTATTTTTTGTAAAAATATACTCAGATAAAAAAAAAATCCCTTGAAATGGCTTCGTTATAGCCGTTAGATGATTCCCTGAAAATATTTCATGTATGAATAGGTAAACCTTGTATGAGTCACATATAATAGGCGTCAAGCCTATTGCCATCAACCGGGCCCAAATACTAATAAAACTAAGTGGCTGCTACTGAGAAGTTTCTGGTCGAAAAACCCAATAACACTTAGCCCGACTTGGCAGATCCAGGACCTCATGCTCGCAACCAGAGGAGAACCATGGAGCTTTTGCCGGTTCTTCTCCATAGGAAACGACCAACCCGAACCGTGCACCTTTTCACGACGTTTTATAAGTGCCCATACTGCCCTTGTAGGGTTTTTTTTTTTTTTCGAGTGGGATATCATCAAATGACCCCCTCACTCTGGGCGGAGCGGCAGGGAGTGTCAGACTTGTACTGACTAACCCATCCATGTTCCTTCTTTGCCCATTGTGTTCCAGGGCCACGGTATCTCTTTCGAACAGTCCCGCTGCCCTGGCAGGGCCTATGTAGGCTTATGTGAAATAAAGTATTTTGATTTTTTTGAGAGTTGGGAAGTTGATTGTTGCGAAGTTGTTTGTTGTTGTTGTTGAATCTTTGACTTTGAAATGTTTTAAAGCTGGTTTTAGGTTTGGGTTCAAAAGAACCGTAAAAGTACGTAAAATGAACCATTTAAACCCCGGAAACTCAAACAAAACTTGCTATAAAGCTTTAAAATGCTCATAAAAGCTAAAAAGGTCTTTTCATCGGCGAATCTAGAAAAAAAAAAAAAATACCAGCGTATTCATTGGGAACAATGATGAGCAACACTAGCGCAACATTGTTCTCGACTACATTTTGATGTTACTGGAAATTCTTTTGTTTACCGAGAATCATCATCTGCCTAGCCTTTTCCCAACTATGTTGTGGTCGGCTTCCAGTCTTACCGGATTCAGCTGTATATCAGTATTTTACAATGAGCGACTGCCTATCTGACCTCCACAGCGCAGTTAGTATTAGGTTATACGGCACACCTTGGTAAGACTGGCTGTCGGACTTTCGGGCCACCTGTGACGACAGTCAAATCTAGTCTATTTTCACTAACGGCCGGCGACAAGACTACATCAAGATTATCAACGTTTGGCTCAGCGTCATTTTGAAAATCCTACCCCCGTAGCATGACCACCGTAGACAAGGATTTCTTTGACGTAAGAATCGACAAAATGACAGATTGTGTCGACACAATGATAGATTTCTTTGCACTATCGATTATTCTGTCGATTCTTCCGTCAAAGAAATCCTTGTCTACGGTGGTCATGCTACGGGGGCTACAGTCATATACGTACTCGTAGGTACACAAAAACAAAAAGCACTACATTATTAAGTCGCCGAGTGTGTGTGAATTGACATTAAACATCGAAAGTATCAGGCAACATTAAATCTCCTGCTTGCATAAGATACTTTTTCAAATATAGAAGGACCATTCGTTTTTGTTTTTATGCGCAGATGACTGGCAAATATTGTGTACCTACCAATTTCCCAACATGGAGTAAAACATTAGCCTCACAAAATCGCTTTACAAAGCTCCAGTTCAAACTCCAAATTATAACAAACATAAATCGTAGGAGTAGCTTCATATATTGAGACCAGAAGCCCTAGCACGAATGTGCGGAGGAAACGTATCCGAAAGACAAACATTTTTACAATTGAAAATATTAGACTTGCACTCAATATTTACTTAGGTCTCAGACTATTCATATTAATTGGTGATATAATACTTATAATTTTACAAGTATTTACACTAAAGGCTACTCCTGTTTTCGATTAAGAAACCTCAGAGGGTTCCGTCAATACCACTGTACAATATTTAACACATTTTTTTCAAAACTTCACAAAGTGCACGTTTCTTGTACGGGATCCTCCTTTAATTTTACTATTTGTAGTTATAGCGGCCACCAGAGTAAAATACAATTAAATTTCAGTAAAAGTGTCTGATACGATTCAACAACGATTGACAGACGGACGGACAGACAGCGGAGATTAGTTACAGGGCATCTTTTGGGTATGAAACCAAAAAACATTAAAATTCAGGTTACGTTTTATCCGCACGTTTGTGCTGGGCCCACAGGCGCCAGGCGGCCATGTTTGCGGCACGGCATGAGCTGTCTCTGAAACACGTTTACCGCAGTGAATTGTTGTATTACGGAATAATGTCCTACTGTTCTGTAGCTTATCTCTCTGGACTATTCTATTATTGAATAGTTACTTTCTCGGTTTGCTGTCATTTCATTCCATTGTTATTACTAAGCAAGTAAGCAACTTTCACCCTTGAATTTGTCGAAGGGTTAAAGAGAAGTGTTAAGAATGTCCTCATTTCGATAGTAATGTTGCGGTTTATGTAACAGATAGTGAGCCTATTGCCATAAATTTGACCAATAATACAAAGGTTTCGGAAAAATAGTTTATGGAATAAATTGATAAACTTTTCTCTTTCCTGGGATCGAACTAATCGCCTGAACCAAGAAAAATCAAGGGCCATTTTTAAACATATCATGCCAGTAAACATCATCATTCAGCGGGCTCTAGAAGCACGCTGTGGTGTGGGTAGACTGATAAGTAGGTCGCGTGATGTCACCACTGGCGTACTTGCGATTCATTCCAAGTCCGTACTAATGACCGGATCCGATACTTCACAAAAAACTCCAGAGGGCGTGAATTGGTGGTAATTGTCCCTATATTGTTATTTAATTCTACAATGAGTTTCAATGCCATAAGTTTGAAATGAACTTTCGATAGCGTATGTCAGTTCCATACATTATTGAAGTCCCATCGTGGTAATCCTTGTTAAATTTTCACTTTGTCAAAACCCTTAGTTCACTGTACCAAAACCCCTTTAAAACTTACCCTAAAAACTACAAATAAAACAAAAACAAAACAATATTAAACGAAAACTAGAACAGGAACATTTATTACAAGTAAATGACAGTTGTGAAACGGAACGCGGCGGGCGGCGGTGGCCCGGGAAAATGGCTTAATCTACAGAAAAACCGTTTGTAAGGGGATGTGCGACTAATTGAGTGCGACTGTGCGATTAATCGTGTGTGATGTGCGATTAATTGTCGGGAGTACGAGAACGTGTGGTGTGTAATTGTGGGTTTTCAAAGGGTTAAGGTAGAAGGATAATCTTTTGTAGTTCTGTAGTTATTTTAATAGGCACTAGTAGAAATAATAGTGAGGGTATGTGACAATCTGAGTTTAAGGCGAAAACGCCAGTATAGCCCGCGAAATTCAATTTTTTTTAGGTTTTTTGCAATTTGCAGGTCAGTGTCATGTATGTTGAAAAAAATATGATTCGCGGCCGTAACACGTATGTATTTACAAAATGACAATCATTAAAATCATCAGAACAACTCCTTTGAGTTCAGTTAATCCCATTGAATGTTTATTTCATGAAAAATCATTCAATACGATTAAATAATGTTTCAATGATTTTAATGAATATAACTCCGTAAAGCCATATTTGTTACGGTCGCGAATCATATTTTAATTAAAATACAACCTGACACTGACCTTCAAATTACAAAAAGAAAGTTTTAATTTCACCTTAAGATACTTATTTCTGTTTTCGGCGGTTTGTACTAACAAAAACAAAAATAGCAACCGCCAGCAACGTGCAGTATGACCAGATATATAAATGTGGACGAAACGAAAGTACGTTAGGATCGTAACAGGTGGCGTTCTGTAATTTCTGCTTATCCTCGTTGGAAAAAGGCGTGACTTTATTTGAGTATGTGGGAAAATAGGTCACACCATAGATAAATATTAGCAAGGCGACAAGAAAGTAGGTTGTAAGACTGATTACCTATTGACTGAAGGACGTTTTCAAGTATAACCTCCTAACTGTCGCCGTGGAGGCTATTCCAGTGAATCAATATTGTAGTGTTTAACATTATCTGTTTGAACTTATACTGTCACTTACTTGATATCTTCCGTGATTGTTCATTATTTCGAGCTCCCGAAGTTTCGACGCTGTTGCAACACGGAAGATATCCCGTAAGTGACAGTATAAGTTTAGTTGTAAACCGTGAAAGCTTAAAACAGTGTTTGATAAATTGTTAGTATCGAAATCAGCTATTAATTTAAGCTAAGCCAGAGGCCCGGGCGACATAAAAACTCTGACACCAGGTTAGGCACTAACCACGCAAAAAAGAAGCAAGAAGAACATAAACTTCCCATGTAAAAGGGGCGAGCCTATTCTTATCAACCAGACACACCTCCTGACTCCGAGCTACTACTAAAAAAAATCTCATTTTCACTTGAATTAGACGGTACGGTTGGCGCAGTGGTTGAGCAATTGACTGCTGCGCTTCGTGTCGCTGGTTCGATTCCCGCACGGATAAAATATTTGTATGGTCTACAGGTAGTTGTTCCGGGTCTGGCTGCTTGTGTATGTGAGCTTAAATGTTTGTAAACGCACCCACGATACAGGAGGAATTCCTAGTGTGGGGCAAAGTTTAAAAAAAAAAAAAACTCATAAGTGAAATTACAATGGTCAGCACACATCACTTCTTCAATTGCATGTCTTTGCCATAGTAAAGTTATAACCAACTAAATGTGAGTTAGGGTGCGTCCACATCTGGCGAATGTGCAGCTCGCGAGCCTATATTTGGTGCGCCGCTCTAGTGCAACCCTAGTAAAGCTCGAGTGGGGCGCGCGTGCAGCGCGCGCGCTACTCGTGCGCACATTTGCGTGAACTTGAGCCTCAGTTTTGAATTTGCTTGAATTTGTGAGGTACATCGCGGCCGGCACGCGCGCAGCTCCTGCGCCGCTCGAGTACGGCGCGTAGAATGCGCGCGAGCGGCGCGCGGACGGCGCAGGGGCTGCGTACGAACATAAAATGCACGCGCGCAGATCGCAAACGGCTCGCGAGCTGCACATTTGCGGCACATTCGCCAGATGTGGACGCACCCTTAGAAACATTTTATGAATTTTCTAAGTGATCTTTCACTGAGCGTTGTCAAACACATATTTGGCGTACATTTTTGATGTTTTAAACTATGCAATTCAACAATACAAGCTTAATGTGCGTTAAATTTCCATCGATGTAGTACAAACGGTTTCTGAGTGAAATAGGTATGTGACCTCCAAACGGACAGTCCGACATGACGAATTCGTAAACGTTTTTCCGTTTGGCTACGGACTGCTCAAAATCTATAACTTACCATGGATTAACAACCATTACATCGGTTGTCAAGTGATAATTATACAATACGCACATCATCATCATCTGCCTAGCCTTTTCCCAACTATATTGGGGTCGGTTTCCAGTCTAACCGGATGCAGCTGAATACCAGTACTTTACATGGAGCGACTGCCTATCTGACCTCCACAATCCAGTTGGTACTGGGTAATACGATACCCCTTGGTAAGACTGGTTGTCAGACTTTTTGGGCCACTGACTGCCTTACGACTGTCAAAGATCTACAAATGACAGCCGGGACCAACGGCTTAACGAGCTTTCCGAGGCACGGAGGAAACTCGGTATGTAATGGGCGGTCACCCATCCACAGACCAACCTAGCCAAGCACGGCTTAACCTAAAGATCGACCCGAGCGGCTGTTATTATTTAGCCACGAGCCCCTATACAATACGCACATGAATCCGAAAAATCAGAGGTGCGTGTCTTGGGTTCGAACTCCAGACTTATGACTTGTCAGTCGACGGTCACACCAGTAATTATACTATCACTGCTTATATAATTATTCCTATTGTATTATCACTTGCTTCGGTGTAGGAAAACATCGTGAGGAAACCAGCATGCCTGAGAGATATTTCTCAACGGCTTGTGCCAAGTCAGAGGCCCATGGGTGGCATAAAACTCTGACACCAGGTTAGGCACTAACCACACGATAAAGAAAGATCTGTTGTCAAGCCATTGCATATATTAAGTTGTTATGTACAGAGACCTCGCGTGATCTTGGCTCTGAATAGGGGGTGCCTCAATAGATCATTTCCGTCGCCGCGAGTAAACCAACGGATTAAATATTAGTGTTAGGTGTTAAGGCGGAATTTATTGCGTTCGCCTGTATGTCTGTAGGTACGGGAAATAAGGTACGCGAGAATAATATTTTCGTGTAGTGTCAGTCCCGACTTACGAACAGTAAATCGTGGGTTCGAACCCAGGCAGGCCTTATAAACTTGTAGATATTTTGTTATTTTGTTATTTACGGTTTTTCGATTTCCTTTACATGTGCTGTATTATATAGATTTCCTTTACATTGCTTTTTGCCAAATTTCATGATTCTAGCTCAATGCGAAGTAGGTATCTATAAATTTTGATGCCCTTGAGTGTGTCGAAATTTTTTTGCTGCATAAACGGCCGTATCTTTTTTTACGTTAACCTAGAAGTTTAATTTTTTCACAGCTTCAAGATACTGTAGACTTGAGTATATGGTTTTATTTTCAACTCGATACCTGTACGCGTTTCCAAGATAGAGGGTCTTGACAGACAGAAAGACGGACATCAAAGTGATCCTATAAGGGTTACGTTATTTCCATTTGAGGTGCGGAACCATAAAGTGGAAATTAACTTTACTTCCGGAAGTCGGTGACTTTTGTTTTTATCATTGACTTTTTTGCCACCGACTTTAGTAACCTAATGTAGTAAAAGGTTCGCTCAAATCGGTAGGGAAAAATGACGTCCGTGGCTCCGGACTGACACTTCGTAGTATTTGTATAGGTGCGTCGGTGGCATCCATACAAATACTACTGAAGTATCTGTTAATGTGCGGTGTCTACATTTTGCATAACATCATAATCACGCCTATAATTCCCGATGGGCTAGGCAGAGTTGTACCTAGTAGTACACCCATATTTCGCCAGTTATGTTTACGACCCATGAACTAGGGGCCTATTGCCATCAACCGGACACAAAATCAAACCGTGACTGCCACTAAGAAATTCGTAATGAAAAACCCAATAAAAATTTGGCCGACCCGGGAATCGAACCGAAGACCTCATCCTCAGCAGTCGCGATTGCGACCACTAGACCAACGAGGCAGTCGATAAATGATTAAATAGAAATATGTGAACTTTTTTCATCATTCAGAAAAGCGAGCTCTTTGCTTTTGATTCTTATACGGGTCTCGGACCTGATATAGATGAAATCATTAATGATTGATTATTTATTATTGATGATTTTTTAATTGAATTTATTTATTTATTTATTATTGTTAATTTAATTTAATATTAACATTAGGCTAAGTCATACTGCTACTAACATACTATGGATTTTTGATCTGAAATAAAATATTTGAATTTGAATAAATGAAAAATCATCTACCTAAAGCTTTATCAGCGACTATATATTACGATCAATCATGGCCTTGTATTACGGCATGCTTTATTTAAATAAACAACACTAATGTACTGTAACTGAAAATTACCGGTATAGTTCAGATTGTTATTATTACTGCGATTATAGGAATTATGGGCTTTTTCCGGCGCACTATCGCGTTTTGAGGGTTAAATAACTTAATAATGGGTAAACTTGGTAACATTATTTTGGTTGGATAATTATTTTCGTATTTCATTTGTTTTATAAAGAACTGTTTTTTTTTTTTTTACATTTTTTGTTTTGTATAATTGAATTTTGTTTTAAAAGTTAATGTGTTATTTGTATTAAACCCACAGGAAGCATACCAAAAAATGTAATGTGTGTATATACCTACTACAGCGACAAATTCTTCACAAATCTATAGTGGAAAAAGACCTATCATCATCTGCCTAGCCTTTTCTCAACTATGTTGGGGTCGGCTTCCAGTCTAACCGGATGCAGCTGAATTCCAGTATTTTACATGGAGCGACTGCCTATCTGACCTCCACAACCCAGTTAGTCCTAGGAACTACAATAGCCTTGGTAATAATTACTATTAATACTAACGGGATATTTACCATGTTTACTGTTTGTGTTTGTTGTTTATCGGGAACTCATAACAAACAGTAAACATGGTAAATATCCCGTTAGTATTAATAGTATATGTTAGTGACCATGATAGTTTAAAATCTTATAGCCTTGGTAATACTGGTTGTCAGGACTTTCGGGCCACTGACTACCTGTAACGACCGTCAAAGATCTACAAATGACAGCCGGGACTAACAGCTTAACGTGCTTTCCGAGTCGCGGAGGAAACTCGGTATGTTATCGGAGGCCACTCATCCACGGACCAAAAAAAAGAAAAAGACCTAGCGGAACATAATTAGGCCTCCCACTAGGTGGACCGATGACCTCGTAAAGATTGCAGGGATCCGCTGGATGCGAGACGCACGGGACCGGTCAATGTGGCGACACTTGGGGGAGGCCTATGTCCAGCAGTGGACGTCTTTCGGCTGAAATGATGATGATGATCATGATGATGGAACATAATTCACTATCAATTAATTTAACTGATTGCAGTCTACTGTTGACAAAGGCCTCTCCCAAGGCTGCTTCAAACACGAACTCAATGCATTTATTTCAATTAGACCATTAAAGGCACTTTTGAATGTAAAATATAATAATAAAAGCGAACCTACAGTCGCAGTCATAAGGCATAATAACTTGTGAAAGTACTGTAGTTGCCAATTCCAAAGCGTAGATCTCTGGAGAATGGAGAAGAATGGGCAAGAAACTCCATGGGCACTCTTTTAAATCAAAATATTGTTACAAAATCTTGGTAACATAATTCATGTAGGGATTTTTTACATAGTTTACGTTTAACGTTTACGTTTTTCTACATAGTTCTCACATATTATGTGAGAACTATGTAGAAAAACGTGTAAGTTAAGAGCTTCAACACCCTGACATCCACCTTCTGCAACCAGTCTGACCCAACCACTTTTTTAAAGACGTCGCTCGTTCTAGCTGGAGGGTGCTCAACATTACTTGCCGTGTGAGCACTCCACTCCAGGTCTCGTATGATCCAGCGATACTCTCAGCATAATTATTAACAGGAATCCCATTAAATTCCCAAATACATATTTTGCTTTTCTGTAGGCTAAAAAAATAATAACGAATAAGCATTTTCCCATCAAACTCAGCACGCCAGCCAGACTCAAATTTTACTACAGTAAGGCGCCTGTCATACTGTTGGCGAGTAGCGAGAAGTGGGCAGAGCTACAGTCCTTTCGAAATACCTCTGATAGCAACCCAAATACAACCTTATTATAACGCTAAAAAGATCGCTGTTATTTTAACAGACCGCTTTCAGTGGCAGAACCCTATTCTTCTATCTTATTGTGATGAGAATAGAGATCAAATTTTGTAAAATGACTATGACAGTTTCTCGTCAGCGCGCGGCGGTGTGAACAGTCAACGATTAACTGGATCTCTTTTACTGATAGTGGACTTACAATCTTTTATATGGATTTTGTGTGAGAAACTATTCGATGCCTCGTTGATTTTGCGGTTGCAATCTCGATTGCTGAGAACGAGGTTTCGATTCCTGGGTCAAGAAAATTGTTATTGCGTTTTTCCATCAGATATCTCTCATTAGCAGCCACGGACTCAGGATTCGTGTCCTGTTGATGACAATACATAACTGGTGAAATGTACTGGTGTAATGTTGGTGTACTATTAGGTACAACTCTGCCAAACCCTTCGGGGATTACAGACGTGATGTTATGTTATGTAAAATATTCGATAGCTATTCGCTTTCTCGCTTACAGTAGGACAGTTGCCTAAGTATTTTAATAAAATAATTTTACGATATAAAGGTACCTAATCCAGTAGATATTGCTTTATTTCGTTTTATGACAGGGCGCTGGCCATTTGAATAATGTCGCCAGTAAAATAAAATGAAAAAAAGTTTGCATTTCAGTGTCGCTCCGCAGTTCTGTGCATTGGAAATTAAAAAAAAAAAGTAAAACCTGATTTTATGTGTTTTTACTTTATGGATCGGAGGTACTGAGTTGGAGTGGTTTGCAGTTTTTTGCTCAGGCTATTAGAAGAAAATGACTGGGATATATCATTATACTAAGTGGCTTTGTAAAGGGTCTGTTTACACCCTGTATTATTACAATACAGGGTGTAAACAGACCCTTTACAAAGCCGTCAACCAAGCATTCTGTACATCAAACTAAGTAACTTTACGCAAAAATTATTGCTAGGAAACGACTTTTTTTTGGGGTGGAAAATCACGTTTTAAAGTAAAGTGTAAAGTAAAAATCTTACATTAAAAACATGTATTTAAAAAAAAACTTGTGATAAAGTTGGAACTTTGACCCCCAATATCTCCGTAACTAGAAGGTTCCCAGGTATAGTCTAGAACAAAAAATGATCGCAAAGACGGGGAGAACAAGTGCCTTTCGGCTATGTTAAGGGTCTATTTACACACTTTATAATTAAAAAAATTCTAACTGTTGCAATCTCAAGTTAAAGAGCAATAGGTACTGAGTTCGACCTCTACTCATCGCATTTTTGTCACGAGAATTTAGAATAATAATAGTAAACTAACAGCTATTAGTCAGTATTAAAATAATATAATTTTTAATACTTTTTGTTTCAAGTTTTTCAAGGTTTACTGAGTTTAATGTTCACACAGTCATAGTCCTAATTCTTCATAGTCCATTTAAATATAAATCAACCGAGTAAATGGCAGACCATTTCCTCCTTTTTGACGCTGAATATAAAAACGCCAGTCCCAATATAAAATAATAATAAAACGAATCCTGAAACTTATTAAAAAGGTCCACAGTCTATTTCCGTTACAAATTAAATAAATTAAAAAAGGTAAAAGCAAAGTTGAGTAAAAAACGGCTGAAACTCGATCATGAAATTACATTTTCTGTTATTTTAGACTTGTCGCGTTGTTGAGATGACGAAGGACTTTTTTCGCTGACTGTACAAAAAAATAGAAGGATAAGTACGTTGGCTGGTGATGAGAGACACTTAAGTGCCCACCTAACCTAGTTATTTATTTAGTTAGATGAATACTTACGTCGGTCAACGGGTCGCATTCAAACTTGAACTTAATCACGGTATGACTACGTTCAAATTAAGTTACGTTAAGACACGCATTGAACACCACACTAGTCCTTTAAATCCGGTTTTTTACGATGTTTTTCTTTTTATTTACAATAAGTATGTGTCCAAGAAAAAATTGCACAATACATTAATGACATTTTGACTGTATAGAAATATTCACATGGTATGTTAAACCGAAATATTTTTGACTTTTACATAATCGTTAGCGCTGTATACAGTATGTCACTTTATTGTCGAAGCCCTCTTAAAATCAAATATTTGTTTTCTCAAACGCCTACATAAGCACTTAAAAGGTGCACGGTTCAGGTTGGTCGTTTCCTATGAACAAGAACCTGCAAGAAACTCTATGGTTACTCTTTTAAAATTATTTGGTTTTACAATATTACTATGTTACAGCGTTAGTACCTACTTAAGTATGGGAAGACAGCGTAAGCCCGACAAAAAAGGATGATTTCCACCAAACGGCTCGCATCGCAGCGGATCGGAACGGATTTTACAATCTTTAAACGATATTAAATCGCGTACACAGTACTTAAAATCTATATTACTAAGCCGCGCACAGCAGCTTGACCGAGGGCGTATTCTGTGACACGCGATCGTAGCCGAAAGTATACGTCTACGCACAATTGGCTTCGTTCGCCTGTCGTCGTATCCGATCGGATCCTTTCAAGCCGTGGCCGGGCAGCACCACTCATTCTCACACATTTTCTTCTTCTTCAAATGCCAACAAAACTACGTCAACTTCAACCATTTTCAAAAATTAGAACACATCAACACGGTAGGGATGAAACTATTTGACTAGGCGTTCGCAAGCGACGGTACGGACCCGATCGTATGCGTCGACATCCTACCGGATCCTGTCCGACCCGATGCGATGCGAGCCGTTTGGTGGAAATCATTCGATATTAACCCTTTAAGAGACATCTGGGAATCGGAAAATAATGCCAAATAGGCATAGGCATTATTGGTAAAAAAAAAAAAACACTTTTTTATTTTTTTTATGTTCTTTGAGTATTTAATGAGTGATTGATAAGTCTTTAAATAACCGTTGTACAACAATAGAATATCTGCTAGGAACACATTATTTAATTAATGAGCTGAAAAATATGGTGGGAAAATTAACAACAACGAACAATGACTAAACAAAATATTTGCTTATCTAAGCAGAAATGTTGTTTGGTACCAAAATAACTGTCACCCGCCCAAACCATGCCCCTTTATTTCCAATAATAATAATCTCAAAGCAATCAAAAATACCTGAAGGTAAACCAGACAGCAATCTTCAAAGGCATCTGGAAGTACCACACTCTAATCAGGCACCCGCATTGTGAGACAATAATCACAGGAAGGGACCGAGCCAACATTGTAGGGAATACTTCGAGTGTAAAGATTAAAAGAAAATAAAGGGAAAACGGAACTTTGTCGTATTTCGGTTTAGGAGAAGATATCGTGAAGTCTTTGCGTCCAAAAATATCGTAATAACATCAGCTAACAGAATGAAACAAATTGAATCTTTTACTGTCACTTACGGGATATCTTCCGTGATTGTTCATTATTTTGAGCTCCCGATATTTCGGCGCTGTTGCAAGCGCCATGATCGCGGGTTGACACATACAACTGCAACAGCGCCGAAATATCGGGAGCTCAAAGTATTGAATAATCATGGAAGATATCCCGTAAGTGACAGTATAAGTTTCGTTGTAAACCGTGAAAGCTTAAAACAGTGTTTGAAAAAATTGTTTGTGAAAAGAAGCGTTTGAAACAAGAATGTTCATTCTTCGTGTGGTTATTCGCTAATCTGGTGTCAGAGTTATTTATGCCACCCATGATCCTCTGACTTAGCTTTACATACGGTCGAGAAATATCTCTCAGGCATGCTGGTTTGGTTTCCTCACGATGTTTACCTTCACCGAAGCAAGTGATAATTATACAATAAACACATAAGTCCGAAAAATCAGTTAGTGGTGCGTGTTTTGGGTTCGAACTCGAGGCCTTGACAGGCCGACGGTCATGCCACTAGGCTAAAAAGGAAGTTTCTAAAGCTACATAGCTTGATACTGCACTTGATATCGAGCCTTGCCTGTCTTGTTGCTTGCACAGGAGCTACTGGACGCTATTGTAAGTACCCAACTCGTCGCCAAATTTCGGGCTGACTCAATTTAAATTTTCATCGACACACTAAGGGTGGTCCTTCACCGCGAGCATTCATCTGTAATGAAACGTTACAGATCCGAGAATTACATCACTGAAGGAGGAAAACCGAGCATGTACCGTGCGCAGCCTGTAATGATACAATCTGTAGTATTTTGTTACAACTTGTAACATCAATGCGCACCACTTGTAATTGAGCGTGCTGCCACAGAATAAATAGTATTGTAACGTAATGCTCGAAATCGAATCTTAAATGTTACATTACAGGCGAATGCTCGTCAGTCAGGCAGGCAGTATTGTAACGTAATGCTCGAAATGGAATCTTAGATGTTACATTACAGGCGAATGCTCGCGGTGAGGGACCACCTTAAGAAGAAGAAAGCTACATAGTTCCCATTTAGAGACTATTCGAATTTAAAACTATCTAAAATCTAGTCTGTGAATAACCCTTTTAAAGTTTTTCGCTTTGATTGGAAACTTATTTTAGCACTAATTCATTTACGCGACGAACTTTCTCGAAGTGGAAACGTGAATAGAATGGTCAGCCATTTTAGTTTTAGCTGACGTAGAACTGAAAGTGTAAAAGTTGTCACTGAGTTGTTAGAAAATGGGGCGAGTGAATTTAGTCTACCGGAGAGACAGTATAAGAACTATTTTATCCACAAAAAAAAAAAGCTACCAAAGGAATTTTCTTAGTAGCAGCCACGGAATATGGATTTGTCCGGTTGATGAACATAATTGGCGAAATGTGAGTGTACTATAATTGGGTATACCTCTGCCTAACCCATCGGGGATTACAGGCGTGAAGATCTTATGTTATCAAACACTGTTTAAGCTTTCACGGTTTACAACTAAACTTATACTGTCACTTACGGGATATCTTCCGTGATTGTTCATTATGTTGAGCTCCCGATATTTGTGCGCGTAGCAAAAGACAAAGAAAGAGGGTAGATAGATTTGTCTGCTCTTAACAATTTATTTTCCATCCACCCGCATTCTCCAGTCAACCCGCGATCATGGCGCTTGCAACAGCGCCGAAATATCGGGAGCTCAAAATAATGAACAATCACGGAAGATATCCCGTAAGTGACAGTATAAGTTTATCTTATGTTATGTTTTTTTCTACAAAAATGCTTAGTTGTACAGTTTTAAGTACCATTTTTTTTACTTTAACATAAGTATTTTTACCAATAAAGGATTCTTATTTTGACACTGTACAACATCAAAAAACAAAGACAGGTGGATGATGGCTCCCGTACTTTTTTGATCTTTCCATAAAGGTTATCACTGATAGAATGGCACATTACCTAGGCCCTCGTGTAGTCACATGTATGCTGGTTGAATATAATTTGAGATCCTAGAATTCTGGTTATCTTCTTAATTTCTTACAAATCGACAAAGAGGAGAGCGGACCCACAAGAAGAAATTTTATTTACATGAACTTATCTACTCTCGTACTCAGTAACATGAACTTACATTTCGTGGTCTGGACGTACAAGGTCACATTGCTGACCTTTAATGTTCTTTATTCGGTACTAGCTTATGCCCTCGGCTTCGCCCGCGTAGATTTCGATAATTGACGCACGGCAACATACCACCGGGGATATTTTTTTTTTTTATGTTTTCATTCGGGTTATTTACTATATCTGTGCCAAATTTCATCCAAATCCGTTCAGTACTTTTTGCGTGGAAGACTAACAAACATCCGTCCTTCCGTCCGTCTTCACAAACTTTCGCATTTATAATAGTAGTAAAAAGTAAGATAAGATATAAATCATTTCATCAACAACGACAGCTTTTAAACTCAACAACGGATTTCTTGGAAGTTCCAGTCCTTTACAAGATACAAAATCATTTGAACAACCTCTTTTGAGGACATTACTTAAACTAATGAAATGGAAACTTTTTCATAAAATTACTTTTTCTTTCTTATCTTGTTTTTCCCTGATGAAATCTACTCCGAGGTCGGACAGTCGGTATCTCTCAAGGTTTTTGTCTGGATTTTAAATAAAAGCACTATACAAGGTGGAGACGACAATACGACAATTTTGGCAAAGGTTTTTGAAGTAGCGAGTTGCCAACATGTGTTTAGCGTTTATACCGATGCGGGATTCGTTAACCTGTTGGTGGTAGCCTATTATCTACACTATGTAGAAAATGCTAAAAATGAAAAATAACGTCCTGTGAATAAACTGCATACAAAATTCAATCAAAAATATCCAGTAATTTTCGATTGAATTTTTGCATGCAGACTGGGAACGTCATGAGTTACATACAGTTTAATTTATTGTCGCATTGTCGTCTCCACCCTGTATAGTTTTCGTAATCAAATAAGACTTTTTCTTACTTCTCAAAAATACGTGCTGAAAGAGCTAACTCATAAACTACTCAAGCAAAGATAATAAAAATATGAGGCTGCATCCACCTAATCAGAAAAGAACCACGGAAATTGGTCTAGTAATCATAGAGTAATCGGTGTGCATATATGAAAAAGATGCTTCGTTGATGGTCATATACAATGTTAACTGACTTAAAAAAAAAGGAGGAGGTTATGTATACTATACATAACCTCCTCCTTTTTTTGACGTCGGTTAAAAGTACATTTGCGCCGCATACCTCGTACTGTCTGGTCATACCTTAATAGTTTAGGAACCAGGCCAACATGCCTGAAAATCATCAAATTTAATTATTACGCTCCTTAACCGATCCTCTTCAAGTACGGAACACGATAATTATCTATTGAACCGCAAAATCCATGGAAATATTATATTTATTAAGGTTTCTGGTTCCAAAAAGATGTGATGTGTTCAAGTTCATTAATTAGCATAGCCAGTCTTTTGTAACTTAATGAGATTTGAAAGTTTTGGTATTGAGCCGTTTTTTCTTTTGAACTTAATTAAAATATTAGGACTTTTTACAGTACTGTTTTATTAAAATTCAGATCAAGGATCATTGCCCTGCCTCTTAAGCTTAGAACTACTGCCTGTCTGACCTGCACAACAGTGTTACTGCATAATACGATACGCCTCGGTAAAACTTACAGACATTCTGGTTTATGACTACCCATAACGGCTCATCTGCCTAGCCCTTCCCCAACTATGTTGGGGTCGGCTTCCAGTCTAACCGGATGCAGCTGAATTAGTATTTTAGACGGAGCGACTGCCTATCGACCAAGTTAGTACTGGGTAATACGATACCCCTTGGTAAGACTGGTTGTCAGACTTTTTGGGCCACTGACTGCCTAACGACTGTCAAAGATCTACAAATGACAGCCGGAACCAACGGCTTAACGTGCTTTCCAATGCACGGAGGAAGCTCGGAATGTAATGGGTGGTCACCCATCCACAGACCAACCTAGGCAAGCGCGGCTTAACCTGAAGATTGATCCGAGCGGCTGTTATTATTTAGCCACGAGCTCCTCGACTACCCACAGCGACTGTGATGTATAATTAACAACCCAATAAACTGAAACTTAAGCAGTTTTGTTCCAATACTAAACACGTTCTATAACCTACTTTCCTGCCTACCCCACTTCCATGAACGACTCGTGATGTGTTTCTAATTAAGTTTCCAAGTCTACCGGCACTTTGACGGTACGTTAATTACACATCGCAGTTTGCGATCAACGTTTTACACGTGCAAGATGGATACATTATGTAGAATAATCTGTATCGTATGTAGGATCGACTTCGAAACTTTAACCGTCAATATAGGGTTAAGTACGTCAAAAATGTCAGGTATTAAATAACGAGCGATTATTGAGACAAAATGTAAAAGTGACTTTTTTATTTATTATATTATTAGGTCTACAAACAATTTTTCACACTGGGTACAGCGACATAAATCGTTAGAAAAATTAAATTACAGCGCAAGAATTACTTAAAGGTAAACACCATTAAATATGCACAAAACAATAAATTCGGAAAATAAGCTAAGCTTAGTAAGTACTAAGCGCTAATATTCAATTAAATGACAAAATCGATTAAGAATAAGGTTGATAAATTCATTACAATGGTAACATTGGTAAATTGCTTAAGGAAACTCAAATTTTCTTGAGTGTCAGGTTTTGTGTTGATTAAAATACGATTCGCGACCGTAACGAATACGGCTTAAGAGAGTTATAATCACTTAAATCATCAATAGAAACCTATAGGTTTATTTATTTGATTCCATTGTCGCAGAACGGTTGGCCGATGGGGCCGAAAAGTTCTGAAGTGGCGACCGCGAACCGGAAGAAGTTGCGTTGGAAGGCCTCCCACTAGGTGGACCGATGACCTGGTAAAGGTTGCAGGGATCCGCTGGATGCGAGACGCACGGGACCGGTCAATGTGGCGACACTTGGGGGAGGCCTAAGTCCAGCAGTGGACGTCTTTCGGCTGAAATGATGATGACGATGATGATGAATGACTTTTTCATTTTGAATTGATTGAAATGGATTAAATGAACTTTATTATAGTTCTGTAAAAACATACGTGTTACGGTCGCAATCATATTTTGCATTTAACGGGGGGTCACACATCCACAGACCATCCAGACCAGGCCAGACCTAGGTAACTGCGGCTGAACCTGAAGATTCATTCGAGCGGCTGTTAAATTTATTTAGCCACGAACTCCTCTCGCTGTACTTATCTACTTTGATAAACACTTCAGCAATCTAAACCGGGCTTAACGTTTTCTTAAGCTGATGGTACACCGTAGACATTACAACGATGTTTATCTTTTGGATCTCCAATATAATATGAAAAGCATCCATTGGAATATCAGCCATTGTATTAGGTTACTTTAAGCCCTGCAGACAATCGGAGAAGTCGACTACGTCCTGTTACATTTTGATATTTATCTTGACGTTGATTTTACTCCTGCAATTTAAGCTGGTAGAAAAATATTACGTCAGCAACTGCTATATTGATTTTCAAAATTTTCAGTATTTTATTCGGTTGTTTCTTTGTCCTTTCAGTTGTCGCAAGATTAGTATTTTAAGTGATACATTTCAAATTTTGAGTACGCTCATTTTTTTTTTCGGAGCTCTCATTACTACTCTTTTTTATTTTTTTTTGTTAATCCTATACTGTCCGACTGCTGTCTTCCCCAATTTCTTTCATGAACTAGGTATAATATTCAAGAATATATTAAAAACTAAAATACAATAATGTTGAAAACTGCTCGTGTATAGAACATCCAATTTGCGACGATCACGCGATACTATAAAGTTGCTTTATCGCTTGTGGGCTACCTTATACTCATATTTGAACTTCCCACAGTATGAACAAGTTGGACGTAGTTGCAAGCTAGCTTTTATAGCCCCGACATAAATGTAGTCGTTATTTTAGACATGTTAGGAATGATATTCGTTGTTTTGCAAAGTGAATTTAATTTTTCAGAAGCATTCATTTTAAAACATTACAGAGAAATCTTTAGCGAATTGTTAGGAGGAATTTTAAACTTTGCTACCTTCAAAATTACTTTATTTATGTATATTTTGGTCAGAGATCGCCCAAGGTGGAGAGGTTTAAGAGGAGGAGCAGTGGGTTACTAGAAAAGAAAAAAATAACGATTAGAGACTTTATTACTATAACATTAAAATTTGTTTCTGACTGACAGAGACTATTCTGCTGCTAAAGGAATGCTAGCCATTGACTGGTTGACCAAAACATCTACAACTTAACTACAATACTTGACAAAGTAAATTATCTGCAGTTTGAATTGCAAATATTGACCAAGGCGTCCAAAACCGTAGGCTAATGCATAATTATTATGAAATTCGGTGCAGCCGATAATAGCACGTGAAATTGACTTTTACGATACAAGGTGAATTTCACGTGCGTTTTTTTATTTACATGACCGCTGGGTTCTGGAGGTTAGATAGGCAGTCGCTACATGTAAAATACTCGTATACAGCTGCATTCGGTGAGACTAGAAGCGAGCCCCAACAGAGTTGGGAAAAGGCTAGACAAATTATGCCTATTTATATACGTTCATTATTTTCAAACTATTTTAAAGGTAAAACTATCATAAAAACCTTACAGAATCCATACAAATAAATAAAATTGAAGTGTCTGTTTGTAATTTTAAAATAATAACTCTTTACTGAATCCATATTATAAAAGTATATACAGCAATATTAAAAAAAAAAAATTTAGTATTTCTGTCGGTCTGTCTTTCTTGTTCCAGCCAATCTCTGAAACGCATGAACCGATTTTGACGGGACTTTTATGAACAGATAGCTCATGTTATAAAGGAGTAGCTATGGCTACTTTTATTAAAAAAAGGTAGAGGATCCGTGCAAAAAAAATTAAAACCCCCTTAAAATTGTTAAAAAAATCCGATTCAAATATGTAATTAATATTTTTTAAATAATTTCATTCACGAAGTTCGCGAGCAACAGCTAGTCTTTAACCTTTTTACCGCCATGGACTTCAATAGAAGTTCCAGATTTCCGTGCCACCAGCGCCACGACTTCATTAGAAGCTCTTAATTTTTAACTACCTATAAAAAAACATAAAAAGTACTGTATTTAAAAGCTTCGTTTCATTTTATTATTAAATATAACACGGTCTAATTCCCTGTTTTTTACTTTTCCACACAAAAGTAGCCCTTATTTGTCTTAAAATCGGCAAAAACATTTATAGCTTGGCGCTGGCGAGGCATCGCGTTCTGTGTACGTTGGCGGTGAAAAGGTTAATAAAATCCACATTTTTTCTCCACAAGCCACATAAAAGTCTACCTCCACATCTCAGCCACACTTGAACTCAACTGCGGGGAACTAATCGTCGCGGCAGTTAAAAACGATGGTCTTACAGACGATGTTAATTACTCACTATTAAGTCGTTTCACACCGACACCTTTCCGTGTACGGCTGTGGAAAGCTCACCTTGGTTCTACTTGGTGGTGGGATTTGATTATGTGGGTGATACTGCGTGGTAGGTTTCATTTGAATTGAGCGCAGCCATCAGTGTGGCTTTTATTTAATTCTCGGCTTTGCATAAGTATTGCTTTAGGGTTCGAATGTCATAATTATGAAACCAGCAGAATTGTTTTATTGTTACTCCAGTGTGGGAAAGAGAGAGCTATAAAGGACGTCTAGCGCCGTCTCTTTCCCACTCTGGAATACGATTGAAACAATACTGCTTTATGACTTCATGGTAAGTCACGAGGTGAAAATTTAATTTAAGCATAATTTCTGTGCTAAACGTTTGAAAATAATGAAAATATACGCTCTGTCTACTTTTTAAAAAGCAAAAAACGAGCGCTGCTGAGCGTTGCTTTATCTTTTGTGTTTAAGAAAAATCCTGGAGTCTCTTTTTCAAAATGATAATTACCTGCAGTCTCCTCACGATTCAACTTCCCGATAAGAATCCCACGCAAAGCAAAAACGTCCAAGATAACACAATAAACGAGACCATACCTTTTACACCCTGTTCACAACCTCGGGCGATAAGACTTGAGCCAAGAGATACGTCAGTGGTTCCCATTTCCTACGCGTGAGTACCGCCGCGTCGCAAGCTTGCTCTAACCAAATTCTTTCATTGGTTTTCTTCGTTATTTCTGTCTCAGCACGTATGTCGCTTGATCGTGTATCTCGTGGCCAAGTGGTTACTTAATACATCGGGCGGTTTCGTCCGAGATTCGCAGAATTTATGGCCTTCTTTTCCGCTAGTCCCTGTTATCCGAGATCGCAAACGTGCTACGATAAAAGACCTTAAAAATTACTAGTTACAATGCTTTTTTCTTCGCTTAAAGGATAAGTGTAGACAGAGATTTAAAGTTTTTGAATCCTTGTTAAATGATAGTAATAAATCTTTTAGTGTCGTGAGAATTGTGGCTGCGGTTTTGGCACTGCTGACTGTAAATTTTATTTGGGAAATAAATAAGCTAAGGTAGATAAATATACTACTCTTTTTTATGTACACCATACAAATTACGAGTATAAAAATGGAGGATATAAAACAAGGCTGGACTTGTTCCAAAAAGCGAAATTTTACAGAAAAACTTAAAAAAAAGAGACAACACTACTGATAGTCTTTCAATTGGTAATCCGGGTTCAGTATTTTTAGAGTATGAGTAACACAATATTGAAATAGTTTCTTCGGAGTAAATAGCGAGCAAAAAAATAAAAATAAAGAAAAACTATTCGATGCAGACTTCATTTGAGGCTGTAATTATTAAACGATCTGCTGTTCCATACATGTTGACTTTTGTAGGAAACAGCAGTTAAAACAAAATACCGATTTTATTTTGGGGGGTTCGGCATAATGTACTGAGTATATGGTAACCTAAAAGAACAAGAAAAAGGGTAGACCGATTTGTCTGCTCATAAACACCCACCCATAATAACTTCAGTTTATCCGTGAACATGGTGCTTGCAACAGCGCCGAAATATCGGGAACTTAAAACAAACAGTAAACATGTTGAATATTCCGTTTCTAGTGTTAATGATTACGTGGTAACCCATCGATGTCCCATCCACTCTAACCCTACCCTACCGCACCCCCACCCTTCCCTATATGCTGATTAGCAACAGTGTGTCAACCCACAAAAAGTAAAATTTGGAAATATTGATGTATTCAATTTATTTAGGATTCTTGTGACATCTTTAGGTGCTTTTTTTCTCAAAATTAAGTTTATTTTTCTCAAATTTAAGTTTATTTTTCTCAAAATTAAGTTTATTTTTCTCAAAATTAAGTTTATTTTTCTCAAAATTAAGTTTATTTTTCTCAAAATTAGGTTTAATTTTGAGAAAAACAGCACTTAAACATGTCACAAAAATCCTAAATAAATTGAATACATCAATATTTCCAAATTTTACTTTTTGCGGGTTGACACACTATTGCTTATCAGCATCCATTAATAACTGTCCATTATTCCTAGTCAACCTCTCTATTCGTAATATACAATAGAAATATTCCCAATACATTACATAATTTGTTTCCCCAATCGATTCAAGATTTCATTTACGATGTTACCAATAAACGAACAACATCTGTAAACATAAGAAAACCTAGGTTAACAACGCCTACAGCTGTTGCTATATTTGCTTCAAGACCTTACCCTATTTAACTTAGTAAGACCAATCCAAATAGAACTTTATACCATTCAGCCGAAGTTGAAATTAACTAAGCAGCTAGACTGTATTAATCTAAGGCTCTTGGAAGGCTGTAAACTAGAACGATTATCTACATGTGATACGGTATGAAATTGAAATAGGGTTTTAACATTATGATTGTTCTACTTGTACGAAAAGGTACTGTTTTTCGACCTCAACAATAATCAAACAGTCTATACAAACAAATAAATCTGAAGTGTCTGTTTGTAATTTCATAATAACAGCTTTTTATTGAATGCATACGAAAGTATATTCGATACTTATAACAAAAAAACGTTGTCTGTCTGTTCCGGCTAATCTCCGAAACGGCTGGATCGATTTTGACAGGAACTTTACTGGCAGATAGCTAATGTTATAAGAAGTAACTTACGACTAGGGACTTTTGTTTTTGAAAAAAGATTAGGGTTCCATGAAAAAAAATTAAAAACCTTGAAATTGGTAACAAAATCCGATTAAAAAGGGAGTCATATTTTTTTTTAATAATTTCACAAGAGCGAAAGTCACGCGAACCGCTAGTTATTTACAAAATCCATGCATACATCACTTCACGCCTTTTTCAAACGAGGGTAGGTAGAAAATAAACAACACCACCTGTTAGGATCTTTAAATTCTCCTTTCGCCTCGTGCATTTTTAATATTCATACACGCACGCCGATTGCGAGTACTACGCAATATTTTAAAAGGCAGATACATTTTCTTTAATTTAAAAAAAATCTAAATCCAGTGATTAGTTCCTCGTGGCTAAATAATAACAGCCGTTCGGGTCGATCTTTACGTTAAGCCATGCTTGCCTAGGTTGGTCTGTGGATGGGTGACCGCCCATTACATGCCGAGTTTCCTCCGTGCCTCGGAAAGCACGTTAAGCCGTTGGTCCCGGCTGTTATTTGTAGATCTTTGACAGTCGTAACAGGTAGTCAGTGGACCAAAAAGTCTTACCAAGGGGTATCGTATTACCTAGTACTAACTCTGTTGTGGAGGTCAGATAGGCAGTCGCTCCATGTAAAATACTGGTATTCAGATGTGTCCGGTTAGACTGGAAGCCGACCCCAACATAGTTGGGAAAAGGCTAAGCAGATGATGATGATCCAGTGGTTAGTTACGAACATTTCCAGGATCGTTCATAAAGACAAAACGGAATTTGAGGATTAAAATAGTGCAGCCATCCATTAAACTTCTTTGCAGTAAAGATTACTGGCTTTGTTCTATCGCAGTAAGAAACTTAAACATATCCATTTCTTTTGTTGAAATGCCCTATCATTTTGTAGTTATATCGGGTGTTCTAAAATTTTCGCAAGATTTGAATTTGCTGATATTTGTGCGTTTAAATTTTTGGCAACCAAGAAAAGTGTGATCAGGTTTTGTCATCAGGAATTTTTCAGTAGCAGCCACGGAGTCTGGATGTGTGCTCATCATCATCATCATCATTTCAGCCGAAAGACGTCCACTGCTGGACATAGGCCTCCCCCAAGTGTCGCCAAATTGACCGGTCCCGTGCATCTCGGTTGATGGGAAAAGTGTCGCGACATAATGTTTATTATTAGGTACACCTCTGCCTTACCCTTCGAGGACTAAGGCGTGATGTTATGACGTCTCACCAAAGATATTGCCAGCGCATAAAATAATGTGATAATCATTTGACCTTCATGTCGCTTCACTCGTTTAAGTACGTACCTATGTTGCCACGGCTACTGAAACCTGAAATCGATAAGCTGCAAGTAGGTATCAAATTATATGCCATCGTATATCTTACTCAGACCTTGAGGAAAGGAATTTAGTTATTGAACTTTCCAGTACCATTTGGAGAGATCGTTAATAGACTTTTTTAAAAGAAAGTGACTTTCAAATACTTTTAGTGCCATCGCCGTTTGAGTTTTTTTGCTGATAGTATTAATTGCTGGATCAGACGCCCTAGCACGAACGTGCGGTATATAAATGTGCCGAAAACACGTCGATTCCAAAAATAAAAATATTCGTTTCAAAAATAGTATTTTCATAATTTTATGAATTTGTTCATAGCTATGGATGATACTGATTATATTTGTGCTTGTTGCAAACAATTTAACTCAAATGTTATAGGATATTTGTATTTTCGATTAAAAAATCGACGTATTTACGTTACGTTCACACCGCGCGCGCGCTCGTGCTAGGGCCTTTGATTCTATCACTTTGTCGAGTAAATGACTCAGACCAAGCGCGTTTCATGCTGTAAAAAGTCAGGTGCAAATACAGGGTAAAAGCTAGATTATTATCTATACATATAAAATTCAAAGTCCTGACTGACTGACTGACTGACTGACTGACTGACTGACTGACTGACTGATACATCAACGCACAGCCCAAACCACTGGTCCTAGAGACATGAAATTTGGACAGTGTACTCTTTGTGAAGAGTAGGTATCCACTAAGAAAGGGTTTTTCGAAATTCCACCCCTAAGAGGGTGAAATGGGGTGTTTAATTTTCTATGAAACTTTTTATTCTCTGAGTCGATTGACTTGAAATTGTGTCTACATATACTTCAGTTAAAATGATGAGATACGTGTATCACAGTTTTTCCAAAATCATCCCCCAATTTAAAATTCAATGTCCTGACTGGCTGACTGATATATCAACGCACAGCCCAAACCGCTGGTTCTAGAGACATGAAATTTGGAGAATGTACTCTTTGTGGAGAGTAGGTATCCAGTAAGAAAGGGTTTTCAAAATTCCACCCCTAAGAGGGTGAAATGGGGTGTTGAATTTTCTATGAAACTTTCTATTCTCTGAGTCGATTGACTTGAAATTGTGTCTACATATATTTCAGTTAAAATGATGAGATACGTGTATCACAGTTTTTCCAAAATCATCCCCCAATTTAAAATTCAATGTCCTGACTGGCTGACTGATACATCAACGTACAGCCCAAACCACTGGTCCTAGAGACATGAAATTTGGAGGGTGTATTCTTTGTGAAGAGTTAGTATCAGTTTTTTGAAATTTAACCCCTTAGAGGGTGAAATGGGGTATTGAATTTTCTGTGAAACTTTTTACTCTCGGGGTCGATTGACTTGAAAATTTGTTTACATACTCTTCAGATAAAATCCAGTAAATCCGATGTCCAATCTCAAACCAAGGTATCAATATTTCACGTATCTAATTTAATTGATTTAACTTTATAATAATAATTGCAAGTTATAAGCAAGTACATGTAAATCTATGTATTATAGATAGATACATAGATTACATTATTATTCCAGAAGTAAGATCCCGTGGGCAATTCTCTAACTCCACGCGGGCGAAGCCGCGGGCATAAGCTAGTTAATTGATAAAAACCTAGCTTTAAACCCGCAGTTTCGTTACGAGTTGGTCATAAAATATCCCACGGAAACGAACTATTCCAATTTAAATTGCGACGCGGCAGCCCAAAGTCTTAACCAATACGTTGTGGCCGCTTCATTGGCCTTCATTAAAACAATTTCCGTTCAACTCTTCAACTTCACCTCACCTGCAGATACCAAGAAAAAAATACAGTTTAAAATATCCAAAAAGGCCTAAATGAATAGATTATTAAGTTATGCGATTGACAGCCAGTTCAAAGTTATGTCGACCCCTCGTTAGCAGCCGGATTTTGAGCCACTTCGCTTCTTTGCCCCTTTTACCGGCTTAGTTTTAAATGCTTATAAATTATTTAACTTTAAAAGTGAATTTCTTAAAGCGTTCAAAAACAGCAATTTGCTGGTTAACTTTATGTTTTGGTTTTTGGGTTCAGAGTTTTGTGTATTTTGCGGTCAGGTAATTTATTTGGAAATTTTCTTGTTATTTAATGGTTTTATGGGTAAGATGACTCATGCTGATCATCATCTTTCTTGCCTTTTCCTACCTATATTGGTCTCCAGTGTAGCTTGATGCCACTGAATCCCAGTTTTTTACAGGGAAAGACTGCCTATCTGAACTCAGTAACTAGGTAACAGTGGTTGTCAGACTTTTTGAATAACTGTTTATATTAAAGAGGTACCGACTTATCGGGAAAGCCGACTATCCGGCCATAGTAGTAGTCGGCCAATAGTCGGCGACTAGTGCCTAAGTGCCGACTAATCGGCTCAAGTAATTGAATTGAAATTATAACTATTATTGTCAATATTTTTTATTTTATAAATAGCCTTACAGTTTGTTATATATTCTAGGAATCTGAACTCTTCCTTTGGTAGTTAATTATTTATTAATTCAAATCAAGAAGAATATAATTTTAACTTTATTTTGGGTTTTTATGGCAACACGGCGGGTACGAGATACTGTGTTTTATGATATACAACGTTTCGTGTCCGTGCTATTAACCGTTGAGGAGTTCTTTCGTGAGGAGGAGATCCTGGCCACAGGATCAAGTCATGTCTATCATAAAAATGAATTGTCACCAGAGCCAAAGGTGTATGCAAAATTTCAGTTCAATCGGATATCAACAAATGGTCGAAAAATGATTTGCGAATTTTGAGTACATGCATACGAACAATGAAAGTTAAATAAAAGCTTGTAAAAATGAATATTGTATGAAATATCTTACTATTCCGGTACGTTTCCAATGGTTCATGTTCCACTCCAAATTAATTAGGTGCACCCAAGGCTTCCCGGAAAATGATACTGCTACTGAAAATGATAACGAAATCTCAACTGTTTGCTTCAGAAACAAGTCAGAACGAAAACTTGATTTTGTACTGCTTCCCACTATTAAATTGGTTGTGTGTTGTGCTGCCAATTCTTGAGCAGAATAGCCATTTCCGTGTAAAACAAGATTCTATAGCCTGTATTTTTTTTAATAATTTTGTTTCAAAAAGTAAGTTTTGAGTGTGAATGTGATGTATGCTGGGATAAAATCGCAAAATAATGAAATATACAAATTAATAATCATAAACGATATATTTTATTAAGTACCTAAGTGCAGTTCCAATTATATGACAAATATGAAGCTAGCAAATCATTTTTTTTTAAAAGACGAGTCTAACCTTTTTTAATATCTCTGAAACAATGTCAAATGTATGGTATATGTGTATGGTATAAATGGCTTCCGGCAAATCCCGCAAGCCAGGCCCGTGGGGGGCCCGCGCATGCTGGGGCCCGGCTGGCAAACGCCACCCTGACTATATGACCAGTCCGACCCTGTTGTAATACATTCCCCATAAATACTTATTTAGACTCTCTAAAACCAAATATCCATAAATTCAAAACACAACATAAACTTATCTTTAAGGCATAAATCCTAAACTTAATCATAAGTGATATAGAAGGGTCAGAAGGGTCTATTTGTTTTTGTTCTTTATCGTGGAAGATATTGGAATATTCTGGATCAGAGGGCAATAACCTTTGTGGGTAAAAGTGATACTTTGATATTGGTTTGATATTTTTATATTATCTTGAAATATTATTTGTGTAATCTTGAAAAAGGTGACTTTGCATATTAAATTCTAGGTTTATTAACATTTGCCTTTGCTTTATAATAGATATTATAAATTAAAATAGGTTTTCATGTCACCTGCAGTCTCATAGACCGAAAGAGTCGAGAGATGCTACACTCTCGGCGAGACTACAGCTACCACAAAATAAGCAACGGGTTCTGAAGCAGTTTTCACCATAATTTAGTGAATTCATTCTGATAGATGTATTTGTTTACATTGATATTTAACTTATACATATGCAAAGGCTGGTTGCTAGTATAAAACAAGCGATAAGCTTTATTATCCGTTTATAATTTTTTCTAACTGAGTTTTAACATTTTTATATTAAACTAGCTTTTGCCCGCGGCTTCGCCCGCGTGGATGTCGAAAAATATCCGATTCACTTCACTCTTCCGACCTTCATCCCCCTTTTTAGCCTTTCGGGGGTAGCATTATCAAAAATGCCGAGACACGCGTAAATTAATTTTCAATCGTCAGCCTAAACACAAAATTTGAAGATCCTAACTTCAAAACTGACGGCCTTTCATACAAACTTCCATCCCCTATTTTACCCCTTTAGGGGTGGAATTCCCAAAAATCCTTTCTTATTAGATACTTAATCTTTACAAAGAACACACCCTCCAAGTTTCATGTCATTAGGACCAGCGGTTTGGGCTGTGTGTTGATATATCACCCAGTCAGTCAGTCAGTCAGTCAGTTAACCATTTTATATTCATAGATATATATATTAAATATTCCTCTATGAAATCAATAATAAAAAGCTCATTATTATTAACTTCGAATATAACTGTCACAAGAACTGTTATTTTGTTTCAGCCTATTTTGTCCCTCTGCAGGGCAAACACTAGACAAAAACTAGTGGATAAATCCCGCCTATAGGTGTAAAACTCATCCTACCACCTTCATCTGGATCTAAGCGATGTAGACAAAAATAACTCACATGCAATTTCTTTGTTACAGATGCTTCACAAAATAAACAAGCAAGACTAGAACCGACAAAAAATGTATTCGGAAACAATCCACATTTACGAAATAAGATGAATGGACCACCGAAGATGAGACTGAAACTGCAGCAAATACGGCACGATGCATGAACACGGCCATAGATCTTTATCAAAGAATGTTCTGGAACTGACCGAAACGTTTGAAGAAGCTGTCAACTATACCATAGAGAACTACTTTGATGTATTTGGCAATGATACTGGAAACGTTACGAATGTAGTCGAAGACGATGCAGTTAATAATTGGTGGGCTTTGATAGCTATCATGCTGGTATTATGTACGGCTGCAGGGAACGTACTAGTGTGTTTAGCGATCTACTTGGAGAGGAGACTACAGAATGTGACCAATTATTTCTTGATGTCACTGGCAATTACCGATCTGCTTGTCGCGATATTGGTTATGCCGCTGGGGATTCTGACTTTGTTAAGAGGTAAGATTTTTGATTTGCTCTTTTCATTTTGAAGGTATTAAATTCTTCTAATAAAACTAAAATTATGTGTCTTGACATGTCACGAGACTTCACTAATGACTTGACTCATCATCTGTCTAGCCTTTTCCCAACCATATTGGGAAAAGTCGGCTTCCAGTCTAATCGGATGTAGCTGAACACCTGTATTTTATATGGAACGACTGCCTATCTGACCTCCACAACCCAGTTAGTACTGAGTAATATGATACCCTTTAGTAAGACTGGTTGTCAGACTTTCGGGCCACTGACTATTTGTAACTACTACTACAAAGATCTACAAGTGACAGCCGGGGCCAACGGCTTACGGAGGAAACTCGGTATATAATAGCCAGTCACCCATCCACAGAACAACCTAGGAATTCTTAACTAAAACTTAGTAAATACTAGTCTAGTGTAACTAAAACTAAGTAAATACTAGTTTAGTGTATAAGAAGCAACATGAAAAAAATAAAAGTGAAATAAAAGGATACTTGTGTTCTTTGATGCAATATTAATATCGAATTATTTCTTTATTACGCTTGTGTAACCGTGAAGTATTTATTATTAACAATCGGTATTAAAAAATGATTAAATTCAGCATGAATATAATACCCGAGGATATTCGAATATTAACTCTTCGGATAATAGCGATAAATAATTGAACATTCATTAATAACAGGCCGTTGATTGCAATATCAACGTGATTTACATATTGTGAAAGCTTTACGAAAACGAAATATTTGTCATCATTTCATTCATTTTCATTTTACTCTTCTTACCCCCATTTATTTGGGATCGGCGATTTGTTCTTCTATTCAGCTATATTTATTCACCCTCTTTCTCTGTCATTTCATCTTACAGTCACACAGTCCATCCAACGGTTTTAAGGAGTTGCAGTGGTTGTAAATAGTGCATACAACCATCGTTTTTAGGGTTCCGTTGCGAAATGGAAAAGCTGGACCCTCATATATTCGTTCTGTCGGTCTGTCTGTCCGTCCATATGACAGAACCAACTCCGAGACTGTTGGCACCACACAGGTGAAATTTGGAGAGCAGGTGTCTTCTACAAACCGCTACACAATAGGGGTGTACATAGGGCTATCGAGGTTTCTCAAATACTTTTTTTCTTAAGACAATAGTTGATGAGATAATCGCTTCTAAAGCCGTAAAATTAGTGTCCGCCCTCTCTAATTTCGAAAGTAAATAAATTTAAAAAAATATTCTGTATTGAGATGCATTCTTTTAATTGTTAACACCGATTTTAACTGTGTTTGTTCTTCTTTTCATATTACAATTTTTTTTTTTTTTCGAAATGCGAGAAAGATTGTAATTTCACGAAGGCTACAAATATTACTAATATACCACTGAATGAAGATTTATCCAAAATTACTTTATCGTTTTAAAAAAACAAATGCGTGGATTCGTACCTATTACAAACAATTTTACTCTGTGTTCCAATAATTAATATTAATTATTAGCAGATGAATATACCTTACCTAGATTTTGATACTCATTACTATTTATTTTAATTACTTTCATCTAATTAAATTAGAAACAAAGCTTCTAATCTTCATGATCTCTAATTGCAAATTGAAATCTCTAATTAATTTTTGCACACTTAATTAACCATTAATTGGTCGCGCCTAAAAAGTTACGTTAACGGTCACGTGGGGTGCGTGACACCCCTCACATGCTAAATCACGATTATGCTCGATACTTGATCATAAAGGACACGTATTTTTATGAAGCTAACGGGAACTTCAGCGTTCAAAATTCAGAATTTAAAAAGTCTTAAACCTTTAAGAATGCGCAGGGGTGTGTAAGACCCCGCGCGACCAATTAAGCGTTAAAATCACTTTTAATTTTCTAGTTTTGTTTTTTATAAGGCGGAAAAGCACAGGTATTCGAATAACTATCATGTTAGGTATGAGATGATTGACTGCCTTCATGGTCTAGTAGGTTATTGGATTTGGACTCCTAGGTCTGGCACAGTGTTATTGGGTTTTTCCATTAGGAATTTCTCAGCAGCAGCCACGGAGTCTGGATGTGTACCTGGTTGACAGCAATAAGCTTGCCCTCTACATCAATGGCAATATGTGTGTGTACTGTTAAGTACACCTCTGCATAACCTTTCGGGGATTATAGGCGTGATGATGTTGTGTATTAATGTAATGGTTGAAAATTAACACGCTATTTTGAAAACAACTCGTGGTTGTGGATTCAAATTGTTTCAAACTATGCTGGCTCTTGTGATACAGAAAATCCTAGTACAAGAGCCACGGCTACACAGATGTTTGAACAACCACCCGTTAGTAAAGATTTTATAGATTTATATTAATAACTGTTACTACTTACCTATAAAGCTTGTTCACGAATGTTGTATAACAAAAGATATACAAATACTTGAAGCGACTAAGGAAAGACAATAAAATTAAGTTTGCAATTTAGTTTGACAAATTACTGCCGTATCAAAAATCGGCGCAGAAGGTTCACTCCACTTTCTGAATAATATTTTTATTACAACCTCGTGTAAAAGTAGGTACTAGGAGAAATGTTTAGTGTGGTGGACAACCTTCAAGTATTGCACAGACAAGAAAAAACCGGCCAAATGCGAGTCGTCATACGCGCTCAGGGATCCGTAGCACCAATAAATATAATAGAAATATTTTGAAGGCCTATCTATACACCCCGCACGTATAGGTTTGATGGTTTTTTTTTTAGTTTCAGTTCCATGTATGGGGAGCCCCCCTTAATCTTTTATTTTTTGTATAAAATTGTAAGCGGTTCACAGAATACATCTACCTACCAAGTTTCAACTGTGTAGTCCTAATAGTTTCGGAATAAAGTGGCTGTGACATACGGACGGACAGACGGACAGAGAGACATGTCGAATCTATAGGGGTTCCCTTTTTTGCCATTCGGCTACGGAACCCTAAAAAGAAAGAAGAATAAACTGTAAAGTGTAGTATGCCATTTACCTTTCTATTAAAACAGAGCTGATACATAGTCAGACACATTATTTTCATACAGTGTTGCTGACAAAAATCTCACTTAAACATAATCGTAAGTTCCAGGCCACATTCAAAATCGAATCTCATTTAATATGCTAGAAATCCTTTTATACTTTAAAATACTCATCTGCCTAGCCTTTTCCCAATATGTTGGAGTCGGTCAGCTGACTACCAGTATTTTACATGGAGCGAGTGCCTATCTGACCTCCACAACCCAATTAGTACTGGGTAATATGATACCCCTTGGTAAGACTGGTTGTCAGACTTTCGGGCCACTGACTTACTGTAACGACTGTCAAAAATCTACAAATGACAGCCGAGACCGATCGTATCATGCTTTCCGAGGCACGGAACAACACTATGGAAAACTCGCTATGTAATGTCAATCCCGCTGCTTCGAAAGCGGTTTTTCTTACCCCTGGTGGACTACCATGACGTCTTAAAGTAGGAGTAATTACAGTGTGGGGAAGAGACAGAGCTATACAGGTCGTCTAGCGCCGTCTCTTTCCCACACTGGAATCACTTCTGCTCCTGTCATTATTTCCCACAAAAATAATTAACAATCGTTTCAAATGAACCTTCTATTTATTTCCTTCTTCGTATTGTGTTCTTGGCTTTAATTAGTTTACGCTGGAACGACAAAGTTAAGCGGCGATAAATACTGAAAGCTATGTGCGTGAAAAATGTGCTGAAAGCGTTATCTGTTCAGCGATAAATAACGTTAATGTGTTTATTCTTGTACAGCGACGACAACAATGTTTAGAGGATTTCGGTGATGTTACTTAGATAGAAGTTACGTGATACATACAGCCATTTTGTAAACATGAGGAGGTACTGTTTTTTGAGCGCTTGTGGCTAAATAATAACAGACGCATGGGCCGATCTTCTGGGTTACGCAACACATGCCAAGGTGAGTCCGTAGATGGAACCATCCCTTACATACCGAGTTCCCTTCGTGCTTGAAAAGCACGTAACGCCGTTGATCCCGGCTGTCATTTGTAGATCTTAGACAGTCGTTACAGGGAAGTCAGTGGCCTGAAAGTCTGACAACCAGTCTTACCAAGGAGT
Source organism: Noctua comes (assembly GCA_963082995.1). NCBI lineage: Eukaryota > Metazoa > Arthropoda > Insecta > Lepidoptera > Noctuidae > Noctua > Noctua comes. The sequence goes on from OY720268.1 coordinate 5,235,973, forward strand.
ATCGACAAATCGTGCTATCCAAAATCAGGGTTTCAGGGATAAGATAGGCTGTCTTTATGTCAACTAGTACAAATACAAATAACTTTATTGTTTCAGAGGTACATTACATCAAAAATAGGTCTCTGGTCTCCATACTAGGGTTCCCTGTGGCGTGGAGGCCAGTCTCTTTTGTTGTAGAACTAAGAAATTTGCAAATTAATATAAAAGTATTTAACAAAAACAAAAATAATATTATAGAAATAAAAAAATCAAAAATGACAAAAGTTAATTAGTGTAGAGTCTATGCATGCGTGTGAGAAACTGTGTGTGTGTGTGTGGAATACGGGCGGGGTGTGTGTGTGACTGTGAGGGGGTGAGTTGGTTGTGTGTGTGAGTGCGTGTGTGAGGGGGTGAGTAGGGGGTGAGAGTGTGAGTGTGTATGCATCTCCAATAATTAATATGGTTTTTTTAATGTACAGCTTGGCTTATTGTTTAAAAATACTGTAGTAGTATTCGGTTGCTTGCGGTAGACTGAAAGCCTACACAAACATAGTTGGGAAAAGGCTAGGCTAGATGATGAGAAGGTAATAATTCCTACATATATATTGTCATAAAGTAGATACTTTATAGGTATTTTTATATCTGGGTCGGGTGAAAATGTTAGCTAGTCTGGGTTTTCAGCTAGGCTAGCAGTCTGGGGTGTGACAGACATTGTACTCGTATTATTAGGTATCGTAAAACTTTTACAGCTTGAATACTAACTATTGTAGTTTTAGTGTTCTGAAACCGCGAAGGGTGTGTTGTGACCCATTTCAGCGCTTCAACAGTGACTATTATAGATCTAATCAAAATATATGACTTTGATATAGGGTTTGGGGATTTTTCCATAAATTGCTATTTCTACAAGACCTATATTTAGGTTCTGATTTTTAAGCATGACTTAGAAAGAATCTAAAAAATAGTGTTGTGTCTTTTTGTAGTATTTAGCGCTATAGACCGACCGCTTTAATGAGTCCTCGCGAAGGTACCAATTTAAATGGAATATTCTGAAGGTTGATCACGTATTGGTTCAATTAGTATCGTAATACCTACGTGGATTATGGTTATTTTAAAGCAAATAACCTGTGGGATATTGTTAGGACTTTGTGGACGTTTAATGTGTCTTTGATGAGGCAAGGCGGAGGACTCATTAAACTCGGTCGGTCTATAGATTGTTTAATTTACTCACATTAATAAATAACACAAACAAAAAATCTAGAAAAAAAAGGACGAACTCCGAAAAATTGAATTCAAGTAGCACTAATAAATCTGTCATAGATTTTGCTGACAAAATAGTGGGTGTTTAAACAAATTTCAAGGTAATCAAATTTCCCAAGCCTTGGTAACTTTGGTAGGCGGCAACGTAACTTAATTTCACCACAGCGTCGATTAGAGGCCCTAAGATTTAATTTGTGGAGGAAACAATGCTATTATGAATTGATTGAGGGGAAATTCGATTATTTTCAGGTGAATTCGCGTAAAAGTTTCTTAAGTGTCTTGTGGTTGGTGTCATTTTTTTAGGGGTATTTTAATAATATTGTCAATAAAATTATTGTATTCAGTCTACGTTTATAATATTGTCACGATAATTTTGACATGACTGTGGTGTTCACTGTGTCCCAGCAACCCACTGCTGGTCGAGGTTGGTCCTTGGTTTTTTCCAGAACAACAGCTTTCCTCATGAAGCGATGTTTTCATTTACCTCTTTAGGGACTAACCATACTTATTCAGCTCTGTGCAGCTTTTGTCCATAGAAAACAACCATTTAGTATGGAGATGCGTACGCGCATAGACGCGGAAAGCCAAACGGATGCGCACAGTTGGGCAATGATATTTTTTTGAAAGGTCATATGCATAGTACTCGGAACCGGCCGTGCGTGTAGAACCCCAGATGAATGAACGTCGACGAAGCAATAAGAGAAGATAAGGATCGTAGTAGGTTGCGTTCTATAATTTCTGCCTGTCCATGTATGTATTTAAAATACATACGTAAAGCAACAAATGAACACAAGAACATCCCGTAAATTTTAACACTAACAAAAATCCCTCGTCTGCTCAGCCCTTATTCGTGTCGCGTGAGAGAGGAATGGCATTGATAGACGTTAGCTTGGAACCCGACAATGAAGGCTCGGGACAATGTCGGCGCCATTAGCAACATTGTGCGATTAGATCTTTAGAAGTTATTGTAGGTTACATAATTATAATGTATTTACACGTGAATTATACAACAGAAATCTGAAACACGTGTCTAGTATTTTTATGTCAAAAATCTAAATACAAAATTTCATAACTATAATTATCATGAAACATCACAAAGTTATAAGCTTGTTCTGTTACCTGGTTGTCCGCACAAAAACGTGGTAACCACGCGGCGCCGCCGCGCGCGCGTTTCCAGCGTCGTCTTGAGCTCATTGATAATAATAATTTGGCAGTAGGTACCTAAATGATTGCGAAAGGTACTTAGTGTCGCTCGGTGTCCAACTTGTAACCTTTTTTAAATATTTTTGTGACAAAATATAACATGGTTTAAAAATTGATTCAGCTACTAATTCTGAACAAACTATGTATATTCAGGTTTCGCATATACTAAAAATAATGTTGTATAAGGCTGTTACAAAGTAGTTGTAGAGATGTATCTTTATAGGTTAAATTTTTTTTTATTGGGAAATTCCTCACATACAGGGTGTTAAGGGACAGCCCTCCACAAACAGCATTCAGCTCCTTATTTTGAATCATATTCCACCGGAATTTTTCTCCGGATTTCTACATTTTAAAAAAAAAACAGTCACAATTTCTTTATTTCAATGTAAAATAACATTCCGTGCATACAGTATTCAACGCTGTCAGCTAGTTACGTGCCAAAGAGACTGGCGGCGTTGCCACGTTGAATGGCAACATTTAGCCTCAGGTCAAAGTAAAAGCCAGCCCTTGTCACGGGAAGCGTCAACTAGGCGTTTCGAAATTTCCTTAAACAGACTATTAGCAGTCGGACCAAATAATAATAATGTATACAGGGTGTAAACAGACCCTTCACATATCCGTCAACCAAGCATTCTGTACATCAAACTAAGAAACTTTACGCAAAAATTATTACTGGGAATCGACTTTTTTTTTGGGGTGAAAAATCACGTTTTAAGGTAGGACTCGATGGAAAGCACTCAAAGCATTGTGCAAAAAACATGTATTTAAAAAAAAACTTGTGAAAAAGTTGGAACTTTGACCCCCAATATCTCCGTAACTAGAAGGTATAGTCTAGAACAAAAAAATTATCGCAAAGACTTGGAGAAAAAGTGCCTTTCCTTTATGTTAAGGGTCATTTTACACTTTTTATAGTTAGTTTACTTTACTTAATAAATTATTTTCCAATTTGTTTACCTAATTCATCACAAATCTCAGACAGAATCTCAGTAGAACAAGAGAAACGAACTCAATCAGAAATTCCACAAAGATCTAGAAACCTCTTAATTGAAACAACACGTACCTTCACGTCGTTCCCTAAATTAATGGATTACAATAGTTAGACGTAAGGGCTTCGGAACTTTAGACCTTATAGTTCAATTATGTGATGTAACAGTTGGTTATAATTGCGTAACTGATTTGATTTAGTTTGGTAACACTATTGACTGTAAGGTCGAAGTCATATAAAGTCTGTTGAAATTCTTGTTTCCAATTGATGGTATTATCTTAAAACTAGGTACAAAATATGTTGGTACATTGCTGCAAGGATCTTTTGGCGTTTAAATGACGTTCTTGGCAAACATATTTTGTGAACATACTTAAAAACAAAAGTGGAATGGCGCCGTTATTTCTAAATACGGCCACCTGCTCCGCGTGCCGTGCTGCACGTGATCCATGACAGAAATATGTTAAAGGGGAATGGGCTTCGAAGTATAGGCATCTGCCCCAAGATCCAATAGCCATATGATATACATAATTGAAAAGAACTTTTTAAGGAGAACCTTTGCTACTAACACGACTTTTGGCAATTCGCAGTACTTTCGTAGTTATTGAGCTAAATAGGTAACTTGTTGGACAACGAAGTTATGGTTTTCTTGGCAACCTTAATTACCTTAATTTCTCATATTTAGAGCTCTGTAGCTTTTCTCTGATTCTGAATCAAGAGAAGTCGCTATAATAAGAATCTTAACGCTAATGGACGCTAGGGCTATTTCGCCCATTCTCCTTTATGACACACTTTGGTGTAATGACGCCTGAAACTTCTATTGAAACAGTCATCAAAAATAGTGAAGTTGTAGTGCAAACTGAATTTTTTGTCAATACGTCACATTTGAACATTTTCTATATTTTTCATCATAACAGTGCATTATAACATAAATATTAACTTTATAAATCTGTTAAGTTAATCTGAATTTATCAATAACACACGTTATAATAAATAAATTAATTTTCTATATTTTTTTCCGGAAATTCAGACTGAACTGCCTGATATTTCCCGGTCATTACTATCAAACCCCCTACTTATACATCTCTGGACTAAATATAAGCCAAACTTCAAACTCGAAAAACGCTTTTTTTTTTTAACGTGGTAAAATCATGAAATGAGTCCTCCCACCCAGGGCAGAGCGGGAGGGGCTGTCAGACTTGTACTGACTAAAATCCACGGTGTCCTTCAATAGCCCTTTATGTTCCAGGGTCACGGTAATTCTATGCGTCCCACGACCTCTCGAAAAACGCTTAGATGAACTGAATTTAATACTAGTTGTCACGTTACTCCGCGTTACTTAAAGAGGGGGTTGAAGCTTAACAATTTCACCCCCTAGAAAGGTCTTACGGCACTAACACTTCACCCCTCATAATAGCGTAACCTGCGAGCAACAAAGCGTTATATAGTGTAATATTATAATTATTATAATACAGTACCGCTACAAACGTCTCACAGAAGGGCTGGAATTGTAATGGCGTAAACTATTCCACGTACATTACAGTCATTTCAGAAATAATGAAAAATAAGCCTTTGGTCACGATTTAGCTTCTAGAAATGTAAACAAAATAGTATCTTTAAACCCACACATAGAGTTCAGTTTGATACAAGTCCAATCAACTTAATTATAAAGGTGATTAGATATATAGTATTTATGATCTGCTAGGTACTGTTTTTACCTTATTTTAACTTGACTTACACTGTAATAAAGGTTATAATTATTCTTATTAATGGGAATAACACCAATTGGAGGCAAAAAGTTGAATATAATTTACCTAGCCTGGTCAGTTAGTTTTCAAAATTGCGACTTGGAGTCAATACTGAGCAAGTTTTTTCAAGATTACGCTTGTTTTTGGCAAATCTTTCACATATAAGTATAATTGTTTGCAACAAACACAATCAGTGTCATCCATAAATATGAATAAACTCTTAAAATTGTAGGAGCGCTGACGCAGTATTTTTTGTATTCGTCGTACGCGCAGTGCTCGGCGAGTCCACTTCGCCCGTAACCGCCAATAACTAGACACGCAATGTAATAATACATGCTATAGACGCGTTTGCAACCTAAGTAACTTCACCATTGTAATATTTGTAACACGTTTCGCAAGTAAAGATATATCCAAGTTCCGTCGCATTTCTCTCCGTACAGACACACACCTAAAGACAATATTATAATACACGCACACAAAAAAATATGAAAATATTAGATGTGAAACGCGTGTTTTTTATTTTAAAATCGACGTATTAATGTTACACTCACACCGCACGACCGTGCTAGGCGCTCCGGTCACACACGCCGGTAGCGATTAATTCGCCAGTGACCTTTCTGAAAAACGTTCCAAACGTCCTGTATGTGTGGGTTTGTAAACAAACAATAAAATGTGAAACGCATGGTTTTTATTTTAAAATCGACGTATTAATGTTACACTCACACCGCACGGTCGTGCTAGGGCCTCCGGTCAAGCACGCCGGTAGCGATTACTTCGCCAGTGACCTTTCTGAAAAACGTTCCAAACGTCCTGTATGTGTGGGTTTGTAAACAAACAATAATCTCGTATGCACAAACACCCGCAAACCAACCGCGTAACCACTACCTGAGGACCATGCAAATATTTGATCCGTCCGGGGTTTTACTGAAAAATAATAAAAATAAACGTTCTGGGAAATGTTTTTCAAAGAAAATTTAACGGGTAATGTGATACGCAAGTGCATAGGTTAAGAGAAGTTGAGACATCATTGTTGACATTTTATATTTGTAATCTTTTATTTCAGTTGACATTTTATTTACAATTTTAATTGGTTCAATTTGTATGTCAGTCTTTGCGTGATCAAATCAGAAATGAGGACAAGTGAACCAAGGTTACCGACGTAGCCCGAAAAATAGCCAAACTTAAGTGGCAGTGGGCAGGGCACATTGCTCGCAGAACGGATGACCAATGGTGCCGAAAAGTTCTGGAGTGGCGACCGCGGACCGGAAGACGTTGCGTTGGAAGGCCTCCCACTAGGTGGACCGATAACCTGGTGAAGATTGCAAGGATCCGCTGGATGCGAGTCGCATGGGACCGGTCAATGTGGCGTCGCTTGGGGGAGGCCTATTGTCCAGCAGTGTATTTCAGCCGAAATACGGCTGAAATGATGATGATGATGTATATCAGCAACGACAAAACATAGCAAGAGCCTTTACTACTTCTAAGATCCTTAATATCGATGTTAAAAAAATAAATGATTCTGATTATGATTCTGAGATGACATCGTTTGACAAAGCCTATCGAAGTCCACCGCTGTGCATAGGCCCAAGCGCCATAACACATTGTTCTTCACCTTTCTCATCCAGTCTGTTTGTATGTCACAAAGCAGGCTTAAAATATTACTTGTACTACTGACAGCTAGGTTACAAACAATAATTTGCTAGCTCCAAACTAATCAGTATCTTAGGGATTGTTCGGATGAGATTATCATTCATAATAAATAACAGGGTAGCCACGCACGCACGCGCAGGCACCTTAAGCCGTTGGTCCCGGCAGTAATTTGTAGATCTTTGACAGTCGTTAGGTAGTCAGTGGCCCAAAAAGTCTGTCAACCAGTCTTACCAAGGGGTATCGTATCACCTAGTACTAACTGAGTTGTGGAGGTCAGATAGGCAGTCGCTCCATGTAAAATACTGGTATTCAGCTGTATCCGGTTAGACTGGAAGCTGACCCCAATATAGTTGGGAAAAGGCAGATGATGAATAAATAACAGGGTTCAGTGACACTACTTATTTAATTGCTTCATAATGTATGTAGATAACATAAGCTAAGCTTCCTCAAATCAGCGAAAACCTTACACATCGCTTCGTAATTATAATTTATTTTAATCCAGCTTCAAACATATAAGTTAAACTTCACGTAGCGAACAATTTTAACAAAATAATAGCATTTTTACCGTTTCCAACATGTTGGTGTGCTCAACAACATGCAACATGTGCTTAAATATTTCTACTGAATACACGAACCAACTTGTTTTCTCGTTACGTGGTTTAATTTAATTTACTCTTACTATCCACAGGTTGGTAACTGAAAGAATCTCGACTACATTTTCGTTCAGTTTCTACGTTATAATGAAAAATCGACTTTTAGGGTGTATCCACATTAATAACATAGCATGTTATAAAACATGGTTATTTAACATGATTCAATAGAGAGATACAATACAATGTTGTTTAAATTAGACGTGTTATATAGCAAAAGATTTGTAAAATGTTACTTAATCTGGACGCACCTTTAGAAAGCGACAGTCATTCTGTATGAGTACGCCGTGAGTGACCTAAGGGCGTATTTTATAAGCGCGACGACGCGCGATTCACAAACGCGCGTACAGGGCACCGTAAAAGCAGATTGTTGCGTCGTCTGCGCGTGCATACGGTGTATACGAGAATTGAAGTAGTGAAGAAAAATCTAGAACGCTAAGTCCCAGGTGTATCCTAAGTTAGGGCCACCTATGAAACCAAACTGGGGTTAATATTTTATGGCAAGCGGCTGCCAAAATTTCATAACATAACCTCGGGGAATAATCTATACCAGTAGAATAGTTCATTGTCTATATTACCAAGTTCACGATTCCCAATAGTACGATTGATTAAGTAATAAGTAAGTAACATCATGCTGCAAGTTTTAATGATTTACAATAAAATAAAATAAACCAGGTGGCATCATTCCTGCATAGCCTTTTCTCAATTAGTTATTTTTGGTTCTGTTTCCAGTCTAACAAGATGTATTTAAATACCAGTATTTCATGAGCGACTGCCCATCTGACCTCCTCGACTTAGTTACTTTATAACACGATACTTGTTGGTAAGACACGTTACCAAACACTTTCTGAATTCTGAATACCTGTAACGACTGTCAAACATGAAACCTTCTGGTCTAGGAACCTTCTAGTTACGGAGATATTGGGGGTCAAAGTTTCAACTTCTTCACAAGTTTTTTTTAATACATGTTTTTATTGTAAGATTTTTACTTTACACACCCCCACGACCCCCGTACTATTCAATCCATCCATCAGCACAATGCTTTGAGTGCTTTTCATCGAGTCCTACCGTAAAACGTGATCTTCCACCCCAAAAAGAAAGTCGATTCCCAGCAATTATTTTTGCGTAAAGTTACATAGTTTGATGTACAGAATGCTTGGTTGACGGCTATGTGAAGGGTCTGTTTACACAATGTATAAAAAAGCAAACAAAAATTAAATGTTAACAAAAAAGATAATATTGTGTGTCTCACGGTTTGCCAAATAGACCCCACTTCAGCAAAATCACGCAACTAGTGCCCGACGCTTGTTTTCAACTGGACCTGGAATATTGAGGTGACGGTCGTTGAGCAGTTTTATACTTTGAGTCAGAGATCGTGGCTAAATAATAACAGCCACTCAGGTCGATCTTTGGTTGGGAGGTTGGTTCGTGGATGGGTAGTTAGTGACCTGAAAATCTGACAACTAGTCTTACCAAGGGGTAAGACCTTTAGGTAGTCACTACATCTAAAATACTGGTATTCAGCTGCATTCGGTGAGACTGGGCGCTGACCCCAACAAAGTTGGGAAAAGGCTAGGCAGATGATGACTTTGAGTCAATATCTGTATGAATAGGTGATAAATATAATATTCACAAATGACAGCCCAGACCAACTGTCAGCTTAACGTACTTTTCGTACTTTTTTTGTTCTTTTTAATAACCTTTTGAACACCAGAGCATAAACGCACGCGCGTGCCCTTCTCGCCAAGTTACAATTTCACCGCAAATACCTACAAAAATAATAGGGATTCCAAAACTGAAAAAAAAAACCTAAAACATATTTATAATTGTTTATTTCGTGTTATAATGCACAGAATTATTTGTCACATATTTGTGTCGTTGGCGTACAGCGCACGCGATTGCTTGACACGTATATGTGACGATGGCGTTCAAAACGTTAAAGTTGGATTCGCTATGATAAGGAACATCTAAGACGATATTAAAAATGTCCAACAAAACAAAACAACAACAGCCTATGAACCTTGAGAACGAGCATAAATATACAAAATAGAACACTCACATACACTTAAGCAACGGCTCGTGTTACATTTCAAATATATGGCGCCTGTAATTTCACTGGGATTATGTCGGTCGTTCATATCTTGTTTCTGTTATTTGCGCACTGGGTTTATAGGAATATGGGTGTATTAATACTAGGTACGCTTTGGGATTAACTGAGTATAATTTTGTTTTCGTATTTTGGCTAGATTTTGTAGTGCTGCGGCAAACGCTTTTTTTTTTTTTTTAACGTTGTAAAATCATCAAATGAGTCCTCCCACCCAGGGCAGAGCGGGAGGGACTGTCAGACTTGTACTGACTAAAATCCACGGTGTCCTTCAATAGCCCTTTATGTTCCAGGGTCACGGTAATTCTATGAGTCCCGCGACCTGCGGCAAAAGCTTACATAGCAAACTAACACTTCGCCCGCGACTTCGTTCTCAAAAATTGTGATAGCTTGGCTAATATGAAATATAATTTATAGCTTATATCACCCAAGGAAAAAGGGAGCTTTCTCCCAGTGAAAGAACTTTTACAATTGGATCATTAGTTTTGGAGATTGCCCCCTACATATGAACTTACATACAATATATTAGTAGATAGATTTTGTGGTACTGCGACGAAACTTTTAAAATTTCGTTTCCGCAACATGAGCTAAATAAAAACAAAATTTAGACAGAAGGAAAAGATTAACCAGTCCACTAACAAGTTAAAAAAAAACTTTAAAAAATATGAAATATTTTAATTTAGTAATTTTCATTAACAGTAAAATATTTGACAGCTATTTCCGACAGTGCGAAGTTTCAGATTACGTTAAAAAAAAAAACAATTTTCATTCTTTATATTCGCAATAGTACCATTTCTGAGAAACATCGGCTTTCGCGAACATGTTTTATATGACTTTATTATTGTTTTCTCAGAAGTTATTTATGCTAGTACGGAGCCACCTTGAATGTTTTTGCACTTTCTTTATGTGCTGAAAATAAACAAAAACATTATGGAGATGCTGTGAAGAAAAACAAGCTTTGTGTCGTTGAATTTGAATACACTATTACTTACGATACTTTTACCAATAGCTTGGCACGAGGCTTCTAAAAGATTGCTACGCCGTAGCTGAAATGATGATATCACTGCTACAAGGCCTACGGCGTAGCTGATTCACTACGCGAAAGCTGTTATTCTTAACATGTATTTGTTGGGCACATTTATTCTATTCGATTTCATTTATTTACATACCAACCTACCTAAATGTAGTGATAGACTTGCCTTAAATTAAGCGACGGAAAATCGGCCCGATGTGTTATAGGTAAGTTGAAAAGTATTGTGGGCGTAATTCAGCGTGCTTGCTTACGAGCAAAGTTAGTTTGAATCGCCTGTTAGCTGTCTTTGATTTCAATTTTGTCAAAAATACATTTCAAATTCCCATTTTGATAGTCTGTACCTTTAGGCATCCCAAATAAATTGCTATAGCCGTCACATTCAAGTAATTGTTGCCTTTTTTCAATAGAAAAATAAAGCTTTACTTAGATTTTTTAGATTTCCCAAAGGTTTACATAAAACAAGTGAAATGAGATGACGTATGCTAGTGTTCATATTACTGTCAGTCCCTTGTTACATGTAGGGCGAGGTGCGACTATAAGCGAGTGGATGAGCGGGTTTAATGCAGGATGGTTGTCTTGGCGCTTGAATGAAATTGTTGATGAAGTTTGTGAAATTGTTGATGAAGTTTGTGAAATTGTTGATGAAGTTTGTGAAATTGTTGATGAAGTTTGTGAAATTGTCTTGGAACTTGTATTGGAAAAACAAGATATCAAACACTGTTTCAAGCTTTCACGGTTTACAAAAAAAAAAAAAAAATGAACAATCACGGAAGGATATCCCGTAAGTGACAGTATAAACAAGATATCGGTGTTAGTATACACTATGGTAACACTAGTTTCTCAATAACAGCCACGGAGGCTGGATTTGCACGGTTGATAGCAATAGGCTACCTCCCTATTACATGTACACCTTTGCCTAACCTTTCGGGGATTACAGGCGTGATGTTATGTTTCCTCTATGGCTACGCGTCAAAATGACCATGCAAGCAAATAGCAATTTTGATTTTAGTTCAAAACAAGGCAAGGTGAATGAAGTGTTGTTATCTGATATAAGATTTTAAACTATCATGGTCACTAACTTTTCTATAATCATGGTTATTATCCCGTTTCGTAATCAATCAATCAATCAATCAATCAATCAATCAATCATTTTATTGTCAGGCAACTGAGGCCCATAGATAAAAAATACACAAAATAATCTTGTAAAATAATAAACTAATTCAAAAAAAAATAAAAAATAATGTAATAGTAATGTTGTTATCTGTGTTCGCCTTCACTTTTCTTCACAATAAGGGTTGCTTGGTTTTTAACCATCCAACTTAAATAAAGGTAAAAAAACGGTGATACCGTTGAGAAACTGCCATTTTGACTAAGAATGTGAAGAATTTCAACCCCGAAGCACACCGTCTTTCTTTTTCAAAAGGTTCTACAACCACTACGATATCATCACATACCTTAGATTTGGTATAAAAGGTGTAAACGGACTCTTCTCGAAGCCGTCAACCAAGCATTCTGTACATCAAACTATTCTACTACTTTACGCAAAAAAAAATTTTTTTTGGGTGAAAATTCACCTTTTACGGTAGGACTCAATGTAACGCACTCAAAACATTGTATTGATGGATGCATTGAATAGTATGGGGTTCGTGAAGGTATTTAAAGTAAAGTTACAACATTAAAAACTTGTATTAAAAAAAAGTCTTTCAAAAAGTTGGAAAAGGTATGGTCTATAACAAAAAAATTATCACAATGACGGGGAAAACAAGTGCCTTTCAGCTTCGATAAGCGTATTTTTTCACCCATAATTTTCATAACTGAAAGAAAGGAAGAAAGAAAATACAGTTATTTGGCACATGTCACAAGTGCACACAGTATAAAAAAATAACAAATAAAAAACAAAAAATTAAAAAATTTAAATCTTAACAAAAAAAATAAAATTGTGTGACACTGTGTGCCTCACGGCTGCGCCAAATAGGCCCAGTTCAGCAAAATGCCGGACAACTGGTGCCCGACGCTGATTTTAACTCGCCTACGGTGTAACCCACTCTCACAGCGAGGCGTCCCCATTTCATTCCGTATAACATTCCCAGTAATTTGAAGTCAGCAAACATCGATGGTGGGTTAATGAGCGGTGGTTAGGGTTGTCACTAACCGCGTGTTTGTTTAGAGGCGCACCCTAGCGGCGTATTGACAAATTTGTTAAAAGCCCTGCGTAACTGACACGCGGTGGCGTTAAAAAAAAATACAACAGAGTGTGTGGATTTTAGTTAGTGTTATTGCTATGGTTACTTTTAATTGGCGTTTGTATGAACAGGGAGTTCCAAATACTCCGTTGAAAAAGGAGGATCCTCCTGCCCAACGGTGTATACAGACCCTTCACGAAGTCGTCAACCAAGCATTCTGTACATCAAACTAAGTAACTGTACGCAAAAATGATTGCTGCGAAACGACTTTTTTTTTGTGGGGTGAATAATCACGTTTTATGGTAGGACTCAAAGTAACGCACTCAAAACATTGTGCTGATTAATGCATTGAATAGTACGGGGGTCGTGTTGGTATTTAACGTAAAGTAAAGTTTTAACATTCAAATTTTAAAAACTAGGATTTAAAAAAAACTTACGAAAAAGTAGGAATTTTGACCTCCAATATCTCTGTCCAATAGAAGGTTCCCAGTTTTGGTCCAAAACAAAAAACTGATCGCAATGACGGGGAGAACTAGTGCCATTCGGCTTCGTTAGGGGTACTTTTACACCCATTATTAGTACAATCATTATAAGTAATTATAATCAATCTAAGCGTTACATTTACGTGCGATCAGTTACCTACGACAGTGTAAAGTCGTAGCGGTGAAATAATGGTGTCATTTACGCCGTAGTAGCAGTGACATCATGTTCTTGGTGTCAGTTACGCGGTAGTTGACACCATCTTGGCGTTAGCTGCGACGTAGCTAGTGGACGTGCGTAGACATATGAACATTCATTAATTATCTTCAATGAGTAAGAAGATCCTTTACCAAGCTGTTATCGCATTATGTACATCAAACTAGATATTATGGAGTGCAACATACATTTTCGAGTCACCATGGTTCGGCACAGCTGAACTGGCAGAACTTGGCTAGATATTTTGGGTAAAAGCTGCTCCGTTTAGCTCGAATTGTGTTTTATTTTTTCGTCATAAAATGACCCCCCCCCCTCTCTGGGCGGAGCGGAAGTGAGTGTCAGACTTGTACTGACTAAAACCATCCATGTTCCTTCTTTGCCCTTTGTGTTCCAGGGCCACGGTATCTCTTTTGAACAGTCCCGCAGCCCTGGCAGGCATCGGCCCTTACAGACCCCTACATCATTGCTGACATCTCTTTGAGGCGCGCGTGGAACACGAACGCGCCGTCGACACGGCCTGTCGTCATAAGACGGCCGTACGGCGAGCTAGCCCATAGCTGAGCCTAACATAATTCAGCAATGCTGATACCGAACAGAGTTTCCCAGTCGACACGAGCCGAGTGAAATCCGAATATGTGTAGTAATTATCTCAAGTCGGCTTTGTAGTCCAGCAAATACTCACAACCTGAAGAAATTTGAGATTTAGAAGTTCTGAATCTAACCTTAAATTGCTATTTATGTCTGGAACAACAAACACCTACACGTAAACATAATATATTTCTTTACGAAGCAACGTAATTCAATTACTTTCCAATTTGAAGCCTCACATGTGGTAAAACGTTCCAAAATGTAGAAAATTCAATATACATACCGCAAACTGATCAGTCTAGTTTAATTTAGTAACATCAGTCCTGTAATCTTCGAAGGGTTAAGCAGAGGCGTACCTAATAGAACATCGGCGTTTCACAAGTTTTATAAATAATAAAATATAATAAAAACAAAACGAGCGTTTAAGTCCTATGTAATTGGGGGAAAGCCTATTGCCATTAACCAGGTATGAATCCAGATGTATAAAAAATCCATCACACTTCAACATTTTGCCCAACTTGAAAATCGAACCCAGGACCTCATGCTCAGCAAAAGCGCTTCCAACCGCAAGACTAACGAAGTAGTCAAGCTGAATTTCGTCGCATATCATAATCACAAAACTGTAATAAGAATATCTAATCCAAGGTGAAGTACCTGCTCGAGTTCGTAGAAATACCAATATATCTTCGGCAATCAGGTCCCTTTTGGCTTGAAAATACCTTGAGCCCTGAAGGCCGTATTTCTCAACGGGTCTGAATGAATTTTGGCATGTTTATGGGTCTAGCTTCAGTCCCACTTGTCATTGGGATTAGACTTATAGGGCCTGCGATCTGGGAGTTTATTTCATAAGAAACAGTAGCTAGAATGTCACAGGACTAGTATTTTAAAGGCATTTACGACATATCTTATCGACGCGTTATTTAAGTTCGTGATTGGTTGCACTGTGTACCTTACAGGTGACTTGAATCGCCAGCTTTAATTTTCAGTTATACCTTGATCCAATAGAAAGTTCTCAGGTAACACACATACATGTCGGATTTGTCAGGATTTTTCCGTTAGGCTCGTACATCATGTGGGCAGACCATCGGTTTCGTGCAATGAAAATACACTAGGTGCGATACACTGTTTATAATAAACTAACAAATTACTTGACATTACAATTTAACACAATTACACGGGGGACAATGAATCGGGTACAGTTCCAAGACGTCTCAACTACTTTGCGATCAGACATTCAATGTCCTCCTCGCCTCCGAGCTGTAACATCAGGGCTCTGTAGAAGCCACGCTGTGGTGGGGGTAGACTTGTAAGTAGGTCACGTGACATCACCACCAGCGGACTTGCGATTCATTTTATGTCCGTACTAATGACCCGTTCCGACATACATATGTTTCAACGAAAACAAGGTAGTAAAATTTGTTTGAAGAACCCGTGATCTGATTCTTGTAAGCAAGAATTTGAGCCGAGAACACCGGTATCGGATAGTAAAGGGTTTTCCACCAAATCCTTTCAAATCAGCTTTTCCTCGAAATAATTATTCTACACAAAGAATTGATAGGAGCCTTTATTTAAAATATAGCTATTTTTGAGAGATGAATGTTATTGTAGCAAGAAACATACAAAGATACTTATAACCGCTAATCAAGATCATTGAGCAGTGATAGTAATGATAGTCTAGTGGTTTGAGCATCGGACTGCCAAGTCATAGGTCTCGAGTTCGAACCCGAGACACGCACCTCTGATTTTTCGGATTCATGAGCGTATTGTTTAAATATCACTTGCTTCGGTGAAGCAAAATCTCGTGAGGAAACCAAACCAGCATGCTTGAAAGATATTTCTCGATGGCCATGTAAAAGCCATGTCAGAGGCCCATGGACGGCATAAAAACTCTGACACCAGGTTAGGCACTAACCGCGATAGCCCTGGAGCACAAAGGGCAAAGAAGGAACATGGGCGGGTTTTAGTCAGTACAAGTCTGACACTCCCTTTCGCTCCGCCTAGATTGGGGGGGGGGGGGGGGGTCATTTGATGATTTCCCATGCTGGAAAAAAAAACACCAACCACACGAAAAAGAAGACATTAAAAAAATATCTTACATCTTACGACATTTAAAATATATACCAAGCCTGTCTAAATTCGATAAAGATATCGATATCTAAACATTACAAACCAAAGGTAATGGCTATTTTATCAAGTTAGGATATAAATACTCATCCCATCTATGGAGTTTCCGTAGCTAATTTCATTTAAACTTGTGTAATCAACTTGTACTGAACCCACACTGGGTTGAATGTCATTACACTGTGGGTGTAGGTAAGTGCGACGATATTAGACATTTTCCCTTTGATTATAATCATTATACATCATGTTTTTTATTTGTTGCAGGTTACTTCCCACTACCCGCAATCTACTGCCTGTGCTGGCTCTGCCTCGACGTGCTGCTCTGTACCGCATCCATCATGCATCTATGCACCATTAGCGTGGACAGGTAAGTCCATAATTGTTACTGTTAGCCGCCATCATCCCACTGAAAACCTGTATAGTAAAACCCGGGAAAAAACCGGTTTTACTATGGGACCGAATCCCGGTTCCGCATGCCCTAATCCCACTGCTGAGCAAAGACTTATCCCAATGACTTCCAATTCTTTCGATTCAGGGCTAACATGAACCAATGATCGAAAAGAAAGAGACATTTTTATTTGGCAAAGTAGAAACGAAAACAATTATTTGGAAGAAAAAAAAAATAACTTGCACATCAATATGTTTACGATTAGCAGGCTGTACCTCACGGCCTCGTCAGAAAGGTTTATTTCAACTAAAATGCCAGATAAATGGTGTCTGACACTAATTTTCAAATAAATCTCGATGGATGTGTTTGCAAGCACAGCTTTGGATCCTGGATTCTGACAAATAATGTTCTGTCAGTGTCCGGTTTGTTCTAACCTTGGCACGACAGAAATTAACTAATATTTTTTTTCCCACAGATATCTCTCACTCCGGTATCCAATGAGATTCGGAAGAAACAAAACGAGAAAGAGAGTGACTGTCAAGATCGCCTTCGTCTGGATCCTGTCATCAGCCATGAGTCTTCCATTGGTTTTAAAATATTCTAAGGTAAGTCTCACTACATTTATAACAGAACTAAAAAATACAACTAAACTTCAAACCTAATCTGTCTGATGCCTCGTTGGTCTAGTAGTCACAAGCGGGACTGCGGAGCATGAGGACCTGGGTTCGATTACCGGGTTGGGCAAAGTGACATTGGGTTTTTCCATCAGGGATTTCTCAGTTGCGGTCACTGAGTCTGGATTTGTGCGTGGTTAATCACAAGAGGCTCGCCCCTTATTATATGGAACTTAAAAACATAACTGGTGAAATGTAGGTGTACATTTACGTACACACGTGATGTTATTTATTATCGGTACAGGCGTGATGTTATGTATTTGTATTAAGATCGAACATTCAAATACACTAATACCCGTTTTCAGGTAGTGGCATTTCCAACAGTGAAATAGCGTCATCATCATCATAATTTCATCCAAAAGACGTCCACTGCTGGACATAGGCCTCCCCCAAGTGTCGCCACATTGACCGGTCCCGTGTGTCTCGCATCCAGCGGATCCCTGCAACCTTCACCAGGTCATCGGATCGGTCCACCTAGTGGGAGGCCTTCCAATGAAATGCTGAAATAGCGTATTAGTATAATATTCAGGCATTGATTTAGATGTCTCATAGTGATAGTGAAAATAGGCATTCACAGTTCCCTAATTTATTTTCTATTTCCATTGTTGGGTGATAAAAAGAGAAGCACAATAAAAATTATTAGCCTATGTTGGCACGTTCACGTTGTATATTGTGTGTCGTTGGCACGTTCACGTTGTATATTGTGTGTTGTGTTGTCGGAGCCTCTTGTTGGTACAGGAGTGAATTATTTCTCATACATATTAATACTGTTCTGTGGGTGACACGGTAATGACTGAAGGTTCTGTAAGCGTCTAGTAAACTAATACGTAGTTAGAACCTGAAGCAGCAATAGCTTACGATTTTTTTTATACTTTCAAAACCTTAGCCAGTTAGTTCCAGTATGTGTGTACTGTGTGTGTGTTTGTGCGTACAGTATACATGTTAGTAAAAATACGTGAGTTTATATATGACTGTATATGTGAAGATATATACGTTCTTTCTCTTTCTTTCATGGAAGCGAGCAGACACTACATAGTACCACCTGTAGGGATCTTACATACTCCTTTAGTTTCGTCCTCTTCCATATATCTATTCAGACACTCATACTGGTTGCGACTACTACGCACCTGTCTTTACTGAGGACATCAATAATAAAGTCAACAGATAAACCAACCAAGGCGCCAAGTCAGTATGATAACCCAACCAACCCACACTGGGCACGCGTGGTGGATTATAGCCCATTCCCTCTTATAGAGAGGAGGCCTGTGTCCCAGCTGTGGGAATATAATAGGCTTTATGATATGTTCAAATCAAATTGTTTATTACTGCACTGTCCATGGTTCCAATAAATCCATCATTAAGAAAAAGGTCATGCAAGAACGGTCCAATACACACAGTAAACATATTAACTTCCATGAATATATTGGAGCAATCCTATCTATAGCATTCGGGTTTTCAAAAACTCTACTTAATTAGCGACAGTGTCGTTGCCCACATTACTGGCATACGCGAATGTTGTTCATAATTACGTGTGGCAGCCAATTGGCAACATGACAACTACATCGTGAAAGACCCGCCATATTTATGCCAGATGTGAAACAAGCTTTTGGCACAAACTGATCAACTTAAATTAAACTGTATTGGGAAAGAAAGAAAGAAAGAATAAAGTTTATTTGACGTCAGTTCATCAAGCACATATAATAAAAAAGATACAAAAAAAAAATTAAAAAAAATTAGAAAATACATGTGCTGTGTGCCTCACGGCTGCGCCAAAAAGGCCTATTTCAGCATTCATGCCAGACAGGTGATGCTGTCTGTCACGGTATTGGGAACTGAAGCTTTTACTTAATTCATCATCTGCCGACCCTATTTCCAACTATGTTGGGGTCGGTTTCAGTCTAACCGGATGCAGCTGACTACCAGTACTTTACATGGAGCGGCTGTCTATCTGACCTCCACAACCCAGTTAGTAATGGGTAATACGATACTTACAGACTTTCGGGTCACTTACTACCTGTAACGACTCGCGACTGTCAAAGATCTACAAATGGCAGCCGAGGCAAACAGCTCAACGTGCTTTCCGAGGCACGGAAACTCAGTAGGTATGGAACTTGGTAATCAGTCTTCTCATGTACACTGTTTTATGTGATCTAAGACTTAACAGAAAAAAAATACTTCTTAGTTTTAGTTATTGAGCAAAAATACTGAGGTGTAAGGCCACCTCATCATCATTCTCTTGTCCTTATCCCAATTCATTTAGGGTCGGCGCAGCATGTCCTCTTCTTCCATACTTCTCTATTACTAGTCATCTCATCAGACACATCCTGTGGGCGCCTCACATATGCGTGGATAACCGCGGGGTTAGCGCGGGGCTTGGGGTACCGAACCCGTCTGCGCGAGCGTCGCTGCGCGCCACACACTGAGCTCACAGATGCCGGCCGTTACGAGCATTTCTTTGTACGGTCTTTACACGTTGCACTATCTGTTAATTGTGGTATTACACCTATTTATATAGTTCACTAGTTTTCTTTATAAAGGCCCAACCGAGCCTATTCACCTCCCTTCTTGCCATATCATTCTTTACACAGTCCATCCATCGTTTCTTTGATCTGCCTCTAGTCATATACCCATCCACATTCATACTCAAAACTTTCCTCACGACATTTTCCTCATTCCTCCGCATCACTTGCCCATACCACGACAACCGATTACCACACAACTTTTCAGTCACCGGTGCCACTTTCAGACTTCCTCTTATACAGGGTGTAAACACACCCTTCACGAAGCCGTCAACCAAGTATTCTGTAACTTTACGCAAAAATTATTACTGGGAAACGCCTTTTTTTTGGGGTGAAAAATCACGTTTTACGGTAGGACTCGATGGGACGCACTCAAAGCATTGTGCTGATGGATGGATTGAATAATAGGGGGGTTGTCGCGCGCGTTAAAGTAAAAACCTTAAATTAAAACATGTATTTAAAAAAAAACTTGGAACTTTGACCCCCAATATCTCCGCAACTAGGTTCCCAGGTATGGTCTAGAACCAAAAAATGATCGCTAAGACGGGGCGAATAAGTGGCTTTCGGCTTCGTTAGGGTCTATTTACACCCTTTATACTCATTTGTAAGGTTGCCTATGTGCTTAAAAATCACAAAATCTTGCTAACCGTAATCTTTTTATACATATTCGTAACTGCATCCTTTTCATAAATTTTGAGACTTTAAATTCAAGTTATTAACAAAGTAATCATCACGTTTATGTATTTTTAATAATTCAAACTGGGGTTAAATAAACTTTCAACGAATATTGTTAAGTTCGAGTATTTTGAATCTTTCAGAAGAGGTCATCTGATCACCATTTCAGCCGCAAGGTAAAAAGGATTTAAATAACTTCAGAATTTCAATTAAACTAAATTCTACATCTATTAATTAAATGAATTTCTTAGAAAATATATTACTTACAATAGTTTTACTAAAATCGAGTCCCTTGATTGGTCTGAGGTATTCTAATTTAGCTGAAAAGGTTACTGTCGAAATAATTGCCTTAATTTCGTCAAGTGCCACGTTCGACGGTTTCCTATAGAAATTAATTAACCCTTGATTATGTTTTGTAATTAATAACTCTAGAAGTGTTCACGTGAATTTTCTAGAAAGGTCACCTAGCTAAAATTAGACTCGAGTTGACTTGTTACTTCAATTTCACTATTGTCTATACTAATATTGTAAAATTTGTTTGTAAGTTTGTATGTAGGGGTAAATAAACTCCGGAACTACTGATCCAATTCCGAAATTTCTTCTTTTATTCGTACACTACGAGTTGTAAGTTCAGTACAAATTCAAATTATTTTAACATGTGTAGGGCCTTAAAGCTACAGTTATAAGGCCCTATTTTTTTTTTTTTTTTTTCGTATTGGAAATCATCAAATCACTCTGGGCGGAGCGGAAGGGAGTGTCAGACTTGTACTGACTAAAACCCATCCATGTTCCTTCTTTGCCCTTTGTGTTCCAGGGCCACGGTATCTCACGGCCCTTGCAGGCCCCTACATCATTGCTGACATCTCTTTGAGGCGCGCGTGGAACACGAACGCGCCGTCGACACGGCCTGTCGTCATAAGACGGCCGGACGGCGAGCTAGCCCATAGCTCGCCGTCCACAGGCCCGCGCCTACGGTGGCCGGGAGCCACCACGTGACCCCCGACGCCCAGGGCGTCTCCCGCGGCGGCTGGGACGTGAGGTTCTTTCCCTCTCACGTCCCGCCACCTCCTTCACTAGCATGACTGCTTCGCAGAAGGAGGTGACGGCTTCCCATTCCCTCTCGCTGCGGACCATGGCCTGAACCAGGGCCGGACGCGAGAGATCGCCGCCGCCAATCGCCGCTACAAGGACACGACGGTGCTCTGCCCAAGCGGGGCAGATCTCCACGGTGTTCTCCACCGTGTCCTCCGGACGATCCTCGCAATGGAAACACCCGGGCGTTTCCTCCCGCCCGATCCGGTGCAGGAACCTTCCGAAACAAAGTTATAAGGCCCTTATATACCAAATATGAATTTACCCAAATATAATATTGCTCACAGAGAGCTTACCTTTGAATGTTAATGAGTACTTATTCCTGACATGATTTACGTAATCACAATCTGGTCGTTAACGGTCAAATACAAAAGAGATCCACGGTTATTGACCGTCTTACGACTTCATAAAATATATCTTTTCAGTTATAACCGAATAAGCAGATTCTACGAAACCATTAAAAAGAAATTCATCCAACGCATTTAAAATCTAAGATAGTCCAAAATTCAGAATTTAAAATGCGTCGAAAGCAAAAAGTATTGAAAAACTTTCAGTTCATTATAAATGTGAATATAATACATTCAGATAAAGCTAAGCTTACATAATTATGCGGGTAATCTAGCGTTCTCGCTATTACTTGAATAAATACGATGAGAAAGTACGAACAAAGTAAATATGAACTTATTATCATTTAATTTATTCTTGAATTTCAAATTCACGTAGTCAATAGTTTTCGGTTCGGGAGAAACACATTTTACTCTCATGTCATTTCTAATTATGAGGCACTACGAGAAGTACGGACGAAGAAGATCGTGATATGGCGAGGACCCCTGATAAATTGGGATAAAGGCATGTTAACAATCATTAACTTGTATAAGAATCAGAGAAGATGCTGGGACGAAATAGACAAAACTAACGACTAATGGCCCACATTAGCCGTAGATCGACAAAACTGGAAGTATAGGGAGAGGGCTTTGCAGTGCGATCACGCAGGCTGACGAAAACAATACAGGGTGGCAGGGACACCGACGCGAAAACAGTTACCACATCCACAGTACACATAGACATTTTCAGTAGGTAGTTTAAAAAAAAATCTGTTGATTCCTACATGGTCAAAATGTATGGAACAGCTGTTTTTTTTTTTAATTACCGTTGGGGGGTTAAGAATGAAGTACTGAGTACGTGTTAACCGTTTTCTCGTTATTGTCTCGTCCACCCTGTATATTATAAGTGCAAGTTACATAATTTTCAAATAAGTAAGAAAGTGAATTGTAAAAGACAAAAATACGTAGAAAATCTTTCTGAAGAAAATTTTCCAGTATAATAATTACGGGAACTGAACTAGATATTCCTGCAGAGTCATTTTCTAAATTGGATAGCAGAGACCCGTTCAAATAACTTCTTTAGCAAAATCAAACTTCAGTGGCCATTCAATTCTAGCAAAGAATGGAATTTTTAAATTAAACCCAGTCGTATTATGGAAACATTTTCTACGGAAAATTAGCTTCAGTAATTTTGTCTAGCTTAAAAATATTATAGATTCATCATTTATAAATGAAAGATTATTGTAATCAAGGGTTTCTTAACGAGCATTGAAAAATTCACAAATCATTAAACCCATTTTTTTCATATCGAATCTTAAATCAATCTTTAATTTTTCGAATTGAATTGACTTTGAATTTTGACATGAAATGACATTGATTTTGATTTATAAAATTTAAATGCATTTAGAAACGCCTAGTTGACTCTTCCCGTGATCCAAGGGCTGGCTTTTACTTTGGCCAGAGGCTAAGCGTTGCCATACAACTGATACAACGCGGCAACTCGTACATGTAATTTGTATGTCAATTGGCAAAACATAGCACACAACCTAATTTTTAAGACCTTGAATGTAATTATTACCTATGTTTATGAATAAATGATTCTGATTCTGAATAAAATTCAAAAGACAAGACTAGGGTTCCTCAAGGTACTACCTTGGGGCCATCTTTGTTTTATATAGAAAGTTAGTACATTGCCAAAAAGGGTAAGTTTGGGGATTAAGCTGTGTCTGCGAATATAAACATGAGTCCGTAATTTAGGAAAAATAAACAAAGTGTAGGTTTACTAACTCATTAAAAAAAATAACTCGTCAGACTGTTGTCGGAATAAACAATGACTTTCATAAAATAATTGTTTTGGCCCAAAAAATGTTGTTGCTGTTTTTTTCAGGCATAATTTAGGCAATTATGATGGTTAATTTGCTGGTTCAGTAGACAAGGATAAAAAATTGTGTTGTAATCTCTTTACTTTAGGCCAGAACTTCAGCTCACTACCCCTCTCCAGCACCGCGAAGGTACCTTCGGTTCAATGTAATTTATTTCTCAACTAGCGTGTGCCCGCGACCTTCGTTCGCGTGAAATTATTATAAAATATGACTTCCCTTTTTGAACCGTATCTTCTCGACAAAGAAGTAAGTCAGTAATTTTAATTCACTATTATATAAGTCCGTCGTTCCGTATGGTGTCGGACGTAAAAGAATAGCACCATCCCATATCTTCCCGTGGGTGTCGTAAGAGGCGACTAAGGGACTTACCAGAGAATGGGCAGCAGCGTTCTCTGCGGTATCTAACAACCGTACTGCGATCGCCAACCCGCCTGCCAAGCGTGGCGATTATGGCAAAACCCCCCCAATGATGAGCGCAACCAAGAAATGGCCCCTAGTACCCGGCAGCCCGTCTACCCTCGACTATGGTAGCGGTCGAGGTTACGGCGTGGCAAGGGGTGCGAAGAATCTCCGGACGGGATCAGGCTGCCTATACCGACGACTTGACCTGGCAACATACAACACGCGTACACTCCGGAACGACGAGAAGATAACGGAACTCGAAGAGGAATTGAGCAGGCTGCGATGGAGTATTGTGGGATTATCTGAAGTCCGAAGAGAGGGGGAGGATACGATAATCCTGAAATCCGGCAACCTGCTCTATTTCCGAGAGGGTGACCGGCAGTCCCAGGGTGGTGTTGGGTTTATCGTCCACAAGTCCCTCGTGAATAACGTGGTGAAGATCGAGAGTGTGTCGACCAGGGTGGCGTACCTTATACTCAGAATATCCTCAAGATATTCGCTGAAGGTCATACAGGTCTACGCCCCGACCTCGGCACACCCCGACGACGAAGTGGAGACCATGTATGAGGATATTTCTAAAGCCCTGCATGGTTTCAAAACTCACTTCACCGTTGTCATGGGGGACTTCAACGCGAAACTGGGCAAACGAGACGGGGATGAGCTGCAGGTGGGGCAATTTGGGGTTGGACGTCGGAACCACCGGGGTCACCAACTGGCTAGTTTTATGGAGAAGGAGGGCCTCTATATGATGAACTCCTTCTTCAGAAAGCGTGAGCACAGGAAGTGGACCTGGCAGAGTCCCGATGGTGCAACTAAAAATGAGATTGACTTCATCATGTCAACCAAGAAGCAAATGTTCAATGATGTCTCTGTGATCAATTCGGTGAAAACCGGGAGCGATCACCGCATGGTAAGAGGCACATTGAACATCAATATAAAGCTTGAAAGGTCTCGACTGATGAAGTCTACGCTCCGTCCAGCACAAATCCAGATCCAAAACCCCGAGAGCTTTCAGCTTGAACTCCAGAATCGTTTCGAGTGCCTAGGAAGCTCAGTGGACGAATGCAACGATGGGTTCGTGGAAACTGTCCATACGACTGGGTCTAAGTTCTTCAAGACACGTCGTGCACAGAAGAACAAAAGACTCTCTGATCATACTCTCGAGCTCATGAAGGAGCGGCGCGAGATGATCCTGCAGTCTTCAGACGAGGCGTGGAAGTACCGGCAGCTCAATAGACGGATCTCTAAATCCTTGAAACGCGACCTCCGCCGCTTTAATACCGAGCGTATTAAAGACGCTATTGAGCGGAATAAAGGCTCCAAGGTTTTTTCAAGAGATCTGGCTATTGGGCAGAGCCAGCTCACGAAACTGAAGACCGACGATGGCAGGATCGTATCCGCCAAACCGGAGCTGCTGAGGGAGATCGAGAGTTTTTATGGGCAGTTGTAAACTTCAACCAGTAAACCCGTTGCAAATCTAGCTAACGACCCAAGAGCTAGACTGACCCGACACTATACCGAAGACATTCCGGATGTCAGCCTGTACGAGATTAGGATGGCTCTGAAACAGCTTAAAAACAACAAGGCACCGGGTGAGGACGGAATTACGGCCGAACTCCTGAAGGCAGGTGGAAAACCGGTACTTAAGACCCTTCAGAAGCTGTTTGATTCCGTCATACTCGAGGGGAAAACGCCGCAGGCATGGTGCAGGGGTGTGGTGGTACTCTTCTTCAAAAAGGGCGACAATGCCCGGCTGAAGAACTATAGGCCCATCTCACTTCTAAGCCATGTCTACAAGCTGTTTTCAAGAGTCATCACGAATCGTCTCGCGCGCAGGTTTGACGATTTTCAGCCTCCCGAACAAGCCGGATTCCGAAAAGGCTTTAGCACCGTAGACCACATACATACGCTGCGCCAGGTTATACAGAAGACCGAAGAGTATAACCTGCCTCTCTGCTTGGCGTTTGTGGACTACGAGAAAGCCTTCGATTCGATCGAGACTTGGGCTGTACTGCAGTCTCTCCAACGGTGCCAAATCGACTATCGGTACATCGAGGTGCTGAAGAGTTTGTACAAAAACGCCACCATGTCAGTCCGACTTCAGGACCAGACCTCGGAACCTATCCTTCTGCAGCGAGGTGTAAGACAGGGAGACGTCATATCTCCGAAACTGTTCACCGCTGCACTGGAGGATGTCTTCAAGGTTCTGGACTGGAGAGGGCTAGGCATCAACGTCAATGGCGAGTACATCTCTCACCTTCGGTTTGCCGACGATATAGTGGTCATGGCTGAGACCATGGAGGACCTCAGTACAATGCTCGATGACCTCAGTAGAGCTTCCGAAAGAGTGGGTCTTAAAATGAACATGGACAAAACCAAAGTCATGTTGAATGCCCATGTAACACCCACTCCTATCAAGATCGGAGACTCTACACTCGAAGTTGTAGACGATTATGTCTACCTGGGACAAACGGTCCAGTTAGGTAGGTCTAACTTCGAGAAAGAGGTCAATCGTCGAATCCGACTCGGCTGGGCAGCGTTCGGGAAGTTGCGTGGTATCTTCTCGTCCAACTTACCGCAGTGTCTCAAGACGAAAGTCTATGACCAGTGTGTGTTGCCAGTGATTACATACGGGACCGAAACGTGGTCGCTCACAATGGGCCTCATCAGAAGGCTGAAAGTCACCCAAAGGGCAATGGAGAGGGCTATGCTCGGAGTTTCCTTGCGTGATCAAATCAGAAATGAGGAGATCCGCAAGAGAACCAGAGTTACCGACGTAGCCCGAAGAATAGCCAAACTTAAGTGGCAGTGGGCAGGGCACATTGCTCGCAGAACGGATGGCCGATGGGGCCGAAAAGTTCTGGAGTGGCGACCGCGAACCGGAAGACGCTGCGTTGGAAGGCCTCCCACTAGGTGGACCGATGACCTCGTAAAGGTTGCAGGGATCCGCTGGATGCGAGACGCACGGGACCGGTCAATGTGGCGACACTTGGGGGAGGCCTATGTCCAGCAGTGGACGTCTTTCGGCTGAAATGATGATGATGATGATGATTATATAAGTCGTGAAACTTTCACGATTCACGCGAACATGTGCCGTGTTAACTTTTTGGAATTTTCCTCTACCGTTCGAAGCAAAAATAATTGTGTGTATAATTGAAAAATACGTGAAACCCAAGTCAAGTACACTCATGAGAGGCATTCGTATTACTTAAGAGATTCCCCTCTTGAGGAAAAGTCGGATACAAAATCGTTTATAAGTGATATTGCCTTTTTTTATACTAAGATCGTATTACGTCGGAATATTTTATGTATGTGTTTTATTTATGTCTTTGGATATGTAATCGTATTAAGAAATGTCATTGTGGAAACCGAATTTTAAATGTATAAGATATTTTCTGCCTCGTCGGTCTAGTGGTCGCATGCCGCTAGCATGATGTCCTGGGTTCAATTCCCGGGTCGGGCAAAGTTATATTGGGTTCTCAGTATCAGCCCCGGAGTCAAGATTTGTGCCCGGTTGATAGCAATGGGCTCGTCCCCTATTCAAAGGGAATTAAACATAACTGGCGAAATGAGGGTGTCCTATTAAGTTCGCTTCTGCCTAACCCTTGGGCGTACAGGCGTGATGTTATGTTATGTTAAAAAGACATTTTTTGCCTGTTTATCACGCTGAAGGCCTCTCTCATACAGAAAATGAGCGAATAAAGATGGCTGGAGGATATAGACGAAGCTTACTTGTGTAAAGAGTAGCATCAATGTACGGTCTTTCTACAAAAGTTTTTTCCACTCTTGCTCAGTTTTTCAAAAATAATCCACAAACGGAAATTCATCATCATCATCATCATCATTTCAGCCGAACGACGTCCACTGCTGGACATAGGCGTCCCCCAAAATTTCGCCTCATTGACTGGTCCCGTGCGTCTCGCATACAGCGGACGAACGGGATTACCATAGAAAGATATTCAATTCATGGTTCTTCATAATCTTTTTTAAGTTTTTATCTTACCAGTTTAAATGTACGTACCTCAAACATTGTACCCCATAACACCAAAAGCCCATAACTTTGTACCGGGGCACATCGAATGTGACGCGAGCCAATGATCGACCAGCGTGAAATTAAAGGCCACTCCATTGTGAGGCCGGAATTGATTCCTGTTGTATTTTATTTTATGTACGAATAAGCTTCTGGTGATGATGGAGAAAAAATCGTTAATAGTAAAATACCCCCTGTATATATTCTCTGATACCTTTGTCAGTTTTTGAATGCTTACCTTTGTCAAGTCAGACTACATAATATCTTCAGCTACGCCACTGCGCAGACTATTCTAAGAGATATATTTATTATTTACTGAAATATTAAAAAGATTTATGGTTTTATGTTTGACGATTGATGCGTCAACCTAACAAAAAAGTTGGAACAATAACCCCCAATATCTCCGTAACTAGAAGGTTCCCAGGTATGGTCTACAACAGAAAATGATGGCAAAGACGGGGAGAACAAGTGCCTTTCGGATATATTAAGGGTCTATTTACACCCTTTTTAAAATAATGCAGTGACGAACTTATTTTTTATATTAGCTTAAGGTTCTCGGCTGTCATTTTAGTGACTTTGTGTCTTTTTATATCTTTTTTTAAAATATATTCCAATTTCTTCTTTTTATCATCTGATGTTTTATTTATCTGTATGTAGGTGGTCTATTAGTAGTCCTCTATTATAAAAAGAATGAACTATGATGTCATGAGAGAGATAGAGACTGTATTTTTAATTATACTATATCCATTCGATGTTCTTCTATATTTCTCATTTTCTTGGCGCGTATTATACAGACGGACGGACGGACGCTTAATAGAGAAGAAAATCTTCAGAAAAATTATAATTTAGCAGGTCATTGCCCTTTCAATTTTGTGTGCTAACTCCTAAAGAGTATAGTATTAAATAACTCAACGATTACGCATGTACCGTGAAATTAAAAACCGTTATTTTTGGAGCGAAATAGATTTTCAAGTTCATCTGATGGTTCGTTGTGAAAAATGTTCATTTTCTTTTATAAAAGATGAAGTGGTTTTGGTAAGTCTTATAGTATTTTCTTAACAGATTTCCAAAAGGAGGAGGTTCTATGTTCGACTGTATGTACTTTTTTTATTTTATGTACTGTGAAAATCGATTCTTTTTATGAGTATATTAAAATTATGTTTGTTAATTATTTATTTTCGGACTGCGATCGCTTCGAAATTCAGTTTTGGGACTCCAACTTACCTGAGAGTAATGTGGTTAAGAGAGAATCTACATATGTTTCCTTTTTTGTAAAAAGTACTATCTGGGTTGTGGAGGTTATATAGGCCATCGCTCCATATAAAATACGGGTATTCAGCCATCCGATTAGACTGAAAAAAAAACAATAACTCAAAAAAAAACAAAAACGTGGTTCAATGTCGGTTAAAACTACGTTCTATTCCTTCACTTTTATCACAAGAGTAAAACTAAGTATTAATACAGCATTTTATTATTGTATATGGTAAAAAACAACTTCTGAAACACTTTAGAAAATTCGTTCGACTGTTATACCCAAGACAAAAGTACGAATAATGAGAGAATCCCATGTTAATGTCACTTCATATTAGACATAACTCTCCTAAGGGGCCTCTGTTTTGTATGTACAAATGCCCTTAAGAGGTACTCGATGGATCCCGATACCTTCATCTTTTACCGTTACGAAAATATTTATTTACCTTTTGTTTTTGAAGCAACGCCAGCTCATTGCTCCAAAGAAAAATAGGAAAAAAACCGCACTTTTTAAAATGGGACATGCAATAACAGTATTCAGTATTTTAATTAAATACTAGTTCAAAAAATTAACACTGGATGGATGAAATGGCGGCAGGTCACTGGAACAATATGCGACTCCCGCAATCCCCTTAAACTCAAGGGGAAGATTTATAAAAGCATGGTTAGACCTGCTGTCTTGTATGGATCAGAATGTTGGGCCACAAAAGAGCTGAATGAAAGGCATTTGCATGTGGCTGAGATGGGACTGCTAAGGGGGATGTCTGGTGTAACGTGAATGGATAAAATAAGGAATGAGTACATAAGAGGAAGTCTGAAAGTGGCGCTGGTGACTGAAAAGTTGTGTGGTAATCGGTTATCGTGGTATGGACATTATGTGATGCGGAGGGCTGACGAAATGTTATGTAAACGAAATCGTATGAATGTGGATGGCTATAAGAGTAGAGCAAGACCAAAGAAACGATGGATGGACTGTGTGAAGGATGATATGGCTAGGAAAGTAGGTGACTGCTGAGATGACGAGTAATAGAGAAGTATGGAAGAAGAAGACATGCTGCGCCGACCACAAATAAGTTGGGAGAAGGGCAGGAGAATGATGACTAGTTCAAATAAATACTGAAAATTATCGCTTTTTATACAGGGTGTAAACAGACCCTTCACATATCCGTCAACTAAGCATTCTGTACATCAAACTAAGTAACAAAATTATTGCTGGGAATCGACTTTTTTTTTGGGGTGAAAAATTACGTTTTACGGTAGGACTCGATGGAAAGCACTTAAAGCATTGTGCTGATGGATGGATTGAATAGTACGGGGGTTGTGGAGGGGTTTAAAGTAAACATCCTACATTAAAAACAAGTATTTAAAAAAAAACTTGTGAAAAAGTTGGAAGTTTGACCCCCAATATCTCCGTAACTAGAAGGTTCCCAGGTATGGTCTAGAACAAAAAAATTATCGCAAAGACGGGGAGAACAAATGCTTTTCGGTTATGTTAAGAGTCTATTTACACCCTTTATTTACAAAGTTTTTGGTTCAAACAACTGCTACTACTGACAATAAAGCTCTGTTTTAAGTGCCGTGATCGCGGGATGATTGGAGAAAGCAGGACTCCACAAAACCTAGTGATACTGTGAGTGTGTTTTGCCGTGCCTTATACTATAACTTGAGCGAATAATCGCGCGGCATTCGCCCCAATATGGCCAGACTTATCTCCTTCAATGACATTGCAATATTCCAGTTTAATACAGAATCTTCAAGATTGTTCTCAAATATAATAGCTCAACAGCATTTCAAACTAATTGGAATCAAATTCCAATTAATTGCGAGTTAATCGTCAGTGTAAAACTTGATTACACTTCAACGAGCGATTACCAAGTTTTCCAATCTTTTATCCTCCATTATTTACCTTTATTTACAACCAATTAATCTTTGTCTGGTGCATTCAATGATAAAAGATCAATTAAATTGAAACTTCTTGGTGATTGATAACACTGTTGATCAATTAATTGATAAAGTTTCTTTAACGCGTTTGTTTCAACGAGCAATCAATTGAAATGGGATCCGATTACAATTGAATTGGAGACAGACGTTGAAAGCGAGTTCATTTATAAATAATATATGATCACTTCAATTAAAACGTATTCAATTGTTACAAGCAATAAAGACGGTTTAAGTTGAGGGCTATGCAACATGCGATTGTAAATAATAATTGTAAAATTTCGTGTATTCGAAATTTTTGACATTTCTGATTTTTTTACAAAAAATAATCGTGAAACAGAACGCATCCAAGAAAGATTTCATTCGTCATGTTGTCGCACTTGATTTTGTGACACAAATTGACGTATTGCATATTCACTCATTCACGGGTATTTCTAAATCTTCCACCCCGCTTACTCCGGCGAACAAGCGAGTGCCAAATAGGTTTTCGTGTTTTTTAGTTTAACAGTAAACACTTGCTTACCTAATAGCTCTTTTGTCCCTCAACTTAAGACTGACAATGGCTCACACCTGTATTAAAGTATTACCAGACCGATACTCCTAACAATGAGCTTCGATCTTTTGTTAATGTGCACGATTAACTATTGAAATTGTAATGAATGAAATTAATTAAATATTATGTTCGTTGCTAAGAGACTTGAAGTCTTAGTGTGATCAAGTTAGGGTTGAAAATTTAGTGAAAAATTGCAGAGTGAATGAAGGTGTAAAACAATATTCCGTATTTAGGTAAATAGGTCTATTCAATGATAATGATCATGTACCGTTTTTCTTTTAGGTCCTAAACAGTGACAAATGATTACGGAAAACTCAAAAATGTGAAAATATGTAAAATACATTTGTTAAAAATTACGTGTCACTATGTTTGTACCGGCCAATCTCCGACATCACCCAACCGATTCGAATGAAATTTGAAGGATATGTATAACTGGTTCCACCTTGAAAGGCAGTAGTTTGGACCCGATAGATGGCGCTGTGCTAAGCAGAAGCGGATCGCAATTTTATTTATAGAGGGTATAAATAGACCCTTAACATAGCCGAAAGGCACTTGTTCTCCCCGTCTTTGCGATAATTAGATTTTTTGTTCTAGATCATACTGGGAACCTTCTAGTAAAGGGGATATGAAAAAGTTGTAACTTTGACCCCCAGGTCAAAGTTACAACTTTTTCACAAGTTTTTTTTAAATACATGTTTTTAATGTAAGATTTTTACTTTACACACCTCCACGACCCCCGTACTATTCAATCCATCCATTAACACAATGCTTTGAGTGCTTTCCATCGAGTCTTACCGTAAAACGTGATTTTTCACCCCAAAAAAAGTCGATTCCCAGCAATAATTTTTGCGTAAAGCTACTTAGTTTGATGTACAGAATGCTTGGTTGACGGGTATGTGAAGGGTCTGTTTACACCCTGTATAAAGCGATTGCCACACAACGAATTTGAAAGAGTATTTTAGTGCCACGGTGTTGTTGCTCAATCTTGCCCAGAAATAGAGCAATTGAAGCAATGTTGTTGCCCGTTGAACTCAATATACCATGTTGCTCAATTGAAATAAAACGGTTTGAACGATAAAACTCTTCTTATTGCGGGACTTCACATTATTGCACTCAACAGATTATAAAATGGCTCCGTGTAAATAAATCTATGAACTCCGTAAGCGTGTATATACAATGTGGCCGTTCATGGACTAGCGATACTCTAGGTACTTATATAACAAATATTCAATTTTACAAATTTGTTGATTTGCAAAGAATTTAAACTTATACTGCCACTTACGGGATATCTTATATCGGGAGCTCAAAATAATGAACAATCACGGAAGATATCCCGTAAGTGACAGTATAAGTTTAGTTGTAAACCGTGAAAGCTTGAAACAGTGTTTGCAAAGAATTTGTTAACAAAAAATTATTGATATGCATATATTTTTTTTCTTGAATTTAATTTATTTTTTCTCAAAGTTACGATGGTGAGAACCCATTATTTCATAATGTAAACGATAGACAATATCTTTACCCTCTGTGTAAGCCTACTTTTATCCCAGTAAGACCAACATTTTGAGAGATATAATTTTTTTTGTATGAAAAAAACAAAATGGCTGCCAAATCACAGGAAAATGGATTAGACCCAAGTGTGTAGTGTATTTGTGTATTAAAAATTCACACCGGACACATTGTATACACCGTGTACGCACGACGACCAATCAAGCTATGCATAACCAGTTTGTGCGGATCGCTCATTGTAAAGGAAATCTATACAAAGCGAGGCCAAGTTATACTAGAAATGGACAGCTTTATGTGCCGCCGTGTATACCAGAAAGCTGTGGTCATATTTCAAGGTGTGATTCGGACCATCCACCAGAAGCTCGCGGCTAAATAACAACAGCCGCTTGGATCGATCTTTAGGTTAAACCGCGCTTGCCTAGGTTGGTCTGTGGATGGGTGACAACCCATTACATACCGAGTTTCCTCTGTGCCTCAGAAAGCACATTAAGCCATTGGTCCCGGCTGTCATTTGTAAATCTTTTACAGTCGTTACAAGTAGTCAGTGTCTTAAACAGTCTGACAACCAGTCTTACCAACGGGTATCGTATTATCCAGTACTAACTGGGTTGTGGAGGTCAGACAGGCAGTCGCTCCATGTAGAATACTGGTATTCAGCTGCATCCGGTTAGACTGGAAGCCGCTGGCAAAGTCGTCCCTATCGCCGCGGACGTCATCATCATCATCATCATTTCAATCCAAGCCGTCCTTTTCTTTTGCCACTCCTCTCTGTTCTGTCCGACCCTTATTATATATTTCCGCGATCTTGACGATATCGTCAATCAATCCCGCTTTTGGACAGTTTTTAAGTTCCTTCCTTGGCCACCATTCAGCCAAAACCTTACTCCATCAGCCATCTCCGCGGAAGCCAGATATCCTGCCCAACTCCACATTTCCGTGGGCATCAGATAGTCTTAAATAATTTCTATTCAGCTCAGGCAAAGTCGGAGGCAAAACCTTGTTCCATATAATCCTATTTATAAATATTAACGTTCACTAGATTATTTTCTCCGTTAAAGATATAAACGCTTATTGCTCAATCTAGATCTCGCTCGCTCTGGGTGATATTATCATAATATTTTATTGTTATAGTTACCTTAGCGTGAAATGGGTAACGTCTTAATACCGTAACGAAAATAAACCGATATTTTATCGTAACGATAATGTTTGTGTTTGTTTACTGTTCGTTCCTGAACATTTTTGATGTTTGATAAATAAATGAGTGGTAATGTGGTATTTGTTTATTCATTCGGTTGTTTGTTTTTTACATTTCGAAATGTGTATGTACGTAAATATTCAAGTGTTTGAGAAAAAAAACAAAAACAAAGATCTTTTTTATCGTAAAAAACTACCCTTTTAAAAAGACTGTATAACATTAAATTATAAGCATAATATACAGCTTATAGTGTTCCGGCCCTGGTTCAAGCCATGGTCCGGAGCGAGAGGGAATGGGAAGCCGTCACCTCCTTCTGCGAAGCAGTCATGCTAGTGAAGGAGGTGGCGGGACGTGAGAGGGAAAGAACCTCACGTCCCAGCCGCCGCGGGAGACGCCCTGGGCGTCGGGGGTCACGTGGTGGCTCCCGGCCTCCGTAGGCGCGGGCCTGTGGACGGCGAGCAATGAGCTAGCTCGCCGTCCGGCCATCTTATAACGACAGGCCGTGTCGACGGCGCGTTCGTGTTCCACGCGCACCTCAAAGAGATGTCAGCAACGATGTAGGGGTCTGCAAGGGCCGATGCCTGCCAGGGCTGCGGGACTGTTCGAAAGAGATACCGTGGCCCTGGAACACAAAGGGCAAAGAAGGAACATGGATGGGTTTTAGTCAGTACAAGTCTGACACTCCCTTCCGCTCCGCCCAGAGTGGGAGGGGGTCATTTGATGATACCCCATCCGAAAAAAAAATAGGTAGATGATGATGATCTGTTAGTAAACTTTTAACATTAAAATACTTTCACCTAATTCGCTTCGTATTATTTCCTTTTAATCGCGATTGTTCAACCTGGATTGTTTTCATTACATTATCACCTAACTTTGCTCCCGAAAATGGAAAACAATGTAAACAATAATTTCAACTTTGTATTGGATATTAACAGTTTGTAAGAAAACCTGTTTCTTTTACATTTAAGTTAAAAGAGCGTTTTCTTTAAGTAATATAAATATTGTGAAGACCTTGAAAGCCTAGAATAGTCGCTAAGGTAAATATTATTAGACCTTCATGAACTAGGTATTAAGTGATAAATATCAAATAGTAGACGAGAAAGATCGATGTCTCTTTGTTGTCAGTGGTAACGGAATTGGTATACAGGGTGGAAGATACATCGATTCACAAGCAAATACCACGTATTCAGAACATTATTCCGTACCCCCTTAAGAAATTAAAAAAAAACCAGCTGTTCCATACATTTTGATCATGTAGCTATTTCACTTTTGTAGGAAAAAGCATATTTTTTTTTTATTGCTGATGAAAAATTTCTACGCCCAATCGCTTCCACATAAATTATTCGGCAATTTAAAAAAAAACATCTGTTTCGGAATCATGTACTGAATACGAGGTATTCATTTGTACGGTGATGTTCCACCCACCCTGTATAATGCTGGCCGTATTCTATGGCTGTATTCTATTTGAAACTACGTACTATACCAGGCCAGCTGAAGTTCAAGGTATTACCACCGGCATGTAACATTCGTGTCGACTGTACAACCAACATCAGTGTATGTATGTTACGATTGAATTGAATCGTGTTTTTTACGATTACACATTAAGATACCTTCTCATACTTCAACTTATTAATCAGCGATATTGATAGACTGACCCTGAATCTGGTTGCGTTTAAATTATTTGCACAAAACAGCAAGCCTCTCACCACCAAACACTTTACACACTTCAAAATCTTCACCTAATCTTCACCCAATCTTCACCCAAATTCTAAACGACTCTTCTCTCCCACAGAACGCAGATTCAGTCCTCATCGACGGCTCCTGCCAGGTCCCAGACAACTTGTACAAGGCTATCGGGTCCATCATCTCGTTCTACATACCTCTGATGGTGATGCTGCTGACGTATACCCTGACGATACAACTCCTGGCGAGGCAGAGGAAGGGGCTGGGTTCTGGATGGGCGCCTGGCTGGCTTGGTGGTCCAGCTCCTATTGGTGAGTGGCTTTTGTTTATTTTTAAATTCAGAATCGGAGATGACTTTCATGTTTTGGAATCACAACTAAATGTCTTACGTGATTAAGTTCAAAGTTCATTTGAATATTAAAGGTTCTGTACAGTCGTGTGCGTAATAAAACTCTATTTGGTTATAATGTAAGAGGCTGTCCATGTAATTAAAACTACAGGCCTACCGTTTAAGTGAGACAGTGCCTGAAGTAGCTGCGCCATGCAGATGGAGCGTTGTCATTGTTAGCATGCGAATGACTGAGCTCTCATGAGTCGTCACCACACTCCTCCTACACCGTGCATCGAAGCACGAACAAAATATTATGGAGAAATGCGAAATATTTCACGAAAACGTACAATATAGAACCATTTAGCTAGCAAAAGTTAACCACCATTAACAAAAACAATCGTACGTGAAACGAGTACGAGTAGATAATATGCTCGTTTCCACAGCTAAGACTGCCCAACGTGACCCTATTCTTAAGCTAATTACCTATGCCCGGCCCTCTGTAATAGGGGACCATCTTACTTACTTACACACATTAAAACCAGTGGCGACGAGTCTTTAGTTACATTAATACGATTCCTTTTTGGGTAGTACATAGAAAAAACGGTGGCGAAGAGCTAAATAACAATACGATTTCTTTCAGCTTCTCTTTGAGAACATGGGAATTGGTTATTGTCTGAAATTGCATATAATTATGCTCAATTTTTTTTTTAAATTCTTTTGTTTTGCTGGTAGCCAGAGAAACTAGGACTGGGACTAACAGAGGAGCTAGGTAAGGTCCTATCAGGTTTAGTGCCTTATCTAGAGATAAAAAGATAATAATGGTTAACGCATTGTTTGCATTGTGCTTGTTTTATTTAGAAAAAGACCATTTTTTTTTCTAAAATACAATACAAGTAATGTAAGAGAAGAATTAACAAAAAAAAAAAAAATTGAAATACATTTTGACGCCAGTTTGAAATTTTTGGCATTACACTCGTGAGAGTAACCAAAGGTATATTCCGAAATGCCTTAAGACTCATTGCTAGGATCTCAAGCAAATTACAACAATAACAAAGTAATTTAGGCGCAGGTTTGTTAAATCTCACGAATAAGGTCCCCGAGATTAAAAACCACTCACAGAGCCTGAGTAGGCTTGATTTTAATAGGATTTGGATCTTGAATCACATCTGATTGTACACACAGGACTGGAAACTGGAAAGTGACCTTTAAGAAAGAAAGAAAAATTATTTATTTGTCGCACAGACATGCTGCATGCTGTATCCTGCATGCTGCATGCTGCCTGTTTTGTTTGCTTGCAAAATTACAAAAAAAACAATGAACATACAACGCATAACAAATATTTCAAAATAGTGATGACACTCAAACAAAAGGCATGGGGGGGCAGACTTGGAAGAAGCGCCTCACCTCCCAATGGTTACCCCTGAGGTAGTACCAGTGGAAAATGCAATATCAACCCCACATCGAGGGGCTCCTGGGTCAAGAAGGTACTCCACCAGCCAATAACTCTATTGACTTACATGAAAGTCTAACAAAACGTTGGAATCCATCAAATATTACATACAACAGAACGGAACAAAAAAAGTTGACAGTTTGCACGTCGTGACTGCGACAAGCAGATTATCACTTAGCATGATGCTGTGCTATAGGGGGGCACAGGACAGCGCTGGTATATGTCACGATTTGTGTCCATTTTAAAGAAGGATGAGAAGTATATGGTAGGAATTAGGGATGCAACCTAGAAATAGGTAAACAATTACTTGATAGCCCAACATTTATAAGACAGTGAGTAACTGTCGTGAATAACAAAGGCAATATTAGTATTTGTAGTATTTATAGTCCGAATAACTTTTCAGATATTTACGATATGAACAATAATAAGAATAATTAACAATTTTTTAATATTGTTTTTTTTTTCTAAGGAATATTTAAAAATGATTTGTAAAGAAATAAATAAAGGAAATAATAAGAATAACATGAAAATAAATTTGACACAGGGCTTTTTTATATGCTAGTTAGGCTTGCGCTTGTCCGCAACTCACCTGATGTGAACCGATGACGGGGCCTAGGGTGGTGCCTAGAAGAAGCCGATTCACTCGAACTTTGAAGAGATCTAGATTGTAATGATCGGGGAAACAGAGAAGCTGGCAGTGAATTTCACAGACTATGCATATACACACAGATTTCTACAGATTTAGTTGCAATATAAGATTTTTAACTATCATGGTCACTAACATTACTATTAATACTAACGGGATATTTATCATGTTTACTGTTTGTTATGAGTTCCCGATATTTCGGCGCTGTTGCAAGCACCATGATCACGGATAAACTGAAGTTATTGCGGGTGGGTGTTTATGAGCAGACAAAACATGTAAACATGGTAAATATCCCGTTAGTATTAATAGTAATGATTTAGTTGCAGTTACACCATCATCATTTCAGCCGAAAGACGTCCACTGCTAGACATTAGGCCTCCCCCAAGTGTCGCCACATTGACCGGTCCCGTGCGACTCGCATCCAGCGGATCCCTGCAACCTTGTTACACCATTCCGTATTATTACGTTCTAGATTTCCGTAAATCCACTCTTAAATAAATGAATACATCCCCAATAATTCCTAATCTCTTGCGACATGTCCCATAGGAAGGTAACCACAGGCGTTCAATTCAATTTCCCCAAATGCGATAAAAAAGGGAAAACGATTTTTTTAAGACTACCTGCGTTCTTTTGTACCCTCATTTCAATTTGGCATAAGTGGATTTGGATTTAAAAGGATTCAAAAATCCTTTTGAAATAAATATTTGTAAACGTTGGACGGTTTAATCGGTTGTATGTCGCAGAAATTCTTGCTTACCCAGAAGTGGTCTTTGCTAATCTTTGCAGAATCATCCAGTTATTATAATGATGGGGTAAAAAAATGCTCTGAGGGTAAATCCCTTACTTTCTTGATTAAAGAGGCGATACACGGGTCGATCCGGGGATTAGGCTGTCCGTTCTTTGCTATCTGCGATGAGATGAATTGTGGGAAAAAATTGTTCAAGAGTCTCTTTTTGTGCTTCTCGTTAATAAGGATGAACTTTTTTGCTGCTGTAATTTAATGCAAGTTTATGATTTTTATAATTTTTTTTTTAATTGTATTATTGTCAGTATGCTTTGAACCGGTCGTTATTTCTCAATAGTTTTATAAAAGTACTCAAAAGTAAAACTTATTTATTTTTTCTTTGAAGCTCTCAGTTACTACCTACTTATTTTTTGTATGGAGTCTAATAGGAGCACGTGGCTATATAACAGCAACCATTCGGATCGATCTTCAGGTTAAGCTGCGCTTGCCTAGGTTGGTCCGTGGATGGGTAATCACCCATTACATAACGGGCTTCCTCCGTGCGTCGTAAAGCACGTTAAGCCCTTGGTCCCGGCTGTAATTTGTAGATCTTTGACAGTCGTTACAGGTAGTCAGTGGCCCGAAATTCTGTTAACCAGTCTCACCAAGGGATATCTTAATACCCAGTACTAATTGGGATGTGGAAGTTAGATAGGCAGTCGCTCAATGTAAAATACTGGTATTCAGATGCATCTGGTTAGACTGGAAGTCGACCCGAACATAGTCGGGAAAAGTCTAGGCAGATGATGGAGTCATATTATGAATTATTGCTTCGTGCGAAAACGCCAATCAATCCTGTTCGAATGGTATTGCGTGTTATGTACACAATGTTAGGTTCTCACAAGAGGTTGGCCGCTTACATTGTACTGAAAACAATCCATAGAAAGATGTCAAAAGTCATTTTAAATGTAAAAAACACTCCTCAAACATTCAATGTTTCAAATGCTACGAAGCTTTTCTAACAGAAAAAGATTAATTCACAATTACAGCTGTTAATCATTGGCCAATATACTTAAACAACCAGTCAAGAAAAATGAACCCTAATAACAAAAAAATAGGACATAAATAAAAACATAATGAGTAATGGAATTAAAACTGTCAAAAACAAATACATCGAATTTTACACTCCAATAAATTTTCTTATTTTACTTAAATCACACGCAATTTGTGGGTACGCCAAGTTATTCAGTATTTCGCAATTTCTAACCAAATTTCGCGGCTGCTCCCAAAGTTATTAAACATCAAAATCTTCAATTAATTTCATCTCATCACAATTTAATTTGAGCACAAACTTGATTATGAAAATATTAAGTTAATTAGCCGTAATGTTGGAAAAGGGGAAGCACCTTTGATAATATTATAAACAAAAATGTGAAAGAGTAGCATTGGGTATGGTGGGTTTTTACTTTATCGTAGGTAAGCATTGATAATAATTACATTTTGAGATAGAGGAAACCTTAGAATTGCTCTAAGAAAGACTTCATTATTTCTTCTTTACCGTGTAGTTAGTGCCTAACCTAGTGTGGTGTCAGAGTTTTTACACCACCCATGGACTTCTGACTTGGCTTTACATGCCGTCAAGAAATATCTCTCAGGCATGGTGGTTTCCTTTATCATCACCTATGAAGTCTCAATAGAACAGGAGATCAATTTACACTACTCACGGTTTCGGTCGGCTCAAAGCCTACCGAAATTTTGAGGTTCCACTTCCTAGAATTACTATTTATAGGAAATTTATGCCTAAACCCGACTTCCAGATGAATGAATTCGACCAAAATGAAGCTAAGTACCTCATGACTAAGCCTCGTTCATACTTGGACACATTTGTATCGGGAAATTGTATCGCAATCGGGCCGCCACAATTTCCGCAGACGTTTCCATCGAAGCGGTGTGAGTGTGAAGTAATCATGAGCACGGATATAAAGTGCCGCTCCTAGTTGTTTGAAACTCATAATTCTACGATTAAGAAACGTGTATAAAAAACTTTTCAAAATCACCTGATTTTGAAAAGCCTTTATACACGTTTCTTAGATTTTTTAACATGAGGGACGCCAAAATCGGTAGTAATGTCATCTCGTTTTTCAATACAATTCCATGAAACCGATGTTTCACTGGTTTCCACGAATTGGCGAACGACTTTCAACACGATTGACACAAGCTATAATAATGTCACCCATTTTTGACATTTTTGTCATCTTCATAGCTTTTAGATTGTCACTTTGTGTAGGCTCTCCGCCAACTTGTTGAGTTTAAGGAGTTTTTTAGAAGCACAAGTTATGTCATGCATCAGCTTTTCATCCTAGTTCTTCGCTTTACTATAGAAAAACTATGAAGGCATAGTTTTTTTGTTTACAGTTGGCGATTTATAAGGTATAAAACGCCAACTGTAAACAAATCTATAAGAGCCCGCGCAGACAGAAAGCGTTCCAGCGTTCCGAGTTCCACGTTCTGTGTTCCGCGTTCTTTGTAAGTAGAAATACTAATACCACATTTGTGTTAACCTTTCTACCATCTTTATCGCTGATAAATATGTCATTTAGTCTAAACCTTCTGGTATAAATGAAATGGGTCGCACATAATGTGATTGAGAAACCTGAACTATAAATAAAACCTAATATCGTTATTTTACTATGAATGGAAAATTAGAAATGACCGTATGAGTCGACAGTCGACAGAACGTGACACGTCATGTTGTCACATTTTGTCACAATTTTTTGACAGTATGAACGAGACCTTACGTAGCACCAAATATAGCTACGACAAATATTAATCGGATAAAAGCCTTCATATTTGATACGTGAAAGCAAACCCATATCCCCTGAAAGGGTACTCGTCTACTAATATTTACTTGTGACTACGAAGAGGAATGTGTGGTCGGATTAAACGATTTTCAACATCCGTGATCAGTTTTGTATTGAATATTTCATGGACTTTTGGGTGATTTGAATGGAAATATTATTTGATTGATTAGCCAGAAAAGGCAAAACACCGTGAGAGTTGGATAGGAATGGGAGAGGCTTTGCCCACCAGTGGGACAGAACAGGCTTTAAAAAAAAAAACAAAAAAATTGATAGTTATTTTTCAAGCATTGGTTTTGAGTCAGATTTTGTTCTTGCCAGTTACTTAACTTGGTTTAGAGGTGTATAAAGTAACTAATATGAAAATGAATTGCTAAACAAATTAAACTACAAACTACAATAGCCATTACTTCTTTGGCAGTTCTGTGAAACAGCTACAATATGGAAAATTGCCGTGGGCTGCTATTTGCTTTACAATCTATTTCTGTGATGGTAGAATTAACAGTTATAATATAAGACAATTAAGGCAGGCCTGTGTCTCTTCATGTATTCTAGTTATAATTCTTACGTTATTAAGGGAATTACTTATTCATGAAGAGTGAAATGAATCCGACTAATGTTACGAAAAATTAAATAAATTAGTAACACACACGGTGACATTAAATCCCCCATCACCGAAAACGGAAATGTCAACCCGTCCCCCGAACGGCTTTTTAAAAACCGGATTACCCATTTACCCCTAAAAAATCGGCCTCGATCAATTTGTGCCCGTGCCCGCTTATGTAAATGTCTCGTCATTTAACCAAATGTCACATTAAGCTAAATGCCTTTACGTATGTACAGTCGCGAGCTTCAATGTTTAAGCACTTGTTAAATTCAATTCAGCGATTTCACCGTGAAGTAATGATTGTGACTTTGAGAGAAGAACATTTTCATGATCGTGTAGATGTAACTACATAAGTACAATTAAAACTTTAGGTAGAAATATTTTTTACAATAATTTAATCCCAGGATACTCGCAAAGGACCGTATTATTGGAAACTAAGACATTTATGTGTTAGTATTTTTACAATATCTCCGTATTCACTGAATCTTGAATAGGTTCTGATAAATAGTAGCTCGTAGTTATGATTACCGATATATTTCTTAGTTTTCGCAGATATTATAATCATCTATATTTTTCTGTTCGTGACTGTACTTACAAGACGTGTAAGTACCCAACAAACATTTGACAAGTCGCCAC
The DNA here is from genome assembly GCA_963082995.1 of Noctua comes. NCBI lineage: Eukaryota > Metazoa > Arthropoda > Insecta > Lepidoptera > Noctuidae > Noctua > Noctua comes. The sequence goes on from OY720268.1 coordinate 5,279,531, forward strand.
AACGTGCCGATTTCTACATTTGGTTCCATAAGCTGGTCGTAAATACGTCGCCATCACGTTGGCTTCACCGAGAATAGGCCCATTTTATACGAATCAGTGTCTTAAAAGAGTAACGTAACCGTCGTATAAACCACTTTTTGGTCAAATAGTGGTTGTGTAGTAGTCGCAAAACCCACGTTTTCGTCGAGTAATGGTGTTTATTACCGCTGCTTTGCGGCATTTTGTTGCAAATAGGTAGCGGCGTATTATTTTAAACAGGATTTTGTGATAAAATTGTGAGATAAATGCCGTAAATTATTATGCCTGCATGACTTCAGTATTTTATTTCTGTCAGATCTATTTGAAGGTGAGTACAAAAATTATGATTTTGAAACTCATTGGGCCCATTTAATCTATTGGGAAATTAATTCTATCGGGTAATATGAGCTAATAATGACAATTTAATTAACGCGCCATGCAAATTCTTTAAATTAAGTGAATTAATCAAGTATATTTTTAGTAAACGTGCTAACAGTCACCTCTATACGACTTAGAGTTAAAGATACAACCATATTACAACATCAAAACGACTAATTATTCTGTGCACATACTTTATGTTCAATATTGTCAGCCATATTAACTGAAATAGGGTTCCTTTGTCACTACAAAGGAACCCTAGTGAAATTGTTTAAAAAACAATTTCACCTACTTTTCCTGATTTGAAGATTTGAAGAACGTATTTTACTGATATTTGTGTCAAGTGTCAGTAAAATACGTTCATTCATTCAATCATATTAAAAACTACTGTCAAAAGCTGCTTTTTTTAAGTTGAAGTAATTGAAGTTTCTTTACGTACCTAATTAAAATGGTGATTTATTTACAGGTGGCCTCGGATCTAATAAAAAATTATTTGTGATATAATGGACATCGATAAGTTTTTACCCAAATCTGATTTCATCACACTTGCACGTTGGTGTTTGAGATGGCCCTGGATATCTACTCACTTTATACGTTCAGATCGTTGTTTTGGTTGCGGATTTATGATAACAAACAACAAAAACAAACCTGCACATTTTGTAGTGTCAGAGGAAAATATTAAACATATGATAAATTATGATTTTCTCTGGTGCCCATGCTGCACCTTTTTTGTCATATACGATGATTATCCGGAGGATGAATGTGAATATTGTAATTAGAACAGATTATTTTCAAAACAACTGATCATCTATACCTACTTACATTTGACAAAATATTTTTCAAAGAGGAGTGTTTGTGAATTTCTATATAATTGAGATCAATCCTAACTAACTATGCTGACTATGCATTACCCACTACACCAATTTTATTTTAAAAACACTCGTATTAACATATTCTTAATAGCTTTGATCCAAAGACAATGTAAACTAAGTAAAATAATTTCTTTGTTACTACTATGTTTGTTTTGAATGATAAAACTGTGATTGTAAAGATACGTTTATTAATAATAAATATGACAAAAATCTTGGATTTTTTTAAATTTTATTTACACCTTTACTTCAAAGTATGAATAAGTGGTACAAAATAAATATTTGGGCCACATTCTGCAGTGACTAGCTTGCACTTTATGTCAGTTATATTAAATGTAACTTCTAATCTTCATCGAAATCAATTCTTTTGTACTCATAAAATCTTGTACGGAACCAACTTCAGTTTGTACATTATTGTCGTTACGTGTAGAAATATTCGTTATAACACAACATGACAAGAGAAGCGCAGTATAGTTCTTTTTCATTTTCCTTTTAAAAGCACCACTTTTTTTTACATTTGCCCAGGTTTTTTTATTCATTTTGAGTAAAAGAAGCGAAACTTGATGGTTATTTTTTTGCAGTTTGTAAGCACTATAATAGAACACTCAGTAATTTAACGGTAGTATAAAAGTTATAAAATTGGCTTAAAACCGTATAAGGGTGCAATTTATCACTCTTAAATGGTCGTCACTTAAAGGTGGTTCTCGCGATTCTAATACGATTAATGGTGGGATAAAAGTCATATAGACGTCACTAAGGTCACGACACTGGTTTTACCTCTAAATGACGCCGTTTCTACATAAAACTGTATAATAGTCATAAAAATAGTCGTATAGAAGTTAATACGATTTCTATATGACTGTAATATACGACTAAAAGTTATATAGGAATAAGATGCTCTAAGTCGTATTACACGCTAAATTACTTCAATGCGATGTTTACAACACTTTGAGTCGCATATTTTTTATTTATACGACTGAAATGTTTGTTGGGTATGTATAGGTATGTAGGAACGCGTTAGGTCTAGTTTCCTCGATTCAACGAGATTTTAGATTAATATCCCCTTGTGACAATTTTGCGGGTAGTCGTCTCAAGATTGAAGCCGCGTTTCCACTAGGCAACAATTGACGTGCAACATGTTGCACATCAAGTTGCCCAACATGTTGAAAGTCAGCGCGGAACTTTTGTTGAACAACGTTGTCTGTCTACGCATCTACAATTTAAACAAACAACAAGCCGCGCGTCATGTTGCGCGCCAGCTGGCAACGTCGCGCGCAGCGTTGCTGTACATGTTGAGCGTCACGTGTCGCGCGCCAAATGTTGCCTAGTGGAAACGCGGCTTGAGGAGTTTGTTGAAAACCAGTTCTGAGATATTGTCAATCTGTAGAATTTACTTTACCTGTAACCATAGTTTAACTTATAAAGGAAAGATTCTTATAGCAAACTAAGACTGATGTATGGATTGAGGAATTATTTCAGTAACTTTACACGTGGGGGCTAATTTAAGTGCTGTGAAATTATACATTACCGATAACAACGATATTATAAATAAAAAGATCTAGATATCGCACTAGCGCGCAAATTGTTGCAGACAAATTCAGACAATTGTCGTATTTTATGAACTCGAAGCGCAATAGCTATCTCTTTCTGTATCATACGTTCAGGATTATCTATCGCAGTCGTAACAACGCAACGATATTTGAACGTCCACTCAGTATGAACGTAGCGTATCTTTCTCTATAATATCATTGATGGTAAGGCACCCATCATTGATTTCTCGATTTGATCTGCTGAGACTTTTCCCAACTATGTTTGGGGCAGCGTCCAGTCTAACCGGATGCAGCTGAATACCAGTACTTTACATGAAGTGGCTGTCTATCTGACCTCCACAACCCAGTTTACCTGGTGATCCGTTGAGGAGCGAAAAGCAAAACAGATTATGTTTAGTTAAAGAGATTAAAATTGCTTTTTAATATTTCAAGTAAAATCTATTTTTATTAATGAAGGTTTCATTCACAAAATATTTCAGTAATCTTACATAAACAAACAATGTAATGTCACAGTTGTGGCCCGTGGGTGAGTTCTGTAGGCATTTTGTCCAAATATTTGTGTCAGGTCGGAATTTGAACCCGCGGTCCTTAGCATCGAACGCCAGATGCAAATATTTCAGCTATGTGCCCTTGGTTCCTTGAAATAAAATTCGTACTTATGTATGTACATTTTTTTACGTACCTTCAGATTTGTATATAAAATATTGTGGCATCTAACTGCCTGTTTTTAAAATGATTAGGATCAGTTTTCTCATCTAACTGGATGCAGCTTACTACGAGCGACCTTTCTGACCTCCACAACCAAGTAGTAAAATGATACCCATTGATAAGACTGATTGTCACACTTTCGGCAAACTGACTACCCGAAACAACTGTCAAAGTTAGTATAATGTGTTGATGGGGATTTAAATGCACAACGTACTTAAAGGGCGGATGTTCTAAATCTGAATTTGAATAAATTCTAATGGCTTTTGTTTTTAAAGGTCTATGAATAACAGCCAGGACTTACAAGAATGTATTGCTTTTGTTGTGAGGATATTTTAGCTGCTTGACAGTAAGATTGATAGTGGGCCTAACTGTCTCGTCGGAGGTAATTAAGTGCTGTTACACGTGGTAGCCTTTGGACTTAGACAGTTACCTATATTAACTGTCTAAGTAGATAATATCAACTTAGCTATAAATTACGTAGACAGACCCATACATTTTAAGTGGAAGCAGGTACATCTTCTTAAAACCCAACATATAAGTATTTAAACCGACATGATCACTAACTGAAAAGGGGATATTGATCATGTTTACTATTTGTTTTCCAAATATGGATGTGTTTGTTTATCCGTAATCATGGTGTTTTTTACTATATTTTTTTTAATATTTCGGCGCTGTTTTGCAACAGTGCCGAAACATTGGAAACTCAAAACAAATAGTAAACATGGTAAATATCCCGTTTTCAGTGTTTATGATAAAACCAGAATAGGTCGTCTAGTACGAAAGTAGATACTCTCATTGTCACAACTATTTTAATACCTATTAGCCATTCAGCAAAGCGGTAGCGGGGCTGACTGCCTCAAGTGAGCCAGACGTAGACACTCAAGTAGGTATAGCCACTCGAAGAGGCCATTTTGAATGCACCCGCGTATAATGTGACCTTGACATTCTCTATATTTCTTACGTCTTTATGACCCTGAGAAATTCAGTAATAATGATAAAATACAAGCAGCATTAATACAAAACCATATTATTTTATATTTTTAATCTTAAACTATTTAAAAAGAGATTGCGCTTGAATTTCTGCATTAATGTAGGTATAACGTAACGTTACCTATGCTCATTTCGGTTTTAAGTTTACCAGTAAATCCAAATTGAAAGAAAGAGAAAGAAATAAAATACATTTATTTGGCACATGCCACAAGTGCACACAGATTAAAAAACAAATAAAAACAAAAAATTAAAAAACTTAAATATTAACAAAAAAAAAATAGTGTAATACTTTGTGCCTCACGGCTGCGCCAAATCGGCCCAGTTCAGCAAAATGCCGGACAACTAGTGCCCAACGCTGGTTTTCAACTGGACCTGGATTAGTGACAGACATTGTTACTTCTGTAACTCTCTCTCTCTTGCTAACTGTTCTCTTTTGCTAACTGTGGAGACATTGTTAGCTGTAACCACGCTAACACCATAAAAAAGTTGTGCGTGTCGGCTCCCACGCGTGACTGGAGTTAACTCCTAAATAAAACTAAAACAAATTTACGTTTGATATTTTACGTGAATACTGAATACTAGTCAAATTATAAAAACAGTCGCCATGTTGCTATGCTAGTGCCAAGCTGCTATACTATAGCCCCACGCTTTCCACGTATTTAGAAAGAGAGAGACGAAAGAGAGAAGGTAAATTTGTAGTTGGCACTGAGGACCGGTTTTGCGCTATGGAATGCGCGAGTATGTTGCGCAGAGGACGGCTTCACTTTTTGCAAACGCTTGATTTCTCTACCCATCTATTTTCATACCTTGCGCTATACAACATAAGTTTTAGTATATGCGAAACCTGAAACACGTGTAGTATTTTTATGTAAAGAATCTATGTACAAAATTTCAAAACTGTATCATGAAAAATCACAAAGTTATAAGCTTGTTCTGTTACCGGGTTGTCCGCGTATAAACGTGGTCAACACGAAGCGCGCCCGCGCGCGCCCCTCAAGCGTCGTCTTGAGCTCATTGATAATAATAATTTGGCAGTAGGTACCTAAATTATTGCGATAGGTACTTAATGTCGCTCGGTGTCCAACTTGTAACTTTTTAAAAATATTTTTGGGACAAAATATAACATGGTTTAAAAATTATTGGAATCGATTCTGTAATTTATTCTGACCAAACTATATTCAAGTTTCGCATATACTAAAAGAAATGTTGTTTATGAAACGACTCTTAAGGAGTAAACTCCAATAAATAATCTAAAATAAACAGTAACCACTAACCCAGAAAACTGCACACACAACTTTACACCAAACAATTTCAAAGAAATACGCCGCCGTATCCGTTGACACCTCTAGAGCTCATGTTAATAAAACCAAACGCGATACTGCATCGAAAACTTTCCCGCTACACTTTGCGTACGTACTAAGACATGTTGAGCTAAAAATCCAGCATAACCTGACCTCTCGTTGAACGGAAACCCCATAGTGTCAGAAGTCAGGTTATACTGGATGTATAGCTTTGGACTCGTCGTGTGTACGTAGTTCGATGCATCTGGTGCTGACACGGGGTAAGGTTGCTTCTCTCTAGAGTAAAATACGAGCTAGAGTTATCGAGAGTCTAGATTCTAGTGATACTTGACATTATAGCGTGTTTACTTTGAGATTTTATTGAGTAGGTAGTACACTAGTTGGATTGTATGGAACATTTCTGTTGTTTCATTTTGAAAATAATTAACGATTTCAATTTGAAAATAGTTTGTGATTTCACCATGGTGCAAAAAATCCATATTTTCGTTAGAGATTACCTGTAATACCTACTCACAAACTATAGCACATAAAAACAATGTAAACTTCACAAATATGACTCGAATAACTGGTACATTAGCTTTTGTACATCCACGTTATCCCCCAGGACATACACGACTTCACGAGAGCTTCAATTGATATGATCTGTCATACAAAAGGTCGGTTTGTCGTCAGCAAAAAGTAAACATTGATGTTATAAACACGTACGTAGATCGTTGTATGTAAATTAAGAAAAGTAAAGGACCAAGAATACCTCCTTGTGTTATTCCTGATCTGGTCTGATTAAATTTCGAACTAAATGATTTAGCCTCACTATTTTTATCAAAAGAGCCTTTTCAACTTTTTGCTCTCGATGTACCTAATGCAATTATTGTAGTTTATGATTTATTCTCTTGCCGAAAAAATCATAATATTTTCATTACAATACAGACCTGATAGGATACAGTAAATGTAACCCCTAACTAAAACCATTATTAACACAAACTAAGGCACATGCAAACAAATATAACAGAAACAACTGGTACACATTTAGCATACGCTAGTGCGCCCACGTAATCCCTCCGGACATTCACGAGCTTCAATTGACATATGTCATACAGAAGGTCCGTTTACACTCAACGACCCGCGATGATCAGTGTAAACGGTTTACGGGAAATTTGAAGGTAAATAGTCGGATTTTGTGGGCTGGATTTGTCGTTGTAAATTAGTCGTTTTTCGTAGTAATTTGTGAGGGGGTGGTGTTTAGATTGTTCTGGGAAAGTGTTTTGTGTGTTAATTAGGATTTGTGGAAAAAGCTTGAATAAACTGACAATGGATGTTGATATAACTATATCTCATGCATTAAAAACGATTACATAATTTCTGTTTTCCAAATTGTTGTTTATCAAATTGACTACACACTGTGTAAATTTTCTATTTTTAAGCCAACTTCATAACCCACGTATGTAGTCCCTGAAGGGTTAGGCAGAGGTGTACCAAATAGTACACCCATAATTTCGCTAGTTATGTTTTTAAGTCCCATGTAATAGGGGGCGAGCCTATTATCAGCCATATATTTTAAATGGTAGTCATGTTATATTTTTGTTCGCGATTGTTGCGTCGAAAAAAACTATTTTTTTTTCTAATTCTGAATTTCGCATTTGTACGCACGACGACCAATCAAGTTATGCAAAACCAAATTAAGCTGATCTCTCATTGTACGGGAAGCTCATCCTAAACGAGGTCAGGTTATACTGGATATGTATAGTTTGATGTGTCGCCATGTGTACTTTACTACTTCGTAGCCAACAATAATATTCCATTCTTATCTATTTTAATTTTTTTGGATTAATTATATAAACAATTTTTTTTCCTACAGTTAATTACTTTCTGAACCTCCTAGTTTTCATTGTTTGATTGTTAGTAAGTCAAAAAAAGGCAAAATCACGAGAACCGAGCTAGTATGATGACTAACTTTGTATAAAATACTAAATCTGAACATGTTGTACTATCAAACTTAGGTACCTAGATTAATCACACTTGTACCAGCACGCTACGATCCCATTTCTAACCACCTTTACATTCCTCATTAATTTACCGAACTAAAAGCATGATCATAACATCAAACCGTTTCATTACCAAAGTGTCCATGTACCAATATCCTAGGTACAGTGTACAAGCCACCTGCTTTGTGTACTTTATTCTAATCGATATCAGTTCGAGTGACGTGACGAATAAACACAGACGCATTTTCACTTAGTATTTATTGAAAGGTCTGTAGGTATTTTAGTTTCCATGTCAACGGGGTGGTAGGAAGTGGAAATGGAGTTATCATCAAGGTATTTTAAAATTAAAATGCTTACATAACATCACGCCTGTAATTCCTGAAGGGTTAGGCAGAGGTGTTCCTATAACGTAATAGTACACACGCACATTTCGCCAGTTATGTTTTAAGTCCCATGTAATAGGGGGCGACCCTATTGCCATCAACCGGGCACAAATCGAGACTCCCTGGCTGCTTTTGAGAATTTCCAGATGGAAAACTCAATAACACTTTGCCCGACCCGGGAATCGAACCCAGGACCTCATGCTCAATAAAAATACCTGTAATAGTGATATGAGGGACTCGTGACAAACAGGGCCGCGCCGCCCCTGTGTGCGAAGTGTGCGGCGCACACAGGCGCCAAGACAATAGAGGCGCCGCCATCGAAATTATTTTTGTTACACTTACACAACAACATATTCTTTGTAGTGGAGTATCGATAAGTAAGTAGGTACAATAGGCGCAACATATGCCTTGTAAATAACAAAACATAATTAAGTCTTCTAAGATAATATTCACGTGTGTGGTTTAATTTTACGCTTTGGGTTTTAGTTAACATTAGTTACGAGCTCAGCGTTAAAATCAAAAGAACCGCCGTGAGTTTGTTTGAATGAATTATGAACGTAACCCGATGCGATGCGTGCGACGCAAGCGGGGTGGGGTCACAGGGATTCCCCGACTTTAAGGAACGAGAGTGCCAAAAAAATTTAACAATCAGTCAATTGAAAGTGTGTGCAAGGTGCGCATTAATTTTTTATAAGATTAAGTTCTAGCTCTAAAAACAATACACAGAGTGATTGGAAGCTGGGTGCAAAGCTTTAAGGCGAAGATAGTACAGACAATTTAGAACTATTTAAGCCATGGTTGTCTTAGACGAAGTCTTACCATTTTTTTTAACCAAATTTTTAATGTTTTTTTTTCGAATATTCCCAAAATTTTAACTAAACTGCTTGTTTGTGGCCAAATTGAATGGTAAATGAATTATTTTTATTTTGTTTAATTAAAGTAATGTGTAAGCAATATAGCAAAACTAGCAAAAGCTCCAAATGTTGTTTTAATTAGTCTGCCTAAAATTTAAAATTTCTCCCTCAAATTGGTTTGTAGGTCCTAATTTCAATAATTTGTAAGATATCCGCGTAAATGATACTTTAAAAGAAAGAACAATAATAAAGCATGTTTTCAAAAAGGTTTGAACAAAAATAGCACCCTCCGTTTTTTTTTAAATAAGGTTTACAAAAAGTATTTACGAATTTTTAACATTTTTATGAACTTTAAATGTCTGTAAAAAAAAATGTCTAACGACACAGAGGCCTAGAACTTGTTTTGCTAGATTGCTTACACATTATTTTAATTAAATAAAATAAAAATTAATTCATTTATCATTCAATTTGGCCACAAACAAGCAGTTTAGTTAAAATTTTGGGAATTTTCGAAAAAAAAACGTAAAATTAGGTAAAAATAATGGTAAGACAACCATGGCTTAAATGGTTCCAAATTGTCTGTAATATCTTCGCCTTAAAGCTTTGCACCCAGCTTCCAATCACCCTGTATAGTTTGTGTGTTAGTGATTGTTTTAACGTGTTTTTACGATGAGTAGATAGTACTCAAGATAAAAAAAAGAAATTATCTGGTTATCAGAATTTAATAAGGAAAAGAAAACAAGGTAAATATTTTACGGCTCTACCATCCACTTCCAAAGAATCATTAGAGACAGAAACCAGTCATTTTATCAATGAAGATGTTATAAAATCTGATTAAAAAAACGTTTCGGGTACGTGTTTTTTAAATACTAAAAAAAAAAACATAAGTTGAAACATGAAGATTCGTGAAAAAAAGAGGCGCTTCATAGGTTTCGCACACAGGCGCTGTGGGGGGTCGGCGCGGCCCTGGTGACAAAATAAGTAGGTGGGTCAGTGGATGGGTGACCCTCCGTTACAAAAACCCCCTGGAGCTCGGAGAGCACACTGAATTGATGGTCTGCGCTATCATTCGAAATGCTTAAATCTGAAAACCGGTCTTGCCAAAGGGTTCCTCAGTTACTGTGTTGTGGATGTCAGAACGGTAGTCCACTCCATATAACACACCTCTTCTTCGCACACCTTCTCACCATAATTATGACTTCTTGTAAACGAGGATGCGTTAAGGTAGACAGCGAATTTAAAATTTTCTTACGTTTACATGAAAATAGTCATTCAATAGGATTTAATAAACTTAGAAGGTTATATTTGATGAATGATTAAAATTCTGTAAATACAAACGTGTTACGTTCGCGCATCATATTTTGTTCCTCATATTTTGTGCATTTTGCGTGACACTGACCAGCAAATTGCAAAAAAAAACGAAAGAAAATTTGAATTTATCAGGCTACCCTAGCGTTTCCACCATAACATGCCATTTTTAACCTAGATCGCCAAGACAAAGTCAGATTCTATCGAATTACGACGATAAAAACTCAGAAATGAGTGGGGTTGATAATTCTCCGTTGAAAAGCGCTGACAGAATACAAAATTTCTTAAAAGCAATTTCTTCTTTTCTAGACATTTCTTACAATTTTTTATGTTTCAAATTTTATTTTTGATTCTCTATAGTTTTTAACTTTCACTGAGTACTTTCCGAAAGCAGCTAAGTGACTTGTTCCACGTGTTTCGTCTTCAAACATCAAATATTTATTAAAACAACATCAATATTCCCGTCGCGTACTCGTCACGTCACCGGTCCGTCTGTACCGTACTTTTTAATCTACTTTAATCGAACACTCCACAGAGAATCAATTCAATTGTTGTCTCTTCAGTTTGGTAAAATGACGGTAAAAATCTCCAATTGAATGTCACGTTTCGATTCGTTGCACTTTTTTTGCACAGTTGAACACAGTTGGTTTTAAATTTGGGTTGATCTACTTAAACGAAAAATTAAATTAATAGAATAATCTGAAGAATCTACACTACAGGTAGGTACACCTCTACCTACCCCTTCATAGGCAACACAAGCGTGAAGCTGTGGATATAAATATAAATAAGTAGCTTGAAAAAAAAACCAAGGTGATCAGTGATCACACTGATCACCCATCCACGGACCAACCTAGGCAAGCGTGGCTTAATCTAAAGATCGACCCGAGCGGCTGTTATTATTTAGCCACGAGCTCTCCCGTGTTCCGTGTTTAGATAATTATGTCTCTAAGGATTTATTAAAACCTAAATGACGAAATAGATTTCTAAAACTTGTCTGAAAGTGAGATTGAAATAGCGATGTTCAGAAAGCGATATTACTTATCAGTGAGTTGTTGATATTAATTAATGGACGTTAACTTGCTTATGATAGATTCCCACAGAAACTACTTAAGGGCTTCACGGCCTACTAGCCAGAAACCATATGGCACCACTCGGAGAATTACACACATTTTGATCTAAACCACAGGGCACGGAATCGCCGCGCTAGCAGCTTTTGGAGATGGCAATACGAACAAAATTCATGATGTGCACTATCACATCACACTCTATCGATAACTTGATAAGCCTAAGGTCCAGTTAACGCATTTATAACTCAACGATTAATGTATTAACTTTTTTTTTTTTTCTTATGTGAACTGGTCTACTCTTGACCTCAATCTTGTCCTGAGGACAGAGATGAGGTCGACGATGGAACTAACTAACTGACTTAAATAGATTAGCGTCATATGAACTTGGGAACACCGATGCGCACGACACAACGTTTATCCTGAAAACTTTCAAAGTCGTCAGTTCCTAGACGTTATTTGACTCAAACTTTCCTTAGTGAGACAACCCAAAAGCTCTTAATAATTCAGTTAAAAAACTCAAACTAATCCTACATTCTAAATGGGAGAGTAATATTTAGTCAAATCAGCTCCATATACATTCAAAACGTATCTTTGGAATAGATTTAAAATTAATGAGCGTTAATATTACCTAAAAACAGCTTAAAATTTCTTCAGAAAACGGGAGAAACTATTATGTGTGTTGGTACAATTTACCCGAGCTACGCAGATTTAGTTTTGTCTCATATGGCGAGTTTGTTCATAGCTGCTGGTTTGTGTGAAAAATACTGAAAGCCGCCTCTAGCAGACGGCCGCGAGATGACTTCGTGTTCTGTGGTCTAACACATTAATACCACTCACCGCTTACGTTTAGTACAATATAGAGTAACATTATGTTACGTTATACGCACAAATACAATTAGGGTGGATGCCGACCGTATTAAGGGACGTCATGAAAGGGGAATGGTCGGTTTGGTATGCCCAAAAGTGGCATAGAGATATGTAGGTAGGTACAGTCGTGTTTTTATGCTTACTACATCCTGAAATGTATTTTTTTGGTACTCTTTTCGTTTTGGCACCAAGCCAGACTTTTTAATTGTTTTAAAGCAGCGCTACGTTTTTGTAATAAATAGTTATGGTTTCCAAAGTATTACAGAACGAAAAGGAAATATATTTTTTCGGCCTTGGTTTTTATTATACTTGGCTATTACGAAAAAATGCATACCATGAGTTCGAAAAAAACTAGAAGTTAGCAGGGACTTCCCTTACCAATAGGTGCATCAATTTCAATTTTGACTTTTCACTGTTGATGTACCTAACAAAACATTTATCGTTAGCATAGCTTATACTAACATAGTTTTGTTAATATTACACCTTATATCATCAACTATTTTAATTCTATAATCCATAGCCCTATATATAAGGCCGAAAACACATTAACACGTCAAATCCTCTTGGGCCGGGCCAAAATACGGGATGTGTAGTAATCGCACAGTTTACCAACACAGCAGGTATGGGGGTTAAGCCTTTTTAGTGCGATAATTGCTTTCATTAATTCAAGTTATCAGCTTTGGGATAGATTTTTTAGTAATATTATGGATTGATTGTATAACAGACGTAGTGCCGTAATGATGCCATAATGAGCCAAACCTGAATTTCTTGTTAATTCAGTTAAATACGTCCAAGTTTTATCGACAGCTGCCATGGCTAGTTTATTTTCAATATACTGCCTCGAAAATTGGTTCGCACTACAGGTTCAACATGCAATGTATTTCACACGCGTGGATTTTTTTCATTTATCATAACGTGGTAAAAGGGTGTAAACAGACCCTTCACATAGCTGTCAACCAAGCATTCTGTACATCAAACTAAGTAACTTTACGCAAAAATTATTGCTGGGAATCGACTTTTCTTTTGGGGTGAAAAATCACGTTTAAGGTAGGACTCGATGTAAAGCACTCAAAGCATTGTGCTTATGGATAGATTGAATAGTACGGGGGTCGTGAAGACCGTGTGTAAAAAATCTTACATTAAAAACATGTATTTAAAAAAAAAACTTGTGAAAATGTTGGAACCTTGACCCCCAATATCTCCGTAACTAGAAGGTTCCCAGGTATAGTCTAGAACAAAAAAATGATCGCAAAGACGGGGGGGAGCTTTCGGATATGTTAAGGGTCTATTTACAGCCTTTATGACTGGGAAAGGACCACTAGTAAACCATTCACAAAGTACTTAAAATAAATTTGTCCATCAGCGTAACGAACATTGAGCCACGTAATGAAATAGCAGGGTGCACTTCTGTCTCTGCTTTCACGATTAATGGACTTATGATGACATTCGAGGAGAACGAATAGCTTTGTGTCCAAGCGATTGAGCTGCAAACCGAAATAACTGAGCTATTTCTAGCTTGAGTATCGGATGAAAGCAATACCCCTAGTCATTTTGAGTGGGTAACAGAGACACAATTGCCAAGAGGCATTTTGTCATGTGCCATGTAGGCAGGCACGCCATTGAGTATGAGAGTGCCATTGTTCGTATAATTCTCTATTGAGCAACAGCACCGAATTATCGAACCAATGTTCGATACGATTCGATAAAACGTTGGTTAGTAGTCGCAGTTCCCCACCGTTTCCGTATTATATTACACTAGCTTATGCCCGCGGCTTCGCCCGCGTGGAGTTAGGGAATTGCCCACGGGATCTTACTTCTGGAATAATAAGTAATTTATGTATCTATCTATAATACATACATAGATTTACATGTACTTGCTTAAAACTTGCAATTATTATTATAAAGTTATATCAATTAAATTAGATACGTGAAATATTGATACCTTGGTTTGAGATTGGACATTGGATTTACTGGATTTTATCTGAAGAGTATGTAAACAAATTTTCAAGTAGACCCCGAGAGTAAAAAGTTTCACAGAAAATTCAACACCCCACTAAGGGGTAGGAATTTCGAAAAACTGATACTAACTCTTCACAAAGAATACACCCTCCAATTTTCATATCTCTGGGACCCGCGGTTTGGGCTGTGCGTTGGTATATCAGTCAGCCAGTCAGGACATGGAATTTTAAATTGGGGGGTGATTTTGTGATACACGTATCTCATCATTTTAACTGAAGTATATGTAGACACATTTTCAAGTCAATCGACCCCGAGAATAAAAAGTTTCATAGAAAATTCAACACCCCATTTCACCCTTTTAGGGGTGAAATTTCGAAAAACCCTTTCTTAGTGGATACCTACTCTTCACAAAGAGTACATTGTCCAAATTTCATGTCTCTAGGACCAGTGGTTTGGGCTGTGCGTTGATGTCATGTATCAGTCAGCCAGTTAGGACATTGAATTTTAAAATGGGGGATGATTTTGGAAAAACTGTGATACACGTATCTTATCATTTTAACTGAAGTATATGTAGACACAATTTCAAGTCAATCGACTCAGAGAATAAAAAGTTTCATAGAAAATTCAACACCCCATTTCACCCTCTTAGGGGTAGAATTTCGAAAAACCCTTTCTTAGTGGATACCTACTCTTTACAAAGAGTACACTGTCCAAATTTCATGTCTCTAGGACCAGTGGTTTGGGCTGTGCGTTGATATATAAGTCAGTCAGTCAGTCAGTCAGTCAGTCAGTCAGTCAGTCAGTCAGGACTTTGAATTTTATATGTATAGATTACGTGTTGTCGTTAAACAAGAGATTTCAGTAACATAGATGATTTTCAGATTATGGCAATGTTGTAAAATAAAAACTGACAACCAGTCTTACCAAGGGGTTTCGTATAACCGAGTGCTAACTGGGTTGTGGAGGTCAGATAGGCAGTCGCTTTATGTAAAATACTGGTATTCAACTGCATGCGGTAAGACAGGAAACCGACTCCAAACATAGTTGGGAAAAGGCTAGGCAGATGATGAATTTTGAAAATAAAAAGGAACCAACTTTACAGTTAATGAAAAATCAGTTTAAGTGAACGATAACGTCAGACATAATATAATAATATATGATATCGATAACTTGATACGCCGAACGTCCAGTTAACCCATTTATTACAACAGCTTGAATGATGTCGCAGAATAGGATTTAAACACGTTCAAATTCTCAATTGTGTAGAAGTTAAGGCGAATTACATCAGGATTTTGTACTCGCTGAAATTTGAAATTTTGTCCGATATGATGATTTTGTGTTTGATGACGGTAATAATTATTTTTAATACACTTCCTCCAAAACTGACTCGTATCGCACTACAAATAGGTTCAAAATTTTCCCAACTAGTGTGAAAATAAAAAATCCACAGATACATACATACTCAGATACAGTTCTCGTCTGCATAACACCCTCACCTGCGGCTCGGCTGTGAATTCCACCTTGGCTGCAAAAAAAAAAGTTTCCCCACTTGTATCAAAATGTACAAAGACACAGTTGTATAAGACACATTACGTCAACAATTAAGTAACATTTAAAACGAAATGGGGTCGGTGTTTTCTATCCGATTAGTCTGATAAGAAACAGTCAAAACAAACTTAGAGGTCAGACTCTTTTAAAGTCCAGACAATAATGTTGGTCAAGTCATATGACCATGCAGATTAGTGTCTGATAAAGTTGATCCAAAATCCATAACTATTGGTAGTAAAAATCACTCTACAAGGGTTATTTTGCAAAACAGGGACGGTCTATAAAAAGACATAAACAAGAAGGAACACAGTTCTTAAACTAATTTTTTACATCCACTTTAAACCCGCAAAGATAAGCAGATAAGCCAACACTCTAATAGAAAAACTCAATTTCCTGGAAAATCAATAAACGCTACTCCTCCCGCTTATCAGCGACTAAACTCATTACAAACTGTTTATTTTAGTTGCTTTGAAGACACGATTAACTATGAACTTTGTTTATTTATGTTTATCTTCTTCCTGGAAATCTGAGCTAAGTAATACAAGACGTTTAATTACCGGAACAAGATTTAACTAAGTCTTTTAACCGTGTCTCTTTAAATAACTCTTTTAACAAGATTGTTCTTAGTTATGTATGTACCGTAATTTTAACTAAAAACTTGCAAGAACGAGAAAGTTTGATGTAGGTATGGTCTGATTCTAAACCAACTTCGAATGACTGAATATTCATTTTATCCTTCACAATTTTTGGACCATCAATAGAAGTATTCATAGCGTTCGCTATCCTTGCTGGCACCAGGTCGTGGAAGGTATCCCTAATGTCTCCTAAACACACAATTCCGTAATTACCAAGAAGTGATTGAGTTGTGTTGGAACTGAACTTTGCAAAGATACAAGGTGTAATCGGACTCTTCACGAAGCCGTCAACCGAGCATTCTTTTCATAAAATTAAATAACTCTACGCACAAATTATTGCTGAGAAACTACTTTTTTTTGGGGTGAAAAATCACGTTTAAGGATAGGACTCAATGTAACGCACTTAAAACATGCTGCACTGCTGATGGATGCATTGAATAGCACAGGGATCATGGAGGTATTTAGAGTAAAATTAGAACATTAAATTTTTTTTTTTTTACTTGTGATAAAGTTGGAATTTTAACCAATAACATCTCTGAACGAGAGGGTATGGTCCAGAACAAAAAAAAAAACGCAATTACGAGGGGAACAAGTGCTTTTCGGCTTCGATAAGGGTCTTTTTACACTCACCATATTAATAAAATCAATCTTCCACCAGGTCGGCGTTGCACATGGCGAAGATTCCTGGGACCTCGAGGTGGAACTCCCCAGCATTCCGCAGCATCAACTGAAACTGAACTACCTCCAATAGATACCAGAGACCTGTGGATACAAGACTCAAGGTATAGTATGACATGCAGCGTTGTCTATGTTAATGTAAAGGTTCTTTCAGGGTCAATCTGGAGGTTCCTCTAAGTTTTAAAAGGTTTCCAATGTATCAAGCGGTATCTAGGAAAAATAAAGTCGAGATTTTTCATTGGCTTGTACAGTATTGGGCAAAATTACGAACTAATATGAGTTTCAATCTTGAAAATAAAAAATAATTCAGGAACTTTCTCTAATGAAAAGAATTTTGCTTTAAACATTTTTGGGTAAAAATGGCTTCGGAGTCTATACTTAATCTGAAAATTGTTATTAAATGTGTAGCATTGCATTAATTTTGTTTCATTTCAGCTTATCGTTGTACAAGGATCTTTTGACGTGTGGCTAAACTCCGAACTAATGCCGCCATTTTGTTCTTTGTGTACGATTTCACGAAAATTTTGCTATTAACGTCCCCATCTTTATGTCATTGAAGCCCCAAAAAATCCTTGTGTGTACTTCTGTAGTAAATCAGAAAAAAAAATGTGTATCATTGCATTCGGTGTTTTATCAAAAGCTAAGTTTGCAATAAAAAGTAGTTGCATAATAGTTTCATAGCGAGAATGATTCCGTATTGGCTTTTTAAATAACTGTTACTCGTCAATATTGTATTTTAAGGATATATTAATACGAAACAGAACTGCATGTTATTGTTCCATGTGTCTACATTATGTAATTCATAGTTATTGACTTACATAATATCTAATACACACGGCGGCACATGAAGCTGTACATTTCGAGTATAACTTGGCCTCGCTTTGTATAGATTTCTTATACAATGAGAGATCCGCATAAACTGGTTATTTATAGCTTGATTGGCCGTCGTGCGTACGTACTTTAACTTTTACATTATTTTTTCTCGATTTATATTTTTCATCTTACGTATTAACGTGTAGAAGATCCTAAGTCTTGTGATTTTCAATGAAATTATCGGCTTAAACAGTTTTTAATTAATACAAAGTTACCTAATTGCCTGATTTATATATAACCCAGGAACGTGAGAAATGTTAAGCCGGAAACATAACAGAGCATGTTTAAGCATTAGTAGGTAGGAACTTAAATTGCGGGTTCTATCAAAATACCGGTTTTCATGACCTGGAGTTTTCATTCGTTCAATACTATGTAGTGGAACAAATTGTAAAAAGAAAAATTATGGCCTACGTTACAAATTACGATTAATGACATAAACAGTAAGTTGGAAATTACATAGGTACTCGTACTTTAGACAGAAAAATATTGCAATGGGACGGAGCGTTGTGGGTTCTGTAGTCATTAAGTTCTTGTAAAGTAGGTAGTAGTTAAAAGTTCTGTTCCAAATGTTATTCACTATCTGTTAAAGCTAATCGACACGATAACTTTAGCACCTAACAATATTGTAAGTATCAAGTAGTATATAAGAGAATATTGGGCCACAAAAGGGATGAATAAAAGGCCATTGCATGTGGCTGATACGAGAATGCTGAGGGGGATGTGTGGTGTAACGCGAATGGATAAAATAAGGAATAAGTACTAGTAGCGAAGGGTCAATTTTTGTAAGAGGTAAGCCGGAGTACATATCTTTACTGTATGGAATATTATTGGCTATAGAATACAGACTGTGCCATTTTTCAAAGGGAAGCCGGTAGGAATCGGGTTTTATGGTACCTTCGCCACTGATAAGTACATAAGCGGTAGTCTGAAAGTGGCGCCGGTGACTGAAAATTTGTGAGGTAATCAGATAACGTGGTATAGACATGTGATGCGGAAGATTGAGGAAAATGTTGAATACGAATGTATGTAGAGTTATAGTAGAAGAAGACCAAAGAAACGATGGATGGACTGTGTGAAGGATGATATGGCTGGAAGCAGGTGACTGCTAGGATGACGAGTTATAGAGAAGTAAGGAAGAAGAAGATATGCTGCGCCGACCCCAAATAAATTGGGATAAGGGCAGGACAATGATGATCAAGTAATATTGTAGTTTGGGCTACAAGTGAAATTGTTAATTTTAAGAGATTAGTTATTTTACCACGGAACCCTAAACCTATTCCGCCATTTGTACCACTTAATACAAAATTACAAAGAACACAATACTGCATAATCGTTTTCACGTGAATCCAGGATTTTAGTTTTTTTAACTGGTTTGAAATTGCAACGTTAAGTGGTAAGTAGTAAGAATCGACACGCAAGGGAAACATTATGTGGTTCGCCGAAACTATTTTGTTCCCACTTGGTTTTGTTTTTCAAAGTCACGGCTTAGGCCATTCTCACACGAAACCGCTCGTCTGCGTGGTCGGGCGGTGACGCAAACGGATCTCACGTCGCAAGGCATTTGTGAGAGATTGGCCGGAGAAAACCGTAATGAGAGAAGAATGGCAGATTATGGCGGAGACTCTTCCTCAGCAATGGGCAATATAAGTAAAAAAATAAAATATAAATTGGTTTTGGACGTTCACAGTCAAAAAAGGCCGACTCACGATACCCCTTCGTGTGAACGCGACTAAGTATATCGTATTATTTTCTGGTAAAAACAAAATACCTATACATAGTCTAACCCAGGATTTTGTCAGAGGTACAATTCCGAAGGCAGCTGCACACCTTAACGTCGAAGCCGCCCAACGCTTCCTTAAATTGATACTTGTAGCGACATTGCTACCCTTTTTTTTTTTTTAACGTGGTAAAATCATCAAATAAGTCCTCCCACCCAGGGCAGAGCGGGAGGGACTGTCAGACTTGTACTGACTAAAATCCACGGTGTCCTTCAGTAGCCCTTTATGTTCCAGGGTCACGGTAATTCTATGAGTCCCGCGACCACATTGCTACCCTTTTAACAATTTTATTGAAACGATAATTTTACCTCCTGCTCTCCTAGTACCTAATTTGTTAATCATAACAGGGCAGATACTTTTGTTTCTAGATTCTCTTTTTTACATATTTCATACAAGTAAACGTAGGTATCGACAAACTCTTGAAGGTTTTATAGACAACCCATTTCATTCAGTAGAAAAATACACAAAGGTAGGCCGTAAATCAATTTGTTCACACAAGAATAGAACTTGCGACCTTTATGGAAGTAGGAAGGTAGTGTAGCTTCTTCGCTAAATATCAGGTCATGACTTTTCGGATTTCTTCGTGAAAATCTTGTATCGTTTCTTTACCAAACTTGATAACCAGTTCATATACAGGGTGGAGGGACACCGACGCACCAACGGTTACTTCGTATTCAGTACATCATTCTGAACCCCGTTTATAAATTTTTCATTGATAATTAAAAATTGTGTATTGTATGTTTCCCTTTGAAGTGATGAATATGAATATTTCAAAAGAAAATTCTATTCATACAGCGTGTTTCAGAAATATCATAGTATGTTATTTAAGGGTGTGGTACAGACTTTAGACCATCATTACTGAACAAGTTTTTCCATGGATAATTATAAAAAAATATCTTGGAAACGTGACGGTTTAGAAGATTTTTCGTTTCAGACAATACTTGCTTGAATTGATACCAGTTATTGATTAATGCATGTTTTGTGCGTGGCTGCTATGAATTAAATAAAATGGCGGAACTTTGGCAGGCCAGGGCTTCATGCAAACATAAACCAAGTCCTTACAAAAAAAAATAAAAGCAGAATTTGGCATTGCGTTTCCACCTACTTTCTATTTAATAAAATCAGATTCTAGATTATGTAAGCGTGACCGACCTTTAAATTTTACAACTCCAGTGTTAGAATATCATTTGCGCCACGTACGAAATGAAAAGACTACGCTACTATGCACAGATTGAGCCACTTAGTACATAAACACAAACTAGTTTAGTCTAAACCTGCACGATAACTGTCGCAGACATTTACGGGTTAAGTGTCGTACTGCACGGTTATTTTTAAACTCGTTATAGTATTAAAAATGTCAGGAGTGAAGCGAGAGAGGATTAATTTTAGTTTTAACTAAGTGAAGGTTTTATTTTACATGAATAACATAGCACCTGATTAGTATTTTAGTACAAGAAAAGAAGTAGGTAAGTATGAAAGTATTGAATTTGAATGTGAATTGGTGGAGGGTGGTGGGTGTCAGCAACCTCGTTGGTCGAGTGCTCGCAAGCGTTACTGCTGAGCAGGAGGTCCTGGGTTCGATTCGAGGGTCCGGCAAAGTGTTACTGCAATTTTCCATCAGGAATTACTCAGTAGCAGCAACACGGGCAGGACTTGTGCCTGGTCGATGGCAATAGGCTTTTTTTTTTTTTTCGGATGGGAAATCATCAAAAGACCCCCCCCCCCCCCGCTCTGGGCCGAGCAGAAGGGAGTGTCAGACTTCTACTGACTAACACCCATCTATGTTCCTTCTTTGACCTTTGTGTTCCAGGGCCATGTTATCTCTTTCGAATACAGCCATGGCAATAGGCTCGCCCTCTATTACATTGGACTTGAAACATAACTGGCGAAATGTGGGTGTATTATTAGAAGCAGGCTTGATGTTATGATGGGTTTCCCATGTCTTCAAATTGCTTTTTTCCGGATTGAAACAAACAGCGCAGATCCCGAATAAATTGGGAGTTCAAATTTAAACGAAGCCCCTAATAACCTCTTCATGTTTTGAACGAAGTAATTTTGTATTCACTGGAATATTGTTATCAGATTTATGAAACTGATAAAATATTTATTCAGGTAGTGTCATCTGATTCGTGATGCAATTGACTATGAAGTTGATTAGTCGGGTTCTCGATATTCCATCTTGTTTCTGGGCGTGAGCGCTTTTTTAATCATTAAGGCATTTTCTTTACTACTTTCGTTTCTGACAACGCGACTTGAAACCGCGTCGGACTACTCGCTTTTATTGCATATTCACACATAAAGCTCTTTCTGATCAGCTCAGACGAAATCCGCGTCGACAAGTAAGGTCACTTTCAATTTTATTTTCAATCAGCTCACTTAAATTTTCTATTTCAGAGCTGTGAACCAGGAACGAGTGAACGAATGAATGTTTCTCAATCAGTTAAATTTAAAGTACTTTGTATTCAGAAGAGCACTCTTCGTTACTTACAGTAACGAAGAGTTCTCTAGTAGTGGTTCAAATTAATGCTATTTTTAACTGTTTTCGTCTTATTTCTGGTTCCTTGAAAGGTTATTTAATGGACTGAAGTTAAGATAGTATAAGACTGCCACGTGGTCGAGCGGTTGAAAGCGCGACTGCTGAGCATGAGGTCATGGATTCGATTCCCGAGTCGGGCAAAGTGTTATTGAATTTTTCCATCAGGAACCTCTCAGTAGCAGCCACGGAGTTTGGATTTGTGCACAGTCGATGGCAATAGGTTCGCTCCCTATTACATGGGACTTAATCATAATTGGCCAAATGTGGGTGTACTATTAGGTATACCTCTGCATATCGGGGATTACAAGCGTGATGTTATGTTATGTATGTTACATTTAAGTTAAGATAGTTTTTGTGTGAAGTTTAGACGATATAGTACTCGTATGTTGAATCTTTACCAATATTATGAATGCGAAAGTACCTAACCCTGTCCGTCCAAGTGTTTTCTTTTCACGGCTGATCAGATCACACACACTGGTAACATATGACCTGAATCAGGACGTAGGATATTTTTTATCCCTGTCATACCTTCCAGTGGGTTATTTTCCAACCACCACGTCACTGAAGCCGCGAGCAAAAGACAGTACCAAAGAATGAAAAAAAAGATTTTATTAGAATTTTTAATATCCTCAAAAATTCGTTATTAATATCAGTAAATATTTTCTTTCATTAATTTTCCCAATAACTCCTGATTCCGCACTGAAAAACAGGTGATATTTTTGTTATTTTCTTGTTCTATTATACGAAACTCAGTTGAGAGTTATTGTTTAGAAAATTTATTGTTTTCTCTTCTTGTGATTTATTGCTCGTGTCCACGGAATAAAGGAGCGAGCTCGATAAATAGCTCTGTTGTTATGAGAAAGCGGTAGAAGCAAGAACAATTATTGTCGCTTTAGATACTATGAACAAAATTCAACTAGGGAACCGCCCTTGCTTCGCACGATTTTTTGGACAAGGCTAAACATGATATTTCTTTTATTTATTAGATAATATATGTTCACCAACAGCTTCAGTATACAGAATATCTTAAATATAGGGTTTTTCTGGACTTATACCATCGCCAATTGCTTGTCAACCAGCATTCACAAAAATAAATGATAACATAAGAAGAAATGAATTAAACGAGTTGCTCTAGAAATTAAATACAACAGTAAACTCCTTAAATTGAAGAGTTTACTTCAGCATACGAATGAACATGATGATGATGATGATTTCTTTAGAAATAAGCATCACCTTTGTACTATTTTCTGTTGCTTTCTTCTTTTCTGTATTTTAGTGTGTACATAAATTGTTAAATAAATAAATAAATAAAATTATAGAAAAAAAAAACAATTAAACATTTATTTATTACATTATGTAAATTATTACAACGTTAGTTGTGCATTTATTATGCACATAAGAAAAATATCTCCAAATGATGGTGGCAATCACCTAAGTCTTTAGCGGAGTTTAAATTAACAACGATGTCACTGACTGACACGGAAAGCCTCCTGAATTTACCTTATCTATAGATTATCCAACCATCTGTTATTACTTTTTTTTAATTGTCATAAGTGTGTGTAATAAATACTTAACATTACACTTCAACCAACCTGTCTGTGCAGTTGGGAAAACAAAGAACTAAAATAAATGTACAAATTTTGACATAACGATGCAAATTTTCTTGAACTGCACACTTAAAGTGGTCATACTATACCTGAAACTTTTTGATCAATGTTCAATTAATGACCTAACATTTATCCAAAATATGTAGTGAGTATAGATCTGTCTGCTCCTGAAGTCATCGCTTTCATAATAATTTCTTTTGATAAAATTATAAAAAATATGTCGACACCACAACAATGCTTTTTACTTGATTAATACCAAAGCCTCTGAAGTTCCAATATCCACATTTTTATCGCGTTTCAAAAAATATTACTTCAAGAGATGAAAAAATTACGGGCATTATTTTTGCTCGAGCTCCTCTCAGTTTTAATTCTATTTCGTAGAAGCTGCTTCTTCAAGTACAAATTAGTTTTGTATTTCAATTTATTTTTTTCTCTATTTTGTAAACAGAAGTGTCTGAAATTCAGTTTTCATTTTCCTGTGTTTGAGCATTTTTTTCTTTTTCGCGTTTTTTTATTGTTCTTTTTTGGAAGGAATAGTATTACTAAATTAAAATGTCAATTCATTATCTCTTGATAACGCCTAATAGGTGAGGTTTTCTATACCACTGTTTTATTTTTATTTTTTTTCTTCGGATGTAAAAGTTATTTTTGTCTGAACATGTATTTGGACACTTGCGGTGACATAAAAACTTGCGTAGAGCTTGCTATGCGCTTTTTAGGGTTCCACACCCGAAGGGTAACCAACGGGACCCTATTTCTAAGCCTTCGCTATCCGTCCGTCCGTCCGTCTGTCTATCAGCGGGCTATGTGTATCTCATGATCCGTAATAGGTAGACAGTTGAAATTTTCACAGAATGTGTATTTCTGTTGCCGCTATAACAAACAACGAATAATAAAAATGAACTAAAAATTAAAGGGGGCTCCTCGACTACGATGGTACAGAACCCTTCATGCGCGAGTCCGACTCGCACTTGGCCGTTTTTTTTGTTACACAAAAATTATTTGTTTTAAACGAATTTAAAACAAATAATTTTTGTGTTTGTTTAATCATTTGAAAATAATTATCAAGGATAGAATGAGGTTTTTAATACGAAATAGACGAAATGTAATTGTAATAGACGAGATGAAAAACCAAATAAAAAAATAATAATAAATAAACAAACCAAAAATAATAATAAATAATAAATTATCAAAATTTTGATATATATTTATAGTATTTGATATATATTTATAGTATTTGATATATATTTATAGTATTTTATATGTACTTATAGCTAATCGTAATATTAATTAAAACTATTTGCAGATACACCTACCACTGTTTGTCTCTGCATCACCCAAAGGTTGGCTGGTAGAAAATGCCTATGGCATTAAGTCCGCCAATGTACTTTTGTGCTTGAAGTGTTAAATAAATTAATAAATTATTCAAATAAATAATATTAGACAACTAATATGGATTACTCTTAGATCCTATTATTGAAGATGAAATGTGATTGAATGACATTTCGTCTATTACGCAATTCGAATGAGTGAGGTTTTTTCAGCACGGTTCTGACTTCTTAGAAAATCGCTCTCCAATAATGTTGTTTTTCAAACACGACAGCAAAGACATCATAAATCATCGAACACTACTTGGGTACCTATGTATTCTCCTCAACCTCTCAAACGCACATTCAATATTTCTCATACAGTCCCTTCTTTGCATAACAAATGTCTGAATTAACCCATGAATGTACTCAGCACTTATATACCTAACTATGTATCTACTGGCTCCTTTGTAAGGTAATCGAGCGTCAATTATCTCCGTGAATAGATGACATTCAGTATATAATGCTATATCTCCGTGACAACGTATCTTGTTCAATAGATATTATGACAGGTGGTCCTATAGAATCTCCCGTTGATTCTATACAATGTGAATATTAAATTATAATGTTAATGTCGCTTGGCTCTGTTTGGAAATAAAGGTGATGATTTATTATTATATCGTGAAGCTGAAGAAATTATGAAGGTTAGGTAGTGAGATTGTAATCGGTAGGATGGATAAAAGCAACACAGCCCCACTGTGTTGCTTTTATCCATCCAATTGCGTAAATATGGTTACAATCAAAATGCTAAACAACAAATCATTTCCTATTCTAATATGAAAGGTAAAGTTTTTAAGAATGTCCGTTTGAAAGTAAGGGGTCATAAACTTATACTGTCACTTACGGAATATCTTCCGTGATTGTTCATTATTTTGAGCTCCCGGTATTCCCGACAGCGCCGAAATATCGGGAGCTCAAAATAATGAATAATTACGGAAGATATCCCGTAAGTGACAGTATAAGTTTAGTTGGAAACCGTGAAAGCTTAAAACAATGTAAGGGGTCATCTTTGAAACTTCAGTTCCAATTCTGAAAATTATTTCATTAACGGAAAGCCAAATTAATCCTGAGGGTCATGGAATAATTTTAAAACGTTCCCATGAGATAACTTCCGACCATAACGGGAGCGAAGCCGACGGCAAAAGCTAGTAGAACATGAAATACGACAATATTCATTGCGTTCTACATTGACGAATAAATGATTTTTTTCAAACATTACGAAGCAATGGATTATGAACTCTCTTCAAAATGATGAGGATTATATTGTGAATTGATACTACCGAGTGCACTGAACGTCGACCACTTTTGATCCTTATTTCTTAAGGCATAAATGTAATGATATCACATTAGAAAAAAAAAAAATGCCTAAATGTGAAAACTTTTTTTATAATCGAAGAGTTCCATTGTATATCTCCGAAGACCAGCATCAGATCTTCTCCAAATTTAAACGGGACCACCACGAAATAATATTCTTCCTAACAAAAAATCATCCAAATTGATTCATAATTGGCCAAGATATCGCTGAACATGCACACAAAAAAAAATGATTGAAGAAGAATTGAGAACCTCCTCCTTTTGGAAGTCGGTTAAAAAGTGACAGACCCGTAGTACACTCCGTATTACTTAAGATTTATAATCGTAGGGATAAGTTACACAAAAGTCGTCATGATTAGCGCATGTTATAATGCATTATCCAGCTACATCGATTCCATATGAGAAACAAATGAAATCATCATCATATTAGATTCTGCGATTGCATTCACAACGAGTTCACTGCTGTTGTTTACATTCGCAGTGCAATCATCAGCTGTTCTAATTGCGATTCAGTGTTTATCAATATCACGTATGTATCTATTCTAACTCAGGACTAGAATTAGCACGATTTTCATGATTGCGTTATTATACCTACTTGTTGCGAATATTTGATTTAATTCAGTAATGATATTACGACTCAAACCGCCTCGTGTGTCCAGTGGTCGCAACCGTGAATGCTGAGCAAGAGGTAATGGGTTCGATTCCCAGGTCAGGCAAAGTGTTATTGGGTTTTTCCATTAGGAATTTCTCAGTAGCAGCTACGGGTCTGGATTTGTCCTTGATTGATAGCAATAGGGTCGCTGGGACTTAAACATGACTGGCGAAATGTGGGTTGTTAGGTACACCTCTGCCTAGCCCATCGGGGATTACGAAGCCTGATGTTATGTTTTGGTATTTGTTGATTAGTTTGTTGGCTCCATACACGCTAGACCAATGCGCAGTCAATGTAACCACCGTTTACTGTAACGATTTAATGCAGGAACAAATTAAAATCAGAAATCATCATCATCAACATTTCAGCCGAAAGACGTCCACTGCTGGACATAGGCCTCCCCCAAGTGTCGCCACATTGACCGGTCCCGTGCGTCTCGCATCCAGCATTAGTACAGTAAAATTACGCGAATGGATAAAATAAGAAATGAGTACATAAAAGAAAGTCTGAAAGTGGCGCCGGTGACTGAAAAGTTGTGTGGTAATCGGTTGTCGTGGTATAGGCATGTGATGCGGAGGAATGAGGAAAATGTCGTGAGGAAAGTTTTGAGTATGAATGTGGATGGGTGTATGAGTAGAGGAAGACCAAAGAAACGATGGATGGACTGTGTAAAGGATGATACGGCAAGAAAGAAGGTGTTTGATGAGATGACGAGTAATAGAGCAGTAGTAAAAAGAACCAAGAATGTTGTTTTTTTTACATTCACAAAAATATTTTTACATCCACAAATATTTTTTAAGCACACACATCAAGTTAAAAAATCAACAAGTGGTTCGTTTTTTAAAATTCGATGTGGCAGCAGTTACTTATTTATGAGAAAACAAATGAATTTTCCTTTTATCTCGCTTGCGAAAAACGTTAAATATGAATTCACAAAAATATTTTATGAAAAAACTTTTTAACATTCATGGAGTTTGTTTCGGTGTGGTTCTGTTTTTTGTGAAAGGGCTTTTCGTGATTATGATTAGTAGAATAGTAACTTTACTGACGGTTGTTCTTCAACCATACCTGTGGAGACGCACAGGTGTGCTGGTGCAGAATCTGGAACATACGGAGCGATCTGAGCTGTCCTCTGTATCTGAATGATGCAGTCTAAACTTTATTTATTTATTTATTTTAATGCACAATGTACACAACCAATTTTACACGCTAAGCTTAGACTAGTGAGTACATGACCCTGTTAGGGCGCAGCAAGATAACTTAAAACTAATATTGCAGAGTATCTATTATTACTTATTTAATATGACTTACATACACAGAACAGACTTGCATAACTTAACATAACTAACTTAACATAACTTGCGTGACTTACATAGATCAGTAGGAATTCACTGGCGAGCGGTCTACGGAAAGACTAAAGCTGTGGCGAGGTAGTGCATCCTTACCTAACCCATTCGTTCCACCTGCTGAAAATCTCCCACCTGGACATGAGTTGCCATGGCTGACCTGGAAGTCTTTAAATAGGCTCCGGACCCAGGTTGGTCGCAGCAAGGAAAACCTGCTCAGGTGGAGATTCATTAATGACTCCGCCCTGCAGTGTAAATGTGGTGCTGTTCTACAAACGATGGGGCACTTAATATCGTGTCCTGCGTGTCCTGTTGCTTGTTCACTTTAGGAACTGATGGACGCTACTGAAAGCGCCAAACTAGTAGCTCAGTTCTGGGCTGACACAATCTAGATTGACCATACCTGGGAACCTCTAGTTATGGAGATATTGGATGTCGAAGTTACAACTTTTTCGTTTTTAATTTTTAAGTTTATAACTTTACTTTAAATACGTCCACGACCCCCGTACTATTCAATGCATTTATCAACACAACGTTTTGAGTTCGTTACATTGAGTCCTACCGTAAAACGAGATTTTTCACCTCAAAAAAGTAGTTTCCTAGCAATAATCTTTGCGTAAAGTTACTTAGTTTGATGTACAGAATGCTTGATTGACGGCTTCGTGAAGGATCCATTAACACCCTGTATAATTTCTTGCATTCCTTGATTTTCTCCTGACAATTTTAAGCCACCTAGACATTTCATGGTAGATTGCGAACCAGAATTTCATATTTCTATAATTTTGATTAAATATTGTTGTATCAATTCACAAACAATTCTGAAGAAAAACGTTTTACTGCCATTTTTTTTTGTTCTGATTAGACATATTATTTTCTTTTACTTATCTTCTTGTTCTTCTATCTTCTATCTTCTTCTACATGAGGAGCTCGTGGCTAAATAATAACAGCCGCTCGGGTCGTTCTTAAGGTTAAGCCGTGCTTGCCTAGGTTGGTCCGTGGATGGGTGACCACCCATTACATACCGAGTTTCCTCCGTGCCTCGGAAAGCACGTTAAGCCCTTGGTCCCGGCTGTCATTTTAAGATCTTTGACAGTCGTTAGGTAGTCAGTGGCCCAAAAAGTCCGACAACCAGTCTTACCAAGGGGTATCGTATTACCCAGTACTAACTGGGTTGTGGAGGTCAGATAGGCAGCCGCTCCATGTAAAATACTGGTATTCAGCTGCATCCGGTTAGACTGGAAGCCGACCCCAACATAGTTGGGAAAAGGCTAGGCAGATGATGATATTTATCTTCTTACATATTAATTACATTTTTAAATATTTCTTATAAAACCATATAAACCATTTAAAAATATAAAAAAATAGTGGTCCGCCGGTATCGGGAGCAATATTATTTATTGTCTAATTTTAATTTTAATTTTGTTTAATATTTCATTGCATGCTGTTGTTGTTTTAGTATGTCTCATTTAATAGCTTTGTATAGCATATTATTTTACCTAATTATGTAGAATTCTGAAATATGAAATATCATAATTTTATGTAGGGACGTACTTTTAGAGTTTTTTTATGTCTAAAAGACATAAAAAAACTCTTTAGGCAAAATCATCTTAAAATACCAAAATATTACCTTACAATATAAAATTACAGGCATTCATCGGCAAAATAACAAACTCTTTTAACGTAAAATAATCTTCAAAAGACGCCATCAGTCATTCAAATTCATCGTCGATCCCGTTAAATCAAAGAATCTTATCATTTGAATTGTAAATTCTGTGCTATTAGCATAAAGTACAAAATTCACTGGAGCTTTAGTGGTATTCATTTGACAGCGAAATCAAATCTCATTGATGTATTAAGCCCGGTATACAACTTTAGTCTATTCAGAAATAATATATTAAACATGGTCTCTTTTTTATTACGTGTTTTTTTTTCTGACTGCCTCATCGGTCTTGTGGTTGTAAGCGCGACTGCTGAGCTTGACGTCCTGGGTTCAATTCACAGGTCGGGCAAAGTATTATTGGATTTCTTCACCAGAAATTTCTCAGAAACAGCCAGGGAGTCTGAATTTCTGCTCTGTTCATGCCAATAGGCTCGCCCTCCATTACAGTGGACTTAAACATAACTGGCGAAGGGTGGGTGTATTAATAGGTACAACTCTGTTTAACCCTTCGGGGATTACAGGCGTGATGTTATGTACGTTTTTTAATGAAGTTATTTAAAACAATTTTATTCCAAGTAAAGATTGCTCTAGTCGCATATTATTCTATGTACTATGTTAGAAAGATTAATTGTTATACACACTTCGTTCACGTTGTTATATGTTGTAATTACTTATTATTATAAAACCTCAATATTAATAACCTAAAAAATAAACATTAAAAATCGAAAGCTTTACCAACTCAAAATATCATACACAATTTTTAAATATGATTGAAAACAGATAATCAGGGCAAAAGCGTCAATTACTTATATTCAAAATGAATGCATGTGGGAACATGAATGAAATCATAATCATTCCAGCCGGCATGAAACTCGACATGCTTGTACTTTGTATAAAACGTTCATGCACGATTGATATAATCAACTCAATATAATTATTATTTTGTATGTTGTCAACTGCCTGCCTGACCAGTCTTACCAAGGGGTATCGTATTACCCAGTATTAACTGGGTTGTGGAGGTCAAATAAGCAGTCGCTCCATATAAAATACTGGTACTCAGCTGCATTCGGTTAGACTGGAAGCCGACCCCAACATTGTTGGGAAAAGGCTAGGAAGATGATGATGTTGTCAACTGAATGAAATACTGTTTTAAGCTTTCACGGTTTACATTTGAACTAATACTGTCACTTACGGGATACCTTTCGTGATTGTTCATTATTTTGAGCTCCCGATATGCCCGCGATCATGGCGCTTGCAACCGCGCCGAAATATCGGGAGCTCAAAATAATCAACAATCACGGAAGATATCAAGTGACAGTATCAGTTTAACTGAATGAAATGTTCCATAATTCTGCTATTGTATGTTAAATATCTAAGCTCCTTACAGTAGTCCAAAGCTGATTATAATTGGTTCTTCGGTGATCAGCGTAATATCTGAAAACGGCTCTTTGTCTCATTGAAAATCTCAAACGCACTTAACGTTTTCATAAACCAACCAACCAACATAACTCTTGGCCACGAATTACACGCGTCTTGCGACAACTACTATAGAGAAAACAAATGAAAAAAGGAGATGAGATGTTTACCGCGATGCAAGTTCTGGGGCGACAGTATTCACGTCAATGGAGACAGATCTGACGTAAGTCGTGTTGCAAGTCACATCACCCGAGGCCGTTCGCAGAGCCTTAATCCCGCTACAATACAACAGTAAAGCAACATTAAGTTGCGTTCGAGAATTCGGCTGTAAGTCATTTCAGAGTTTCAAAGCAAGTTGGCCTACTGTATGGAGCAAAACTACAACATCAGCTTGCATATCATATAACATAACCTTCTAATGCCTACCGTGTGACATGTCCATCCATGTACTCATGTGTATGTCAATGTGTAGTCCTCATACATTATGTGTTGTGTTGCACAGCGAGCCTGCCCCGTCAGCAATGACAGCACTGCATCAGTTTGGGGCAGAGATGTTGCGTCTGTCTCGCGGCTTGGAAGCTTCTGCGGCGACAAAGCCACAATACAGAGGGTATATAACAATTGGCATTATTTGTTCGCTTCAAAATTAACCCGCTCTTCGAAGGATCAGAAACTTCCACGGAATTTGGAGCATATTCTAATACTTTTTCTTTTACAGGACAAACATTTCCGAACGCGGCGGAATGCTCACGCCGGGGTCTCTGAGCGTCTCGTCGAGTTCACCGTCATCGATGCTCCAAGATCGGCGTAGACCTTCGTCTACTGGAGACCCAAACACGCCTCTTCACAGACCAAGAAGTGCGTCAGACGACGAGAGCAATGAAGGTCTTCTAGCACCTGCAACCCTAACGGCAAAATCACGCAGTTCCGAAGACGGTCTACTCTTGCCACCTCCATGCACCTGCCCTTATTTTGGGACAGAATCTACTCCACCCAGACGAACTACCGAAGTCATTATAGTTCCTGGTGGAGAAATAAATGGATGCAACGGCTATACCAGAAATGGGAACATGAAGGAGGAGCAGTCAACTCCATTTTTTAGAAGGTCTAGTCGTGGTGCTGCGTCTATGGTTACTTGGGACGAAGCTAAAAGATTTCGTAGAGGTTCAAGTTTTGGGGGAGCGAGGACTACTCTCTCGACTCCGATTCGTAGCATTCGCGCTCAAAGAACAATAGCGAGGTCACAGCAAGTGACTGCTAGTCCTCAGCGCCAAACTCCTAGAACGCATCATTCTAGAAATTCTAGTGTTATATCCAGAAACTCCTCCCGCCACGGCAGGATCTTACGATTAGAGCAGAAAGCCACAAAAGTTTTAGGAGTTGTATTTTTCACGTTTGTTATTCTCTGGGCTCCTTTTTTCATTCTAAACATGGTACCGGCTGTGTGTCCTAAATGCGAAGAGAGTATTCCACTTTGGGTGTATGATTTCGCCTTGTGGTTAGGCTACGCGAGTTCGATGGTGAACCCGATATTCTACACGATATTCAATAAGATATTTAGACAGGCCTTCAAGAAGGTCTTGGTGTGTGGGTACAGGAAGTCGAATAGGTAGCCGGCACCCTGGGAGCGCGTTCGCCCGAACTCAGACCCTGGTCTAGGAGCGCTCTCAGTCAATAGAAATATTATCCGATCTCAGTTTGTATGAACTCATTGAAGAGCTTTAAGTATTACGCTTCTAGGTTTTAGTATGCGTCAGTGGTTTTTAGTTAAAGATGTTAGATAACAATTTAAATTTCATAATTTGAAGAGAACAATGAACAGCTTAATGTGGTTTTTAGATGCTATTCAAAATAAAACAGACGGTTTACTAAGTGATTTTTATGCTGGCTGCTGAAATTTGATTTATTATGCTACACGTTACTGAGAAAAAAGAAATTGTTTATGCTATGCTTTTCAAACTCCTTGTGGGAGTCCAATTTTAAACAGAAAGATAGTGGTTATCAACAGGGTTGGTCGACGGTATTACTGAACTTCGAAGTTTAAAATATCGATGTACCGTGTAAAGGGTGTAAATAGACCCTTAACATAGCCGAAAGGCACTTGTTTTCCCCGTCTTTGCGATCATTTTTTTGTTCTAGACCATACCTGGGAACCTTCTAGTTACGGAGATATTGGGGGTCAAGGTCCATTTCCATTTAATGTAAGATTTTTACTTTACACACCTCCACGACCCCCTTACTATTAATTCCATCCATCAGCACAATGCTTCAATCGAGTCCTACCGTAAAACGTGATTTTTCACCCAAAAAAAAAAGTCGATTCCCAGCAATAATTTTTGTGTAAAGTTACTTAGTTTGATGTACAGAATGCTTGGTTGACGGCTATGTGAAGGGTCTGTTTACACTCTGTACATAAAGTTTGAAAGTACGACTTAAGTGAGTCAGAAGGTTCATCATCGTGATGTACGGAACTCCGAAAATTTGCTATGACGAATTATTTAATTGAGAATATTCATCATTTTATTCCTACATTTAATGCCTACTGTAGCTAGGTATATGACTATACACCAAGATTCACATAGTATCGTATATGCGTTCCAACTTGCCGTACACACCATGTCACCTATTCCTCGGACATTAGCCGCTATTAACGGTCTCCTGAACTCAAACACAGAACTTGATATGTTTGCGAATAAATGGAAGGTGATACTGTCAGAATGTTTGAATTTTTGTGAGAAGAATGCATGACTGTGTTAAATAAATTTTATGTTTGAATAGTGTAATTGGCTTCGGCCGTTCTATTTAAATAAATAAATAAATGCTATGTTATCGTTATTAGCCGATACCAATATCGTTCCCATATCACAGATTATACACACACACACCCACACACGCATATATGCACAAATTGTTTCGCAGTTTGGCAAATACTGAAGATTGATATATTTGTGGCAAAATCAATAAACAAACACACATATACACCTCTCTGTGGGAGGAATTGAGCCAAAATTAGAGATCAGATATTCGGATGCATATAATATTTACCTAAAGTTTGAGTGTTGACTAGTATGGAGAGCGATGTGTTATGAGCTCAGTCATATTTTCTACTTTACTTCATTTGAATATTCAGCAGAATTTGAATTCAGTTATTTAGCAACAAAAAGAACAATGTTCAAAACGAGTTCGTTACGGTTTCTTCATGTCGATATAACTTTTTTCGGATGCACATTTCAGTTCCGCTGTCATACAATAAAATGATAAGATGACTAGTGCCCTTCGATTAACATAGGTTTTAAAGTGCTACAAGGGTGGGGACGGTGTCCATACATTTTTGAACATTGCTCTTTAAAGTTGAAGTATTTTTTTACTTGTACAGAGTAGAAATGTCTATTATTCTTCGGAATACTACATTTTATAAACACTATATATTTTTTATGAAATCCCGCGAAAACGGTGAAAAAATATATTATAAGAAGCCACTTCCATACTGTGTACCCTATGGCGGGGAAAAATGTACTTTCGGTAAATATATGCATCCGAATATTCGATCCCTAGCCATAATCAACCCATCTGATTTTTAAGTAGGCACTCAACGACAAATAAGAAGTGCATGATGTGCTTACCTGTAAGAGTACAATAGAGTCTGTGACTCTATTGGATGTATCTAATATCTTTGAAGCAGTGAATTCAATTAATTATTGGTGGACCGATGACCTGGTAAAGGTTGCAGGGATCCGCTGGATGCGAGACGCACGGGATCGGTCAATGTGGCGACACTTGGGGGAGGCCTATGTCCAGCAGTGGACGTCTTTCGGCTGAAATGATGATGATCATGATGAGCCAAATAAAAATTAAAACATACAAAAGGGTCGCGACGGCCTAATAAAGGATTAAAATTAACAATAAAGTCCATTTCCTTTTCCTAGCGAATGACTTCACAATAATAACAAGCGAAACAGCCCTATAAAAATTACTTAGTACCCGTCGTTTATAGACTTCATAAACGTTTATTTTTTTAATCATAGTGCTGTGTACACCACTCATGTAAATGCGGCGCACAAATAGAAAATATTTGCCTCCATAGTGACCTCATTACCTCAGTACCCAATTTGTAAAACATTCGTACTGTAATTTGAAGAGCCATGAAAATTATACCAGGAAAGGGAACATACAAATTTTAATAAGCAAGTGATTATGTTGGATTACTGGTGATTACGGGTACTTAAACACAATCCTAATGTATGTATCCATCATCATCAATCGTGAAATCGCGAAAAGAATCAGATACCCCATATTTTTTTTGATCTAGTTGAACACAAATTTCATCCAATCCATCCAATCCAAGATAGGCCACCCAAAGTACGCGGCAAGTTATGGCAAGAGAAGTGTCCACCACCCCACGATTTCTTAAAGCCCCAAGAACACCTGGCTCCCGGCAGTGAACTACAGTGGCCTATTTGGAAAGGTCTGAATCGATTGCGTACCCAAGTAGGCCGCTGCAAACATAATCTGGCAAAATGGGGTATTATTGGTCCCTCCGACACCGAGTGCGAGTGCGGCGCTCCGGATCAAACTAGCCCCACCTGCTGGAGTGTCCCAGGTGTCCGTTTACCTGCACTCTTGACGACCTGAATAGCGCCTTTGCCGCTGCAATAAATGTGGCCACATAAAGCCTCAAAAATAATTATGAATACACTTACACCAATCACTGCTTTGTCTTAGAGACGACAAATAGCCACAACACGGACTTATTTTTTGAAGACTGATTCTTTTATTAAGGAGTACTTAGTAGGCTTTCTTTTGTTTTGTTTCTCTTGCCTGCCTGTGGATGTTATAATGTAGTTATAATAAATAATGAGTCGCGATGGATTATGAATACAATTAATGGACTATGTTTGTCATTGTTTGTAGCGTTTGAATGTCGACAAAATTGATAACTCTGCTAAAAGGGGGCCTGCAGTGTCAGTTTCTGAGAAATGGTAACAATTGAATAATGAATTATAAATAATATAAAATTATAAATTATAAAAATTATAATTATATATAAAAATTATGTAAAATCAAAGAAATTGACTACTAACCTAAAATATTCGTATCTTTAAATCAAAACTGTTAATTTTGGACAGGTAAATGAAATTCCCATGGCCATTTAATTTAATGAAATTAATTCTATCATAATAGACACGGCAACATCACGATGAGAGTCAATTTCCGTGGCAATTTATTTTCATATGAATATTATAAATCAAAATAATTAAGATAAGTAGGTATCGTTAAAATGATTATGATACGTAGGTATCATAATTGTTATATAAATAATTATAATGACGAATATAAAACCGATTTGAATATTAACTACTTTAAATGACACTGCAGAGTTTCACAACTTATAATTTTATATGTTTAATCACTTTTGTATAAATTACATTAAGTTATAATTCAATAGATATGTGTTCGTTACAATCAATTAAGTTTGCATAAAATGCCAAGCTTTTCCTAGTCCTGTGTTTATTAGATTTAGTGAATACTGTAATTAATTAAATGTGATGTTGTGTAAGGATTAAATAATATTTTAATTCACCAAAATTGTATCACTGTCATATAATAGAATATACAAGACAAAATAATGTTGTCTACAAAAATAAAAATAAAAGTCACACACACAGTTTTTTTTGTTACAACAAATTAGTAAAGTGTACAGTCACGAGCAATAATACGTATCCACCTAGCTAACGTCTGCAACTTTGAGATAAGAACCTATTTCATTAGGTATAGTATTTGTTCTTAAACACTATGTTGGTCAGCATAAAATGACAATCAATATAGTGGGAGGAGAAATCTCTTTTAAAAATTGCTGTTTACATATTAGTGCTCGCAACAGTACGTAGGATAGTTACAATCATTCGATTCAATGCAATCCGATTTTAACAATCGGATAGAGTATCTAATGTGTACAGCTATATCCTATTAACTGAACTGAACGAGCGTTCCTTTTTGAAAATCGATTGTAGCTAGCTTTAGTTGTGGATCGGTCATACCGATCGGTTCGGACTTCGGACACTAACACACACTGAAGAAATAATAAGGATGTGTCCATGTCCGGAGCCACGTCGAGAACTTGTCTGCACCGGTTTGGCCAATCCTTCACGGAACTATTATTTGCAATTTAAGTTTTCTTGCTACATATAGAAAAATGTCTACTAAAAATATTGTGGCTCTAAGAATATGACTCAATTTTTAATTTTATATTTTTTTAAATATAACTGATGTAAGTAGATAGAGATTCAGAACAAATGTCTAGTCGTTTCACGCAAATAATAAAAAATGTAAATACAAAAATATTATATTAAAATAATTATTATAAAAATGTTAAATGGAAGTAATAATCTATGAATGTAAATAAAATAAATATATACGGCAATGTTTAAAAAAATGGTGTCAACAATTTATGATTTCATCGTTGGAAACAATAAAACGATTGAATCGTAGTGTTTTTGTTTTATTTTTAAGTTCGACTAACCGAAGCTCATTAAGGGAAATTTTATGG
Organism: Noctua comes; assembly: GCA_963082995.1. Classification (NCBI taxonomy): domain Eukaryota; kingdom Metazoa; phylum Arthropoda; class Insecta; order Lepidoptera; family Noctuidae; genus Noctua; species Noctua comes. The sequence continues at coordinate 5,317,722 of OY720268.1, forward strand.
CCTCCTAAAAGAACTTACCTGTCTAAGTTCTATTTCTAGCAAAGAAACAATCTCATTACTTATTACACCACTTTTTCTATCAGTTTTAAAAACCTTTGAGCCGCACCGGCTGATCTTGGCTAAGTTTATTAAAAATTATTATACAACATTAGTATATGCGAAACCTGAAACACGTGTCTAGTATTTTTATGTAAAGAATCTATGCACAAAATTTCAAAACTGTATCATGAAAAATCACAAAGTTATAAGCTTGTTCTGTTACCTGGTTGCCCACACAAAAACGTGGTCACCACGCGCGCGCGTCCAGCGTCGTCTTGAGCTCATTAATAATAATAATTTGGCAGTAGGTACCTAAATGATTGCGATAGATACTTAATATCGCTCGGTATCCGACTTGTAACTTTTTCTAAATATTTTTGGGACAAAATATAACATGGTTTAAAAATTATCGGAATCGATTCAGTTACTTATTCTGAACAAACTATATTTAGGTTTCGCTTAAACTAAAAATATTGTTGTATAAGACTTGCTTCGAGATTCATAAAAGAACAACGACCGATTTCCATATCGAAATATATTAATCCCAAAAAGGTCAAAGATTACAGACTACCCTCAGAATATGAAAGAAAAGTAAATCAATAGGTACGACTAAGCCTCCTTGATCAAGACTAATAAGATTAACGTCAAAGAGAGAGAATCAATTTTGCATACAGATAGTATACTCTTTTAGGGTTCCTTACACAAAAGGTGCCGTTGGGGCCCTATTATTAAGGATTCGCTGTCCTCTGTCCGTCCGTCCGTCTGTCATAGGGCTGTATCTTTTGAACCGTTCATTTTATTTGTTTATATAGGATCTCCAACTACAGAGATACACAAATCATTACAAATAGATAATGGGAAACGAACGAAATTTTAAGTATTACGTAGATGTATTCCTTCACATATACGAGACCACGCCACCATGCACCATAAAATTAACAACTGTTACAAAAACAGGTAGACACTTGAAATTTACACAGAGTTACTATGGCCACTATAGTTACAAATAATAAGATGAAAGTGCTTCCCCACACAAAATACTACTTAAAAAATATGTAGTGTTAAATATTGTACGGTAGTATCGAACCCTTCGTACGCGAGTCCGACTCGCACTTGACCGTTTCTTTTAACATTTTCGAAGCTCGATGTATATGCTACCTCTCTTTGATGTTCACGTTTCTTTCATGAAAATGTTATCAAATGTAAGCTTTATGCACCCGTCTGAGTACAGTGCAGTTACAAAGAAAACGGTTTTTCCAAGTTATTCATGTTCAGAACCGGTTTCAGTGTTCCGTGAAGAAAGGAGGATGGGGCTTTAAATTTTAATAAAGCTAGTCCATGGAGCTATAACTTTCAAAATCAAAAATATGACGCACAGTCATGAAAAAATCCGCAAGAGAACCAAAGTTACCGACGTAGCCTGAAAAATTGCTAAACTTAAGTGGCACTGGGCAGGACACATCGCTCGCAGAACGGAAGGCCGATGGGAAGACGAACCGGAAGATGTTGCGTTAGAACGTTAGAAAGCCTCCCATTAGGTGGACTGATGACTCGGTGAAGGTAGCGGGGATCCGCTGGATGCGACGCACGGGACGGTCAATGTGGCGACACTGGGGTCAGCCTATGTCCAGCAGTGAACGTCTTTCGGCTGAAATGATGAGGTGCACAGTTCGGGTTGGTCGTTTTCTTTGGAGAACAACCGGCATGAAACTCCATGGTTACTCTTTCAGTAGTATTTGGTTTTACAATGTCATTTTCTAGTGGTAACAAATGATTTTTCTTTGACAAAAAGTTGTGTGTTTATCTAGCCCATTCCTAACTAACGGTACCAATTTGTACCGGGTGATTCCCCGTTCATTATTTCAACAATACGATCGCGCATTACGTATTTGACACCGACGTTCCTTTTGAGTACCACTACGTCAGCCAATCACAGTGATTTATTTAAATAAAAACTTTGTTTTTCATAATTTTTGGTATATTCGCTAGGAAATGGCTAGATCAGACAACTTTGACATTAATAAAGTTAAGTTGTTTCTAAGTTTTTAAATTAGAGACTTCTTTTTATTCTGATTTAGCCAATTTATGAGAAATAGTCGTAGTAGATAAAGTAAGCGCGAGGATCTAATAGCAGATTTTTGCTTCGAACTATCCTTTAAAATTCTATAACACTATCGCCATCTCTCAATTTAATCTATGGATTCAGAAACAGAATAGATAGCCCAGCATTAAGTACCAATTTCAAAAGAAAAAAGATAAAGTATGAAATGGCCATTGCAAATATTCAATTTGAAAAGATATTTCTTGAAAATGGATTCTCTTTGTCAGCTTTTCTTATTTAAAATGGTCTGACATAAAAGGTGATTCATTGAAAAATGCATACGTAATGATATCGTCTACCCAACGCTCCCTAGGTACTGTAGTACCAGAAATTACGAAAATGTAAGTTTAACACGCGTAGACTTTGAATAACATAAAATATTTATTGAATGAAAACATTTTTTTTATTTAAACTGCTACTGAATTCTGTCGTTAGGCTTCATATTGTTTAATTTATTAAGAAACACAGAATGTCTTTTTCTGGATTCTTTTAAGCATGTTGACATCACTGTATCCTATGATAATGAGTTTAATAACCTTACCTAACTTTCTAACCTAACTTAACCTGCTAACCAAACATTAAGCAATTATTTTTGATTTCCAAAAATCCCATCGATTTTTTACAAAATCGAAAAAAAAAATAAAAAAAAAATCGAAAATAATTTAGAAAAAAAGCTTCCGTGTTTCTCTATTACTAGAGAAACACGGAAGCTTTTTTTCTAAATTATTTTAAGTTATCTTGACATGACGTTTAGTATTATGACCTAACCTAACTTTCTAACCTAACCAATATTTTTTTTATTTGCGTAAATTCCATCGATTGTGCAATTTTTATGAATTCTTGTTTGTCTCCATATGCCAGTTACTTCATAAAATAACTGCAGAGGTTATATCTCTACTTATAGGTATGCAGTAGACGATACCAGCCTGAAATAGACAATCTAGATAAAGTAAACGTCATTACAGATTGCAAAGTAAGAGTTTTTTTTACCGACTTCAAAAAAGGATTAGGTTTTCAATTCGCCTGAGTCTTTTTTTTTTTATGTATGTTCACCTTGAATTACTCGAAGACCCCTGACCCGATTTGGAAAATTCTTTTTTTTGTTTCAAAGGGTATACTTTCCTTTGTGTTTTTGAAGTCGGTTCTTTTGTTTTTTCAATTGTGATTAACGAAATTATTCAGAGTTTTTCCAAAAGCTGTACTATTTGGTAAACTTCTGCTTTAACCTTTTGTGATTAACTGTTATTATGTTATGTTTCTCCAATCATTTTTCTTTTAACTACTCCCACAGCAGAATGTCACTCTGACGTCAAAACAAAACTTTGAACTAAAAAACAAGTGTAACATTCTCCAAGTGTCAAACCCAGTCGCCAGTCGCGTAACCCTTAGTTACACAACCAGAGCTTCTTGCAACTGACAGGACAGCGAGTAGCCATCCAATTTTTCACTCAAATGCGCTTGACTGACCCCTGACACTGCCGCCGCTGGAAGTCTTGTTTTGTGGTCACTAAACTTAAGGAGAGGTCTATGTGCTGAAATGGGCAGGCCGAATGGAATTTTGTTTGAATGGACGGTAAGCATTATGGAGATGTATTAGGTTAGTAACTGGTGGATGAATTACCTAACGCTGGTGGGATAATTGCGTAACATAATGGCAATGCCATTGATTTGGACAGTTCAACAACATTAATTTACAACATGCGCCAGTTTTATAAACAGACATCATAAAGCAATGAATTCTCCGTGCCTCAGAAAGCACGTTTAGCCATTAGTCCCGGCTATTATTTATAGATCTTTGACCGTCGTTTCAGGTAGTCACTGGCCCGATAATAATCTGCTGTCTACCACTGCTGTGAACCAGTTTGACCAAGGGGTATTGTATTCCCTGTATTATCTTGGTTGTGGAGGTCAGATAAGCAATCGCTCCATGTGAAATACTGGTATTCAGCTGCATCCTGTTAGACTGGAACCCGACCCCAACATACTTGGGTAAAGGCTAGGCAGACGATGACATCATAAAGCAATGAATATGAAAATTTCTATGAAATTCTAGGTTTTGTAGGTAATTGAAATTGTGTCACGTAAATCCAGTACAAGCTTACCCGCACGGGGTCTCCGTGGTGGATTAGGGCGTATTCTCTCGCACAGAGTGGAAACCCGTGTCCCAGCCGCCAGAACGTTGTAAACTGCTCATGCTAATTCCGGTGGTATTTTTAGTGTTAAATAGAAGCGGCGGTAGTGAACAAGAGTTGGATATTTCCATATACAGGGTGTAACAAGACCCTTAATGAAGTCGTCAACCAAGCATTATGTTCATCAAACTATAAATTTACGCAAAAAATATTGCTGGGAAACGACTTTTTTTTGGGGTGAAAAATCACGTTTTACGTTAGGATTCGATGTAACGTACTCAAAACGTTGTGCTGATGGATAGGTTGAAAATTACGGGGGTCGTGGAGGTGTAAAAAGTAAAAATCTACATTAAAAACATACAGTATTTTAAAAAAATCTTGTGAAAACGTTGGAACTTTGACCTCCAATATCTCCGTAACTAGAAGGTTCCCAGGTATGGTCTAGAACAAAAAATGATCGCAAAGACGGGGAGAACGTAAAGGGTATTGTTACACCCTTTATAAGAAATTGGTAGAAAAATGACTATTAAAAAAATCATAATCAAAAATCATAATTTATTCACGACATAATAACAAACATTATGATACATGGTTGTATCATAATGTTTGTTATATCATGAGTAGGGGTCTAAAACCAATAAAAAAAAATTGTATTATACTTTTATCACTCCTCAAAAATACATTGTTAAATTTACTAGCACATCATGCGGGTAGTTGGCAGTTCCGTGTATGTTTATGGCACTAATAATTCTGCCATAAACCTTCGTAGTTTATGGCAACATTATATTGGCACGGCAACTGGCATATGGCATAGTGTTTAGCCAAGAAATGCCATGTTTCCATCCCTTTTATTGTGCTCATAAAAGGTTGGACGGCATTTACTTTCGGCCATATTGTGTATTGATGTAACGGTAAGCTGCTTATAAAATAAATAGTAAATAGAAATAACCAACCAACCGACTCAGCGTTTGTACGATGTCTGAACATAATACATAAATTTATTATTTCGATTTAGGCCTTAAACTACAAGATTTAAGTGAGAATCGGACTTGCGGAGAACACCTATCACTGTTTACTGGTAACAGTTACTGCTAACTTTGATTTTTCTATTTCAAAACGTTCCTACTTGGATTACGTTGTAATTTGTCACACATGAAATACTTTTTAATTTTTTTTAATTTTTAGTTGTAATACTAAATAATTAAACCACACAAATTCTTGTCATGAATTAATCTTTACAAGTGTAACTAGAAGTTATCAACATAGCCCAAGAAGACAAAATAAGTATTAAAGGAAAAACCAAACTACAGAACCGATTTTGATGAAATTTCTATGGAACCAATTGGAAAGTATATCCTTTCACACAAAACAATAATTTTTCAAATCGGTTCATAAAACAAAAAAAATACAACCGAATTGAGAACCTCTTTTTCTTGAAGTCGGTTAAAGAGTGCACGTAGTTTTGGTTCTATGTAGCAGAAGTGAACGCTCAATCAATACTATCGGCGAAAAACGGATTGTATTAGTGCTGACTGCTCATGTCCGACGCTGCTGGCGTGGCGCTGCAATTCCGTGTTCTGTGGTCTGAATAAAATAAATTCACCAATCGACATTAATTTACACGCTTCCAAATACGATAAAGACCTATTTACGACCTCAAATTAAATAATACCTACATTAAATATAAAATCCAGGGACTTTCTATTATTATGAGGAAATAAGCATAACGAAATGATAAGGGGCTGTTATCTGTTGTCGCCTCCCGTCTTATCGGGAAATGAACAAACATAATGGGATTTTGGTATTTCTTATTTAACTGTGCGTGTTGTTCTGTAATCGTATTTAGATTTTGGGACCTTACAATTTACGTGGTCCTTATTGTGTTTTTGATCTTTTGGTATTTTTTTAAATTTGATTTTTTTCTTCTTGTTTATTTATTTCCTTTATTTATTTTTACACATATTAAATACATTTTTAAATATTCTAATATAAAACCATATAAAAAACCATTTAAAAATATAAAAATTTACAGTACACTGTTACATTGTTACATTATAATTTGTACATTGCCAACTTAAGTCTAAGCGCCTCATCACTTACAGAAAAGCACAGCATGCACTACATTATGCGCAGATAATTACACAATTAAATAATTAACACAAAAAATATACAGTTTGAAAAAATAAAAATAAAACTATTAAAAACTAAATTGAATACATTGCATTAAATTCAATTAAATATAGATTAAAATAAATTAGAATCATCATCATCATCATCATAATCATCATTATGTAAATATTTGATATTTGACAGTCATTACAGGTAGTCAGTGGCTCGAAAGTCGGACAACCAGTCTTATCAAAGGGCGACGTATTACCCAGCACTAACTAGGTTGTGGAGGTCAGATAGGCAGTCGCTCCATGTAAAATACTGGTATTCAGCTGCATCCGGTTAGACTGGAAGCTGGATGAGGTATTTGTATAAAATTTCTTGTAGTTTAGTAAACAAAATTTTGACTTGACCCAGAAAAGATATAAAAGGTAAAATTAAAAAAATTCGAGACAAAGAATCAACTTAGGTCCAAAATAAATGATTTATTAGCAACAAAATCAACACCAAAACCTAAACTTATTCATACAAAAAAACTTTTAATTTCATTTTATTAATACGGAAAGTTGAAAAGCTCATTTACTTTCGGCACTTGTACGGTCCGGTGTGGGTGTGATTAATCGTGCGGGAGCGGTACGGGTGCGGGACGGTCGCGGGATGGGTGCGGGACGGGGGCGGGGGCAGCTTGTTTTGCGGTTTTCGTCACGATTTAAAACATTTTTGGGATGTTTAAAGTAGACTTTGTTTTTTTGGGATTTAAGTTGGTCATGTTGCATTGTAAATGCATCCATCTAAAGCAGAGGTTAGAGATCCAGGAATACATGACAGTTTGCAAATATAGCCTATGGCTTCTTCCCTGAAGTGATTCCAGCCCAAAGAAGCCACATAAGTATGTCTCATAACCAGTGATCGGATAATCGGATGCATATTTACCTAAAGTGTAGGTGTTGGCTATAATTATGGAATGCACTTTTGTATAAAAAAATACCGGGAATTCGGAATCGAAAAATTTTGTTTTTCTTACTATAGAATCAAATCGGGTGTAGGAATATTTACTTAGTTTAAGGTGTTGGCTAATATTATGGAATGCACTTTGTATCGAAAAAAATCCCGCGATTTCGGAATCAACTAATTTACTGTTTTTATTATAGAATCAAATCGGGTAATAAAATCAAATTATATTGCTGCTTGTGTGCAGGTACCCGAAGGAAGTTCCTATTGTTCATTTTAAAATTAACTTCAAGTAAATACACATTAATAATTATGTAATCCTCGTTTTTTTTTAAATAAATACCACATGCTAAAGACGACGTTTCCCCACCATGTTACAGACTAGTTTCGAATTCCCGAATTTTCTGGAATCCCGGGATTTATATTTAAAAAAATATGTTTTAAGAAGCCGCTTCCATAATTTTAAACTTTAGGCAAATATGCATCCGATTATCCGATCACTGCTCATAACACCCCGTTTTCAGTGCCAACTCAATCAAAATGTATGGGACAGCTGATTATTTTCGATTTCGATGTTGATCCCATACAGACAGTTGGTCAGTTTATGGTGTATAACTATTCCCTTAAATATGACAGTAACTTTCTGATAAACGCCGTATAAAGAAAATGCGTTGTTAGATATAAAATAATTTCCGTATAATGACTTCATTTGTAAATCCGACGCAAAACGGTGAGAATTCACAACTGTCAGGTTGCTGCTTTCCCTGACCTTGAAAAATACAGTAGTACATACATTTTTTAATAAAAGTGGCAATGACAATTACTTGGTGGTAACCTCGTCAGTCTTATGCAAACGTTTACTAAAGGTAATATTATTACTAATAGTAGAAACGGGATATTTACCATGTTTACTGTTTTCTATGAGTTCCCGATAAAAAAAAAAGTAAAAAGAAAAAAAAAGAAAGAGAAAAAAAAAAGAAGTAGAAAAAGAAAAAGTAGTAAAAAAGAAGAGAAGAAGAAGAGAGAGTGGAAGTGAAAAATCTTATATTGTTTACTAAAGGTAAGCTACGCTAGTGTGTACCTGACAGATGTGCATGTACTGTTGGACTGTACTGGTAAACCGGAGTGTGTATGTAACAAAACTATGCAGGCTCCGGGTACATACATGCTCCGCTTTACCTTTAGTGTCAAACACTGTTTTAAGCTTTCACGGTTTACTACTAAACTCCAGTCAACCCGCGATCATGGCCCTTGCAACAGCGTCGCAATATCGGGAGCTCAAAATAATGAAAATCACGAACGAACAATCACGGAAGATATCCCGTAAATGACAGTATAAGTTTACCTTTAGTGTCAGCTCTAAAAATGCTTAGAACCAATTATAAGCAAAGTATTTATAAAGATTTATCCATCACTGTGAAAAATTGTGTGAAAACATTAAATATTTTCAAAAAAATCAATCCATTACTTGTTATGTTAAAAAAGCACTACTATAAATTCGCTTCAGTAGCAGAAAACGTTAGGTCTCGACCTGACCCTAATGCAAATAACATCAGTCCGCTTATTTTATAGATTTTTCCTGAATAAGCGGAAACGTATGAAATATCTTTTCTTCCGTATTTTTTATGAGCGACTACGTCTTGCACGGTTGTGCAGGGACGGAGTTAGGAACTGAATTAAGGTATGAGTGTAGAAATCTGCGTGGCCTTTTTCTATGTTAGGGTTGGCTTCCAGTCTAACGGGATACCGCTGAATACCAGTATTTCACATAGAGCCCAGCTGATCTACACAATCCAGTTACACACCATCAACCTATACATTTCCAGTATAACATGGCATCACTTTGTATAGATTTCCCGTATAATGAGAGATCCGCATAAACTGGTTTTGTATAGCTTTATTGGTCGCCGTGCGTACGAATGCTTTTGTTTTCTGGTTTTCGCCCATTATGTCAGTCGAAAGACGTCCATTGGCGTGCATAAGCCACCCCCAAGTCTGGTCAAAAAGTATAGGACCGATCCGTATGAATCGCTCCTATACTTTTTAAGTTTTTTTTCATCAAAGCGGTAATAATTATTATTTTTAATTTTATTTATTGAAGTAACAAGGACTCATTAATACACACGAAATTCATTAAAACACAAAAGACACATTAAACACACACAATACATTAAACATAACAACAAACACACAAAAATAAAAAAATATAATGTTTAAATATTTTGTTTTAATAGCTAGTTTGGGAGGCTCATCCTTAGACGGATGGTGCGCTGTTCTTTTTAATAGCAAAACAAAGATACAAAGATTTCTTTGAAATTTAATCCATCTAAAATCTTCCATTAAGATCCACCCTTGGGATTTCTTAAGCTTTGTTAGTGTTCTCGCAGTTAGCTATTATTTTTCATTACACTAAATAATGTGAAGTCATCAATTTTCATTTTATAACAATGAAGATTAGCTATTGTATTGGGTGTGATTATGTCTGCTTTCTTATATTAATTTTAGGTTGTATAAGTAATTTGAATGTAAATTGATGTTTAAAGTAATTTATAGTGAATTTATTGTAGACTTAGTCAAGACGTGACAATGTTTAAACGTGGCATAAATTTATAGGACTAATTTATGGATGATTATTGTCTGCTGACAATTAATAAACGCTGAGACAACAATGTCTCAGCATTTAGTAATCGCAAGTGTTGCCGAGTGAAACTTTCACTGGCCTCTCCTATAAAGAATTGCTCAATCCAATGTCAGAATTTTTGCCAAGTGGTGGCAATCGAATCGCCCCTAGTCTTCGTCTTCAACCTTTGACCATCCAATGCTGAGTGTAGTTCTTTTGCAAATCTCTCCACTTTTGGCGGCTTTGTGTCATGGGTATGCAGTTTCTTCTAGCCACTTCAGTGATTTTGTCTGTCCACCTAGTCGGTTGTCCTCCCACATTCCTCGTCCCATATTACATGAGACTTAAACAAAACTGGCGAAAATTTGGGTGTAGGTAGTGTATGTTTAACTTTGTCTGACTCTTCGGAAATTACACAACAGTCGTGATGTTATGCGTATAAGGTCCCGCAAAATCCGGTATTTCCGGCACGGTTGGCGCAGTGGCTGAGCGATCGGCTGCTACGCTGCGTGTCGCGGGTTCGATCCCCGCACGGAACAAATATTTGTATGATCTACAGGTAGTTGTTCCGGGTCTGGCTGTTTGTGTATGTGAGTTTAAATGTTTGTAAACGCACCCACGATACAGGAGAAATTCCTAGTGTGGGGCAAGGTTTTTAAAAAAAACTACAAATCAACTCAATATACATACAAGTCACCCAATACACTTCCCCAGTCCATCCCTGTCCCAATCCTTCGGTGACACGGTACAACGCTACCGATGATAGATGTTGGTTTTTGCAAACCAATCTATTGAATTGGAACCTTGCCAACCATAAATCTATGTTCTGTGTTCGCTCAGAAATCTTGTTAATAAACGGTTTTTTATGCTGATAAAGTACATAAAGTTTGTTGACTTGAATTTTGCGGTGGGTAATGGCTCTGTCAGAGGCAGCGGTTTGATTTTACTAATTGTGTTATGATTTGGGTAAGTTAATAAAATAAAATGTTATTTTAAGCTTTGACGAAAGTTATCACAAAATAAGTGATTCTGTTTCTTTGATTTCTTGTTCTTAGCGTGTCGATGACAATCTAAATTTAGTCGGCCCAAAATTTGGCACTTTCAGCTATAATTTCTATGCCATTCTCGTTTGAGAATTTGGTGAAAAGTATGCATACGCCAGGAGCAGCAAACACTGCGTTACCGTGCTTCGGGTGACAGACCCAATAATCATAATTGCTAATATGGTAAGATTTGCTAGTAAGAATTCTGACTACCTTCTATTATCATCAGCAACATCATTTCAGCCGAAATAAGTTCAATGCTGGACGTAGACTTCCCCTTAGTGTCGCCACATTGACCGGTCCCGTGCGTCTCACATCCAGCAGATCCCTGCGAATTTAAACATCGAACTTCTGTCATCAATTAATTCTGTCGGGACTTAGTTATTGGCTCACAACAACAGTTCTCAACAACAGTTCTCCTTCTGCCTGTTATGCCCAGTTGTCACAAATGCCAATTATAAGGAAAATAATAGTCCACAATGTTTTTTTTTTTTTTTTATCTTTGTAAAATCATCAAATGAGTCCTCCCACCCAGGGCAGAGCGGGAGGGACTGTCAGACTTGTACTGACTAAAATCCACGGTGTCCTTCAATAGCCCTTTATGTTTCAGGGTCACGGTAATTCTATAAGTCCCGCGACCCCGGCAGGCTTTGGCCCTCTAGAGGGGGGCCCCGTCATTATGCTGACACTCTTTGAGGCGCGCGTGGAACACAACGCGCCGTCGACCCGGGCATGGTCCATGGTCGGACAGCGAGTCGCCCATTACTCGCCGCCCGCATGTCCGCGCCTACGGTGGCCGGAGATCAGTGGATTTTGACTTAGTATATCGAATGAGTAATGTTAAAATCATAGGCTTGAGACCTCGAGCTTTTGTTTCTTTTGTGTGAGTACCACGTGAATACCCTACGGCAAGATTTTCATTTGTTTATCTCCGTAACATTTGCTATCGCAAGACGCCTGTTGAGCGTGTTTCTCAGTAGTTAGACTCTGTTACTCCGTTTAGCCTAAAAACCCAGAACTAGTTAGTGGACTAGGTCAATAAATACCGAAATAGGACAATCTCGAGTAACGAACGACTATTCTATTTCAATAGTAACCCAACATGATCAATGGTGCTATACGCCGTTTAAATTTTTATCCATCCAATAATTTATGACTTCCTAATGTGTTTTAAAATGTTTTCTTTTAATGTTTAAATGTGTTCTTGTTGAAATAACAAATGGTTTCGACTGAGTTCACTGAGTTATTTGAGTTTAAAGACCGCAATGTTTTTAAAGGAAATATTTGTTCAGGATTTTATTCAGTTTGAACTGAATTATTTAAGTTTTTGAGCTCAGGGACAGTATATAGAAGAAGACGTTTTCTAAAACTATTGAGGAACATGCAAAAAGTAATTTTAGAATACATTACTAAACAGATGTGTCTGTTCAAACAAATACAGAGGTTTAACCATACCCAAAAAGCTGTGATAGCACTTCACTGAAACAGAAATCCGTAATAAAGGCCTATTCAAACCTAAGCGGTATTCGCTACCGTCTGCGGTAGAGAATATCAAGTATATGCGGTAATATTACTGTTCACACCAAAGCGGATTTCGCTACCGTCTGTATGCACTTCTACCCACAGCGGCAGCGAATACCGCTCAGGTCGCTCTAGCCGCGGAACTTGATATTAAATATCAGAGTGAAACCCGCGTGGTATGTACCTCTACCCACTGTGGGTAGAAGTGCACACAGACGGTAGCGAAATCCGCTTTGGTGTGAACAGTAATATTACCGCATTATACTCGATATTCTCTACCGCAGAGAGGTTTGAATAGGCCTTAAATTTTGCTACACCACAATATCATCAGCCTAGCGTTTTCCCTATTATGTTGAGGTCGGCTTCAAGTCCAACCAGAGACAACTGAATACCAGTATTTTATACGGAGAGACTGCCTATTTGACCTTCACAACCCAGTTAATACTGGGTATTACGATACCCCTTGGTAAGACTGGCTGTCAGACTTTCGGGCCACTGACTACCCGTAACGACTGTCAAAAATCTACAATTGACAGCCGGGACACTCGATAACTCGGTATGTAATGGGCCAACTTAAGCAAGCGCGGCTTAACCTGAAGATCGACCCGAGCGGCGGTTATAAGTTAGCCACGAGCTACACCACGAAAAACTACAAAAATAAGAACTATTTCCACAAACATGTTCAGTACCCAAACTACAGCCACAAAAAGTCTAAAACTGGCAATCAAAACAAGAAACAGCACAATAAACAACACAGCTTACATTGGACAAGCTCCCCACAAACGCAGCAGTATTAAAATAATAGTCCAGGAGTGGAAGTTTAAATTGAATCGGATCCCGCGGGTGCCACCAGTCATTTTCAGCTTGGAAAACTTTAACTAATATTTGTGATTTATCTTTTTTGTGATATAGGTATGATAGTTTGAAAGTTCTGAGATTGATAGAGGTTAGATGTGGGCTGGCGTATCCGATTAGCGATTTCCTTTGTTTTGGACTTATTTTTGCATAATTTGGTTTATACCCGGAACGAGATAACAGGCTTAAGGTAAGAGTGAGTGAGTTTTGATCCCACTTTATTATTATTTACAATGGAGACCAGCTTGTTTAATGTGCTTACTTTGGTATCCTAAATGTTTAGTAAGAGATTGAGTTCACACACAGGAGTCTCCTATGCAGGCCTCCAGTCAGGGCACAAAAACTAAGCGACTAAACGCTAAGGGCACTCCCTATAGGGTACAAGCCTTCGCTTAGGGCATCACTGGGTTCCCCCAGTGATGTCCGTTCCTTGCTGTTCCCCAACAGCAAGAAACAGGCTGGATCGGATGAAATATAAATGCACCGCACTTTCAACGTTATTATAATGGAAATTGTGTCGCGTTGACGCTGCTTAGTCGCGTTAACGTCGCGTTTCATCTCTAAACGCTTATTAAAAAAAAAACAACTTATTTTCAGCGAACAAAGTTCCGAAAGTACAAAATTCCGATAATAACTATACAACCCTTTATCTATTGAATAATTTTCATCGAATTAACCGTAATGTTACAAAGTTATCGGTCAATGAATTTTAAAATCGTCTAAAACTTCTTCAACAAGATTTCAGTTTAGTGAGGTACTGCTTTGGGACTCTGCATCAAATTTTCCTTAGTTCGCGAGACTAGCTGCGTGCTTCTATATTATAAACTGTAATTATTACAATAATATAGAAGCACGCAACAAGAATTTAATCTCCCTGTTGTGTTGGTGCATCACGTTTAATAAAATATTTAATCGTGATGTAACCAGCTATAAAATTACAAACTTAGTTACTACGAAGTATTTCTAATGAATGGGTAGATTATGTAAGCTGCTTCAAAAGTGTTGCATTCTTAACTTTGATCTAATTTTGTATAGATGTAAGTAAATAAGCGGCGCATTTAATGTATTTTTTGGATTACAGATGACTGAGGCTATAATAATCGTAAGGGATGGCGGGACGTGAGTGGGAAAGTACCTCACGTCCCAGCCGCCGCGGGAGACGCCCTGGGCGTCGGGGGTCACGTGGTGGCTCCCGGCCACCGTAGGCGTGGGCCTGTGAACGGCGAGCTATGGGCTAGCTCGCCGTCAGGCCGTCTTTTGCGGACAGGCCGTGTCGACGGCGCGTTCGTGTTCCACGCACGCCTCAAAGAGATGTCAGCAACGATGTAGGGGTCTGCAAGGGCCGATGTCTGCCAGGGCTGCGGGACTGTTCGAAAGAGATACCGTGGCCCTGGAACACAAAGGGCAAAGAAGGAACATGGATTGGTTTTAGTCAGTACAAGTCTGACACTCCCTTCCGCTCCGCCCAGAGTGGGGGGGGTCATTTGATGATTTCCCACCCGAAAAAAAAAAAAAAGTAATAATCGATACCTATCATTATGATCCAATATTAAAAAAATGAACAACATGGTGGAGCTATTGTTTTTTTTTTTTTTTTTTTATTGAATTAACTTTTCTGCATAACAATAATTTCACATTTTTTTACGACTAAGTATCGATTGAATTACTCCTAATTAAAAGTAACCTCTCAACTAAAAACTAATTCATAAAATACTCAAGTTCAAATCTATTTTGTCTAACAAAATCTATCCTGCATTGCATTTCTCCACTCAAAAGCTGTATAGATGGCGCTGCAGACGCCTGATGAAATTTTCAATAGCTTTCATCTCCTGAAGACAACTACCGGCTGGGGCAAAGAGGAACTTCACTTAGTTAAATTTTAACGAAGCAGGAGACCCATTGTCTATAAATTTTCGAGTAAATTGTGCAGTATCTTAGCCTTTTTAGAGTTTGTGGGGCTTGCAGCCTGTCTGACGTCTATGTTGTGATCTTTATAGGCAAATTCAGTCTGTGTTTTATGTGTATGGAGCGTCGTAAGTCCTTGTCTCGTATAGTGTGTTTGTTTTTCTTATAACCCCCTTTCTTGCCAC
Organism: Noctua comes; assembly: GCA_963082995.1. NCBI lineage: Eukaryota > Metazoa > Arthropoda > Insecta > Lepidoptera > Noctuidae > Noctua > Noctua comes. The sequence continues at coordinate 5,333,183 of OY720268.1, forward strand.
AGACTGTCTTTTTATACTAGGTGTTTTTTTAAACGTGGGCAATACTTTAGGGGCGTATAGTACTCATGAAAATAAGCTAATTTTATTATGGGACAGACCATGAAACAGCGAAAAAAATATCAGCTGATCCATACATTATTGGTCGCGTAACTCGAAAAAATGTAGGCAGCAGCAGATTTTTTAAGTCATATTTCATAGTTAGCCCTATAGTAAGAGTTGCTCATATTTATGAATACTTTAGTTCCTTAAAGTATTGCCCACGTTTAACAAAACACCCTGTATATGTACCGAATTTTGAAATGCACGAAGGGACTGAAGTTCACCTTGTTTTACTTTTATTTATCTCAATTCAAACTGTCAATAAACTAAAATATCGCATTAGACAATAAAGAATAAACAATTGTTTAAGTAATTTATGAGGGTTTCCGATACATTTATTTTAGTTTAATCATCTACAATACGATGATTTATTTATAATCTCAACATGAATGATGTAACCAAGATTTTATAAAAATACTAGCTTATGCCCGCGGCTTCGCCCGCGTGGAGTTAGGGAATTGCCCACGGGATCTTACTTCTGGAATAATAAGTAATCTATGTATCTATCTATAATACATACATAGATTTACATGTACTTGCTTATAACTTGCAATTATTATTATAAAGTTATATCAATTAAATTAGATACGTGAAATATTGATACCTTGGTTTGAGATTGGACATCGGATTTACTGGATTTTATCTGAAGATTATGTAAACAAATTTTCAAGTCAATCGACCCCGAGAGGTAAAAGTTCCCCACAGAAAATTCAACACCCCATTTCACCCTCTAAGGGGTAGGAATTTCGAACAACTGATACTAACTCTTCACAAAGAATACACCCTCCAATTTTCATCTCTGGGACCCGCGATTTGGGCTGTGCGTTGGTATATCAGTCAGCCAGTCAGGACATGGAATTTTAAATTGGGGGATGATTTTGTGATACACGTATCTCATCATTTTAACTGAAGTATATGTAGACACATTTTCAAGTCAATCGACCCGAGAGAGTTTCACAGAAAATTCAACACCCCATTTCACCCTCTTAGGGGTGGAATTTCAAAAACCCTTTTTTAGTGGATACCTACTCTCCACAAAGAGTACATTCTCCAAATTTCATGTCTCTAGAACCAGCGGTTTGGGCTGTGCGTTGATATATCAGTCAGCCAGTCAGGACATTGAATTTTAAATTGGGGGATGATTTTGGAAAAACTGTGATACACGTATCTCATCATTTTAACTGAAGTATATGTAGACACAATTTCAAGTCAATCGATTCAGAGAATAAAAAGTTTCATAGAAAATTCAACACCCCATTTCACCCTCTTAGGGGTGAAATTTCGAAAAATCCTTTCTTAGTGGATACCTACTTTTCACAAAGAGTACATTGTCCAAATTTCATGTCTTTAGGACCAGTGGTTTGGGCTGTGCGTTGATGTATCAGTCAGCCAGTCAGGACATTGAATTTTAAATTGGGGGATGATTTTGGAAAAACTGTGATACACGTATCTCATCATTTTAAATGAAGTATATGTAGACACAATTTCAAGTCAATCGACCCCGAGAGAGTTTCACAGAAAATTCAACACCCCATTTCACCCTCTTAGGGGTGAAATTTCGAAAAACCCTTTCTTAATAGATACTTACTCTTCACAAAGAGTACACTGTCCAAATTTCATGTCTCTAGGACAAGTGGTTTGGGCTGTGCGTTGATGTATCAGTCAGCCAGTCAGGACATTGAATTTTAAATTGGGGGATGATTTTGGAAAAACTGTGATACACGTATCTCATCATTTTAACTGAAGTATATGTAGACACAATTTCAAGTCAATCGACTAAGAGAATAAAAAGTTACATAGAAAATTCAACACCCCATTTCACCCTCTTAGGGGTGGAATTTCGAAAAACCCTTTCTTAGTGGATACTTACTCTTCACAAAGAGTACACTGTCCAAATTTCATGTCTCTAGGACCAGTGGTTTGGGCTGTGCGTTGATATATAAGTCAGTCAGTCAGTCAGTCAGTCAGTCAGTCAGGACTTTGAATTTTATATGTATAGATTTTGATGTAAAAGAGTGTCCATGGAGGTTCTTGCCCATTCTTCTCTATAGAGATATACGTTTTGGAATGGGCAACTACAGTTCTTTCACAGTTATTATGCCTTGTGACTGGGACTGTAGCGTCATCCTTTTGTTTTATATATTTCAAAAGCGCCTGTAACGGTCTAATTGAAATAAATGCTTTGAGTTTGAGTTTGATGAGGGAAATAGTGGACACGCGTAAAAATCTTGGCGAAATAATCATCATCATCATCATTTCAGCTGAAAGACGTCCACTGCTGGACATAGGCCTCCCCCAAGTGTCGCCACATTGACAGGTCCCGTGCGTCTCGCATCCAGCGGATCCCTGCAACCTTTACGAGGTCATCGGTCCACCTAGTGGGAGGCGAAATAATAAGTGATACTAATTTTGAGTTTCACCAACTGGACACACGTGTGTTCTCTGCAATCTCTCGTGTCGATTTGGTGATAAACCCATATCGACAAAGATTATTCAGACATACAGCAACGTCACAGCTATAAGAATAACGTCCATTCAAGTTTTTACCTATTAATATTCATTTGCTTATAAAGGGACGTATAGACCTCAACGGTATGTTTAAGTAAATAAGTTACGACCAACAAAAACGTTACTGTATCGGACAAGGACGTATTCGTGTTATTGTAAGTGTATTGGACATTCCATATTTCTACTGGTGCTTAGACTTCTGTATTTTTTTTTAAATCCTGACTAAGACTCAAAGTTCTGGGAAAATTTATTTTTGTTATTGGCCAAGCAATAAATTCGTAACGAATTTTGAAGTATCTTTAATTAGAATTGTGATTATTGCGTGATCCATTTATAAGTGTTTTTTTACACAAGGACGTTAAGAGACACGAATAACCACCGTTTTATGTAACACACTTTCAATAGCCCGAAAGATTTAGAGCAAAATTCCTAACCTTTAATGTTGGAAGAATTCGTTTACAATTTAAATAATGCAATGAACGTTATTGAACAGTGAAAATGAAAGGCATTATCATTGTAAGTTTTTCTCAAAGCAATTTTATCAAAGAACAGCATCATCATCTGCCTAGCCTTTTCCCAACTATGTTGAAGTCGGTTTCCAGTCTAACCGGATGCAGCTGAATACCAGTATTTTACAGGAGCGACTGCCTTGCTATACCCTTGGTAAGACTGGTTGTCAGACTTTCGGGCCACTGACTACCTATACCAACTGTGAAAGATCTACAAATGACAGCCGGGACCAACGGCTTAACGTGCTTTCCGGAAGGAGGAAATTCGTTATGTAATGGGCGGTCACCCATCCATGGACCAATCTAGGCAAGCGCGGCTTAACCTTAAAAAAAAACTATTATTATCAAAAAACAGCATGTTGCAAATAAAAAAATCCCATAACATAGCCCACTGAGCCCCAAAACATGCAGCCAAAGAGATCTCTACGCTGCGCTGGAGAATCCACCCCTACCTCTACGGGGTCCAGTAAAATATAATTTCGTGACAGCGACACGAAAACGAAAAAGAAGCATCTAACACACACACCGTACGACAACTCCCCAACTTGAACGTTTTGCCGGACCTCGGTAGATTAGTCCCCGTCACAAAAACACTGACACATGGTCGGTCCACCTCGTTCATTAATAAATAATACACATCAGGACTCAAAGACCAAGTCTGGGCAAAAACGAGTGGTATGTTGGTCCTTTGGAGTTTAAAGTGCTTTGAGGTTTTTACTGTGACCGTAAAGGGATGACTGAGAACGTTGTGGTGTTTGTTTTTTGACTCATAAGCTTCATACCTAATTTAGTATGGGGAGTTTTAAAACAGAATTTACGAATACGTTACATACATTGTTAGTGGCTAGCAAAAAACCCGTCGATATCTTTATGTCGGATCCGGTCATTAGTACGGACATAAAATGAAAAGCGCGCCAGTGTGCAGTGGTGACATCACGCGACTTACTAACTAGTCTACCAACCACACGGTGTGCTTCTACAGAGCCCTGATGTCCAGCTCGAGGAGAGGACGACATTCAGTGTCGGATCGCGGCGGAGTTGAGACGTCTTGGAACTGTACCCGATTAATTGTGCCCCGTGTTATTGTGTTAAGTTGCAATCTCAAGTAATTCGTTAGTTTTGCTAGAAACAGTGTATCGCACCCAGTGTGTTTTCATAGCAGGAAATCCATCGTCTGCCCACATGACTTGTATAAAATAATAAATCAGCATACTTATGTATTATTATCTATACTAGGTTACTGGTAACATATTCCTTACAGGACGTCATAGTAGTGTTTTAATGCAACAAATTAAGTCTTCAAATGATGTTGTCTGGGATTTTTCATAAAAACTTTTTATTTCTCACTAACAAAAACTACTGAACTTTGGAAGAACATTTGGTGGCTTATTTTGTTGCATTTTAACCCTACTATGGCGTTCTGCAAGGATTACTTCGAGTTACCAGTGACCGTGTATACATTTTCGTTAGCAAAAGAAGGGCGGCGAAAGTGGACCCAAAGAATCTAAAAATTAACGAAGCTCCATGCAAGTGTGAATATAAAATAATTATAACTACAATTATATGAGATATTTATTTAAAAAATATTGAATTTTTAGGACACGGGAATCAAAAGTTATAAATATTTTAATTTACTCAAAATTAAGTAATCGTGCAATTACAAAACGCAACTTTTTTTCCGATTACGTTCCAATCCAATGACATGTGTTTTTGCTCAAGGGTTTTCTTACTATAAATGGCTCTTTCTCTTCGTTTTTATACATTCTCTATTGTACAATATTTATAAACAACATGTAAACTTGATATTAAAACGCCAATTAATAAGGCAAAATCATGTAAAAATGAAACTATGGTGATTTCGTAGTATATCTTATAAAGGAACGTTATCAATGGTGATCGATTGAGTCCCGTCACTACTGTCACTGTAACATTTGTGATGATCTATTCCAGTGTTTTTCAACGCAAGGAGTTCCCCTAATGTTGTACCCACAATAAGTACAGAGGAAAGTACCTGTACCTTCTGAACAGAGAGCAAATTGTGGATATTGAAATGGTGGATAGTGCTTACAGAAGTTCTGCAGATTTTGCACACTCCCCAAGTTCAGTAGAAATACATCCTGTACCTATTACCTATCCTATATTTCATGGCAACCACCCATTTAATTTACGTGCTACAATTAAATCTATGCATATAGGAAGCAAGTCCTATTAAACGTATATCGTAGTAGATAGAAGGCTACAGGGGCGAAGTGGTGTATTAGGCTATTGTTGTAACTGTCCTGTTGGGACACGGACAGCGGGTTGTTGCTCTCATGTTATGAGCATATTATGGTATATGGGGTCTGCCAGACACCAGAGCTATATCGCTGCACCAGCTTCCTTTTTAGATAATCTTTTAATAAGATAATATTTTTTTCTATAACACTGTTGAAAAATATAAAAAAAAAACCATGTAAAAAACCAATAAACGAGATTTATTACGTCACATTACACATTTTTATTCAACAAACCCTGCCTTTCAATAGCTGTACTCGTACATAGCTAGTGAGCTCTGGCTGTTATAATTTATGTAAAAGTATATCTTCTTTCAGCGTAGTAATAATCATTTTACTTGACCATAATTCGCTTATCAGTATAGTCTCTAGCCGCAGTCTGGCAGTTTTATGTATCATCAATTAGGTACAGGTCAAAAATTCAGGTTTTGGCTTAAGACAAGTAAATAATAAGTACATCAGAATAATATAACACGACCCGAACCAAAATTATTACCTCCCCTGGCACCTGTCAGTTGCCTACTACCAAAAACCAAAGAGAACCAAAAAGCACAGAGCATCATCCAAAGAGGCCGTGTACAACGCGCCATGCCTTTTTATACCCTTTTACTCGGACCGGGTAGGTTGGAAAGGGAATTATCTAAGAGTAGTTTATTCGAATCTTCCTTTATGATTCATCCTAAACATTATTATTTTTTGATTCATTTTAAATAAATAAGCAGACATTCACGGTTAAAAACCTTAATCGTGACATTTTTAGGTTATCTTGTATAAAGACGTATATCTCTTTTCTCCCAACTTGTTCGACTTACTTTCCATTTGCTTTTCTGTTAGTCTTTAGTCGTTTTACAACTATGTATAAGTTGCCATAATGAATGCTACCTCTAAGAGTGGGTCCCAAAATACATGTAATCTCGCCAGCCTTCTTTGAATGATTTTTTCATGACATAGTCATTGAATGGGATTGAATGAACTAAGAGAGTTGTATTGATGATTTTAATTATTATAATTCTTTAACTAGATACATCGGCTGTTCAAAACTAAAACCTAGCAAGAGCATCTGAGCAAATTTTATAAGATCAGGAAAAAAAACATTTTCTTTGACTATTAAGAACACAATATCTTTTTTGTACTGTTATCATGTTGATATTGATAAATACAACTTGGTTTATTTATAAGCTAGTTTGACTCAAGTTAAGTCTAATTGTACAAGTTTTATGTTTGATTTGGGAAAACCAACTTTGTTATATCGGACAAGACGTGCACTTGGTAGGTTTGGCATTTTCATAACTCTAATTCTTATAACGATAGAAATAAGTTTGTTTTTGCATTAGATGCAGCACAATTTTTTGTGTAGATTGGTTTAAAAAAACGTATTTTGCCAAAAATTTGCCTTGCTAGGTTTTGTTTTTGAACAACCGACATGTTACGGTTACAAATCATATTTTGTTTAACATGCAGTCTACAGTCGCCAATTCAGTAAAAAGTATTAAAAAAATAACTTTATTCCGACAGAGTTACAGCTAAACAGTAATTAATTTAAATCTAATAAAATATTGATCTTAAATACTAACTTTATTGCTAACGTAGTACATGCACATCGTGATCAGATATGACGCATGTCCTAGATAATTATGAACGCTGATCCAGCAATGGAGTATTTGGAAATAATACATTTACTAAATACTTATTAGCTGACAAAGCTAATATTGGTAGATTGGGGTTCCTTTACTCTACCCTCGCCAAGAGGGAAATTATCCGAAGGCGTCACAAACGGTTTCGGAGAATTTCGACAAAAGTAAATAGCAAAAACTCTATGAGAAATTCGCAGGCTTCCCTGGCGCTTTGTCCTTAAGAGCGGCCAACCCGTCATACTTTTCATACAAACGCTCTTACGTGATTATGCCGTGGTAACACATCTATCTTTGATTTTTTTTACTGATAGGTATCTTGCGCACTATATCTAGGTTTCTATCAAAGCAAAAAGTAAAACTTTGGAGAAACAAATTCAATATAAGCCTCTAAAAATCTGCTATTTTGCACATATTTACCTAAACTTTGGCCGATCATATTGTACTCATAAATTGTAAAAGTAAAGAAAACATTGTGATAGAAACCTTGCAAATGTAATGGAGATTTTAAGTGACAAATATTAATTTCACAAACTTGTAAGCCTTATTCAAAAACACGTATCTCCTGAAACAAGTTTATGAAATTTTCGAACACTATTTTTCGTTCAATGTTGTCGCATTTAGCGGTATGAGGTCCGCGAGAGACGATTCGTGCGGGGTCGGGGCCCTCTGAGACGGGAGAGTAGAAAAAACATCGCCGCTGTGGCTCTGGATGAAACAACAAGCTTTTCGACCATGCTCGTGATGACGATAGATGGACTGGGAAGGGCCCTCTTAATATTCTGGTCTGAACATCGTCCCAGCTAACCGGATATTTAATTACATTCACTATTTAGCTTGCTTGCTATTTTAAAACATAAATCACAGTCCTCCTGCCACGCAGCCACGGTAGCCCACTAACTTAAAGTTACTCTCAAGTCTATAAAACAGTCTGCAAAGATTAAAGCCGAGTTACTCAAGATAACAGGACACTACGACTGGTGCCAAGTGCTGCTATCATTGTTGGAGCTCAGCCGATCTGAAATAGCTATTTGTCGGTATAGCCATTTATTGTGAAAGCCATTGTGATTTTTCTTCTTCAGAAAGGTAAATGGGAGCTTGTTATTATACGAGAATATACCTCATTTTTACTCTTCTTTCGAATCAGATTTTTACAATAGTTTTCAAATAATTTTTACATATTTTGCTCAGAATAATTACAGCACTGATAACAGTATTTGTGTCACTTGTTTAATTTAGTATTTTACAATAATTATTTTCTTACCTTCGTATAGATTCTTTTACTTTTTCTCATTGTTTAAAGAGTTCAATAAAATTCTAAATCAATCCAAAGCCATTCGAATAAAAATAGTAAAAAAACACGTCTATTGAATGAAATAGTGAAGTTTGACATTATATGAGAATTTTAGATACCTAAATTTAATTACCGATTTCTAAATCGAGTCTACTTAAGTTTTAAAGGACCATGGGCATATTTCTATGAACTCTGGCAGGCGGCCAACAGAATTGAAAAATATATCGAAGGGTAGTTTAGTAGGTCGCGGGACTCATAGAATTACCGTGACCCTGGAACATAAAGGGCTATTGAAGGACACCGTGGATTTTAGTCAGTACAAGTCTGACAGTCCCTCCCACTCTGCCCTGGGTGGGAGGACTCATTTGATGATTTTACCACGTTAAAAAAAAAAAAAAAAGGTTAGTTTAGTATCAGGAGTTCACTTCATATTCATTGCTCAAAGAGTTCAACAACTCAATGAATCAATCCAAACCCAACAGAATAATAATAGCCGGGTAAAAATCCAAAAAGAGATCACGTGTAAAATCAGTAGCACGACATCTACCGGGCTTACATCTACAAATTACAATATCCACCAAATCCTTTTGTCGGCGGGGTTAGGCCGACCCAACCCCGTCTTAATTAACTTGGGACCCAAGCAAGATTTCAATTATAATAGGACCAAAGATACGCTTAAAACATTATCATTTGCACTCCGAATGTAATGGGATGTAGCTTACTGAAGTTGTGGGTAGTTCCACACAGATTGGAGCTGGTAATTAAAGGTAAACAGGCAGGTTAACATGATGTAATGACTGTGACGTCATTATCAGTCTGTCGATGATCGCTGCTTGATTTGACTGTCAATGATCGTATCATTGTCGGACATTTGGGTAATTTTCAATATATCAGAGGCCCGAGCCCGCGCGGTGCAGGCGTACCGTAAATACGTCGATTTTTGAATCGAAAATACAATTACAGCATTGTAGCATTTTAGTTAAATTGTTTGCATCAAGCACAATCAGTTTCATCCATACATATGAATAAAAGACTGTCTCTTTGGTCTAGTGGTCGCAAGTACGACTGGTGAACATGAGGTCCGGGGTTCGATTCCCGGATTGGGCAAAGTGTCTTTGGGTTTTATCCATAAGGAATTTCTTAGTAGCAGCCACGGAGTCTGGATTTGCGCCCGGTTGATGGCAATAGGTTCGCCCCCTATTACATGGGACTAAAACATAACTGGAGAAATGTGGGTGTACTTTTAGTACACCTTTGTCTAGCCCTTCGGGGATTACAGGCGTGATGTTATGTTATGAATGTTATATGAATAAATTCTTAAAATTATGAAAATAATTGTTATATGTGAAGCGAGTATTTTTACTTTATTTTTTAAATTGACGTATTTACATTACGTTTACACAGCGCGGTCGTAAAAGGTACCAACTTGATACAGGAATTCGATAACAATGTTAAGGTTATACGTTTAGATTGACAGCAATCTCATTTTATAATCAATCCCGAGAATTCAGCAGGTAATTGATTGGACCCTTTTAGCATATTTTGTCGTCGACCCTTATACCCGCACCTTCTATTCACATTTCTGATTGCCGACCAGATTAGTGTACCCAATTGTTCAGGAGATAGAGACGTATGTTAACGCTTTTGCTTGTTAATGTTAAGATTTAATTTAATTTATACAAAGAAGATCTAAAATACAAAGGAGCTTGTGGTTAATTAATAACAGCCACTCGGGTTGATCTTCAGCCGCGCTTGTCTAGGTTAGTCCATGGATGGGTGACCACCCATTACATACCGCTTTTCCTCCGTGCCTCGGAAAGCACCTTATGCCGTTGGCTATTATTTGTAGATCTTTGACAATCTTTACAAGTAGTCAATAGTCTGACAACGAATCTAACCACCCCTTGGTTAGATTCGTTGTCGTATTAGCCAGTTCTACTTGGGTTGTGGAGGTCAGATAGGCAGTCGCTCCATGTAAAATTAGCACGTAAATTGTAAATTGTATTCAGCTGCATCCGGTTAGACAGGAATCCGACCCCAACATAGTTAGGAAATGGCTAGGCAGATGATGATCATGAAAGCGATCGTCATAACGGGGCCGTATTTATTTAAAAAGCGTTCATCAGTAAAAGTATGTACATTATATGTATGAAACAATTACGGGGATGTTCCTTCCATGTAATATCTTTTGTTTTATTAAGCTGCACAAGTAAAAAAAGTCATATGATGTGAAAAATTAAAATCGTATGAAATGCCCACACCGTACTTAGAATACGCAAAATGTTCATACTGAGGAAAATAAGCTTGCACATGACACAATTAATGTATTTGTCAAAAAAAACAGGGCTGGATTTCATTGCATTTTTGTACACTTGAATTCGAGATAGCGAATGAATGAAACCACAAAAAATACATAGTGACCAAAAACAAATTGCGATCATTGAAAAGTAACGAAAATCATGAAAAAGATACTGATCACAGTCCTCAGTTTAGTAAATGGGCTACAATTCATCAAACCCGCATTTCTTATAATAAAGCCTTATTCTAACAGACTCTTCCAAGAATATTGTGACGTTTTATAAATGACATTTTAAAGTTAAAAAGTTAGTGGCAACGAGTCTGAGTGCAGACGTTGTGAATGAAGACTAATTCTCTTTGGCGGCAACCCCGGGCAGACTCATATTTCATCCGCGAATCAGACTCCCCATTGATTTGTCATTGTCGTAAAGGAACGATGGGCCAAAGATGTGGGGATAATGGAAGTGGCTAAATGGACCGTTGTAACTTGTTAATATTTATAGAAAGGTGTTTTTAATAGGTACACCCGTTTAGAATATTAAGAATGTTGCGTACCTATTAGTATGCAATCAAACAAATATTGGTCGTGGACTTGGTTCATTTAAAAATATTTAATCAACCTAAAATTTTCCGAATACTGTCGAGTAACACAAGTGTCATCTTGAATTTGTAATAAAAACAAGCAGGGATATTGACCAGATATAGCTTGTAGGGTTTTTAGTTTTAAAAATTCAAATTCATTTTTCTTTTCTTTTTTTTTCTAATCTGAGCTGTGTCCCGCCAAAAGGCATAAACAAATACTTTTTAGAAATACAAAAGTGGGTACAATCACAATAATTAAACTCATCATTGTATTATATAGGTATCTACGTTATTCTAAATATTTAACCATTTCGAGACGCACAAGCAAATAGTATATACCACGTTTGTACCAGAAATAACATTATCCAACATAACAAAAATAAAATTAATTTGATTGACAGCATCAATTAAATCAGACACAAAACACTAATCGGTTTAAAAAAAAATATTGTTCAAAATATCTCACATCGACCTTGTGTAATTGTATAGTATGTATTAGTGTAATATATTGGAACTTGTGGCTAAATAATAACAGCCGCTCGGGTCGATCTTTAGGTTAAGCTGTGCTTGCCTAGGTTGGTCTGTGGATGGGTGACCACCCATTACATACCGAGTTTCCTCCGTGCCTCGGAAAGCACGTTAAGCCGTTGGTCCCGGCTGTCATTTGCAGAACTTTGACAGTCGTTATAGGTAGTTAGTGGCCCAAAAAGTCTTACCAAAGGGTATCGTATTACCTAGTACTAACTGGGTTGTGGAGGTCAGATAGGCAGTCGCTCCATGTAAAATACTAGTATTCAGCTGCATCCGGTTAGACTGGAAGTCGACCCTAACATAGTTGGGCAAAACGCTAGGCAGATGATGTATTAGTGTAACATACTATGTTGTTACTAGCTTATGCCCGCGGCTACGCCCGAGCGGAGTTCGGTAATTGTTCCACGGGTCGTTGTACCGGGATAAAAAATATCCTATGTGTTAATCCAGGTTATAAACTATCTGTGTGCCAAATTTAATTAAAATACGTCTTGTAGTTTTTGCGTGAAAGAGTAACTAACAAACATCTATTCAACCATCCTCAAAAACATTCGCAATTATAATATTACTAGCGACCCGCCCCGGCTTCGCACGGGTGGATATTTAAACCTTCCTCTTGAATCACTCTGTCTATTACTGAAAACCGCATCAAAATCCGTTGCGGAGTTTTAAAGATTATATATGCGGACAGACAGCGGGAAGCGACTTTGTTTTATACTATGTAGTGATTAGATAATCAGATTTGTATCAATCATTGTTATTAGTGGCCATTTCGAATAACTTCATCGTTGATCGTTCCTCATAAGTCCTTACTAAATTGATTATGTAGTAACAAAAAGTTAGTTTATTAAACAAAATTCACTAATTTTGGCAGAACCCTACATTTTTGTCAATGATCTGTTTAACAAGAAACAGTACAAACTTCCTGTTTTTATTTAAATGTTTACATACCTACACTATTTAGACAGATGTCTTAGTGATATTTTTTTCGTATTATATACTTTTGCCGCTTGTTAGGAAGGCTTTAATTATTCTTAATTATTAAATACGTAATTTTAAATTATTTTCTGTTTTTTTTAAGTTTTTTTTTTTAAATCAGGCTCTTCCAGTCATTCATCACATAATTATATCGATGTAATTCTATAAAAAATCTCATTTTACGTTCGCTGAAAGTGTGGGCGAGTACCGACAACGGTGACACACGTACCATTAGCTTTTGTTCGGTGCCAGCTAATTTAGCTAAAGACGACACCAATGACGTCACTCTGTACAGTCGATGTCAAAAGAATTTACTTACTTTGAGAAATAATTGGTTCCGATTCGTTCAAAAATATCTCTTTAACGTAAGACGTATTGAATAAGGATTATATTTTTCTGAATTTGTGTCTATTATGGATAGGCATTATATAAACCCACTAAGCTTTAATAATAACAGATCATTTTAATTCAGCTAAATAAGAAAATTGTCCAGCAGTGGACGTCTTTCGGCTGAAATGATGATGATGATGATGATGAAATAAGAAAATAGGAAATCCGATTATAATATGACGTGTATTAAAAATAAAGACGGTAAAAAAACAACAAATGTAATAATTTTATTTTTATTGCTAACCGTATTGAAATAAATACTTTTGATGTCGACTTTACCTACATTTATATAATTTCTGACTGTTTATTATGTAGATAATAAAAATACACGAAGAATTCTGTACAAAACGCCGAAAAAATACGTTTTCCATGGGAACCCTTTTAATTTTTTTGTTGTTATAGCATCGATAGTTTACACAGTATGTGAAAATTTCCACGGTTAGAAGATACAGTCCTGTGGCAGACAAACAGACAGCGGAGTCTCAGTAATAGGTCCCGTTTGAAACCCCTTGCATACGGACCCCAAAAATACGAGTATAATAAATAGTTTTACCTGAATCTGAACCAACTTGTTGATTTATGTTCTGTTCAGTAAGTTATGCCTAGTGTATTCATGTTTTCATATATTTTTTATTTACGAAATTCAGCAACATAAATTCTACCGCTTCAATTGTTTTGAAAGCATGCAAAAACTTTTTGCCTGGAGTACAGGGTGGACGACTTTTTTTTTTTTTAACTGCGTTTACTTTAATATCTGAAGTTCTACTTAATTCGGAGAAAAACTATTTTAGTGAAAATATAATTTTCGTAGAAAATCGTGGCAATCACACATGATCTTTTCAATACCTACATGTATGCAAAACAAAGAGATACGAAAAAATTTAACTCTGTTAAATATTTGGTGGTGACTTACTTTCTTGAAAGAAATCGTTTTAAATAAAAAGTTCCAAAACCGTTATTCTTTTTAAATGGTCGAGTGGTTATCGCGACTACTGAATATGAGGTCCTGGGTTCGATTCCCGGGTCGGGAAAAGTGCTATTATGTTTTTCCATCAGGACTTTCTAAATAGCATCCAAGGAGTCTAGATTTATGCTCGGTTGATGGCAATAGTTTCGACCTCTATTACATTGGACTTAAACATAACTGTCAAAATGTGGGTAAATTATTAGGTACACGTCTGCCACGCTACGGGAATTACAGGCGTGATGTTATGTTATGTATCATTCTAAATTCAAAACAGAAAAAAATCATGCATGAAAAATTCTTCGACAACTCAATATCTCTCTGACTTGGCATTCCAATAAGATAGCAGTCAATATTTTTAGATTTTCGTTTTAAAATATCGACATAAACCGAAGTGATATCTGAGTGAAGCAATCTTCGCGCTCACCTCACGGAATCACAAGCGAAGATACCGCCATCTTGTTATTTTTTTATATTTTGTGACAACTGATTCAAAAAATGGCGAGCTTCTTAAGAAAATCTAATGAAGGAATTAAAATAACTTTTAGTCATTTTTAGGGTAGCAAATTCATGTATTATTTTATTAAGCAAAGTACTAAGAGATCGAATCCGGAACTAGGTGATCTGACAGAGAACCAAAGTGGTCGATATAGCTCAGAATAAGTACGCTAAATGGCAATCGGCCGGTATCAACTGGATGAGAGATGTTAGATGAAGAATTTTTCTTATGAACTTAGACGGCACTTTGACAAAAAAAAAATGTTTTTGTCTCTGTCTGTTTGTTCTGGCTAATCTCCGAAACGGATGGACCGATTTTGACGGGACTTTTACTGGCAGATAGCAGATAGTTGTTTTAAGGAGTAACTTAGGCTACTTTTATTTTAGAAACAGAATTAGGGTACCGTGCAAAAAAATAAAAACGCTTGAAATTGTTAACAAAGTTCAATTCAAACAGAGATGTAATATTTTTTATAATAATTTCACGCGGACGACGGTCGCGGGCACCAACTAGTTCAAAATATTAGCTAAAACCACAGTTTGCACCTAAACGTTAGAGGAAGACCAAACTAGATTACCTAACCTATTGGGGTGTTCGGTACCATACACGGCACTGCATTAAACGACCAACTTGTATCGTCTTAGCCACCGTGTTATCGAACTAGATCAATAACCATCTAAAATTAGCCAGGTTATAGTCGTGCCGTCGCTTGGTAATAACATTGCGGTGTTACTAGGTGGAACTGGTTCAGTTGATAAGCTGTATTTGCTTATAGAGTCTATTTTTAATTTACTGAGAAATTGACGATGTGTTGTTTTTTTTTTTAAACTTTGCGCCTCACTAGGATTTTCTCCTGTATCGTGGGTGCGTTTACGAACATTAAAATTCACATACACAAACAGCCAGACCCGGAACAACTACTTGTAGGTCATACAAATAATTGTTCCGTGCAGGAATCGAACCTGCGACACCTGCGCCAACCGCAGTACCAATTTTTAAATTAAATTCTCCGTAACAGCATGACAGTTTGAGGACTCTGCTCACTACAGCGTGTCATATCATGGTATGCAGTCGCTGTGGCCGAAATCGGCTAGATGGCATCATTTATATAAGGTCTAACAGATACACGAAATATTTTCAGGGAATCATCTAACGGCTATAACGAAGCCATTTCAAGGGATTTTTTTTTTTATCTGAGCATATTTTTATAAAAATAAATAATTTGAAAATTACTTGACCCACAAAATAAATACTAGCTCCTTATTTTTGAACATCCATTACGCTAGTTTACTACGTCGTATTTACCTACTGTCATTGTTAGAATATGGGAGTAAAGGTTTTATGTAAAAAGTCTCAAAAAAATTTAGAATTATAATAATTTCCTTTAAAAAAAACAGTTAGAATTTTTTTTTATCGTTGCTATGGCGACTTTACGACTTATAGAAGTTACTCTTAAAATATTTCGTGTATGAAAAGATAGACCTTATATAGATCTTACTGGAAGTATTATTTGAAACAAGAGTAACTTCACTTGTCAAAGTCCAAATAAAAAATGGGTGGACCGTTAATGTTGCTGATTTAAATCACTATTATCTTCCTGCCCTTGTCTCATGTTACTTGGGGTCGGATCAAAACGTGTTTTTCTTCAATTATCCCCTGTGTACTGTCAACCGTCACGCTTATAATGTACTTCTCTTTATTTCTTCAGTACATATCAAGGCATTTTAATAGAAAAATGCTTACGTTCCTGAAAATATAGCGTTAAAGATTTAGGTACTAGACACCAAACAATCTTGATCTTATTTTATTCTTCCGAAAAAAAAACGCCGATAAAAGTGATTTCTTAGAAAAGTACCTAAGCCTATTGAATAACCTAGAAATATATAAGTAGTGTTAAAAGAAGGTATTTCATCGAAAGCTTCTCAGAACAGACACAAAAATATTATTTGTGTATGAATCTTGAAACTATGAATGCTTGTTATTGAAAGAAAAAAGAACAGATTTTGAAAGAAAAACTAGTTTAAAACCCGTCCGGTATTACCACAACGTGGCTTACATGAGTCATAAAGACGCCATAGCAACGAAAAAGAAAAAATATCTGAGTATTTTTGTTTTTACAATATTATATTTATTATTTTATTATATTTTTATTATTCAAAAATTTCTTGAGACTTTTTACATAAAACCGTTACTCCCTATTCTAACAATGACAGTAGGTAATTACGACGTAGTAAAGTAAGGAGCCAGTATTTATTTTATAGGTCAAGTCATTTTAAATTATTTATTTCTTATAAAAATATACTTATAATAAAAAAATCCCTTGAAATGGCTTCGTTACAGCCGTTAGATGATTCTCTGAAAATATTTCGTGTATGAATAGTTAGACCTTATAATTACCTATATTTAAAATAAACTAACTAAAGATGAATGCTAACGCCTTATCTCAATAGCTCCTAACACACCCCGTTATTAAACTTATACTCTTATTTATGGGATTATATCTTCCTTGATTGTTTTTTTATTTTAAGCTCCCGATATTTAGACGCTGTTGCAAGCGCCATGAACGTGGGATGACTGAATAATGCAGGTGGTGGTGGGCGGTGGGTGGTCTCAGCGCTTGCATCAGCGTCGAAATATCGGGAGCTCAAAATAAGTAACACTCACGAAAGATATCCCGTAAGTGACAGTATAAGTTTAGTTTTAAACCGTGATAGCTTAAAACCGATGATAATATTATAAAGATGATACGATACGATACGGCTTGCAAATATCGTTGCGTTGTTACGACTGCGATAGATAATTCGGAACGTATGATACAGAAAGAGAGAGCTATTGCGCTTGAAGTAAATTACGACAATTGTCTGAATTTGTTTGCAACAATTTGCGCGCGCTCGTGCGATATCTACCTCTTTTTATTTATAATTAATATCATTGTTTAAAACAGTGTTTGACCCCGTTATTAAGTTTCCCAACAAAGAACGTCATGACGGTATTCACAACAATATTAGTTTTACGACAAAGTTTGTCGCCTAACGAGATTGCGATACTGAACAGCAACAAATCCTTTAAAGCTTGCAAACAATAGTTTTATAACACGTAACAATAGGGTATTACTGCTAGTAAAAGCTTTAAACAAAATCTGACGGTGTTCCTCAAAGCGCAACTATTTTTTAGCGCAACTAACTAATCGCAACTAAATTATTCTTCAAAGCGCAACCATGATTGAAAAAAAAATAATGAATTCATCATACCCCTCTCTATTTTTCATCATAGTTGCGCTTTGAGGAATAAACAAAATATTTTTAATTTGAACTTGTGAGCGCAACTAATGGTTGCGCTTTGAGGAATAATTTAGTTGCGCTTAAAATAGTTGCGCTTTGAGAAATACCCTAAATCTGCTGTTATTAAAATTTCAATCAAGTCTTTTGTCCTTTTTAAATGAAACATCTTGCTTATCTTAAGAGATTTTCTTTGAAGATAAGAACCAAGATTGGAAAAGCTCAATAATGTTGATAATATAATCTATTCTTGTTACGTTGAATTTTGAATCTTAAGTACACTGTCTGTTTCTTCTGCTTCTTGCGTTGTATGATAATTATGTAGAATGTAGATGGCAGTCTTATTTGGACCACTTAGACTATTTGATAAGCTTTTATTTAACTTGACTGCTTAGTTAGTTAGTATGTTTTGGTCAAATCTTGCAACTGAATTTCAAAATAGTTCCCCCCAACCGATTTAGCTGAAATTGTGCACATATCTACCAAGCTCTAAGCTAAAAATGCACTCAACAAGTGCCCTAGTCATGTCAATGAAGGTTTATAATAAATTACCAGAAATGATTAAAAATGTACAAAAATTTAATCCATTCATAAATAAATTACAACAATTTTTATTATATAAATGCTATTATACTATTAATGAATATCTAAATGACAAATTTTAAAGGAATAATTATGATTCAGTATTGTTACTTTTGTATACCAACTAATTAATAGTAAAATTAAAGCCCTCTTCACCTCTCCTACCTTGCTGTGACCTTACAGGGTCCATATTTATGTACCTAGCTTTAAGCCCTTTGTAACATCTTTTTTACAATATGGAATGCAAAATAAATGAATATGAATATCTTTGGTTCTGGTGACAATACATTTTATGACAAACATGACTTGATCCTGTAGCCAGGATTGTCTTCTCACGAGAGAACTCCGTAACCGTTAATATCACGGTATACGCGTTAAATTTTGATAGACAACCTACGTTTTGTCGTTTAATTTTAATAAAAGCTTGTTTAAATAGACGTTTAATTTCTGTATGCTCAAAATATGCAGCTTTGCCCAAACGGATGCTATACTCGGTAGGGTCAATAAGTTTTATTAACGTACGATTTTGCGCCTCATTGCCTCATCTCTCTCACTCTTTAGAAAAGATTATCATATAAAACTAGGTTTAACATTTTACTTGTATGACGATTCTGACCTGTAAACCACAATATGTAGGTAACGTTCATATCAGCAACCAAACTGTTTCTTAAAAAAAATATAATTTTTAGAATTTACTTTAGAGTTATCGTGATTTCGTTTAATAATGATTCTTTTTAACCATTTTTTGAGAGTTTTTCGGCATTTTTTTGACTGATGCTACAGGTCACATGACAGTCGAGCTTAAGAAGATGAAAATATTGCCTTCGTGAAAAGGGTCACATACCTGAATACTTTATGTCGAGTCAGCAACAAAACTATCTACCTTTAATACTAGTAATGGAGCATGATTTTTAAGAACACCAAAATAACATTCGATACTTTATTCCAAGTCTATTTGTAGAAAATCGGCCAAGTGCGAGTTGGACTCGCGTGTGAAGGGCTCTGTACCATTCGTAGTAGGGGAGCCTCTTTTAATTTTTAATTTATTTTATAACTTGCTGTTATAGCGGCCACAGTATTTCTGTTGCCGCTCATTCTGTGAAAATTTTAACTGTCTACCTATTACAGATCATGATGTGATACAGCCCGCTGACAGACAGACGGAAAGAGGGACAGCAGAAGCTTAGTAATAGGGACCCGTTAGGCCAACAATCTACGTGCTTCAAGAACTTTAATAACATTATAATATTGCTAATCTACCTCAAAAACAACACTTGAAGACCCCAACTCGATACATTACATGACAAAGTACCTCTTCAGACTTTACTAACAGGCCTCCGAGTGGGCCTTAAAGGCCGCCAAGTGAGCAAGCAAGGACAATGACCAAAATCCAAGTGACGAATGAAGAGGCCACTTGATAGAAGATTACAATTTACCAACTTTCCTCTCGACTTTCTGCTTCGAATAGACCAGTCAAGGGTGGGATTTGGTCATACTGTAGGTGATTAGCGATTTCGAGTTTTAAGTACCTAGTTTTTAAGTTTAAATTTGTTTGGTGAGATGCGATCTTGTATGGTGTCGGACGTAAAGAATAGTACCATCCCATATCTTCCCGTGAGTGTCGTAAGAGGCGACTAAGGGACTTACCAGAGAATGGGGAGCAGCGTTCTCTGTGCTTTTGTAACAACCGTACTGCGATCGCCGGCCCGCCTGCCAATCGTGGCGATTATGACAAAACCCCCCTAATGATGAGCGCAACATTGAAATGGCCCCTAGTACACGGCAGCCCGTCTACCCTCGACTATGGGTAGCGGTCGAGGTTACGGCGTGGCAAGGGGTGCTAAGAATCTCCGGAAGGGATCTGGCTGCCTATGCCGACAATAGAGAAGAAAGGAAGAAGAAGACATGCTGCCCCGACTCCAAATAGATAACATAGTAAAACATCACGCCTGTAATCCCCCAAGGGTTATGCAGAGGACGAGTACTTAATAGTACAACCACCAATTTTGCCAGTAAGATTTAAGTCCCATGCAAAAGGGGGCGAGCCTATTGCCATCAACCGGGCACAAATCCAGACTCCGTGGCTGCTACTGAGAAATTCCTAAAGGAAATACCCAAAAACAATTTGCCCGACCCGGGAATCGAACCCAGGACCTCATGCAACAGAACAATGATGTGCTACTAGAAAACGTCAATTATATTTTGGAGGTTATAAGCCTGAAATCAACGAAGAATCATCGACTTGACTCAAGCTCAATACAATAGGCGTTTCAAGCGAATATGAGCATTAACTTGTACATGAATAAGGTAAAGTATCGTTAGTCAATTTAGAGCAACACTAAATGGCACATAAATAAAAGGGCACAGTTGGATTTCCTACGTTCTGCTCGACACCGAGAGTTGAATCTTCTGCAGGGAATTTGCAAGCTTAGGTGTCACGCAATGTAAGTAAAAACGGGCAAAAATACGCTTTACAGATCTCACCCTTTGGTATGTCTAATTACGTTAATTCCAATGATGATGGATGTTTTCAAACACTTTTCATCCGTTAACTCCGTTTTATTACCTTTGTATAGATTCTTTTTATCGATTGTTTGTGAATGTGTGAACATTGTAGGCTTTGTAGATTCCCAGCTGCTTGTTAACTTTTTATTTTGTTCTACATTTTTTGTGTAGTAAGCAACGACTTATTGTCGGGCCTACGGTGTCCCCACATACTTAAGTACAAATGCTGTATCCATAATACCAGATGATTTGAAAAGAGTAACCATGGAGTTTCTTGCCGGTTCTTCTCCATAGGAAACGACCAACACGAACCGTGCACCTTTTTGTCGACGTTTTATAAGTGCCCATCGAGGCCTATGTCGAATAAAATGTTTTGATTTTGATTTTGAACTTGCGAAAAAAAAATACAGCTTATTTTAAAACTATACATAAGTAGTCAAGGTCCAAAGCCTTATTTAATCAGACTTCAAATGAATTCTACAAAACAAAATACACCAATGTTCTTATATCACTACCATTTAATCTTTATGTCATTTTGAAAACACCAAACAAAGAAATATATCGCTCAAATAAACTCGTCTATTGAAAATACAACTAATTCGTTCAAAAGACTTACAAAGCCGTGAAAGAAAACATTCAGTTAACTGATACGTGTGTGTATTAAAAGCTTACGGCTTAAAACATAAAGGCAATTGAAATTCATCTGTTTCAGATTATTTCTTTTCAGATGAAAATGTATTTTACAGATATTTCGCAAAGAAAAATAAAAGATTATCGTAACTGTTAAATCTGGCTTTTGAATATAACTTTGAGGAGCTCGTGGCTAAACAGCTAAATGGTTGATTTTCCCCCCTCTCTGGGCGGAGCGGAAGGGAGTGTCAGACTTGCACTGACTAAAACCCATCCATGTTCCTTCTTTGCCCTTTGTGTTCCAGGGCCACGGTATCTCTTTCGAACAGTACCGCAAGGGTGACCATATACTTACCGAGTTTCTTCCGTGCCTCGTTAAATCCGGTTGTCATTTGTTGATCTTTGATAATCGTTTGATCGTCGTTCGTCGTAGTCAGTGGCTCGAGAGTCTGACAACCAGTCATCACAAGGGGTATATCGTGGTCGCGGGACTTATAGAATTACCACGACCCTGGAACATAAAGGGCTATTGAAGAAAACCGTGGATTTTAGTCAGTACAAGTCTGACAGTCCCTCCCGCTCTGCTCTGGGTGGGAGGACTCATTTGATGATTTTACCAAGATAAAAAAGGGGTATATCGTATTACCCAAAACTAACTGGGATGTGGAAGTGAGATAGGCAGTTGCTGCTTGTAAAATACTGGTATTTTGCTGCATCCAGTTAGACTGGAAGCCGACCCCAACAAAGTTGGGAAAAGGCTGGGCAGATGATGAATAAAAACTCTTTAAAAATAATGGAGTGCTTAGAGAGAGAAAAGCGATCGTCATCACGCGTCCTGTCCAAAGTACTCGTAAAAATGGCGCGAATACGCGATGGTCCAACAATGTCCATAGGCAAAAATCTCTTCAAAATCATTTTCTACGAAATTATTGGCATATCATACAAAATGGAATGGGGTCGAACCCAAAAATAGCATAATTGCTCGATCACATATTCACAATACCGAGAATTTGTCAAACGACAGGTGTGTCAAAAACGTTACGGCTATCGCAAAAGAGTGGCCGTTTCAATTTTTAATGTATTCAGCCTCGTGGCTTTTACGCTGAAAAAGGGTTTGCATAACTTGTAAACAAAAGGCTTTTTTTCGTGGAAAACTACGCATTGGTTTATTTTTGTGATCATCAAAGGTTCATGGAAGTGTATTAAAAGTGCTATTATTTTATGTTAGTACACATATAATTATCACATATACATATAATTATATGTGTACTAACTAACATAATTTTAAATATTTATAATTATTTGACCTCGTGGTTGTTTTATCACTTTGAACAACGATTAATACATTCAACCTTACGCTGATTAATCATTTATGAGGTCGACAATTCAAAAAAGTGTGCACTACAACAAGAAAAAGGCAAGAATCCATTGAATTAAGCTACAAATAGATTTTTAGGGTTCCGTAGTCAACAAGGAACCCTTATAGTTCCGCCATGTCCATCCGTCTGTCCGCAGCTTAGCTCAAAGACTCTAAATACTAGAACGCTGTAATTTGGCAAGAATGTATAGATTAGTTAAGCCGATAAAGTGGTACAGTAAAATCTCGAAAAGTATTTATTTTAGGGTATCTCCAGTACATGTAAATTGGAGATTTTCTTTCTCGCGTACCCCATAGTGTGGATAGGTCTTTAAAAAATATTGCGAGTTTGATCAAATATTTTTTCGATAATGTATTCGTTTGTGAAATATTAAGCTTTAAAGTTCCAATTTTTGTTAGACTCAAGTGTCTCCCCCTCTACCAGCTAAACAGTTGTGTTTGGGTGTGTGGAAAAATTGACAGTGGTAGTATATATAACGAAATTAAAAGGAAAACTATCACAGCTAAGTAGGCTTTACAAGTTTACGAGTAATAGTTGACCAACTTATAAAATGTACTTGGATAACATGTTTTCCTAAACATAATGTATGGGAGCACAGGTTTATCAACTGTAAGTTGTTTTTTTTTACTACAATAAAAATCATAGTTCGGAAGCAAATTGGACCGTAGGAAGTGTCCGCATATTTTGATGGGCAACTACGGAATCCCTACATTGTGCGTGGCACGCACTTGGCCGGTTTTCCATGAGAAATAAAATTCTGTTTATTAATAAAAATCGTTAATTCAGAGTCATGTTTTAAAAAATGTAAAATAAGAAACTAGTCGCTTATGAATTCCCGCTTACAATATAACCTAGCCTTATGCAGACCCTTGTCCCAACCTTAGACAGTAATAGCCCATTACAGATCCAAAACTCGATGGTCAAATAAAGATATTTTTATTTCGTGAGAATTACTTTATTTTCGTTACGTTTTTCCTTTTATTCCGCAGTCAAGAGGAGCAGTGACAAGGATGTAGGAAGTCAGAAATGTATTGGATAGCCTTAAGAATGAGTCCCACCAAACGGCTCGCCTCGCATCGGGTCGGTACGGATTTTACAATCTTTCATCATCATTTCAGCCGAAAGACGTCCACTGCTGGACATAGGCCATTCAGGTCGCCACACTGACCGGTCCCGTGCGACTCGTATCCAGCGGATCCCTGCAACCCTCACCAGGTTATCAGTCCACCTAGTGCCACCTTACAATCTTTAATCGATATTAAATCGTGTACACAGTATTTATAGTCTATTTTACCAAGCCGGACACAGCAGCTTGACCGCGAGCGTCTTCCGCGACACGCGATCGTAACCGAAAGCATGTTGCGACGCGCGATGGGCACCGTTCGCCTGTCGTCGTATCCGATCGGAATTAGAACACGTCAAAACAGTAGGAATGAAACTATTTGACTAGTCGCCTAGGCGTAGAAACGGATACGTTCGCAAGCGACGGTACGGAGCCAATCGAATGCTTAGACATTTTGCCAGACGCGATCATCTGTCGCCGCATCCGTTCGTTTCCTTTCCGATCCGATACGACGCGAGCCGTTTGGTGGAAATCATCCTTTAGACTACCGAAAAAGGGCTCGTGGTTACAATATAATAATACCAGCCTCACGAGTCGATCTTAAAGGTTAAGCAGTGTTTGTCGAGGTCTGTCCATGGATGGGTGGCCATTCAGTTCATACTGAGTTCCCATGACGTAGAATACACTTTAATTCCGAATTAGATTCTTTGATAGTTGTTACAGATAGTCGCAAGCCTATTTAGCATTTTTTTAAAACATAGGCAGTCACATAACATCACGCCTGTAATTCCCGAAGGGTTAGGCAGAGGTGTACCTATTAGTGCACCCACATTTCCCTAGTTATGTTTTAAGTTCCATGAAATAGAGGGCGAGCCTATTACCATCAACCGGGGACAAATCCAGAATCCGTGGCTGCTACGGAGAGATTCCTGATGGTAAAACCCAATTACACTTTGCCCGACCTGGGAATCGAACCCAGTACCTCATGCTCAGTAGCCGCGCTTGCGATCACTAGACCAACGAGGCAGCAGCTTAAGTACTGAAATTAAAAGTCGTTTTAGAAATACCAAATACTTCTATAATTCTGCAGTCTAGACTATATTTAAAAATAGACTTTAAACGATTGACGTAGGGTAATTATTATATATTCAAAATGGTTATTCCGGTCAAGTTCTTGTTCTTTGTCGATCGAAGTTTATTTACGAATGACAGCCAAGGTTATTTTCGTATCGTATTTTCAGAATGGATTAAATTAATTATTAAGGGATTTATTATTTGGTCTTGGCTTTTATTTATTTATTTATTTTTTCCAGCTAATAAACAGGAGTGTCGCACGGAACTCTTTTGGGATACGATATACAGGGTGTAAACAGAACCTTCACATACCCGTCAACCAAGCATTCTGTACCTTAAACTAAGTAACTTCACGCAAAAATTATTGTTGGGAATCGACTTTTTTTTTGGGGTGAAAAATCACGTTTCACGGTAGGACTCGATGGAAAGCACTCAAAGCATTGTGCTGATGGATGGATTGAATAGTACGGGGGTCGTGGAGGTGTGTAAAGTAAAAATCGTACATTAAAAACATGTATTTAAAAAAAAAACTTGTGAAAAAGTTGGAACTTTGACCCCCAATATCTACGTAACTAGAAGGTTCCCAGGTATGGTGTAGAACAAAAAAATATCGCAAAGATGGGGAGAACAAGTGCCTTTCGGTTATGTTAAGGGTCTATTTACACCCTTTATAAGGTCCCATTAAAATAGATGGCCAAATTTTAACATAGCGTTCAGTACGTCTAACCAAAGATATCCAAGCAAAAAAAAAACACTAATTAAAGTGATTTTATCTTGACCTAAAATCATTGGGTAACAGTGGCGAAGGCTCCATACAACTCGATTCCTACCGGCTTCCCTTTGAAAAATGGCACAGTCAGTATAGACAAATAATATAATCACATTAAAGATTATGTACTCCGGCTTTACCTCTTACAAAAATTGACCCTTCGCTACTATTGGGTAACCAATATTTTTAGTGTATTTTCGTCAGCTGATTTTTTTCTTGTAAGTATCTAATGCGTTTTTCTTATTTTTTTACCATTGTCCTTATTTTGGTGGTCTAAATGATTTATAAAAGTTTGTCCATTTTAATGGGACCTTATATTATGGCCATGTGATGTGGTGGAGGCGTTGGTCCCGGCTGTCATTTGTAGATCTTTGACAGTCGTTACAGGTAGTCAGTGGCCCAAAAAGTCTGACAACCAGTCTTACCAACTGGACCCCGTAGAGGTAGGGGTGCTAATCAGGCTGGCAGGGGTAGAGGCTTCAGCGTAAAGGTATCTTTGGTTGCATGTTTTGGGGCTCAGTGGGCTATTTTATGTGTTTTTTTTTGCAACATGCTGTTTTTTGATAATAATAGTTTTTTTTTTTAAGTTAAGTCGCTCTTGCCTGGGTTGGTCCGTGGATGGGTGACCGCCAATTACATAACGAATTTCCTCCGTGCGTCGGAAAGCATGTTAAGCCGTTGGTTCCGGCTGTCATTTGTAGATCTTTCACAGTTGGTACAGGTAGTCAGTGGCCCGAAAGTCTGACAACGAGTCTTACCAAGGGGTATCGTATTACCCAGTACTAACTGGGTTGTGGAGGTCAGATAGGCAGATGTAAAATACTGGTATTCAGCTGCATCCGGTTAGACTGGAAGCCGACCCCAATATAGTTCGGAAAAGGCTAGGCAGATGATGATAATGTGATGTGGAGGAATGAGGAAAACGTTGAGTATGAATGTGGATGGCTATAAGAGTAGAGGAAGACCAAAGAAACGATGGATGGACTGTGTGAAGGATGATATGGCTCCAGGGCTGCGGGACTGTTCGAATGAGATACCGTGGCCCTGGAACACAAAGGGCAAAGAAGAAACATGGATGGGTTTCAGTCAGTACAAGTCTGACACTCCCTTCTACTCCGCCCAGAGTGGGGGACCCATTTGATGACTTCCCATCCGAAAAAAAAAAAATAAGGATCTAATGGCTAGAAAGGAGGTGACTGCTGAGATGACGAGTAATAGAGAAGTATGGAAGCAGAAGAAATGCTGCACCAACCACAAATGCATTGGGATAAGGGCAGGAGAACATCGAATGTCCAATTTTTCAGGTCAGTATCTATGGTCATCAGTGACACCTACATCACAGGTGCCTTCCAAGAGACAAAGATGAAATGTCTTAAGATCAAGTAAACCATGTGAAATTGCCATTACGTAATCGCTAACTCAAGTGAACAGTTGAACACTTCAATAAACAAATGAATGATATAAACTTTCCTAACCAATTCAAGTCCAGACCCGTATAAATCAAATCACTTAGTAATATCAATTCATAAGTAATTGCCAAGTTTACCTGTACCTTCAAGTTGGAGCTTTTGTTTAAGTTAAACTGACCAAGTAGTTTCTAAGTTAGAAACTCAAGGGTCGACGTCTACCTTTCTAATGAAACGTAACAAATCGGACCCTAGAGAGCACTTGGGTCGGAATCTTTATAGGCAAAGGCTTTCGTATAATATTTGCATATATATATAAGTGGTATATAAGCAGGTACTTAGTTTATTTGCGTGGTGGAGTCCGTTCGTGTATTGATTTATTTGGAGTACGTGGAAAAGGGGTCCGGTCTGTTATCTGCTTTATATCACGATGTGGAAAAAAACCGGCCAAGTGCGAGTCGTCCTAGCGCATGAAGGGTTCCTTACCAGCGTAGGAGGGGAGCCCTTTTTAATTTTATAATTTATTATTTGTTGTTACAGCGGCAACAGAAATACAAATTCTGTGAAAATTTCAACTCCTCTACCTATTACGGATCTTGAGATACAGCTTGCTGCAAGAAAGACGGACAGATGGACGGACAGCGCAGCTTAGTAATAGGATCCCATTGGTTATCCTTCGGGTACGGAATCCTAAACATGATCCCACTCCATGTAGTGCTCATTTCACTCTAATACAGGAATATTCGGATGTCGGAGATTTTTCGGTAAAAGGAAAGAAAGAAAGAAAATACATTTATTTGGCACATGCCACAAGTGCACACAATATAAAAAAATAACAAATTAAAAAAAAAATATTAAAAAACTTAAATCTAAACAGAAAATTAAAATAGTGTGATACTATGTGCCTCACGGCTGCACTAAATAGGCCCAGTTCAGCAAAATGCCGGACAACTAATGCCCGACGCTGGAAAAGGGTAAGCCTTTTACCGAAAAATCGCCTGTGTGACTACTGTCTCGTTTTGTAATTCATAATGTTGTCACTGGTCGGGCACGCGCCTCCTTGTGGGCCAACGACAACGCTTGCCATGCTGGTCGTGCTGGTTTTCTTACAAACTTCCTTTACCAATTTGAGAGATTTTTTTGTGAAATAAATCGAATAAGTTATTGAAATAAGATTAAATAAAGTGCTGCCTGTCTATGTTCGGACATATGTATGACATAGGTACCCACAAGACGACTCACAACCTACATACTTAGTACTCATAAATTGCGACTTTTTCCACAGGTCCACTACTGTTTTAACCTAATCATTATATAGTCGACGGTCAGCAGAACTCGCCAACTTACTAACTAACCAGCGCCTAGTGGTGTTCACATCGGACTGGCAAGTCCGATATAGATAGACAGTCTCAAGTTCGAACCCAAGACAAGCACCTCTGATTCTTCAGATCCATGTACGTGTTGTTCAATTATCACTTGCTTTATTTGAATGAAAAAATCGTGAGAAAACCTAACCAGCATGCCTTTGAGATATTTCTCTGGTAAGTAAAGTCAAGTCAGAGGCCCAAGGGCGCTGCGGGACTGTTCGAAAGAGATACCGTGGCCCTGGAACACAAAGGGCAAAGAAGGAACATGGATGGGTTTTAGTTAGTAGAAGTCTAACACATTTTTTTTTTTTGGTAGCCTACCTTTTTATCCCACTGCTGGGCAAAGGCCTCCCCTTTCTCCCTTCAAACCTCTCTATTTTGTGCAATTTCTGGCCACGCTTGCCCCGCGAACATGATCAGATCGTCACACCACCTTCAGCGCGGTCGACCTCATCGGCTATGTCCACCCTCAGGGTCCAGTGAGTTACGAAGATCGTAACTCACTGGACAACAGTGAGTTACGATCTTTGCCCACCTCTCCGGGTGCATCCGTGCGACATGGCCAGCTCACTCCCACTTTAGCTTGTCTGTTTTAAGTCCAACATCAGATACTTGAGTTATGAGTCCAACATCAGGTACTTACTTGAGTTATCGTAATTTATTTACGTAGTATATTTTTGTCTGTTACAAAAATATTATCTAGAGTAGCTAATTACGTGGGCGTGGGAACATCGTGGTTTGAATTCTATTTACCATTCCTTATATAAACCTTTTTATATAAATCGTTTGAGTATAAATAAAAAGTTATTTTTAGAGATCTATTCGTCGGGGAAAACGTTTTGGAACATATTAGTGACTATTCAGGACTGTTAGTACACCTAATGGAATTAACTGGTTCTATGAATAATGGTCTTCGAATGTCCATACTTTAAGCTAATACTCGTACAAAACTTTATAATAAGTAATAAATATGGAGACCTCTGTATAAATATATAATATTAAGGAGACACCAAGAGCCAGGCTGGAGACTCCGAAGACTTTCCTTAGGTCGACTAATTCATTAGTCAACAACAATGTAAAGCGAAGCACACACACATTTTTTGGCTCCTCAGACATCCCCCTCCGATATCGTAGTTGCAAAAAAGCTCCCAGCGGAACACCTGCTGCCATGGCCCACCTGGAAGACCCTAAACCGATTACGAAGCCAGGTGAGCCGCTGCAGGTACAACTTGGTCCTATGGGCGTATTCCGATGAAGCAGGGTGTGATTGCGGTTTACACACAGATGTATTTCCACCTGCACTTTGAAGGACTGGTCCGAAACCATCACCAACGCCGTCGAGGTGGCAAAGTTCTTGACAAAAAGTCAAAACTAATTTGATTATAAAAACGTAACGTCAAAACAAATCAAACGAGCCTAAACTCGTTGAGATTGTGTCGTTTTATTACGGATTTCCTATGGCCACCTTCCAGCTACATCATCAGACCCTGGATACCAGCTAGACACAAAGTACCCTTCAAGACGAATCATACGAGCCCAAACTCGATGGAGTTGCGTCATTTCATTACAGTGTTCCTATGGCCACCTTCCAGCTCCATCATCTGATCAGCTCCATGTTATCATAATATTACATTTTCATGCAATATACATTTTTGTGCAAAATTTCAGCATAATCGGTTGAAGATATCTGCTTCAAAATTGAGTTGCAAGATTCCACCCGAACAAACATATATAGCAAGTTAAATAAAAGCTTGTAATAAAAAGCGCAACTAGGTTCGATCCACTGGTAAAACTTATTTAGTCTTTGCGATGAGACAACTGTGAGGAGCAGTCCTGAACTTGGAAATGTGTTGTTCACTGTATTTTTTACACACATCTTCCGTCCCCATCATCGGTAAAAACACTTCATGACATGCAATGTTTTTATTTTTGGCAAATACGTAGTACTTAAACATAACTGGCGAAATGAGGGTGTACTATTTGGGTACATCTCTGCCCAACCCTTCAGGGATTACAGGCGTCATGTTATGTTATGTGGTACTACATCGTGGCATTTACGGACAAAAAATAACAAAACGATTATTATAATGATGTGTAATAAAAAATACACTCCAATAAAAAACGTACCTTTAAAGTAACAAGTGCCACTTTTGCTTCTATCAAGCACAAATCTCCTTTAAATAAATCTCTCAACTAAAACATAAACGGTAGAACCAATCAACCCCATCCCGAAACACAGTTCCCACAAACAGAGCACCCAGAATATTTTTAACCCTTAACCCGTTAGCCAAACTTATCTAACGTTGGTAGTGTAAAGCAAAAGCCAACATAGATTGATACTCGTAAATCCGGTTCGAACTAGTCTGTGGAAGGCTCAAAGCCCCCCATCTATCGGATGGGATCGATTGTTTGACCTCAAGCTGAAACAACTTGGATAGCGTATGTGGGGTTTGAGTTGCAGCGGTGGAGGGTTCGATTGTTGCGATTGAATAAATGATGTTTATTTAGTAATTAGGTTTTTACAAACACTTTTACGGATATTACTATTAATACTAACGGGATATTTACCATGTTTACTGTTTTCTATAAGTTCCCGATAATCGAATAATAAAACGATCCGATTTTTGTAAAACGAGGAAAGGCAGGTGTTTCGTACCTGACTACTCTGAGAAGAAATAGCCGAAACAAACTCAGAGGTCTCTTTTAAGGTTCAGACATAATCCTGGTCAGCTCACATGAGGACTATGCAGATAAGTGTCTGAGATGGCCTTCTCTGAAGAAAGAAACACAAATAATTGAGTGGACCTGTCCAGCCAGTAAAAACATTATGTCAGTTATCGTGTAGCTCGACTCATAACTTAAGGAGCTGCAAGGAGCATTTGTGTAGTACTCAAACTACCAGACAACTGTGTTTTTGACATTTATATTTGATGAGGTTGTATTTCAATCTTACCGAGTGTAGCTAAATACCCAGTAATTTACATATAAGGACTGTCTATCTTATCTGACCTTCGTCTGTCTGGCTTCCGTCCATGAAATTCAACTACCAAAGTTAGCCCTAAACCAAACCTAGCAGAAAAAAATAAGTTCAAAAACTAAAACATGACTACTGAAAAATCACTCTCTAAAAAGTATGAAACAAGAAAATATTCTCGTCTGAAATTGTTACCTACAAACCATTCAATATTTATCGTCTGTTAAAATATCAACATACACGTTATACATTTTAATGAATTTAATAGAATTCATAGTGATGTTCAGAGGATAGCCATCATCTGCCTGGCCTTTTCCCAACTATATTGGGGTCGGCTTCCAGTCTAACCGGATGCAGCTGAATACCAGTATTTTACATGGAGCGACTGCCTATCTGACCTCGACGACCCAGTTAGTACTAGGTAATACGATAACCCTTGGTACGACCGGTTGTCAGACTTTTTGGGCCACTGACTACCTGTAACGACTGTCAAAGATCTACAAATGACAGCCGAGACCAACGGCTTAACGTGCTTTCCGAGGCACGGAGGAAACTCTGTATGTAATGGGTGGTCACCCATCCACAGACGACCTAGGCAAGCACGGTTTAACCTAAAGATCGACCCGAGCGGCTGTTATTATTTAGCCACGAGCTCCTCGTTCAGAGGATAGCCGTGGTCATAATATTCTACTTCCGTTTTGCTTCGCTGTAGTCGTGTAAAAACTATTCTTCATTACATAACAAGTTCCCCAACCCTCTCTCACTGCAGCCACACGGGGAAGCGCAGATATTCAGCAGCAGGTAATGTGGGGGTTTAAAAGGCAATCCTAGCAGAATTGGCGTGCTGTGTGGTTGGCTCCGGTTTTTACTCACCGATAGATATGGCCTGGGAGGTCTTGGATTTCGTTTTATGAAAGTGTATCTCGACGTGCTCTGATTTTTGTTGAAAGGGATTTTGATTTTTAAAGGTAAGCTCATCTTTTCCAGTCTTACCAAGAGGTATCGTATTACCCAGTACTAACTGGGTTGTGGAGGTCAGATAGGCAGTCGCTTCATGTAAAATACTGGTATTCAGCTGCATCCGGTTAGAGTGGAAGCCGATCCCAACATAGTTGGGAAAAGGCTAAGCAGATGATGATGGTTGATAGCGAAGGACAGCTTAATCTTAGCTTAGGTTCGGTAGTGTCACGCCTTTTCTCAATGAAACTACATAATGCCTCCTGTTATAATTCTTCACCTGCTTCGTCCACGTTCATACGTATAGTCCTTTATTGCATTAATTACGTAGATTTCATAATTGTTTCACATAGCTGAAAAAATCATAAAAGCCAATGTTTTTAACACCGAAAGCTTCAAAAAACTTCGCTAAAAACATCAACAGACGAACACTAACGTTATCGTTTGCCATCAAAAAAATCCTCACTCCATTTCCTCACCAATGTAATGCAAAAATACCAAATAAAAAAAAATCTCCACAAAGGAAAGCAAAGGAGCCATTTTACATTCCCTCCGCGCAAACTATCTGAACCTCACCTACATACACGTTCAGATATTGAAAGCTTACTGATCGTGCTGGGAACATTTCAATTTCCATTCAATTCAGGTGTATATTGACAAAACTGACTGGCGACCGGAATGCATTTGCTTAAAAGCCTGAACAGAGGTAATATTTTGCGTTCGTGGAGGTGTGCTACGTTTTCCATTGTACTTTATTCCGATGGAACTCGTTATTGGTTATGGCATATTTTATATTGTAAGTCGGCAGTGGCGCGCGAGGTAATTTCGTAACACGCTCGCTTTCCCAAAGGTATTCATTTTGACAATTCATCGGATTTTGAATCACGGATTTCATTCAAAATCCTTTGCATTGAGATGGAAAGGGATGTTTCACAATTAGGGTGCTGTTTCTTTATTGGGGCAGTTTTTAAAACATTGAGTGGTTCACTCGTGAATGTGTTTGTGAATCCGAAATATCGCTTTTGTCGAATATCTGACAGGTTTTAAAGTGGCACCTTTAAATACCGGAATTCGAAATGTTTTTTTTAATACTTTATGGGCTTACTCTTGATCTCAATCTATTTTTAACTGAACACGGATCGAGGGCCGACGGCCTTCGGCGACCGATGCTATACGCGACATTGACAACTCTTTCTATACTTGACCAAGCGTTTAACCATTCAAAGAGTGTCAGCACTCAAAGAGTGTCAGCATAATGACGGGGCCCCCCTCTAGAGGGCCAAAGCCTGCCGGGGTTGCGGGACTCATAGAATTACCGTGACCCTGGAACATAAAGGGCTACTGAAGGACACCGTGGATTTTAGTCAGTACAAGTCTGACAGTCCCTCCCGCTCTGCCCTGGGTGGGAGGACTCATTTGATGATTTTACCACGTTAAAAAAAAAAAAAAAAAAAAGCGTTTAACCATTCAATCGTAGGTACAGTATGACCACTTTAAGTGTGCACTTCAAGGTGGCGCTGCTTGTCAAGAAAAATGCATCTAAACGTCAAACTTAGTACATTTATTTTATTTCTGTTTTTTCCCGCCTGTACATACAAGTTGGTTAATGTGTACTTCTACACAAATGACGTACCTATAGAATCTAATGGATTTCAACGGGTTCGTGCCAGAGTAAATATATTTAAAAGATTTGTATAGCGGACATTGGGAATATTTTTAAACAAAAATTTTGATTCCGAACATTTTCGGGTTTGACACACGAATGCTACGGGACAAGCACTTGTTACTAATTAGTAACAAGTATTGGATTACGAATTTCTTCCTCGTTCCTCGCCCTGTCCCATCTGTCATAAAAATATTTAAATGACTTTGTGACAGATTTTGTTAGCACTCCCTCTAAACGCTGCCGCGCGCCGGTTTCGTACTCTGTGATAATTTTCAACCAGTTTTTGTTCTTTTCTTTTTTCGAAAGGTAATTTTAAAACGAAACTACGAACAAGTACTGCTAGTCCTAGCCTATACTTAGGTAGAAAATCTCTAATTCTAGTCTAAAACTGCCCCAGTTCGAACACACGACCTTTTCTATTCTCGTCGCCGAACATTTCAGCTATTGTTGCTACGTTTTCATACAAATTGGGTCTAGCTTTTTCAATAGAATGACACATGCGAGTTATATCCATCCTTCCATCGGACACGAAAATATTTGTTTTCCCTTTTTTCATCTTTTTTGTGGACGTTTCAAGGTTTTAGGCGTGCTACAAACTCGGCTACATTCGAGTCGGTAGTATTTTTTGAATAACAAAGCCGAAGTAATGCATGTTTATGAAATTCGGTTTTTATTAGGCTTTTGTCAATGTGCCACATTTAACATCTGCATCATCATCATCATCATCTGCCTAGCCTTTTCCCAACTATGTTGGGGTCGGCTTCCAGTCTAACCTGATGCATCAGAATACCAGTATTTTACATGGAGCGACTGCCTATCTGATCTCCACAACCCAGTTAGTACTGGGTAATATGATACCCCTAGGTAAGACTGATTTTCAGACTTTCGTCCGACTATTTGTAACGACTGTCAAAGATATACAATTGAAAGTCGGGACCAACGGCTTGAAGTGCTTTACGAGGCACGGAGGAAACTCGTTATGTATATTTCATCCATAGACTAACCTAGGCAAGCACGACTTAACCTAAAAATCGACCTGAGTGGCTGATATAATTTAGCCACGAGCTCCTAGCCGAACTCATCTTTAATTTATTTACTTTAAATGAATCAAAGATATTTAGTAAGAAGATTTTACTACCCAGCCGTGTCAAGTGTGTAACAGGCCTAACACACCTTTTTTACATATTGACGGGAAACGTCGTTCCTGTATTTTCCCATGTCTGTTTGAAAAGGAGGAAATATGCCAACATCGCTTTTATAGATAGGCTTTATCCTGCCAGTACCTTTAGTTCTCGATGGAGGTTCGTTAAATTATCACGTACCAATGAATACTTGGTGCGGTGAGATGTTTTCTGGAACTGGATAATGAAGCTTTTTATGTTCTACTAGCACTTAGCCCGCGACTTCGTCCGTAAAAAATGTGTTAGCTCGGCTAATATACATTATATCAACAAACGGTGTAAAGAGACCCTTAACATAACCGAAAGGCACTTGTTCTCCCCGTCTTTGCGATCATTTTTTGTTCTAGACCATACCTGGGAACCTTCTAGTTACGGAGATATTGGGGGTCAAAGTTACAACTTTTTCACAAGTTTTTTTTAAATACATGCCTTTAATGTAAGATTTTTACTTTACACACCTCCACGACCCCCGTACTATTCAATCCATCCATCAGCACAATGCTTTGAGTGCTTTCTATCGAGTCCTACCGTAATTTTTCACCCCAAAAAAAAAGTCGATTCCAAGCAATAATTTTTGCGTAAAATTATTTAGTTTGATGTACAGAATGCTTGGTTGACGGCTATGTGAAGAGTCTATTTACACCCTGTATAATTTATAGCACCCACGTATCAAGTAGCTTTCTGCCAGTGAAAGAATTTTAATAATTGAATCATTAGTTCCGGAGACTACCCCTTACATACAAACTTACAAACAAATTTTACCTCTTTTTAATATTACGAGTAGTATAGATGCAGAGTACATGAGTGTACGATTTGTTAGTATTTCTGTCAAGCATCGATGGTGCATTTGGGTTGCGATTCTTTTCTGCTGCGCAATGAAAAATTGTATTTGTAGATGTGTTTTGTTTCAGTCATGGTATCAAGCTTGTAATGGGTGAAAGATTAGATCGTTGCCTACTTTGTGGGTGTACTATTAGTAGTACACCCACAATTTGCTAGTTATATTTATTTTATGTTTAAGTCTCATGTAATTCGGGGCGAGCCTATTGCCATCAACCGGGCATAAACCTAGACTCCGTGGCTGCTACTCAGAAATTCCTGACGGAAAAACCCGATAACAATTTGCCCGTCCTGAGAATCGAACCCAAGACCTCATGCTCTGTACTGAACTGTTTTAATCTTTTATATAATATAAAAATTATGTTTGTTTGTCCTTATTTTATGTACTACGACAATTAATGCCGATAAATGGTATGCCGTTCCTGCGACTGCGATAAAACTTTATCAACTTCCTGCTTCAAGTTAGTAGATTACAAAAAAAGACTTCGGTAATCTATCTAAATGGATAGGCCCAAATAGTAGCGAGTTCTTATTATAACGTAACCTTTAAGTTGTGTTCCAAATGGATGGGCTGGGCTAGGCTTGTAAATAAATCAGTTCATCTCCCTTTACACCCGTAGTTTAAGTCGTGGATTGAACTTAAGTCGGACTAGACACGCCTACTTTTCACCCCATAAGTCATATTGACAGCTACAGTTTGTTTATAATTTGACATAAACGCCCACTTTTCAAGGGTTTTGTAGTACAAGAATGTTTTGGCGCTCGAATGAAGCTGACAGGGGGGCGCTGTTGGTAAACCTTTTGTTAATTGTTTTGTAAAAAATATTGAGAAAAGAAAGAGATAGCTGCGTTAGTTCCGATGTTTGCCCGCGCCATCAGATCCTTGAAACCTACCTTGTGGGTGACATATGTACCTACTGAAATCCAAGTGAATCGACGTGTGTAAAATTGTTTTCTTGTTATAGCCAAAGCAAGATGAATTTTGAGGAGTATGTCGGTTATGTAGGATACGATATGCCATACAATTATTTATCGCGACCCGATGCCGACAACCCGTTAGAATGTGACATCAATATACAGTTCCAAAGACACTTTCGATTTTAGAAGGAAACCGTACAAAAATTGGAAAGCCATGCGAGAGGTCTTTGCCCAGCAGTAGGACATAGAGGGCTGATATAAAATAAAATAGGGAAGCTACTGTAAAAGAAAACGCGGTTCGTTTTTGGTTCCAACGTTTTCGTTCTGGAAATTTTGACCTACAGCCCGTGGACGGCCCTTGTTGATAAAAACTATTTTCCGTCGCCTTTAATTTCCAAGTCAGCTAGTATGTAGTCGGGATTATTAATCAATGATTATTAATATTGCGAGCACTTGCAAATATCCGTGGTAAATATATATAAAGCACGGTTTCTTTTTCAAATCGGTAGGTATTGGTATCGGTAGGTGTTCATTATCGTGGGATTGTATGAATTAGCAATCAAGATCGCGTAAATAATTATATTAGTGACAAATAGTCGTAATATGGAGTACCGTACACATAAAAGATGAATACAAGCTTAATTCACGTTATATATTTTCTAAAGCATGAGAAAACTAACGAACCATTTTGAATCTCAGACAAAATGGTGCGAATGGTGCTTATGAGCGAGCTTGCCCATACTCGTGTTGTTTTGTTTATACCTACGATACCACAAAGTCGCTCTCATCATCTATCTATACTTAAAAACATCATCAAGAGTCAAATAGGCCTTCGAAACTCACGTAGACGGGCCATGGCGCGCAGTTTTACGCAGGGCGTGCAGGGCGCATTTACCTATTAGTAAGTAGGTAGAATATTTCTGAGGTAGTCGTGTCTGTAAATATATGTGAAAACCCGATTTTCGCGTTGGCTCGTGATACAACATCATCATCATCATCATTTCAGCCGAAAGACGTCCACTGCTGGACATAGGCCTCCCCCAACTGTCGCCATATTGACTCGTGATACGCGACACTGATATTAAATATTATGTAAAAGTATTATGTCTATATAGATTCCTAATGAATCATTTGATTGTCGCCACCGGTGTCCAATCTCGAACCAAGTTATCAATATTTCACATAAATGTAATGTAATTGATATGAAAATGAACAAGTTATAAGTAAGTACATGTAAGAAAAACGCGAGTGTGTCTGTATTGCTCAAATAAAATGAAATACTTACACTAACTATTATTTATTACCTATTCAACTTTAAAAGTAAAAGCTTACACATAAATCTTACATAACTATTATAAATGCGAAAGTTTGGATGAATAGATGTTTGTTACTCAATCGCCAGAACGGCTGAACAGATCTGGATGAAACTTGGTACAGAGATATATTATAGTCTGGTATTGCACATAGATCTTTCTACCTGTAGTAATACGGGTAATCCCATTGCCTTTGCGGTACTATCGCAGTAGTATATAGATTGTAAATAGAAGGAGAAAGAAAAAAATACAAATTTGATGCAACCAACTTGGATGTAGCGCTCGTCAGCCGCTGTTGTGGCCAGTTTCTGTTATATTGCAATAATAAAACAATCAAATCGAATTCTTATTCGCCGTTGCGTTTAGTGGTTTAGCTGGCTTATCTTAGGTTTGTTTTCATATGATACGGGAAAGGACAGGTGTAAGCTAAACATGAGTAGCAGGCGGCTTGCTACTGCTAAACGGAGGAAGAGAAGGGCCGATATGAAACCCACCATTATGTTGGGTGACCACAACCATGTCATGCGCACAAACTCATTCTGCAGAGTAATGATGAGAGAATAAGCGATAACGAATCCAAAGAAATTCAAGGCTACTCGGTCCATCGTCCAACTAAATTCTTCCCTCAACTCTGGACGACCGGAACCTTCTAATCTCAGGAATTGCTGGTTCCAATTGAAAAAATCTTTTAGTGTTGGATAACCCTTTTGTTGAGGAATAGGAGCGGAGCATTAAAAAATGTTGCGAAAACGGGTTTTTTTTAAATATAAAAATCGCGGACGAAGGTCGCGGGCAACAGCTAGTATGTTTATAATTGTGTGATGATCATATTTGTATTTTTGTTCTCTCGTTGGTCAAATAGTCATAAGCGCAATTGCACGGTGTGAGGTTATGGGTTCGATCCCCATGCATGCAGTGTTGTTGGGTTTTACTAACTTAGAGATTGGATCCAGTCTTACGTAGTCCTACGTGAATGAAAATGAAAAATTTCCTTTGTTTTCTCTATGTCTATAAATGTGTAATTTAGATATTTTTTATACGTGATACTACTTTTAAATAAAATAAAAACCAGTTGGCTTGTACAATAATAATTTAATTTATTTTTTCGGCCTCGTCCCTTGTAACATCACTGAATCGAAGTAGCTGGGCGGCACTCAAACGTTCGAGTTTTGCCTTTTGGTACGCTTCTTCTGCTGCCTTCACCACCACTTCTGCTTCTCCATTTTCAGCAGATGTTACTCCTCCTCTCGTTCCTCATTCCGTTTTAAATTTTTCGCCCGTACCTCCTTTATTATAACTTGGGCGCGAACATATATTAGTATTAATTTGCTAACCACAAGCACCTTCAAAAAACACTAATGAGAATATAAAAAATGCTTCGAATGAATA
This sequence comes from Noctua comes, assembly GCA_963082995.1. Taxonomy (NCBI): domain Eukaryota; kingdom Metazoa; phylum Arthropoda; class Insecta; order Lepidoptera; family Noctuidae; genus Noctua; species Noctua comes. Next base: position 5,373,030 of record OY720268.1, read on the forward strand.
CAAATAGATTGATGTTATTTCAAATTCTGTATTGGTGCCATACACAGATAATTTAACTTTCTGATGTACGGTAATGTGTAGAGATGAACTGAAAATCATTTGATCAACCCTACCAATAAACTGCGAGTTTGCTGACGCCAAGTCAGTCGAGTTATTTTCAGGTGGACCTTGAGCCACCGGTACCGGTACCTCGTCTACCGGACGAAATTCCAGAACTGAAAAAAGAAAGTAAATATTTTTAATAATCTAATCATATATTCGTTAACACAAAGAATAGAATCAATAAAATTACTAGACTATAGGTGTATCGTCAGCAGGAGTTTCACTTGGCATAGTGTCACAGTCCATTGCGAACCTCAATTACAAATCGGCGGAGGCCGGCAGCGCATCTTTCACTCCTTCGAGATCTGAGGACGCGGGGCCAGGATAGGGGCCACCCCCAGTCCTCATTCTTTCTTTTTTTTCTAAATTAAGGGTGGCCTTAATATTGGACCAGCACCTGTTTAACTGAGATTCGGTTCTCTATAAAAAGAAAAGATTGCCGTTCATTACGATCATCAAACATAGACCAGGTATTAATTAAACAGCATACATGTTATTTGGTACTTACGCGCGAGTTAAATACTGAGTTATACTCTTGGGTTAGGCGAGCCCACAGCACATTTTGTCGCTCATGAGCTGCCCGGCAACGTCGTATTTTGAAGAAGCTTGTACTTGCAGACAAGTTCCGGTCCTGACTTTTCACCATCCGAAAAGAAAATTCTTGATGCCATTATTTTAAGTGAAAATCTTATAAATGAACCACGAAAAAATAAATATTTATTTCAAGTAATTCCGTTTAAGTTCTTTGACAAATGATGTCAACCAAGAGCATTCGGTAGAACATCAATTGAAGACATCTCTAGCATTGGGACGTATTTTAATATAACATTTTTAGCATACAAAGCAGCTTGCAACCTTCATGCAACATACTTATTTTGGGTTTGAAATGGACAGCATGTTTTGGAGGTAGATTAAGGTGAGTACTCATCTGAGCAATTAAACGTATTGTAACATTGGTTGATAAATTGAGGAATGATATAATACTGCAAGGTTGCGGTTGAAAAGGAGATGTAGAGACAAAAAATTAAAAGAATATGTTTGGATGATGGTCTTGTTGAGAGGACGAGTAAAAGGCGACTAACAAAACCCGAAAGAGAACACCTTAGAAGGACAAAAATTATTGGTATTGTTCTTAAAAAAGGTCAGGTGGCAGTGCTCGCGACCTGCGTGCGTGTATGACCAGATGTATGAACGTGAACGAAGCAAAAGGAGTAAGCCGGTGGGGTTCTTTAGTGACTGTTCTTACTGTGTGGCATTTAGGTACTCTTCGTTGATATGTTGGATTTGCAAGTCGCGTGTGCTGCAATTTAATTTAATATTAAAAAAAAAACACTGAGCGAATTAGGAGAAGTAACGACCAGCAAAGTCCACGCACCTCTTTCCATGTTGCACGATTTGCCCGCGCTCGTGTTTTTGCTCGATGAAATGTTACACAAGTTGCTTGTTTCTTAGCAAAATCAAGTTTTAACAAAGTGTCAAGCGGCTCGATGTCTTGTTGCAAATGCAAGCTCTAGCTAGTCTGTCCTCACCTTTTGAACATCATTGAGTGGGTGTTGCTGATACCGTGGTGGGCGTTCCTCACCTGTTGCCATGACAACAAATGTCGACTTAAGTTCAAAAATGGACTAAGTCGGCGTTCTGGAATATGGGTGTTAGTGTCGTAAAAATGTTCCAAACGAGCTAAAACAATGTTTCTACAATGTACGTTAAGCTTTAATTGTACTGCTTCTTAAAATAAAACGGTGTTTCTTTTGAGGTACATAATTTTTGTGTTCCAAGCTATTTTTGGAGAAATTGTGCAGCTTAAAGATTTAAATCTTTGGTGCCGCCATTTTCCTCAAAGATGTCACTTGAACAGGCCTAACGCACCAAAATAAAAGGGCATGTTTTTTATGTACAACATTAGTTTTAGTATATGCGAAACCTGAAACACGTGTCTAGTATTTTTATGTTAAGAATCTATATACAAAATTTCAAAACTGTTTCATGAAAAATCACAAAGTTATAAGCTTGTTCTGTTACCTGGTTGTCCGGTCAAAAACGTGGTCACCACGCAGCGCGCCCGCGCACGCGCCTCCAGCGTCGTCTTGAGCTCATTGATATTAATAATTTGACTGTAGGTACCTAAATGATTGCGATAGGTACTTAATGTCGCTCGGTATCCAACTTGTAACATTGTTTAAATATTTTTGGGACAAAACATAACATGGGTTAAAAATTATTGGAATCGATTCAGTTACTTATTCTGAACAAACTATACTCAGATTTCGCATATACTCGTACTAAAAGTAAACTTGTATATAGGTATTAAATGGGCCTAATCTTGACCTTGTTACATATTTATTTCTTCACAAACGAAAGAAGTGTGTGCCACTTAGAATTTAATCCTTTCTCAGGGCAATTACACTCTCAACATTGTAATTAGCAAGTAACAGCCTAATAACGGCACAAGTACCCCATTTCGCGAATACGGCTCTCTACAATATTCTCCTTAAAAGTATAAAATTTCCCCAGACAGAGATTACTTCTATATGAATTTTATTTCCCAAACAAATTTGAACTTTAGCTCACGAAGTTTAGGGTTGAATATTGAGGTGTCTTCAAGTAACGTGACTCTGTTTAATTCGTTTCGGGTACCCTAATATTTGGTTAGGCAATATAAGGAAACGTTCTTTCAATTTCATGACTGCATTGCAGTTTCGACGATGCAGAAGTTTACGAAGATATTTTAATTCTAACCATCTTGTAATGTGCTGGAAATGTGCACGTTCGTGATTCAAGTAAGAAGTAAGTATGTTTAAGAAGATTGCATGATAGCTTAACGATGTAACAGTCTGGAGAGATTTTTGTTCCAGAATGTTACATAAGGTTATATTTTTTTTTGTGTGCAATAAAGAATAAAGAAGAATAAAGAAGGTTTCATACACAATACAAGTAAATGAAACTAAAGTGTCTGTTTGTAATTTCAAAATAACAGCTTATTACTGAATGTGTATGAAAGTATATACAGTACTTTTATCAAAAAAAAACTTTATTATAAATTTTTGTCACTCTCTGTTTGTTCCGGCTAATCTCCGAAACGGCTGGACCGATTTTGACGAGACTTTCACTAGCAGAGGCTGCAGCTGATCTTATAAGGAGTAATTTGGCAAATTTTATTTTATGAAAAGGATTAAGGTTTCGAGCAAAAAATTTAAACCCATTAAATTGTTAACAAAATTCCATTCAAATAGGGAAGTAATAATTTTATAATCATTTCATTTTTCATCATTTATCAAATCTAAAGCTGAGTTGATTTTTTTTTTTTCGTTCTCGCCTTTTAACCGTCACGCTGTCATGTACTCCTTTTTTTTCATATCATTCCTCACATATTCCATCGTTCTTTTCTTCGGTCTTCCAAAGTCAGTGATTTTATTTAATGACTGAAAATCAACCAATCATCTCGTTAAGTGACTCAATTAATATCAACCTAGTTATTTACCTCAGGACATTCAGACATTGTCAGTCTAAAGTCAGTTCTCCTCGAGTACTCGTTCCTATTCATTCTCTCTCTAGCGAATAGTGGTATATGCTTTGTATCATTTACCTGAACGTTTATCTTTGAGAGCCGAATTTCCCTACGGTGTTGAACTGGCATTGAATGGCATGCAATTTGTGTGGAACCTGATCATCTACTTTGGAGGTGGAATTGGTTGCTACGTTTTATCTTTGAAGCAATGAGGATCTATTTTGGAAGGACTATCTTTTAATAAACTAATGATAAAATAAGACTAAAAGTAAGAAAATATAAACATCTAAAAAACGACGACAATAGGACACTTAGGCGTCAAAGTACTCCTCCGCATCGCTGTCATCTGGAAACGTGCCCAGAAGACTTTCAGCATTGCCACGCTGAATGGCAATGCTAATTCTTTGGCCAAAGAAAGAGCCAGCCCTCTGGTCACGCGAAGTGTCGACCAGTCGGCGAGAGATTTCCTTAAAAAGGAGACGCGCACTCGGGCCCCATGACCCGAGCGTTTCGACCCCAAACGGCTCAAAACTGTAATAACCAATAAGGTTACAGTATTTTTTTAGTATTTTTTTTTAAATACTAAATATTCTTGCGTTTAGTCGCAACTCGCCAGGTTTGAAGCGATGATGCGGCCTGGGGTGGAAGCACGCTGGCCTACAATAAACCGATTCAAGCGAGTTTTGAATAGATCCAGATTATAATGATCAGAGAACAGAAAAGCCGGGTAAAGAACAGTTTTAAATGTGCACCCAGTTCCTTTCCAATGAACACGGATTTGCAGGTCAGTATCAGGTTGTATGTTGATTAAAATATGATTCGCGACCACTCGCGACCGTAACAAATATGGCATAACAGAGATATAATCATTAAAATCATCAATAAAATCCTCTAAGTTCATAGATTTTAACACTGTACGCCGACGCGTACCGACGCGTACTGACGCGTTGTCAGTGTGTTGTCCTAGGCGTTTTTCGTATACAAATTCTGTGATAATAGCTTATTTCAAGTTGTTTGTTTTATTTTTGAATTGTTTTTACTATAGACACTTTTAACGTACACAACTTGCTACATTGTTCTCACATAATGTACCATCTCCACATGAATGATCTAACCAAGAGTTTGTAAAAGTATTCTGATTTAAAAAAGTGTCCATGGAGTTTCTTGCCCGTTCTTCTCCATAGAGATCTACGTTAGGGAATGGGCAACTACAGTACTTTCACAGTTTTTTATGCCTTGTGACTGGGACTGTAGCTATTGTTGTCTTTGTTTAGACAATTCAAAAGTGCCTGTAACTGGCCTAATTGAAATAAATGTTTTGATTTTGATTCAGATACTTTCTCACAATGTTAAAATCTGCGCTACGGAGTGCGGAACAGTGGGAGAATCGCGTAAGTAGTAAGTCTAAAGCACTAACACAGGTGGTAATCTTCAGCCCAGCGGAGAGGATTACCAAACGAGCCGGAATTAATTGAACTGGATGGATTCACTAATGAAAATCTACTTTAAGGATTACGTTAAGTGTTTCTGTGAATCATATATTTTACTAAGTGCTGAGTTATTTAGTACATTATGGATGAAATTGTAAAGTCCATTATAAGTTGCTTTTAATGAGAGTCCGATAAAAAAGGATAAGGTTTTGATTAAACACTGTCTTTTTGATCTAGTTGTCGCAAGCGCGACTGCTGAACATGTGGTCCTGGGTTCGATTCCCGGGTCGAGCATAGTGTTGTTGTGTTTTTTCCATTAAGAATATCTCAGTAGAGTCCCACGGAGTCTTGATTTGTGCCGAGTTGATGGCAATAGGCTCGCCTCCTATTACATAGGACTTAAACATAACTGTGCGAGATGTGAGTGTACTATTAGGTTCACCTCAGCCGAACCGTTCGGAATTGACAAGCGTGATGTTATGTTAAGTTCAAATTAAATTATGTAGCAAAACAACAAACTGTGAAGTTTTGCTACCAGCGGTCGTTGACCCCAAATAAATCATCAAATCACTTTTGTTTAATCATGTTGTTGAGGCATTGATTTCCATAACGTCTGTGGATTTCCACAAGTTATTTTAATTCGACTTTGTATACTATTTACTGCAGAATTTACTAATTTAAGATCCCTTAAAATAGATGGACAAACTTTTAGAAATCATTCAGACCACCAGAATAAGGACAATGGTAAAAAAAAAGTAAAACGCATTAGATACTTACAAGAAAAAAATCAGCTGACGAAAATACACTAAAAATGTTGATTACCTAATGATTTCAGGTCAAAATAAAATCACTTTAATCAGTGTTTTTTTGCTTGGATATCTTTGGTTAGACGTACTGAACGCTGTGTTAAAAGTCCATCTATTTTATAAGGACCTTATACAGGGTCGTGTAGTATTCATGAAAATAAGTATTATAATAGATTTTTTTAATCAAATTTCATAGTTAGCCCCATAGCAAGAGTTGATCATATTTATGAGTACTTTAGTCCCTTAAAGTATTGCCCACGTTTAACCAAACATCCTGTATAAAGGGTGTAAATAGACCCTTAACATAGTCGAAAGCCACTTGTTCTCCCCGTCTTTGCGATCATTTTTTGGTTCTAGACCATACCTGGGAACCTTCTAGTTACGGAGATATTGGGGGTCAAAGTTCCAACTTTTTCACAAGTTTTTTTTAAAATACATGTTTTTAATGTAAGATCTTTTCTTTTCACACCTCCACGACCCCCGTACTATTCAATCCATCCATCAGCACAATGCTGAGTGCTGTCCATCGAGTCGTACCGTAAAATGTGATTTTTCCCCCAAAAAAAAAAGGCGATTCCCAGCAATAATTTTTGCGTCAAGTTACTTAGTTTGATGTACAGAATGCTTGGTTGACGGCTATGTGAAGGGTCTGTTTACACCCTGTATATATTTTTCAAGGTTTAGAATCCACAAATATATTATTTTCCCTGAACAACAAGAGCTATATCTACAATAGTCATTTCAAAACCACACATTAAAACTAACATTCTTACCGACACCATTCTGTACTAACATTTAACCGAGCGTAGCGGATTACTTAACTGGCAGGTGAACCGTCCGTTACCCGTTTCGCAGACTTAACTCAATACAGGAGCTTATACAACTTCATTGCAGTGATGTTCTTTGTTTCAGGGTATGTACCACCTCTTATAGCAGTGCGAAAGAGATGGCGCTACACAGAACGTCTAGCTCCATCCCTTTTTCAACCTACTAATATTATAAATACGAAAGTTTGTAAGGAAAGATGAATGTTTGTTACTCTTTCACGCAAAAACTACTGGCCGGATTTGGATAAAATTTGGCACACAGATAGTTTGTAATCTGGATTAAGATATAGGATACTTTTTATCCCAGTAGTACAATTACCGAAGGCGAGCGAAGCCGCGGGCATAAGCTAGTAACCTATAAGGTTCCCACAGCTGGGACACAAACCTCTCTATGAGAGGAAGTGGGGCTATAATCCCCCACGCGGGCCCAGTGTGGGTTGGTATCTACCAATCACAAGTCTTCAATTTTTTGGTTCTAGGATATGCCGGTTTCCTCACGATGTTTTCATTCACCGTTTTGAGAGCAGTGGTGATGAAATAAATGACACAAAGTAATGTGCCTGACTGAGGAGGACCTAACAGGCGCTCGGGTCGATCTTCAGGTTAAACTACGCTTGCCTTGGTTGTTCCGTGGATTGGTGACCACCCATGCCTAGTTTCTGCCGTGCCGAAAGCAAGTTAAGCCCGTCCCGGCTGTCATTTGTAGATCTGACAGCCGGTCTTATCAAAGGGTTTGGCGTATTACCCAGTAATAACTGGGTTGTGGAGGTCAGATAGGCAGTCGCTTGATATAAAAAAAATGGTATTCAGCTGCAACCGGTTATACTGGACACAGACCCCAACATAGTTAGGAAAAGTCTAGGCAGATGATGAATCTGCCTGGCTCAGTCCCTCGGTCCAGGGCCGTCAACACCGTGCCGCCAACGCTCACATAGTCAAGTAAAAAAAAATAATACCCGCTAAGAAGTGATGGTAAGACCCCAGCATTACTTTAACTGTACTTGTTGAGACATTAACTTAATTGAGGTCTTGGGTTTAAGGCTAAGTTTGTGAAAGCGTTCTGTTTTGGTACAAAAGGTGTGGCTAAACTACGGTTTAACTTTAACCGTTTGTGATAATCTTGACAAGGTTTTGTGTCAAAGTTTTGGCAATTTCGTTTTAAATCTTCACATTCTGAGCTGCTTCATTAGTGTAGTGGTAGTTAACGTTTCTTCTGAGTGTGGGGTTTTGAGTTATTTCCGGGTTGATGAAGCGTTATTGAGTATTTTCACCGGGAAATTCTCAGAATAACAAACTGAATACCTACATTTTAACCTGTCTTCTTTCAGGGAGTACAGCCGTGATTTTTGTACGCATTTGTGTATAGTTAGCATAGAAAACAGCTAGCTCATTTCGATATTTCTTTGCAGGCACAGATATTGCGGTGCTGTACCTAATTGTTAGTACACATGATTTGATTGTTGTGCAAAATTGGTTTGATTCAAAAAAGGTAACTTTTTTATCGCGACTAGACTTCAACACTTCTTTTATACTAAACTAGCTTTTGCCAGCGGCTTCGCCCGCGTGGATGTCGAAAAATATCCCACCCAAACAAACATAGTTACTTACCTTCATCCCCCTTTTTAACCCTTCGAAGGTAGAATTATCAAAAACGCCGAGACACATATAAATTAATTTCCAATCGTCAGCCTAAACACAAAATTTGAAGATCCTAACTTCAAAACTGACAGACTTTCACACAAACTTCCATCCCCTATTTTACCCCTTTAGGGGTGGAATTCCGAAAAATCCTTTCTTAGTGGAAACCTTCTCTTCACAAAGAACACATCCTCCAAGTTTCATGTCTCTAGGACCAGCGGTTTGCGCTGTGTGTTGATATATCACCCAGTCAGTCAGTCAGTCAGTCATTCAGTTTACTATTTTATATATATAGATATAGCTGCGTTTGGCCGCAAGTCACCTGATGTGAAGCGATGACGCGGCCTAAGGTGCAGCACGCTTGCCTAGAAGATACTGATTCACTCGTACTTTGAATAAATCCAGATTATAATGACCAGTTATGGCTTTTTTTTTTTTTTATCGTGGTATAATCATCAAATGAGTCCTCCCACCCAGGGCAGAGTGGGAGGAACTGTCAGACTTGTACTGACTAAAATCTACGGTGTCCTTCAATAGCCCTTTATGATCCAGGGTCACGGTAATTCTATAAGTCCCGCGACCCCGGCAGGCTTAGGCCCTCTAGAGGGGCATAATGCTGACACTCTTTGAGACGCGCGTGGAACACAACGCGCCGTCGACCCGGGCATGGTCCATGGTCGACCAGTTATGGCTTCAGGGAACAGAGAAGCCGGCAGTGAATTCCACAGACTGGCTGTTAGCACAATAAATGTAGAAGAATAGCGTTTATTGGGGTTCGTGGAACTTCAACCATCAACTTTCTTTTTTCTCCCTTGAAAATTTCCCTGAATTATAATCATCCTTAAAAAAACAACCGTCAAAACCAAAAAGGAAAGACGATAACTAACACAATCACAATCTATGTATCACAATGCTGTCCTATTTGACCCAAAGGTTGACTGGTAGAGAATGCCTTGTGGCATTAAGTCCGCCTATGTACCACTCTTGTACATGAAGTTTAAATAAATAACTCTATTTCCGAAGCGAACGAAAATTTTAGAAAATGGTTGAACAAAAGCTAGTTGAAAGTACAAAAGCAAGTAGTATAACGTTATTCGAATAGTTTACACATTCCATTAGCGTTTCCAACGGGGCGACAATCCTGTTATAAAGTTAAAATGTACAAGTAGAACCTTCTAGAATATTCGCACCAAATGATGTTTTAGCACGTTGCTCAGTATTTTTTTAACCGACTTTCTTCAAAAAGGAGGGGGTTCTCATTTTCATCGCGTTATGGTGCCTTACAAGTCAGCAGCATATTGGGTTCTGGTATTTAATTAGGCCACTAAGGAAGACATTCAATATATATTTTTTATTTTGGCCATCTTGGTAAGTTCAGCGTTTTGGCTTGGCAATGAATGTGTTAAATACGTATTTTTTCTTCTTGGGCTAATTTGATGACATGATGATCTCTAAATAACTTCTAGTTACAATGTAAAAAATAATTCATGACAATAATATGTGTGCTACAACTATTATTATTATTATAAGCCTATATTGTCCCACTGCAGGGCAAAGGCCTCCCTTCCCTCCTTCCACATTTCGCGGTCTAGTGCGATTGTAGGCCAATCCTTTGCGAAATAGTCCAGCTCACCCAGCCATCTCCGTCTGGGCCTGCCACGTTGTCGTTTCCTGCTGTTAGGTATCCACTGATTGGTAATTTTTGCCCATTGCTCTTCCGACATGCGGCAGACGTGACCAGCCCAGTTCCACTTCAACCTAGCAGCTGTAAGGCCAGCATCAGCTATTTGAGTTTTGGAGCGAAGTATGGAGTTTCTGATGCGGTCCGTAAGTTTGACACCCAGTATACTTCGCTCCATAGCTCGTTGGCAGACCCCAAGTGCGGACTTCTGACGTTTTGTATGCGACCACGTTTGCGCTCCATAGGTGAGTGCTACAACTAAAAAGGGTAAATCCAAGGGACAAAAAAGTCAATGAAACAAACAAAGTCACCGACTTCCGAAAGTAAAGTTATTTTAGACTTTTTTTGTTTTTTTGGAAGTCGGTTTTTTTTTTGCAGAAAGTTTTTTTCTTTCTTAGTAGCTATAAGTGTCTAAACACACTATGCCGAAGTTACGCAACCGAAGTTCGGCGGCTGATTTTACGTTCCGACGTATTCGGCTGATATGACACACCATAAGTGCCGAACTTACGCGGCAGAAATTCAGTTTTCAACTTTGTGTGTGTATTGTGTCTGGAGCGCTGTCGTGGCGTCGTGTCGTGTTATCTACACAGTTGGACAGACAGACGCAAAACAAAGCCGCCCCCGGATCTTCGTCGGTAATCGAACCGAACTACGGTCGCGTAGTGTGCTCACAAAATAAGTTGCCGCTGAACTTACGCCCGACCGAAGTTAGGCTGTACGCTATGACGCGACGTAATTTCGGTATAGTGTGTCGTCAGTAATTCAAATAGCATTGCAGGCGTAATTGTGCTGAACTTCGGTCGCGTAACTTTGGCATAGTGTGTTTAGACACTAAGGAGAGTATTTTAAACAGATATTGTGTGTGAATTTTAACTTTAAAATTCCTATACATTTTCGTACGGGCTTAATTAAATACGTAGGTACTCATGTTTGTGGGACTCCCCCTTTAGTCTAGTGGTCGCAAACGCAACTGCTGAGCATGAGGTCCTGGATTCGATTCTCAAGTTGGCCAGTGTTATTGGGTTCTTCCATCAGGAATTTCTCATTAGCTGTCACGGAGTCTGGATTTGAGCCCGTTTGATGGCAATAGGCTCGGCTCCTGATTGTTTCTATTTGGAGTTTTAAATTAAGAATTTTTGACGGCACGGTTGGCGCAGTGGCTGAGCGATCTGCTGCTGCGCTGCGTGTCGCGGGATCGATCCCCGCACGGAACAAATATTTGTATGATCTACAGGTAGTTGTTCCGGGTCTGGCTGTTTGTGTATGTGAGTTTAAATGTTTGTAAACGCACCCACGATACAGGAGAAATTCCTAGTGTGGGGCAATGTTTTTTTAAAAAAAAAAAAATTAAAAACATTTCATCATTCCGTTAGACCTGTCCCACTTCCAAGTTGTACCAATACTCTTAAGATATTTTGCTTTGAAGGTAAGTGGAAGATAAGCAAAGTGCGGTGCTAGTGTTAAAGTGCCACTGATGGTCATGTCCCAGTTGATATAACTATTGGTCAATCTCAGGGACGCCCTTAAAAAATTCTCGTTCGTTTTTACAAGTACCTATTGGTGTTTAAACCCACAAATATGACATTACACCTGTAATCCCTGAAGTGTTAGGCAGAGGTGTACCCATTAGTACACCATCATATCGTCAGTTATGTTAAAGTCCCATGTAATTTCTCGCTATATGGGGCGAGCCTATTGCCATAAGCCGGGCACAAATCCAAACTCCGTGGCTGCTACTGAGAAATTCCAGATGAAAAAACCCAATAACACTTTGCCCGACCTGGGAATCAAACTCAAGACCTCATGTTTAGCAGCCGCGCTTGCGTCCACTAGGTCAACGAGTCAGTCAGCAAATCTAACCAACCAAACATTATAGTCACTTATAATGTTTGGTTGGAATGTTTGTTAGGTTAGTTTTGGTCATCATCATCATCATCAGCCTATAGCAGTCCACTGCTGGACATAGGCCTCCTCAATCGCACGCCATTCAAGCCGATTTTCAGCAACTCTCATCCAGTTGCTACCAGCCACCCTGCGAAGATCGTCACTTCACCGAGCCTGAGGGCGTCACACCTTACGTTTAGCGATTCGCGGTCTCCACTCAAGAACACGTCTACCCCAACGGTCATCGGTTCTACGGCTAATATGACCGGCCCAAAGCCCAGGCTCAAAACACCTTAAAACCCTGGAATATGCAAATCTTATCTAGGACCTCACGCTTAGCATCACCTTACGACTATTAGGTCATTGATAGTATCATTTTTGTACCTTGGGGGGTATGAAGAACAGGGTGTAAAGTTCTTCATCCCCCATACAAAAGGGAGGATCCTCTGACCAGACGGGTGTTATGTATGATGGGCTACTACCCGACAGTTGTTGTCGGGTAGTAGCCCATTGATTTAGGTGTATTTCGATGTTTTGTTCATCGTCTGTGTCATAGATATAGTACTCTTTGTAGTGCCGCTACATTATTATTATTGTATTATTATAGCAAGTCCACATTGTCCCACTGCTGGGCAAAGGCCTCCCTCCATTCCTTCCTAAGGTCACGCTTCTGTGCTACTTCTTTCCAATTCTCAAGGAAGACACCCAGTTCGTCCTGACATATCCTTCGTGGTCTGCCGCGACCCCGTGTCACTGTTTCAAGGCACCAATCCTGATCTTTACGGGTCCACAGTTCGTTCGGCATGCGACAGACATGTCCTGCCCAGCCCCATTTAAGTTGGGCAGCCTTTTGAGCCACGTCAACGATACATACCTTTTAAATTCAACTGGCCATAAGACTAAATACAATACAAAAAAGCTACCTTCAAATAATGTGACAAAATAAATAAACACAAATAGAGAATAGAAATATGTTCGCTTTTTATTTTATTTGCTCTCAAATCAGACTGTCATCAAATCGAATAAAAACGTGTATGGGACTATAATAACGTTGTTTTGTATTCTGTTCCGAAAATAAAACGGAAACAGACGTAATAAAAGCCTGCCAAGTGCGGTTTGTATCACGTATTGAAACAGTAACGTCGTATTCTTGGAAATTGAAGAAAATGGTTGTGGTAAATGCCGAAAAGGAGCAATAGGTAGAGGGTTTTATTAAAATATAAAAAATAAATTCCATAAAACAATAAATAATAGAGGGTGTAAACAGACCCTTCACATAGCCGTCAACCAAGCATTCTGTACATCGAACTAAGTAACTTTAAAAATTATTGCTGGGAATCGACTTTTTTTTTTGGGGTGAAATTCACGTTTTACGGAGGACTCGATGGAAAGGACTCAACGCGTTGTGGAGGTGTGTAAAAATCTTACATTAAAAACATGTATTTAAAAAAAACTTATGTAAAAGTTGGAACTTTGAACCTCAATATCTCCGTAACTAGAAGGTTCCCAGGTATGGTCTAGAACAAAAAAAATATCGCAAAGACGGGGAGAACAAGTTAGTGCCTTTCGGATATGTTAAGGGTCTATTTACACCCTTAAATATAATTAAATTTTATTTTTCATAATTTTTTTTTTTTATATTCAATTTTTTTCATTTTCCTATTGAGGACTAGCTTTTGTCCACGGCTTCGCTCGCGTTAATTTTGAATTAGACAATCAATTCGTGGTTGTACTCTGCTTGTATGATAATATAATTCAATCATGATTCGAAAGACACGTGGCGCCATCTACTATCGTAAGACCGTTATTGTTGTTCCTCGGGAACAGTACTTTTTTCAGGATGAAAGGTGCCCTATGTCCATTTCTGAACACCTAACAACGTATGTGCAAAATTTCAGGATGATTGGTTCAGTGGTTTAGATGTGAAAAGGTAACAAACAAACTTACTTTCGCATTATAATATTTGTAAGGCTAAGGAAGTAAGGATTTTGATGATTATGTACAGCCAATAAAATAAAAAAAAGAAATGGATATAATGCAGGCTGCTAATACTATTACATTTTAACACGTTTGTTCATTCTGTAGACAAGTTTCGTCTTACTTGTCAACTAAGTTTTACGCATGCAGGTATTGTAAAACTTAGAAAGATCATGGTTTCTTTTCAGCTCAATTTTCTTGAGTATGGAAATTCTCATGAACTCCTCCGTGATGGGATTTTTCAGACTCGTGCTGACTAAATCCTCACGGTCTTCCGCCACCGGTCACCATGTGGCGGGTATTCTTGGAACTTGTTCTCCAGCACCCCGGGGTGCTGCAGTACCTCCGCAGTTCTTCACGCTCCCTCGGCCAGGTTTTGGCCCACTCAAACATGAGAGGCGCGCGCGGAACATGGCTCGGCGCCATCTCGGGCTGTTTCTGTTCAGTTGGCAGACTGTTTTCAGCACACCTACCAATCTCTGTTGTGGTCTGTATCTATTACTATCTAATCACTCACACTTACAAACACACACGCATTTTTAGTTCTATTTTTATTTATTTTTTTGATTTTGATTTTATTTCATTAGTAGTACCTTTCCTTGTTTATTCTTTTCTTACAATAGTCCTACATGTCCTACGTTCTAAAGTTGTCAAAATCCCAATCTCGGCGAGGGGAGCCAGGATTCCATAGCACAGGGTATCCTAGTTTGGATTCCTGACTCCCACAAACCTTTGTACCTCCAATATTTGGAACACTTCTATGTTGAAACTGTACTTTGTGGTAGAAAATAAATCTTTATTTATTTTACACATATTAAATACATTTTTAAATATGCGAATATAAAACAATACAAAAAAATATTTAAAAATATAAAAAATAGTGGTCCGCCGGTATCGGGAGCAGGGTCCAACCTACCGGTGGTTAGGGCTCCAGAGACAGGATTATTATTTTATATCTACAATAATTGACTTCAGAAATTTAATTCCCACCCTAATTAAAACCAACCTTCATTCTGCTAAATTTTCAACAACGTATCAAAAAACTTTATCAATTTTCCCGAAAAAATAAATAACACGTCATCATGGCTGTGGAAGGTTGAATACGCAATCATTAATCAAGACGTATTAATGATGACGTAGTGTTTACGCAATTAATCATTATCGTGAAACACCGGGCCAGGCTGGTCTTGATGACGTCAGTAATCGATTTTAAAGGGTATGGGGCTTAGCTTTATGGTATGGGGTCAACTTTAAGGGATTTGAGGTAATAGGCAGGCTATAAGGAGAAATCTTGTAGAAGAAAGGAGATGTTTCATTTTTGTATGGGAATCCGGCCATAACCTGTACCTTTAAGAAAAGCTGGGAATCAAACCCCTGAATAGAATAAAGTATTATTTTTTACATAATATTGTATGATTTTTACGCACACATTAAAAATTAATCATGTTTGAAGTTTGTCGTGAGAGCTATGACAGCCATGACAGGTTGTGGAGATGACATTTACATAACCTAGAAATTGTTATCTTTACATAGTACATACACTCCATAAAAGTAGTAAGTAGCTATTACATTTTTAACGATGAAATCATCACACTTGCATATAATTAGTTAAAAATTATGTATAAGAGAATTATAATAATAATTAATTACAAGAACACATACTTTTCATATTTTACGTCGACGTGATATTATGTTTTTATGTGACATGATTTCAG
This sequence comes from Noctua comes, assembly GCA_963082995.1. Taxonomy (NCBI): domain Eukaryota; kingdom Metazoa; phylum Arthropoda; class Insecta; order Lepidoptera; family Noctuidae; genus Noctua; species Noctua comes. The sequence goes on from OY720268.1 coordinate 5,388,601, forward strand.
AACGAAAGCAGACTGTAAGACGCCATGTTGAATAGAATATGGCAATAATTGAAAAACAAAACTGTTACTTTTTGCGCACAGCAAATCAGGCTTAAATTCACTAAAGAATATTTTTCCTAAGTTCGTGGTATTTTTTACTCTTTTTCAATGAATGTACATCTTATGGCCGAAAATGAAACATTTCCTTTGATCCAATCTCCCAGTGAAGTCATAATTTCGCAAAATTACTCAATACTCAATCCTTTATTGCATTCCACAAATTACATAATGGCTTAGTTTAACATATCACTTTTGTACTGACAGCAATCTGATGGCTATTGCAAATAGTTTACGATTTTGTAGCGTTATCGCATGAATAATATATCGTTTGTATATTCAAATGGACCCTGATGCAGTGAGGCAGTGTCGCGGTAGGCCACGAAGAAGATGACGGGACGAACTGTACAAGTTCCGTCAGAACTGGAAGGAGGACGTACGGGTTCGCGAGAAGTGGAAGAAGTGGAGGGAGGTCTTCGCCCAGGAGTGGGGCAGAGCAGGCTGGGATAGAAAAAACAAATAAATGTCTTAGAGATAATTAACCCCATATTTTTCTGTCACTATTGGTTTCTTAGTTAATTATTTCTCGTGGCTTAATAACAGCCGCTCGGGTCGATCGTCAGGTTAAGCTGCGCTTGCCCAGGTTGGTACGTGGATGGGTGACCACCCATTACATACCGAGTTTTCTTCGTGCCTCGGAAAGCACGTTAAGTTTTTGGTCCCGTCTGTTATTTGTAGATCTTTGATGGTCGTTACAGGTAGTCAGTGGCCCGTCTAGTCTGACAACCAGTCTTACCAAGGGGTATCGTATTACCCAGTACCGACTGGGTTGTGGAGGTCAGATAGGCAGTTGCTCCATGCAAAATACAGGTATTCAGCTGCATCCGGTTAGACTGGAAGCTGACCCCACCATTGTTGGGAAAAAGGCTAGGCAGGTGATGAGTTAATTATTTCCTATTAATTTTGTAATAATCTGCCGTATACCTCAGCCCAGCGGTGGGAAAGTGTGGGGCAGATAAAAATATTTATTTGATTTTCTCTTGATGCGATATTTTTTTTGTGTATGTTGTCATACCTATAATATTTTATTTCTTCAATCGGCTGAGTGATTACGTAACACACGATGGTAATGCCTTTCATTATGACAGTTCAATAACATTCATTGCGTTATTTACGTTGCCAAGTAGACTTTTTCAAACATACGAAGCTATGGATTTGGAATTTCCTTCGGATTGCGATGAAGTGTATGTAACGCATTAAGGGTGCTTTTTTTTTCGTATGGGAAATCATCAAATAACCGTCCCCCACTCTGGGCAGAGCGGAAGGGAGTGTCAGACTTGTACTGACTAAAACCCATTCATGTTCCTTCTTCGCCCTTTGTGTTCCAGGGCCACGGTATCTCTTTCGAATAGTCCCGCAGCCCGGCTTAATATTATATATTAAGGAGCATATTGAATAAAAAGTACCTATGTATTTTCACAACACAACACAACACAAAACAGAAAATGAAGCCGTTTCTCTAATCAGTTGATCGTAAGTATTTCAATCTGTTTTTCATGGAAATCAAAACAAATTAGTGGAAGATAAATGTTTAGATAGTAATAATAAACTGTGAGTGCTTTAACCTTAAGGGCTATTAGTAAGCGACGTTCGTGATCAATCAGCCAGTTCTATTTGGAGTAAAAGTCGTATTTCTTTTCGTAGAAGTTTAAGTTAGCTTTTTTTTGAGGCGCTTGCGGGTGGTGTATGTTCTGCTCACTTTTTTTTACGTAATTTTGATGACATCATCATAACATCACGCCTGTAATCTCCGAAGGGTTAGGCGGATTTCTTCGCACCTAATTGTACCTACAGCCTCCACATTCCGCCAGTACGTAATAGGGGGTGAGCCTATTTCCATCAACCGGGCACCAATCCAGACTCCGTGATTGTTACTGAGAAATTCCTGATGGAATAACCAAAGAACATTTTGCCCGACCCGGGAATCGTACCCAGGGCTACGTGCTCAGCAGTCGCAATTGCGACCACTAGACCTATGGTGCAGTCATTTTGATTTTTAGTCGAACACGGGTTGATCACGTTGCGTTTTTGACTACATATTTAATACAGGGACTGTACAAGGCTCCCAGAATGTATCTGTATGATGAAAATGTTAATTCGCAGCAGGTCGTACCGAACTAAGTATACATATTGAGTACGTATTAAAATCCCGAAATTTCATAATAACTATGACTGAAATATCGACGTCCAAAACTACGAAATTCAAAATACCGAAAGTTTTAAATGCCGTTATATCGAAACCTAAAATACCGATGTCCAAATGCCCGAAAGGATGAAACCCCGAATGGACGAAATCCCGAATGGACGAAATACCGATGGACGAAATCCCAAAGAGCGACGTTCCCGCGATTACTCATAGACGGCACTACAACACAGTTTCAGTTTACTCCGACCAAATAGGTTAGGTTAGGTTAGAACTGTGACGACCAACTACCGGCAACTAGCGGCCGGCGAGCACTGCGTCTAAATTGAGTATATTAAAAAAAAATTGGGAGATTGAAGTGCCCTATTTTTATTACTGCGACCAATTTCGATGTAGTAAATTTTTTTTCCTTCAAAAAATTAAAGCTTTTATAATGGCTAGAATTATAACTTTTCCTTCAAAAAGTCGCAAAACAAGCAAGTGGGGAAAAATTTATTTTCCAAAAATGTTTGCCGAGTTCGTAAACTCATTTATTCCAAAACGGGCTTCGAGTCAGCATCTAACGTCAAAAATTAAAATAGAGACAAATCCCAAAGCGCCCTTCCCTCAAAAGTAAAAATAGTACCGAAGCTAGGTAATTTTATGGGTGCGGTTCCATTAGGAGCTATTAACTAGAAGCTAGGAGCTACTTTTACAGCCAAATTGGTCGAGTGGCCGCAAGCGCGACTGCTAAGCATGAGGATTTTTTCACTGACGGAAAACTTCACTATTACCAAATTCCATACGATTTATGTTTCTTAGACGTGGATGAAGCCGCGGACACTAGGCACAAACAAAATTACAACCACACAAAACAACAAAATAACACAACACAACAAAACAATCACAAACACAACACAATCACAAACAAACACAAACACACAATACAACACAACACACACACAAAACACACACAAAACACACAACACAACACAACACAACACAACACAACACACAACACACACACAAAACACACAACACAATCACAATCTAATAGTTCATAGCTCTCAATAGCACCTCGCCCTTATTGAAAACTTTTCTAGCGACCAACCTCAGCGTACAGTTCCCTTCAAACAAAAGAATACAGTATCAATTTTATATTTTCCGTAGTTTACCAAAAATCCTTGACACGGATACGGGGGAGTGAACACTAGTGCATACCTACCTAGTCACTACAGTGTATGGAACCGTCTGGAGAGCTTTTATATCGTGAGATGTATTCAGCTAAGTGATAAGATGCACTGTACACTGGCGTTCACTGAAAGATTCACACTGATATGACTCGTTTTCATATTCGTGAATATTCTCATTCATTTTGGAGGATGGAGTGAGATTTTCGTTTGGAGATGATTTTTAGAGGGTATTTCGGGGTTTTGCTTTGCTTCGAAAATGAAAAGTGATATTTTAGGTAGCGTTAATCTAAAACTCGTGTTCTCGTGTGTCTCGTGTTTTAATATCAGGAGCTCAGAATAATTGATAATCACGAAAAATATCCCGTAAGTGACAGTGTAAGTTTAGTGTAAATCTCTAGCTGAGTTTACAAAAATACCATACTTTACTTTGTCAAAATTCGAAATTAAGTTACTGATAATAATCAGTTTATTAGGTCACATTGATTATTTTCATTGTTAACTATGCATAATGGACTATTTAGTAAATTATCTGTACGATGAGCAGTGGTGGCACAGTGGTCGCGGCGACTTACGGCCAGTAGGTCGTGGGTTCGAACCCAGGCAGACGCATTACTTTGTGTAAATTATTTTCATCACCACTGCTCTCAAAACATATCACGTCCAAGGCTTATCCTAGAACTAAAAAATTCGAAGACATGTGACATTTACCAAATAAAATATTTCGACTTGGCACACGAGGTGGTCGGCTGTGAAATGTAAACTCGGCTATCATTGTGCTGATTGTTGTAACGGCCAATGGCTTGATGGCCAAGAGCCTCGACGAACAACTTTCGAGGCTCTCCTTAGGCGGTTGGATCAAGGCCCTGATTCAGAAGGCAGAACTCCTCGATACGGCCCGCATTATGAAGAGGTTCCTGTCTCTGGAGTCCCAACGACTGGTAGCTTGGACCGTGCCAACGGCGCGGCAGACCACTATTTTTAAATATTTTATATGAAATTTATTAAAATGTTAAAAATGAATATAAAAGATAAATAAGTAAGGGAATCATGTTAAATTCTGTGCACCCAACTGTCTTGCTCCAAAACTTCACGCTGAATTTACACAAAAATGTCTATGACCATTTTTTACAAGTTCAATTACGACTGTCTACAATGCACTTCAAAAAAGCGCAATTTTTCATTTTTTAACATAACAAAATATTGTTTTAAGATGGTGGGCCTAATTTAATGAAATACAATTTGTTTAGAATATAAGGATCCCGGGAGAAATCACTGGAGATGGGCCCTTATCTCTTTTTATTCTATTCTTATTTTGTACTAAAAAATGTGTAGAAAATTAGTCACAAATTTAATGAAGATGGATTTTGTTATTTGCTTCTGTAAAATAAATTTGAAGTTATTGTGTGTCCCAAAGTGTGAATGTTTATTCCGACTCGTAGTATTAAACGAGTTATTTTATAATTAATAAATATTTTAAAAAAATTGAAGGCTGTGGTCGTTCAGCAAGCCCAATTCGTTCAAGAGCTCAGGCACACAGGCACTCAGGCATGCACTTAACTTGGTGTTTATTTTAACAAAATGGTAAAGTAAAACATAGCAGTAAACTTTCTTAACAAAAAACAAAGTAATATGGCATCCACAAATACGCACTGCGCCGGCCCTGGCCGTAGTGGTTCAAAACCCACTAGCTGTTGCTGGCGACGTGTTTCGCGTGGGAATTTAGATGTGTGTAGTTGTGAGAATAAAAAAAAGTACATCAGAGTATAATCTATCGCTGTGCCAAAATTCATCCAGATTCGTCCAACTGTTCTGGCGTGATTGAGTAACAAACATCCATCGAAACTTTTGCATTTACATAATAATAAATAATACTATGGTATAATTATATGGTACATAGTATAGATTCCTTCTCAAATAGAGGCGTGTAGGTACAAAACCATCCGTGCCACAAATTCAGCAATCCCTAAATACATAAAATGAAATCCACCTGGCGTCTCACACGTAGGCACCGGTAGGTACTGGTTTATGTAGGTCTAGGTACATAATGTATGTGGAAAAAAATATTTTTCTCCAGTAGGTTCTTGAGTAACAGTTTCTTCTCGATCCATCAACAAGTTTGTTATTGGCTGTCAACAGTAACTGGAACGTGTACACGAGAGACACAGATGGCGCCACCCGCGGCGTAAACACGTAATTTGAGCAAACCCTTATTAGGTTAAGAAAAAGTGTATGGAAAAAGGAAGTACCTAATCAATTTACGTAGCATTAAATAACATCACGCCTGCCTGTCATTTCCCGAGGTTTTTTTTTTTCTTTATTTTTTTAAAAAGGGTTTGATCAATATGACCATGCCACCCTCATAGGGGCATTCTATGTCTATCTACGCTTATTACCTAAGTTTACAATTTTTTATAGTGTTTTGGCTGTCCTGGACAATAGGGCAGCCAAAATAATATTATACAGGTTGTAAAAAGACCCTTCACGAATCCGTCAACCAAGCATTCTGTACATCAAACTGAGTAACTTTACGCAAAAATTATTGCTAGGAAACGACTTATTTTTTTGGTGTGAAAAATCACGTTTTACGGTAGGGCTCGATGGAACGCACTCAAAGCATTGTGCTGATGGGTGGATTGAATAGTACGGGGGTCGTGGAGGTGTTCAAAGTAAAAATCTTACATTAAAAACACGTGTTTAAAAAAAAAGGAAGTTGGAACTTTGACCCCCAATATCTCCATAACTAGAAGGTTCCCAGGTATGGTCTAGAACAAAAAAATGATCGCAATGATGGAGAGGACAAGTGCCTTTCAGCTTCGTCAAGGGTCCTGTTAAACCCTATATTATTGTTTTCGTTTGCAAGTCATGTTTCGGCTTAATTTTTTTTTTTTCTTGTTTTTTATTATTATATTACTTTTGTTTAAAGTTTAAGCTATTACCACAGCCTTGGTCTTGGTTGAAGGCAAGTTTCATTTTGTAAGAGCTCCGTAGTTTCCACGAAACTTTGTTCAATGGCATTTTAACTTCGTGATTGAGTATACCTCTGTGACTCATTCTCAAGAAAACTAAGTTAGTTCTAAAAGTTTATATTAATGGCCTCATAATAATTATGTTTAAATTATTTTTGATGTCCTACAGGCACTTCCAGGTCAACTAAAGAATTGTGTAGTTACAAAGTTTTTCAAGCAAAAATTCAAAATTTTGTTAAGCAAAAATATAATTGTAGTACTTTGAAACTTTAAAATGTTTAAAATTATGCCAAGGAGCTCTGCATTCTTTGATGTTTTACCAAAGTAATATTCTTTCGCGAAAATTTGAGGTTATTAGAATACCTGATTTAAACAGTGAGACTTTTATAAATTTACATGTGCGTCTCCATTTGATTGTGATGCTCAGACATACTGTCATAGGACAATTATAATAGCAAGTATCCATCAAAATCATAATGTTTTATTTCACAAAAGCCTCCTTTTCTTGTCGTTTTATAAGTACAACCTCGCGAAAACTTGCACGGTTCGGGTTGGTCGTTTCCTATGGAGAAGAGCCGGCAAGAACATCCATTTTAAATTACCACTTTTAAAATGATTTATTTTTACAATATTAAGCCAAGCATGTTACATACGGGGTGGTAGGGACACCGATGCGAAAACGGTTACCACGTATTCAGTACATCATTCTAAGCCCCACCCACATATAATTTTTTAACGATTTTTAAAAAAAATCTGTGAAAAAATGACTGAATAAGTGGTAACCGTTTTCACGTCGGTGTCCCTTCCACCCTATACAGGGTGGAGACGACAATGCGACAATAAATTAAACTGTATGTAACTCATGACGTTCCCAGTCTGCATACAAAAATTCAATCGAAAATTACTGGATATTTTCGATTGAATTTTGTATGCAGTTTATTCACAGGACGTTATTTTTCATTTTTAGCATTTTCTACATAGTGTAGATAATAAACCACCAACAGGTTAACGAATCCCGCATCGGTATAAACGTTTGTACTTAAGTATGGGGGGACAGCGTAGGCCCGACAATAAGTCGTTGCTTACTACACAAAAAATGTAGAACAAAAAAGAAAGTTAACAAGCAGCTGGGAATCTATTTATATTAATAATCTTATTCATTAATTACTCCTGCCCTGGAGTGTAAATGAGGTGCTGTTCTACAAACAATGGGACACTTAATATCATGTCCTGGGTGTCCTGTTGTTTTTTCACTGCAGGAACTGGGCTGACACAATTTAGATTGCCATCGACACGTTAAGAAGAAGAAGAACGTAATGTTCCTTTATATAAACTGTCCCAAAAGGTCTAGCGATCAGACAGTATGAAATCTTGATCAAAATAAAGGTTAATTTGTCTGCTATGTTAATGTCACAGAAGATTAATTGTACCCATCTCACGGGACGGCGAAAGGGTTAAACTAATTAACGCGGATTACGTACCTACAGCGAAACTCAATTTTATTAAAATCTACTTAATCATAAGGGAGGCTGATAATTTACAAAGTACAGTCAACAAAAGACAATAACTGTCATCTAGGCATATAATTTTAGTAGTAGTAGTTCATCGTAGTTTATTCCCACAAAACGGCATGGAAGTGACAAACACCAAGGAGTCGAGAATGCGCATCTTCGACGGAGACAAAACAAAGAAACAAAAAAATAAAAAAAAAATAGAAAAATACAAAGAAATTTAACTTAGTATAACAGGGCTATTAGCTCGTGGCGAAATTATAACAGTCGCTCGAGTAAACCGTTCTTAGGTTGATCTGTGGATGGGTAACAACCCATTACATTCCGAATTTCCTCCGTGCATCGAAAAGCACGTTAAGCCGTTGGTCCCGGCAGTCATTGGTAGATCTTTGACAGTCGTTACAGGTAGTCAGGGTCCCGAAAGTCTGATAACCAGTCTTACCAAGGGGTGTCCTATTACTCAGTACTTACTGGGTTGTGAAGGTCAGATAGGCAGTCGCTCCTATGTAAAATATTGGTATTCAGCTCTATCCGGTTAGACTGGAAGCCGACCCCGACATAATTGGGAAAAGGCTATGCAGATGATGATGGAGGGGTTATTAGAAAAAATGTGATTAAATGTGTCAGTGAGGTTATCATAGTAATATGTGATTTTTTTTCAAATTTCACACGTTACACTTACAATGACAGCACCAGTCACCACCAGCACTAGTCCACCAGTGACACCAGTCGGTTATAGCAGATTACGATTTTATTCGCGCTGTTCCGTTTAGCGAAGTATTTATTCAATAGGCCTTGTTTATAATACATTTGGCGCGTGTATCTCGATGTTTTTACCAGTGAAACGGTGAGTATTTCTTGCCTGCATACCAAATCGTTTTCTTCACTGTAAAGAAAAAAAAACTAAAAGCAATAGATTTTTCTTTTGAGATCTCAGATGAAGCCTGTTTTTTAAACGGCGGATCATATTACACCTTTCAGACCGAAACAATAAACAACATCGCTTAACTTCAACTATTTCAACTTAAAATTAAATATTATTGTTAAAAAAAACACGGTTTATAATGACATTGCGCGGCTGGGAGCTTGATTCAGAAAGCAGTACTCCTGGACACGGCACGCATAGTGAGGCGGTTCCTCTCTCTGGAGCCCTGACCACCGGCAGCCTGGACCTTGTTCCTGATGTCGATGGGCCATCTATGTTTTATATATATATATATTTTTTTATATTTAAAAATGTATAAAATAAGAGATATGATGAATAAAGACGTTAAGTATGTTTTTTTATGTAAAACAATAAATGTTTTCATACATTTTTTTTAAATTTATATCTAAAAATGTAATGAATTTGTATAAAGGAACGGTAATGTAATAATGTTATAAGGCCAGCACCAAGATTTGAATGCCACATCTATTTTTGTTTTCAGTAACTGCGTCATTTCCCAGATAACATAATATTTTGTATCCATCTTAAGAAATGTTTTTTTCAACCTCTCCTTGAGTGTTTCGCCTCAAAAGTTTACAAGTACTTAAGAGCGCCTCATAGAGCCTTAAGAAAATAATTTGACCAATGTATTCACACTTAAAGACGCACATTTTGAAAAGAAAATTTGTAAATGAACTTCAACGTTCATTCATAACTTTCGGATATCGTTGGATGTTCATTGAAACGATATTCATCTCTTTTGATACTTCCATAACACGGTATCTTTAAAATATGTTACAATATTGTGGTTTTTTCGCCTTTGAAATAAGCATACAGGTCATCTCAGCAGATTAAAGTGCTCTAAGAGGACTAGTATACACATTTTCTTGCCACAATTTTCCACTTTCATACTCTGAAAGAATTGCTCCCGTGAGCCCAGCAAAATGGGCAAAGTATGAAATTATTTAAAACCTTGGCTGGATAAGGACACTGCTTCGCGTAGTTTCTATTCGCTTATGTGCTGTTTTATGCTCCAAGGAACATCACATAACATCCACGCCGGTAATCCCTGAAGGATTATGCAAAGATGTACCCTTTTTTGAGAATAAAAACCTAACAGGCTGGCAACTTAGCGGCGATGTTCAAGGCTTTGGAGCTTGGCTTCGGCAGGGAGTCGTAGTAAATGAGCCTCTTGGCACGTTGCTCAATAGCTTGCAACATGCTGATGGAACTTGGCTGATCCATTAAATTAAAAGATATCTCGGTTAATTACAAGGAATCAAAGAAAATCCTAATCCTTACTAATATTATAAATGCGAAAGAAAGTTTGTTTGTTACCTTTTCACGACTAAACCACTGAACCGATCATCCTGAAATTTTGCATATATGTTGTCAGGTGTACAGAAACGGACATAGGGTACCTTTCATCGCTAAAAAAAGTACTGTTCCCGAGGAAAACAACAATAACGTTCTTATGATAATAATGCGCCACGTGTCTTTCGAATCATGATTGAATTCTGTTATTACAAGCAGAGTGCAAGAAGGGTGGAACCCGAATGTATTGTAAAATTCTAAATTAACACGAGCGAAGCCGCAGGCAAAAGCTAGTACCTCATAAAATCTTTTGAATTGAAGTTTTACAACCCCAATTTACGACAGATCCACCATTCATATAAAATCTCCTTACAAAAATCGAACGAACGTTGAAATTCGTTCGAAACGAATTTGAATTTCGCGTTCCGCTTTCCATATTCAAATATGGGAATCAAAGAAATGCCGGGCGCTTCGAAGATTTTGTTTCTGGAAAATTCTGTGGATGCACTTTGATTCTAAACGTTCAATTGTCTTCGACATGTTGAAAACGAAATTTTTGTGTTGCTGAGTATTTGACATTGTTTTATTTCTTCGTGCAAAAATCAGCCCTAAAGGCGCGGTCAAATCGAGGAGACTGGACATATATTTCAGTGCATGATCTACTAAAGTTCAGTGTCCGGAGTTCAGTCCACAATCGAACCGGTACGGACAAATTGTGGACGCGGCTCCGGATCGGACTCTTACCACGGCTACAGTCTTGAAAAAAGAGTTTATACAAAATTCATAGGTCATTTTTCTCTACAATATTGGCATCTATACATTATCGGTATACCGATAAGGGTATGTATACATACCCTTATATGCCTGCAGATTCGATTCCCTTAATAATGTTATATTCTATTTTCATCCGAGACACGTGTATCGATAAAATTATACCTCTTGAAACACGAGTTTCAGTAATGGTTACTAGAGAAAATGTTAAAAACATATAACATAACAAAACATCACGCCTTTAATCCTTGAAGGGTTAGGCAGAGGTTTAACTAATAGTACACCCACATTTCGCCAGTTTTGTTTTAAGTCCCATATAATAGGGGTGAGCCTTTTGCTATCAACCGGGCATAAATGCAGACTCCGTGGCAGCTAATGAGAAATTCGTGATGGGAAATCCCAATAACAATTTGCCCGACTCGGGAATCGAACCCAGGACTTCATTCTCTACCAGTCAACCTTTGGGTCAAATAGGACAGCATTGTGATAGAATACAAAAAATAAATAAGAAAATACCATTTTGTTAACATAAATTGATTTACATAAATAGGTACATACTAATACACATACATACAGATAAAATGGAATAAACTAAAATCAAACAAACAAACATAAACAAAACACACAAACACACACACACACGCAAATACAAACACACAAGCACACACATAAGAACTAAACACACACAAACTAGTAACACAAACACACACACATAAACTAATGTCTACCTATTATCTTCTTAAAAAATCACGACACATTACACCTACTATCCCCGAAGGATCGAAAAGTTCCAAGAAAAGTACAGCCACATTTTACTAGTAATGTTCAAGCCCCAGGAATAGGGAGCGCGCCTAATGCCATCAACTGGGCACAAATCCAGTCTCCGTGGCTGCGAATAATAAATTCCTGTTGTAAAAAACACAACAACATTTGTCCAACTTGAAAATCGAACCCGAGACCTCATGCGTAGCAGCAATTTGCGCTTCACGACCTCTAAACGAGTCGGGTCTTTACAAAATTAAGAAACTCAAAAATGACAATACCAAATCACAATTACCGAGATTTCGTTTGACAGACATACTTACAAAAGTTCCTTTTCATTGTGAATACCAGGAAAAGGTTTCCACGCATAGAGGGTTAAGGACGGAATCAACTGAAGTCTTTTCAACACTTACTGTTGCTGATATTTAGTGTAAGTTATAAGATTTGGAGGAAAACAAGCTTATATTATGTAAAAAAACTTTTTGAAAACAAGTTTTTATACAGGCTGTAAACAGACCCTTCACATATCCGTCAACCAAGCATTCTGTACATCAAACTAAGTCACTTCACGCAAAAATTATTGCTGGGAATCGACTTTTTTTTTTGGGGTGAAAATTCACGTTTTGCAGTAGGACTCGATGGAAAACACTCAAAGCATTGTGCTGATGGATAAATTGAATAGTACGGGGGTCGTGGAGGTGTGTAAAGTTAAAGTCTTACATCTAAAACACGTATTCAAAAAAAACTTGTGAAAAAGTTGGAACTTTGACCCCCAATATCTCCGTAACTAGAAGGTTTCCAGGTATAGTCTAGAACAAAAAATAATCGCAAAGACGGGGAGAACAAGTGCCTTTCGGATGTGTTAAGGGTCTATTTACACCCTTTATACGGGTGCATTTTATTTAATTTTTTCGAAATTTTTTATTAAATTTTTTAGTCTGTCAACCAGTCTTACTAAGGGGTATCTTATTACCCAGTACTAACTGGGTTGTGGAGATCAGATTGGTAATTGATTCATGTAAAATACTGGTATTCAGCTGCATCCGGTTAGATTGGAAGCCGACCCCAACGTAGTTGGGAAAAGGCTTGGCAGATGATGTCATTGGAAAATTTTTAGGGGAAAAATTATGCTGATCCATGCGTCATGTTTGTGAACGAGCGCCGATAGTAGGGACCTTTCAGCTCCACAATGAAAACTGTTTCAAACACAAATAAAGTACAAGTTTTCATTAAATTTCATACCCAGTTATGCTGCCACAAAATATCACAAACATAAATATCTCCGGAAGACGTTGCGTTGGAAGGCCTCCCACTAGGTGGACCGATGACCTGGTGAAGGTTGCAGGGATCCGCTGGATGCGAGTCGCACGGGACCGGTCAATGTGGCGACACTTGGGGGAGGCCTATGTCCAGCAGTGGACGTCTTTCGGCTGAAATGATGATGATGATATCTCCACCAATAAAGAAAACTTTAAGGTCAGCAAAACATGTTTACACATCGCTAAAATCTTACGATTTGTACCACAAAAGGTTCCCCCAAGCTCCAAGGCGACCATTCAAAAGACAGAATAGTAGAAGCCGACTTTTTTGGAGGCTCACTGTCTTGTTACATTGCAAAGGAGACGTCTTGTTTGTTATCTATTTCTATTATCTTGACTCGTGTTTTCTATCAAAGGGTAGGAAGTACTCGTGTTCATTTGTTTTCTTTGTGTTTTGACACAAATTTTCAAAATAAACAAGGTGTAAACGGACTCTTTACGAAGACGTCAACCAAGCGTTTTGTGCATCAAACTAAGTAACTCGACGCAAAAGTTATTGCTGGAAAAGGATTTTTTTTTTTGGGGTGAAAAATCACGTTTTACGGTAGGACTCAATGTGACGCACTCAAAACATTGTGGTGATGGATGCATTGAACAGTAAGGGGGTCGCTAAGGGGGGAGGTATTTAAAGTAAATTTATAGCATTAAAAACTTGTTTTAAGCTTTCACGGTTTACAACTAAACTTATACTGTCACTTACGGGATATCTTCCGTGATTGTTCATTATTTTGAGCTCCCGATATTTCGGTGCTGTTGCAAGCGCCATGATCGCGGGTTGACTGGAGAATGCGCGTGGATGGAAAATAAATTATTAAGAGCACACAAATCTATCTACCCTCTTTCTTTGTCTTTTGCTACGCGCACTACTGGAACAGCGCCGAAATATCGGGAGCTCAAAATAATGAACAATCACGGAAGATATCCCGTAAGTGACAGTATAAGTTTAAAAACTTGTATTTAAAAAAACTTTTTAAAAATTGGAACTTTGACCCCCAATAACCGTAACTATAGACCGACTTTTTTAATGAGCCTCGCGAAGGTATCAATTTAAATGGAATATTCTGAAGTTGATCACGTATTGGTTCAATTAGTATTGTAATACCTACGTGGAGTATGGTTATTTTAAAGCAAAAAACCTGTGGGACATTGTTAGGACTTTGTAAACACTTAATGTGCCTTTGATGGGGCAGGGCGGAGTACTCATTAAAGCGGTCGGTCCATAAAAGGTTCCCAGGTATGGTCTGGAACAAAAAAAATATCGCAATGACGAGAAGAACAAGTGCTTTTTGGCTTCGTTTAGGGTACTTTTACACCCATTACAGTTGAAAGTGAGTGTGCAGTCAGTATCCTGTATGACCTGACCCATCTTGTAGTTTACAAAATGGGTCAAGTATTGCAAGTGTCCAAAGCAAACCACATCCAAATTCTTTCCATGAAGCGACTGCTCTATCTGACTTCTACAAACCACTTGCTGGGTAACGCTATACACTGTAACAAGAGTGCCCGTCAGCCTTTAGGTCTTCTAAGTACCCTTTGATGGTTGTCATCATTATCTTCTGCCTTTTACCAACTGTGTTGGGGTCGGCTTCCAGTCTAACCGGTTGCAGTTGAATACCAGTATTTTACTTGGACCGACTGAATATCTGACCTCCAAAACCCAGATAGTACTGGGTAATACGATACCCCTTGGTAAGACTGGTTGCCAGACTTTCGGGCCAATGACTACCTGTAACGACTGTCAATGATCTGCAAATGAGGTTGTATAATAGGGATGTTTCCTGAAAAAATCTAATTAGTCTATCAGATAGATTTCCAAAAAATATTGGACAATATTGGGTATTTTTTCTTTTTTCACGAACACTAAAAATGAAGACGATACAGTGCGTCGAAAACTCGTGTGACGTCATACTTGCGAGTAAAGTGTACTGACTTTTTACCGAAAAGTGATGTCACACTCATGATCTTTGATGCGTTTTATCTTTGTCAATTTTTATTGATTTGATAAAACAAAAAATACGTATCCAATATTTTTCGATAATCTAACTGACGGACTAAATAGAATCATATTTTTTTTACACAGAAAACATCCCAATTATAATGGCTGGTCACTAATCCACTAGCTGACCTCGATAAGCGTCGCATAACCTTCAATCGACCCATACAACTTATTTTACTTCCCCTTACCCCCCAGTTCTCTCAGTCAACACATTTAAGCAACAAAAATAAAAGTTTTTTGTAAACAACAACACTAAAATTGTTCAGTTTGTTTTCACAATGAAAACACGCAGTAAATGCTTGTTCCAGTTCACGGCTTCCTAGAAAGAGACCGCCGGAGGACAAAGCTCGTGTTTATTGATAGTCTTGTGTCTATTCTAATGTTTTATTAAGTTCTAATGTAATTCCAAGAGATGATTGAACTTGAACTTATGAATATAGTGGGTGTTGCTCATTCTATTTTACGAGCCGAAATACGCAAAAGTTATTGCTGGGAAAATATATTTTTTTGGGGGTGAAAAATGACGTTTTACGGTAGGACTCAATGTGACGCACTCTAAACATTGTGATGATGGATGCATTGAACAGTAAGGGGGTCGCTAAGGGGGGAGGTATTTAAAGTAAAATAGCATTAAAAACTTGGAACTTTGACCCCCAATACCACCGACCCCAATAACTATAGACCGACTGCTTTAATGAGTTCTCGCGAAGGTATCAATTTAAATGGAATATTCTGAAGTTGATCACGTATTGGTTCAATTAGTATTGTAATACCTACGTGGAGTATGGTTATTTTAAAGCAAATAACCTGTGGGATATTGTTAGGACTTTGTGAACACTTAATGTGCCTTTGATGGGGCAGGGCGGAGTACTCATTAAAGCGGTCGGTCCATAAAAGGTTCCCAGGTATGGTCTGGAACAAAAAAAAATATCGCAATGACGAGGACAACAACTGCTTTTTGGCTTCGTTTAGGGTACTTTTACACCCATTACAGTTGAAAGTGAGTGTACAGTCAATATTTTGTATGGTCTGACCCATCTTGTAGTTTACAAAATGGGTCAAGTATTGCTGGGCAAGTGTCCAAAGCACACCACATCCAAATTCTTTCCATGAAGCGACTGCTCTATCTGACTTCTACAAACCACTTGCTGGGTAACGCTATACACTGTAACAAGAGTGCCCGTCAGCCTTTAGGTCTTCTAAGTACCCTTTGATGGTTGTCATCATTATCTTCTGCCTTTTACCAACTGTTAATACGATACCCCTTGGTAAGGCTGGTTGCCAGACTTTCGGGCCACTGACTACCTGTAACGACTGTCAATGATCTGCAAATGAGGTTGAATAATAGGGATGTTTCCTGAAAAAATCTAATTAGTCTATCAGATAGATTTCCAAAAAATATTGGACAATATTGGGTATTTTATCTTTTTTCACGAACACTAAAAATGAAGACGAAACAGTGCGTCGAAAACTCGTGTGACGTCATACTTGCAAGTAAAGTGTACTGACTTTTTA
The DNA here is from genome assembly GCA_963082995.1 of Noctua comes. Lineage (NCBI taxonomy): Eukaryota > Metazoa > Arthropoda > Insecta > Lepidoptera > Noctuidae > Noctua > Noctua comes. The sequence goes on from OY720268.1 coordinate 5,405,091, forward strand.
CCGTAAAGTGATGCCACACTCATGATCTTTGATGCGTTTTATCTTCGTCAATTTTTATTGATTTGATAAAACAAAAAATACGTATCCAATATTTTTCGATAATCTAACTGACGGACTAAATAGAATCATATTTTTTTTACACAGGAAACATCCCTATATTGGCTGGTCACTAATCCACTAGCTGACCTCGATAAGCGTCGCATAACCTTCAATCGACCCATACAACTTATTTTACTTCCCCTTACCCCCCAGTTCTCTCAGTCAACACATTTAAGCAACAAAAATAAAAGTTTTTTGTAAACAACAACACTAAAATTGTTCAGTTTGTTTTCACAATGAAAACACGGAGTAAATGCTTGTTCCAGTTCACGGTTTCCTAGATAGATACAGCCGGAGGACAAAGCTCGTGTTTATTCATAGTCTTGTGTCTAATCTGATGTTTTATTAAGTTCTAATGTAATTCCAAGAGATGATTGAACTTGAACTTAGGAATAGAGTGCTGCCGCCATAAGTAAAAAAGACGTATCTAACTTTTTTTTTTTTAATATAAAAATACTGGTAAATGCCATTTTTTTTTACTGATTTCGAAAATGTATGTAACTCAATTTTGAAAAAAATGTTAGATACGTCTTTTTTACTTATGGCGGCAGAGTGGATGTTGCTTATTCTATTTTAGTTAACAGTCAAATGCCATTTACTCGTCTGAACTGCTGAGATGCAGTGATAGCGTAGTGGTGTGACTGTCGAACTGCAAAATCATAGGTCTCGAGTTCGAACCCAAGACACGCATCTCTGATTTTTCGGATTCATGGGCGTATTGTATAATTATCACTTTCTTCGGTGAAGGAAAACATCGTGGGGAAACAAAACCACCATGCCTGAGAGATATTTTTCGACGGCATGTAAAGCCAAGTCAGAGGTCCATGGGCGGCTTAAATGTCTGACACCTGGTTAGGCACTCATCTGCCTAGCCTTTTCCCAACTATATTGGGGTCGGCTTCCAGTCTACCCGCATACAGCTGAATACCAGTATTTTACATGGAGCGACTGCCTATCTGACCTCCACAATCCAGTTAGTACTGGGTAATACGATACCCCTTGGTAAGACTGGTTGTCAGACTTTTGGGCCACTGACTACCTAAGGACTGTCAAAGATCTACAAATGACAGCCGGGACCAACGGCTGGTTAGACACTAACCACTCGAACAAGAAAACAGAGCTCTGCTGAGAGGTCTGCTGAGGAAGACTTGAAATACTCATTGTATTTCCACAACATATTTTATCAATCATAAATGAGCTTTTCGTAGCTGTTCCAGTTCCTATTATTTTTGAGTTTTCCGCTATCGTTCTCGTGTCTTTATATTGGCCTGACTTGATTCTAACTGCAAAAGACATCCCACCTTCTACCTCAAGTTTACGATTCTTGTCTATACTAATATTATAAAGAGGTAAAATTTGTTTATATGTAGGGGGTAATCTCCGGAAGTAATGAACCAATTTTAAAATTTTTTTCACTGGTAAAAAGCTACATTATTCGTGAGTGCTATAGGCTATAAATTATAAAGATATCACGCAAATTAGCCGAGCTATCAAAATTTTCGCGGACGAAGTCGCGGGCGAAGTGCTAGTATAATATAAATGCGAAACTTTAAAAACCCATTTCAATGCTAAAGAAACGAAGTGACATGCAAAGTGTTCCATGTATAAGGAACGAAGATCTTTGTGCTGCCCGACAGTCGACACATCTCACGAACAAATATTTATGTTACGAGTACAGTCTCCAACTCTTCACCTCGTCTCTTTGTTGGTCTTGTATAGAACTGTGACACAATAAGTTTTACTTTGTCTATGTTTAATATATTGTTTGGATGTTTCTTTTGGTAAGGGAAGCTGCAGATTTTTTTTGTGTTATTTTGTTTAAACAACCTTTTGTTCGCGATTTTGTTTGTGGTGTAGTGTGTAAATAGACCCTTAACGAAGCGAAAAGGCACTTATTCACCCCTGGAAACCTTCTAGTTACGGAGATATTGGGGGTCAAAGTTCCAACTTTTTCACAAGTTTTTTTTTAAATACATGCTTTTAACTTAAAATTTTTAGTCCTACCGTCAAACGTGATTTTGCACCCAAAAAAAAATCGTTTCCTAGCAATATTTTTTTTGTCCCTTCCACCTTATACAGGGTGTAAACAATCCCTTTACGAAGCCATCAACCAAGCATTCTGTACATCAAACTAAGTAACTTTACGCAAAAATGATTGCTGGGAATCGACTTTGTTTTTTGGGTTGAAAAATCACGTTTTACGGTAGGACTCGATGGAACGCACTCAAAGCATTGTGCTGATGGGTGGATTGAATAGTACGGGGGTCGTGGAGGTGTGTAAAGTACATTAAAAATAAAAATATTACATTAAAAACATGTTTAAAAAAAAAACTTGTGAAAAAGTTGGAACTTTGACCCCCAATATCTCCGTAACTAGAAGGTTTCCAGGGGTGAATAAGTAAGGTATGGTCTAAAACAAAAAAATGATCACAAAGACGGGGAGAACAAGTGCCTTTCGGCTATATTAAGGGTCTATTTACACCCTTTATATTTCATTGAATCTTCAGAGTCAAAGCTTGGTAGGTAAAAATATCTAAAACAATTCAGCCAAAAATACTCAAAGAATGCCTATACCTTATGTCTAGAAAATTTAATTTGGAGAATGTGCGCGCACAATCTGCTAAAGTAAAAAGTTGTCATGTTGAATTTTAATTACAAACTTGGCTGTCACAGTTATGTGGAATTACAAACATTGTTTTAAAGTTAAAATATTCTGAAACAGAAGAGCTTCGGTAATTATATTCTGGCTCAAGTTACACATGACAATATAAGCTCTTTCAAGTGTTAGGGAGTGCTCACACTACGTGAAGGTTTTAAGTTAGTCTTTTTGTAAGAATGAAGTTGGTACAGTCAGTGCCTTGCATCACCAAGGGGGCCTACCATGACGTCTTAAAGCAGGAGTAATTCCTGTGTGGGAAAGAAATGGCGCTAGACGACCTTTATAGCTCTGTCTCTTTCCCACACTGGAATTACTCCTGCTTTAAGACGTCATGGGAACCCCCCTGAACCTTCTTCCCCCCTTTTTCTCTATGCTAGGAGTCAGGTAACGTGGGGACTGTACAGATGGATACTGCTAGCCTGCGTCATCCCACTGCTGGGCAAAGGCCACTCCCCATGACTTCCAGTTGTTTCTATCTAAGGCCACTGTGGCCCACTGGTCGCTGGTCTTGTCCAGCTCGTCCCGCTATCTTCTACGATGTGTGCCGTGACGCCTTCTGGCTGTGTCAGTGCTCCAGAAAGTGGCTATTTTGGCCCACAGCTCATTGGGCATGCGGCAGACGTGGCCAGTCCAGTCTCACTTCAGCTAAGCGGCTTTTTGAGCAACATCAGTAATTTGCGGTTTGGAGCGCAGTGTGGTGTACAGTCACTGTAGAGACAGTTAATGAAAACCATTTTTAGTCTAAGAATAAGCACAGATACAATTTATTGTTAGACTAAAAAATATTTTCTTTTTATAGATTATTATTTCGTTTAATCAACTCAGCAGCAAAACAAGTTTGAAGTGTTTTTATTATCTCTGTGTTTTTAAATAACAAAAACGTTTTATATTTTTAATTTACAGTGTTTCTTGTATTGTATCAGCAGTGGTGGCCCAATGGTGGCGGCTCCGACCTACGAACAGTAGGTTGTGGGTTCGAAAACAGGCAGGTGCATTACTTTGTGTAATTTATTTCATCACCACTGCTCTCAAAAACGGTGAAGGAAAACATCGTGAGGAAATCGGCATGTGCTGGAACCAAAAATTTTAAGACATGTGACATCTACCAACCTACACTGGGCCCGCGTGGTGGATTATAGCCCATTCCTTCTCATAGAGAGGAAGCAGCGTGTCCCAGCAGTGGGAACATTATTGGCTGATTATGCTTGTTTTGTGTTTAGAAATACACACACATTATAAAAGTTTTTATCTTATAAAGCTATAAGTTATTTGTTAAATTTGTTGTTATTCTAGTTACAGTATAATTTATTCAGTGAGACATAAGTTTAAGGTAAAGTTCCACCTTAATTTTTTGACAAACTAAATACAAGAAATCTGCCCAGTGTGAACTGCCACTAACTTGGCAAGACTAATCCATTCACAACGCACCTGCCGAAACAACTGTTTGCCAGAGAGCCAGACTGTACCAGAATAAGCACGTTCCTGACATTTTTGTACTATAAGCAATGTTTTATTGCTACTTAAAATATTTGTTACAGCAAAAGGTTCATCGCTTCATTCGGATATAACCTTTATTTCAGAGACCTGAAGAAATAAAGAGAAGGCGTATAATTATCTTTCATTTAAATACTTTTTTTATTTATGTCATATGAGTACCGTCAATGAAATAAATAAATTGACATCCAGAGTCAGTCCAGAGTCCTCGTAGCAATTTCATACAATAATAATTGTTAAATAATGACAGTTGAGATTTGAATATACGGATAAATTGGGACTCAATCATCATCATTCGCCTGCCCTTATACTGCTCATTTGTGATCGATGCACATATTTTTTTCTTTACCTATCGTCATCATTATGGTAGAGACTGACTACTTAGCGATTACTTTCCCTGGATTTAAAAAGGGTAGGTAAGCCTCTGTAGTGTTTTTGACGGTTACTAAGAAATCTTTATTATTTTCCTTTATTTATTTTCTATACATATAATTTACATTTTTTAAATATTTTTATACAAAGTAATCTAAAAAAAACATTTAAAAATATAAAAAATAGTAGCCCACTGGCATCGGGAACAGGGTCCAAGCTACCGGTGATCAGGGTTCTTGAGAGAGGAACCTCCTAACGATACGCGCCGTGTCCAGAAGTACTGCTTTCTGAATCAAGCCCTTGATCCAGCTGCCAAGCGAGAGCCTCCTCAGATGTTGCTAGAGGCTATTGGCTATTAAGCCATTGGCCGACACGACTATCGGCACAATTATAGCATTTATGAACTCGCATTTTATTTTAATTTAGGTACGTGATTACGACATTGTATAATCATGCTAACTTTTTATTTTTACTCTACTTTATTGCACTATGGAATTAATAGTTTTACTTGAGACCACTTAGCTTTTTATGTTGCATTAATATAATATGGCATAATTATTATAAATGAAGGTAGTGAAGTAACAAGAAACGTGGTCATAATTGTTTAAAGTCATGCATTGTATTTATGTGAAGTGTTAGGAGTAATTGCAAGCTAGTTCATAATATATTTCATTTGTAGAATACTTTTATAGTTATCTCAAGTAACAATATTGCTATCTGAAGAAAAACACCATCTTAAAATGTTAAAAATAAGGAATAAATGGATGTTAATAAATCTTGATACTTAGATAAAATCAGCACCGAAGTAAGCTTTTAAAAAAATCTTGTTCAGGTATAGGGTATTTTAAATATGTAACTTACTGTCTTGCTAGCAAGCTATTTCAAACATGTCATTTACTTAACATGGACAAACATTAATATAAATACAAGTAATATGTATTTCACCTCTTCCATAAAATTGAGTTTAAAAACAAAAACACTACTACAAAAACCAAACAAGTCATTCATGAAAAATGTAAAACCTGAAAACAACTTTACAAAAAACAAATTCGTTATTCAAATTACCTCCGCTTGTCCAGAACGCCAACAAAAGTTGACTCGCTGAAAACATTTAAATATTCACTTTGTTTAAAAAATGTTCACGTGCCTCTTTATGCGGGACGGCTGTGGGGGTGTCTTTGTGGTGCTTGTGTACGGATTTAACCCCCATATTGCTCGTTTTAAATAAGCACGTAAATGTTGAAGATTTGTTTGAGTTTTCTGGAAGTTTTGAAGTGGGGTAAGGGAAATTTGCTGTTTATCTTAAACACCTTCTTTAATTGTTACTGAACTCAAGTCGGCTGGAGCAGAGATCACAATCTCCGCAGATGTGGGTTCGTGGACGGCTCAGATCTCAAGTGCGTATGCGGTGTCTCCCCACAACCAAATGGCCCATCTTCGGTCCTGTGCCTCATACCCTGACACCTGCACACTTAATTAAATTTTGGCTGCATCAGCGAGCAAAGTCGGCGTAGCTGAATTTTGGGCCAAACATATTTGAGCTTTTTGTAATCGACACGCTAAAGAGAAGATTATTTGGTAACCACATTTTAATTGTTTTTAATAAAAAACATAAATTATAATTGATTTATTATTTATTAATAAAACATTTCATTGGCATTATTTACTCGAACTTGGCTAAATTGAATTGTATGAATTCAGATTATAAAAACTAATATATTTGTACACCAATTTCATTGGTAGGGCCTAGCGCTCAACTAAAATGTATGACATATGACCTTTATTGTAATACCTGTATTCACAAATAAAGATTGATTGATTGAAGGCCATAATTTGTTACGATCGCGAATCATATTTTAATCAGCATACAAATTGACCTGCACATTGCATAAAACGCACCTAAGCGCGTCCTCCTTAAACCGTCAGTCCTAAACAAGGTATTTGTAATATAAGATTTTAAACTATCATGGTCACTAACTTCCTTTATTTATTTATATACAAATTAATTACATTTTTAAATATTCTTTAGAAAAAAACAACATAAAAAAATATATAAAAAATATAAAAAATTGTAGCCCACCGGTATCGGGAACAGGGTCCAAGCTACCGGCGGTCAGGGCTCCAGAGATAGGAACCTCCTAACAATACGAGCCGTGTCCAGAAGTACCGCTTTCTGAATCAAGCCCTTGATCCTGCTACCTAACGAGAGCCTTCTCAGGTATTGGTCGAGGCTTTTGGGTTTTTTTTTACTAACTTTATTATTAATACTCGAAACGGGATATTTACCATGTTTACTGTTTTTATGAGTTCCCGATATTAAAAAACAGTAAACATGGTAAATATCCCGTTTCTAGTATTAATAATAAAGGTATTTCTATGTCATAAACAATATTTAATTTAAAATTTATTTCGAGAGAAAAGAAATTGTTTATTAAACGGAAATTACAAGATAATATTAAAACGAAGTTTTATTCATTTACAGAGATATTAAACAATAGAGACACAAATAATGAAATTTATTGTTACTTGAATATTCTTTAGAAGATTTTGTGCTGAGAGAATTTGTACAAAGAGTAACTTTTAAAAATAGATTAAAGTCATGAAATTAAATTATTTTAGCTTGACCTTTAAAACTGAATGAATTGACTTACTTTGAAAATGCGAAAACGAAAACAGTACCCACAGTTTTTATAAACCTAGGTATACACCGATATATTGTTTAATTTAGTTTATAAAATAACATCCCGCCTGTAATCATCGAAGGGTTAGGTAGAGGTGTACCCACTAGTACACCCACATTTCGCCTAGTATTTATATTTAAGTCCCATGCAAAAGGGGGCGAGGCTATTGCCATCAATAGGGCACAAATCCAGACTCCGTGGCTGCTATTGAGAAATTCCTAATGGAAAAACCCAATATCACTTTGCCCAACCCGGGAATCGAACCCCCAACCTCATGCTCAGCAGTCGCGTTTGCGACAACTCGACCAACGAGGCAGTCTAAAAAAGAAAAAATTCTATAGACCGACCTCTTTAATGAGTCCTCCGCCTTGCCCCATCAAAGGTACATTAAGCGTCCACAAAGTCCTAACAATATCCACGTAAGTACCTTTTACGATACTAATTGAACCAATACGTGATTAACCTTCAGAATATTCCATTTAAATTGATACCTTCGCGAGGACTCATTAAAGCGGTCGGTCTATAATTTAGTTTATATTTTGTACTATTTTACGTATCTATTCTTTTCCTACCTTTCTCAACTACATTTACCCACAATCCACTACATTTTCTCCCTAGGGTGAATACGCCAATAAGCGGCAACACGTCCTCAAGACACCGGACATGAGGGTGGAAAAAGGAAGCCCCTCCACGTGGCATCAGGAAATGAACCGACTTCGGAGTTAATTGAAAACGCTTGTTACTTGGAAGAATGCCAATATGTTGCGGTAGCTAGGTATGTGAGATCGAGAGGCTGTTTACTAGGCTTTCTACCTTAAAGATATATTGGTTATTCGTTGGGTTCGTGTCGGATTAAAATTGGTGCTTCTACCTTTTGTGTCGAATTTGTATACGCATACAGGGTGTGAGAAAATGCAGTAGAGAGAAAATCTTGGATTTTGATGTTAGGGAAAGAAAATCAGCCTTGTTTGTTTGGGACTCAAGGAATCGAAATCACTTTCAACTTTTAAAAGCACCACCTGAGTCACTAAATAGTATAAAACAAAGTCGCTTCCCGCTGTCTGTCTGTTCCTATGTATGCTTAGATCTTTAAAACTACGCAACGGATTTTGATGCGGTTTTGGGTAATAGGTAGATTGATTCAAGAGGAAGGTTTATATATATTGCATCCGTGCGAAGCCGGGGCGGGTCGCTAGTAATGTATAAATTGTAAGTTTGTTTTAATTACTTAATTTTAGTTTATCACCAAGCGAAACCATCGCTTATTTTATCTTAATTAATATTATGTTTTTCCTCATAGAAGTGAATAATTGTATTCTTTTTGAACGAAATACATTGTCTTAAACCGTAATCGAACTGGCAAGAATGCTAAAACATTGATTATGTGTTTTTTTGTTCACTGATAACCTTGTGGTGCCAACCAACTTACATTTACAATCGTAAATGTAAGTTGGTTATGAAAAATAATTTATATAACATCACGCCTATAATCTCCGGAGGATTAGGCAGAGGTGTACCTGATAGTACATCCACATTTCGCAAAAAAATCTGGCGAAATCATAATTATTTTACCATTATTACAGAAGCCGCTACAATACGTGAAAGTATCAAATAAAAATAAATCAAGCATCCTGTATAAGAACAGAGTTCGTTTGCAGAAACACATAATTAATTCCACAGTGTATTGGTAATGAACATCAGCGATTGTCAAACTTTTTGGCTATTGACCACAAAAATGGATCTTCTTCTTCGTCGTTTCTCACTGCTGAGGATCACTACCACATATAACTCTTCTTCAAGCCTTGCGGTCTCCTGCAGTGTGAACCGCCCGGGTCAGGCTGCTACAGAACCGTGCAAAGTTGTATTGTAAACAAAGGTTCTAAAGTTTGAGAACCTTTGAAATGCGGTAAAGGTTACAAACAATTTGAATAAATACGAAATCAATTAACCTTATACGGAACATTAATGAAGTAAAAAATAATTAAAAGCATAGCTAAATATTTGGGAAAAATTAATACCTGTCCTGAAGAAGTTATGGAGGCTAGAGGTAGCTAGTTCAAGCCACTGTCCATCAGTACCATCCAGTCTAGCCGTTTCGAAGATTAGCCGGACCAAACAGGCAGACGGATAAAATATTGAAAAAAAAAAGTTTTTTTGTTACAGGTAGCCTATATACCTTTATTTATGCATTCATTAAAAAGCTGTTATTTATTTATTTTTCTGAAATTACAGACACTTTAATTTTACGGATAAAGCTATATACAATACCTGCGTATAATCTGTGGTATGTAAATCTCAATTTACGATATGAGTGATTGTATGAAACGTTTTAATTAATGCAGTGATCAGTTAATTACAAACAAGCAGCACACGATCATTATTATTGATAGCCTTCACATTTTGACTGTTCATTTATCGGGTTATATGCTTTTGAGAGCCATTTTAAAACTATAGCAGTAATTAATGATGATGCGGTAATTTCGTTGGAAAACGAAATTATTGAAATCAAATCGTTTAAGAAATCTTTTTGGATAACTTTACTGTCGTGGTATGGGCATGTGATACGGATGAATGAGGAAAATGTCGTGTGGAAAGTTTTGAGTATGAACATGGATGGGTATAAGTAGAGGAAGACCAAAGAAACGATGGATGGACTGTGTAAAGGACGTTACGGCAAGATAGGAGATGTCTGATGAGATGACGAGTAATAGAGAAGTATGGAAGAAAAAGACATGCTGCGGCGACCCCAAATGAATTGGGATAAGGCTAATAAAATGATCATCATCATCATCATTTCAGCCGAAAGACGTCCACTGCTGGACATAGGCCTCCCCCAAGTGTCGCCACATTGACCAGTCCCGTGCGTCTCGCATCCAGCGGATCCCTGCAACCTTTACAAGGTCATCGGTCCACCTAGTGGGAGGCCTTCCAACGCAGCGTCTTCCGGTTCGCGGTCGCCACTCCAGAACTTTTCGGCCCCATCGGCCTTCCGTTCTGCGAGCAATGTGCCCTGCCCACTGTCACTTAAGTTTGGCTATTCTTCGGGCTACGTCGGTAACCTTGGTTCTCTTGCGGATCTCCTCATTTCTGATTTGATCACGCAAGGAAACACCGAGCATAGCCCTCTCCATTGCCCTTTGGGTGACTTTAAGCCTTCTGATGAGGCCCATTGTGAGCGACCACGTTTCGGTCCCGTATGTAATCACTGGTAACACGGGTCCCAATAAAATGATGGTGTTGATTATTGGATAACATTTCCCGTAGCTTCCCAAGTGAAAATCTGACCTTATCTCCTGCCTGATTTTAACATCCACAGTAATTTCCAGCACCATTTATATTTATCTTTTCATCGCCATTTAAAGTTTTGTTTACTCCGCGAAGAAGAAAGTGTGGGCAATGCAATAATAAGTTGTTTTTATTTCCAACAACAGCGGTGGCAAATATTGTGGCACTTAGAATAACCCTCCCACTCTGTTTGTGGGTGTCGCAGAGAAAATTCTTTAGTTGTCTCTGTCTTAGGCGTGAATTATACAGACACGGCGTAAGGTGAAGGCGCGGCGCAGGCGTAGAATTTACAATGAAACGAAAGAACGGCGTGCCTGCGCCGCGCCGCTTGAGTGTAATTCACGACACGTCGCCTACGTACATTTGTATGAAAACGTTTTGAAGCGGCATCATGCCTGCGCTACACCTGCGCCGCGCCTTCACCTTACGCCGCTTCTGTTTAATTCGCGCCTTATAAGCCCACGGTCGCACGAACACTTTTTAACGCGACCAAAAACGCGCAAAAATTTCTTTTCACAATCTGTCGTTTTGTCGATTCTACCGTCGACAAAACCCGTTTTTATGGTGGTCATGCAACGTGTGCTGTATTTTAAATCCAGCGTAGCGCATCTCAGACGATGTGACTTAAAAGGTGTTCGCCGCATTTGCTGATAGGGCCTGCCAGTAGTGAGGCCTGATACGAATCCGGGGTACACCCGGTGCGTGTGGCTGCAGCTGTTTCCCTGGCTCTTGGATTATGTTAGTAGTAGAAACAGAGGTTTTTTTTAAAGCTTTTTAATTTTTTTAAATAAATTTATCTTCATGTGAGTACAGACGTAACCATGGTTACCGACGTAGCCCGAAGAATAGCTAAACTAAAGTTCTGGAGTGGCGACCGCGATCCGGAAGACGCTGCGTTGGAAAGCCTCCCACTAGGTGGACCGATGACCTGGTGAAGGTTGCAGGGATCCGCTGGATGCGAGTCGCACGGGACCAGTCAATGTGGCGTCACTTGGGGGAGGCCTATGTCCAGCAGTGGACATCTTTCGGCTGAAATGATGATGATGATGAGTACCGTCGCCCCGCAAATCGCGTCACGGTGACGTCATTCAGTTGTTTTCTACGTAGTTGTTGTCGCAAAACTCTTGTCATTTGAGCTCGTAGCTCATGGCCAACGGGTCAAAGAAGTGCTCGTGCAAACACAGGCTAACGTAGGTTTACGTGGGTAGCCAACGTCTTGAATTTATTCTACGACAATTGGTTAGAATAGTATTATCCTTCTCTATTTTGGATAGAAAATAATACTTGCAAGGTAGATGTTGTTACAGGTGTATGAGTATTCGTGTTCGTAAACACTCCCACGTTACAGGAAAAACTGTAACAGAGTAGGCATGTTTTGTCAAGGGAAATGGAAAACTGGAGGTAACGTCAACGCACACTTATGAGCACTACACAGGATCAACATCGCCTCGGTTTATTTTAACTAACTGATCCCGAACTGAGGCGATACTGTTTTTTTAAAAAACGTGTAGTGTGGGGCTTTTTTTTGGGAAATCATCAAATGGCCCACTCTGGGCGGAGCGGAAGGGAGTGTCAGACTTGTACTGACTAAAACCCATCCATGTTCCTTCTTTGCTCTTTGTGTTCCAAGGCCACGGTATCTCTTTCGAACAGTCCCGCAGCCCTAACAGTCCCGCAGCCCTGTAGTGTAGGGCTACACTAGGAATTTCTCTTTGTATCGTGGGTGTGTTTACAAACGTTTAAACTCACAAACTGCCGGAACAACTACCAGTAGGCCAAACAAATATTTGTTCCGTGCGGGAATCGAACCAGCGACAGTAGACACGCAGCACAGCAACCGATCGCTCAGCTACTGCGCCAACCGTGCCGAGCCGGGTGTGTTACAGTGCATAAAAGTATTCGTTCTAGTATTGTGATTCATAATATAAAGAATGACTCGTACAGTACTCACAACTTTGTATTGAGCTTTTCTAGGGCTGTGATTTTGCAATCTAATTCTCGTACGTAATGAAGGAAGTCAGCGTTGAAAACTACGCTAGGCCGAAAAAGCTCAAGTGAGATGACTTTTTAATTTTGAAATGGCTCATGTAAATTGGTCGTTTATTTTCATTAATTTTTATACCAAAATTAGCGATGTTTCTTATTTAATTTAGAAGGTTTTAAGAAACGATTTTATCTCGTGATAAGCGCACACCATCATCTGCCTATCCTTTTCCAAACTATGCTGGGGTCGGCTTCCAGTCTAACCGGATACAGCTGAATACCAGTATTTTACATGGAGCGACTGCCTATCTGACCTCCACAACCCAGTTAGTACTAGGTAATACAATACCTCTTGGTAAGACTGGTTGACAGACTTTTTGACAAGCAGTCAAAAACGTTTGACCGACCAGGTGACCAGGATTTTGGTTATCTCGTGATAACCAAATATATTATTTATTTAAACTATGAATGGAACGTAACGGAACATTCAGGTATTACAACTTAATTATTTACATTATATACAGACTAAAAGTAAGAAAATATAAACATATAAAAAAATTAAAAAAACTCGACGACAATAGGACACTTAGGCGTCAAAGTACTCCTCCGCACCGCTGCCATCTGGAAACGTGCCCAGAAGACTTTAAACTTCATGTACATAAAAACTGGTACATAGGCGGATTTAATGCCACAAGGCACTCAATGAAAAAAAAAAAAAAAGGCATTCTCTGCCAGTCAAATTTTGGGTCGAATAGGACAGAAAGTCAATATCATGTAAGCGTTGGAAAGATGGGCAGACGATATTGTTCCCACTGCGGGAATATCCTGGATGAGGCTGACACAAGAACGTGGAGCTTGGTACAAGCAATGAGAAGCCTATGCCCAGCAGTGGGTGAAGTCTTGCTGCGGATAATGATGATGATGATGATGTAGAAGTTGTGTGTGTGTGTTGTGTCTGTGTGTGTTGTGTTGTGTGTGTTGTGTTTACTAACATAGTCTTAAGTTTTACTAACAGTTTTTGAGTCATGGATACTCGATTAAAGAGAAATTCTATTCTATTCTATTCTAAAACATTGGAGACTCGTAACTTTCTTGCTTTTGCTGCAAGTAGAGAAAGCTTGCTTTCAAACAAGAGTACAACGCATTATTTATGCGTTGTATTCTTGTGAGTTCATCATCAACATCATCATTTCAGCCAAAAGACGTCCACTGCTGGACATAGGCCTCCCCCAAGTGTCGCCACATTGACCGGTCCCGTGCGACTCGCATCCAGCGGATCCCTGCAACCTTCACCAGGTCATCGGTCCACCTAGTGGGAGGCCTTCCAACGCAACGTCTTCCGGTTCGCGGTCGCCACTCCAGAACTTAAGTTTAGTTATTCTCCGGCCCCATCGGCCATCCGTTCTGCGAGCAATGTGCCCTGCCCACTGCCACTTAAGTTTGGCTAATCTTCGGGCTACGTCGGTAACCTTGTGAGTTACTTACTAACAAATCAAACAAAACAATAACTCAATTAAAACCCCACTCCACCTTCATTACCAATTAGGGCAAACGCTCCAATGATTGGCACTAAACACTTAATTAAATAACCTTTATTATTAAACCACTTAATCACAAGAAACGAGGCGTCGATGTAGCGGAAACAATCGTGGCTAGTATCAACGTCACGTGCGAATGAAAAATAGGAGAGAGCCCGACCTTTATTGGGGCCGCTACCCGACTTACCCGAGCGAGCGATTGAAGCATTACCAGTGACGGGAATTGGTGTTTCTACCCGAATGGAGAAGACTTGAGTGAGTACTATTTTAGATGCAGATGAGTAGATTTATCAGGATTTCTACGGTGATTTGGGTCTGATTAGGTTGGAGTAAGATTTGGTAAGGAAAGAAAATATATTTCTGAACTTTTTATGTAATTAAATGTTGTGTGAAGCAGCATAAATGCTATCGTGTTCTTCATTTTAAAACGTAGAGTGAACTAAAAGGAGTTTGTATGTAATTAATAAATACATTTGGATACTTGAGAACGTGGCCAGCATATAGGTGTCAATTATTTTTTAATATTTATTTATCCATATGACGCCGTTAATCGTGGCATGAGGTCCTGGGTTCGATTCTTGGGCTGGTAAATTGTAATTTTGTTTTTCCATCAGGAATTCCTCAGTAGCAGCCACGGAGTCTGGATTTCTGCCCGGTTGATGGCAATGGGCTCACCCCCTATTACATGGGACTTAGACAAAACTGGTGAAATGTGGTTGACTATTAGGTAGACCTCTGCGTAACCCTAAGTGGATTACAAGCGTGATGTTATTTGGAACAGTCAGTAACAGAAACCAACTAAAACACATGATTAATAACCTCCACCATCTTTCTTTCATACATTTAACATGAGAATACGAATATTTGTTCGTATAATTCTCAAAACATATCATAAGTATCAAAGTAAGTGCTTACTCGGGAGTTCAGCCAATGAACGAACAACTTTACTCATATATTTGAACCTCTTACTGCCGACGATGTTCCAGCAAAACATTGCCTCACGAAAAACTTTCGTGGAATTCGCGCGTCGTATTTCAGAGTAAGACTTGCGAATGACTCAGGATTTTCTTGCTTTGTTTTGTAAAACATATTTGCCGATTATTTTCTAAGATTTCTTGGTGCTCATGTTAAAAACCAATACCTAGATACTGATAATATAAATGGAGCAAAAATTGACAACCATAAGCTCATTAAATAGCTTGGGAGATTTTTGTATGAAGCCTGGCCGGCCTAACCTCCGCCATTTTAATTTTTTTTCAAAGTTACGGCCACGCATAACACCTATATTAATCGATAGTTGGTATCAATACAAAGAATTTTAGTTTGTGGCAAAATGTTCTAAAGTGTCATGTTTCCGAGATATGAGCTATCAAAGTTAAAGTCCATTCACTGAAGGCATCTTCAGTACAACTTTGATTCTTGCAAAAAAATGTACTTAAATACACATTTAGGTACATTTTGAAACACTTCTGTATAAGTCCTAAATCATCAATCGCAGGGAAGTATTTGTTATCTTACTATTTTTATTGTTTTTTTTACTTAAATAAATCTAGATTCTTAGCTACAAATTCAGGCGCAATACTGTGAATGTATCTGACTCAGAACCGACTAGTTGTTTTGTGCCAATCCGCATGCCGCACTGGGTATGCACGGTTAGTTGCCGTGTGTTTGCTTACACAGCAAACAAACGTTTAGTTTACTGGATTTATAGCTCTAAAAGGATAGTAGTTTCGTTTTAGAGGTTTTATCCGAAGGATATATTTATTTTGTGTTTTTAAAATAAACCAATCCCTGATATTTAAATAAAACCAGCATTGCAGGTTTAATCCATTTATTTGAAGGTTTATTTTAAGTTACTGTTACTGTTAGCTTGCGTCATCCCACTGTTGGGCAAACACCTCTCCTCATGACTCCCAAATCTTTCGATCCAGGGCTGGTGTGGACAACTGGTCGTTGGTTCTGTCCAGCTCGTCCCGCCATCTCCTGCCCATCTTATTTTAAGTAACTACCTGTATTTCAAATGTGGTTATATTAAAAGCCTTCATTGTCCCACTGCAGGGCAAAGGCCTCCCTTCCCTCCTTCCACATTTCGCGGTCTAGTGCGATTGTAGGCCAATCCTTTGCGAAAGAGTCCAGCTCATCCCGCCATCTCCGTCTGGGCCTGCCACGTTGTCGTTTCCTGCTGTTAGGTATCCACTGAGTGGTAATTTTTTTCCATTGCACCTCCAACATGCGGCAGACGTGACCAACCCAGTTCCACTTCAACCTAGCAGCTGTAAGGCCAGCATCAGCTATTTGAGTTTTGGAGCGAAGTATGGATGCGGTCTGTAAGTTTGACACCCAGTATACTTCGCTCCATAGCTCGTTGGCAGACCCCAAGTGCGGACTTCTGACGTTTTGTAAGCGACCACGTTTGCGCTCCATAGGTGAGTTATAGTGTGTTTATAGTGTAATGTGGTTATACTACCTATGTTTTACTATATTTAATAGACAAACAGACAGATTATTTTCCGTGTAGAGATGATTTTCTCAAGGTTTGACGACGCGAGAGGCATCGAGGTCACACCGCCTACTTACAGTTAACTTGCAGCGTCGCAAAACTTTCAACTGAATGATTCTGTTACTTTCATATTATTTTCTTTTCGTAGAAAAGAGGAATTCGTGGCGAAAATAATTATAATAAATGTAATAATACCCTTAACGAAGCCGAAAAGCATTTTTGTTCCGGACCATACCTGGGAACCTTCTAGTTAAGAAGATATTGAGGGTCAAAGTTCCAAAGATTTCACAAGTTTTATTTCAATACAAATGTTTAATCACCACACCCGCACCCGCACCCGCATGTCGGAGGAGCAATGGACAAAAATTACCACTCAGTGGATACCAAATAGCAGGAAACCACAACGTGGCAGGCCCAGAAGGAGATGGCGGGATGAGCTGGACTCTTTCGCAAAGGATTGGCTTACACTCGCACTAGACCGCGAAATGTGGTAGCAGGTAATGGGAGACCTTTGCCCTGCAGTGGGATAATATAGGCTTATAGTAATAAATAAGTGTTGAATGTTATAACTATACTTTAAATACCTCCACGAGCCCCGTACTACTCAATGAATCTATCAGAACAATGTTTTGGGTGCGTTAGATTGAGTCTTACCGTAAAGTGTAATTTTTCATTCCAAAACAAAAAGTCGTATCCCAGCAATTATTTTTGCGTAGAGTTACTTAGTTTGATGTACAGAATGCTTGTTTGACGGCTATGTGAAGGGTCCATTTACACTTTGTATAGTTCAAAACCCTTAAAAAGTTAGGTTTTCGAGTTATTTTCATTGTCAATCTTGTCTGAGGCAAAAAGTACAAATGAGTATGGAAGACTTCAGGGCTGCGGGACTGTTCGAAAGAGATACCGTGGCCCTGGAACACAAAGGGCAAAGAAGGAACATGGATGGGTTTTAGTCAGTACAAGTCTGACACTCCCTTCCGCTCCGAGCAGAGAGGGGGGGGGTCATTTGATGATTTCCCATCGAAAAAAAAAAAAAAAAAAAAGTATGGAAGATTTTGTAGTCAAGTGCAATTTACACCAGACAGAGGTGTCGTGATTTGTGTGAATCTTATTACACTGTTTTAAAGTAATGACGATAAATTAATGTTGGTTAAAGGGTATCCTAAAAGATACTAGGAAAACACAAGCTAAGACCTACTCAGCCAGGGCTGCGGGACTGTTCGATAGAGATACCGCGGCCCTGGAACACAAAGGGCAAAGAAGGAACATGGATGGGTTTAAATCAGTAGAAGTCTGACACTCCCTTCCGCTCCGCCCAGAGCAAGATTTTTTTTTTCGGATGGGAATTCATCAAATGACCCCCCCTCCCATTTGATGACTCACCGTCAGAAAAAAAAAACAGTCCTACTGGTATCTACGAAATACTAATACCACTGGGTTTTGTTCACCAATCCTTCCGACACTTAGTGTGACTGGTGCGCAACTCCTGACCAGACTAAGGCCCACTTGCAGGAGTGCCCAAATTGTCATACACCAGTGGCGTGCCTAGGGGTCAAAAATACGGTAAGCCTATAAGGCAAGACTATTCAGAAACCATTAGATCATGAAGAGTACTAGGTTATAAGAGTAAGCCAAGCTTGTATGCTTGTACGAAAGTACCACCACTACACGCCACTGACGTCACGATTAAAGTATGGCCAAGCAATGTAAACAAGACATAGAACGTCGAGACGAAAGAATAAGATCAAATTTGGCTGTTTGTGTATGTGAGTTTAAATGTTTGTAAACGCACCCACGATACAGGAGAAATTCCTAGTGTGCGGCAACGTTTTTTCTAAAAAAAAAAAAAAAAAAATTTAAACAGCCACAATACAATACAACACCTTGAAATCACGCAAAATAATTAAATCCCTACCCAAAAAATCATTATTCTTTTACCACAAAGAATAGGAAATTACAATACACCAACAAATCCATTTCAAGTTTTGAGAGAAAAACACGATTCTAGAGATTTGTATCAACGCAAAGTGTCTGGTAACAAAAGGAATTTAATCTTCGAGCGTCCTGTGAAAAACTGTGCCCGGAGCGGAACAACGGGGCTTTTGGTAGGGCGGGGACTTACTTGCGACTTTGCGACATCACTACATAGTATAAAACAAAGTCGCTTCCCGCTGTCTGTCTGTCCCTATGTAAGCTTAGATCTTTAAAACTACGCATCGGATTTTGATGCGGTTTTCAGTCATAGATAGAGCGATTCAAGAGGAAGGTTTATATATACCGTGCGAAGCCGGGGCGGGTCGCTAGTTAATATAAAATGTTGAGCAGAGGTGGCCTTGAACTGGAAAGGAATCATGGAAGGATTGTACTAACTGCTATTGGGCTTATTCACTAGGATAAAATTGCAATTGCAATTGCTCATGGTCGGGTAGAGGTTAAATAGATGTGAACTGTAAATCAGGGATTGTAAATATACCTGCTGTAGGTAGTAATTGTCACAGTAGCTCGGGTTGATCTTTAGGTTAAGCCGTGCTTGCCTAGGTTGGTCTGTGGGTAGGTGACCACCCATTACATACCGAGTTTCCTCCGTGCCTCGGAAAGCACGTTAAGCCGTTGGTCCCGGCTGTCATTTGTAGATCTTTGACAGTCGATATAGGTAGTCAGTGGCCCAAAAAGTCACAACACAGCCAACGGGTATCGTATTACCCAGTACTAACTGGTTTGTGGAGGTCAGATAGGCAGTCGCTCCAATACAATACTGGTATTCAGCTGCATCCGGTTAGACTGGAAGCCGACCCTAACATAGTTGGGAAAAGGCTAGGCAGATGATGAAGTAGTAATTGTCAATATTTATAGAACGATAACGGACAATCATGATGTACCAAAAAAATCAAAAAGCGGTGCACAATTTTAAATTGCATTTAAATCTGCTTTATCGTGTGGTTAGTGCCTAACCTGGTGTCAGAGTTTTTTATGCCACTCATGGGCTTCCAACTTGGCTTTACATGCCGACAAGAAATATCTCTCAGGCATGGTGGTTTCCTCAGGATGTTAGCCTTCACCGAAGCAAGTGCTAATTATACGATACGCACATGAATGCGATGAAATCAAAGTGTCTTGTGTTCGAAGACTCGAGACCTATAACTTCGCAGTCCGACGGTCACACCATCATTTCAATTAAATAATATTAATCAACGCGCCGTCGACACGGGCCGTCGTCATAAGACGGCCGGACGGTGAGCTAGCCCATAGCTCGCCGTCCACAGGCCCGATAATTTAGGTCCTTACAAGATACGAATATCCCAAAAATAACCAAAACCATACTTCGACAAATCGCACCGACAAGTCGCACACTCACAGCCGTCCTAACCCTTCATTACCCTCGCTCAGTTACGGCGCACAACTGCATTGTTGTCACACAAAAGCCGTAAGTAAAGCCTTGTCATCTGCGCCCATTGTGCTAGCACGTCATATTTATATGATCAACATGTGTGAATGTTCATCACTTAATGGGTTCTAACAATGTCCGGCGTTGTTCGTCATTTGGGGAGCTTTTTTGGGCTTGATGAGGCTTCCTGATGTATACTGTGTATCTCGAAAGCCGGGAAAAGGGAGATGAGTGGAGACCGCGAATCTGAAAATGGTAGCTGTAGTAGAAGCTGGATGAGAGATGCCGAGTCTAAAGGTGGGCGATTAGAGAGGCCTAAGTCTATCAGTGGATTGCTGTAAGCTGATGATGATGACGTATACGTCGTTGAATTTCAAACACAAACCAAATCCTCTCTCTACTTATTTAAAAAAAATGCTGTGCCCGACAGTGTCCATAATTGTTTCTATTTTTTTATTTACCACCTGTAAGTGTTCATTATGGATATAGCAATAAACGATTTGATTCTATTTGAAGAAATTTTATGCGGTTTTGATTTTTGATGCCGTTTGCAAGAGAATCGGAAGACGCGTTGTTTCAGCCAATCACAGCAAGCAACGTCTCTAATTTGAAGTTAACACAAATAATAAAATAGGTATTGCATAATTAAATGGAATAATTATGCAAGTTTTTTAATCTCCTGTAGAGTTACTATTTCTGATTTATTCAATACCCTTGGGGCATATAACTTAAACCATATAGCCACGAGTAAAAAAAGAAATAAATATAAAAAAAGATAGAAATAAAAAAATAAAACGAGTAAAGATTCCTTCTAAATGGAGCTTCTAAAGAACGCTTCGTTCTTTATCGCTTATACCATCAAATGTAATAGGTCATCAGACGCGGGCTATAGTTAAAACAAAGTCATATCTAAGCGGTTGCACTTGTCCTACTGAACAAGCATGATCTTCAAGGACATGCCTGATCTTCAATGACAATGCTCAATGCCTGTCTGGTTTGAGAAACTTAAACACCAAGTTGCAGATATCTGTTTACTTTCCTAGTTAGTAGTTTGTCCACACCTTTAGTTACTGGTGTCTGAACACGACACCACTAACTGAAGCTGTAGACAAACTTCTAGAGCAAACTGGACTTAATGGTTCAGACAATTAGAAAGTGACTACACTTATCGACGAGGAATCGGCTTAAGCAGTGGCGGACCTCTCATACAAGCCGAAAAGCCTGGCTTGCCTAACTATAAACAAAAAAAAAAAAATTAAAAAAAAAAAATAAAAAAAATAAAAAAATAAAAAAAAAAAAAAATTAAAAAAATTAAAAAAAATCCTCTCTCGGGAGCAGTGGCGGTACTGTTAAACAACCCCCAAAGACCTGCATTGTAGTGGCGAAGGTGCCATACAACTCGATTCCTACCGGCTTCCCTTTGAAAACAAACAACAAAAAAAAACAAAAACAAAAGGACAAATAATAAAATCACATTAAAGATATCTACTCCGGCTTACCTCTTACAAAAATTGACCCTTCGCTACTGCTCGCGTGCCTTAAACAAATTACCTACGCTACACCGTCATCATAATAACATCAGCTGATTCTACAACGCGGCAAAAGCAGCGTAATGCGATGCGAGGTTGTCAGCTTTACACACAACTATATTAATCCACAGAAATTATTTTAAATTCACGCGACGTTGCCAAATAGTCGGTAGTGACCCAGTGCTAGCGCTGTCTCTGTCACACTCACTGGCTTTCATTCGGCTTCTGACCTCTCTCTTACGCTCGTTGCAAATGTTCCTTTTGTCCGTAGGTACAATTCGAAATTATTCGAAATATGTATCGAATTTAAAGCTAGGCTTTTTTTTGAATGTGTGCGTGTAAGTCAGTGTAACTTTAGTGAATGTGTTTGTGTGATGCCGGTGATGCGCATATAGTTCGCGCAGAATAGGTACATCGCGCAGATTTTGCTAGAAGTAAACACGACGATTTAAAATC
This sequence comes from Noctua comes, assembly GCA_963082995.1. Taxonomy (NCBI): domain Eukaryota; kingdom Metazoa; phylum Arthropoda; class Insecta; order Lepidoptera; family Noctuidae; genus Noctua; species Noctua comes. The sequence continues at coordinate 5,427,072 of OY720268.1, forward strand.
AGTTCAGATTTGTATTGAGAGATTACTGGTGCATTACTTTTTTGTGATTTTATTTTTTCAATTTCTTGTGATTTAAAGTGTTGTGATTAGTTTTTGCTGTAATTAACGTTGTTTAGTAGTGATTACTTATAGTTTTTTTACACTAAAATGAATTCGGAAACGCATGCAATTGTTCCTTGTGATGGATTAAAGTGTGTGAAATCGGTACTGGGCAAGGTAAATACTTTGAGTTTTACAGAAAAATACAATCTGGTTACTTCACCAAAACCTACTCCTGATTTGATTATTTCTCATAAAACTAAAAACCATAATAGGCATTTTAGTCGATCAGCGTACAGTATTCAATGGCTGGTCGGCTGCTCTCATTTAAACAAATTTTTCTGTTGGCCTTGCATATTTTTCTCTAATGATAAGAATGCTTGGAGTGCCTCAGGTTACGATGATTTAAATAACTTCTCTGGTGCCATGAAAAGACATCAGAATTCTCAAAAGCACTTGAATGCTGTTATTTCATTCTGTAGTTTTGGTAAAACACGTATTGAAACATCTTTATCTCGTCAGTTAGGTGACGAAATTTCTAAACACAATATGCGTGTCGATCATAATCGCGCCGTTTTTCAAAGGTTGGTTGATGTTGTGTGTCATTTGGCACAACAGGAATTACCTTTTCGAGGTCACGATGAGTCTAAAACCTCATTAAACCGAGGCAATTTCTTAGAGCTTGTTTCTTTGCTTTCTAAGTACGACCTTGTCTTAGAAAAACATACAAATCAACAAGAAGGCAATAAGCCGGGGCCCAGTTACTTATCAAATAAAATTCAAAATGATATTATTCATTCCATATCCGAAGTTATTAAATCTAGCATTAAACTCGAGATTAATACGACAAAATTTGTTTCTATTATTGTTGATGAAACTCCAGATATAAGCAACAGAGAGCAACTATGCGTAATTCTTAGGTATCATTATGGCAACGACATTCATGATCGTTTTATGCGATACGTTAATGTATCTGAAAACCGTACCTCAGAAACTTTATCTAAAATTATTTTAGATTTTCTCAATGAATACGAGTGCATCGGAAAATTAGTAGCACAAAGTTACGACGGTGCAAGCGTAATGTCTGGTATAAGAAATGGCGTACAACAGAAAGTCAAGGACGTTTGTCCGCAAGCTATTTACGTTTGGTGTAATGCTCATATTTTAAACTTGGTACTTTCCAAATCATGTGGTAGGATTAGTGAAGTCAGTTCGTTTTTTTCTGCCCTTCAGGCAATGATTAGTTTTTTCAGTAACAGTACGAAACGTGCTGCATTTTACGACACCCATTGTAGTAAACGATTACCTCACCTTTCTGCGACTCGTTGGTCATATTCATCACGTATTGTAAACACGGTTACAGAACAAAAACAAAACCTTATTAAACTGTTTACTGAAATGGCTGACAACACGCAGCAGGAATGGGATGGTGATAGTATTTTAGCAGCGGAAAACTTTTATAGTTCACTAACATCATTCAATTTTATTTTTTTTCTTTCCCTTTTTCACAAGATATTTGAAAAGACCGATGGCTTGTACAACATACTCGTAATTCAAAAATCACAAGTCGATGTCGGTTTTTGTGTTAACCAAATAAAAGTGTTTGACTCATGGTTGCACAATGAATTCCTTGCCCAATTCAGTAAAATTTATGAAGATGCATTGATAAATAATTCTGCTCCTCGTTTAAGACGTAATGTCACCTGCGTTCGTACAGAGTATAAACGACTCTTTGTCCAAATAATTGATAACATATCTTCCGAAATTAAAGATAGATATTCAGAAATGTTTAAATTACAGTTTTTCCAATTGCTTAATAACAAACAGTTTGATAATTATAATCGAGCTTTTCCGACAGCGGCATTAGACTCTTTATTAAGCATTTATGCAAACTATTTTGATAGGGACACTTTAAAGATTCAGTTGATAAGTTTGTATTCATCACCTGAACTAAAGGAACTCCATATATTCAATTTAATTGATTTCCTACGTGAGAATTCCCTTCAGGATGCTTTTCAGGAACTTTTAAAGTTAGCACATTTAATTGTGACAATTCCCGCGACAAGTTGTTCCGCGGAACGCGCTTTTTCATCTTTAAAACGTATTCACACATATTTAAGAAATACACAAGGACAAGAGCGGCTTTCCGAATTATCGACAATTGCCATAGAAAAACAGCTGTTGGTAGAATTAAAACGTTCACCAACATTTTATGCTGATGTAATAAAATCATTTTTACAGAAAGATAGAGCTTTTGATTTAGAATACAGAAAGTAATTAAAGTAATTTTATTATACATTGAAGTGTTACAATAAAAGCATGCACCAAACTCAAACGAATTGACAACAAACGGCTTTTATCAAAGCCACTGGAGGTATGTCATTGCTGATATGTATCTTTAAATCTATCTAGCAATACCATGCCTACTGTGTGCTTTGTTGTTTGTCATCTGTCCGTGGTAAAGAAGTGAAGAATGAAGAGTTATGGCTGTTTACATTGTGAGTAATTACAAACATTTTCATTAATAATTTGTAGTTAGAAACCAATTGATTATGTGTGCGCCATCTGTAGCAAAAGCGAGGGAAATCTTACGAATTGACTCGAAGAGTTCAGTTGTTACATTTAAGTCAATAGATGGCTCTTATATCATTTACTTATTTTGTTAAGGGATATAAAATACGAAAAGTTAATGATCACTATTTGTAATTTTATATTTAGGCATATTTAAATTAAATAATAGGAAAATAAAACCGGCGTTATTAAAAACCAATGTCAGAACTCAGAACAAAGAGCGAAACTCCCCCCCCCCCCCCCGCTCCAAATATCGTCAGTTGATTTGGGCTTTGCCTCAATTTGATTACGGGCACGCCACTGGGCTTAAGCCGTTCAGAAAGAGTTTTGTGTCCATGCAATAAAAGCGAATAGTCCGACGCAGTGTCGAATTGCGTCGTCGTCAGCGATACGAGAGGTCTTTTTTGCGCTTTTTATACTCAAAACTTTTCTCACCACATTGTCTATACAACGTGTAACAGAATAAACGCAAGACCTCTCGTGTGGTGTCTCAGACCATGAAACTGAACAACTTTTGTTCTATGACTTTTGGAAATTCATAACTTTTTTTTTAGTTTTACCATACATGTGGATCAGCTGATTGCGTCCGTTCCTATAGGAACAAAAAAAAAAAAAAATAAAAAAAAAAAAAAAAAAAAAAAATAATAAAAAAAAAAAAAAAAACAAAAAAAATAAAAAAAAAATTAAATACTTTCTATAGAAAGTATTTAATTTTTTTGCGAATTTTAAGAACTCGTAGAACAAAAGATGTTTAGTTTTATGGTGCGAGAGACCACACGTTAGGTTTTGCGTTTATTCTGTTACACGTTGTATGTCCATCATGACAACCGATTACCGCACGACTTTTCAGTCACTGGCGCCACTTTCAGAATACCTCTTATACAGGATGGAAAGGACACCGAGGCGAAAACGGTTGCCACGTATTTGGTACATCATTCTGAGCCCCAAAAAAGCCCCTAAAGTAAAGGAATCACAAGCTATAATAAATTCTTATTTCACTTGAGAGGAAAACCATCATAATTGGCACCTTTATAAATATAATAATAAGATAATACCATTACCAACCCACTTCGAAGGACCAAATAATATATTATATTCCATTTTCTTGGAAAAATTCTGCTAAGGCCGAGTATATAAGTGGGACCATATATTTTCCTCCGGTAGATTAGCGTCCTTTTTACTAAATTGGGGCACCAATAAGAGTCTAATAGGATCAAAAACCATTCCCATAATACATCGGTTAGACGTATATTTTATTATTTCTCGGAATTTTTCTTTGGTTTTGGCTGAACATCATTTTGCTGGTCAACTTTCTGATTGCCTTGGTTGTCGAGTATTCACGAGTGCGTCTTAGAATTTCGTGAGAGTTTGATACCTATTTGATTGCGTTAACGTTGACTTCAATTTGTAATGAAATGGCGAAAATTTGTAGCATTTTTTTACATAGGAGCAGTTTTAAACTTTAAAGCGATCAAGTAAGTTTTTTCAGTGTTTAAAACTTACACTAGCACCATTCATCGTCTAGAACGAGTTCGCAATAAATGTTTTGACTTTGACAAATTGAAGTGTCACTAATCTTAGGATCGGGTACGATTTTTGAACAGGGTAGTATAGTTAAGGTACGAGTTCGTAGCCGACTGCACACAGCAGCAGCAGACGACGTGTCGCTCCGACACCACTAGTTTCTATGAAATACCTTTCGAAACTAGCGACACGTCGCCCGACTACATGTCGCACGATCGCAGACGATGTGTCGCCCGACGGCAGTTCAGTAGCACCACCGACGATAGAGCGTCCATCTGCGGTTGGGTTCGGAATCATGACTTCAACGACACGACGCTACGACGTGTCGCTCCGACATGTCGCAAACTCACGTCGTCTGCTGTTGCTGTGTGCGGTTGGCTACGAACCTCGCACCTTTTAGAAAAAGTTTGTCCACTAGAAAATTCTCAGGAAGCAACCCGGCTTCTACGATGCTACAGTTCATATTATTAGGCTCGCCCACACGGCTCGTAAGTACATTATAACTAGCAAAATGTGGGTGTACCATAAGAAGTATACACCTCGTCCTACGCTTTCCGGGAAATGCAGACGTGCAGTTAGGTACCTAATTAGACTTCGAAGAACTATTTAGTTTAAAGTGTTCCCAAATATAATACCTACCTATGATAAAAAGAACCTAGTGACATACAGGTTGACCTATTCTAGTCGCGTCAGACGATTTTATTTTAGAATAAATAAAATAAAATCTGACCCAGACTCCGCAACAGGTCAAGAGACAGGAATGCATTTTGCCAGACCTACCCACATATTTAGTTTAGGAAGGAGAGTAGATCGAGGGCGTTCACTTCCTCGTGGGTCAGACCAGATCAAGACGCTTACAAGACTGACTATTACTCTGAGACAAACCGAAGACCAGCCTGAAGCAGCTCGTCCGCGACATTCCCAAAGCTTTTCAAAACGACCTTGGCCTTCAGTAGTGGAGCAATGAATAAAAAGAAGACACATATTTACTAAATTGACAAAGCTTAGCAATCATAACTGTCCATGGGTGACATGGCCACTAATGATTACCATGATTATCATCTGCCTAGCCTTTTCCCTCAACTATTATGGAGTCGGTTTCAAGTCGGACTGGATCCAGCTGAATACCAGTATTTATGGAGCGAACATCTGGCCTCCGCGACACAGGCTTCCTCTCTATGAGAGGGACAATGACACCATCGGTCCTGTGCAAGTTGGTAGATGTCACATGTCTTCGAATTTTTGGTTCTTGGACATGCCGGTTTCCTTACGATGTTTTCCTTCACCGTTTTGATAGCAGAGTTGATGAAATAAATTACACAAAGTAATGCGTCAGGCTGGGTTTGATCCCACAATTTACAGATCTTAATTTGGGGCCGCCACCACTGCCCTTCCATTAACTGCCAATCAATTCACAACACATTCAGGTTGTGCACAAATAAGGCTAATTAATCATCGTAATTTGTCTCCGCGAATCGTGCTCTGAACAATGGATATACAGAGTGTTGCTTTTCGGGCTCTATTAATAGTAACAGTTCGGTAATGTGGCTGATAGAAGCATTGTTTTAGTTTGCGATAGTTCTGGTAAACAAACTTTGTTAGTTAAGGTTGCGTCAGTGTGGTTGGATGTTGATGGATATTTTGGGGTGTATTAGATTCATTTTGAACAACTCTGTTATGCTTGTGTTATCTTATGTAACAAAAATATGCAGAATCTTAACAAGAGCAATTTGTTTATAACTAATAAATATTAAGCTCTCTAGATGAGCGCACTTGTACATATACAGACAGAAAGATACTGAAAACTTGCAGTTTTTAATTGAGTAAATTTATTTGACTGCCGTTGCCGCGGGTTCGATTCCCGGGCCAGACAAAGTGATATTGGGTTTTTCCATCAGGAATTTCTCAGTAGCAGCCACGGAGCCTGGATTTGTGCCCGGTTGATGGCAATTGGCTCGCCTGGTACATGGGACTCAAAAACATAACTGGCGAAATGTGGGTGTACTATTGGGTACACCGCTGCCTAACCTTTTCGGGATTACAGGTGTGATGTTATGTAATGTAAAAAAAAAACCCGAACACACACACACCACACCCAGACACCACTGTGTGTGTGTATCACTTTCACTGCGTGTGAAAATTATTTTAATAAGGTAATTCTCTCAAGTGAAAAACTGAACTTAACATTACGTAATAATATGAAGAAGAGTAAATAAGAAGTAGTTTTAGAAACTTAGTCGAGCGAAAAACCCACTTAGTTTCTAAAACCTTAAGATTTTGACCTTTCCCCCACGACATTTGCATAATGGCTTACTCAGGACAGTAGACACTGATAGATGACATACAAACGGTCAAAGTTCATCTATTCATTCACGTCCAGCACACGTGGGTTGTGAATTGACACTAAATTCACCGTAGCACTAATCTCCATGACAATGAGCGGGACTATCGTTCATTCATATCATTCATTCATTCAATGGAATGGCTTACACCTACGCACAAGAGTGCAAAGGGCATCAATGACCGTTCTAGGTCTATACTCTGTGTCCATTGTACTCGAGTGGACTGACCAAATCAATCCGCATTGATTTGACCTTCGTAGGGGGGTTCAGCACAGTTGTTCTTGCAGGGAGATCGCCTGTGTCTCAACAGTGGTAACATTATAGGCCGATTACGATATCCTTATATCGTAATCGGCCATTATAGGTGGGAAACATTATAGGCCGATTACGATATAATGGTGCTCCCTCACTTGTTTCCGTACAAAATCGAATCTTGAACTGTTACATTACAGGCGAATGCTCCCGGTGAGGGAGCACCTTAAGAATATCGTAATCGGCCTATTTAAGCAGTACCAGCCTGTATACCAGTATTTTATATGGAGCGATTGCCTACCTGACCTCCACAACCCAGTAAGTACTGAGTAATACGATATATGAATAACAGTCGAGATAAAAGGCTTAACGTGCTTTCCGAGGCATGGAGGAAATTGAGTATGTAATGGGTGGTCGCCCATCGACGAACCAACCTAGGCCACGAGCGGCTGTTATTATTTAACCAACTAAAAGTTCTATACAAGGTGGAACATAATAAACGCAAGACCTCCCGTGTGGTCTCTTGCACCATGAAACTAAACATCTTTTGTTCTGCGAGTTCATGAAATTCGCAAAAAAAAAAAATACTTTCTATAGGAACGGACGCAATCAGCTGATCCACATGTATGGTAAAACTAAAAAAAAAGTTATGAATTTCCAAAAGTCATAGCACAAAACTTGTTCAGTTTCATGGTCTGAGACACCACGCGAGAAGTCTTGCGTTTATTATGTTACACGTTGTATAGAGGACTAAATACCATCACAAATCCTATATCAGACATCTTATATAACGATACACACTTATATTTCACTTTCATTTCCCATTAAACCGCGGAAATGAAAAAAAAGGGAAAAATCTTTTCCTCGTAATATTTCCGCAATCGTAAAAGAAGTGGATTCGCAGTAAAGGTTGGTCATAAAGTTAAACCCTCACATAAGACTTTGTTATGTGTGTCTGGGAACAGCTGGCACCGCTAAAATATGATGGGGAATATTCTCTATTGATTTGTCGTGAAGAAAATGAAGGTTTTGCAAGTTGGATAACTTTGCAACTTTTTTAATAAGTGGAAGAAATGTTCAAGTGTTACTTAAAATCTCGTTGTGATTGATGGATTGTGTGAAGGATGATATGGCAAGAAGGAGGTGTCTGATGATATCGCGAGAAATAGAGAACTATGGAAGAAGAAGAGATGCTGCGCCGACCCCAAATGAATTGGGATAAGGGCCAGAAAATGATGAACTGCCATAACTATGAATGCTAATAATATAGAAAGAAAGAAAAAGCGTTTACGTGGAAAGTACCAGCTAGGGACATTGATTTACAATGTAAATTGGTTATTTTTTAAAATAAGTTAAAAATATCAATAATAGAATACTTCTGGACTGTGTAAAGAATGGTATAGCAACAAAAGGAGGTGACTGATGAGATGACGAGTAATAGAGAAGTATAGAAGAAGACATGCTGCGCCGACCCCAAATGAATAGGGTTCTTTTTTTTTTTTTTATTGTTTTGGGGTTTTTGTCTAAACAGATATGTCAACCCCATCGTGCCTATTAACATTGTCACATTAAACCTTATTATTAACACTTAAACTATAAACAAACAGTTATACAAATACAACATTAGTTTTAGTATATGCGAAACGCTGAAACACGTGTCTAGTATTTTTATATAAAGATCTATGTACAAAATTTCGAAAACTGTTTCACGAAAAATCACAAGCTTGTTCTGTTACCTGGTTGTCTGCACCAATGAATAGGGATAAGGGCAAGAGAATGGTGACGAGGATACTTCTGAAAAGTTGGAAACTTCTACTTCTGACATTTTGTAGGTAACTAATTGTTGTATATAACAGTGATCTAGAAATAACTAACCAAGTATTTTAAGTAACCAGCTATCAAAACTGTAAAAAAAATCAACAACACATAATTTAATTACTATTAATACTAACAACGGGATATTAGTGACCATGATAGTTTAAAATCTTACATAATTTAATTGAAATAAAAGGAAAAATACTACATCCTATATACAGTTACTGGGTATGGTAGTATGAGTAATGATTTGTTCTGATGGATACAAATGGGACAATCATCAATCAATCATTTGCTTTGCTGTTGGGTGGGTGAACCAGGAAGACGTTGGGCTGATGGTGAAAACCGAACCCATGGTATTGACATTTGAGTTGTTCCAGTTTCCTTTCCTAAAAAATTCTCCCTACGGTTCTCGGTAATGCATTTTTGTCACAAAAACTGAGATCGAGCATGCGGATACAATCTTGACAGATAAGCTTTTGATCTGTATTTTCTATAAAATTACGATATTCATTTTATTGAAGAAAATTAGGAGGTTTGAAGAAGCCTCATCATCATCATTTCAGCCGAAAGACGTCCACTGCTGGACATAGGCCGCAACCTTCTTATGAGGCCCATTGTGAGCGACCACGTTTCGGTCCCGTATGTAATCACTGGCAACACACACTGGTCATAGACTTTCGTCTTGAGACACTGCGGTAAGTTGGACGAGAAGATACCACGCAACTTCCCGAACGCTGCCCAGCCGAGCCGAAGAAGCCTGAAGAAGGGAAAAAAGCAAACCTAACATACATGTATTCTCCGAAAGCAAAGCCAAACGCACCTTAAGTTTGCCGATTCGCGTTCTCCACTCAAGCACACGTCTACTCCACTTTTGCACGGATCCCCATTTCATGTTTTAAAATAAAACTAGCCTAAGTTAGGCCTTATAACATCAGCTATCGGCCAGTAAAGGACCTATCAAAATCGGTCCAGCAGTTTTGGATATTAGCCGGAACAAACAGACAGACAGACAAAAATTGAAAAAAATGTATTAAAAGTGCATGAAGCATATGCATGAAGTAAGAAGCTGTTATTTTGATATTACAAACAAACACTTAAATTTTATTTATTTGTATGTGTAGATACAGTCGCAAGTAAAATAAAAGCTTGTAAAAAGGACGTCCACAGGCCTTGAGAAATGACCGATACAAATGTGCTATGATCAATCTTCAACCGCCCTTATTTGTTAGTTAGCTGGTAGACGAACCACGTGAACGCTATTAGTCTTATTTACTCAGAAACCCATGATTATTGATGGTGGACGCGACTGTTTGTGACGGTGAAACCAAACTGATGGACGATTAGGAGTTGTTATTTTCTACTTTATTACAAGGCCACTGGGTATATTTTTTTCAGAATGGGACAAAAAAAACCTCAAAGTTGTAAGGTTTCTTCGTTGAAATTGTGTTTTTCGTTCGTTGCTTGAAATAACAATTACTTGTTACAATAGTTCATTTTCTCTACTACTACAGTAATAAAGCGAATTTTAGATAACATATTATTTACGAGCTTTTGTCCGCGGTTTCGCGCGCGTTAATTTAGAATTTAACAATATATTCGGGTTATATTCTGCTTGTAATAATATAATTCAATCATGATTCGAAAGACACGTGGCGCCATCTATTATCATAAGAAAGTTTTTGTAGTTTTCCTCGAGAACAGTACTTTTTTTCGGGATGAAAAGTACCCTATGTCCGTTTCTGTACACCTGACAACATATACGCAAAATTTCAGGATGATCGGTTCGGTGGTTTAGGCGTGAAAAGGTAACAAACAAACAAACTTACTTTCGCATTTATAATATTAGTTATTAAGTTAGGATTTATTTAGTAATAATCATTCTCCCGGTGCATGTTTAGACAAAAACTCACGGAGACCTAATTTGGGACCTCTAATTTGTAGATTCTATTGAATACAGACCAGCATTTTTTATTTTATCTCAAAAAATATCCTTTACTTTTATAATAATCGAATTAATTTTCGATATAATTATGCCTTTTTAAAACTTTTATTTTTTGTATTTTATTTCTGCATCTTTCACTCGCTTACGAAATAGTAGAAAAAATAAATGGAAGAAGAAGATGAAAGATTATTCCTGTTTAATTGATGTTAAGTCAAAGACACATGAAAACAACATTAACAGTAGTTTTTTTTTTTTTTCAAAATTTAACTAAGTATTTCTATAAATCAAATGCAGGAATCACCTTAAATTGGAGAAGATAAATATTATAATTGGATTGGATAGATATAATAGTGCCTAATAAGTTTTCGAAAGCAAGAAGTAATTTTTTGATTGATGATTTATTTTGTACCCTATCACAATGTTTTCTTATGTAACCCAAAGGTTGACTGGTAGAGAATGCCTTGTGGCATTTAATCCGCCTATATACCACTCTTGTACATGAAGTTTAAATAATTAAATAAATAAATAAGATCAATAAACGCTTTATAAATAGAAACAGCAAAATACCATCATTTCAAACATACACAAACTCACGCTTTTTTCTCATGGGGGTAAGCAGAAACCACAGAACGCCATCTCCTACGATTCTTGCCTCGTCCACGTTCAGCCGGTTGAGAGTACTACGCATCATCATTTCATACGATTTTAACACTTATAAATAATCCTCATAGACGTAAATTGTCAACGAACATAATAATATCCTTCTGACAGTCATCAGTCTTACTTACAGCACTATGTAATGTTACTCGCTGCTAATCTATTTACTCAGTGAACGATGAGATCGCTACTATAATTACGTTTATATTTGTGACAGTTTTCTTTTGTTTATAAAGAAAGAAATAAATACAATTACAATTTCAGTTATGTTTGCTATTTCAAAATAACAGCTTTTTTACTGAATGCATAATGTAGGTATATACGGTACTTATAAAATTATCTTCTTTTTTTTCTGTCTGTCTGCTTGTTTTGACTAATCTCCGAAACGGCAGGACCGATTTTGACGGGTCTTTTACTGGCAGTTAGCTGATGTTATAAGGAGTAACTTAAGCTATGCCGAGCATAGCTTATTTTGTGAGTACCAACTTTCTGTTTTCCAGCTTATAGATTTAATTTTCGTTTAAGGTTTTTCCTATTTAGAATTCATATCAGAATGACGAATGTTACGAAGCCTGATGAAATCAATTATTCAAAATAAAATTCATTATTTCAGTGGAAACGGATAAAATCGAATAATTTTGTTTTCTTTTTATGCGAGCGTTTTGGATATTAGCATAAGTAATACGAATAATGTTATATGTATATAAGAATGGATAGAATTACCGCTCTTCCTACCACTGATTGAAACAGGTGTACTCGTAAATGTAAATATATGTGGAAGATTTTTTTTTCCCTGTTCTGTTATTTTGCAAGCAGACTGTACCGATTAGAAAGCACTTAATGTTTGTACAGTACCTATATTTCGATATACCTAATTATAATAATTAATGTAATCGATTAAATTGGTTTAATTGAAATTAAATCTCTCTACCCTAGGTAAGAAAAATAAAAAACGAAAAATAATTTAAAACTTATATTTTTTTTTTTTATAATTTCTTCATTTTGTATGTTTATATTTTGCATACTACTTTATCTTTTGTCAATCATCAGTATTTTCACAATACCTAATGGCCTTCTAACCGTTTTTGCTAAAAAATAATAGGCAATTTAGGAGATATTATAAAGTTACCTTACAAAACAGAAACTTGCCGGTTTAATTAAAATCGGGTCGGGCTATAACAAAGCGTTAATTAAAGCGATCCATGATTTATGTTACAGATAATCATAATCTGAGCTGTAATAAACCATGAATAGGACCTTTATTTTATGTTTTATTGCCTTAGTGGATTTAAACCCTAACGGTTGTAATTATATTTGTATTCTTCACTTGGCTTTGGCAAACAAAAATTTTGGACTATTCATGTGTAAAACAAAAATAAGAAATAAAAAACTAGTAGGTACTAATCCTGTAGTCTGTTGTAAGAACATACTGTGAATTAGTGATTTTTAGAAAGTTTTTATATTATATATTTAATTATATATATATATTTTTTTTACGAAAACTTTTGACTTCGAATAATTTAATATAACGCCATCTAGTAGTTGCTTTACGAAAGACGAGAGCAATATTACCAATTATGGTAAGACACTAAGTCACCGTTTCAGTGGGAGCGTTGAGCTGGGTAGTAAGTGTTTTCTTTTAAGTTTGATCCGCAGTACATAGATGGCGTTGATTTCAAGTCACTGTTGCCCCGAATTTTCCTTAAAAATTCCACAACTCCTTTTGAAACTGCTAGTTTCTTATTATGTTTATTAAAATAAAGTTTATAACAGAGTGCATAGATAGTGATTTAAAATTTTATTCTGGTCAGTTATATGAAAATCTTCACGCTTGTATACCGTCAAGTGGTAATCAGTGTGTGTTACTAGGTTAGGCAGAGGAAACCAACCATGGGACTGAAAGCCTGTTCACACACCTAGCTGACTGTTAAAATGCGTGCCTACATTGAAGCGACGAATTCATTTCAGACGAAGTAAGTATTGGCCCACAAAAGAAACATAATTTTGATTATCAAGTTATTCTATTGGAACTTAGCACTGGGTTCTGCTTTACTAGGTCCATCTTGCAAAGGAGATGAGGAGGAGAGGGGTAGGTAGGTTATACAGTACACAGACATATGAATATATTTCTTTACAATTCTTATCTAATAAGTATTTGGACCACTCCCAATCTTAAGGATGTAACTGTAGGTGCTACAGAAAGGCAACGTTAATTCCGTGGATATTTTCCTGCGGGAATCTCTTATATTTTTAAATTGTCATATTTTTTTTTAAGTTTATATTCTAGCAATTTAAACTTCGAAAATTTATATTCTAGCAATATGGCCAGCGCATAATGGTCATAGTTATTTTGGCGTTTAAATGACATTTTTTAGGGGGCGCTGTTGGTAAATATTAGTGAAACCGTTTTTTAAAAAAAGTATTGAAAAAACAAGATGGCGGCGTAACTTTCGACTATGGCTACACGCCAAAACAACCATAACGCACTTTATTTAACCCATGAATGCTATCTTCTCAGTTTACACTACTCAGTCACTGAACAGTCAGTAAGTTACTGAACTAGGTCTTTTAAAACTGTGGATGTAGATTGTACTTAGGTGTTACAATTCCTAAACGAACGAACTAATTAAGACCGTTACCATTGACATCAATTGTAGGCGGGTGAGTGACACATTCAATTAAATTATTATCAGACCGACTCGCTATTCTGGTCTTATCTTGTAATCATATCATTATCATTTGTTTTATAAATGGCTTTAAAGCAGATAACATTATAATTTGCAAATCTTTGACATTTAAGATATGCAAATTATAATATTGCATTATTTATAGAATTTAAATTCAACTATAATTCAGACAGTCGCTTTATTAGCTATTATTATAATTACTAATTTTTTATCTTGAATTTTAGTGTTAAAAGGTCGTACACAAAAGATAGTCAATATTTCTGGTTTATAGTATAAAAATAGTTTTCGTATTTATTTATTGGTAGTAGTGTGCGGTGTGTGCGTGTTTTGTTTTTTAGTAGTAGTTTTTTTTTGTACTTTTTTTTTTGTTAGTGTTTCGTGTCATCAGAAATTGGGTGGTCTCAGTAGTAAGTGAATAGTTAATTAATATTGTGTTTTTAATTTGGTGAAAGAGTGATTGTGTTTACGTTTAATAGTGCCTATTTATTTAGGAAGTGCCTAAGTGTTAAGTTTCCTGTTTTCATTGAAGAAATTGTGCAAAGATATTAAAAATTATGATAAAGAGATTGCAAAATTAAAAACTAGTGTTAGTGCGAGACTCTCGAAGGTAAATTTCCTTATACCTACTATATCATCATACATCTCATAAAATTTATCATCTCAAAGCCTCTGATCATTAGCCTCTCCCTTGATATCACGTGGTGCAACAAAGCCGACATGCCGCCGATTAAAGTTTTAGACTTACAATGATTTCAAACTGTCAACTAGCTTACCGACAACAAAGTCGCTGACACAAAGTCGCTGACACAAAGTCGTTGACACAAAGTCGCCGACACAAAGTCGCTGACACAAAGTCGGTGACACAAAGTCGCTGACACAAAGTTGCCGAGACAAAGTTGCCGAGACAAAGTCGCCGAGACAAAGTCGCCGAGACAAAGTCGCCGAGACAAAGTCGTCGATACAATACATGTCGGCGACTTTGTGTCGGGTATGTAGTGATCTTTAGAGACTTTAGATGACACACCTGCAATTCCACTGGGTACTGCAGATCGTCCAAAGGAGGCGCTAAACATTTACCATCAAGTGCAAACCTGCAAGTATTTTTTTTTATAAAAAACGTTGCCCCACACTAGGAATTTCTCCTGTATCGTGGGTGCGTTTACAAACGTTTAAACTCACATACACAAACAGCCCTGAAGATGTTTACTTCACAAACACATTTATAATTATACAATTTCGGCGAATGCAACCACAATCAGCAGCGGCAAATGCCGCCTACTTGCTGTAACCGCAAAGAAATCACTGGGCGTACTCTTCTCCTACTCTCGCTTATCAGTCCTGGTTTGCCACCGGTTGCCCTTGTCATAATAACTAGTCACAATACTGCGGCGCAGCCTTCTTTTTGTTTTTTTTTTTTTTTCGGATGCGAAATCATCAAATGACCCCCCCACTCTGGGCGGAGCGGAAGGGAGAGTCAGACTTGTACTGACTAAAACCCATCCAAGTTCCTTCTTTGCCCTTTGTGTTCCAGGGCCACGGTATCTCTTTCGAACAGTCCCGCAGCCCTGCGGTGCAGACTGCGATAGATTTTGCAGATACGATTTAACGCTGGGATCGCTTTTCGAATTTTGTACCATAAAGAAACACTTGATGAACATACCTTCACCAAATGTCAACGCCTTCTAGCAAATAAAACTAAAGAATAATGTATTTAGGTGTAGGTAGAAAAGCTGAAGCCCAGTTTAATAATCAAGTAACACTAAGACAAGCAACATTTATTTACTTAGATAAGTAACAGGTTCTATTATCATGCGTCCGTGCCATTTATCTATCTACTTTTTTGTTTTGTTTTGCACTTTCACGATATTTATTATTTCGTAGTTTATTTAGTAATAATTTACTGTATGTTTATTTAATTTTTTGTACACATCTATTATTCATGTTTAGGTACCTTTGCACTACCACCACTGACACCACACATAAAACACTTTTACATCCGTGACCTCTCTAATCCAGGTCCAGTTGAAAACCAGCGTCAGGCACTAGTTGCCCGGCATTGTGCTGAACTGGTCCTATTTGGCGCAGCTATGAGGCACACAGTGCTACCTACATTTTTTTTTTTTGTTTAATTTTAAGTTTTTCTTTTTATTTTTGTATTATTTTTGTTTTTATATTGTGTGCGCTTGTGGCATGTGCCAAATAATTTTTTTTTTTTTTTCTTTCTCTTTCTTTCAGGTTTTGTATCCGTTGATAGTAGACGTGAGTTACCAAAGAATTACACAGTTTCTGAATTAAATTATGTAGTTGAGAACTTAGTATTCACTACATTCGCATTTTTCTTGTTGTAATTCTTGCAGGATCTTCAATCCATCACCATGGAGCCCGTGAATGTCAAGATTTTCCCGCTTTTTTGATTCGGAATTTTGAATTCCAAAGTAATTATGAATATAAAATCATGCAAAAGCATAGCTTCAGATTATTTTTTAGTTCTGTTTTCACAAGTTCTCAAAAAAAAAAAATTAATAATCAATTTATATTTGACTAGCTGTTGCCCGCGACTTCGTTCGCGTGGAAATTTTGGTGTGCATGTGTGAGACTGCCTCGTTGGTCTAGTGGTAGCAAGCGCGACTACTAAGTGTGGGGATCAATTCCCGGGGTACGGCAAAGTGTTAAAAAAAAATTGTTTATTTCAATTACATTAAGTTGTCACACACATGATTTGGAGATAACCTTATAAGCAAGAAGATGCTTTTGTTAGGGGGCGTCCATTAATTACGTGAGGCGATTTTTCGACCCCCCTCCCCCCTTGTCGTGAGATTTGGGTTGACCCCCTCATCTCCCTCCTAATCTCACGTGAGATGTATTTGTATATTATTATAAATTCTCAATTATTCAAAAGCCGGATTCTACTAACTAATAGTCTAACAGTGGTATCCCAACAGTGTTCATATATCGATTGATTAGTAATGCTACCATCTCGTGCGTGAAAATGATAGTCGTTTTCCGCGGACGAGGAAAAATGCGCATAATCTATACAGATAAATAAAATTAAAGCGTCTGTTTGTAATTTCAAAATAACAGCTTTTTACTGAATGCATAATAAAAGAATACGGTACAGCATACAATTTTCTTTTTAAATTTTTTCTCTCTGTTTGTTCCGGCTAATCTTTGAAACGTCTGGACCGATTTTGACGGGACTTTTACTGGCAGATAGTTAATGCTACAAGGAGTAACTTAGGTTAGGCCACTTTCTTTTAAGAAATATATAGATTAGTGTTCCGTGCAAAAAAATTAAAACCCCTGAAATTGTGAACAAAATCGAATTCAAATTTTGCGGATACCCTGCTGCTTTCACCTTAAACACTGATGCAATTGCATATTTTATCATCAAAGAACAATGTTCAAAAATGTATGAACACCGTCGCCACCCTTGTAGCACTTTAAAACCTATGTTATCGAAGGGCCATAGTCACATTGTTCTTTGACATGTAAGGTTGTCTATGAGTACCGACCTACACTACAGAGTCACAAAAATAATTTAATCTTTTCCTACCCTGCGGCAGAATTAGCCCTGCGTCATACATTTTATCATTATTGATCCGCATGTTTCCGTTGATAATAGCTATCTTGCATGAAAATGCGTACGAATCCGAAATGTGAATTGATTCGTTTGATAAAATGTGATTCAGCTCCTAGCTGTTATCACCTGCTATCAATGTGATATCTATTTTAGATGAATAACAGTTTTTCTTGTTCTAATCATTCCTTTGGAGCAATTGATAGGTGTAGGTACGTTTGAATATCTCTTATCGATATGCAATTTTTTATTTAATGTTCACAAACTTCTGTACGTACTTACAACATCATCGTCTATCTTAGCCCGAATTCGCCCACTGCTGGTATAGGCTCTCTTTGCTTTTGCCAAACTTCACCTCCTTGTGCCACCCTCAGCCAGCACATACCCGCGATAGCAAAAATGTCGTCTGTCCTACTCGCCGTACTCCCCACACGAAGTAAATCCCGATGAGCCATTTTTGAACTTATCAACATTAGCAGACACATCGTTGTCATCATCAGTCTTCTGCCCTTTCTCAATTAATTTGGGGTCGGCGCAGGATGTGTCTTCTCCCCATTCTTCTCTATTAGTTGTTTTCTCATCTCAGTAATAGACCCCTTTTTTTCCATGCATCTTTAACACAACTCATCCATCGTTTCTTTGGTATTTTAGCCATCCACATTTGTACTTAAACAATTTTTCACTTTTTGGCTAACTCTTTTGATACAGGAATTCCTAGTACGGGCGCCTTTTTTTTTGGATTGGGAAATCAGCAAATGACCCCTCTGGACCCCACTCTGGGCGGAGCGGAAGGGAGTATCAGACTTGTACTGAGTAAAACCCATCCATGTTCCTTCTTAGCCCTTTGTGTTCCATGGCCCCGATATCTCTTTCGAACAGTCCCGCTACCCAGGAGCCAGGGTTACAGAGATTTGTGTGCCTTGAAATGCTAACAGAGAATTTTATTTATTTTTCAGATAAAGAAATAAGAAATTAACCATGGTGGATCAGAAAAAACTTCTCCTATACTTCGGAGCTACTGCAGTAATGTTGCTTCTGATAGTAGGAATTACTTTGGCGATTGTATTACCTGGTAGAAAGTAAGTACCACTAAATCACTTTATTCCTTCGTTGCTCGAAAGATAGACCATGAGTCGGTGGTAACACTTTGTCCTTCCACTGGCCTAGCGTGGTCCAGAGTGTGAGGCCAGCTTTTCCTGGTTCTGATACCACTGACGGGCAGCCTACCGTACTCAAATATTATGTTCTATTTGTAATCTTGTCATAAACTTACGTTATTGGTGAGATTCTTCAGAAAGACCGGGTGCGTAGTACTCGCAAACGGCGTGCGTGTGTGGCCAGATGTATGAAAGTGGACGACGTGAAAGGAGTATACAGGGTGTAAACAGACCCTTCACATAGCCGTCAACTAAGCATTCTGTACATCAAACTAAGTAACTTCACGCAAAAATTATTGCTGGGAATCGAATTATTTTTTTGGGGTGAAAAATCACGTTTAACGGTAGGACTCTATGGAAAGCACTCACAGCATTGTGCTGATGGATGGATTGAATAGTACGGGGGTCGTTGAGGTGTGTAAAGTAAAAATCTTACATTAAAAAAGTTGGGACTTTGACCCCCAATATCTCCGTAACTGTAAGGTTCCCAGGTATGGTCTAGAACAAAAAAATGATCGCAATGACGGGGAGAACAAGTGCCTTTCGTATATGTTAAGGGTCTATTTACACCCTTTAGATTTTCAACTTCAGCGCTAAAGCATTAGGTTCAAGGTTGTTTGGGAAAATTTGATAGTTTAGAGTAGCTGGATGTGCTGGTGTCTGTACGTATGTAATCTTGTGACCAAATGAGTGATGAATAAAAAATTGTGAGTTTTTAAGTCCCCTGTTGTAAGAGGCGAGCCTATTGCCACCAACCGGGCAAACGTCTAGACTCCGTGGCTGCTTCTTAGAAATTCCTGATGGAAAAACTTAATAACACTTTGCTCGACCCGGAATCGAACCCAGAACCTCGTGCTCAGCAGTCGCGCTTGCGACCACTAGGTCGCTAGCGCGACTGCTGAGCACGAGGTTCTGGGTAATATCGATAATATCGAGTTTGACTGCCTCGTTGGTCTAGTGAC
Source organism: Noctua comes (assembly GCA_963082995.1). Lineage (NCBI taxonomy): Eukaryota > Metazoa > Arthropoda > Insecta > Lepidoptera > Noctuidae > Noctua > Noctua comes. Next base: position 5,446,600 of record OY720268.1, read on the forward strand.
CAACGAGGCAGCGCTTGCGACCACTAGGTCGCTAGCGCGACTGCTGAGCACGAGGTTCTGGGTAATATCGATAATATCGAGTTTGACTGCCTCGTTGGTCTAGTGACCAACGAGGCAGCGCTTGCGACCACTAGGTCGCTAGCGCGACTGCTGAGCACGAGGTTCTGGGTAATATCGATAATATCGAGTTTGACTGCCTCGTTGGTCTAGTGACCAACGAGGCAGTCAAACTCGATATTAACTTTATTTATTTCAAATTTCAGTTCTGACTCTGAGGCTGATGGAATTGTACCACCAGTATTATCAATGAAGAAGTTGGTAATAGACCACGATGGAGGAGCAGACGATGCCTTTGCCATCACCATGGCCTTGCTTTATGAGAAATACTTTGACGGGTAAGTATCTACCGTCATCATCGTCATCATCATCAGTATCCTGTGGTGCGTGTTGAGTGAGAATCACCGAAAATCGAGGATTGAATCATTATCTGCCTAGACTTCTTCCAGCTATATAAGGTCTAACTATTCATACACGAAATATTTTCAGGGAATCATCTATCGGCTATAACGAAGTCATTTCAAGGGATTATTTTTTTTTATCTGAGTATATTTTTATAAAAATAAATAATTTAAAATTACTTGACCCACAAAATAAATACTAGCTCCTTATTTTTGAACATCCATTACGCTAGTTTACTACGTCATATTTGCCTACTGTCATTGTTAGAATATGGGAGTTAAGGTTTTATGCAAAAAGTCTCAAAAAATTTTAGAATTATAATAATTTCGTAAAAAAAAAACACTCGATAATTTTTTTTTTCGTTGATATGGCGACTTTACGACTTATAGAAGTTACTCTTAAAATATTTCGTGTATGAAAAGATAGACCTTATATTGGGGTCGGCTGCCAGTCTAATCGGATGTAGTTGAATACCCGCATTTTTAATGGAGCGACTGCCTATCTGACCACCACAACCCAGTTAGTACTTTCTGCTTTATACGATACTCCTTGGTAAGACTGGTTGTCAGACTTTCGGGCCACTGAATACCTGTAAAGACTGTCAAAGGTCTACAAATCACAGCTGGGATCAATTCGGTATGTAATGTTGGTCACCCATCCACGGATCAACCTAGGCATGCGCGGCTTCACCTGAAAATTGACCCGAGCAGATGTTATCATTTAGCCATGAAATTGAGGATTGAACATTTATTTAAATGTACAGATACTCAAACATTAATTGAAAACCATACAACATTAGTTTTAGTATATGCGAAACCTGAAACACGTGTCTAGTATTTTTATGTAAAGAATCTATGTACAATATTTCAAAACTGTATCATGAAAAATCACAATGTTATAAGTTTGTTCTGTTGCCTGGTTGTCCGCACTAAAACGTGGTCACCAGGCAGCGCGGCCGCGCATGTGCCTCCAACGGCGTCTTAAGCTCATTGATAATAATAATTTGGCAGTAGGTACCTAAATGATTGCGATATGTACTTAATTTCGCTCGGTGTCCAACTTGCAACTTTAAAAAAATATTTTTATTACAAAATATAACGTGGTTTAAAATTATTGGAATCGATTCAGTTAGGTACTTATTCTAAACACACTGTTTTCAGGTCTCGCATATTCTAAAAATAATGTTGTAAATATGACATCATATGTCAGTTTTATCAGTATTCGCGATAATATTCTGCTCTATCATATAAAACAAACGTTAATCTTTATATCTTTCACGCTTCATTGTAATTCACGTGTATTTTTGTAGAATTGATTTTCAACGCTTCACTTTCTGTTCATTCTTGTCCCTCATTCGGTATATTTCACTTAATATCGTTTGAACACGAAATTAATCAAGTCAACAGTATCATCATTCTCAGAGGAGCTCGTGGCTTAATAATAACAGCCGCTTGGGTCGGTCTTTAGGTTAAGCCGTGCTTGCCTAGGTTGGTCTATGGATGGTGGTATTGACGGTGAGTTATGGGCTAGCTCGCCGTCCGGCCGTCTGTCGATGTCAGCAACCTCGTAGGGGTCCGCATGGGCTGATGCCTGCCAGGGCTGCGGGAATGTTCGAAAGAGATACCGTGGCCCTGGAACACAAAGGGCAAAGAAGGAACATGGATGGGTTTTAGTGAGTTCCAATCCGAAAAAAAAAGCCGATAGAGTGAGTGACCCTGACCAAAGAGTATGCATGTATCAGAATCGGGTCATATTGAAGACTACCTATGTCATAGACCATCAGATTGAACTACTTACTCCTCTAGGCCAATATGGACAACGCGAAAAATACAACTGTCTCATTCAAACCTTCTCCATCTTAAATGTATGGGGCAGCTGATTATTTTTTCGCAATGACAATGTAAGTCCCAATAACCTAAAAACAAAGACAGCTAAAAGTAAACTAGTACTACGTAGTATTATATTATCTGTGCTAGTACTTAGTTGTATTTTTTTTTTTCAGGCCAAATGTAGTCGCCTTGACCACAACGTTCGGCAATGTTCATTCTAGTCAAGCCTTATTCAATAGTGACAGAATACTGCGCTTAATGAACAGAACAGATGTAAGTATTTTTATCTAATCTTTGTGTACTCATCATATTATCTTCTTGCCCTTGTCCCATGTTATACAGGCTCCGTACATCACGTGTTTTTTTTAAATCTATAAGTACATATCTATACTAATATTGTAAAGCTGAAGAGTTTGTTTGTTTGGTTGAACGTGCTAATCTCAGGATATATACTGGTCCGAATTGAAAAAATCTTTTAGTGTTGAATAGTCCAATCGTCGAGGAAGGCTATAGCCCATGTAACATCACGATACGAGCAATAGGAGCCGAGCAAAAGGAAAACAAGTCAGAAACGGCGGGTAAAACCGCGGGGCACAGCTAGTCTGTGATAAGATGATATCTACGGATAATATGAGCAGCCTATTGCGACTTAAGCTTAATTTTTTTACGATTTACCATTCAGATAATAAAAAAGAAACACGTATTTCACTTTACAGATACCGATGTATTCAGGTTCGCGTCGAGCTCTGATATCAGGAATCGCATCTGATAACTATTTCGGCAATGATGGGCTGGGAGACACCGGTTACCGACCTCCACCGGTGATAACCGATAGCACCCATTCAGCGATCGCCCTTATCGAACTTTCTAAGAAATATAGAGGTATGGTCTTTGGACAGACGACTCATGATGTTGCGGCGCAACGCCTCACCATAATACCAGCCAGTATCTGCAGAAAACAATTGCTATAATATTTTTAGTAGGCGCACACTAAAAACACGTCACGTAGCCTACAGACATAACTTGTCATGTCATTCTACCGACGACATCCGCACTGTACGCAACCTATTTTCATTGTAATTTGGACTTTCAGTAGCCCCAGTGTATAATCAAAATATACACATAACATTTTGGGTTTCTTAATGTTATGCTGAACAAGTTCTAAATGGTGATTCAAACTCACCAATAATTTCATGGTTTTCATAAATATTTCACTAGAAAAAAAAATGCTAAAATAGGTAAAAATAATACAACATCAAATTAAATTAAGAGACACTCCCCAGACATAAATATAAATTCAATCGTTGACTCTAAAAAAAATATATTAATTTCTTATTGTTTTATCATGTTTAGAAATATCGATAGCAGACGTGATGAGTATCGACCCAATACGTCCCTGGAGTTAATTAGCTAGCTTTTTTAATTTAACTGTCGTCACGTGTCTTGTCATCTCCTTGGCATATCATCCTTCACACAATCCATCGGTTCTTTGGCCTTCATTTATATCCTGTAGTATGGACGCCTGCGCTAAGTTAAATAGCAATATTATGTGATGTGCATGTCTGCTTTATTTCTTATATAGGCGTGCTCTCGTCCATGTATTTGTGCACTGACAGTTACGTTTGTAAAATCATTTAATTAAGTATATTAAATTGTTATGTCTTTTAAATTGCCTTTCGCCTTATTTCATCAAGTTATGGACCCAGCACGCTTCCACTGCGTATAATTCATATTAATTTATTCAATATAATTAATATGAATTTCATTTTAATTAATATTATTTATAATTCATTAATATAATTTATTATTAATTAATTTAATTAAAAATTAATTTCATTCATACTCTAATCTTAGATTTAAAAAAGACTCATCACCATTCTCCTGTCCGTATCACAATTTATTTGAGGTCGCCGCAGCATTACATCTTCTTCCATACTTCTAAAAATTTAAAAAGAATAACTTATGTAAAAGGGTCAAAAGGCTGCCCAACTTAAATGGGACTGGGCAGGACATGTCTGACGCATGCCGAACGAACTGTGGGCCTGTAAAGCTCAGGATTAGTGCCCTGAAATAGTGACACGGGGTCGCGGCAGACCACGAAGGAGATGGCAGGACGAACTGGGTGTCTTCCTTGAGAATTGGAAAGAAGTAGCACTGAATCGTGACCAGGATGGAGGGAGGCCTTTTTCCAGCAGTGGGACAATATCGGCTCAGCCCATATAGTCCCACTAATATAATAATAATAACTTATGTAAAATGGTTGTAAGTTAGTACATTTTACTTGGTTCACAAGCTAATGGAGGCTTTTCGTGTTTCAGAAAATCTAACAGTCGTTGCAATTGGCCCTTTAACAAATATAGCCTTGGCAGTAAGAGTGGACCCCGACTTTCTCCAAAGAATTGGGCAATTATATATTGGCGGTGGCCATATTCATAGTAAGTTTATTTAGTTTCTTATAAGCTTTATTTAACTTGCCTTGTTAATTTTGCGAAATATCAAAGAAGTGTAGTTGGTATTAGGTCACACAAGGATAATGAAGGAAAGAGATCAAAAAATATATTATTTATTTATTTGTGTATACACAAAATATTTTATATTAAGATAGAAGAGCACAAAGCAGTGGCGAAGGTTCCATAGAACTCGATTCCTATCGGCTTCCCTTTGAAAAGTGGCAGTCAGTATTCTATAGACAAATAATATAATCACATTAAAGATATGTACTCCGGCTTACCTCTTACAAAAATTGACCCTTCGCTACTGGCACAAAGGTACATATAGGTAAGTATATTGTGACACGCAGTGACAAAGAATCAGGAAAAAATCCTCATACTGCTTAGATTAAGGAGGATCCTCCTACCAGACGCGTACTAAATACGTGGTAACCGTTTGTGCGTCAGTGTCGCTTCTACCCTGTATAATATTTTAATCGCAACGACATCGTCACCACAATTTTTTTCTGACCAATTCCTCGACGATAAGTGTGGTCAATCTCGAAATCAGTCGATTGTAACTATGATCTTCTTATTTCCACAGGTCCTCTTCACCCGGACCCAGAATTCAACGCAGCCATGGACCCAGAAGCTTACCACATGGTTGCGAATAGTTCTAGAGTAGACAGAGTCACGTTTGTACCATTCTCACAAGTTTACGACACCTTAAGAATTCCCCTTGTAAGTTGATTTAACTACTGTATTAAAACTCGTCCTTGTATTTGCTTACCTAAAGCGCGAATTATTCAGAAACTGCGTAAGGTGAAGGCGCGGCACAGGCATCGAATTTATAAAGAAACGAACGAACGGCGTGTATGCGCCGCGCCGCTTGAGTGTAATTCACGACACGTAGCCTACGTACATTTTGTATGAAAACGTTTTGAAGCGGCATCATGCCTGCGCTGCGCCTGCGCCGCACCTTCATCTTACGCTGTTTCCGTATAAAATTATCGCCTACAGTTGAATTTCGCTTTACACACACAGGCAAAGTGACATCAACGACAAAGATAATGAGAAAGTCAAAATTGCATGGGACTGACGTAAGGTACCGAAAATAATTATGTCAATCTCGTTGCAAAATAGTAATACGAAACGCTTCAAAAACGATTGTTAATTGTTGGGGCCCCTCGAGACTATTTTCTTTTTAGTTTACTTTTTATTTACTCTTAGTTTTTGCCAAAACATAAATTCTTAGATTTTAAATGATGCGGAGGGGCTCGTAGAAAAATAATAACGATCGGTCTTCAATGTTAAGCAGTGCTTGCCTAGGTTGTCCCATGGATGGGTTCCCTCCGTGCCTCAGAAAACACGTAAAACCACATCCGAAGTTCGACACCCAGTCTTACCAAAGGGGTATATCCAAGTGACTGGGTTGTGGAGGTCAGATAGGCATTCGCTTCATGTAAAATATTCGTATTCAGCTGCATCCGGTCAGACTAGAAGCTGACCCTTACATAATCGGGAAAAAGCTAGGCAAATGATTCAAGCCTTTACCAAAATAAGTACGTACTAATAAGTTGATTTTTTTTACAGAACTGGCGAATAAATACCTTAGGAACAATTCAGACTTCAACAATGGCGGCACTAAACAGTTTTGAACAAATATCGCTTCCAAAAGAGCCTGCTTGGACCCAACTGGACCCGGCTACAATGGCAATAGCACTGGATAATGATTTAGTAAACGAGTTCAGAAACACTACAAACGGTATTTTGTTGGAAGGTAAGAAATTCCTGCATTTTGACAGGTGCTGCGTTTCAAACTATGCCCCAGGAATCCTGTCGTGCTTTTTGTGCACCAAAATGAGCACTGTGATAGACCTTTGCGAGGCCAATGCTGTCGACATGGCCGAGTTCTAGCTGTAACATACAGGTTGAAAGGGACCTCGACGTTCAAATTTAGCACATGAATGACGCCAGAAGCAAAATTTTTATGTGATTCTTAAACAGACTGTGTATGAATTAAAATATTTTGATTTTGCAAGAAAACTAGAAATAAGTAAATAATTTATTATAAACTGTTCGAAAATTCACTCGCTCATCAAAAATTTCCAGTAAATACATTTTTTGTTTCAGGTGATAATCGAGGTATAACTACAAATGACTTCGCGGGATGGTTTCAAACTGCAAGAATGCTTCAAACAGCAAATATACAAAAGTACATGAATTTCCTGCTGGAAGTCTATTCTTCTGAGCTTTAATCCTTGATTAAGAACAATAATGTACTACCGCGGATGAACAATTTTCAACCTTATAACTCAGGGCTTAAGGGTTAAATGTGGTCGACTGTCAGTGAGCGCGGTAGTACGTTTTCAGTGGCACTGGGCAACGACGACGGCAGCATCGGCCTCTAAATGTACCTAAACTACCGCTCGCTGTTGAATTTTCAACCATCAACTCAGCGCTGAGAGTCGAAAATCCATCAGCGCCTTTCTATTCAGCCATTAATTTAGGTATCACCACATATTTAGGTATACCTAGATAACGCAATATCACGACCCGTATGAAAACCTAGCGTGCCGTTTTTGACTACCTACTATGACGTCATAAGCACTATTTAGTTATCCGATTCAAGTAGAGGCCGACAAAGTGTCGAAGCCAATCATCCGTTTTTGACGTGACAACGTCTAATTCGATGGAGCATGCGTTACCTCGCTCTGAGGCGTTCCATAAAACAATTGCTCAACGCACATTCATTTTTTGAAAAATGCAACCATTCCATCAGTATTTTCTTATGACGTTGTCCATCACGTTCAACTATCGTCAGTAAACCGACTTTACAGACAACCGATTTTTTTTTCATTACACATCGGACCGTAAAATATCGGACTGCCAGAAGCCGGGCAGTAAAATTCCTTGCAGTACACAAACGCCTTTAGTTAAAAATTGACCCATTTAGTTTGACTATTGAAATAATGTAGAAGATGATTTGGACTAGCTGCTTTTTTGTTAACAATGTTGGTTGGAACTTTTTTTCTTTTAAAAAAGATAGCAGAGTCCCATGCATTAATATACAGGGTATTGGATTGAAGGAGAGATATACAAGAGTGTAGTAGATACTCATTTGTAACTGAACATCTTTTGATATGGAACCAACCCTGAAAAATGATCAAAATTTAAGAAACCCCTGTTTTTTACATAACTTAGCATCATGCCTGTAATCCTTCAAGGGTTAGACCTATGGAGCCTACAGCTGCTACCTACAGAGCTGTACCTAATAGTACACCCACATTTATGTTTAAGTCCCCTGTAAGCGGCGAACCTAATGCCGTCAACCGGGCTCAAATCCAGACTCCGTGGCTGCTACTGAAAAATTCCTAATGAAAAACCAAATAGCACTTTGTCTGAGCTGGGAATCGAACTCAGTAGCTCATGCTCAGCAGCCGCCGTGTGTGCCCACTACATCAACACGGCAGATTTGTTGACATTTTAGTGTAGGTCCTGTAATAAAATTGTTCAGACTAAATGAGTATCTATAACAATCCGTTAAGGTTCAATCTTACTGGTACGGACAAATTGCTGAACGGCAATCGTCTATGGTATCCAGTATAGTTCTGTAAATAAAATACGTAGTATTTTTAAGTATTTTGTATAAAGCTGATAAATTATTTAAATATTTTTAAAAGAAAATCGTTGTTTTATTTTTCTCTGAACATCCTTAACAATTTTGGTCTTCGTCTTGAGACATAGAATTTTCAAATACTTTAAGTACGTATCCATTTAGAAAACAAATGAATTAAATTAAATTTATAAAAATTAATTTAATTTAATTTTTTTTTTTTATTTTTTTATTAAATTTTAATTATGTTAAACTGGTGTTAAATGTACGAAAGCACATTGAACCTTATTCTAATGATAATAAAGTCTTGACGTACGGTGATTTCCGTGTTAATGGTCTAAATTAAGAACAATTATTATCGTATTTTCATTGAATAAAAGTGACACAGGTGAAATGGCGACGTGTCCAAACATCGAGATTTATATGTCGGATTCGGTGGTTAGTATGGACATAAAATGAAAGGACGCGGTGGTGACATCACGCGAACTACTTTCCAGTCTACCCACAACACAGCGTGCTTATACAGAGTCGGGCGAGCTCGCAGCGAGGACGAGAGGGAGTGTCTGATCGCAGCGGAGTTCAGACGTCCCGGAACTATCCCGATTCAATGTGCCCCCTGTTATTGTGTTAAATTGTAATTTCAAGTAATTTTTATTATAGAAACAATGTATCGCACCCAGTGTATTTACTTGCACGAAACCAACCCATCTCCAGCCTACATGATGTACAAGCCTAACGGAGTAATCCTGACATATCCGACATACTCGAATATATCATGTCTAATTAAAAAAATTATAAATGTGCCTTCAACTGTGAAAAAAAAAAGACTTTATATCCGGTACAATAAAATGACATACGTGAAAAAGCGTCGTTCCTACAAAGTCAGTTTCACAATTTTTTAACGCACTTGCCTAAGACATTTATTATGGCAAAATTGTTTACATGGAAAATGAGCTAGTGGCTCCCATGACAGTTTCCCCATATATCTCATAAAGATTACGATTTCCCCATACTGTTCTAATTGCACATAAACTCTGTAGATTACGGTAGTTATTTATGTTTTCGACATTGAAGCTGTTTTATCTGTAACACTATTCTTATTCACTGATAACAATAACACAATATAAGCATGCCTTTTTTTTTTTCACATGGGGAATGATCAAATCCCCCCCACTCTGGGCGGAGCGGAAGGGGGTGTCAGACTGGTACTGACTAAAACCCATCCATGTTCCTTCTTTGCCCTTTGTGTTCTAGCTCCCGTAGCATGACCACCATAGACAAGAATTTCTTTGACGGAAGATTCGACAAAATGACAGATTGTGTCGACACAATGACAGATTTCTTTGCACTATCTGTCATTTTGTCGATTCCTCTGTCAAAGAAATCCTTGTCTACGGTGGTCATGCTACGGGGGCAGGGCCACGGTATCTCTTTCGAACAGTCCCGCAGCCCTGGCAGGCATCGGCCCTTGCAGACCCCTACATCATTGCTGACATCTCTTTGAGGCGCACGTGGAACATTATAATAATCATGCCTTTACGTGGTAAATTGTGGCGAAATACTATGGTAATACTGTTTTTTCTTCTTTTTCTGTCGATTGACTACTGAACTTGGGGTTGGCTCCCAGTCCCAGCCAATGTAGCTGTATTTTACATGGACCTACTGCCTAACTGACACCACTACCCAGTTAGTACAGGTAATACGAAACCTCTTGGTAAGATACCGAGAGATTGACTATGACTAGATTAGTATAGGCTAAATAATAACACTCGTGGTAAATAATAACAGCCGCTCGGGTCGATCTTTAGGTTAAGCCGTGCTTGCCTAGGTTGGCCTGTGAATGGGTGACCACCCGTTACATACCGAGTTTCCTCCGTGCCTCGGAAAGCACGTTAAGCCATTAGTACCTGGTGTCATTTGTAGATCTTAGACAGTCGTTAGGTAGTCAGTGGCCCAAAAAGTCTGACAGCCAGTCTTACCAAGGGGTATCGTATTGCTCAGTACTAACTGGGTTGTGGAGGTCAGGTGGGCAGTCGCTCCATGTAGAATGCTGGTATTCGGCTACATCCGGTTGGACTGGATGGTTGGGAGAAGGCTAGGCAGATGATGATGATGATGATGGCTCCCAGTCTTAGCGAATGTAGCTGTATGTCAGTATTTTACATGGAGCGACTGCCTAACTGACCTCTACTACCTATTTAGTACAGGTAATACGAAACCTCTTGGTAAGATACCGAGAGATTGACTTATATTGACTTTTCACAGATAACTCTGACAGCATCAATCCACTGCCCGACTGGATACCTCGTTGGTCTAGAGGACTTGCTGAGCACAAAGTCCTGGGTTCGATTCCTGGGTCGAGCAAAGTGTTATTGGGTTTTTACATAAGGAATTTTTCAGTAGCAGTAACGGAGCCTGCATTTGTGCCCGGTTGATGGCAATAGGCCGGTATATTCCCGCTGTCCACCCCTGCTTGTCCACCCCGGGTAGACAGTGTCACAACTTTTAAAAATAATTCCCGCTGGCCACCCCCGGCCAGTGAGAATCATTATATAAATAATTCACTGTGGCCACCCCTGGTGGACACGGTTACAACTGGTTTTTTTCATGGTTTTCGAGGTCGCTGATAACGCAACTGAGGGCAACAAGCTGTTGTGATCAAAATGAAAATCCAAGATGGCGCCGACGAAAATTTTCGGTTAAATCGTCATGGGTGTCATTTTCGTGGTTTTTGGGGTCACTGTTAACTAAAATTAGGTCAAAATGAAAATCCAAGATGGCGCCGACGAAAATTTTCGGTTTTATCGTCATGGGTCTCATTTTCGTGGTTTTTGGGGTCGCTGATAACTAAAATTAGATCAAAATGAAAATCCAAGATGGCGCCGACGAAAATTTTCGGTTTTATCGTCATGGGTGTCATTTTCGTTGTTTTTGGGGTCGCTGGTAACGAAACTGAGGTCAAAATGAAAATCCAAGATGGCGCCGACGAAAATTTTCGGTTTTATCGTCATGGGTGTCATTTTCGTGGTTTTTGGGGTCGCTGGTAACGAAAATTAGGTCAAAATGAAAATTCAAGATGGCGCCGACGAAAATTTTCGATTTTATCGTCATGGGTGTCATTTTCATGGTTTTTGGGGTCACTGATAACTAAAATTAGGTCAAAATGAAAATCCAAGATGGCGCCGACGAAAATTTTCGGTTTTATCGTCATGGGTGTCATTTTCGTGGTTTTTGGGGTCGCTGGTAACGAAAATTAGGTCAAAATGAAAATCCAAGATGGCGCCGACGAAACTTTCGGTTTTATCGTCATGGGTCTCATTTTCGTGGTTTTTGGGGTCACTGATAACTAAAATTAGGTCAAAATGAAAATCCAAGATGGCGCCGACGAAAATTTTTCGGTTTTATCGTCATGGGTCTCATTTTCGAGGTTTTTGGGGTGCTGATAACTAAAATTAGGTCAAAATGAAAATCCAAGATGGCGCCGACGAAAATTTTCGGTTAAATCGTCATGGGTGTCATTTTCGTGGTTTTTGGGGTCACTGTTAACTAAAATTAGGTCAAAATGAAAATCCAAGATGGCGCCGATGAAAATTTTCGGTTTTATCGTCATGGGTGTCATTTTCGTGGTTTTTGGGGTCGCTGATAATTAAAATTAGGTCAAAATGAAAATCCAAGATGGCGCCGACGAAAATTAAAAAATTCATTGTGCCCCGTGTTATTGCGTTAAGTTGTAATCTCAAGTAATTCGTTAGTTTTGCCAGAAACAGTGTATCGCACCCAGTGTGTTTTCATAGCACGAAACCCATCATCTGCCCACATGATTTACGAGCCTTACGAAATAATTCCTGACATATACGACAAGTACAAATTAAAATAAACTCTGAAGAACAAAATAAAAAATAAAAAAGACTCATTGTCAAATTATTAAACATAACAAAAGTAACAAAACAATCTAACTTCACTTAATCAACATAATTCTTATTATTATTAAAAAATCAGTCTGTGACTCGCGTGATGGTGAGTAATATTAATAAAATAATGAACAGGTACAAATTAAAAGAAACTCTGGAGATCAAAAATAAAGACAAATAGACTTCTTGTGAAATTATTAAACATTACATAAACAAAACTATTTAACTTCACTTAATCAACATAATACTTATTCTTATTAAAATAAACAGTCGGTGACTCTTAATAAGTACAAATTAAAAGAAATTCTGGAAAACAAAAATAATAGCCTTCTTGTCAAATTATTAAACATAACAAAAGTAACAAAACAATTTAACATCACTTTAATCAACATAAATTTAGCAAGAGAAAAAACTATGTTATCTTTTGACACACAAAATGTGACCTCAAAAATAATAAGGCATCTAAAGTGCAGTCGTAAATCCGGATTTGGAGGTCTCGTAAAAATGTATATTAACCTGAATGTTAGTTTCTTCAGAGATATTGATATATGAATATGTTTCATTTGTTTAACATAACAATGTAAGTATCATATTAAAACTTAAGCGATACAACTAGAAACTTGATTTTCTGATACCAACCAACCTTATTTATTTAAAATGAATCAATAAATAATAATGTTTAGGATGAATCATAAAGGAAGATTCGAATAAACTACTCTTAGATAATTCCCTTTCCAACCTACCCGGTCCGAGTAAAAGGGTATAAAAAGGCACGGCGCGTTGTAAACGGCCTCTTTGGATGATGCTCTGCGCTTTTTGGTTCTCTTTGGTTATTGGTAGTAGGCAACTGACAGGTGCCAGGGGATGTAATAATTTTGGTTCGGGTCGTGTTATATTATTCTGATGTAGTTATTATTTACTTGTCTTAAGCCAAAACCCGAATTTTTTGCCTGTACCTAATTGATGAATCATGAAACTGCCAGACTGCGGCTAGAATAAATATTAATTAACGAATTACTTGAGATTACAACTTAACGCAATAACACGGGGCACAAAGATTTTTTTAATTTTTGTCGACGCCATCTTGGATTTTCATTTTGACCTAATTTTCGTTACCAACGACCCCAAAAACCACGAAAATGACACCCATGACGATAAAACCGAAAATTTTCGTCGGCGCCATCTTGGATTTTCATTTTGACCTAATTTTCGTTACCAGTGACCCCAAAAACCACGAAAATGACACCCATGACGATAAAACCGAAAAATTTTGTCGGCGCCATCTTGGATTTTCATTTTGACCTCAGTTTCGTTACCAGCGACCCCAAAAACAACGAAAATGACACCCATGACGATAAAACCGAAAATTTTCGTCGGCGCCATCTTGGATTTTCATTTTGACCTAATTTTAGTTATCAGCGACCCCAAAAACCACGAAAATGAGACCCATGACGATAAAACCGAAAATTTTCGTCGGCGCCATCTTGGATTTTCATTTTGACCTAATTTTAGTTAACAGTGACCCCAAAAACCACGAAAATGACACCCATGACGATTTAACCGAAAATTTTCGTCGGCGCCATCTTGGATTTTCATTTTGATCACAACAGCTTGTTGACCTCAGTTGCGTTATCAGCGACCTCGAAAACCATGAAAAAAACCAGTTGTAACCGTGTCCACCAGGGGTGGCCACAGTGAATTATTTATATAATGATTCTCACTGGCCGGGGGTGGCCAGCGGGAATTATTTTTAAAAGTTGTGACACTGTCCACCCGGGGTGGACAAGCAGGGGTTGGACAGCGGGAATATACCCAATAGGCCTCCTATTACATAGGACTTAAACATAATTGGCGAAATGTGATACGCCATTTGGCCAGATTATTTATTAAGTGGGCAACCTGTGCTCCTAGATTGGCCAGTTAATGTCGGTGTTCAAAAACGTGTAAAAATCCTACTTCTATGCGATTATTATTGTCTGTTAAAAGATTGCTTAAGCACGCTTAAGCGATAAGACCACCATTGTAACACATTGTGTACATACTATGTACTTTTTTACCTGTAATTTGTTTGGTGTACATAATAAAAAGTATTCTATGTATCTGTTTTTCGACTTCCTTATTCCTTCTCAACGATACTAAATATCTTGCTTTATTTGTCATTGGATCATCAGCTGATCATGGCTATTTATGACCTTATTGTCATTTGACTGCTCATTCATAGAGAACGAAGATGCCTCAGCGTGCTACACGCCAATGACAGCTGACCTTGTTTCTTTTTAATCAGGGTCGACGAAACAGGTCTTTTTCTTCACTTCAGTGGTGTCAGTCGCTACGGTATCGTTAACTACTACTTCGTTCATGTCATCCCTTACAGAATCCTTCAATTTTTTGGTGTTCGTTCTTTCAATCCATCGTTATCTGATAGTACCTAATAATATTCATGTCAGATCTCAGATACATATTAGTCGCGGTGGTAGTGAGACTCAAATTTAGTTGTTTCTTTATTTTATTTCAGTGTTTGTAAAGACTACGCAGATAGTTATTTTTTTGCATCTGTGTCGGTTGAATTATGGCAGATAATGTTATTTTTGTTTTATTTTTGGTGTATTTTTTTGGCTGGTAAGATTTAAACGTATTTTTCTGTAAATAATACTTTTTTTTTTAATTTTTCGAGTTTTAAGGATTTTGTAATTAATTATATTACTCATTATATTTTACTCATTTGTGAAGTAAAACCTCATTAATTATTTAACCTTACCTTATGAAACCTCATTACTTACTTTTATTTACTTGTGTTCTGATCACAAGAACACACAATACAACTTAGATTTTTCAACC
The DNA here is from genome assembly GCA_963082995.1 of Noctua comes. Taxonomy (NCBI): domain Eukaryota; kingdom Metazoa; phylum Arthropoda; class Insecta; order Lepidoptera; family Noctuidae; genus Noctua; species Noctua comes. The sequence continues at coordinate 5,461,682 of OY720268.1, forward strand.
TCAATGCTTGTTTTCACTAACAATAGGTGACATACAGGGTGTAAACAGACCCTTCACATAGCCGTCAACCAAGCATTCTGTACATCAAACTAAGTAACTACGCAAAAATTATTGCTGGGTATCGACTTTTTTTGTTTGGGTGAAAAATCACGTTTTACGGTAGGACTCGATGGAAAGCACTCGAAGCATTGTGCTGATGGATGATTGACGGGGGTTAGTACGGGGGTCGTGGAGGTGTGTAAAGTAAAAATCCTGCATTAAAAACATGTATTTAAAAAAAAACTTGTGAAAACGCAGGAACTTTGACCCTCAATATCTCCGTAACTAGAAGGTTCCCAGGTATGGTTTAGAACAAAAAAAAATATCGCAAAGACGGGGAGAACAAGAGCCTTTCGGCTTCGTTAAGGGTCTATTTACACCCTTTATTTAGTCATGCATTTTATGACTAAAAAACTAGGATTTTAAACTTTCGGCCCTAGGCCGAAAGTCACAGTCTTGACTAGTAAAACGGGTTTTTTCAGTATTATAAAACAATGCTATCTTAATTTATTTGCATTACGTCAATTACTTCCGTCTTTATATTTTGTCTACCATTGAGAAAAAATATTAAAAACCAAGTATTTATTTTAGAATTTAAAATCTGTGACATGAACTGGTTACAAATAAAATTAAACCTAATTACCTAGATAATTTAAAGAATTCCGTAGCTAGATAACTAAATTGAACGTCATAATTATAACTGATGACTGACTATTATAATTTGACGGCACGGTTGGCGCAGTGGCTGCACGATTGACTGCTGCGCTTCGTGTCGCGGGTTCGATTCCCGCACGGAACAAATATTTGAATGGACTACTGGTAGTTTTTCCGGGTCTGGCTGTTCGTGTATGTGAGCTTAAATGTTTGTAAACGCATCCCCGATACAGTGATAATAACAAGGACTCGGAAAAAAAAAACTAAAACAAGCTGGAGATAAGACGTAGTCGACGTAGCCCCATTTTTCTGTTTACAGGGCTTAAAGTAACCTAACAAGAAGGGGGATGCCGCCATCCCCTCCCGAACCTAACCTGTCCGATTTGGGGTGCCACAAGTCCCGAGCTCGCTTCGCTCGCTCTTGCTTCGTATCTTCCTCTGTCGCAATAACCGGATAAATAGTTACTTACTTGGTATTATATATTCGTGGTCGGACACGCACTTAGCCGATTTTCTTTTGTTACCGTACGAAGCAATAATTGCACCAAGCACGACAATCGTGGTTTGTTTGAAATATTATTTTAGTTTATCAAATTAAACATGTTTTTGAGTGCTTTCTTCTTCTACTTCGTTGGTATAGTTATTATTGACCGTAAAGTCTTGAATTCCGACCTTGCGTTATCCCATCTGGAAATCTCTAGGCCTAGGTCAGATGGTTATCTATTATGGATGCATTTTCCTACTCCTAGATGGAAAAACTGGTGATAATGTTTAGGTGAGCTGCATGTATACCTCTGGACCAAGGCCTCTGGGCAAAGGCCTCAACAAGATGGGTGCCTGAGGAAGGACGGCGCCGCCGAGGCCGGCCTAGAAAACGGTGGCGAGATGATTTAGACGCGCATCACGAAAACTGGTTTGAGGTGGCGCAGGAGAAGAGTACCTGGAAGGATATGGGGGAGGCCTTTAGCCAGCAGTGAGACATCCAGGGCTTCTAAAAAAAAATAGGTAAATTCACGTTTGTAAAACGAATCGTGCCGATCTGATCAGAACACGATTCAGAGATATCGTTGGATCTGGAATTTCCTGCTCACTATAGGAACCGAATGAAGTCCGAGTATAAGTGTAGTAAATGCTTAGGTCCGCTTGACCATATTTGTTGCTCTACAAATGCTGTTGAATCGAATGTGCTGACCTGGAACAAGCATGACGCACCCGCTATTTGTAATAATTTTCCCTGACTAGTTATTAAGAAGTTTTATTCCCTTTTCAGTCTCGAAGCTGTCCCAGATTATCCCAAAAAGTTAGTGATAGATCACGATGGAGGAGCAGATGATGCATTGGCTATAACATTGAGCTTGCTCAACGAGAAATACTTCGACGGGTAAGAAACATTATATTCCCTTGGATTTTCTTGTGCTACCTTTAAAGGGACACTTTTTCAGGATCTACCTACCTAGGAGCTGGTCCACGGTACGCTTACCGTAAACAGACCTCCAGACTGTACTCCAGAACTCGTTTGGTTAACGTGGCCAGCCCACTTCCTCTTCAGCTTGCTCACTCTGCAAGCTAGGTCGGTAACTCCAGTGGTTTTACGAATAATTTCATTTCGGAGCCCATCCTTCAGAAATACTCCGAGTATTGGTCGGTCCAGAGAGCACTGAGCGACCTTGAATAAGGTTCAACCCTACCGACAAAGACTTACATTTGACACAAAAAGTCATAAAGGGTAGGATGGTCTTCTAACAGAGTGGGCCAGATGACGGCAGGCTTGATAAATTTTTTCCAATACGCACTTGATCAATCACAAATACATCGAGTAATCACACGTATTTTGTATATTTCCAGCCCAAAAGTAGTTGCCTTGACAACAACATTTGGCAATGTAAACTTGACTCAAACTATTATCAACTCTGATCGGATACTGGCTCTATGTGATAGACAAGATGTAAGTATTACTATCTTAACTTATCTGCAAGTACGTAACAAATCTATAGAGCACCTTTTTAGTTCGCTACCCAGCAGTTGTCTTCTGTCTTCAATTTGGAATGTCCCACTACGAGATAAAAGCCTCCATTTCCCTTTCCTGCATTTTACTAGTGCTGGTTAGTCTTTCTGGTAGGAGTCAAGCTCGTCCCGTCTTCTTTGCCTTGGTCTACTGCGGCGGTTCATTGAGTTACCTGCCTTAATTAAATAGATAGTACTTAGGCAACCGAGCTCTGCTCGGGTGAAAATACAGAAAATGATATTTCTCAGATTTAAGACTTAGCTAGATCGATTTTTCTTCCCGTTAACCCCTACAGGTATTGCAAATTTAATCTAAATCGTTAGAGCCATTTCCGAGAACGTGATTACATTTAATGTTTATGTTTCATTTAAATTTTATGCGGCTAAGACGTCCAAGCCACAAAAAAATACAAAGGTACTAAATAAAAGTGAGCTTCTTAATTTATATTCCCTTATAAGCATACCCAGAACAATCAAAGATAGTCAGTCTGAAGTTGGCGGAGGTGAAAAGGTGGCTAGAATTGTTTTTATTATTTGCTGAATAATAATGTATTTTAGGTACCAATATACTCAGGTGCTTATCACGCACTGATAGCAAATCTCACATCTGATCACTTTTTCGGCTATGATGGACTCGGAGACGATGGCTATAAGCCATTAGAACCAATTAAGATCCAGGACAAACCAGCTGCAGTCGCCCTTCTCGAACTTTCGAAGAAATATGAAGGTCAGGTCTTTTAACATTAGAAATACCTAAGCCCTTACTATCAAAACCTATAGCAGGTCTATAATGTCCCGAATGCCCTAATAAAGGCCTCGTCTTTTCATGAGGCGAAGAGGGCTATTATCTACCATGTGAGTCAGTGCAGGTTTGTAGTTTTCATGTCTCCGATTTTTTGGTATTAATGTGTTCGTTGATTTTATTAGATAGATGCATAATGCATGATGTGTGTATTTGCAAGATGATTTGGGAATTGTAGAAAATTTTAGACCCGCATAAGGGAATTGGGTTTTCTGTCGCTCGCCTGACTTCGCACTAATATAGTAGATAATACAACAAGGGAAAAAAAAGGAATTTAATTAGAGGGACTAAGTTGGATCCCGAGAGCCGCGAAGGATTTTAGAGTAGAATCCCGATCGTATCAAGGGATTCTATATAAGAATCCTGAGCGGAGTGAGAGATACAAAAACCGAGATAATTTTTTTTCACGAGTTGTGTACTCTACTTTTTACCATTAATTGCAAGGATATATATAGTAATATAGTATTAATATTTATCTCATTTTATTATATAATCGGTAATAAGAAAATAAAGGATTAAAATATTAACATTCGAAATGTATAGTGAAATTAGAACAGTTTTCGAAATTCAGTGTTATATTCTTGTCAGCTAGTTTTATTTACTTTTTGTACATAATTTTTATAATTCGTGCTTCTTCCAAATTCAAAATGTTGTTATTCACTTAGCTAAAACTAAAAGAGAGTTTTATTCACTGTTGTCGATGAATCAAATGCCCTTTTTCGAGCGGCGATGGTAAAAATAATATTTATTTATGTTTAAGGAGAACTGATTATCGCTGCTATTGGTCCTATGACGAATATCGCTTTGGCAGCAAGTCTGGACCCCAAGTTTATTAGCAGACTTGCCCAGCTGTATGTGGGTGCTGGTCATATTTACAGTAAGTTTGTCTTTCGGGGATTATTTAACTATTTAAAGGCCATTTGTAATTTAGAATAATAATGAAAATATAACCGAAGCGAATGAAACGAGCACTAAACTTTTAGCTAAGCTAAACCTTACCTTATTGTTAACCAAAAGGTTAGGTTTCCTAAAATCATTCGAGGTTAACATGGTTTCGTCGACTTGTACAGTACAGTTCGAAATTTAAGAGAATTTAGGATGCGTATGCGAGCTTGAACAAATCAGCAATTATAAGTTGGGGTAACTTCTGACTACTACTAAGGGATCAACATCGCTGGTAGGAACTAAGCCCATCAAATCGCAGGGCCCATTCGTACTTGCCCAGGCGGCCAGAAGATAAGACATTTTAGATTTTTTTTTTTTGATCACTTATTCTCACTCAGACTCAATAGGACAGGCGGCTCCAGATAATCAATTGAATATATATTTTAAATTTCGAAATTTAGTAACATATTCTTAAATTCTTCATTTTTTACAGGTGAGACACACCCTAAGCCGGAATTCAACGCAAATATGGACCCAGAGGCTTACCATATCGTTGCAGGCAGCGCTAACATAGACAAAGTGACGTTTGTAGCATTCTCACAGATTCAGTTGACGTTAAAAATATCTTTAGTGAGTGTTTTTTATTAGCGTAATATCATTATGTGTACCCATTAAAAGTTCTTTGGCTCTTTTATGAGGCATGAAGCGTTCACAGAAGTCATCCACCGCGAACGGTCTTGAGCTTCACGCTTTACTTCACTTCACTTCCAGATGCTCGTGGTTCTGTCATCACGGCACGACGGCCGCCTCCGAAAATTCAGGGGTTGAAACGGCTTAAATAGTGATGAATAAAAAAAATTGATGGATGAAAAAGACTGATGGATTGTGTGAAAAATGATATGCAAAAAAGGGGTAAATGATAGCGTGTCGATTTGCAGGAGACAATGGAAGAAAAAATATGGACAAAGGCAGGGAGGATGATAATAATTGTGAACTATGCCGTAAATATGAGAGATCGATTGGGTTTTAGTATAATGTTCGGATTTGTAGAGCGCATTTTGTAGTTTCTTTCATGCTTGTGTGAAAGTCTTTTCCTAAAGCCTGATTAGTCATATTAACGCCAGAATATTGTATTCATATTCATATTATTCATATCTTTATTTGTACATGATTTTAGCCCATAAGTATTCATAATTATGGTAAACAGAATTTATTTGAGAGCTGCAATTTACTGAAAACGATTTTTACTCTCATACTATGATTTTCTTTTAGGACTGGCGTATAAATGTCTTAGGAAAAATTGAGACACCATTAATGAGAGCACTGAACGGTTTCGAACAGATATCGCTCCCAAAGACAAATGCTTGGAACCTTCTGGACCCCGCTGTGTTAGCTATAGCATTAGACAATGATTTAGTTGACAAGTTCCGAAATACTAAAAACGATATCATTTTAGAAGGTAAGGAGTTAATCTTGATTTAAAAACAGATGAAGTTAGGTAAATCTTACAAGGAATGGACGAAACTTGATATCAGGATGAAGACACGCTTTCAGAGAATAGCTTCAATTAATGAAAAAAAAAGACTGATTGCTCTTTTAAAAAATCCAGAAAAAATCTAAAAAACTTACTGAACAATAAAATGCAAATCATTCATGCTCAGTACCTTGCATTATCTTACCCATCTTCTCATCTTCTGCTTGTCATAAGACAAGCTGCTCCTTCAGTGTTAGAATATCAAGTATAATTTTATTATGATACACGGGATATTGCGGCAATAATATCAGCCTGCCACGAAAGGAATAATAAATATTTCTCCATAGATTTTGCGACAGCAACAGCACAATCTATGGAACAATATTTATTATTCCTTTTTTAAGTTAACACCAATCAGACACAGGCTGTCCCTCATTTTAATCTACAGTCAGACTTGATTGACAGTGTAAGCTTGCGAATTAGATTGAAAATATTTATTTCCTTTTTAGGTGATCAAAGAGGAATAAACACAAATGACTTCTCATCAACGAATCCTAACGGAAGACTGGTTTGTGCAGCAAATATTAACAAGTACCAGAAATTCTTACTGGATGTGTATTCTGCTCAACTTAAAAATTGACTTTAAGATAAATTATTAGAAAACATCATAGATGCATTAGACGACTTTTGTATAAAACCTGTATGCCAAAGACAATAAATTGGAATAAGCCCACGAGAATGATGTTTTTTTTTTTTTTGTGCAGTTGTATAATATAGATTAATGGTGGAAGTTAGACAGGCCAATCTTCTAACCGCTTTAATGTGGTGAAATCCGCTTAATACATTCAGTCAAAAAAATATCGGAAATAGATGATTTCTTTATGGTTCCGAATTAAATTTTTTGTTATTAGATTGACAAAACTGTTTTCCATTTTGGCGCGGAGTTTGAGTTGCGTCTGTTATTTAGATTAAATAAAGTGCTGTTTTTAGTAACATCATATGTAGTGTGTATTGCGAATTTCATAATGGACAAAAACATCGAACGAAGAGTTTGTCTTAAATTTTGCATTGCCAATAGAATTTCGTGTTCGGAGTCCCTGAAAATGTTACAGAAAGCTTACGGTGAATCGACTTTATCAAAAACACGTCCTTATGAGTGGTTCAAAAGCGGTCAAGATGTGATGGAAGATTTGCCTCGCTCTGGTAGGCCATCAACGTCTTCAACTGAAGTCAACATCGCAAAAGTGAAGGAAATAGTGACTGAAAATCCTCATTCATCATGTTTGAGAGTGATAGCCGCTGAACTTTCTGATTTTGGAAATATACACTAAGACTTTTATTTACCATAGCAAACAAAGTAAAATATAGCATCTCACGATACTTCACATCACTCATATTAACACCAAACTCCCAAGTTAACTGCTGAATAGAAGATCCAGCATAAACATACCTCATTACACGACCAGGCTGAGTCATAACACTACGAATAGATGGACCACCATAAACTAATTTACGTCGAACACGACGGGGACGCCTTTTGCGACCACGACGGTGACCATTCTTCCACTTTCGGTACATACATCCGTATCGCCTCCCAATACGGTTCCTTGCCACTAACAAACAATAATCGATTTTTAAGTGCATCATTTATTACTGCATTTAACTCATTTGACACAAAAATAATAGGACCATGAAATGATATTACCACGTCACTTTCACACTTAACAGGATAAGCATACTTACGACCTTCCAAGAGTCTTTTCAACATACTTGGAACAAAAAATTTATAAGAAAACTCTTCAAATAAAATAATCTTACAACACACACACATACACACGATATCAAGAGTCGGTCCGTACCATTTTAAAAAATCACTTGGGTATGAAACATGTTGCCGCTCGGCTAGTCCCAAAAGATCTGAATTTTCTCCAAAAACTCAATCGCATGAGAGTCGCTGTGGATATGCTAGAACGAGTCAATTCCGACCGATTGTTCATTAAGAGTACCCATTATTTTTTCGAAACCGTCTATTTTGTAATATGACCTAAATTAGTATGTCATACCAGATTAATTATTGTAATACATTTACATAATTTTGATGTTGTTTTTTATGAACCCAATATTTTACTTCATAAAACACATTGACCTCTTTGGGTTTAGCGCACCAGGTGATAGCAAGCACGTCACTCAAGATGGATTCTGGATATTGATACAGAACAAATAATAGAGAGTTTTACATCAAATAAAACTACCCATTATTATTTCATCAATATCCGGAATCCATGCAGGTAAGGTCTACCTGGTGCATTATGAGTTCCATAATGACGGTAAATCGGGCGATCACCCGATGGGCGCTTGAAATACTTAGTACGACGATAAGCATAAAGGCGCGACCAGCCGAGAAGCAAAGGAAATCGCTATCAACAGGCTGAGAGACAGGTGCTAGACTCAGGATGGATTCTGGATATTTATGAAAAAATAAAAGTAGTCTTAGTTCGTGCGATTCGCTCCTCACTAGACCCCGCCATCCCCTTCAAACCTAACCTGTTCGACTCTGGGTGCCACAAGTCCCGAGCTCGCTTCGCTTGGTATTGCTTTTGTTCTCCTTTTCGCAATATTAACCAGACAAATAGTTACTTACTTAGTCTATATTAGTCGCCCATTCAGTATATTAGTCGCAATTAAATTTTTAATCGCCCGATTAATAATTATTTGTCGTAGTGTTTTCGAAACATACTTTGAAATAAAATTATTTACAAACTACAAAATATCTATAATAGTAATAAAAATATGTACATGTATCAAAAGGGGTACAAGGCGTCTAAAAAATTAAGTTTGCAAATAATGTAAATATTCTTTGAAATTACTAATTTTTAAATAGTAAAATTATATTTTTGCGGTCGATTAAATCGATATTCTTCATGGGCAAATTAGTGTCTAATAATGTAATCGTGGTCGGACACGCACTTAGCCGATTTCCTTTTGATACGGCTCGAATCACATATTTAGTTTCGCGTTCTTTATATTTCGAGCATAGGCTAAGAGAGCAATAGGTGCACCAAGCACGAAAATAGTAGTTTGATTAAAATATTAATTTATTTTATAAAATTAAACATGTTTTTGAGTGCTTTCTTCTTCTACTTCGCTGGTTTAGTGATTACAGCCCACTCTGTTAATTCTAAAGTCTTGAGTTTCAACCCTGCGTCATCTCATCTGGAAATCTCTAGGCCTAGGTCAGATGGTTATCTGTGATAGGTACACACTCGTGTTCCAGTAGGCATACCCGGATGAAAAAATCGGTGATAATGTTTAGATAAAACGAATCATTCCGAGCTGATCAAAACACGATTCAGAGATGTTTTTGGATCTGGAGTTTGCTGCTCGTTATAGAAACCGAATGAAGACCGAGTTCATGTGCAGTAAATGCTTAGGTCCGCTTGACCATATTTGTTGTTCAACAAATGCTGAGGAACCGAATGTGCTGACCTGGAACAAGCGTGCAGCACCCTTTATTCGTAATAATTTTGTCCTGACTATTTTTTAAGTACTTTTATTCCCTTTTCAGTCTCGAAGCTATGCAACATTCGACCAAGAAGTTAGTGATAGATCACGATGGAGGAGCAGATGATGCATTTTCTATAACAATGAGCTTGCTCTATGAGAAATACTTTGGCGGGTAAGAAACAAAACGTATTCCCTTGGATTACCTTGTGCTACCTTTAAGGGCCACCTTTTCAGGATCTACCGCGGCAGGAGCCGTGAACAGACCTATACTCCAGATTTGGTGAACGTGACCAGCCCACTTTATCTTCAGCTTGCTCACTCTGCAAGCTAGGACAGTAACTTCAGTGGTTTTACGGATAATTTCATTTCGGATCCCATTCTTCAAAAAAACTATGGGTATTGGTCGGTCCACCTTGAACATGGATCAACCCAACCAACAGAGTCTTACAAGTTTCACAAAAAGTCATAAAGTGCAGGATGCACTCCTTGAAGTCCTCACCCTTGCCCCCGTAGCATGACCACCGTAGACAAAGATTTCTTTGACGGAAGAATCGACAAAATGACAGATAGTGCAAAGAAATCTGTCATTGTGTCGACACAATCTGTCATTTTGTCGATTCTTCCGTCAAAGAAATCCTTGTCTACGGTGGTCATGCTACGGGGGTTGGTCTTCTAACGGAGTGGGCCAGGTGACGGAAGGCTAAATAATTTTTCTCAAATACACACTTGATCAATCACATATTCATTTATTAATCACAAATATTTTGTATATTTCCAGACCAAAAGTAGTTGCCTTGACAACAACATTCGGCAATATAAACTTGGATCAAACGATTATCAACTCTGATCGGATACTGGCTTTATGTGATAGACAAGATGTAAGTATTACTATCTTAACTTATCTATAACTACGTAACAGATCTATAGAGCACCTTTTTAGTTACCTAACTTAGTTTTGTCTTCTGTCTGCAATCTGGAATGTCCCACTACTATACAAAATCCTCCATTTCCCACACAATTCTGTATTTTACTAGTGTAGTTAGTCTTTTTGGTAGGAGTCAAGCTCGTCCCGTCTTCTTCGCCTTGGTCTACTGCAGTGGTTCACTGAGTCACCTGCCTTAACAAAATAGGTTTCAATTAAAAAAATAAGAAAACTAAATTTTCCCATACTAAAGACCTAGCTAGATCAATTTTTCGCACCCATTAAATATTGCAACTTTAATCTAAATCGTAAGAGCCGTTTTCGAGAACGTGATTACAAATATACAATAATTACGTTAAAAAAATCCAATGTCCAAGCCGAGGGTGTTATTAGGAATCGAGAATAGATTCTTTTTATGTAACCCGTTTTGGATATCAAGCAAAAAAAATACCCCGATGGCAACACAGGGGACACTCCGGTCGCTTCTCGGATACTGACGACATAGAAAAAACAATTGACGATCGAATACTTATGCCGAAGATAGCATTGTCACGTTTTAAAAGTTTGTTCAGAATTTAGGGAAATAGTGGTAATTTAGGACAAAAATCTCGCATTTTAAAATTCATTAATATTTTTGCTGTCGAGAATATTTTATGTTTCTTATTTTATTTGGTGTTGTCAATGGTATACCTACATGCCCCTTGCGGATCGGTCTGGGTTTTTTAACATATTGTTTACAAATATTGCTCATTTAATTTAATGGTACAGTATAACCAATTAACGTGACCACATACTGGGCCCAATAAATTGAAACAAGTCGTTCCATCGACACGAAAGAAGAAGAAGAAATATAGTATAGGATACTAATGGTCGTGTATGCGGATAAGACGTCCAGTCCCGGCTAAGCCAAATGTGTATTACGTACAGAATAAAAGTGAGCTTCTTAATTTATATTCCCTTATAAGCATACCCAGAAGAATCAAAGATAGTCAGTCACTGGACACCTGAGGGAAGATATTACCGTCAAGGTAGACTTTGGTGAAGGTGGCGATGGTGGCTAGTGATTTTATTGTTTGCAGAATATATTCAAACAGGAGTTTTATTTTAACACCTTTATTTCAGGTACCAATATACTCGGGTGCTTATCGCGCACTGATATCAAACGTCTCATCTGATTACTATTTCGGCTATGATGGACTCGGGGACGATGGGTATAAGCCTTCAGAACCAATTAAGATCCAGGACGAACCAGCGACTGTTGCGCTTCTCGAACTTTCCAAGAAATATGAAGGTAAGGTCTTTTCATTTTTATTTTTATTTTATTTTTTTATTACAGTTTGACATTTTTTTTTATTTTTTATTAACTATTGTTCGATTTAGTTGACTTTATTTACTTTTTCAAGTACCTATGGTATTATTATTATTTCCTTTATTTATTTATGTACAAATTAATTACATTTTTAAATATTCTTTACAAAAACAAAAATATAAAAACATTTAAAAATATAAAAAATTGTGGCCCACCGGTATCGGGAACAGGGTCCAAGCTACCGGCGGTCAGGGCTCCAGAGAGAGGAACCTCCTAACAATACGAGCCGTGTCCAGAAGTACCGCTCTCTGAATCAAGCCCTTGATCCAGCTATCTAACGAGAGCCTCCTCAGGTATTGGTCGAGGCTCTTGGCAATTAAGCCATGGGCTGATACAACTATCGGCACAATGATCGCTGAGTCAACATCCCACATGTCTACAACCTCGTGAGCCAAGTCAAGATACTTGATTTGCTTATCTTTCTCGGCTTTCACGAGGTTCTCATCATGCGGGATCGTTATATCAACAATCATTGCGCGCCGCTCTGATCGATCCACCATCACTATATCAGGCTTATTGGCTACAATAGTCCTGTCAGTGATGATGGATCGATCCCAGTACAATGTGATACTGCCATTTTCGAGAACTGGGTCGGGCACATACTTATAGTACGGCACTTCCGATTCTTATTATTCTTATTCTTCTTATTCTTCTCATTATTATTATTATTTTTATTTTCTTGACTTTATTTACTTTTTCAAGTGTCGTTTTATATTTATTTTGTTTATTACTGTAAATATGAGGACTACGTGGGTGATACTATTATTATTATTTTATTTTTTAGTTTAATTAGTTTCACGATTGTCTGGCAGTTTGAGTACTTTATGCGGCCTACTCAAATGTCCTTTTCTTTGGTATTGTTCGTCGTGTCGTTGAGCTCCTTGGATTATGAGTCGAGCTACACGATCACTGGCAAATGCTTGCACTGTCTGGACAGGTCCACTCAAATCTGTGTGGTTATTTCTTCAAAAGACCATCTCAGACATTAATCTACATGGTCCTCATATGACTTGAGCAATGTCTGGACTTTAAAAGAGACGGTGACCTCTGAGTTTGTTTCGGATGTTTCTTCTCAGAGTAGTCAGGTACGAAACACCGGCCCCATCTAGTTTTAAAAAAAACATGGTGACTTGTAAAAGAGTTTTGTAAACCAATTTACAGAAATAAATATGATTTATGATTTTAACATTAGAAATCCCTAAAAAATTATAATTAATATCAAAAGCCTTAGCAATTCTATAATGTACCGTCTCTTCATGAGGCGAAGTGGGCTATTAAATCCCACGTGAGTTAGTGCAGGTTTGTAGTCCTCATGTCTCCGATTTTTTGGTCTTGGGTTGTCATTGATTTTATTAGGTATGTATTTGCAAGATGATTTGGGAATTGAAGAGAATTTTAGACCCGCATAAGGAAATTGGGTTTTCTGTGAAGTATTAAAACAAATGACCGCTCGCCTGACTTCGCACTAATATCACATGAGTAGGAAAACGGAACAGAGGTTAAGCTTCATACAACCGCGCGAATCGGTTGCACTTCTACAAGCACGCGGGGCATGTGTGCGTGACCACTGGCCGCTTGTCGCGTACGCGGCGAGACTGGAAAAAACCGGTTTACGCTGGCACAGCCAGTGGACAATCTCAGGGTTAGCACGGCACGGTGCCATGGCAACCAAGGGGCACGTTGTTTGTTTTGTCAGTCGATTGGTTGCAAGTTTGAATATTAAAATTAAAATGGTTGTTTATTGTACTGTGTGTATGAATAATAGTAGAAAAAACAAAAATATATCATACTTTAACTATCCCAAGGAGTACAATAGGTAAGTAAATATTTGACTATTACTTTTTCAAGTAAGTACCTATATTTTATTGTATGATCCTTTTTTTTTAGAAGAAGAGGATACTACTCGGTGTGTTTTACCCGACTGCGGCGAAGCCCAAAAGGAGGGTTATGTGTTTGACCTGTATGTATGTAATGTCTGTTTCTATGTTCCCTCGTAACTAAGGAGTTAAGGAGCCCGGTAAGCCGAAGATTATCGAGTTACGACAAGGACAGAAAAAGAAAGTATGTATGGGAGAACAAGATAGAATGAGTAATGGTCTATATCGTATTTGGTACCAACTAGTTTTTTTTATTTTGTTGACTTATTTACATTTTTTTATTATACTCCCCCTGCATTTTATGCTTCACTTTATTTTCGGCTTTCTTGTCATGGGTGTCATTTTCATGGTTTTTGGGGTCGCTGATAACTAAAATTAGGTCAAAATGAAAATCCAAGATGGCGCCGACTAAAATTTTTGGTTTCGTGTCATAGGTGTCATTTTCGGGGTTTTTGGGGTCGCTTATAACGAAACTGAGGTCAAAATGAAAATCCAAGATGGCGCCGACGGAAATTATCGGTTTTGTCGTCATGGGTGTCATTTTCATGGTTTTCGGGGTCACTGATAACGAAAATAAGGTCAAAATAAACATAGATAAAAAACTAAAAAAAATGTAATTCTCATTTTTTTCTTCGGGTTCCCCTGACTGAATTTTCACCCTTCGCCACTGGACTGTATCGTACTCAATAATAAAACTGTATAACAAATGTTTAGTTTAATTTGTCTTAACATATTGTGACAACCCTACCAAAATAGGTAACAATTTTGAACGTTCTTTAGAAGCTTTAACTCTGTTCCGTTTACTTACTCATGTGCTAATATAGTAGATTATACAACAAGAAAAAAAAATGGAATTTAATTCGAGGGACTAAGTTAAGATCCCGACAGCAGGGAAGGATTCCAGAGTAGAATTCCTAGCGTAGCAAGGCATTCCAGATTAGAATCCCGAGCGGAGTGAGGGATACAAGGACCGAGATTTTTTTTTGACGTGACAACGTCGTATAATTCGATGGAGCCGGCTGCACGCACGAAAAAACGTGACGTATGAGGCGTTACCTCGCTCTGAGGCGTTCCATAAAACAATTGTTCAACGCACATTCATTTTTTGAAAAATGCAACCATTCCATCAGTATTTTCTTATGATGTTGTCACGTTCAACTATCGTCAGTAAACCGACTTTACAGACAACCGATTTTTTTTACGAATTGTGTTCTCTACTTTTTACCATTGATTGAGATAAAATAAATAGTAATATAGTATTAATATTTATCTCTTTGATTAAAAAAAAGTAATAAGAGAACAAAGGATTAAATATAAACATTAAAAATGTATAGTGAATTATGAGAAAAAAAATTGAAATTCTGTGTTGTATTCTTGTCAGCACGTTTTATTTATGTTGTGTACCTAATTCGTATTATTCGTGCTTGTTCCAAATTCAAAATACTTTTATTCACTCAGTGACTAAAAAAAACAGTTTTATTCACCGTCATCGATGAATCAAATGCCCTTTTTCGAGTGGCAATCATAAAAAATAATATTTATTAAAATGTATGTTTCAGGAGAACTAATAATCCTAGCTATTGGTCCAGTCACGAATATAGCTATGGCAGCAAGACTGGACCCTAAGTTTATTGGCAGACTTGCCCAGCTGTATGTGGGTGGTGGTCATATTTTCAGTAAGTTTCTCTGTCAGGGACGTTTTTAACTTTTTAAGGCCATGCAAAATTTAGAATAATAGGGACTCTATAGAAAATTGAAGATTTTAGAGTGAATGAAACGAACATTAAACTTTTAGCAAGCTTAACCTTAACTTATTGTTATCCAGAGGGTTAGGTTTTCTGAAAATCATTCGAGGTTAACATTTGCTTCGTCGAATTAAAAAAAAAAATCATATATACTGAGTGTTTTTGTAAACGTGGGCAATACTTTAGGGGCGTGTAGTACTCATGAAAATAAGCAACTTTTACTACGGGACTGACCACGAAATCGCAAGAAAAATATCAACTGCTCCACACATAATTGGTCGCGTGACTCGAAAAAATGTAGATGTCATATTTCATAGTTAGCCCCATAGCAATAGTTGCTCATATTTATGAGTACTTCACTCACTTAAAGTATTGCTCACGTTTAACCAAACACCCTGTATATGGTACAGTTCGAGAATTAAATTGAACTTAGGTTGCGATGCAAGCTTGAAAAGTTCAGCAATCTACTTGGGATAAGTTGGGGTAACTTCTGACTTCCACTATGGGCATGACGTCGCTGGTAGGAACTATGGAGCCACTCACATCGCGGGGCCCTTTGGTACTTGCCCAGAGTGGCCAGAAGTGGTGTTTTTTTTTTAATCTATTATTATCTGACTCAATGGTGACAGGCTGCTCAAGGTCATCAACTGAAATTTCGTGATGTTCTTCACTTTTTACAGGTAAGGCATACCCTGTGCCGCAATTCAACGCGGGCATGGACCCAGAGGCTTACCGCATTCTTGCAGACAGCGCTAACGTAGACAAAGTGACGTTTGTAGCATTCTCAATGGATTACATGATGTTAGGTTCATCTATAGTGAGTGTTTCTTATTTACATAATATCAACATAAAACAAAATGGCAAATAACTATTTACCTCTTAGATGAGGCAGAGAGCATACACAGAAGTCATCCATCGCGAACGGTCTTGAGTTTAATGCATTACTTCACTCCGCGTCATCCTGATGCTCGTCGTCCTGTCATCACGGCACGACAGCCGTCTACGAAAATTCAGGGGTTGCAACGGCCGAGACATATGGCTTAAATAGTGATGAATATAAAAGTTGATGGATGTAGTGGATTGTGTGACAAATGATGATGAAAAAAAAGAGTAAATGATAGCGAGCCGGTTTGTAGGGGAAAATGTAAGAAAATACTTGGAAAAGGGTAGAAAAATGATAATCATTGTGAACTGTGCCGTAGGTAATATGACAGATCAATCGGGTTTAAGTAGGGGGGTCGGTCAAGTTCGGATTTGTATAGCGCATTTTGTAGTCTATTTCAAGTATGTGTTTAAGTCTTTTCCTAAAGACTGATTAGTCTTATTAACGCCAGAATATTGTACACGATTTTAGCTCATAAGTATTCATATTTAGGGTAGACACAGACGAGCAATTTACTGAAAACGATTTTTTCTCTAATACCATAATTTTCTTTTAGGACTGGCGTACAAATGTCTTAGGAAAAATTGAGACACCATTAATGAGAGCACTGAATGGCTTCGAAAGGATATCGCTCCCAAAGGCGGACGGTTGGAACATTCTGGACCCCGCTGTGGCAGCTATAGCGTTAAACAATGATTTGGTTGACGAGTTCAGAAATACTAAAAACGATATCATTTTAGAAGGTAAGGAGTAAATCTTCATTTAAAAAAAATAAAGACAAGTAAATCTTACAAGGAATGGACGAAACTTGATATCAGGATGAAAACATGCTTTCAGAGAAGCTCTTTTAAAAAATCTATCACAAGTTACTGAACAATAAATGCTCGTCTTTTATGCTCAGTGCCTTGCATTATCTGACCTATCAGTCTTATGACAAGCAGCTCTTCCATTGTTAGAATACCAAGTATATGATAAACGGGATATCGCGGTAATTAGAGGAAGTTTAAAAGTTGCGCCAGTTACAGCAAAGTTGAAAGGGAATCGACTGTCTTGGTATGGACATGTGATGAGGAGGGACGAATCGCATGTGACTAAAAGAGTGATGAATATAAACGTTGATGGATGGAGAGGGAGAGGTAGACCAAAGAAACGATGGATGGATTGTGTGAGGAATGATATGAAAGTTAAAGGAGTGAATGATAGCGTGACGGTTGACAGAGGAGATTGGAAGAAAAAAACGTGTTGCGCCGACCCCAAGTGACATGGGACAAGGGCAGGAACATGATGATGATGAAATCGTATTCATTTCTGTAAATTCGTTTTAGAAAACACTTTTACATGTCACGTCATGTTATGTTTTAAAACTAGATGGGACCGGTGTTTCCTACTCTGAGAAAAAACATCCGAAACGAACTC
This sequence comes from Noctua comes, assembly GCA_963082995.1. Lineage (NCBI taxonomy): Eukaryota > Metazoa > Arthropoda > Insecta > Lepidoptera > Noctuidae > Noctua > Noctua comes. The sequence continues at coordinate 5,479,256 of OY720268.1, forward strand.
AGAGGTCAATGTCTCTTTTAAAGTCCAGACATTGATCAAGTCATATGAGGACCATACAGGTTAATATCTGAGATGGTCTTTTGAAGAAATAACCACACAGATTTGAGTAGACCTGTCAAGTCAGTGCAATTATTTGTCAGTAATTGTGTAGCTCGACTCATAATCTAAGGAGCTCAACGATACGACGAACGTATAAAGACCAAAGTATATAATAAATATTGTTCCATAGATTTTGCAACAACACAATCTATGGAACAGTATTTATCATGCCTTTCGTGGCATACTGTTTCTTTTTTAGTTATCACCAATCAACCACAGGCTGTCCCTCATTTTAACCTACAGTCAGACTTAATTGACAGTGTTAAGCTTGCGAATTAAATTGAAAATATTTATTTCCTATTCAGGTGATCAAAAAGGAATAAACACAAATGACTTCTCATCAACAGATCCTAACGTAAGATTGGTTTGGGCAGCAAATAATACCAACTACCAGAAATTCTTATTAGATCTGTATTCTACTGAACTTAAAAATTTACTTTAAGAAAACATCATAGATGCATTAGACGTTTTATACAGGGTGTAAACAGACCCTTCTCATAGCCGTTAACCAAGCATTCTGTACATCGAACTAAGTAACTTTACGCAAAAATTATTGCTGGGAATCGACTTTATTTTTTGGGGTGAAAAATCACGTTTTACGGTAGGACTCGATGGAAAGCAATCAAAGCATTGTGCTGATGGATGCATTGAATAGTACGGGGGTCGTGGAGGTGTGTAAAGTAAAAATCTTACATTAAAAACATGTATTTAAAAAACAACTTGTGAAAAAGTTGGAACTTTGACCCCCAATATCACCGTAACTAGAAGGTTCCCTGCCCCCGTAGCATGACCACCGTAGACAAGGATTTCTTTGACGGAAGAATCGACAAAATGGCAGATGGTGCAAAGAAATCTGTCATTGTGTCGACACATTCTGTCATTTTCAAAGACGGGGAGAACGAGCGCCTTTCGGATATGTTAAGGGTCTATTTACACCCTTCATAAAACCTGTATGCCAAAGATTTTTATTTGTGCAAGAATAAATAGCTAAATTAAATTCTTTTTGTTTTATTGTTGCTTGTTAAACGAGGTGACTTTACAACCTTGGCCGACATTGATAATAACTCGAAATGCAGTTTTTTTTCCCAATTTATTTTTACTATAAAATAAATGCACCAGATATTTTCTGAGTGAAAAAAAAATAACATTGAAAAGTTTAACCTGAATTTACGTCGAAAATACATTTCTAGAAAAGGGTAATTTTAATCGGCCATGAAACAATGGGTTGACGTCAAAGCAGCCCGATTTTTACCCGACTACGCTGAAGTCTAAAGGAAGGGTTATGATTTTAGCAGTGTATGTATGTGTGTTTGTTTTTACGTATGTTCCTCCGTAGCATCTAAACTATTCATCCGATTTTGATGAATAAGGTGTCAATCGATTCGTTATTATGGCGCAAGTAACTTAAGCTACATTTTAACCGACTTCAGTAATAGGAGGAGTAGATTTTACCTTAGAAACTCCGAATTTAATTTAGAGCGTGATTTTTCAGTAGTCGGGTTTTTTAGTTGTAGTATACCACACAAATTCTTGTTAACACCAATGAATTTAAAGTTTCATTTCATGTTCTCTGAAACTATTTTATAATATTCTTTTACTAACTTAAATACCTAACATCACGCCTGTAATTCCCGAAGGGTTAAGCAGAAGTGTACCTAATAGAAAACCCACATTTCGCCAGTTATTTTTAAGCCCCATGTAATAGTGGGCGAGCCTATTGCCATCAACCGGCCACAAATCAAAACCTGCGTGGCTGCTACTGAGAAATTCCTGATTGAAAAACCCAATAACATTTTGTCCGACCCGGGAATCGAACCAGAACCTCATGCTCAGCAGTCGCGCTTGCGACCACTAGACCAACAAGGCAGTTCTTTAATTAAGTAAGTATTGTTATTTAGTTATTTTTATCACTTAAAGAGTCGAACACTGTATTTTTTTTCTACTTTTTTTTGTGTGTGGTGTGTTTGAAATATCCCCAAATAAATTGGGATAAGGCCACTAGAATGATGTCTTTTTATTGTGCAGTTGTATAGATAAAGAGGTATTAGTTGTATAGATTAATGGTGGAAGTTAGGGTGTTACCACACCAATCGATCGATCGTGGACCGATGCCATCAATCGATAGTTTCTCTCTTTCGACCAATCTATTCTACCATCGATTGATGGCATCGGTCGACGATCGATCGATTGACGATCGACGATCGATGGATTGGTGTGGTAACACCCTTAGACAGGTCAAAAAACTTCTAACCGCTTTTATATGGCGTAATAAATAAAGTAAACATGGTCATGTGACTGTTTATTTCATAATGTTATAGGTATTTCGTAATGCTGTGGAATAATTAATATTATTGTCTTTACACAAAAAAAATAAACATTGACAATAGTTACTTGTTGATGACCCCGCTTGTAGTGAGATACAAAACAATCTCACTTCAAGCGGGGTCATCAACAAGTTACTATTGTCAATGTTTATTTTATTGCGTGTAAATAATCTTAATCTATATAAATAAAAAGAGAAGTCCTGACTGACTGACTGACTGACTGACTGACTGACTGACTGACTGACTGACTGACTGACTGACTGACTCATCAACGCCCAGCCCAAACCCTTGGACCTAGAAAGCTGAAATTTTGCACAGAGGTTTGATTTATAATGTAGACAAGGAATAAGGAAGGATATTTCGAAATTCAACCCCTAAGGGAGTTAAATAGGGGATGAAAGTTTGTATGGAAAATCGTCATTTTTGTAGTTTAAACCATGAAAACTGTTGATTACAATTCTGGTTAAGAAATTAAAAACGACGTGTTTCAGTGTTTTTCGAAATTCCACCCCTAAGGGAGTTAAATAGGGGATGAAAGTTTGTATGGAAAATCGTCATTTTTGTAGTTTAAACCATAAAAATTGGTGGTTACCTTTCTGGTTAAAAATTAAAAACCACGTGTTTCAGTGTTTTTCCAAATTCAACCCCTAAGGGAGTTAAATAGGGGATGAACGTTTTTATAGAAAATCATCATTATGGTAGTTTAAACCATGAGAATTGGTGTTTATCATTATGTGTTTCTCCAAATTCAACCCCTAAGGGGGTTAAATAGGGGATGAACGTTTGTATAGAAAATCATCATTATGGTAGTTTAAACCATGAGAATTGGTGTTTATCATTATGTGTTTCTCCAAATTCAACCCCTAAGGGGGTTAAATAAGGGATGAAAGTTTGTATAGAAAATCATCATCTTTGTAGTTTAAACCACGAAAATTGGTGTTTATCATTCTGGTTAAAAATCACGTGTTTCAGTATTTTTCGAAATTCAACCCCTAAAGGATTTAAATAGGGGATGAAAGTTTGTATGGAAAATCATCATTATGGTAGTTTAAACCATGAGAATTGGTGTTTATCATTATGTGTTTCTCCAAATTCAACCCCTAAGGGGGTTAAATAGGGGATGAACGTTTGTATAGAAAATCATCATCTTTGTAGTTTAAACCACGAAAATTGGTGTTTATCATTCTGGTTAAAAATCACGTGTTTCAGTTTTTTTCGAAATTCAACCCCTAAAGGATTTAAATAGGGGATGAAAGTTTGTATGGAAAATCATCATTTTTGTAGTTTAAACCATAAAAATTGGTGGTAACCATTCTGGTTAAAAATTAAAAACCACGTGTTTTAGTGTTTTCGAAATTCAACCCCTAAGGGAGTTAAATAGAGGATGGAAGTATAAATGGCAAACCCGTTAGTTTTGTAGTTCAAACCATGAAAATTTGTATTAAGACTTTTGGTTGGTAATTCATAATTACATGTATCAGCGTTTTTGAAAAATCATCCCAGAAGAGGGGATGAAAAATTAAACCCATAAAATTGGTATTAAAAGCTTTTTGACGTTTTTGAAAAATCATCCCCGGTTAAAACCTTTTACTAACTCATCATCGCTCAGCTCAACTTTCGCCATCGCCAAAAACACATTAGTTATTCTAAAATCAAAAAAAAACAAAACACTTCGGATACTATATAAGCAGTGCAAGAAGGCAGGCCAACTCATTATAAATGCAACCTTTGTCAAGATAACACGGTTAGCGCAAACAGAGCGATTGTTTACGATACAACAGAACTGTACTTTTGAGTGCAAAACTGTCTTTTAAAAACTGTGCTTTTCAGCGCAATTCTTTGTTTTCTAACTTTCCAAAATTGTTTTTCTTTACTCTTTTCAAATATTTTTTTTCTTGGTCTTATCTTTGTTTTTCTTTACCATTTTTAAATTTTCTTTACCCTGACTTAGTTAAACACAAAGCAACAGTTACGTTTTGCTATCTATTACAATGGCTGTTGAATCATTAATAATTGACGGGATTATGGTGCCTCATACCATAGTTCCTATAATTGGGGATGGAGCCTGTCTGTTTCGAGCCATCTCCTATCTACTGTATGACACACAAGTGATGGCCAGGGAGATACGCGAGCAAATCGTTAGCCATGTGGCGGCCAACTGGGAACAGTTTGCCATTATGTCCCACGATAGTAACGGGGACAATTATTCTTGCGCCGCTGAATACTGCATTGACATGTCACGCCCTTTTACTTATGGTAGTTTATGTGAACTGGAGGCGGCAGGTCAACTCTTTTCGTGGGTCTTTGAAGTTTACCGCAACGGTGAGCTGTATACAAGTTTTGGTACTGCAGGTAACCCCGTGGGACGGCTACGCTTTTCTCATGATCTGTCACGTGGCCATTTCGATGTATACGTACGTAGTGAGACCGCAATAATGTCCGAGCCCGCCTCCCCTTCCTCACTTATCCCTGTCGCCGCCAAGAAGATTACTAAGAGAAGAAGTGAAGTGCCTACTATCTCACCGCCCCTATCAGAACCAGATCGCGACTTATCTCTGTATCAATCATTATCTCTTACCGTTCCTACCAAATGTTCTAAAAAACGTCGTGCTAGATGCACCGACGCTACTCGGAAAAAACAACTTCAAAAAGCTTCTAAAAAGTATGTGCAAAAAAACCCGTCTATTCATCGGGCTGCTGTGTCCAAGTATCAAAAAAAAAATAGTAAGGTGCACATAGAAGCAGTGGCCAGATACCAGCAAACTCAGCCTGAGGTGCATAGAGAAGCTGTTGCTAGGTACCAGCAAACTCAGCCTGAAGTGCATAGACAAGCTGTGGCTAGGTACCAGCAAACTCAGCCTGAGGTGCATAGAGAAGCTGTTGCTAGGTACCAGCAAACTCAGCCTGAGGTGCATAGACAAGCTGTGGCTAGGTACCAGCAAACTCAGCCTGAGGTGCATAGAGAAGCTGTTGCTAGGTACCAGCAAACTCAGCCTGAGGTGCATAGACAAGCTGTGGCTAGGTACCAGCAAACTCAGCCTGAGGTGCATAGAGAAGCTGTTGCTAGGTACCAGCAAACTCAGCCTGAGGTGCATAGACAAGCTGTGGCTAGGTACCAGCAAACTCAGCCTGAGGTGCATAGACAAGCTGTGGCTAGGTACCAGCAAGCTCACCCTGAGATACATAAGGCGTCACAGTCTCGATATGATCAAAATAATCCTGAAAGACGAGTAGAAAGAAAAGGACGTTCCTGGAAAATAAAGGCTTACTCCGGCATGGCATATGATATCGACACAGAGTATGCAATTGACAGCACTGTGGCCTTGGGTTCCATGAGCAACAAGTGCCGATGGTGCAATGCTTTCAAGTGGAAGGATGAGGCACCCGGCATGTGCTGTAGCGCTGGTAAAGTGCAGCTCCCGCCTTATGAACAGCTACCCGAGCCTCTCTACAGCTTGATAATGAATTTACATCCAGAACATAACCATTTTATGAAAGGTATTCGTAAATATAATAACTGTTTTCAAATGACTTCATTTGGAGCTAAAATGATAATAAACGATGGTTTTATGCCTACTTTTAAAGTTCAGGGACAAGTATACCACTTGATTGGAAGTTTGCTGCCAGCACCTCAAAAGGAACCACAATTCTTACAATTATATTTTGTTGGCGAAGATGATAGTGAAGTACAATTGAGGTGCAGTAAGTTTCCCGATGTAAAACCTGGCTTAGTCAGACAACTACAGGGAATGCTACATACGTTTAATGCTTATATAAGAGACTTTAAGGTCGCCCTGGACAAAGTGCCTGCAACAACTAAAACATTCAAAGTAGTCATTAATTCTGAGAGGAAGCCGCCAGACAGCCACAGGGGTTGCTTCAATGCTCCTACTACAAATGAGGTGGCCTTAGTAATGGTTGGTCAGCAATTTGAGAACCGAGACATTATCCTTGAAAGCCACAATAACTCATTGCAGCGCATTAGTGCTATCCACCGTTCGTACGATGCCCTGCAGTATCCGCTTTTGTTTTGCCGTGGCGAGGATGGGTACTCTATTTCTTTACCTCAGCGTGATCCTAAAACCAAATTAACACTTAAAAAGACAGTCTCCGCTGCGAGTTTCTATTCTTTTCGCATAATGATTAAACCAGGAGAAAATAATCACCTGGTCTATTTCCGCTCCCTTTTTAGTCAGTTTTTGGTTGACATGTACGCTAAAATAAAGAATTGAACGGTAAGCGCCACGTCGTCGTAGTAGACAAAACAGTTTCGTTTTAGTTTTAAGACAGCCTTGTCTATGTGAGGCAAGTACGTCTTAAAACTGTCGTGACTCAAGTCTGCGCTCAGCCTAATCGTCCTGACCCTGAGTCACCCCACGCTTCAATTTGCCAAACAATAGTGGCTGTTCAAAACAAATTGCGAGTTTGGGACTGCCAAAAGGGGAGAAAGAGACAGGAATAATAACAAGGACGGGAACATGAAGGTCAACAACCAGAATATTTACATTTCGCTCGCGATCGTCAACACTCGTGCGCCTACGTCATATTATTGCGTGCACGTGTCAGCAAAATACAGTATTATTGTACTCGTGTTAGTATAGAATTAGACGTAGTGATAAGCTTTGTGAAAAACAAGGCACTTGTTAACTACAAGAAGATAGTATTAATTTCTAATTTATTGTTATTTCTGCCGTTGAAGTGAGTGTTAGTGTGTTTCGAAAGTGGATTTGGAAAATGGCTGCAAAATCGTAAGTTACCGACATGTTTTGTTAATGTGTTTTATGAATGGTAATTCGTCGTAATAAGTTTAGGTAAGTATACCTAACCGTTTCTGCTAATCATTCCAAATTGGTCAAGCCAGATGGAAACTAATTTAAAATCATCATCAACATCATTTCAGCCGAAAGACGTCCACTGCTGGACATAGGCCTCCCCCAAGTGTCGCCACAATGACCGAAAAATAATTATAAAATATTTTATCTTAATTGTTTTATGTTTTATTTTAAGTTTCATCTTTATTTTCCGACTAGAACATTGATGGAATATACAAATAAATGATCGTTATTAGGAGTTCTAACTAACTAACTTTTGCCCGCGGCTTCACTCGCGTTCATTTTGAATTTGACAATTAAACTCTTAACACACTACTAAAGTTTCAATAATAATATAATTCAATAATGATTAGAAGGACACGTGGCGCCATCTATTATCATAAGAACGGTACTGTCGTTTTTCTCGGGAACAGTACTTTTTTTCGGGATGAAAAGTACCCTATGTCCGTTTCTGTACACCTGACAACATATACGCAAAATTTCAGGATGATCGGTTCAGTGGTTTAGGCGTGAAAAGGTAACAAACAAACTTACTTTCGCATTTATAATATTATTTAGAACATAAATAAGGATAAACAAACACACATGTAGTCAAGGTCGAAACGATGATTGCGGTTTGTTTAATAGTATTACGAATAATATTGAATTGCAAGTATTCTAGGTCGTTAACATACAGGTACCTACATATTTACCTATTTTTTTGTTAATACATTATTAGATACGACATAATTATTATGTACATACATAACATCACGCCGGTAATCCCCGAAGGGTTAGGCAGAGGTGTACCTAATAGTACACCCAAATTTCGTCAGTCATTAAGTCGCATGTAACAGAGAGCGAGCCTATTGCCATCAACCCGGCACAAATTCAGACTCCGTTAGTTGCTTCTGAGAAATTCCAGATGGTAAAAACCAATAACAATTTGCCCGACCTGGGAATTGAACCCAGAACCTCATGCTTAACAGTCACCATTGCGACCACTAGATCAACGAGGCAATCAGATATGAAATTCAGATTAGATATGAATTGATTGAAATAGACACTACAATGTTCTTTCATCACAAAAACAACAATCATAATTATATCTCTGTCAGATATGTAAACAGGCACCTGCCATGCATTTATCACTATAGACCGAACGCTTTAATGAGTCCTCCGCTTGCCCAATCAAAGGCACATTAAGCGTTCACAAAGTCCTAACAATTACATCCCACAGGTTATTTGCTTTAAAATAACCATAATCCACGTAGGTATTACGATACTAATTGAACCAATACGTGATCAACCTTCAGAATATTCCATTTAAATTGATACCATCGCGAGGACTCATTAAAGCGGTCGGTCTATAGGTAATTTATTGAGTGGTTTAATTACCTGCGTTGTATCACAGGTCGTGCGTCCCTGATGCGCCTCATAGGATTTCCCAACGGCAAGAACTTCTATTTAACCTTCCATCTCCTATGAAAATTCATACCTTTCCTTATAGGGATGAACTATAAGGAATTAATTTTCAAAAATGTTTCCTTATTGGTTTCGTCATAATTATAACGGCTCTCCTTCTCTGAGAGCATTCGAATGAAATGTAAAGGATGTTTTCCACCAAAACGGCACGCATCTCATCGGAACGGAAAGGATACGAACGCATGCGGCGACAGCTGATCGCGTCTGACAGGATAACGACGCATACGATCGGCTTACTGTCGCTTGCGAACGTATCCGTTTCTGTGCCTAGTCAAATCAATCTATAGGATACGACGAAAGGCGAACGGAGCCGATCGCGCGTCGCACCATACTTTCGGCTACGATCTCGTGTCGCGGAAGACGCCGGCGGTCAAGCAGCTGTGCGCGACTTGGTAATATAGACTTTAAATAATGTATACACGATTTAATATCGTTTAAAGATCAAATAAATCGTTCGAGAATTCATTTTGATAACAATTCAGATTCACTTGTTTCCGTACAAAATCGAATCTTGGATTTTTACATTACAGGCGAATGCTCACGGTGAGGGTGCGCCTTTATACAGCGAGTTAGCCTGTCAGTGAATGAATCAATTTAAAATTTTGACTTAGTTGATGTTAGAAAACACTCGATGGATCTCGTGTGATGTAAGTGATATTGCAATTGCAATGCTTGAAGATTTTTTTTAAATTACTGAAACAATTTATTTTTCGTTAGTAATTTGATTGCTGGTAAACAAGGAGCGAGGCTGTTTTTAAAACACACCATTCCTCTCTCCAGTAACTCGTCCGTAAACCAACTTAAACAGGTCTACATAAGAGTCTGTATCTCAATCTCAAGATTATACAATACAACAAGTTTGTTCGAAACACGAATGTTTTATGATTCAGTTCATCTCCCGACGCGATTGATAGTGCACGTGTCAATAATGTTTGATTTAAGAACCATACTCGTGTTTTTGTTTGTCTGTGTGTGTGTTCATTGGTAGGTAACTAGTGTTAATGGACTTACTTATTTATGTGCTTGAGTAAAATACTGCAACTGAATTTGGATGGGCTGGGAGCTGATCGCAACATACGTAATGTGGAAAATGCTACACAGGACATGCTAGAGGACAGTAATATAGTTCTAGAAAGATACAGAATAAAACTAAGCCATTGTTACAAATATTTTCTTAATCTAACATAATTATAGCTATGAATAACGAACAAGTTATATTTTAGCATAGTTAGAAAACAGAGCTCACTAAGCTGCGCGTTGTATCATAGGGGCCAGGAGTTGCGTTAACTTACAATAAAATTAGAACATATATTAATAAACATTATGTGATAGTTAATTAAGGTGGAAGCGACAGGGTGGGCCGGGGTCGCGGGACTCATAGAATTACCGCGACCCTGGAACATAAAGGGCTACTGAAGGACACCGTGGATTTTAGTCAGTACAAGTCTGACAGTCCCTCCCGCTCTGCCCTGGGTGGGAGGACTCATTTGATGATTTTACCAAGTTAAAAAAAAAAAAAAAAAAAGCGTCAGGGTAGCCTGCGAAATTCAAATTTATTTATTTGTTAGAATGTGGTACAATTAATGGTCTTACGTTTAATCAGTGGTCTCATCACATTCTGCCTTTTGTTATTCAAAAGTGCGTGTAACTGGCCTATTTCAAATAAATGCTTTGATTTTGATGATTTTGATTTTGCCACATGTGGCGTGCAAAATGTGCAAATTAAAACCTTTTTTTTTTGTTTTCAGTAGGTAATTGTGGCTTACCTTTTTACAACTAAGTATGATTTAAGTGTGATTGAGATTACATACGTATTTCGACCATTTCGGTATTTGCCCTTTTTAGTCAACCAAAGGAAGAAATTGTGCAGGAAAAGTTACAACTCACTCGAGTTTCACTTTTCAAATAAATAAGAATAATGACAGTCAGAGTGCTACGAGTAATCAAATTAATTAATAATAGAGAGAGAGCGAGAGAGAGGTTTCTTGATGTCAACATAGCTATTCACAATAACGCTTCGATTCGATTTTTATTCGACAAGTCGTGTATCTTTTTTTGGCGAAGCGAGCGAGATAGACATACGACTTTTCGAATCGAAGCGTTAGTGAATAACTATCCTGTTAATCAATTTGTGATTGACTGTTTTATCGTAAACCTTGTTATGTTAGAATAGTGTGGTGTAACTTTATCTGACAAAATCTTGAAGATGAGGCGATATATTGTTAGGATTTTGAATAGGATTACGATAATTTTAAGATAAAGATCTCCGGTAGGTTAGATACGTTATGACATTGAAAAATACCTTATATATGACAACTATCGTTTCACTGTAATCTAGGACCATTACACACATAACATCACGCCTTGAAAGCCCCGAAGGGTCAGGCAGCGGTGTAACTAACAGCACACCCACAGTTCGCCAGTTATGTTTAAGTCCCATGTACTAGCGGGCGAGCCTATTGCCATCCACCGGGCACAAATTCAGACTCCGTGGCAGTTACTGACAAATGCCTTATGGAAAAGCCCAATTTCACTTTGGAAATCGAACCCAGGACCTCATGCTCAGCAGTTGCGCTTGGAACCACTAGACCAACGAGGCAGTCGACGACCATTACGTAACTGTTATAATAACCTAAGCTATTTATAATTGCTTGGTCACTGTTATACAACATTAGTTTTAGGATAATTATGCGAAACCTGAAACACGTGTTTTATGTAAAGAATCTTTATACAAAATTTCAAAACTATATTATGAAAAATCCCAAAGTTATATGCTTGTTCTATTTCCTGGTTGTCCGCACTAAAACGTGGTCACCACGCGGCGAGCTCGCGCGCGCGCCTCCAGCATCGTCTTGGGCTCATTGATTATAATAATTTGGCAGTAGGTACCTAAATGATTGCGATAGGTACTTAGTGTCGCTTGGTGTCAAACTTGTAAGTTTTTTTTTAATATTTTTGGGACAAAATATAACATGGTTGAAAAATTATTCAATATAAAAATTATTGGAATCGATTCAGTTACTTATTCTGAACAAACTATATTCAGGTTTCGCATATTATACTAAAAATAATGTTGTATAATATTACAACCATTACCTCCAAAGTTATTATGATGTGTGAATGGAACTGTGGCTTAATCTTTTTATTTTAGACAATGGTAAAGTGTCTGTAAATGACCTATTTGAAATAAATGCTTTGTTTTTTTTGCCAGCTTATCAAATGAGCAGAGGAAGCCGAAGTTCATAATAGACAATGATGCTGGGGGTGACGATGCTATGGCCATTTTCCTGGCTTTGCTGTACGAGAAACACTTTGATGGGTAAGCAGATCTAACATCGACTAAAAATACCAGTTAACTAAGGATCGGTACCTACTCGATACTGTAAAATTTTGGATCACACACTAACATTCTTTTGTTGATATGTTTAAATGCTACTAGCATAAAACTTTCCTGAAAAGGTCTTGACACACAGTGAGACCGACAGACAGACGGACATGAATGAAGTGATCCTGTAAGGGTCCTATTTATTTGTTTTGAGGTGTGGAACAATAAAAAACTTGCGACTTTTAATTTTCAGACCAAAACTGCTAGCTTTGACGACAGGGAATGGAAATACCAAAGAAGACAACGTTTGTTACAACAACCAGAGGATACTGAGAGTTGCCGGAAGACAAGATGTAAGTAGTCATCTGCCTAGCCTTGTCCCAACTATGTTGGGTCGGCTTTCAGTCTAACCGGATGCATCTGAATACCAGTATTTTACATGGAGCGACTGCCTATCTGACCTCCACAACCCAGTTAGTACTGGGTAGTGGGTAATACGTTACCTTGGTAAGACTGGTTGTCAGACTTTTTGGGTCACTGACTACCTAACGACTGTCAAAGATCTACAAATGACACCCGGGACCAACGGCTTAACGTGCTTTCCGAGGCACAAAGTAAGTAAGTAAGTATGTAAGTAGACAAATATGACGCAATATACGCACAATAGGGAGAAATAGGCTAAATACTAACAACCACCCGGGTCGATGAACAAGGTCAATCCGTGGATAGGTGACCATCCATTACACAACAAGTTTCCTCCAGCCCTCGTCACGTCAGCCATTTGTCCCAGCTGTTATTTGTAGATCTTTGAGTTTTGACAGTAGTGACAAACAGTCAGTGGCTCGAAAGTCTGACAACCAGTCCTACCAAGAGGTATGACCCAGTATTAAATCGTTTGTGGAGGTCAGATAGGCAGCCGCTCCAAGAATAATACAGGTATTCAGCTGTATCCAGTTCGACTGGAAGCCGACCCCAACATATTCTTATTCTTTATTGCACACAAAATAAAAATATACATACAATTAATTGCAATACGAACAATACGAATTAATTCCATTGCATTTCGATTTAATTACGTAAAATGGCGAGCTTAACCCAAATTTGGGTCAGCAAACCTAATTTCGATTGCGAGATTTGCAGAAGAGGATATAGTTACCTATGTGCGTTAACAGTACATTGAATTGTTACTTAAATTAATTAATTTTTAAACTAAACTACACGCGCGCGAGTAATGGGCGACTCGCGGTCCGACGGCGCGTTGTGTTCCACGCGCGCCTCAAAGAGTGTCAGCATAATGACGGGGCCCCCCTCTAGAGGGCCAAAGCCTGCCGGGGTCGCGGGACTTATAGAATTACCGTGACCCTGGATCATAAAGGGCTATTGAAGGACACCGTGGATTTTAGTCAGTACAAGTCTGACAGTCCCTCTCGCTCTGCCCTGGGTGGGGGAGGACTCATTTGATGATTTTACCACGACAAAAAAAAAAAAAAGAAAAAAAACTAAACTACACGCATATAATATTACCTACAGATAATAAACATAGTTGGGTAAGGTTCCTGAAATGATAAATTAATAGTATAAATTATTATGCAATAACGATCGTAGTTATGTACGAGTATCGATCAATTAGTTGAACTGTGACTTCGCCCACTGAGATAAGAATTAGTAACGAAGATTTATGTCAACACCCCAGTTTTTCAATTAACGCTATACTGTAACTGTTATACAATCTATATATTATATAAAATAGTAAACTGACTGACTGACTGACTGACTGGGTGAAATATCAACACACAGCCCAAACCGCTGGTCCTAGAGACATGAAACTTGGAGGGTGTGTTCTTTGTAAAGAGTAGGTCTCCACTAAGAAAGGACTTTTGGGAATTCCACCCCTAAAGGGGTAAAATAGGGAATGGAAGTTTAGTTTAGTTTCAGTTTTGAAGTTAGGATCTTCAAATTTTGTATTTAGGCTGACGATTGAAAATTAATTTATACGTGTCTCGGCGTTTTTGTTAATTCTACCCCCGAAGGGTTAAAAAGGGGGGTGAAGGTAAGTAATCGAATATTTACGACATCCACGCGGGCGAAGCCGCGGGCAAAATCTAGTTGTTTCATAATACTGTTTGCGTATGTTGGCTAGAATGTCCGCTGTAATCTTGATCTTACTTGGTACTGTTTAAGGTCTAATCGCAAATTAGGACAAATTAGGGTATCGACCGCTAGATGATCATTGGTCTACGTTAAAATTAATTTTAAACTATTAAAGGAAGTAACTGATCATTAACTGAAATAATGGATTCGATAAAAAGTGAGAACCTTGTTTTTGTCAAAAAGAGAAAAGTTAAGGAATAGTGCTAAAATCTTAGTACAGACGCCAGCACATCAAGATACCCGAAACTGTCAAATTTTCTCAATCAGCCTTGAACCTAATGCTTTAGGGCTCAAACACATAAACACGTTACGACGACGCAACGTGCCACGGCACGGCAACGTGACGTGGAAGTCCACGTCACGGTGCCGTGACGTGGACTTTCACGTGGAGCAACGTAAATAATCACGTCACGACAACGTAACGTGCCACGTTGAACGACGTCGTATTGTAAATGGACCACACTAGACGTGTTCTTCTCCTGCTAATATTAAGAAGACGAATAAAGAAGAAACAGATACAAAGAAAATACTGGATCCATTCATATCCTTCAACCATATTTTACGTCACGACGATGACGTGCCGTGCAACGTGGCACATTGCGTTATCGTAACGTGATTATTTACGTTGCTCGACGTCGATTTCCACGTCACGGCACCGTGACGTGGAAGTCCACGTCACTTTGCCGTGCCGTGGCACGTTACATCGTCGTAACGTGTTTATGTGTTTGAGCCCTAAGTGATAAAGTTCAAAATCTATTAAAGAAATATGACAGATTGTAGTAGCTTGATGTTCTGGCGTCTGTACATAGGCTGTGCTTTAAACCATTAGCTAGTCTTAAACAAACATTTCCCCTTATTCCAGGTGCCAATATACAGGGGATCCAAATCATCATTGGTCAACACTCCATCAGTTGATGACTATTACGGAATAGATGGGTTAGGAGACAGTGGCGATACCTTCCCCGACTTGGTGCCAGCTAAGACTGAGAATGCTGTGAATGCTCTAATTGATTACTCAAAGACTTATGAAGGTGTGGAGAATAATATTTCCTCAAAAATTGTTGAGAATCACCACTTCAGAGTGGAATACTATAGAAATCTACCAAACAAAATAGGGTGGCAGGCTTTGTTTAGAACAGAACTCAGTGTTAATATTTTAGCTACTGTAAACAGTGTCACGGGTTCTTAAACAACAGTGGTGGATACTTTTTGAGAAACTATGAAATCGTAATAAAAACCATGCAATCATCTAATCGAAAAACCATAACAAAAACAAAAAAAAACCTGAAGTGTACATGTGGTGTTGATTTACAAACGATGGGGCACTTAATATCGTGTCCTGCGTGTCCTGTAGTTTGTACACTACAGGAGCTGATGAACGCTACCAAAAGCGCCAAACTATTGGCTCAGACTATTGGCTCAGTTTTGGGTCGACACAATTTAGATTGCCTTTGACACGCTAAGAAGAAGAACAAAAATGACAGAACCTCATAATTATGTAATACTGAGAAAGATTTATTTTTCTTTTCTTAATTTCAGGAGATTTGACTGTGATAACAATTGGAACATTGACAAACATAGCATTAGCCATAAAACTGGACCCTGGCTTTTTATCAAGACTGAACCATTTATACATTGGCGCAGGACATATTCATAGTAAGTTAAAAATAATACAACACCACAACAAAAATCAGATAACATCTTCCTAAAACATCATCATGCAGAACTCTTTAGTCCAAGACCGACAGTAATGGACCAAACAGAATACGGCAAGCATAAAAGCAGTTATGCTTATTTATTTATTTATTTAACAGTTTATGTACACACTAAAATACAGAAAAGAAGAAAAGAACAGAAAATAGTACAAAGGTGATGCTTATTTCTAAAGAAATCTCTTCCAGCATACCTGCGAAAGGAGATACTAAAAAAAAGAGATGTAGACAGTGTGTAAAAGAAGAAGAGAAAATAGAATACATAAAACGTAAAACAGAACTATTAAAACATAATAATATAAGAATATACATACATACTTATAAATACAAACACAAAACATAACAATACTGTAGATACAATAAAATAAGTAACTATGACGAAATGGATAGATAATGTTCTTTCACTCTTAAAGTAAAATTAAAAACCAAATTGAAGAATTCGATTGAAAGAAAACTTTAAATGTATTCTCTTTTATTTTTTATTTAAAAGGTGAACAAAATCCAACTCCTGAATTCAACGCGCACATGGACGTGGAAGCGTATCACGTAGTAGCACAGAATGCTACTCCGGACAAAGTCACAGTCTTTCCATTCTCACAAGCTAAGCAATACCTCAATTTTAGCAAGGTAAGTGCTTCCTCAATTTTGTTTTCAATAATATCTGAATACCTCTACGTACCATGAACCCAGATACATCATGTGGAACCGGTGTATGTCACAAGTCTTCGAATTATTGAAAATCATAGTGACGAAACTGGCTGTTAGACTCAGGTCGGCTTCTGAGAGTTTCTCTGTGAAAAAAAACCTAATAAAATTTCCAGGAAGTTCAGTTCAGGACCTCAAGAAAAGCTATCGCGATTGCCAAAGTGCTCCTACAAGTAATAAAAAATTAGTTAAACGATGTAAAGTCACTTAGGATTTAATATTGATTTTCCAGGACTGGAGAGAAAACAAACTAGGAGCAATAGACACTGAAATAATAAAGGCCCAGAATAAATATGAGAAGGTAGCATTAGGCGTAGAACCAACTTGGCAGGCGTTGGACCCAGCAACGGTGGCACTATTCCTGAGGCCAGATCTTGTGGAAGAGTACAAGTATTCAAAGAACGATATCACTGTTTGTGGTGAGTAAATCTAAAATAAGATGTACCCGAAGTCGTAGCATGGGTAGGATTAATACTGAGGACGTAAAGAAGGTTGCAGGAATGCGCAAGATGCGAGCAGCGCTGATAAGTTACCATGACGTCTTAAAACAGGAGTAATCCCAGTGTGGGAAAGAGATGGCGCTAGACGACCGGTATAGCTCTGTCTCTTTCCCACACTGGAATTTATAGTAGGTATGTTCGTTAGACAATCTTTAGAACTTCAACGAACAGTCCTATCTATACTAACAAAAGATGTGCAAATCTTTTGTTTCTTGACGGCTGACATGGTCACAATGATGAAATTGTAATCATGATTAATGTAAAGCTACAGATAAAGAAAAAGAAAAATATCAGAAGGTTCTTGACAGTTCTTGTTACACACTAAATATATATTAAATTATTGCCAAACAATGCCAATCATAATCATGGTCAATACCGAGCAGAAGTTGGTGTTTTTCTAACTGGTCCCCTTAAAGGGCTCCTAATTTCTTTTAACAGGTGACAAGAGAGGAATCAATACAAACGACATTGTAGACAAAGAAAAGGCCAATGTCAGGATAGCATACTCAGTGAAAGCAGAAGAATACAAATCATTCTTATTGAACGTTTTTGGAGCTGAACTAAATACTGCAGACAAACCTAAGTGATGTATTAAAGTATTACAAGAGTCTTATGTATAAAGAATTATAAAAAAGACCTATCGTATTATTTAAAAAAAACCTAAGTACCCTCTTTCTTATGGTGTTCTTTTATTTTATGGATAGTGGCGCCATCTCTACCGCCGTTAACCGACTACTTTAATGTTTGACTGAAAACTACATCTAGTGTATCCATCTAGTGAAGAGGAACCTTAACTACTTAGGACATTGTTCCGTCGGAAAACTGAAACTACCTGCTCCGTCTTGTGAACAGCGCCATCTATATTCGTTTGTATGAATAACGTCTAATACAATGATGAGTGCGTTGTTTTTAGTACCGCCAAAAGGTGGCAGACCCAGATTTAGGTTTGTACGGGGTTAAAAATAAGTCAACCAAGGTCGGAATATTTTATTAGTCATCTGCCTAGCTTTTTTCCAATTTAATGTGTATAGCATAGGCAGATTAACTTTCAGTCTAATCGGAACCTTACTACGGAGGGATGATAAATATAAAAGTAGCTCTTTTTACCCGACTGCCAAGGAAGGATTATGTTTTTCCCGCGCATCTTGTATGTTTCTTTGTTTGTTTTTTTTTTGGAAATTTCCTCGTATGTTCTGTTTAGAACATACGAGGTAATAAAGAAATTTACAAAAAAAAAAATCGAATCGTATCATTACACTTGTCTCAAAAACCCAAGTGTCTTTAGACAGGCGTTTAAAAAAAAATGGCGGATTTTTGGCGCTAAATTATAAGTCGTTAATATTTTTTTTTCAACAAAACCTATCGAGTAGGGTATTAAAATGAAGAAAATTAAAAGGAGATTACAAATAAATAAATATATAGGTACATAATACAATTTGTAGTCGGGTTTTTTGATACTTTTAATTAAATGTTACTTGTTGAATACTTTCTCGCTCGACTGATCATTGTAAAAAATAACACACGCGGTAAATAAAAAAACACAGAAAAGTGAAAAATAACTTGAGCTTCTGAACTCGGTGACTTTTGTTTGTTTGATTCAGTTTTTTTGTCACCGACTTCTGAAGCTAAAGTTATTTTTCACTTTTCTGTGTTTTTGAAGTCGGTTTTACTTTTTGCAAAAAAAGATTTTTTATTTTTCCATTTTTAGTGTAAATGTATAGCAAATATTTGTATAGGATATTACAATTCTAAAGAAATATTTGCTATACATTTATTTTACATTGTTAACAATAAATTTTATGGTAATAGGCTTCTCCCCAATAAAATGGAAGTTGATATACCTAACTGTCGCAATCTGGGTGTACTGTACGCATCTGCGTACCCCATCAGAGCATACGGCCGTTACGTTATCTATACATATAAAATTCAAAGTCCTGACTGACTGACTGACTGACTTATATATCAACGCACAGCCCAAACCACTGGTCCTAGAGACATGAAATTTGGACATTGTATTCTTTGTGAAGAGTAGGTATCCACTAAGAAAGGGTTTTTCGAAATTCCTATCCCTTAGAGGGTGAAATGGGGTGTTGAATTTTCTGTGAAACTTTTTACTCTCGGGGTCGATTGAATTGAAAATTTGTGTACATACTCTTTAGGTAAAATCCAGTAAATCCGATGTCCAATCTCAAACCAAGGTATCAGTATTTCACGTATCTAATTTAATTGATAGAACTTTAAACTAATAATTGCAAGTTATAAGCAAGTACATGTAAATCTATGTATGTATTATAGATAGATACATAGATTACTTATTATCCCAGAAGTAAGATCCTGTAGGCAATTCCCTAACTCCACGCGGGCGAAGCCACGGGCATAAGCTAGTGTTATGATATTGTGTAAACAATACACATCCAAGCGATTGCAGCAATCACGATAGATTTGCTGTCTACTATTGAAGAGTTCCATTGTATAACTCCGAAGATCAGATTCACCAAATTTAAACGAGACCACCGCGGAATAATATTCTTCCAAACAAAAAAAGAATCATCAAAATCGGTTCACAATTGGCGAAGATATCGCTAAACTTACACACAAAAAAAAAAAACAAAAAAAAAAAATCTGTCGAAGTGATAACCTCCTCTTTTTGGAAGTCGGTTAAAAACAAGCATGTATCAAAAATCCATTTCTTCTGCTTCGCCGATAACCAATATCGCAGAATTAAAAATATCTAGACTCGTCCCCAAAGGCGAACTATGAATTTTATTACCTGACTATGAACAAAAATTTCTTTGACAATAATCTTCTGAAAGTTATCTCTTATCCAAAAAAATGTGTCACAAGAGTAATAAAAAATAATATTTTTATGAAGACATAAAAATCATAGTTCGATTTCATTTATGATTGTGGACAACATAAACTTTATGGCTTAATGTCTATTTTTTATAGTTAAAATATTAGCTGTAGTCAGGTCATAGGGCACTAAAACTACTGGTGCTTATTCGTACCTATATTCTGTGTATAGAAGTTACCTATACAGGGAGCAAGGGACACCGACGCACAAACGGTTACCAACTATTAAGTACATCATTCTGAATCCTTCCCCCCCAACATTTTTCATGTGTAATTTAAAAAAAAAGCTTTTTCCTACAAAAGTCCAATACCTGCACGGTCAAAATGTATGGGACAGCCGATTCAGGGTTCAGAATTATAAAATTATACTGAATACGCGGTTTGTCCGTCGGTATTCCTTTCACCGTTTTATAATATTTCTGAACAAATCTTGATAAAACCAACATGTCCGAGAATTCCACGTCCAATTCGAAGATGTGTGATTTCTTCCACCGCACTAGGCTTCTTTTTCGTGTGGTTGTTGCCTAACTTGGTGTCAGGGTTTTTATGACGCCCATGGGCCTCTGACTTGGCTTGACTTGACTATCTCTCAGGCATGCTGGTTTGGTTTCCCCACGGTGTTTTCCTTCACTGAAGCACGTGATAATTATACAATACGCACATGAATCCGAAAAACCAGTGATGCGTATCTTGGGTTCGAACATGAAACCTATGACTTGGCAGTTCGACGGTCACACCACTAGGCTAGTGTGGTGGATTATGGTCTACTCCCTAATTATTATAATTGGCATTGGATATGGCAAATTGCTGGGGAAACGGATGGTAATGAATGGTTGGAGTAGCGACCTCATACCGGAAGGCGCAGTGTTGAAGGCCGGTGACCTTGTGACCGCCGCGGAATACCACTGAATGAGAAAACCATAGTAACGCTTGAGGAAGAGCTACATTTATGTACAGTAGTGGACGTCTTTGATAAGTCTCACTAAAACATTGAAAGTGATAAGGATCACAATTCAGTTGATGTATCGCCAAAATTACAAAAAAAATAGCTTTCCGAACAGTTAAGACGACAGCTAAGTGCACCACGATCCAGGTTTCTTTTTTTAAATTTAATTTCTCTAAAACACGAAACAACTCATATTTACCAAGAATCCCTACAATCTAATGAAGCATGTGGCAGAATTAACAGGAATATGAAACAATAATCGTGTTTCGAAACTTTTGACATCAATCGATCAAGTTTTCGTGAAACAAAATCTGGGGCGTGTATTATGACAGCCGACGAAGTTCTCTACTTACTGTGATTTGTGAGATATAGCTGAAATGTTTAGTCAGCAAAATCAATCTTAGAATCATGAATTTCAGACTAGCATTATAATCACGTCGGTCATTTTCCCATTGAAAGTTTCATGCACATAATATTAGACCAAAGCCTCATAAAGATAGATTTGTCGTGAATCTAAAAAATAATCTGAATGTTTTTGTTTTTTACTCTTATCATGCAATGAGTTCGTGGAATAGGAGCACATAATGTTGTCACATTGAGTGTCATGCAGAGGCAGGTCCTTACTGGGATTGACTCCTTGTATTAGGTAACTCATTGTAGGATATCCAAGTCCAGGATCTTGCGTCTCTTCGATCGATTCGGGGTATCAGGAATGGTAAGCTCGTAAGCTGCACTGCTAGTGGGTTTGTATGGTGTTGGAGACGATTTTGCACAGCTCTTATTTCAAAATATAATTCCCAAAAGTGAAATTCTTCGCCAAACGCAATTCCCGTGGGTAGTTCCAGAACTAAGCAACCTGGGATTAACATAAATTACCGCGCGATGGCGGTTGGGCCCAAGTTTTAATATGCAATAACACACGTTTACGTTTACCAAGTGCGTAGTAATGAGGGTAATCTTAAATTTGTACTGTTACACTTTTGAAGCGTTTGGGGTAAACGCTCATGATTTCAGATGCGTTCAGCGTGGAATATTAAACTCGTTAGGAGGAATCTGTAATTTATTTTTTTGTGTTGTGGGTTTCTTGATTATTTCGCCTATCTACCCTGTCCAGTTGGAGGGGATTTCCTCATCCAATTGCTGCACATCATTCTTCAAAGAGGCATCTGCTCTCTGGTGGGTGGAACAAAGGTTCCAATGATGATGACGACCCTGAAAAGATCTTTCTAGCATGTCGGCGTCCTACCGTACGCCTACTGGTTCATGGTGTCTACATTAGAGCACGTCTTTTCCAATAACGGTCATCAGTTCTTCGGGTAATAACACCTTAGACCATGCCTTTTTTTTTTCGGATGGGAAATCATCAAATTACCCCCCCCCCCACTCTGGGCGGTGCGGAGGGAGTGTCAGACTTCTACTGACTAAAACCCATCCATGTTCCTTCTTTGTGCTTTGTGTTCCACGGCCACGGTATCTCTTTCGAACAGTCCCGCAGCCCTGGCAGGTATCGGCCCATGCGGACCCCACGTGGTTGCCTTACACCATGCCTGTAATCCTCGAAGGGTAAAACAAGGGTGTCCCTTATAGTACACTTACATTTAATCAGTTAAGTTTTGCCAATTACCATTAATCAGGCACAATTCCAGAATCCGTGGCTACTGATAAATTTCTGGTGGGAAAATCCAAGAACACGTTGAACCCAGGACATCATTCCCAGCAGTAGCGTTTGCGACCACTAGATCAATAATGCAGTCGACGGATCTTCAGCTGGACATAGGCCTCCCCCAAGTGTCGCCTCATTGACCGGTCCCGTGCGACTCGCATCCAGCGGAGTTAAATAAACTAAATCAAAATCTTTTATTTCACATAGGCCTCGATGGGCACTTATAAAACGTCGACAAAAAGGTGCACGGCTCGGGTTGGTCGTTTCCTATGGAGAAGAACCGGCAAGAAACTCCATGTTACTCTTTTCAAATCATTTGGTGTTACAATATTATTATGGATACAGCATTTGTACTTAAGTGTGGGGGGACATCGTAGGCCCGACAATAAGTCGTTGCTTACTACACAAAAAATGTAGAACAACTCCCAGCTGCTTGTTAAATAAAAAGTTAACAAGCAGCTGGGAATCTACAAAGCCTACAATGTCCACACATTCACAAACAATCGATAAAAAGAATCTATACAAAGGTAAACTAATGAAACCTTCTTGTCTGACATGAGTCAGTCACAACTTTCCCTGCTGACCATCTTTGCGCTGTGACTAAGATTATGTGGATACCGTATTAACAAAGGTGGACATATTAGTCTGGAAATAATAAGCTGGCTCAGAAATAATCACACGGTCCCTGCGAAGCCAGACAAAGGGCTAGAGGTAAAGAAAATGCAAATAGATATTCTTGTTAGAGGATTAAAACCTTTCTTGTACATTTCTTTTAATTAAAAAATACGTACATAGCTCGAGCTAGAGCTCACATATCACGTGAGCTCGTGTAATAACAGCCGCTCGGGTCGATCTTCAGGTTAAGCCACGCTTACCTAGGCTACCACCAATTACATAGTGAGTTTCCTCCGTGCCTTGAAAGCACGTTAAGCCGATGGTCCCGGCTATCATTTGGAGATCTGTGACAGTCGTTACAGGTAATCAGTGGCCCGAAAGTCTGACAACCAGTCTTAAAAAGGGGTACCCAGTACTAACCGGGTTGTGGAGGTCAGATTGGCAGTGGCAGTAAGAATATAAAAGGCTAATTAGATGATGATGATAAGATACATAAGTTACCAGATCATATTACCAAATGTTCATAAACACAAACGATGAAAAAGGACTGTTAAGGATGATTTCCACCAAACGGCTCGCATCGGATCGGAATGGATACCAATGGATGCAGCGACGGCCGATCGTGTCCGGCAGGATGTCGATGCATAAGTACGGCTCCGCGCCGTTGCTTGCGAACGTATCCGTTTCTCCGCATAGTCAAATACATAGTTTGAGTCCTACCGTGTTGGATCCGATACGATACGACGACAGGTGAACGCAGCCAATCGTGCGTCGCAGCATACTTTCGGCTACGATTGCGTGTCGCGGAAGACGGCCGCGGTCAAGCTGCTGTGTGCGGCTTGGTAATATAGACTTTAAATACTGTGTACACGATTTAATATCGTTTAAAGATTGTAAAATCCGTTCCGATCCGATGCTTTGCGAGCCGTTTGGTGGAAATCACCCTTTAGGAACATGTCTTGTAGAAATTAATCATTATTTTGTGCCATCACTCATGGGAAAAGAACCAAAGAAAAGATGGATGGATTGTGTCAAAAATGATGGCTACGGAAGTGAACACAGGTGATGTCTGATACAAATGTATAAAAGAAAAAGAAACACGTTTCTATCTCATAAAAGTGGGCAGAAGTACAAAGAGGCAGTTGGGAAAAGCCGTATACATATTTGACCCAAATTAAAACTTTAGTTTTCCAACTTCCAACTAGAAATTACTGTAAAATTCACTGAATATTTGTTAATACAGTAGAGAATGAGTCTGACATGGAAACATGGAATTAACTCATAACAGTTTTGGTCCCTCCAGCCGCGATACCTGTCGGGTGCCATTGTTGAAGAGTATTACACAAACTTTAGGACCACGCATCGTAGAAAATTAGTAGATAAGACTCTTTTCATGTATTTTGCGCTAATTTCCAATGACACTTCAGAAATAAAATGAAACTTGTGACATTCCTGAAATCATCTGTTTGAATTGGTCCTCTGGATTGGCTAGAGAAATCATTAATTTCTGTTACTGTACCGTCAGATGTCTTTTTCGTAATCACAACAAGCTTATTTGATCAGGTGGTGTTTCGTATTTTGACAACGAATATCAACAGGATTGATAAACCGTACAGCGTGTATCTGAAAAATAAAATCACCTGCCCCATTGGTAGTTATTTATTTATTAAAACTTTATGCACAAGTAACAAAACTGCACAATGACGAACTTAATGCCATAGGCATTTTCTACCAGTCTACCTTAGGGTGATGCAGAGATAATATACAGTAGGTGCAATAACAGAAAGAAAGACTAGAAAATATTTATAACTAAAACATAGTTAGAAAGCTAGCTAGCTAGTTAGCTAGTTATGTGTTTGAGCCGTTTGCGGTTGAAACACGGCCATGGGTCCATGTTTCCACCCGTAGCGTGGATCAGAAAAATAAAATGAACTACCTCATTGACGAGGTAGCTTGGCGTTATCCTGAAATTTTCGGTAGGTCCGAGAGCCTACCGAAATCAGGATTCCACCAAGAGGTTGGTCGACTCTTCACGTCACCAGAGGGCTGTCATCATGAATCCGCGTCCTTATGTCAATCATTTTTTTATGACATTTCTCTAGGGGGGTTTACTATGACGTCCTAAACCAGGAGCAATTCCAGTGTGAGAAGAAGACGAGCTATACAGGTCGTCTAGCGCCATCTCTTTCCCACACTGGAAGCTCCTGCTTTAAAATGTCATGATAGGCCAACTGATTACCTCCCTATGTTTCGTCTCTTTTTTTTTTAATTCTTTTTTTTTAACGTGGTAAAATCATCAAATGAGTCCTCCCACCCAGAGCAGAGCGGGAGGGACTGTCAGACTTGTACTGACTAAAATCCACGGTGTCCTTCAGTAGCCCTTTATGTTCCAGGGTCACGGT
Source organism: Noctua comes (assembly GCA_963082995.1). Taxonomy (NCBI): domain Eukaryota; kingdom Metazoa; phylum Arthropoda; class Insecta; order Lepidoptera; family Noctuidae; genus Noctua; species Noctua comes. The sequence goes on from OY720268.1 coordinate 5,504,847, forward strand.
AATTCTATGAGTCCCGCGACCCCGGCAGGCTTTGGCCCTCTAGAGGGCCCCGTCACTCTTTGAATGTTTCGTCTCTTTGCTCTGAAACAATATTATGACAACTTTGAGCATACTGATGCGACAAATTCTAATCGGGATCTAATTTCGTACATCTCGCGTTTGCATGGTCTTAAGTTAGTCCCACAGGGACTATCAGTGTTTATACTATGTTATGAAGTTTAAACTTGTGCATATTATGCTGTATCGTCAAACAATTTTGCATACTTAGGTAACTTTGTGTTTGTGATGTTTAGCTAATGTTTGGGATAATCTTGTATGAGAAAGGCAATAATGTTATGTTAGTGTAACGCTTTATAGTAGCTATTCAATTTTAGACTTATTACAGAACTCGTCTCGCTCGCTCGTCTCGTTTCGTCTCGTTCTACTTATCTTAGAATATGTTAAAACAAAACACTGTCCGATCCATGAAGATATTATTAGGTATCGAGGTTTGATTTTTTATGTTATCATTTTTTAGATAACAAGTAAAAAAACAGGCCCTTAAAATAATAAATAAAATGTACCAAAATGAAGAAACTTAAGTGGCAACACAGGGGCGCGAGCATCGACACTCCGATCGCTTCTAGGATAGACGTCATAAACAAGCAATTGACGATCGAACATACTATCACCGAAGATGGTGTTGCCAAGTTTTAAATTGTTTTTTTTGGGGAAATGAAGGTAATTTGGTAACAAAAATCGTGAATATCAAAATTCATTAATATGTTTACTTTCAAGAATATTTTAAGTTCCTTATTTCATTTGGTATTTTCATTGGGATACCTATATATTATGCCCCTTTCGGATCGGACAGGGTTTTTATTAAATACTGTTTATCAAAAAGTTGACTGACAGACAACTTGCAACCTAACTCGCCTAGAGGAAAAAAAGGATTTTTGAAAATTCATTCCTGAAGTGGAATAATCAGTTGAAGACAGTTTATTTTGAACTAGCTGATCCCCGCGGTGTCACCCGCTGCTCAGCCCCTAAGGGTCATAGCGTGATGTTATATAGCCTATAGCCTTCCTCGATAAATGGACTATCAACACAAAAAGAATTTTTCAATTCTAACCAGCAGTTCTTGAGATTAGCGCGATCAACCAAACAAACTCTTCAGCTTTATAATATTAAGTATAGAAGTATAGATACAAAACACAAGCATTGATTTGCACCAACAATAACTAACAGACACATACTTTACTTCCTAATCTACATAAGATTTCCCGAAGCGTATCCTTACTTTCAAAGCACGAGGGAACAAAGAAAAACTTCAGTAAAAGGAACACAGGTGGCGTTCGCGTCGCTACTGTTAGCAGAGCAATTTGCTAAATGTTGCTCCACTCTCGGCAATCCCGGGCAAGGTTTACACTCATGCCCACGGACAATCGTTGCCTTGTTCCCTTATTTTGAGTGACTATTCTGTACTTTATGCTTTGTTTAGACTGTTAGAAAGGGCTGCGATATAAAGTTGGAGCTACAGCAGTGATTGCCGCAGAGTACGCCATGGGTTAAAATTCAAACCCAGGTGTGAGGTGAAGGACAGGATCTTACGAAATACCAGCACACGCTGGAATATTGACATTCATCAATTCAAAATAGGCCCGCGAATAGGTTGGGCATAAAGGGTGTAAATAGACCCTTAACGAAGCCGAAAGGCACTTGTTCTCCCCGTCTTTGCGATATTTTTTTTGTTCTAGATCATACCTGGGACCTTTCTAGTTACGGAGATATTGAGGGTCAAAGTTCCTGCGTTTTCAAAAGATTTTTTTTTAAATACATGTTTTTAATGTAAGATTTTTACTTTAAACACCTCCACGACTGCCGTACTATTCAATCCATCCATCAGCACTATGCTTTGAGTGCTTTCCATCGAGTCCTACCTTAAAACGTGATTATTCACCCCAAAAAAAAAAGTCGATTCCCAGCAATAATTTTTGCGTAAAGTTACTTAGTTTGATGTACAGAATGCTTGGTTGACGGCTATGTGAAGGGTCTGTTTACACCCTGTATTGATGGAGTTAATAATCTACATCTTAAATAATTTTCCATGGATCCTCTATTCTTAGTCCAAGGCCTTGTTGTATGAACATGAACAATTACCAGTAATGCAGAAATTACCTTAAATCAACTGCATTATTGATGCACTGTTTACCCCGCCATGTTTGATGTTCAATTGATTTCAAACAGCGCTGAATCGTTATAATTATAGTTTGCAAACTTTGATGTCCGAAATTATGGTCTGTTTAAAGCAGGCCGCGCGTGAATGGGAACTAAACCAGTAAAAGCTGGCCTGGCTTTCTATTGAAACTCAGTACTTCGCTAAGTCAGGATAAGGTTAAAGTGTGTCTTACTGTTGTCCTTATACAGGGTGACTCCGACAATACGACAATAAATTAAACTGCGTTTTCTCATGACGTTCTCAGTCTGCATACAAAAAACCGTTCGAATATATCCAGTAGTTTAGTCCACGGACATTTTCATTTTCAGCATTTTCTACATGATGTAGATTAGATTAATAATCGCATCGGTATAAACACTAAACACAAATGTTGCCAACTCTCTGTTTTTTTTAATTTTGTTTTCAGAAGCAAATTAGTGCAAATTATACCTTATGGTTAGTAAACCAGTATTTATAAATGGTGTTGTAGTTCGTTAGCAGTATTATGGTATTGAGTTCGTTGGATTTTTATTTTTTTTTTATTTCGCTGTTAGGATTTATTTGACAGTTTAAAAATATTCCAATGAACTAGTATTACCAGTGATTTCGTTCATTGTCGTATTGCCGGCACCACCCTGTACTTTGCACTCATACGAGTGTTTACTGTTTGTGTTTGTTGAAATTGCGAGATTGACAATGGCTATAGTGCATCACGTGGCCTTGGTCGTAGATTTTAGAAGTCAAAATGCAATTTAGACTCTAGTTAGAGTTTAGCCTCGTTTCGACTGCCTCGTTGGTCTAGTGGTCGCAAGCACGACCGCGGAGCAAGAGGTCCTGGGTTCGATTCTCGGGTCGGGAAAAGTGTTATTGGGTTTTTCCATAAGGAAGTTCTCCGTAGCAGCTACGGAATTTGGATCTGTGCCTGTTTGATGGCAATAGGCTCGACCCTATTAAATAGGACTTAAAACATAACTGGCGAAATGTGAATGTACTATTAGGTACACCTCTGCCTAACCATTCCTTTGTGATTTAAGGTGTTACATTGGCCACACAAGGGCAAGGCGTATCATATTGTCTATTAACTAGGTTGCGGAGGTCAGAGACGCAGTCGCTTCATATACAACACTGGTAGGTATTCAGCTTCATTCGGTTAGTCTGAATGCCAACACCAGCATAGTTGGGAAAAGGCTACACAGTTGATAATGACATTGGTGAAACAAAAGACTGGGCTTTATACAAAGTCTAAAATACTTTATCTTCTTGTTGCCAATAATCCATTTACATGCATAAATTGTGGTAAAAACGTAGAGCTGCAACACTATTTGAATGAGTCATTATAAACATACAAACCGCTTGTTCAAGTCTTGCTGTGTAAATAAAACCACGTTTGTATGCACTCTCAAAATATCCATACTTCTATACTATACTTAATATTATAAAGCTGAAGAGTTTCTTTGGTTGAACGCGCTAATCTCAGGAACTACTGGCTCGAATTGAAAAAATCGTTTAGTGTTAGATAGGCTATTTATAGAAGAAGGCTATATAACATCACGCTACGACCAGGAGCGGAACATTAATGAATAATGTTGCAAAAACGGGGAATATAATTTCTCGAAAACAAAGGCCGCGGGCAACAGCTAGTATAATATAATATATAGTTTCATAATAACCTTTTATTCAGCAAAAGCAAAAATCTTCAACTAAACCTTACAACACTCTTTTAAAGTAAACAAAAATATATCCCAGCAAGACTTTAAAAAGAAAAATTCTTGCTCAAATCATCCGTGAGCGCTTGAGAGCGGTAATTTATTAACATCACCGGGGAGAATGTAAGCCAAACGCATGCAGCGATCGGGGTGTCTCGACATGTGTGTTTGATCAGGTATTTTGTAGAGAAGGGATTGTGTTTACGCTTTTTTTCGTAAGGGAGCTGGTAGAATCAGAAGCCGGAGGATTTTTAGTTTAAAAATACCATTCATAGTCAAGATCAAAGTATAAACGTTTGTTACAAACAACACTACAGTGGTCTTGTATAAATAAACTCACGGATTGCAGCAACGTACCTGAAAATTGAAAAAAAATTGGCAATGCCACAGCGACACATATAAAACCAATTTTTCGTCAATTCTACGGCGTTGGAGTAAGACTGAGTAGGCTTATACAAAGTGACATTTTACAACGTCAAAACTATTCTGAATTGACATCCGAAAGATTGCATAGCAAATCAATGCTGTTGAGAGCCGTTACAGAAATACAAGGGGGCCCAAAAGGTTAACGTCATAAAGGAAGGCCCCACATGAGGTGGGATGATGACGTTAGAAAAAGGCTGACCCCCACTGGCTACCAGTAGCCCAAGGGCTTCTTTGTAAGAGGCTTTCACCTGCGGAGGGGATCTTGTAGATTCAATATGTATGTCGGATATGTCAGGATTTATTCCGTTAGGCTCGTACATCTTGTGGGCAGACGATGGGTGTCGTGCTATAAAAACACTGTGTGCACTGTTTCAAAACTAACGAATTACTTGAGATTACAACTTAACACAATAACACGGGGCACAATGTATCTGGTACAGTTCCAAAACGTCTCAACCTTTCCGTGACCAGACCTTGACTGTCGCCCTCGTCTCGAGCTGAACATCAGGGCTCTGTAGAAGCACGCTGTGTTGTGGGTAGACAGGTAAGTAGGTCGCGTGATGTCACCACTGCACACCGGCGCGCTTTCCAATTCATTTTATGTCCGTACTAACCGACATATATAAATTCACTCTACAATATGCAACTTAATTACTGTTATTTACTTTGCATAAAATATGAGGCTTTTTATTTTTACCTTATTTATAGAAATAAATCAAGTAAAATAAAAAGAAAGTGATTGCTACACATATTGTTATCCCTGAGTCATCATTTTGGTACTACTGTTACACCATAGATTGAAAATATATAATAGCCTGTTTTCCTCCGCATACCTACCTACCTACATAGTTCAAAGCAATGACTTAACTAAAAACTGTGTTCAATACAAAGTACCGTCTTCCGTCTCCTGACTCAAGAACCCGGAACCACTCTTCCGCTACCGTTTCTTTGTATTTTCACGCAGCATGATAGATAGGGGGGTAGGTAGAGAATTTTCCGGAAGCAGACTGAGTAAAAGGTCAGAAAAAGGTAGGTTTTAAAATATTCTTAAGGATGGCTTTGTGTTGGGTCTATTTACACCCTGTATACTGTTAAACGAAGATAGTTATCATTGCGGTTGTAAGTACGTCAAGAAACCAAAACAAAATTTGGTCCCTCGATCTGTTAAGGGCAAGACACGTATTCCGCATGCATTTTTTCCAATACAACAAAATACGTTGCGTTTTGACGTCTAAAAGTTTTGGCCCAAACTTACTAACTGAAATGAATATTATTTATAATTATCATTTAATAACGTGATACAGAGTTTACTTAATTACTTAACTAAATGAAAGGTTTGCTTTTTTTGCTTTTCTTCGCGCTGGCGCAGTAGCTGAGCGATTGGCTGCTGCACTGCATGTCGCGGGTTCGATTCCCGCAAGGAACAAATATTTGTACCTACAGCCTACAGGTAGTTGTTCCGGGTCTGGCTGTTTGTGACTTTGAATGTTTGTAAACGCACCTACGATACAGGAGAAAATTCTAGAGTGGGGCAATTTTTTTTTTTAAATAAAAAAAAACATGCCTAGCCCTACTAAATTGTAATTGGCTTCCAGTAACCACATGCAGCTGAAAACTAGTATTCTATGTGGGTCGACTAATCCATGGCGACTAACCTTTGGTCTATTTGACAATTAATAAAATAAGTAATTATTATTTTTCGTCACGTACCAGATAGGTATCATTTGTACCACTGCACAGATTCCCGCGTATTCTCTCGCTCGCCAAGATTTCCCGCCAGTTTCCCACGAGATACTGAAAGCTGTGGACGCGTTATCCGTGACGTCACCACGCGTTCCAAATACGAAATTCGCGCGCGAAATATTTTTTCTTCTTCAAAAAAAGTTTGCTTTGCTCTCCGGCCAGTGTATGTGCTTGTTTTAAATTATTTCGAGATTAAAATATTATCAGTGGATTTAAAAATTGTAAAGTGCGAATTTAAATTGGTTTTCTGTGTTAATAGTTAGCAGAATTAATAAGAAGAGTTATTGAGAAATGGATTCCTAAGTTTTCTTCTAAAAAAGGTTGGTAATTTAAAACGAGGTTTAATTGTGTAAAACTTTTAATATTCTATTTTATATGTATAATGGCTACTTTTAGGATGATATGTTTAAATTCTTTTTCTTGAAGTAATATATAAAAATTCGTATAGAATTCTCCGAACATTTCTTTAATATTAGAATGTAACTGGTGAATAGGTGTGGATGCATGGTATTCCTAAAGTAACATAATAATTTACAACCATTTATGGATCATTTAAAGAAATTAAAATAACTTTAAATTAAAAGCAGACTCGTGTTCATGAATATTTCGAGACTTACAAATAAATTTTCTCAGAGCTTATTTTTACAACCCACTATATTTCATTATTCTGAAACACTCATGATGAAATAACTGAACCAACTGAATTTTCAACACTTTTTAAGCTTTGTGGACTGATTCAAGGGTTAGATAAATACTATTTGTATAGACAAAGGTAAAAAACATGAATTACGAAAAAAAAAAATTGAATTGGTGAATATTTTGAAAAAGAAAAAACGTCAAATTCTTCCTCACAGATCTAAAACAAAATGGTTAACAATTTGTCAAATATAAAGTCGAATTGTCTGCGATTTTGATTGATAGCTTAACAGCCGGTTCGTTTATGTTGGAGATCCTTCCGAATATTGGAAATATAATCTTTGAAATACAAGTTTTGCTTTTAGCCCGTCACGAAAGTAAAAGATAAATGAAATAGATCCCGATTTTGAGAAGTCTACTGAGGATAATATATTTTCAAGGTCTCTTCATTAACCTTTTTTTTTTGTGAAAAAAGAAAAAAAGAAACAGTGTAAATAAAATTATTGTCAATGAGATAATACCTACACTTAATTGAAAAAGAAATTAAAAACTGGAATAATAAAACGTCTCATTGTCCCACGTTATTGTTTTCACAAAAAATAATCCGTTTAAAACGATAGCGAAACTAATTGAACTTTTCGATTAGTTTCGCGTTTTTTGTACGAACGCTATAATTTTTACGATATTTCTAAGTTGCTTCAGATTTTAAGATTATGCGTCTTTCGACCTTCACTACATAGTATAAAACAAAGTCGCTTCCCTCTGTCTGTCCCCATGAATGCTTAGATTCTTTAAAACTACGAAACGGATGATGCGGTTTTTTTAATAGATAGAGTGATTCAAGAGGAAGTTTTTTATGTATATATTGCACCCATGCGAAGCCGGGGCGAGTCGCTAGTTTTAAATATTGCTATTGTAGTAACTTAGGCAACGCCAGCCCGTATAAAATCAGACGATCACAAAAACATAATTATTGTTGGTACAGTCGCTAGCGCATCAAATTACTACAAACTGTCAAATTTTCTCATTCGATTTTGAACTTAACCATCAAAATCTTATATGGTTTAAAATCATTTGGAGAAATTTGACAGTATGTTACAACTTCATGTGCCTGCGACTGTACATAAAACCGTATCCTATAACAAACAAACTAAACACACAAATAAAGTGGATTGTATGATTGAATTTGCACAAATTACAATTTAGATGAATTTTAATCTGACCACAACTTCGCTACGGCTCCAAATAATTCGAGTTATGTTGCGACAGCAGTGTTGCTAGTCTAAAATTAATTAATTCATTTCTGTAGGGATTTGTTCACTTATCTATTTATTTTTTTGGGTTTATAATTCATTAATTATCTTATAGATTTAGTTAATTATATTTTCAATAAATAAATATTATTTTTTAAATAAATTAATTATATTTTCTTGTAGAATAAATTAATTATATTTTTTATTAATCCCCGTAGGGTCAGGCAGGGTCTTCCTAAAGTAAACCCGCATTTCCCCAATTATGTTTACGCCTCATGGGGCGAGCCTAGTGGCATCCATCGAACTCAAATCCAGACTCCATGGCTGCTACTGAGAAATATATACATTATAATTATCTAACCTTTGAAGACTTGAAAATGTATGATTAGTACAGTGAGTTATATCAATTAGCTGACTCACCTTTGCATAAATGGTTGAGATACGAATCGATAGAATTTTTTTATTTTATTTATTTGAGAAAATAAAATAAAATATAAAAGATTTATAAAATTCTATCCATTCGTATCTCAACCATTTATGCAAAGGTGGGTCAGCTAATTGCTATAACAGACTGTACATTTCATTTTACAAGACTTCAAATCTTTGCCTCGACAAAGTACTATGGCAATGAATTTAATGCCTAGCTAATTAACATAAAATAAACGAATAACAACAAGGTAGGTCAAAAGTTTAATATTCGACCTTAAATTCAGCCTTTGTCTGCCGTGATTAAAGCCCTTGTTTTCAGCATAATTATTATGCCAATCTATTTCTCGTATTGTTTGGAAAGATTTCCACACAGACTTAAAATTAAACGTGGTAAGTTGGTACCTAACTTCATCTGCCTAGCCTTTTCCCAAGTATGTTAGGGTCGGCTTCCAGTCTAACCGGATGAAGCTGAAATACCAGTATTTTACATGGAGCGACTACCTATCTGACCTCCACAACCCAGTTAGTACTAGGTAATACGATTGGTAATACCCCTTGGTAAGACTGGTTGTCAGAGTTTTTGGGCCACTGACTACATGTAACGACTGTCAAAGATCTACAAATGACAGCCGGGATCAACAGTTTAAAGAGCTTTCCGAGGCACGGAGAAAACTCGGTATGTAATGGGTGGTCACCCATCCACAGACCAACCTAGGCAAGCACGGTTTAACCTAAAGATCGATACGAGCGGCTGTTATTATTTAGCCACGAGCTCCTCGTAAGTTGGTACCTAACAAATGTGCAAATTAACTTTAGACCTTTTAGTAGTAACTTTAAAGTCCTGATTAGCTGTATCCGTTTTACATTAGCATGTTTAGTATTTATTCTTGTGTTGAATAGTTTTCAAGTAACCCATCTTTTATGTTGCACCTGTCATGTTTTGCCTCTGCTTCGCCCTAAGGTTAACTGTCAAAAAAAGCCTGAAGAATGGTTTACTCGTGCAAAAAGTTTTAATACATAAATTCGGACCTATTTAAAATGATAGCCGACCAAAAAAAAATATGCACGAAACAAAAAAAAAACAAAAAAAAATCATTTCAATTCAACGTACAGAACCCGCATATACCTACGTAAAAGTAAACACACTGTACGCTGCATTTAATAACGTTGCTTGCAACGACAGACGCGCCTTTAGTGAGTGATCGATGGACATAGGGGTATGTAGTGGATGGGGTAGGTTGTAACATTTTTGTTGTTACTACATATTTAATTAAATTATGTGACGCAGACGAAGTTGCGCGGGTCTGCTAGTATTATTATTAATTAATTAATATTATAAAGCTGAAGAGTTTGTTTGGTTGAACGCACTAATCTCAGGAACTGCTGGTTCGAATTGAAAAATTCTTTTTGTGTTGGATAGTCCATTTATCGAGGAAGGCTATAGGCTATATAACATCACGCTATGACCCTTAGGGGCTGAGCAGCGGGTGACACCGCGGGGAACAGCTAGTTTAATTAAATAACATATTAAAACTACTAGAGTACTGTCATAACTTGGCAGCATATCTAAAAACGATTGAGTGCCAGTGCAATCAACGTCATGTTTTTTTTTCGGATGAGATATTATCATCAATCAAATGACAGGATTCATTTGATGATTCCCGCTCTGGGCGGAGCGGAAGGGAGTGTCAGACTTGTACTGACTAAAACCCACCCATGTTCCTTCTTAGCCAGCAGTATTCACAAGACCCGCAATCCCGCAGGCATGACACGACACCAAGTCTATCGATTGCTCAACGCACTACACACACATACTTAATAACATAACATAACATGACGCCTGTAATCCCTGAAGGGTTAGGCAGAGGTTTACCTGATAGTACACCCACGTTCTTAATCTGGAGATTAAACTGGTGACTGCCTCCTTGGTCCAGTGGTGGCAAGTGCGACTACTGTGCAAGAAGAGGTCCTGGGTTTGATTCCCGGGTCGGGAAAAGTGTTATTGGGTTTTTCCATCAGTAATATCTCCGTAGCAGCCACGGACTTTGGATCTGTGTCCGGTTGATGGCTATAGGCTCGCCCCCTATTACATGGGACTTTAACATAACTGGCGAAATGTGGGTGTACTATTAGGTACACCTCTGCCTAACCCTTCGGGGATTACGGGCGTGATGTTATTTTATTTTATTAAACTAGTCTTCAATAATGGTTTGGAATTCTTGTGCTAAGATACTTAACACACTTTTCATTACTCCAGTGTTTATACGTAAAACATTGATCTCATAAATAAACTATCTAAATTATTGACAGTCGGTCTAAACAAAAATATCCATAAACTCAGAAATAGTCATACAAATTCCACATGTTTTTCATTCAGAGTTCAGTCGTGTCAGTTTTAATTTTCGTTGCTGTCTGACAGAACGGATGCTTTTGAACGAATTTAGATTCGACTTTTATAGCAAAGCTCATAACTCTAGACGATGTATACATACCTTTATGTTTCATATGAGTTATGGAAGTCTATGTGAGATTTCTACTATGTTGCTATGGGTAGAAAGATAAATGCAGTGTATCATGGTGGAAGAAAAAATGTTATATTACCATCAGAAATTTTTGAAATCAATGTATCTAAGCAACTTAGACCAATTAAAAATAAGTCACAGCGCTGTCAACAGTGACGTGAAGCCAGTTTCGTAAACATGTGTGCACTTATTGAGCGTAGTTTAGTTGTAGTTTGATGTAAATGTGTGCGTGTGAGCGTGTGCGCACAGCGCGAGGCGTAGTTTTGCGCATGCTTCACTGTATTATTCGCAGCGCTATGTCCTGGTTTTTTATTTGGTTTGTGCTAAGCAAGTACAATTATGTAAATGGTAGTTGCGACTATAATTGAGTATACAAGGTGTAAACTAACCCTTTACGAAGCTGTCAACCAAGTATTTTGTACATCAAACTAAGTAACTCTAAGCAAAAATTATTGCTGAGAAATTACATTGTTTTTAGGGTGAAAAATCACATTTTACAGTAGGTACTCAATGTAACAAACTCAAAATATTGTGTTGATGGCTGCTTTGAATAGTACCTACGGGGGTCGTGGAGGTATATAATGTAATTTTATGACATTAAAAATTTGGAACTTTGACCCCCAATATATGTCTAGAACCCAAAAATAATCGCAATGACGGGGAGAATAATTGTTTTTCAGCTTCATGAAGAGTCTTTACACCCATTATGGTAGAACTAGGCTTCCAATGTTAATGATGATGTGGAGTTAATTAAAAATATACTCCTTTCGTGTCATACTTCGCTAGTATGTACGAATTCCACTCAGATATTCTCCATGTTCTTGCGTAGGTCATCCACCGTAGATTATTCATTCCTATTCCACAATCTAAAAAATTCAGAATAGTAGAAAAAAAAATATTTTCACAGAAAAAAAACACACAAATCCCCGTAGCCGAAGCAACAGAATCTGTATCCGTTGCAAAAAAAATACTTCGTCCCGTATCAAAGGACCAAAAAAAAATGGCGTTGCGTGGTGAAACTGGACATGTCCAGACCGAATGACATTGCACTTTACTTGTTTTGGACATTCCATTATCATTTGCGGCCATGATAAATTATGACAGTGAATTAGCTGGGACAGGCTGGTCTCTTCATGATTGATGCCGTGAGGTGATTGGCTGAGAGTCACCCTGTATTTTATGTAAGTGTCATTAAGTGAAGTGAAGTTAGTGTGTCTTGTATCATGAATTCGACTCATTCAAACTACCACACATACAACACACCAGTGGCGAAGGGTCAGTTTTTGTAAGAGGTAAGCCGGAGTACATTTTTATCTTTACTGTATAGAATATTATTGGCTACAGAACACTGACAGTGCCATTTTTCAAAGGGAAGCCGGTAGGAATCGGGTTGTATGGAACCTTCACCACTGCAACACACATTCTTCTGTAAATTGTTTTTTGATTAATTGTTAATTTGATTTTGACAGTACTAACTAGGTTGTGGAGGTCAGATAGGCAGTCGCTCCATGTAAAATACTGGTATTTAACTGCATCCGGTTAGACTGGAAGCCGACCCCAACATAGTTGGGAAAAGGCTAGGCAGATGATTAATTTTATTTTAAAATTAATTTTATATACTTTTAGCGGTGCCCTACAGGGTCCGTAATTGTACCTTAGCTTTAAGCCATTGTAATATCTTTGAATACTGTTGGAATCCAAATAATAAAATAACTAAGGCACTCTTGCAATTATGTACTTGAAAGTAGTGGAGATATGAAAAGGCTACTACTACTAAAAGTTATATTAAAATTCGACAAATTTCTTCATTCACTTTTTGGAAATAAGGACCAGGTCATCATCATCATTTAAGCCAAAAGACGTCCACTGCTGAACATAGGCCTCCCCCAAGTGTCGCCACATTGACCGGTCCAACTTAATGTTGCGTTATAATTACAGTTTACTCATCAGTTGAATTTTAATAGAACCAAAGATTATTTTAAGGCTCATTATGATTTCATGCTATAAGGACCAAAACAAGTCGTTACGAAGCTCCCAGTCCTTCAGAATGACGCTGCAGATCCATTATTCTGTTCATCCTATTATTATATTTTTTCGCTCATGATAAATATTCTATAACAGGCTTTCTCGCAGCCATTACCCTTGGAGAATAAGGTCAATGTTAGTTTGAATAACTTTTTTATGGGAGAGCAAAGTAATATGGCATTTTCCCCGTGACAGTTCTTCAAAGATGTCTGGTCCTTTAGGTAACAGACTAAGGATAATCGGAGCTCGTGGCTAAATAATAACAGCCGCTCGGGTCGATCTTTAGTTTTAGCCGTGCTTGCCTAGGTTGGTCTGTGGAGACCCATCCATACCGAGTTTCTTCCGTGCCTCGGAAAGCACGTTAAGCCGTTGGTCCCGTCTGTCATTTGTAGATCTTTGACAGTCGTTAGGTAGTCAGTGGCCCAAAAAGTCTGACAACCAGTCTTACCAAGGGGTATTACCCAGTACTAACTGGGTTGTGGAGGTCAGATAGGCAGTCGCTCCATGTAAAATACTGGTATTCAGATGCATCCGGTAAGACTGGCAGCCGACCCCAATATAGTTGGGAAAAGGCTAGGCAGATGATGACTAAGGATAATTTGTGATCAATATATTTGATTATTTTTCTAGTCAAATTAGTAAAATTTCTTCTAACTGGATTAAAAAGAGATACCATCAAATCTGCCGTATGCTCGACGAGCTGCGAGCTAAAATAACCACGCCGTGAAGCCCTGACACAGCCAGAAGGCGACGCGGTTTACCTCGCAGGAGATGGGGGGACGAGCTGGACAGAACCAACCACCAACAGTAACCATCAAATCTAAAACAAAAGTTAAAAACCTCGACGTCGTGTTTTCGGAAATATTATTATTATTTCCTTTATTAATATTTTACAAATTATTTACATTTTTATATCAATATTCCTTAGAAAAAACAATATAAAAACATTTAAAAATATAAAAAAATTGTAGCCCATTGTTATTATTATTTCCTTAATTTACTCCTAAACAAATAAATTACATTTTTAAATATTCCTTAAAAAAAAAACAAAAAGACATTTAAAAAACAAAAAACAAAACGTCACCTTTATTAAATCACGTCTTTCTCGTTTATCACAGAGGATTTTTTATAACTGGTGTCTTTTGTTAAAATAGAAGATATTTGATGATATTTCCGGTGAGTATTTCAAGAATAGAACAGGTGTCACACATTGGCCGTGACAAAGAACGGCGCTTTTAAATGCCCAATTGCTTGTCAACTCACTCTATACTAAAATAGAACTAAATATAACTTGTAAAACACGATTATGAAATTGGGCTCACTTTTGTTAATCGTTTGAAGTTGACAGAAACTGCACTGTGTTATAATTTATTACCGTTCTCTGTCCTCTTAGTTCTAATCGATGTTTTTGAAATACAATATAAATATAGGGTGTAAAAGTACCTTTAAGGAAGCCAAAAGGCACTTGTTCTAGTTGTTCTACCGTCAAGTTTTTTTTTGACATACCAGTTTTTAATGTTATAACTTTACTATCTTTAAATACCTCCACGACCAATGTACTATTGCATGCATCCATCAGCACAATGTTTTGAGTTCGTTACGTTGAGTCCTAGAGTAAATAGTGGTTTTTCATCTAAAAAAAAATGTCGTTTCCCAGTAATAATTTTTGAGTAAAGTTACTTAGTTTGACGTACACAATGCTTGGTTGACGGCTTCGTGAAGGGTCATTTGGACATATGTATATGTAATTAACAGCCCCGTTCTCGCAAAGTTATTACGTGGAAAGAACAAAGGCAATTGCTAACGTAATCTGGGGACCGCAATCAGAGCTCACGTACATTCGTGAAAATATGCACCCCAATTGCTAAACACGCGTTCGATCACAGTCCGAAAGATATCGAAGGAAACTCATCCATCGCATAATATTGAAAAAATCATCGTAACATTATTTTGTTGAACTGTCAAAATGAAAAGCATTGCTATTGTTAATGTGTTACGCAATTACCCCGCGGTTACAGTAACTATAACCTTAATTGTAGACTATGTTTCTCAAAGCAAGTTCAATGCTAAAACCATTATCCCCAGTTCAGGGTTAATGGATAAACTTGAGAACACATTTTATAGCGGAATGGGAATAAAAAAATATAGGGAAACGGCTTGTGAGAGTATTATCATAAGTATGGATTTTTATGTTATGACTGTTATAAGCTTTCACGGTTTACAACTAAACTTATACGACAGTATAAGTTTAGTTATCCCGTAAGTGACAACTTACGGGATATCTTCCGTGATTGTTCATTATTTTGAGCTCCCGATATTTCGGCGCTGTTGCAAGCGCCATGATCTGGAGATTTGTGTGTCGAGTTCCAGTAGTGCGCGTAGCAAAAGACAAAGAAAGAGGGTAGATAGATTTGTCTGCTCTTAACAATTTATTTTCCATCCACCCGCATTCTCCAGTATTTTACATGGAACGACTGCCTATCTGACCTCCACAACCCATTAGTACTGGGTAATACGATACCCCTTGGTAACACCGGTTTTCAGATTTTTTGGGCCACTGACTACCTGACGACTTTCAAAGATCTACAAATTACACCCGGGACCAACGGCTTAACGTGCTTTCCGAGGCACGGAGGAAACTCGGTATGTAATGGGTGGTCACCCATCCACAGACCAACCTAGGCAAGCACGGCTTAACCTAAAGATCGACCCGAGCGGCTGTTATTATTTAGCCACGAGCTCCTCTCTTCCTTCTTCTATCTTGATTTTACAAGTCCACAATGAAAATTGTATTGTAATTGTAATATTCTTTTTAGAAACTGGAGTCTTTCTGCTTGGTAAATTTTGACTCAAAACTAGCTGAGTATATTTTGAAAGTGGTTTTATTCTTTGAAGGTTATTTCTATATTGCCATAGCAGTGGCCGTTTCTTTTTACTGCATTTCCTTATCCCGTTACAGATCCATTTAGTCTTTTTCCTAATCGATACTATTCTCATTTTTTTCATTCAGGAAAACAGAGATTGTAAAAACATTGAAATAGGTCTAGAAAATGGTTGAAAATGAAAGACACTTCAATTTTATTTATTTTTATAGACTCACCTGTAACTATTTAAAAAAATCTAGATTAAATTAGACAAAAAGAATAAGAAGAAAACTAACTAAATACATTAATAGCATTTCGCCCGCGACTTCGTCCGCGAAAATTTTGATAGCTTGGCTAATTTGCATGATATCTTTATAATTTATAGCCTATAGCACTCACGAATAATGAAGATTTCTACCAGTAAAACAATTTTTAAAATTGGTTCATTACTTCCGGAGATTACCCTCTACATACAAACAAATTTTACCTCTTTATCATATTAGTATAGATTAGTTAAAAAAAAAAATTACACTAACAAAATTAAAAATTGACGTCAAATTACTGGTCCAGTTTTGATGAAGTTTATATCAGATCTATTTGAAAATCTAAATAAGTATCTAAAGAAGGAGTATTGACATTTCGTTCAACAGTTCCCTGTCAAAAAAAGCTCATATTCGAATGGAGTGATCTTCGTATCTACAACGTTTTGGTACACGGTTATCTAGCAGTGGCGAAGGTTCCGTACAACTCGATTCCTACCGGCTTCGCTTTGAAAAATGGCACAGTCAGTATTCTGTAGACAAATAATATAATCACATTAAAAATATGTACTCCGGCTTAACTCTTACAAAAATTGACCCTTCACTACTGTTGTCTAGACCACATTTTACCGGAATTTAAACCTTTATTTGCCAGTTTCTTTGCTCAACAGATTACATAAACCAGATAGTACTACTATTAATACTAACGGGATATTTACCATGTTTACTGTTTTTTATGAGTTCCCGACATTTCGGGGGTGTTTTTTTTTTTTTTTTTTTTTTTTCCTTTAGTATTAATAGTAATGTGTCCAGTGACCATGATAGTTTAAAATCTTATATCAGATAGTACTAGTTCAATATTACACTAGACCTTCCAACACTTATCTCGGTCCTAGCAAACAGGACCAGTCTGGTACTCTGGTCCTTTAGGACCGAAAGTAAATCGTACCTTAAACTTTACTTTAGCAAACTTTATTCAACATTTTGACCGAAATTGGTGAGTTTGCACGAAATGTATGAGTCCGTAGAGAGTTATTGAATTTTATGGCCGTCTCCACTAAGACAAGGCAACACTTAAATCTACCTAAGTAAAAAAACACTGTCCGATTTTCAAAACTCATCTCAGAACCAAGAGTTCAAATTCTAACATTTTTACAAAAAAAACTTAAGCATACAAATATTGTTAGTGAAAATCGGGCATTACCCACGCGCCAAAATACCCATGTAGGTATATTGCAACGTATTGGTACAATAAATTTTATTTGGAATCAAATGTTTATCCAGCAATTATAAAATTATCTGTTTTCTTCACTGTCCAATTCTTGGCTAAAGGCTTCCGCACTCACTCACTACATGTCATCGATGTCTGTCTGAGCCTCAGCCACGAAATTTGGATTTGAGCCTGGTCGATGGCAATGGGCTCGTCATTTACTACATGGGACTTAAAACTGTGTACGTACTATAAGGTACACCTCTGCCTAATCTTTCGGGGACTACCAGGCGTGATGTTATGTTTGAAATTTCACCAATTTCTTTCTTGGAAATTAATAAGCCGTTCATTTAGCTTCCACTTAGTCAACTGAAATGTACCCTTGTCAAGTTAGGTTTAACTTGAAACTTTACACGCAACTTCTTTTGGCTTCTTCACGGTTTTCATTTAGCTTTTGCACGCGACTTCGCTCGCGTTCATTTAGAATTTAACAATCAATTCGGGTTGTACCTACTCTGCTTGTAATAATATAATTCAACCATGATGCGAAAGACACGTGGCGCCATCTATTATCATAAGAACGTTATTGTTGTTTTCCTCGGGAACAGTAGATTTTTGTCGGGATGAAAGGTATCCTATGTCCGTTTTTGTACACCTGCCAACGTATATGCAAAATTTCAGGATGATCGATTCAGTGGTTTAGGCGTGAAAAGGTAACAAACAAACAAACTTACTTTCGCATTTATAACAGTAGTAAGGAAGATTACATACTGGGATCGTATAAATTGTAGCTCCACGAACAAATATTGTTCGAATGGATTTTTTTCATATTATTCAGTGAGATGTGAAATAAAATAGCAAAAATTTCGAATTTATCAATATGGTGCAACATTATAATAAACCAAAAATATTTTGGGATTATAAACATGTTAAAAACATACATCATCTGCTTAGCCTTTTCCCAATTATGTCGGGGTCGGCTTCCAGTCTCGCCGGATGCAGCTGAATACCAGTATTTTACCCGGAGCGACTGCCTATCTGATCTCCACAACCCTGTTAGTACTGAGTAATACGATACCCTTTGGTAAGACTGGTTGTCAGACTTTCGGGCCACTGACTACCTGTAACGACTGTCAAAGATCTACAAATGACAGCCGCGTCCAACGGCTTAACGTGCTTTCCGAGGCACGAAGGAAACTCGATATGTATCGGGCGGTCACCCATCCGCGGACCAACCCAGGCAAGCGCGGTTTAACCTTAAGATCGACCCGAGCGGCTGTTATTATTTAGCCAAGAGCTCCTATCCTAATGTTAAAAACATACATGAACTGCAAAAATCGTAACCATTTGCTACAGTCGGGTAAAAATAAAAGAAGGTATAAGTAAAAGTTTTTATGCGTTGAATACAGAACTCTTTGCAATGTCAACGGACGTGACCCTTTTCTGAAAGTAATGCCCTTCAGCACCTTGGACTTATAGTGATTGATGACCGAAGATTCGGGTTGTCTTATAAAAACAAAATTCCACGTAACTTGCTATAAACTCACGCCTTCCCATGGGGGTAGGTAGAAGCTGTAGAACGCCAGCTGTTACGATCCTAAACTTATACTGTCACTTACGGGATATCTTCCGTGATTGTTCATTATTTTGAGCTCCCGATATTTCGGCGCTGTTGCAAGCGCCATGATCGCGGGTTGACTGGAGAATGCGGGTGGAAAAATAAATTGTTAAGAGCAGACAAATCTATCCACCCTCTTTCTTTGTCTTTTGCTACGCGCACTATTGGAACTTGACACTAAGTCACGGCAAAACACACTCACAATATCACCAGGTTTTGATCGGGAGCTCAAAATAATGAACAATCACGGAAGATATCCCGTAAGTGACAGTATAAGTTTAGTTGTAAACCGTGAAAGCTTGAAACAGTGTTACGATCCTTACTCAATCGCCTCGTCCACGTTCATACATCTGGTCATACACGCCGTTTAGTTTGCGAGTGCTATAGCGCCTTATTGCCTCTGTACTAAATAAATAATTTCTGGCAATCCAATATTACAAATCGTCGGTGCCCTTGCCAAACCGAATATGTGCATTTTAAGAACTTTTCAGGACAACACAAAAATTGTTTTTTTCGCAATGAATGAATAGAAGAAGAAATCAATGAATCTGAATAAATAAAAATATGGCAAAAAACATCTATTTTAGTCTAAGATAATAAAAAACGTATTACATTCGTGAATGAAAGGTAAAATATTTTTTTGTTGTGTACACACATATCAGGTTTGGCAAGCGCACTGACGAAATGCAAAAGAAACTCTAGTACCTTTGCAAAAAGGTAACATATACAGCCTTAACGGTTGAACGGATTTTGATGAAATTCGGTACTCAAGTAGACTACGACCTGGCTTAGGATATTTTTATACCAGTACTAGGTTTTGCCTGCGGCTTCGCTCGCGATAATTTAGATTTTGACAATCACTAATTCAGCTTGTACTCTGCTTGTAATAATATAATTCAATAATGACTCGAAAGACACGTGGCGTCATCTATTTTCTAAAGAAAGTTTTTGTTGTTCTTCTCGGGAACAGTACTTTTTTTCGGGATGAAAGGTACCCTATGTCCGTTTCTGTACACCTGAAAACGTATATGCAAAAATTCAAGATGATCGATTCAGTGGTTGAGGCGTGAAAGGGTAACAAACAAACTTACTTTCGCATTTATAATGGAAGTCCTTACTTATATAATAAGGAAGTAAGGATTAAGTTGTCATTCGATGATTTCTGACATCGACGTGGGCAAAGCCGCGTTCAAAGGCAGTTTCCTAATGAATACGGAATTGGTCTTCTACTTTCTATTTATCGCAAACAGGAAGTAAACAACCTGATTTTCTAAGCCACTGACACGAAGATTAACGTCTTTTTGTTGTTTACGGATTTGGTACATTTTCTCTTAAAGGGACAAAGGGCGCCTAATCTGTTTAAGCATGTCATCATGTTTTCCTCTGTTAATTTCATTGCACGGTTGAGCGTGTGGCAAAACATGAGTATTAAAATCTCCTTGCTTGATGTCGAGAAGATAGAACATAGCGTAATGCTGTTTGAACATAAAAAAAAGATGAACTGAAATCCACTACTGGCCTTTATTTAATTAGTACTTATTGCCTTTTAGTGGCCGCAATCCGGCTCGAAGGACCAAATATTTTATTTCTCATTTATAAACTGTCGACAAATTAGTGTTAAGCATTCTGTGTATATCGCAATAACCAGCCCATCTGCTAAGCATGGTGGTTTAGAACTATCCTTTTGACTCTTAGCCTGCCTAGTGCTTTTCTATTGAAGCAGCAAACAGGTAGAAAAGTGCATCATAAACCAACAAAAATTTACACTACACTGCTCCTCTCCGCTTGAATGCACAGGCAGCCTAAGCTAATAAAAACGTTTTCACCATCATAGGCATTTAGTTAGGTGTCACTTAGTATTACCAAAAACGAGTATTTTTGTTAACTACGGTACAATAATTATAAACGGCACTAGATTAGTCATTTCCTGCCCCATAAATTAAGCGTTGGGTCAACCCTAAACGACAGTACAAGCACCCATGACCTTACCTCCACCAACGGTCCTTAGCAATATAAACCACGGAAGCCTATGATGCGATAGCGGGACCCTAAAATGTGTCGCCCTCTATTTTTACACATGCTCTGAAAGAAAGTGGAAGATGTTTCATTCAACCTTAGCACCTTTACGAGCGGGATGGCAGGGATGTACTCGTTTTGGAATGGTTAAAACGTTGAAAAATTTAATGGTAAACTATGCTCTGATTTTTTTTTTGCTAGTATTAAACTATGGAGCTGATTAATATAGGCGGCTTAGCGCATTTGGTTAAGATAATGTTACTAAAAATGTAGTTAATGTAGTGAAAAACGTAAATTTACGACTGTATTCTCCGAAGGCGTATGCAGAGGTGTGCACCACAGCCACATTACCCGGTTATATTATATCATTCTATACTTCCCAAAAGATTGATCAGATCAGATCATCTGTTATGGTCTACGGGGGCTAGTATCAGAATATTTTTGTCAATGTTATTAAAATTTAGAAAAATGTCTCTACCTTTAATTTTTTGTTTCACACTTTTAAAACAATGCAAATACGTTCCTGAATAATCTGTAATATACAGTGGCATAAAGTGGACAGGTACTTATTCGCCCCATCATTCTGATAACTACTCAAGTGTTTCATATCGACCGTAGTCAAATACCGCAGGAGTGTCTACGTCCCCGAAACCTTATCTCCTCAATCCGGCCCTGCGCTACTATATTTAGTTTGACGGCAACGCTTTTCAGATAACTCACAATGTAAAGAGGTCATAGCAAGTTACGTCAGTTGCCTAATACTCGATTTTCTTTTTCACTGGCTTCGGCATCTATGACATAGTAGAGCCATGGGGAAATATGACCCAGTCAGTAAGATGGTAATGGGCTAGGTGCCTAAGGTCCACCATGCTTATATTTTTACTCGTGCAGGCTGTAGTAATCTCAAGTACGAATACATTTGTAATCACATAACACCACGCCTGTAATCCTCGAAGGGTACCTAAGGCAATGGTGTACCTAATAGTACGCCCATATTTCACCAGTTATGTTTTAAGTCCCATGTTTAGAGGGAGAGCCTATGGCCATCAACCGGGCACAAATTCGGACTCCATGGCTGCTACTGAGAAATTCTTGATGGAAAAACCCAATAACAATTTTCCTGACCCGGTAATCGAACCCAGGACCTCATGCTAAGCAGTCGCAATTGTGACAACTAGACCAACGAGGCAGGACTTGATACAATGATAAACTTCTATAGAGAAAACATTCTTCACGCCACGCCGCCAAACATCAAAAGGAATTAATCGCCTACACGATTCAAAGAAAAACGACAAAACAATAGTTCAATGGAGCGAAGTAGCAATAACATGTGTGACGTATTATAGTTGATTTTGAACACACACATTGACACACAGACACAGGCACAGACACAGACACACACACACAAAGAAATTGTGGTAATCGCTTTCAAAGCATTTCGGATTTCTATACCGACTTCGACAAGATTAACATAAACCTATCGGTAGCTCATGTTGTTTACTTTACGTCACCGCTGAACATCACTGACACAGAGTTTGTTTAAATAATTTTAGTAGGTAAAACAAGGTGAGCTGCGCATAACATAATTACGCAACACATTCAAGATAGCAATAGATTTCAATTTGACAGTTTAACAATATACATTGCTCCGAATGTTTAGAAAATCTGTCTTCTTCGCAAATAGATTTACACAATGTATATTGTTGTATTGTCTTAATGAAATATATTGGAACTGCGAGAGTGCTGCTGTTGGAAGAGATACGATGGCGAGGTGTGAATCAGTTATGGTTTCCGTCAAAAACAAATGGGTTCGCATTCGAATGCTCTTCGTTTGATAATTGAGTGAGCGTCGAAACACAGTGCAATGTCATCCACTCCTGGACATAGGGCTTCCCCAAGCAAAGCCAGCATATCTAGCGGGTCCCCATGATCTTTACCAGGTCATGGGTCGTCTTTATGGGGGCTTTCCTACCCATGGTGTGCCTTCTGATGTGCGGATTTTTGCCATGGTTCGCCTATTATTGTATTTCTGATCTGATCACTGAAAATCCGAAGTATAGCCTAACCCGAGGGTAATGGGCGACCCGGCGAGTACTGGGCAACTTGCTGTCCGACCATGGACCATGCCCGGGTCGACGGCGCGTTGTGTTCCACGCAAAGCCTGCCGGGGTCGCGGGACTCATAGAATTACCGTGACCCTGGAACATGAAGGGCTATTGAAGGACACCGTGGATTTTAGTCAGTACAAGTCTGACAGTCCCTCCCGCTCTGCCCTGGGTGGGAGGACTCATTTGATGATTACACCACATTAAAAAAAAAAAATTGTATAGCCTAACAAAACACAAATACTTACGAATTTATACAGAACTCTGTTTTTATTTCTTACATTTCTGACACCTACTTAAGGCCCATACTCCACCAAAGCAGAGACGAGTGGAGAGGAGAGGAGACGTGCGAAAACCGACCAATCAAATTGGTTGAAATCTACATTACGTCTCTCGTCTCTTCTGTGATTGGTCGAATCTTACACATCTCCTCTCCGCTCCGGCCATCTCCGCCTTGGTGGAGTCCGGGCCTAATTCTTAAAGTAGATCGATACTCATGAAATCAGCGTTGATAAGCTATTTGCGGCGCGCAACGTTCTCAACTTTCTGTTCTAAAGTCTAACTCACCCAATTTTTAGGTCAAGTGGGTAAAAAACCAACATTTCGTACACCATCCCCGGGCTCCCATCAACCCCGTAACACCCAAACATTTCTCAATAATGCAAGCACATTAAAACTTCAGCCCCGATAAAACCGAAACAAGAAATCTTTCCCAAATATTCGCGAAGAATTTCGGCCAATAGCCTCTGGGGAAGTTTCGTTAATAATCTGAACTGCTTTCGATAAATACAAGTTAAATAAAGTCGAAGGTTATTCGTTGTTTGTCGACAGAAATTGGATAGGGAACTTGAGTATTTAAGCTTCTTTAAACTGTTAACAATTTTCGTGTGTTTAAGTAAAGTGAAGATCGATGTTTTTCGTCCGTTAGTGAAGTGTTAGTGAAATTTATTTATTTACCACTAATTATAGCAACATTACAGACAAAGTCCAATACGATGCTATAAGACAAAATAAAAAAATAATCAAAAAAAAATGTAAAAAAATGAAAATGTAATGTACTGTGTGGTTTTTTGAATGTGTAATGTAATGTGTGTGTGAATGTTTCATTATTGATCGAAATATAAGGTATGATGCAAACGTATGTTATGCGGCATTATCTACATGTATTGCTGTCTGCTGGGATATTATAAAGACATTATAAGTAGGTACTTACATAGACTTGCATCTATACCCCAAGATTTATTTTATTTAGTGAATTTATTTAATGAAGTTATTGAAGAGCACATACCCGTTATTTTTTCTTCGTCGACGGCAACGTGTCTACTTTGTGTTAATCCTTCTTATTAGCTTTATTGAAATTACAATCATAAATCTACAAATTATTATTATGACAGACACTAATTAAATTTAATCTTAAATAAATAAGGAACACTTTCTGATGTAGAAGGGGCCCGAGACATGATATAGTTGAAGAAATAGAAATGTTGGTTATCCCTGTGATTCATTTATCTAACCTTGAGGTCCTGTTTTAAATATACTCTTACTAAAATGAGGTCCTAGGTTCAATACCCAGGTCGGGCAAAGTGTTATTGGGTTTTTCCATCAGGGATATCTCAGTAGCAGCCACGGAGTCTGGATTTCTGCCCGGTTGATGGCAAAAGGCTCGCCCCATATTACATCATCATCTGCCTAGCCTTTTCCCAACTATGTTAGGGTCGGCTTCCAGTCTAACCGGATGCAGCAGAATACCAGTATTTTACATGGAGCGACTGCCTATCTGACCTCCACAACCCAGTTAGTATTAGGTAATACGATACCCCTTGGTAAGACTGGTTATCAGACTTCTTGGGCCACTGACTACCTATAACGACTGTTAAAGATCTAAAAATGACAGCCGGGTCCAACGGCTTAACGTGCTTTCCGAGGCACGGAGGAAACTCGGTATGTAATGGGTGGTCACCCATCCACAGACCAACCTAGGCAAGCACGGCTTATCCTAAAGATCGACCCAAGCGGCTGTTATTATTTAGCCACGAGCTTCTCCTCGCCTCCTATGTCATGGGACTTAAAAACATAACTGGTGTACTACACCTCTGCCTAATCCTTCAAGGATTACAGGCGTAGTGTTATGTCTTACAAACAAAGGCAATAATAAAACAAAACTCCCCAACCCCCCAAACCCCAACCCCCAACCCCTTCCATGCAGGTAAACAAATGCATGCATATAACACACGTGCAGGATTTCCGTAGCGCTAAGTAAAGGAACAAGTTTCTTCCTGTGAGTGGGTGTCATTGGGTAACTATGTGGGACGCAATCTTCTGACGTATACTATGCATGTAAGCTCTGCTTATAAAGGGTATAAATAGACCCTTAACATATACTAAAGGCACTTGTTCTCCCCGTCTTTGCGATCAATTTTTTGTTCTAGACCATACCTGGGAAACCTTCTAGTTACGGAGATATTGGGGGTCAAAGTACCAACTTTTTCACAAGATTTTTTTTAAATACATGTTTTTAATGTAAGATTTTTACTTTACACACCTCCACGACCCCCGTACTATTCAATCTAACCATCAGCACAATGTTTTGAGTGCTTTCCATCGAGTCCTACCGTAAAACGTGATTTTTCAGCCCAAAAAAAAAGGCGATTCGCAGCTATAATTTTTGCGTAAAGTTACTTAGTTTGATGTACAGAATGCTTGGTTGACGGCTATGTGAAGGGTCTGTTTACACCCTGTATTAAAATGGCATGCAACAAGCATGCCAATGGCCAAGGTAAAGTTTCACAAAAGTAGGAATTGTTGGTATTTGAAACATACAGAGCATCACGCTTGTAATACCTGAAGGGATAGGCAGAGGTGTACCTAATAGTACCACACCCATATTTCGCAGTTATTTTTAAGTCCCATGTAATAGAGGGCGAGCCTTTTGCCATCAACCGGGCATAAATCCAGGCGCCGTGGCTGCTACTGAGAAATTCCTGATGAAAAAACCCAATAACACTTTGTCCGACCCGGAAATCGAACCCAGGACCTCATGCTCAGCAGTCGCGCTTGTGACCACTCGACCAACGAGGCAGTCTCTGTTATTTGAAAGAGTAACACAAGCATTATGAAGAAGCAAAAAGATGCGCACTGGACATCAAAACATCACCTGTCTGACTGAAAATAATTTTGTAAAAATTTTTGTGCAAAGAGAAATATTGCCAAGGAGCTCATGGCTAAACAACCGCTCGGGTCGATCTTTAGGTTAAGCCGTGCTTGCTTAGGTTGGTCTGTGGATGGGTGACCGCCCATTACATACCGAGTTACCTCCGTGCCTCGGAAAGCACGTTAAGTCGTTGGTCCCGGCTGTCATTTGTAGATCTTTGACAGTCGTTAGGTAGCCAGTGGCCCAAAAAGTCTGACAATCAGACTTACCAAGGGGTATCGTATTACCCAGTACTAACTGGGTTGTGGAGGTCAGATAGGCAGTCGCTCCATGTAAAAAACTGGTATTCAGCTGCATCCGGTTAGACTGGAAGCCGACCCCAATATAGTTGGGAAAAGGCTAGGCAGATGATGAGGAATATTGCCAAGAAAACTTTACAACAAAACTACACAGATGGACCATAATATCATAGAAAAAAGATCCATTTTTACACGAATCCGTGAAAAAAGTTACCATGCGAGTAAAGCCATGCGCAACAACGTGTACGTATAATTATCCTAACTTATATTACAAATGCGAAAGTAAGTTTGTTGCCTTTTCACGCCTAAACCACTGAACCGATCATCCTGAAATTTTGGTATACGTTGTCAGGTGTACAGAAACAGACATAGGGCACCTTTCATCCCGAAAAAAAGTACTGTTCTCGAGGAAAACAACAATAACGTTCTTATGATAATAGATGGCGCCACGTGTCTTTCGAACCATGATTGAATTATATTATTATAGAAACTTTTAGTTGTTAAGAATTTAATTAAATAAATAAAAAAGCTAGTCATGTAATAAAAGGCCTAAGATGTGAACATTAACGCGTCCAAGCCGAGGTCATAGAAGACTGAAAGTCTAATATTTTAAAATTAATTCTGGCAGCTCTTTACAGAAGTAGTGTAGTAAAGCAAGTTACAGAAACTCCGCAGAGAGTCCCAAGGGGCACACTAGGCCGTCTGGCAGCCCGCAACGAAAATAATTACACAAAATAAAGATAGCTGTCGAGAAATAACTTAGGACTAGAGATAAAATATTATAGACAGGCGATAATAAATATTATTATTTGGTTATCTAACGCTCCGTTCACAACCTCAGGCGATGCAACTTGGTTAAAGTGACACTCGCGTTTGTCACTTGTTTCTTTGCGTCGCAATTTGCGTCGCGATGATTCGTGGCATGTTCAAGGGATTTTTTTCATTTGTTTTTATACTCCGTTGTATCTAATTGGACTTTTTGAACGATTAAACGAAAACATAATCTTTGTCACAGGAACTGACTTCCATTTCATTCAGTCAGATAAATTAAGATGTACTCTAAGCTTTACTCAAGGACACACTCGACCTATTTACCCTCAAGACTTCGAGAGTAGAAGCCTTATTTTACTCAGCAAATAGTTCATTCATGAAATACGGTGTATTTATAGGACAAAAGAGAGAACTAGTGTGAACTTGCGTTTGATATAATATTATTTTAGTGATCTATCTAAATTCATCTACATTAAGGCGCAAACCCATCGCGGTGCACGCTGTGTACGGGCACGCTGTGCACAGGCACGCGGCGCCTTTTAGCTGCGTGGATTCATTGGTTTGACAGAGTGGGTCTACGTTTCCACAGCAGTACACGCTACACACTCTAAGCTAAGTACAACTATAGCGTGCGTTGCCCACCGCGGTATAGTCGTGGGTTAATATTCGTGTATAGCGTGTACCGCGTGCACAGCGTGCATGGCGTTAACAGCGTTGAGCTATGTGAGCGCCTTATTTGAGCAAGCCACGCATGTACTAATGACGTCAATTGGTGCGTACCGTGTCCGTGGTTTGCAGCGGACGCAATCACATAAATTTTCTTGCAAAGCGAAGCTTAACACACGGGCGTAGCATATCCGTGGGCCGCGGTGAGTTTGCGCCTTTAAGCTTTGACACACTAGCTAGCGTCAGTGTGTTAGCTTTAGTTCGCATCCCGAATCTTCCAAGAATACGCTAGTGAAAAGGGTTTAACGCAGAAATTAAGTTTATTCGACAATGTAATAAGTTTTGGAAAACTAAAGAAATTTCTAATTTTAGCTCTTCTTTAATGTTGGGTTTGGGTTCCAGTCTAGCATTTGGCGTTCATCTAATATAATGAGTGTAAAAGCACCTACCCTTAATGAAGCCGAAAGACACTTGTTCTCCCCGTCATTGCGATTTTTTTTTTTGTTCTAGACCATACCTTGGAACCGTCTAGTTACGGACTTTCTCACAAGTATTTTTTTTAAATACAAGTTTTTAATGTTATAATTTTACCTTCAATATCTCCACGACCCCCTTACTATTCAATACATCCATCAGCGCAATGTTTTGAGTCCGTTACATTGAGACCTACTGTAAAACGCGATTTGTCAACCCCAAAAAAAAGTTGTTTCCCAGCAGTAATTTTTACGTATTACTTTGATGTACAAAATGCTTTGTTGACGGCTTCGTGAAGGTTTACACCCTGTACTTTAATAAAAATAGATGAAAAACAGTCGAAATAGAATCTAATACCTCCCCATTCTTACCGTCCAAACCAACAGAAAGATCAATTAACAGAAACTCTGAAGTGCGAAGTAGTTTCCTACAATTTATAGACTAGAACATTCTAGACAAAGTGCAAAGGGATGTCCTCATCATTCTTAGTGTCTAATCTTGAGAAATACTGCTTCTAATGAGAATGTTTGTCTAGTGAGGAGAAAAAGAAATTAATTAATTTGTAGGGATTATTATCTGAAGTAAGCTGTCAGATTTGGAGATGTAATTAAGTCCTGGAATATGAAGACTAGTCTTATGTATTAGTCTTCATCATCATCTGCCTAGCCTTTTCCCAACTGTGTTAGGGTTGGCTTCCAGTCTAACCGGATGCAGCTGAATACCAGTATTTTACACGGAGCGGCTGCCTATCCGACCTCCACAGTCAAGTTAGTACTGTATAATACAATCCTCCTGACTGGTTGTCAGACTTTCGGGCCACTGACTAGCTGCAACGACTGTCAATGATCTACAAATGACAGCCGGGACCAACGGCTTAACGTGCTTTTTGAGGAACGGAGGAAACTCGGTATGTAATGGGTGGTCACCCATCCACAGACCAACCTAGGCAAGCACGGCTTAACCTAAAGATCGACCCGAGCTGCTTTTATTATTTAGCCACGAGCTCCTCCTGTATTAAGGTATTAAGGTTATTGTCTTGTTATTGAAAATTCGAAATTAAATGTTCGTCTGAAGTTTCAGCTGTTCAAATGTTAAAAAAATCTTTAAATATTATTTTATAAGAGTAAAAATAGTGTTGCCAAATAGGTAGAGTCACGAAAACCAATATGTAAACACTTAACAATTTTTAAAAGTGTTTTTCTCTTACTGTTTTGATTAAAATTTCATTTCGTTTCGAACATATTCTGGAACTCATATTTTAATCTCCAAGTTAAAATCGTTAAATCTCGCGAAAATTGCCTTTAAATTTAGGATAGTGTATACAAATATTGGTAGCAGAACGGATGGCCGATGTAGCAGAAAAGTTCTGGAGTGGCGACCGCGAACCGGAAGGCGCTGCGTTTGAAGGCCTCCCACTAGGTGGACCGATGACCAGGTGAAGGTTGCAGGGATCCGCTGGATGCGAGTCGCACGGGACCGGTCAATGTGGCGACACTTGGGGGAGGCTTATGTCCAGCAGTGGACGTTTTTCGGCTGAAATGATGACGATGATGATACATATTGGTGCTCGTGACTGTACAACATGAACATTATGATAAAATGCTTTACAACGTTTTAATGATTTTTTTAAATTCATAACAATAAATAAATAAAAATAAAATTCATTTATTTCAGGCAAGATGCGCCCATACGACGATACGATGTGTGTATAACAGTGGGTGTGGGCCATAGCACAACGCGCGGAGGAAAAATAACGTAATGGAACGATTCGCTTCGTTGGTTTAGTAGTCGCAAGCGCAAATGAGCATGAGGTCCTAGGGTCGATTCCCAGGTCAGGCAAAGTGTTATTGTAGCAGCCACGGAGTCTGGATCTGCACCCGGTTGATGGCAATAGGCTCACCACCTATTACATGGGACTTAAACATAAGTGGCGAAATGCGAGTTTACTCTTGGTACACCTGTGCCTAACCCTTCGGGGATTACAGGCGTGATGTTATGTTATGTGTAGATTTACGTACCTAAATATCTACCGTATATTACAACCATAATCATAGTAATATCTTTAATTATAAGAGAGGAAGTTTGAACGCTAACGATTAACTTAATATGTCGTCGTTAATTGTTAGAGTTTAGATAATCAAGGACTTGAACGAGTTGGTGATAACGCGATCAAAGGAAACTTTAAGCCTGCGTTCAGACATGCGGGAACTGCGCGGTTCCCGCATGTCGCGGCTTGATTAACCGCGCGGTTATGTCTGAACGATTACTTAATAACTCATACAAATAAGGCTCTCGCGATTTCCATGCGATTCTGAAATCGCGCGGTTTCCGCCGTGTCTGAACAAGCTCTAAGACGTAATTTACGTAGACGTAATATGTATGCAGGTAGTATGCAGGTTAGTTCACTGACCGTCTTTCCATTAAAAAGCTGATATATGCGAGAGATATATTTGAATGTCCGTAAATAATACAGTCATTTTTATAGCATGAGCGAACAACTTAGTTTAGGCTACAAAAATGAAGCAAACATACATAATAAGCGTCGAACGCGATCGTGGAGACCAGTAGCGAAGGGTCAATTTTTGTAAGAAGTAAGCCGGAGTACATAATATCTTTAATGTGATTATATTATTTGTCTATAGAATACTGACGGGTATCATTTAAGCTATCGCCAATTTAATTAGTTTTGTGTTTCTTAAATAATAGGGTTTGCCCGCAAAATAGCAGATTTGTCACCAAAATTTAGTCCCCAAACAATATAAAATCAATTCCACAATAAATCACCTAAAATCATGGAGATATAGGATCCAGTACCAAATAAATGTTTTTGTATGTATTATAATAGGTTTGTCCTAATAGATATTTAAGCAAACTAATAAATTTTCTAGGAAATTTATAAACTTTCGTAGGATTCTAAACAAGAGATAAACTGTATTATTTTACGGCCACATTTTCGCACGGGGCTCCTATTTCTGTTTGCAGGGTTTAAAGTAACCTAACCTAACCTAAAGTCGGGGTGCCCCAAGTCCCGAGATTTGCGATAATCGATTTATTTGGTGACTGATCTACCATTCTGAGCACAAAGCTATTATTTAAGTAATGAAACTACTATTATAACAACGAAGTTTATATTCATCTAATGCACTACAATTTTATTGGTAATCCATCTCTTATTGTACACATATATTAACATTAATTTGATAATTCATACCTGGGAACACTTTTTGTTTATTTGAGAACGAAAATATTTCGTGGCGATAGATCTATTTATTAGATGATACAACTTGATGACAAATATAAATTTTGGTGACAAGAAATATAGTCCCCAATACTGACTGTGCCATTTTTCAAAGGGAAGCCGGTAGGAATCGAGTTGTATGGAACCTTCGCCACTGGTGGAGACCAACCCTGTATTGGACTTGTTTGTTGATGAATGGAACACGATAATGTTAGAATGTTTGTGGTTCTGTTAGAAGACCGAGTAAAAGGATTACTTAATTTAGTATGTCGGATATGTCAGGATATATTCCGTAAGGCTCGTACATCACGTGGGCAGACGATGGGTTTCATGCTATGAAAATACACTGGGTGCAAAACACTGTTTCTAGCAAAACTGACGAATTACTTGAGATTACAACTTAACACAATAACACGGGGCACAATGAATCGCGTACAGTTCCAAGACGTCTCAACTCCGCGGCGATCAAACTTTGACTGTCGCCCTCACCTCGATCTGAACATCAGGGCTCTGTAGAAGCACGCTGTGGTGTGGGTAGACTTGTCAGTAGGTCGCGTGATATCACCACCGGCGCACTTGCGATTCATTTTATGTCCATACTAACGATCGGATCCGACAAGTATTAATAGCTTATGATTTGTACTAAATGTAATAAATAAATAACGGTACTGCCACTGTTCCCTGTCACCTTTTATGGTCGTAAGCAAATGTCTGAATCAGCTAATCTTCCTAGAAACAACCAACAAATAAGATTTCCTTTATTAGTGTCTTCCACATAAATATTTGTTTCACTTGCTACATTTTTGTGTGTTATCGTTAAATTTTATGTTCATGTTATACACAAAAATATCGTCAGTCTGTCGGTTTACTACGAATTCTTGTTTATTTTTATTTGAGTAATGTAGTTACTTTGTTTAGGCCTTGATCTTGGATGTCGTCAAAACGCGTTTCGTAGCGTAATGTTCATTTTCATATTCATTAGGGGATAAAAATGAGACGTGTGGTCGTAGCTGGGTTTTTATTTACATACAAATATTTAGGACAGAAACGTTTTTGAGACGGGGAAATTTTACATCTTTGTGACTTTTGACATTCTAACACGACGTAAGTCAGAAATAGCAACTTCACAGGAAAGTGAAAAAACTGCATAATTTATGCCTAGCATAATCTATCATCATCATCATCACTTCAGCCGAAAGACGTCCACTGCTGGATATACACCTCCCCCGAGTGTCTCCCTATTGACCGGTTCCGTGCAACTCGCATCCAGCGGATCCCTGCAATCTTCACCAGGTCATCGGTCCACCTAGTGGGAGGCCTTCCAACGCAACGTCTTCCGGTTCGCGGTCGCCACTCCAATAATCTATACCATTTTATAATTTGTGTTCACTTCAAATTAGATAAAGACTTTGCTTGTCTTTGATTGGCTGAAACAACGCGTCTTCTGATTCTCTAGCAAACGGTATCAAAATGTCAAACCCGCAAAAAAATTACTTACGTGGTTTTAGAACTTCAACGACGAATAGTCAAAATTAGCCACCTGATCCACACTAGGATTCCCTATCTGGTTAGGCCCAGAACCATTTCTTACCTCTTACTAGATTGTATCAGATAACAAAT
Organism: Noctua comes; assembly: GCA_963082995.1. NCBI lineage: Eukaryota > Metazoa > Arthropoda > Insecta > Lepidoptera > Noctuidae > Noctua > Noctua comes. Next base: position 5,538,076 of record OY720268.1, read on the forward strand.
ATACAGGTTGTAAACAGACCCTTCACATAGCCGTCAACCAAGCATTCAGTACATCAAACTAAGTAACTTTACGCAAAAATTATTGCTGGGAATCGACTTTTTTTTGGGGTGAAAAATCACGTTTTACGGTAAGACTCGATGGAAAAAACTCGAAGCATTGTGCGGAGGTCGTGGAGGTGTGCAAAATAAAAATCTTACATTAAAAAATGTATTTAAAAAAACTTGTGAAAAAGTTGGAACTTTGACCCCCATTATCTCCGTAACTAGAAGGTTCCCAGGTATGGTCTAGAACAAAAAAATGATCACAGAGACGGGAAGAAAAAGTGCCTGTCGTATATGTTAAGGGTCTATTACACCCTTTATGACTATGACTGTACTGAACTCACTAACGAAGTAACATGCAAGGTAATAAGCATGAATATTAAATTGGACCGGATCGGACTTGATCAAGCGTGCGGTGATTGGGTTATCAATCAGCGTCACAAACAGATATGGCACTAAAAGTTGATTGTTTTACCCTTAAAGTGACGTATAGATTACCTCATCGGATGATGTTTATTAGCCTTACAGTGACGGTTACCTTGAAGTCTAGTAAACACAAAGGTAAAAGTATGAGGTTCTCAGTCAGAGAAACTCCGACACCAGATTAGGCACTAACCACACGAAAAGGAAGACGTCAGATACATTGCTATAGCTTGAAACGCAATAATACGTTACATTTTGTTGCATTAAGGGTAAAAGGTAGTTACCATAATATTGGGGCAACCCTATTGACGTCAAATCAACCGGGCATACATGCAGACTCTGCTGCTGTTGTGAAATTTCTAGGGAAAGAATTCAATAGCACTTTGTTCGACCCTAGAATCGAAATCAGGACCTCAAGCAGCAAGAGCGTTTGCAACAATAAGTTCATTAGTTCAACGAGGCAATCAGTTCCATTTCAAAATCTGCATTAATGCACCTTTTTATTTACAAACAAAACAAATGAACCTAAATAAAACTTCAAAATAATTAATGCCATTTGAAATAACATCGTCAATTAACGCCTGCCATAGTAAATGAGGCTCTTATGACATCAATAAACGCACAGAAAATGCCATCAAGCGCTAAAGTACTGCCATTTATGTTAATGTAAATTGAAGGTTATTTTTTTCAGCGCAGATGTCGCTTAAAGTTTAAAATGAATTTTAAAATAAATGGATTCAGTGCAATTCCAGAGGATAAGGCTAGGTGGGTTCGTGAAGCGAGTTAAGTCATTTCTCGCTCATCTTTCGAATTTGCGATTTTCCTAGAGGTTACTGTAGTAGAATGTCCGTACGGTATGCTTGGATGTCTAAGCGGTTTTCATTTCTCGTTTAGCTCGCAGTATAACCTTGTCTCATCGCAATATATCCGTGGAGGTGTCTCATAACTAAGTGGGAGTTAAATTTTTACCCGAGCATTTTTTGCATGGTCGTCGCGACGCTTGCTTAATGCAAAATTTATCATGGTGCGAGAAATTAAAGTAATTTTTGCTGACTACGTTTAAATTATGTGCAGTTTTGAATTTTCTTGGCGTGGACAGTTTGTTAATTACTTAGTGGTGTTATTACTGAATTACATAGTAGACTTGAGCATCGCAAGGTTACCTGGACTTATATTTAAAAGTCTGAAATTGCCTTTTCATCTTGAGCACCTCTTTCGTGATGATCAATGCTCATGTTTTCTCTGTATGGAACGAGCCATTTACACTATTATGAGAACATTGTAGGCTGGTTATTACAGCAGATTATAAGCCCCCAATTCTCACAAAACATTAGTTTGTCGCATAAATTGGAGTGTTTGATGCACTTTGTATAGTTTGTTCAATTCTTCAACAAACCAAATATTGACGTCTACTGTTTTGTGTTTATACTTATTGCATGATGTGTCATCTGAAATGTCTTACAACAACCGCAATCAAAATACGAGGTGTAAACCGACCTTTCACGAAGCCATCTGCCAAGCATTCTGTACATCAAACTAAGTAACTCCACGCAAAAATTATTGAGTGGAAACGACTTCTTTTTTGGATGAAATATCACGTTTTACTGTAGGATTCAATGTAACGCACTCAAAACATTGTGCTGATGGAGGCATTGAATAGTACGGGGATCATGGAGGTATTTTAAGTAACTTGTATTGAACAAAAACTTGACAAAAAGTTAGAACTTTGACCCCCAATATCTCTGTAACTAGAAGGTTCTCAGGTATGGTCTACAACAAAAAAATGATCCTAATGACAGGGAGAACATGCGTCCTTTCGGCTTCACAAAGGGTACTTTTACACCCTCTATAACAAGACCAATAACTACAACAAAGTATTTTAAGTTTTATAGCAATTTGCCTGAAATAAAGTAACTTCTAACCGGTCAAGTTAGAAAACCTTACATCAAAATTTCTCCTATATCTCCAGAAAATAGGTTGACATTGTTTTACGGGCGACGTTGGCAATATCGTAGAGTACCTGGGTCCCTGTGTCACCTATATTGAACGTAGTATCGGGAGCAGGTGCTCCAATACTGCTTAGAAGCCACTAACACCCTCACACACCTATTATACAACCACGTTAGTGCATTTACGTTTTGCAGGATGTGCCTAGGTAGCTGCTGGCTTTGCCTACCATCTGATAGCCTGTACTGGACGGTACTTGAGTAGACCGACTGCTTTTGAGGTCAAGGACAAACTGGGATGTGACATAATGAATTTCTTATGGAAATTTACGACTAGGACTTAGACGAGATAGGTACTTACTCAAGTAATCGTGTCAATGACCACACTTAAATGTAACGAAATTTTTCGAAGTGGATTTGTGCAACACTGTACAAGCGTGGTGATCCATTTATGACTACTAGTGTGTTCTTTGTATCAATAAATTAATAGTATTCATAAAAGCTTGTAAAAAAGTCCTACTTTTGACCCAATTCGAGTTTCAAATTGAGAGTTCACAGAAAATTGATCCAGAATGTATATCCTATAAACAAATAACTGAATCCTCTAGAAGGTAGATACATTTTCTTGATGTATATATCATCCCAAGTCCCCCTTTATATTACCCTGAGCAGAAAATTCGTACACAAAATTATTCGCCGGAAACAAACACGGTTGCCGACGAAATTACGTGCGCTAATCTGACGCTGTTATTGGTTAACCGCCGCACTCTCAGACATTCATTACTGTTCGTGAAACAACTGATTATTAAGGGTATAAGGTGTTTTTTTGAGCTAATAAGTGGTTAGAAAGGTGTGGACATAACTTGTTCCCAGACAACGTTGAGTGAAAATGACTGTTTTCCTTGGAGACATTATTCTTGCGTTTCCTTGTTAGCATTTTCTAGGACAAAAATGTTACAATAATCTTGGAAGAATGGTCCTATTTTCTTGAAGAATTATTTGTGTTGTTGCTCTGAAATTACCCTTCAAGTATCCTTTCCTAAATTGTTTTGACGCTACGACTGTGATAAAGAATTCTTTATTCATTTTCAGGTTGTTCAGGGGTTTATTAATTTAGTAAGTAGATATTCAAATATTTTGAACAAGAACACTTGCATTTATGTACTTTGTAGTTTGCTGTTATGGAAAATTATGTTATGGATGTGCAACAATCAAATTGAAAAATTACTTGCGACGAAAAACGAACAGAAACAGCTGTCCCATACATTTGGGCTGATTAGCTACTAAGTAAGGAGTTCACTGGCGGTCGATCTCTTCTCAACCTTATTACTTATGGCATAAGGGTGAAAAGTTGCAGAGTGGAGTACCTACTGATGTTTTGTACATCTGATTTTTTTTTTGAGAATACGCTATTGGTCTAATGAAGAAAGGTGTTCAGTTTGATGGACTCTAGCCCACCCATACAAGGCATATGAAGACACTTTTTATCCAACACACGCGTTATAAGGTACGAAAGTGCATTAAAATCTTAATGGTTCACAAACTTTTAAAGGAGGAACACGTAGCTAAATAATAAGAGCCGCTCAGGTCGATCTTTAGGTTAAGCTGTGCTTGCCTAGGTTGGTCCGTGAATGGGTGACCACCCATTATTACATACCGAGTTTCCTCTGAGCCTCGAAAAGCACGTTAAACCGTTGGACCCGGCTGTCATTTGTAGGTCTTTAACAGTCGTTACAGTAGTCAGCGCCCGAAAGTCTGACAACCAGTCTTACTCAGAGCTATCGCATTACCCAGTATGAACTGGGTTGTGGAGGTCAGTCAGATAGGCAATCGCTCCTTGTAAAATACTGGTATTCAGCTGCATCTGGTTAGACTGGAAGCCGAACCCAACACAGAGAAAAGGCAAGGCAGATGATGGCGATTCACAAACTTGTAAATATCTGTGAGTGCGGTGGTTGAACTCTATTTAAAAGTTTAAATTCTAACTTCAAGTTAAAGTATCCATCACTTCTGGCCCATTAACCTACTTAGCTAACCTTCCTGAGGCTTTACGAGTAAGTATCCCGTCTCCTGGAGAAATGTAATAAGATATCGGAAATCTAGATAAACGGCCACCGTCTGATTGACATTCTAATTTAAGTAGACATTTTATTTTTACTACGGTTTGCTTGAATAAAATGGATTTCGCCATTTCTAGGGAGCTGGGTTGCAATTTCAAATAAATGATTTTGACAAAGTTGATAGTATTATGGAAGTAGATAAGAACTATGTGAGTTACTTTAATAAAATAATTTAATATTTTTTTTATAATTTTAAAACATATTTTTACATTTATACAAAAACTGGTCGATGTCAATAGGCTTTTTTTTTTTTTTTTTCGGATGGGAAATCATCAAATGACCCCCCCCACTCTGGGCGGAGCGGAAGGGAGTGTCAGACTTGTACTGACTAAAACCCATCCATGTTCCTTCTTTGCCCTTTGTGTTCCAGGGCCACGGTATCTCTTTCGAACAGTCCCGCAGCCCTGGCAGGCATCGGTCCTTGCAGACCCCTACATCGTTGCTGACATCTCTTTGAGGCGCGCGTGGAACACGAACGCGCCATCGACACGGCCTGTCGTCAGAAGACGGCCGGACGGCGAGCTAGCCCATAGCTCGCCGTCCACAGGCCCGCGCCTACGGTGGCCGGGAGCCACCACGTGACCCCCGACGCCCAGGGCGTCTCCCGCGGCGGCTGGGACGTGAGGTTCTTTCCCTCTCACGTCCCGCCACCTCCTTCACTAGCATGACTGTTTCGCAGAAGGATGTCAATAGGCTTGCTCTTTATTAAATGGGACTTAAACATAACTGGCAAAATGTGGGTGTATCTACTATTAAACACACTTTTGCCTCAACTCTTTAGGGATTACAGGCGTGATGTTTTGTATAGTAATTACCTAATAAAAAATCATTAAAAGAAATTGTTCAGCTAGTTATTTTTACACATAAAGGCGCATACCCACCGCGGCGCATGGCGCATTCGTGGATTCATTCGTTTGACAATGTGGGTCTACGTTTTCACTGCAGTAGGTACACACACACCCACTACTATGTACAACTGTAGCGTGCGTGGCCCACCGCGGCATAGTCGTGGCTTAATATTCGTGTATAGTGCCGCATGCACAGCGTGCATGGCGTTGACACCGTTGAGCTATGTGAACGCCTTATTCGAACAAGCCACGCATGTACTAATGACGTCAATTGATGCATAGCGTGTCCGTGGTTTGCAGTGGCCACAATCACATACATTTTCTTGCAAAGCGAAGTTTAACACACGTGCGTGGCCTATCCGTGCGCCGCGGTGGTATGCGCCCTTTCGGTGATCAAAGAGGCCTTCACCTGCGCGGTTCTTGCAAACTAATAAATTATATTTTATTTGGTTAAGATTAGTTTACTTACTTTGTTATTTCAGGAAATAAAAAACTTTTTTATTTTATTATTTCCTTTATTTATTTTCATACAAATCTTATACAATTTTAAATATTTCTTAAAATAAAAACAATATAAAAAATTGTAGCCCACCGATACAGGGTTACGGTACGGTGATCAACCTTTTTTCAAAAGACAACAAAATTGTAAAAAAATACTCACTCAAGTACTTATTGCTAGCGCCATTATCTATGTGAATCGGTACTCGATTTGTAATAAGAATTGTCAAGCAGTCAAGATTCTGTCTTCTTTTGTTTTCAGTTAGATTGAGAGCCAATTATTTCACTTTCTTTCGAGTGTCCAAGAATAGGTTCAGAAATAGAACGGCTATTTGTAAACGGCTTCAAGTACTTTTTGATACTTTGAAAATATAATTGCATTTGATTTGTCATTTTGAAGAGTGGTTGTGCAAAGACCTCTTCAATTATCGGGGTACAACTTTAGAATACTTTAACTCTTTTGTGAAAACTTATCCATGTACTCATTCAATCAGATTGTTAATTGTGTGTTGATTGTTATTGTGTGTTGTGTGTGTGTTAATTGTGTGTGTAGTTTGAGTAATTTACGCTTAATAATTTATTAATTTAACAACCGCTCGCCGCTCGCTTTTGTAACAGCCGCTCGGATCGATCTTCAGGTTGAGCCGTGCTTGCTTAGGTTGGTCTGTGGATGCGTGACCACCCATTACATACCGAGTTTCCTCCGTGCCTCGGAAAGCACGTTAAGCCGTTGGTCCCGGCTGTCATTTGTAGATCTTTGACAGTCGTTACAGGTAGTCAGCGACCCAAAAAGTCTGACAACCAGTCTTACCAAGGGGTATCGGTTCCCCAGTACTGGGTTGTGGAGGTCAGATAGGCAGTCGTTCCATGTAAAATACAGGTATTCAGCTGCATCTGGTTAGACTGGAAGCCGACGCCAACATAGTTGGGAAAAGGCTAGGCAGATGATGATGAATAATTTATGTATTTATTTGCTCTCATGCACATCAAACATTTTACAATATTACTTGTCGGTTATTGTACAATTACATGAAACCTGTCAGGGCACTGCAAAGCACAATGCTGGTTTGCGGAATGAACATTAAATTAATTTAGAAACTGCCTCGTTGATCTAGTGGTCATAAGCGCGACTGCTGAGCATGGCGTCCTGGGTTCGATTCCCAGGTTAGTCAAACTGTTATTGGGTTTTACTGGAATTTCTCAGTTACAGCCACGGAGTCTACTGCCATCAATTGGCGAACCGGTTATGTTTGTAAGTCGCATGCAAAAGGTGACAAGGGACTTAAAAAAACATACCTGGCGAAATGTGTACTATTAGGTACACCTCTGCTATACCTTTCGGGGATTACAGGCGTAATGTTATGTTATGTAATTTGGAAATTCATGGCTTTCAAATACTCGGTTTCGCGCCCAATAAAATTGAGAAAAGGCAGATCGTCAGAAAGTCTGACAACCAGTCTTACCAATGGGTACCGTACTACCCAGTACTAACTGGGTTGTGGAGGCTCTGTGTAAAATACTGGTGCATCCGGTAAGACTGGAAGCCAACCTCAATAAAATTGAGAAAAGGCAGATGATGATGATGACTGCTTATCTGACCTCCACAACGCAGTTATTGGGTAGCACAATACCCATTGGTAAGACTGACAGCCTAGACCGTTTCTGAGCTTTTTGCTTTCTAAGGCACGGAGAAACCTCGGTACGTAATGGAATGGGCAAAAATACTATTTAATCCGGCTACGAAAAGACTTCTACAGGACTGTTTTTTTTTTATTTATTCTCTTTTTGGTAAATAATTGAAAAAAGATATGAAAAGGTATTGATTATACAAGGCCAACAATAGGTGTTAGCTCATCAAAAGCTGCATTGATAAAATATGATTGAATTTATATTCCTCTGCCTTACCTTTCGGGGATTACAGGCGTTATGTTATGTAATTTGGAAATTCATGACTTTCAAATACTCGTTTTCTGAAGTGAGAATTTGAAGTTTTTATCTTTTTGGTTTTCATTGAAAAAAAAAAAAAAATCTCAACGACAAATTCTCAATTACGAAACTAGTCGAAAATTCTATCTTGACTTGTGATCTTTACTATATTTTTTTATTGTTTTTATTGCCACAAAGGGTTTGAGTTTGCTCACCTACGGTTATTCATAGGTGTTCATTTGAATGCAAACCTGCTCAACAGTTATTTAATTGACAATATATAAACATTATTGTATGTGAGCAATTAGAACATTAGATTCGACTTACGATAGGGCGTACCCTAACCCAAGTCCTAACTCACAAACCGCAATTTAGCGCAAGTAATATCAATGGTATATTGGGGTCCTAATGTCTCGACAATACAAACTACAGACGTAATGGTAGAAATACGTTCTTGGACTACTAAACTTGAAGTTCTAGACATTAATTTGTTTTAGTATGCGGGACGCCAATTCTTTCTTTTTCGTGTGGTTAGTGCCTAACCTGGTGTCAGAATTTTGATGCCACCCATGGGCCTCTGACTTGGCTTTACATACATAACACTTACACATAACAAAACAAATTAACAAAATATAAATAAAATTGAAAATATAAATTAATAAAATATAATACTTAATACACATAAATAAAATAATTTAATAATCTCATGATATTATTAATTATTATAATTAATATGATTAATTTAAATAACTACATAACCTAATACTAGTAATATTGTCGAAAATAGTTATATTTGTTTAACAAGCTTGCAATCAAGTATACCTACTCACTGGATGCTTGTTTTGTCCAATCTATTATGTTGCCGTGCCCTAACCGGGTTTCATGTTGGAACTTACTTACTTATATGTAACAACTAAATGTACACATGAATGTAATAAAGAGTTTTGAGTTTGAGTTTGAGTTTGAGCCGTATCTCAGGCATGCTGGTTTGGTTTCCTCACGATGTTTTCCTTCAATGAAGCAAGTGCTTCTTCCGAAAAATCGGAGGTGCGTGTCTTGGGTTCGAACTCGAGATCTATGACTTCGCAGTCCGACGGCCTCACCACTAGACTGTCACTGCTAATCATCGTCTGCTTACCCTTTTCCCAACTGAATTGGTTTCGTTTCTAGTCTAACCAGGATGCAGCTGAATACAAGTATTTTACATGATGTGACTGCCTATCTGACCTGGAGCTGGTGGCTAATTAATAACAGCCGCACGGGTCGATCTTCCAGGACAAGCCGCGCTTGACAGGGTCGACCAGTGGATGGATGACCATCCTTATCTCGGAAAGTACGTTAAGCCGTTGGTCTCGGCTATCATTTGTAGATCTTTGACAGTCGTTACAGAGGTAGTCAGCGGCCCGAAAGTCTGACAACCATCTTACCAATGGGTACCGTATTACCCAGTTCTAAATGGGTTGTGGAGGCTCTAGGTAAAATACTGGTATTCAGCTGCATCCGGTAAGACTGGAAGCCGACCCCAATAAAATTGAGAAAAGGCAGATGATGATGCTTATCTGACCTCCACAACGCAGTTAATGGGTAGCACAATATCCATTGGTAAGACTGACAGCCTTGACCGTGCTTTCTGAGACACGGAGAAATCTCGGTACGTAATGGAATGGGCAAAAATACAATATTTTATCCGGCTACGAAAAGACTTGCTGTGGGACTAATAATAATAATAAAAAAAAAAAAAAAACAAAAAAAAAAACAAAAAAAAAAAAACTGAAGACTGATATCAAAAGGTATTGATTATACAAGGCCTACAATGGGTATTAACTCAGCAAAAGCTGCATTGATAACATATGAATTATTGACATTCTAGATATTGTGGGCTTTGTTTTTAGATAGGATTGTGAAAAAGTTGATAACAATGACACTGTATGAGTTATCGAGCTTTTAAAAGTACTTCGTTCAGTTCAGTATAGAGCATGTATCAGAAATGTGTGATATTTAAGGGTGTGTTCAGATCATTAAACTGAACAACTTTCATCACGTCACGTCTCAAAAATCGCGAAGAAGAAGCTGAGGAGTACCAGTATTTCACATAAAGCGACTGCCTATCTGACTTCCACTACCTAGTAACTGGGTAATACGATACCCCTTGGTAAGACTGGATGTCAAGATAACAGCAAAGATATACAAATGGCAGCCGGGACATAGGGCTAAACGTGTTTATCGAGGCACGGAGGAAACTCGGTTTGTTACGACGGTTACCCATCCACAGACCGACCTAGGCAAGCGCGGCTTAACCTTGAAGATCAACCTGGGCTTTTTGCTGTATTATTTAGCCACGAGGTTCTATGTCTTCTCTTACAAGCAATGTCTCAATAATGTCGTTAGATTAACGTAAAAAGTTGTATTAGACTGAAGGATGATTTCCACTAAACGGCTCGCATCGCATAGGATCGGAACGGATTTTACAATCTTTAAACGATATTAAATCGTGTACACAATATTTAAAGCTTATATTACCAAGCCTGACCGCGGGCGTCTTCCGCGACACGCGGTCGTAGCCGAAAGTATGTGCGACGCGCGATAGGCTCCGTTCGCCCGTCGCCTTATCCGACACGGTAGGAATGAAACTATTTGACTAGGTGCAGAAACGGATACGTTAGCAGGCGTCGGTACGGAACCGATCGTATACATCGACATCCTGCCGAACGCGATCGGCTGTCGCCGCATTCGTTCGTATCCATTCCGATCCGATACGATTTTGGTGGAAATCATCCTTAATTGTATAAAAATGTTCACGAGGATATTTGGAAAAAAAATATAGAATAAAACACGATATTGGAAGATGAGACGACAGTGAGGAAAAAAGTGATTTTCCACTGACCTTTGCATCGGAAAAGCACTTTGTTAATCCCCAAACCCCACACACAAATCTGCGTAGGAGTCAAATCTCTGGTCGAAAATAAACCTTAAAGTCCGAAGCCCTTTGAAATAAAACCCCCAAACAAGATAACATGAAACAAGTTTTAAGAACATTGCAACATTTATTGAACAAAAGTTTTAAACAAACTCTCGTTATATTTCTTGTTTATTTTGACCCGATAATGTTATGTAATGACTTCGGAGTTTGTTTGAACAGCTTAATTGTTTAGGCGTAAGTGATATTGTTACTGTAAATGAGGGTAGATTAACATTTTTATTGATAATGGCGTTAACGAGAGTTTTGCTATCTTTTGTTTTTATTGAGAGAGGGACAGAGACGAAAGAATTGAGGTGGGAATGAAGCAATTTTCTTTTATATAGTTGTTTTCTTTCAAAGTCATAATTATTTATTTGCTGTTAATGTGGTACAAAAGATGGTAAAAATGACATGAAGTGCAATGACACATGTCGCCATAAAAATAGCATGCAAATATTATTAAACACAAACATTAAATTAGGTAGGTAACTAAATAAAGTATTTATTTACTTATAACAGCTTAGTTGGACTACTGCTAAGTTTAAGCGAAAAATCACGTGATACGGTAGGACTCGATGGAAATCACTTAAAGCATTGTGCTGATGGATGGATTGAATAATACGGGGGTCGTGGAGGTGTGTGTAAAGTAAAAATCTTACATTAAAAACATGTATTTAAAAAAAAACTAGTGAAAAAGTTGGAACTTTGACCCCCAATATCTCTGTAACTAGAAGGTTCCCAGGTATTGTGTAGAACAAAAAAATGATCCCAAAGACAGGGACAACATCCCCTTCCATTTCCTTTCGTATATGTTAAGGGTCTATTTACACCCTTTAGATCGAGAAATGCTAATATTGTGTAAAACCCGGAGCAGGAAGGAGTTGTGAGACAACAGATGTGGATTTAAAAAAAAATATAGGGTGATTCCCATTTAGCTCAGCAGACACCGGGCCAAGCTTGGCTGTAAAAGGAAGCTCCCATGCGATTTCTTCTTTATCCATGCAGAAGTACAAAACAGAGACAAGCCAAAGCGAATCGGTATTGTTTAGATAATATTATCCTCGAGACAATGGGTGCCCATTTAGTTACTTATGTGACCGCTGTTCGTATTGTTCGTATTCTACCTATTTCTGTATTTCGCGAATAATTAAACGAGTCTCAATAAAGCTATCATCATCTGCTTAGCCTTTTCCCAACCATGTTTGGGTCGGCTTCCAATCTAACCAGGATTTTACTTGGAGCGACTGCCTATCTGACCTCCTCAAACCAGTTAGTACTGGGTAATACGATACCCTTTAGTAAGACTGGTTGTCAGATTTTCGAGCCACTGACTACCTATAACGACTATCAAGGATCTATAAATGACAGCCGGGACCAACGGCTTATCATGCTTTCCGAGGCATGGAGGAAACTCGGCATGTAATGGGTGGTTACCCATCCGCGGACCAACCTAGGCAAGCGCGGCTTAACCTAAAGATTTACCCAAGCGTTGTTATTATTTGGCCACGAGCCCCTCCGAGTCTCTATAATACTATGATAAGTCTTATAAAGGGTGTAAATAGACCCTTAACATAAAATAAAGGCACTTGTTTTCCCCGTCTTTGCGATCATTTTTTTGTTCTAAACCATACCTGGGAAACTTCTAGTTACAGAGATATTGGGGGTCAAAGTTCCAACTATTTCACAAGTTTTTTTTAAATACATGTTTTTAATGTAAGATTTATACTTTACACACCTCGACGATCCCCGTACTATTCAATCCATCCATCAGCACAATGATTTGAGTGCTTTCCATCGAGTCCTACCTTAAAACGTGATTTTTCACCCCAAAAAAAAAGTCGATTCCTTGATGTACAGAATGCTTGGTTGACGGATATGGGAAGGGTCTGTTTACACCCTGTATTGTTTATTATGATAACCCTTTCTAAAGTCTTTATAATGCAAAACAATAAGTAAAGTAAATCCTACCAAAGTTTCTGGCATAAATGGCAATACATTCTTTCTCAAGGCGGAAGCAACAAAAAATACGAAAAACACCATTACTTTTTAGGGTTATTTCAGGAGGAAATCCTTGCGTTATAGAATATTATGCATATTAGTTTTAGATATTATAGCGTGCGGGGATGTGAGAAAAGATATTTACATTGACATTATGAAGAGGTAAAGTTTGGATTTAGGGAGTAATCTTTGGAACTATTGTTCCGATTCTAGCTATTATTATTCTAGCTTGAAGGTACAATTCTTACTTATTATTTTACAATAATAATATTATTTCACAATAATGATATTATTTCACAATAATAATATTATTTCACAATAATAATATCATTTCACAACAATAATATTATTTCACAATAATAATATTATTTCACAATAATAATATTATTTCACAACAATAATATTATTATTCAAAGATATTGTACCTGCATGACCGGACGACGTACTGTAGTTACCAGTGCGCGTATTGTGTCAATCGTTTGGTACCTAGGGTATGCCAGGCATTAGAGAATTTGTAGGAACAGCCTTATTTTTAAATGAGGACATATTATGCCGGGTACACATTGGTGTAACGTAACGTGAAATGTAACATGAATGAGCCGTCCAGACTTATGCATTGCAACATGAAATGTAACCCAACAACAGGCGAATTTGTTTCAGCGTGTGTTACATTACATGTAAAGGTCACAAAGTTTTTATCACTATAATAAATCCTCTACTAATGTTAACCAAATCAGTCGGAAAGTGTGAAAAATATGTACAGAAATAATATGAATCCCAAGAATGGACATCATATATTCAAGTATTCATGTTACCAAAAAGGGTTTTTCAATCTTCATACATATTCCTGAAACATTTTGTTACTAGAATCTATCGGTCAAGGTCAACAGGCTTCTTAGCATAATATCCTTTACATGACCGTGTACTGTATCAGAGGGCCTCGCATGAACGTGCGACGTTTACTGACGTAATATCGAATGTGTCGTCTTTCATTCTGTCTTTACGTCTATCGTAGTATTCTCGTTTAGAATTTTGTGACAAGCACAATATTAGTATGACCATAGATATTAAATGAATCAAATGTGTGGCCCCCCTTCCATCAAAAAGAAATTGACAAATTTCAAATTCAATACAAATTTTCCGCATAATTTCATTTCATTTGCCAAATTATTACTTAGCAAATAAACTCTTCACAAATATTTGTAACCCAAATCTAATGTTTGGCAAGTGAACGTTTATACAATAACTTGCTCACTAACTAGTACTTTTACCAATTTTAAAGTAGCCTAATATTTTAGTTGTTATATGTTGTGTTGTTGTTATGTTGTTGTTGTTGTTGAATATTTCAGTTGTTATATGTTGTGTTGTTGTTATTATTATTGAATATTTCAGTTGTTATATGTTGTGTTGTTGTTATGTTGTTGTTGAATATTTCAGTTGTTATATGTTGTGTTGTTGTTATGTTGTTGTTGAATATTTCAGTTGTTATATGTTGTGTTGTTGTTGTTTGTCGTTTATTTTAAGCAAAATAAAATAAACCAAATATTAATATCGTCAGTTTTCAATTTACCATTTCTATTCAGTCAATGACAAAAGATTTACATGTTTATGTCAGTTGCACAAAATAATTATACAAATTAAATTACAATGTGTTTTGTTACGTGGGTAGATAGTAAATCATAAATGACACTCAATGTTGGTTAATCATGCAATAATAAATATTCAGCTGTATCCGGTTAGACTGGAAGCCGACCCCAACATAGTTGGAAAAAGGCTAGGCAGATCTTCTTTCTTTATCTTCTGGTTAGTGCCTAACCTGGTGTCAGAGTTTTATGCCGCCCATGGGCCTCTGACTTGGCTTTACATGCTGTCGAGAAATATCTCTCAGGCATGCTGGTTTCCTCACGATGTTTTCCTTCACCGAAGCAAGTGATAAATACAATACGCACATGTATCCGAAAATCAGAGGTGCGTGTCTTGGGTTCGAACTCGAGACCTATGACTTGTCAGTCCGACAGTCACACCACTAGACTATCACTGCTATCTAGGCAGATGATATTGTATGTTAGTGAAATAGGATATAAAATTCAAGAATAACCCATTTCATTGTTCAAAACCAGAGTGAAAGAGCATTACCTTTCCTCTCAATTATGATTTATAATATACATATATATTTTTATTAGTTTATACAGGTTGTTTTTTTAAACGTGGGAAATACTTTAGGGGCGTGTAGTACCCATGAAAATAAGCAACTTTTACTATGGGACTGACTATGAAATCGCGAAAAAATATCAGCTGATCCATACATTATTGGTCGCGTAACTCGAAAAAATGTAGGCAACATACCCATGAAAATAAGCAACTTTTACTATGGGACCGACTATGAAATCGCGAAAAAATATATCAGCTGATCCATACATTATTGGTAGCGTAACTCGAAAAAATGTAGGCAACATACCCATGAAAATAAGCAACTTTTACTATGGGACCGACTATGAAATCGCGAAAAAATATATCAGCTGATCCATACATTATTGGTAGCGTAACTCGAAAAAATGTAGGCAACAACAGATTTATTAAATCATTTTTCATAGTTAGCCCCATAGTAAAAGTTGCTCATATTTATGAGTACTTTAGTCTCTTAAAGTATTGCCCAGGTTTAACCAAATACCCTGTATATCTTAGCAATATAATATTTACTTATATGTATATTTATATAGTATTATAGGTTAAATTAGTTAAGGCACATATACACATTATTCTCTTCCTTTTCACACACTATCGTCTACATTTCTTTTTCATTTCTCCTTTTTGCGGGTCAGTTTTTCTGTCAGTAGTTTTCCTGTGTTGTCTTGTATATATACATAAATAGTTAAATAAATAAATAAGAATCGTTTCTCTGTAAAACATTAACAGATGATCATAATGACGTCGAAGACTTCCGTACACCGTCTAGCTGCCCGTTGCTAGGGCCGACTTGTTTGGCGAGAGGCCATGACTAAAATGGTTCCGCTAATCTTCTGATGGTACTTACTGGGTTGCGCTAGGTTTGGCAGCAGTACGCGTTATGCAATGAATAGTTTGCGTGTTTTCGTTATGTAGTACAGATAGATGATTTTGAATTAAATGAGAAATTAATAGTAGACAAAGTAATTAGATCGTTTTTAGAGTGATATTCTTTTTTTTCATTTATTCAGAAGAACCAACAATTACACATTATATATTGCAAAAAAATAGGAACTAAGGAGTTATACAAATGTGCAACCAACAACGTTCTCCACAGATACAATACAATTCGGAGTGGTGTTGCTATTATTAATTAATTTTAAGGTGTTTATAAGGCATAAACAATACAACGTGGCAACGCCGCCAGTCTCTTGGGCACATTACCAGCTGACAGCGTTGAGGAGGAGTTTTTTGATGCCCTTTCATAGTTTGTTTTTAGTTTACTTCTTTAGGTTATTTAATAGTTTTTAATTAACAATGTATTTAGTTAGTTTAATGCCTAATTAACGTTAACAATTCATAATGCTACTGCTCCATCTGCGTTAGCGTTAAAGTTAATGTCAATGGCCAACTACACGTTAATTAGGGCATTAAAAATGCGCGTTGGCTACACTTAGGTTACAATGCCGTAAAGAGTTAATCCCTCATGAAGTCACGCGTTAACACACATTAAAGAGGTTAAACTTAGACACACAATGGAGCTTGAAGCAGCTACGAGTACACTAGTTGCAAAAATGAGCGTCTTAAACTATTTTATGCATTTATGTGATTTCAAAACAGAGAAAAAAATTAATTTTGGATTCCAAAGACACGGCTCTGTCTATTACAATATAATTCTAAAAACTCTAAAGCTTTCTCATTCGACCACTCCATTATCGTGCTCGTAAAATGCAGTTACCGCCTAAACAAAATACCTACACTCGTCCTTGCATGCGTCCTGTGCGCGTGCGTTTCGTGGAATGAGATGGCATTAATGTAGCCAACATCACTTAGCGCGCTAAACTACGCACTAAAACCCTTTGATGTGTCCAAAAAACCGACACTCGAGTTATCGCTTAACGTTTAATGCCATTAATAATGCCATTTGTATAAAATGCCATTAAAACGTTGGCCACATCTACGTAACACCTAAATTAACGTGTTAATTTGCGCGTTAAGACGCAGATGGAGCAGTAGCATAAGGCATAAAAACACTAAAAATATACTACATTGTTCCTTAAGACTTATCTCATAAAATGCTACCATAAGAACAGACACTTCTATGTTTTTTTAGTAGTTTAATCTTATGATTTGCTTTACCTACTTGGTCAAATGTGTATTTTGTTTTTGTTTACGTATTGAACCTCATTTTAGGTATCTACGTATTGGAACCAGAGAAACATACACAATACTTTTAGAGTTCCGTACCTCAAAAGATAAAAGGAACCCGTATAGGATCACTTTGTGGTCCGTCTGTCTGTCTGTCTGTCTGTCTGTCAATACCCTTTTTTCTCAGGAACATGTAAAGGTATCAAGTTGAAATTTATGTCGAATGCTCGGGTCTATGGTTTTTTTCAGCTGTGAAAAAATCAAACTTGTAAGTCAACGCAATCAAAAGAACTATGACCGTTCATGTCGTAAATTTTCGCATATTTCCCTTGTGTCATGCTTAAAACTTTTGAAAATTCACGTTTCCAGCCAACACCATATAAACTCGACATCACAACTAAGTACAGACGCGGCCACAAACTGCAATACTTCAACACACGAGACTTCTTATCTCCTCGACTGTACAGCCAACTTTCTAGTACTAATAAACGTTGGCACTTGTCTCTGCGACAAAAG
This sequence comes from Noctua comes, assembly GCA_963082995.1. Lineage (NCBI taxonomy): Eukaryota > Metazoa > Arthropoda > Insecta > Lepidoptera > Noctuidae > Noctua > Noctua comes. The sequence goes on from OY720268.1 coordinate 5,555,666, forward strand.
AAAGGCTACACTGTTGTTCTTTATGGCCGTGACGTCATATCGGGCCATAAACGCCCACAGACTGAATATGACCGGGGTGGAAGGCTACAGAGTAAGAAGGTCGTGTTATAGGTCTTATTAGTAAAATTATGCTTGACATAATCAAAATCAAAATCAAAATCAAAATCAAAGCATTTATTTCAAATAGGCCAGTTACAGGCACTTTTGAATTGTCGAAACAAAGACAACAATAGCTACAGTCCCAGTCACAAGGCATAAAAACTGTGAAAGTACTGTAGTTGCCCATTCCCTAACGTAGATCTCTATGGAGAAGAACGGGCAAGAAACTCCATGGACACTCTTTTAAATCAGTATACTTTTACAAACTCTTGGTTACATTATTCATGTTGAGATGGTACATTATGTGAGAACGATGTAGCAAGATGTGTACGTTAAAAGTGTCCATAGTAAACAATTCAAAAAAATAAAATAAAAATAATCAATTCAAATAAGCCGTGGCAACCAAGAGATGACCAGTCACAACTGACAGCGCCCGTTCACGAACATGACGCATGTATCAGCACCGTTCAACTCAACCATTTTGAAGGGAACTAAATGATCCGACACACGCGCCACCATCAGCGAGACATTTGAGTGAGCATGACACACTCCTAACCGCCAGGGCACATTCAAGTCAAGAAAAGACGTAGGTTTCCCGCGAATGACAGCTTTCTATTACATAGTACTCACACAATATGGGCTATGCGGCTATATAATAATACTAAAGAGATTGAACACATATACAACTTTGTGATCTTTGAAGAGTACCTACTTTGCTAGAAAAGGCCTTATTTTCTTTGTTTTGTAAACCTTATAGGTTTACCCGAGTTCGCCTGTTATTACAACCTATCAATGCACTTACTCGTATCATAGAACTATTGTAGTACGTAGAAAAGAATGGTCCTACCCATGTTTTCAATTTCAATTTCTAAGGAAAGCGAAAAATCCTTCATAAACTTCACAAGAATAGACGGAAGAAGACCATTAGATAATATTATACAACAGTAGTTTTAGTATATTCGAAACCTGAAACACGTGTCGAGTATTTTATGTAAAGAATCTATGTACAATATTTCAAAACTGTATCATGAAAAATCACAAAGTTATAAGCTTGTTCTGTTACCTGGTTGTCCGCAAAAAACCTGGTCACAACACAGCGCGAACGCACGCGCGCCTCCAGCGTCGTCTTGATAATCGATTGATAATAATAATTTGGCAGTAGGTACCTAAATGATTGCGATAGGTAGGAAAAAAGTTACAAGTTGGACACCGAGCGACATTAACGCTCGGTGTCCAACTTGTAACTTTGTTTAAAATATTTTTGGGACAAAATATAACATGGTTTAAAAATTATTGGAATCGATTCAGATTCAGATACTTATTCTGAACAATCTATATTCAGGTGTCGCATATTCTAAAAATAATGTTATATACCCTCAATCCTCACAATACAAAATGGAACCCTTAGGTTTGCTACTTTATTATTAGATTTAGTACATTTGTGGTTTTTACAACCGGATTTTTTCAATAGCAGCTACGGAGTCTGGATTTGTGCCCAATTAATGGCATTAGGCTAGCCCCCTATCACACATAAATGACGAAATGTGGGGAGTACTATAAGGTTTACCTCTGCCTAACCCTTCAGGGATTACAGGTGTGATATTATGTGCATGTGTATTATAAATTGCGTGTCAAACACCGCCTGTTAAAAAAAGGACATAATATTCCTATAAATAGAACGTAGGTACACCTCTGCCTAGCCGTTCGGGGATTGCAGGCGTGATGATATGTGTATGTATAAATTGCATGTCAAGCACCATACACAGCCTGTTTAAAAAAAACACGTATACTCCTATAAATAGAACGTAAAATGAAGTGTTCGAGAATGAAACCATAAATATGATAGCACACACCGATTAAGTGACCAGCACTTCCCGAGCGAAGGTCACGGAGGCGCCAGAAAGCTCTCTGCCATATTTTAATGATGTCTTCAAGCCTGACACATTACCATATTCTTTTGTTAGATATCGGTAACCTTCGCAGTTCTTATTTATCAGATAATCATACTTACTAATGTGGAAGGGAAAGTTTTTCGATTGTTCAAGATAAATTATGAAAATTGTTTTGAAATAAGTTGGTATCTATGTAAAGAATGTCTGACTATAGTCGTAATAATAACACGGATTAAGGCTCTCCTTAGGCGGTTGGATCAAGGGCCTGATTCAGAAGGCAGTACTCCTCGATACAGCTCGCATTGTGAGGAGGTTCGTGTATCTGGAGCCCTAACCACCGGTAGCTTGGACCCTGCTCCCGATACCGGCGGACCACTATTTTTTTATATTTTTAAATGTTTTTTTATATTCTTTTATATTAGAATATTTAAAAATGTATTTAATATGTGTAAAAATAAATAAAGAAAACATGGATTCTAGGCCTGATTTAGAAGGTAGTACTCCTCGGTACGGCTCGCATTGTGAGCAGGTCCCTGTCTCTGGAGCCCTAACCACCGCTAGCTTGGACCTTGCCCCCGACACCGGCGGACCACTATTTAAGATATTTTTTTTTTAGGAAATGTATGACAAGATCAATAAATGTAATAATAATAGCTCGTTGGTCTTGTGTTCGCGCTTACGATCGCTAGCATCAAGTCCTGGGTTCAATTCCCAGCACGGTTGAAGTGTTATTGGGTTTTCCTTCAGGATTTTACAACCACTGAGTCTGAATTTGTGCCCATTTGATGGTAATAGGCTCGCCCATATTACACGGAACTTAAACACAACTGGCGAAATGTGGGCGTATCTTTTTTTTTTTTTTAACTTTGCCCCACACTAGGACTTTCTCCAGTATCGTGGGTGCGTTTACAAACATTTAAGCTCACATACACAAACAGCCAGATCCGGGACAACTACCTGCAGGCCATACAAATATTTGATCCGTGCGGGAATCGAACCCGCGACACGAAGCGCAGTAGTCAATCGCTCAGCCACTGCGCCAACCATGCCGTCAAAGTAGTATTATTACGTTCACCACTGAAAAACCCACCGGGGATTACAGTCGCGACGTAATGTGTTATTACATTTTGTTCACAGACTTGTTAATTTTAGTATCCTCATTGCGTGACACAATCACAATAGGATTTGCTTTAAGGGTCCCCGCACACGGGCCACCGGCCACAGCCACAACCGCCGCCACGAGAAGCTAGAAGCTGCTACAAAGGTAGCTGAAGCGCGCGACAGCCACTTGTGGCCGGCGGTCGACACTGCGTGCGTTGCCTCTGACTTGAACAGGTTGACTGAGGTAAGGGAGAGAGGGGTGGGGGGAATCGCGCGAGTGGCGTGTGGTGGCATTTTGTGTCGGCGTTTAGTGGCCGGTGCGGGCCACAAGAAGCGAGCAGCGACGATTTGTATCGTGTGGCGACCGCCGGCGTCAACCGTGTGCGGCGAATCCATATAAAATGTATGAAAACTACAGTAAATATGCCGGTGGCGTCGTTTTGTGGTTGTGGCCGGTGGCCTGTGTGCGGGGACCCTACGGTCCAACAATATCCATCGAGTTAAGCCTGGTTATCGCAAACACGAAAATGAAAGCAATTGCGATTTCATAAGGGTGACACTTAGTCATGAATTTCCAAAGACTTTTACCCAGTTTTTGGAAGCCTGAGCGGAATTTTTTGTCGATTCTCGTGCAAAATAAGATATTTCAAAACTATCTAGAAACTGGGACTTTGAAGTTTTACTGAGTTCAGTGGAATCTGCCATTTGAGATGTTTAAAAACCTCGCACTCTGGAAGAGCTCGTGGCTAAGTAATAATAACCGCTCGGATCAATTTTCAGGTTAAGCCGCGCTTGCCTAGGGTGGTCTGTAGATGGGTGACCACCCATAACATGCCGAGTTTCCTCCGTGCCTCGGAAAGCACCTTAAGCCGTTGGTCCCGGCTGTCATTCGTAGATCTTTGACAGTCGTTACAGCTAGTCAGTGGCTCAAAGGTCTGACAACCAGTCTTACCAAGGGTTATCGTAATTACCCAGTACTAACTGGGTTGTGGAGGTCAGATAGGTAGTTGCTCCATGTAAAATACTGTTATTCACTGCACCCGGTTAGACTGGAAGCCGAACCCAACATAGTTGGGAAAAGGCTAGGCAAATGATGAAAAAACCCGCACTTTACGTGAACACCATTACGACTGATAACTTTGGTTGCAAAGTTTGGCCTTAACAAGTCGTAGGGCGAAGTGCGCAAATGCGCACTGGGTTATGATTTTTTAAATAAGATACTTTTTCAAAATCAAAAAAATCAAAATCATTTATTTGCATAAATAAGGTACAGAAGGTTGGTAAAATGTATAGAATTGTTCTCTTATTCTGCCTTTCATTTGGGCGTGCAAATATAAAATAAGGTCACATATTATTTTATTTAAATTATCTAATTATTGATAATAATCATGCAATTATTAAACAGATAATCCCACTAAAATAGTATTACTGAATTAAATAAATGTCAAAATAATAATGAAAACATAATAAAAAATAATAATAATAAATGTCAATAATAATGATAATAATGTCTCTGGAGCCCTAACCACGATACCAGCGGACCACTATATATTATACACTACATATTTTTTTTATTGTTTTAAATTAGAACATTTAAAAATGTATTTAATGTGTGTAAAAATAAATAAAGGAAATAATAATGTCAATAATAATCATGTCAATAATAGCAGAGATTCGCCACTCAATATTATTTTTTTTATATTATTATTGAATGATTATTTAAAAATGTAATTAATGTGTAAAAAAATTTAACCCGGTAATACTTTACTGTGGCATAATTTCTGACCACCACGTGAGAACAAGCTAGTCATAAAGGGTGTAAATATACCCTTAACATATCCGAAAGGCACTTGTTCTCCCCGTCTTTGCGATATTGTTTTTGTTCTATACCATACCTGGGAACCTTCTAGTTACGGAAATATTGGGGGTCAAAGTTCCAGCTTTTTCACAAGTTTTTTTTTAAATACATGTTTTTGATGTAAGATTTTTACTTTACACACCTCCACGACCCCCGTACTATTCAATCCATCCATCAGCAAAACGCTTTGAGTGCTTTCCGTCGAGTCCTGCCTTAAAACGTGATTTCTAACCCCAAAAAAAAAGTCGATTCCCAGCAATAATTTTTGCGTAAAGTTACTTAATGTGATGTACAGAATGCTTGGTTGACGGGTATGTGAAGGGTCTGTTTACACCCTGTATAACTACGAAATGAAAATCTGCCACAAATATAACAGATGGATGGATAAAAGAATAAAACAAATAAATGCAAATAACATGTAAATACGAAGAGAAAACCAGGGACAAAACATCGAAATACACTCCAAATTAATTTGCAGTGATGTCGGTACATTACTCATACCTTTCCTTTGATGTAATTGAAATGGACATTCTGTTGAAGTCTATGAAGATGTATTATTTTTGAGAATTTCTTTATAAATGATTTTAGTACACGTATCACGAATCGTCTCGCGCGCAGGTTTGACGATTTTCAGCCTCCCGAACAAGCCGGATTCCGAAAAGGCTTTAGCACCGTAGACCACATACATACGCTGCGCCAGGTTATACAGAAGACCGAAGAGTATAACCTGCCTCTCTGCTTGGCGTTTGTGGACTACGAGAAAGCCTTCGATTCGATCGAGACTTGGGCTGTACTGCAGTCTCTCCAACGGTGCCAAATCGACTATCGGTACATCGAGGTGCTGAAGAGTTTGTACAAAAACGCCACCATGTCAGTCCGACTTCAGGACCAGACCTCGGAACCTATCCTTCTGCAGCGAGGTGTAAGACAGGGAGACGTCATATCTCCGAAACTGTTCACCGCTGCACTGGAGGATGTCTTCAAGGTTCTGGACTGGAGAGGGCTAGGCATCAACGTCAATGACGAGTACATCTCTCACCTTCGGTTTGCCGACGATATAGTGGTCATGGCTGAGACCATGGAGGACCTCAGTACAATGCTCGATGACCTCAGTAGAGCTTCCGAAAGAGTGGGTCTTAAAATGAACATGGACAAAACCAAAGTCATGTTGAATGCCCATGTAACACCCACTCCTATCAAGATCGGAGACTCTACACTCGAAGTTGTAGACGATTATGTCTACCTGGGACAAACGGTCCAGTTAGGTAGGTCTAACTTCGAGAAAGAGGTCAATCGTCGAATCCGACTCGGCTGGGCAGCGTTCGGGAAGTTGCGTGGTATCTTCTCGTCCAACTTACCGCAGTGTCTCAAGACGAAAGTCTATGACCAGTGTGTGTTGCCAGTGATTACATACGGGACCGAAACGTGGTCGCTCACAATGGGCCTCATCAGAAGGCTGAAAGTCACCCAAAGGGCAATGGAGAGGGCTATGCTCGGAGTTTCCTTGCGTGATCAAATCAGAAATGAGGAGATCCGCAAGAGAACCAGAGTTACCGACGTAGCCCGAAGAATAGCCAAACTTAAGTGGCAGTGGGCAGGGCACATTGCTCGCAGAACGGATGGCCGATGGGGCCGAAAAGTTCTGGAGTGGCGACCGCGAACCGGAAGACGCTGCGTTGGAAGGCCCCCCACTAGGTGGACCGATGACCTCGTAAAGGTTGTAGGGATCCGCTGGATGCGAGACGCACGGGACCGGTCAATGTGGCGACACTTGGGGGAGGCCTATGTCCAGCAGTGGACGTCTTTCGGCTGAAATGATGATGATGATGATGATGGTGTCGGACGTAAAGAATAGCACCAGCCCATATCTTCTCGTTGGTGTCGTAAGAGGCGACTAAGGGACTTACCACAGAATGGGAAGCAGCGTTCTCTGTGCTTTTTTAACAATCGTATTGCGATCGCCAACCAGTCTGCCAAGCGTGGCGATTATGGCAAAACCCTCCCTTTGGAGGAGGCCTATGTCCAGCAATGGACGTCTTTCGGCTGAAATGATGATGAAGATAATTTGAGTACTCCAGCAATCCTTAGTCTTTGGTAAATTGAAACTTTACAACACAACTTATCATCACCCCAGTCACCTCTGTAGGGTTAGGCAGAGGTGTACCTAATAGTACACCCTCATTTTGCCAGTTATGTTTTTAAGTCTCATGTAATAGGGGGCGAGCCTTATGCCATCAATCAGGCACAAATCCAGACTCCGTGGCTGCTACTGAGAAAATCCTAATGGAAAACCCAATAACATTTCGTCCGAAACTACTGTAGAAACTCACAACACACTCGAAGTAATATCACAATAGACTTGGTCGTTATTCACATTTAATCGAAGGGTGCTAAAACAATTACGAGTTCGACTGTCCATTAAAAGCAGGGACAGACAAAGCTATAAACATGGCTACTTAACTAATTGTATACTTTTGTTACCACACTGGCATACATAATCGTAAATAATCAAGTTAATCAATTAGTGATTAATGGTTAACGCCGGTAATCATGATTAAGATCACAATTCGATCTGATTGAAATTGAAAAGAGTAACCATGGAGTTTCTTGCCGGTTCTTATCCATAGGAAATGACCAACCCGAACCGTGCACTTTTTTGTCGACATTTTGTAAGTGCCCATCGAGGCCTATGTGAAATAAAATATTTTGATTTTGATTTTTTATTTTGATTAATCAAATTAATAAAAATAATAATTGATTAATTGTTGGCATTAATCAATTATTAATTTTCTGATCGTTGAGTTTCCCATGTGGAATTTCTCAGTAGTGTATTGTTCATACAATAAACCTACGAATAATAAAAATAACCAGAACCACTTCAAGAAACCCTCTTCCATTTTAATCTGGGGTGAAAGGGTGATATAATATGCTGTTGCATTTGATATCTCTTCTTTATATTCATCAACATCATCATCATCATTTCAGCCGAAAGACGTCCACTGCTGAACATAGGCCTCCCCCAAGTGTCGCCACATTGACCGGTCCCGTGCGTCTCGCATCCAGCGGATCCCTGCAACCTTTACGAGGTCATCGGTCCACCTAGTGGGAGGCCTTCCAACGCAGCGTCTTCCGGTTCGCGGTCGCCACTCCAGAACTTTTCGGCCCCATCGGCCATCCGTTCTGCGAGCAATGTGCCCTGCCCACTGCCACTTAAGTTTGGCTATTCTTCGGGCTACGTCGTTCTTTATATTACTCTTACTTAAATGGTAGAGGAATTAGATCGCGTTTCATGTTTTCGTGAATGCATGAGATATTTGCTGGGACTGGAAGAAGAATATTTTGGATTCCACTTGCCTGGACGTATATCTTCTGATTAGTAGGTAACTGGTTTCTACGTTATAATATAACATAACATCACGCCTGGAATCCCCGAAGGGTTAGGCAGAGGTATACCAAATAGTACACCTACATGCGAATTTCTGCTACACCGAGAAAGCAAGAAATTGCATGGTTATTCTCATTAAAATATTTGGTTTCAGTGGCCTGACAACAAGCGGGTACTTACTACCACAATACCTAAGTATACGTAAAGCCCTGAACACATGACCTCCACAGCTCAGGTCCACCTTGTAACCTGACTCGCTACGCTCTATTAAGAAACAACAAGTAAAAGACCGGTCTACATGCGCAGTAATGCATGCTCTAATGCACCCTCATTGTGCCTGAATGCATTCTTAGCGGTGGCGTTTCAATGTTGCAGTAATGTCGTAAGTGTGTATTGGATTAAAAATGTTACGGATGAATAATTGTGAGACGGCAGATTTGAGTTTTTTTTCTTTGTTTTTTAATAATTCGCTAAAAATTTCATCGCATTTCTACACAAATAAATAAAAATTGAACTGTCTGTTTATAATTTCAAAATAACAGCTTTTTACTGAATGGGTATGAAAGTGTATTACGGTACTTAAACCAAAAAAACATTTTCAAAATATAATGTCTGTATGCCTGTTTGTTTCGGCGGATCTCCGAAACGGTTGGGGCAGATAGCTGATGTTAAAAGGAATAACTTGTTTAGAATAAGGACATGGGTTTTGTGTAAAAAAGATACTCTTGAAATTGTTAACAAAATTCGAATATGGAAATAATATTATTACAATAATTTCACGCGGACCAAGGTCGCGGGCAACAGCTACTTAGTTAGTTCATGCTGTTAACAAAAAAAAAAAATTAAAATTGTTGCATATCAGCACACTGAATTAGGAAAATGAAATCAGTGACATTCAAAAGTTAGAATCAAATGGTATTTTTTTGATAACTCTGTTATTTCTTGGGCCTGCATGAGTAAACAATCTCTGGTCTGTTCTGTTTTCGAATTATGTGTCATATTTTATAGGTGGCCAGTATTTTAGCTAACATCTCTCAAACTTACTTGAAAAAACAACCTCTAGTACGTTATTATTCAACAATTTAAAATAATTCTTTTTTCATCTCAAATACTCGTGCAGGCCAACTATTTTTGTGATATAAATCTTTAAACCGCCACTAAAAGGCTGCACGTAGACGTCTAGCTGTCAAGTTGTCAGCCTGCTGTCACTGTCACTTACTGCACCAGTATACGACCCGAGGACCTAGCATGAACGTGTGACGTACGACGACAACGTAACGTAACTAAATAGCCCTGATTTTCGAAAAAAATACAACTACCCCATAGCATTTTGGCTTAACATAACTATACACCCACTGCTTTGATGAGTTCTCGCGAAGGTATTAATTTAAATGGAGTATTCTGAAGGTTGATCACGTATTGGTACAATTTGTATCGTGATACCTACGTGGATTATGGTTATTTTAAAGCAAATATCCTGTGGGATATAAATTGTTAGGATTTTGTGGACGCTTAATGAGCCTTTGATGGGGCAAGGCGGAGGACTCATTAAAGGTGTCGGTCTATAGTATAATTTGTAATTTCTGGAGGTTTGCGGAAGGTAAAATGTACCTAATATAATAGTAACCCACACATTTCGCCAGTTATGTTGAAGTTCCATGTAGCAAACGGCAAGCCTATTGTCATCAACCGGGCACAAATCCAAATAGTCATAACAAGTCTGACACTCCCTTCCGCTCCGCCCAGAGTGGCGGGGGGGGGTCATTTGATGATTCGGCATCCGAAAAAAAAAAACAAACAAAGGTACGGAACACTAAAAAGCAAATATCACTTCGTTTGTTCGTTTTTCAAATCTTTCGAATTTACTTTACGTTTACTCCACACATTCATGCTATACTAACAGTTTATTCCAACGTCAACCGTGTCTGTCTCCACATTTTTTCTGTACCAATTTCTTTACTCACTGACGTATCGTAATTCAATATTATTTGAAGGCAGTTTTAGGTTGGCTACTAGTAGAAACTCAATTTTATTCGATTTGCTGATTCCATTTCGATTGGATTATTAGATTTCGATGTAAGAGTGTAGGATTGAGAAATCTCGAATGTATTCAATAATATTGTTAGTGCCAAAACTAGATTTGGAGACTGTTTCAGAAATGAGGAATCGTCAAGATATTTTTTTTTTATGAGTAGGTACAAACGAAAGTATCTATACAACATTATTTTTAGTATATGCGAAACCTGAATATAGTTTGTTCAGAATAAGTAACTGAATGAATTCCGTTAATTTTTAAACCATGTTATATTTTGTTCCAAAAATATTGAAAAAAAGGTTACAAGTCGGACACCGAGCGGCACTAAGTACCTATCGCAATCATTTAGGTACTTAAGGCCACATTATTATTATCAATGAGCTAAAGACGACGCTGCAGGCGCGCGCTCGGCGTCGCCGCGTGGTTACTATGGTTTTGTGTGGACAACCAGGTAACAGAACAAGCTTACAACTTTGTGATTTTTCATGATACAGTTTTGAAATTTGGTATATAAATTCTTTACTAGACACGTGTTTTTGGTTTCGCATATACTAAAACTAATGTTGTATAAGCAATTCTAAAAATGCCTGTTAGTTGTTACTCCATGTAAACGATCACAAGAAGAAAATGATACAAACAGAAAAATACTGGCCTTTTACAAAAACTCAATTGTACAAACGGCGAGACTAAACTAAAAATATATCCCAACAAAATCGAGGTAAAAGCCGGACAAAGATAAAAAGTAAAAAACGTACAAACAAATCGAGAATTCGATTCCATTCAGTGGGGCTAAGCTATCTGCACTACACATGCATTTCTCTACAAAATTAAAGTGGTTGGAAGCAAAGATGAAAATCGCTAGATGAGCTCTCACTGAACTTATGATTTGTGCGAAAAAGTTTTCACACAAGAGTGAGCCCGCATGGTATATCCTATCATAGGTAATTGTAATTTTCAGTATGTACGTTTATGATCTCAACAAAATAGATGTGTCCAAAGTTTTGTGACAATATTGTGATTTAAAAGGAAAGTCCATGGATTCCAAATAGTTTCTTATTTGTTCTTCTTCATAAAGATCTATACTTTGGAATGGCCAACTGCTGTCCTTTTATAGTTATTAGATCTTGTTGGCTGGACTACCTTCATCTTTTCGTTTTTGACAATTCAAAAGTGCCTGTAATAAATGCTTTGAGTTTGAGTGTGAGTGAGCGAGACAAAACAATCCAAAAGTAATTGTTGCAATGAAACAGAAGTAGTCAGTTTGAGAAGCGTCAGGGCGCATCTAACAATTTAAATCTTTGGTTAGAAGTTTCAAGGAAATGTTTTTTTGGTAAGCTGAGCCGGAGACTGAAGGATTGCTTGTTTTAACTGGACTTACACCAGATTCATTCCTTTATAAACATTGAGAACACACATAGTAGTAGGTGGTGTTATATTAGGTGTGCATCTTAGTACACCTTCGTTGATGTATGGTGGAGATCGGGGCCATTTTAAACATGACGTCAGGCCTTAAATCCCCGAAAGGTGAGGCAGAGGAAATTTCGCCAGCCATGTTTAAGAAACATATAATAGGGGGCGAGCCAATTGCCATCAACTGCCTTTTTACAGACTAATCACTCTTTAAAATGTTGTATATCTTATATCCATTAATGATTTGGAGTGGTATCAGTCCGTAAAATGTATTCAATGGTAGACAAACAATGGCAGGAAAAAGAATTTATTTCTGTGTTGGACTCGGAACAAAGCTCATTTAAATGGTGTATTAATTTAAAATGGTAAGCCAAAATTCTGATAGTGACGGGCAAAAGCATTTAATCCAATAAAAAAATGAGAGACCTTAAAAACAAAAAAAAAGAGAAAACACGAAACCGGAGAAATTGAACACTAACTCTTGTTTCGGTTTCAAAAAAAATAATGATCAAGTACCGTGCGCACATTTTCATTATGAGGAATGATGTGTGTGATGTGCTCCTTTAGAATTGTATTACAGGTGCCTACGACCCACTCTCTCTAACACTCTCTCTCTCTTATGTGATGCAGACGAAGTTGCGCGGGTCGGCTAGTAGTTACATAACTTGTAGTTCAGAGAAATTGAACACTAACTTTTGTTTCTGTTCCCTTTTATATTGACTTTATATTGTAAATCAAAGTGCTTTGTAGCTGAATTTAAAGCAGCTGTATTTCTGCTGGGTTCTACAGTGCTGACCAAAGTACTAACAGAAAAATATTGGATTTGGTACAACTGGTTTTTAAATTGACTATTTATTATAAGCATCTGTGCAATCTTTGACCTGGAAGCACGATTCTTTCAAAAGGATTAAAAACTTGAAAAATTTGGTAACTGTTTTAGATTCCTAGCTTTTGTGGGCCTTGCGAAGATGTAGCTCCTTTGGGAAAGGTTAAGTGCAATTATCCATATGGATGATGGAAGAAACAGATGCTACTTATGATTATACTACAAAAAATTGTGAATGGGCTCAACTTAAGTAGCAATAAGATTCTTTTCGCCTTGGAAAGAAGCACTGAGGCAATCTAACACAAATCCTAGTATAATCACAAAAATGTGTGTTTATGAACCTTTGTTGTTATGACGAACAAACGTCATGTGCCGGTGACATATCGATGTGGCAACTACGAATTTATGATGCAAATATCGCGTTAATTTATAGCCAAAACAAGGCGTGATGTTGAGATGAAAACATGCATGGATTCAGGATTTTTCACTTTGTGAAAGGTTTTGGTGAATGGATGGAGATCTTCACTAACTAAAGGTGTACGTGCGTGGTATTTCTTTTCGTCACTATTGTCTTCAGCGTGTAATTAGTATTTTAATCAGCCAATAAATGATTCTACCTTCTTTCCGAGAGAGCGGACCACGTCAGCCCAGTCGGAGTTGGTGGATGAATATCATTTGTCTTCAAATTGGCATGGAATTCGTAGACATGTGACATCTATCAATCCGCACTGGGCCCGCTTGGTGGATTATTGCCTATTCCCTCGAAGGTCTGTGTCTCAGGATCATGCTTGTGCTTCAAATGTTTGGTTCAAGGTCATGCCAGATGTTTTTCTTCACCGTTTAAGATCAGTGATCATCGTGTGATTTGCGAAAAACTGCAGAACATGGCTGGTCTTGATATTGATGATGACTGGTTGTTAACCATGACTTTGATTACACTTTATTGAATAGAAAACTACTTTTATTTTAAATGTTTTACGGCCGGAAGACTACTTTATACGTTGGTCGAACCCCAATTACATATTCTATGAGAATCGTAGCCAAGATTTTTCCTCGATTTAACTTTGCATGTCCAGTAACTCAGATGGTAACATTTTTCTTTCTAGAACGATGTCCAAGCATGGATTCCGATTTTAAATCTTGATTTGTATTCGGGTAGATTTGAATCGAAAATATTTGAGCTGCTTTTCAAAATCAGCCCTGTATTTTCAAAGCCTAACGTGAATATAGGTACATTTTTCCCTTCATTATTACGTCAAAAACGTATGTATACAGTCCCAAAAAGGGAAAAAAAAATTTTTTCCTCATCAACGTTTTTTGAGCATATTTTTTGGGCATCATAATTCCACTTGAGGAAAAACAAGGCTTGCAACAGTAGATAACGCAGTTACAAAAATATTCCCAGTAACAAAAACATTAAGTGGTCGACGTTTACGAAAGATAAAAGAAAGTGGAGGCTTTTGTCGAAGAGTTAAAAAGAATAAGGTACCAATAAAAAGAGCAGTAACCACAAAATTAACAAAAAATAAACCTTCAAATTATGTAGGAGTTTTTGATATTTCAAAACATTCCTTTAAAAGGAAGTTCATAAGTAAGAGAGAGTATGAAATGCGGGTTGATGCAGTCGCAGGCGAAGACCGAAGTTGTCTCAAATAAAATCTATTTATACGAAGTTCTAAACGTTGTTGTATGATATCTATTCTGGTCTAGTTTAATTTTAACTGAATTTTAGAACCGTTTCAAGGCCATCTAGATCATTGTGGTAAAATTTGGGTGCGGACCTGTTTGTGGCTTTCCCAACACTACATTTCTTGGCTCTGACATCTTTAATAGGTACTTAATCTTAGTATTTCCTCGGCTAACTGCCAGAGCACTGTATTAAGGGCATGTTCACTGTTAAGATCATTAGTTTCTTTGTCTTCGATAAAACGAGTTTTATTACTACTAATCTATTGAGACTTTGTCGATTTATTTTTCTTAGTTAACAGACTAGGAAGTGACGTGTATTGTAACTTTACTTAAACTTATACTGTCACTTACGGGAATAATGACAGTATAAGTTTAGTTGTAAACCGTGAAAGCTTTAAACGGTGTTTACTTTACTTATTTATTTTTTGACCACTTTAAGCACAAAGTACAGAGGTGGCCTTAATGCCTTGTGAATTTTCCACCAGTCAGCCTTTGGGGGACTAAAATTGTAGTAGCTGCAAATCGATCAAGAGCTACTGTGGACCACTGGTCGTTGCTTTAGTCAGCTCATCGTGCCGTCTTCCACGAGGTCTATCGTTGTTATTTCTACCTTTCTTCCATTTTTGAGTAGACCGTACTATACATACCATAATAACTAGTTTAATTTTAAATCGGATCGAACTTGCCTCTCCGTTTAAAAGCCACATTTCCGACCTAACTCTACCACAAAGCTGGGTTTTACCTTGAGGACATATCGAACCTTATTTTAACAAAATGGGTTTTCAAAGATCTTGGCTAGGACCCAGCTTATCTTAAATAAGACTTGCAAACGAGAGGTCGTAGATTTGGTTCCCGATAATGTCTTACAAAAACAGATTTTTTTTCGCTTTAAGAATTTCTTATACAACTAAATATCTTCGTTGCTAAGGGCTGGTTTTACAGTGGAGAGCCTGACTAGATAATAAAATAATAGGACTAAGGAAGATTGTATTTTTAACCTAGGAATCGATACAAATAATCTACATACCAATATTCCTTACAAAGTAAGGAATAGTCCTGTCTAAGTGACAACCGAGGATGAATGTTGGCGATTAAGCTTCAAACTCAACAATCTCAAAGCATTTATTTCAATTAGACCTTACGCCGCACATTTGAATGTCAAAAAAAAAAAGCGAAGCTACAGTCACAGTCACAAGTCATAGTAACTTGAGAAAGTACTGTTGCACATTTTTTGTTTGAATGATAAATCTAAATGCGTATCGATTTACGGGTTTTTGGTTCATAGAAAGTGGACCTTCCCCTTTATAGGGCATCTGCCAAATAAAAATAATTAGGAACGTATCCAATTTGTGTTGCAACGGGCAACATGTTTAATCAAGGTTTTTAAATGTACTGATTATGCACTCGTATTGGGTATCCTCTTTGGTAATCTTCACTATCACTATGGGTTTTGGTTTAAAAGAACCCAATTCTGGGTTAAGTTCGCCTTTGTACATAAGTTATATCTTCATCATCATCTTTCAGTCCTTGTAGTCTACTTGGGGTCGGCGCAACACGTTTTCTTCTTCCATTCTCCCCTGTCAGACGTCACGGCATCATTTACTCCTTTCTCTTTCATATCCATTCTTCTTTTCTTTGGCATTTCTCTCTCTCTTCGTCTATCAACATTCATACCCATCACTCTTAGTGACATGCGTTTCATCTCTTATCATTACAATCATGTTCATACCATGACAAATAACTTCCTTTGAACTTATACTGTCACTTAAGGGATATCTTCCGTGATTGTTCATTATTTTGAGCTCAAGATATTCAAAAAAAAAAACAATAAAAAAAAACACACACAATAAAAAAATAAATACAATAAAAAAATAAAAAATAAAGAACAATCACGGAAGATATCCCGTAAGTGACAGTATAAGTTTAGTTGTAAACCGTGAAAGCTTAAAACAGTGTTTAACTTCCTTTGATTTTTTTCTGCAACAGCTGTAGGTACGTAAGTTATATAATAAATGCAATTTATTATTATATAATCTTGTGTATATAATAAAGAAAAAGAACAGGTGCCAAGTAGCTCTGATTATAATATTGACGAATTAAATTTTGCCTTATATGCTGTCTTTACACCTCTTCATCTTTGTCACAGAAGTTAGGTAATTTAGGCTGATTGAGCTATTCCTAATCGCTTTTCTTAGAGCTTGATTAAACAGGATTAACATATCACAAAATGTTGGTACTAAGCCAGACTAATAAATTACCTATTTTAATTTAGCGTCTGCGCCGGTGTTTGGATGCATGCCTAAAGAAAAGACATTGTTTAATGTTTGTATGCACATATACAGGGTGGGTATAAAAATCGTGGATCAAACGAAACAGGGCGATAGTTGGGGTTACCAGGGTAATTTTTTGATAGTTCTTAAATTTTTTGACAGAAATGTTCTCAAGTAACAAATAATTTTTCGCGAGACTTAAAGATATTGTTAAAAGAAAAGAAAAAAGAAAGAAGAAGTTGGAGAAGTTGTTTGTTGTTGTTGAGTTGTTGTTGTTGTTGTTTGTTTAAGGTATTGTTTTTTTTTTGAGTGCAATAAATAATAAAGATAGATAGATAGATAGATATTGAAAAAAGTGCAAATATTCGTAAATCATGGTACCCACTGTCATTAAAGCACTTTTGTTGTGATGATACATTTCCTAGAAGCAACTATACACCATTTATTGTTTTAAAATAGGTACCCATTTCACTCTAATAAGGATGTTTCCTGACAAAATCTAATTAGTCCGTCAGATAGATTTCCAAAAAATTGGACACGTATTTTTTCTTTTTTCACGAAAACTAAAAATGAAGACGATACAGTGCGTCGAAAACTCGTGTGACGTCATACTTCAGTACACTTTTACCGAAAAGTGAGGTCACAGGCCCCCACTCATGATCTTTGATGCGTTTTATCTTCGTCAATTTTTATTGATTTGATAAAACAAAAAATACGGATCCATCATTTTCGATAATCTAACTGACGGACTAAATAGAGTCATATTTTTTTACACAGGAAACATCCTTATTGACAATTTATTACAAATTTTGGTTTATTCTTAAAAAAAAAAACACTCAAATAGTCATAACTTTTAAGGAGATCAAGTTACGGCTCGACCACACAAATATTTTTACTGCAAATAACCGCAACTATCGCCCTGTTTCATTTTATCTACGATTTTTACCCACCCTGTGGAAAGTCACTTCGCTACATTTCGTAATGAGCAACCTATTTAATTAATTAGAAGTCTGCACAGTAATATTTCTTTAGTATTTTCTAGTTTTGGCAGATGTATTGATATGGAATTTGTTTCATTACTTCATCCCACCAAGGACACAAGAAAGTGGTGCAGGGCGGTTACCATGACGTTTTAAAGCAGGAGTTATTCCAGTGTGGGAAGAGACAGAGCTATACAGTTCGTCTAGCGCCATCTCTTTCCCACACTGGAATTACTCCTGCTTTAAGACGTCATGGTAGGCCCCTGCACACGATTTAAGTAACACTACTACGAGTAATACTAAGTAATACTTGTAGTTGTTGTAGCTCATGGCTAAATGATGAACTGCCGCTCGGATCGATCTTCAGGTTAAGCCGTGCTTGCCGAGGTTGGTCCGTGGATGGGTGACCACCCATTACATAGCGAGCTTCCTTCGCGCCTCCGAAAGCACGTTAAGCCGTTGATCCCGGCTGTAATTTGTAGATCTTTGACAGTCGTTACAGGTAGTCAGCCTAGTGGCTCAAAAAGTCTGACAACCAGTCTCACCAAGGAGTATAGTATTACCTAGTTCTAACTGGGTTGTGGGGGTCAGATAGGCAGTCGCTCCATGTAAAATACTGGTATTCCGCTGCATCGGGTTAGACTGGAAGCCGACCCTGACATAGTTGGGAAAAGGCTAGGCAGGTGATGACTTGTTGTTGTATTGTCCTCGATGATTCAGGAAACATGTGTAGTCTCGGCTTCAGTCTGCGACGTCACATATAAGTTTAAAGATAAAAGCTTATTTCCGTATAATTACCGTCGAACTTCACTTAGGTACACGTAAGTTCGTTTATAAAATTATTGAGTTTCCGAGTACCGATTCTAAACGTAAACTGAAGAAAATGACTCTTGATTTTAATGTCATGTTATAAAACGACCAAATAGGTTATGAGGAAACTCGTTCTATCAAAACTGGGCCAATAGTCAGTTTCCACTTTAATTTGATAACGGTAAACAGATCCCACATACGGAGCTCACTTTAAATGGTCGACTTGGTCTAACCATCGATGTGGAATCTGCTTCAATAACTAAAACCGATTCGCAAAATGTAAACTCGAAAATAACATAACATAACACCACGCCTGTAATCCCCGAAGGGTAAGGCAGAGGTGTACCTGAAAGTACACCCACATTTCGCCAGTTATGTTTAAGTCCCATGTTATAGGGGGCGAGCCTATTGCCATCAACCGGGCGCAAATCCAGACTCCGTGGCTGCTACTGAGAAATTCCTGATGGAAAAACTCAATAACACTTTACCCGACCTGGGATTCGAACGCAGTACCTCATGCTCAGCAGTCGCGCTTGCGACCACTAGACCAACGAGGCAGTCAC
The DNA here is from genome assembly GCA_963082995.1 of Noctua comes. Lineage (NCBI taxonomy): Eukaryota > Metazoa > Arthropoda > Insecta > Lepidoptera > Noctuidae > Noctua > Noctua comes. The sequence continues at coordinate 5,574,584 of OY720268.1, forward strand.
TCGGAAATACTAATCTAAAATGCCCCTAAGCAGGATCATCATCATATAGCATAGCATAGCATAATCAGCCCATAATGTTCCCACTGCTGGGACACCGGCCTCCTCTCTATGAGAGGGAATGGGCTATAATCCACCACGCGGGCCCAGTGCGGGTTGGTAGATGTCACATGTCTTCGAATTTTTGGTTCCAGGACATGCCGGTTGCCTCACGATGTTTTCCTTCACCGTTTTTGAGAGCAATGGTGATGAAATAAATTACACAAAGTAATGCGCCTGCCTGGGTTCGAACGACTTACTGTTTGTAAGTCGGAGCCGCCACCACTGGGCCACCGCTGCTCATCATCGTTAACCCTGAAAATGAGTATTTATTTCATAGATTTTTATTAATCGCTACCACAAGAGGGACGCCCGGTATCTTACCAGGGTCCTGCATCATATTAACTAGTTTACTTTATCGTCAATAAATTGTTATACTGTTGTATACAGCAACAAAGCAGAGAAAGATCAGAAGGTGAATTAAAAATCCACCTTCTGTGCCCAAAAAGATGCAGTCAAACTGACTTCTGAGCTGCTAACGACAACGCCATGGAAGTGGCCAAATATTGAAGTATGTCGTGACAGCGACACAGAGAAGAAGACTACAAAATTACTTTACTGGCAAAACTATTTCAGGCGAAGTAATATATATAGTGTTCCTTCTGTCTTTTTCTATTGTTTCTACGGTTTTGTCTCTTCATTACAAATTCGTGTTGGGTAAATGAGAAAACCACGGGGTTACTCCATATTTATTACCTCAAACGCGCTTGAACAATTTGGTTGTTACGGCTTGGCCATAATCTACACGCTCAAGTGGCACGTGTGTTGCGACAGCGATTACGAAAAAAACTACCACCACATTTACACTCCAGGGATAGGTCATCTATAAAGTTCCACCTGAGTAGGTTTTCCTCGCTTGTTCTATTTAAAGACTTCCAGGACTAGCCAGGGCAACTCCACCAACCAGATGGAAGATTTAAGATTTTCGACAGCGACTACGGAGAAAACAACCACAACATTTACACTCCAGGGGTAGGTCACCCATATAGTTCCACCTGAGCAGGTTTTCCTCGCTTGTTCTATTTAAAGACTTCCAGGACTGCCCAGGGCAACTCGTATCCAGGTGGAAGACTAAATATTTTCGGCAAGTGGGTGTCGCTTCACGCAAGTGACGCGATTTGTTTCAAGCGTCACACGGACGCTAGTCACTTGTGAAACACTCGTGATATTAGTCGCATCGCATGGGGTCCTGTTCAGGGACCTTAGACACTTGCGCCGAAAAATATAAGATTAATTTTACTGTTATCTTGTTGTTCATTTAATTAATTTGAGGTGATAAGAATTAGTACGTTATAAAAGTGAAAAAGGAAGCTTCTGAAGAGAGATTTATTTGAAATTTTAGACTCGTGTATATAATTTCTGCGTTTTTTGTAGTGTAATGCTTTTTGTGTGTTTGTGTGTGTTTTTTTTTTGTCGATTGTGGTTGACACGTTATCATCAAACACAATTGTCAGCCACTTGTGCCTATATCATGGTGGTGATGATGATACAATCTATGTTTAAGCTACGCTGATCTGATCACTTTTAAATATTTACGATCAGTGTGTTGTAAACTTATAAGAATAGAATACCTACCTCTAAATTGTTTCTGTGACAACTATCATAGGAGCTAGATAGCAGATCTCTAAAAATACCTATACCTATGTACATTGCTATATCATAACATGGAACATGCGGTGTTATGTTATGTCTTCCATAGTCAAAAAATCCTGATGGAAAAACCTTGATAATTTGCCCGACCCGGGAATCGAACCCAGGAAACCCAGGAACCCTCATGTTCAGCAGTCGCGATTGAGTACACTAAGCCAACGAGGCAGTTCTTGCCCCTTGTCCTTATGACTATAGATCCTTTCCACAAATTAAATACTTCACTATTTGGAGAAGAGTGTCAATTAAATAAATCACACAAATTAACGCGCTTTTCTGCTTTCGACCCCACGACCCACAAGAAATTGGGAATTGTAAAACATCAGGGGGGCATAAAAAAAAAAATTGTAATCTTCATAAATGAGTATTTTAATTTTATTAATATCACAGCATTTTTTTAAAAACAATTTTTCACGTGCTCTAAAAAGGATAACCAAGCTGATCCCTTCTCGCTTTAGGAGCCATTTTTCTGTTAGTCGGGAATGAGAAAATGAAGCCGATGTATTCAGCAGGAAGGCGCGACTCAATAGCACCGAGAGCGATAACCTGAAAACATAAAGTAATATTAATTTACAAGAAAGGTTTTTATACAGGGTGTAAACAGACCCTTCACATAATTCAATTCAGTTACAATATAAAGAACTCATGACGTGTCAATGTCTGTCGGTAAATAAATATGTGAAGGATATTTCTATTTTTTTTTAAGTTCTTGTCCTTCCCTGTGTTTAGCCTTACCGAAAGATATGTATTAGAAGGACGTCTTTCCATAGGAATGTCATAACTCGCGGTTTTATTAGGGTTAAGGGTCTCCTCATAGGTTCGAGCCACCAACGTCTGGCCACTAGGTGTCGTAAGCGTCACGTTCTTTGCGAAGTACCAGCCTTCCGCTACGCCTTCTTGTCTGTTGGAAGAAATGAACACACAAGTTAGGTACGTTTTTGAAAACTGTTATCGCTTTGTCTATGCTCTCGGGGCCTAAATTGTGCCCCGACAGCACAGACAAAGAGGCATTGTTTTATTCTGTCAGCTATAACAATTGTAAAAAAAAACCAAATCGTTTTTGATTGGTATATGCGCTCTACTCTTTCGTACGACAAACCAATGAGTCGTAGTCATGTCATTGTCAGAATGCCAGACGCATTCTGGTAGCGCATTATCATCATCTGCTTAGCCTTTTCCCAACTATGTTAGGGTCGGCTTCCAGTCTAACCGGATGCAGCTGAATGCCAGTATTTGACATGCAGCGATTGCCTAGCTGACCTCCATAACCCAGTTGGTACTGGGTCATACGATACTCAGATTATCGGGCTTCTGTTTTAAGCTTTCACGATTGACAACTAAACTTATACTGTCACTTACGGGATATCTTCCGTGTTTCGCATATCCCGTAAGTGACAGTATAAGTTTATCGGGCTTTTGACTACCTGTCTGTAACGACTGTCAAAGATCTACAAATGACAGCCGGTACCAACTTAACGTAATTTTCGGTATGTAATGGGCGGTCACCCATCCACGGACCACCCTGACTAACCTGGTGTGCAGATTGTTTTAGATATATAGAAAGAATCTTACGTGTCGAGGTGATGTAGCAGGTCTTCGCTAAGGATCCACACGGTGCCCCATACCGTTTCCCCCTCGTCTTCCACGATGGTGGCCACGGCGCCTTGCCACGCGTCGTCGAACACGTTGAAGTCTAATCTGTGATTCTGATGACAACAGGAGAATGTTAGAAGACATTTTTGTGAATAAAATTCGGTTAAAGGCGCCTGCAGTGCTGCTGAGTTAAGGTTCTAGGTTTGATTTCGAGGTCGGACCAATGTTATGGGTTTTTTTCAGCAGCCTGAAATCCGGTTTTGTGCCTAATTAATGGTAATAGGGTCTCCATTTTGCTAGTTATGTCTAAGTCCCATGTAATAGGGGGCGAGCCTATTTGTGCTCGTGACTGTACACTGGCAGATGCACAGCGAATTTAAAGGCGCTCTCTCAGCAAGAGCATTCGCCTGTAATGTAACAGTTCTAATGTTTTGAGTATTACATGCGTGTTGAGGAAAAGTAAACATAGTGCGCAACCTGTTAAGATACAATTTGTAGCAATCACTAGTTTCTGTTCAAAATTGAATCTTGGATCGTCACATTACAGGCGAATGCTCCGTAAGGGGCCCTCTGTTACCGGAGCATTCGCTTTAGATGATATTACACTAAACGATTCAATTGAACCTCAGTATGCTTAGAAACAAAATACTAGTGTTGTTATGCTAAGATGTTATGTTCAAATAATGTAAACATAATTTCCTAGAAGCTATTGTTTACCGTTGTATAGCTACATAGGTTTTTGTTCACCTCTATTGTGTTTGATTAGTACAATTGGCGAAGGAATTCATTGTTAGGTAACCGGCCATGGACCTACTAGAAAAATTCGAGGGCATGGTGGCATCTAACAAACTACTGGGCCCGCATGGTGAACACAAACACAGACCTAAATTATGATTTTTTTACCTAGATCTTTGTAAACTTTGTTAGGAGCGTCTGTGCGGATTGGTAAATGTCACAGACGTCTTTTTTTTTGTCATTTACCAATCCGCACTGGGCCCACGGGGCCCCTGGGTTCACATGGTGGCTTACAGCCCTCTTCCTCTCACAAAATCAGAGGCCTGTGTCCCAGTGCTGGGAAATTTATAGGCTGCTTTAGCTAATGGGCAATCTTATTCGTACCATAATTATTTGCAAAATTATGACACGAAAGACGAAAGAAAGAAAGTCTTATCCATTGCTTTGTTATTGCCACAATAATAAATGTTCCACCATATAAGTAATATTGACATACAGGGTGGAAGCGACACCGACGCGAAAACGGTTACCACGTATTCAGTACCCCCACATATAAATTTTTCATAGTCTATTAAAAAAATAAATCAGACGTTCCCTACATTTTGACCGTGTAGGTATTGCACTTTTGTAGGAAACAGCTGTTTTATAATAACCAATGAAAAATTTTACGTGTCGTGGGCTCATAATGATATTATTATACTAAATACGTGGTAACCGTTTTCGTGTCGGTGTCCCTTCAACCCCGTATATTATCACTACATAATATAAAACAAAGTCACTTCCCGCTGTCTGTCCCTATGTATGCTTAGCTTTAAAACTACGCAACGGATTTTGATGCGGCTTTCAGTAATAGATAGAGTGATTGAAGAGGAAGGTTTATATATATATATATATTGCACCCGTACAAAGCCAGGGCGGGTCGCTAGTTATCACTAAATCAGTATTTAACCAAACTATTAAAATATCACGCTTACCTCAAGTTTAGCGATGCTGTAGAATACCGCTGACGGATTATTGAGATGCAACCTTTTCGTCAACAAATTACTTCCATACGCGTAATAAAATATAGTTCCATTAGGACTCGATACTGTATTATTTGAATCACAATAACATACTTTTAATACACTAATCAAAAGCAACGTTAGAACTGTTTGAGACTGCATGACTGCACCGGTAGCTTTACTATTACGAGATGAACGTGCGATGGCAAGAAGCGAAATGATTTAGTATTCACTGGCTCTAGTTCAATTAATGTATAATCTTTATAGTAGGTATTTTCAATAATGGGTCGCGGGACTCATAGAATTACCGTGACCCTGAAACATAAAGGGCTACTGAAGGACACCGTGGATTTTAGTCAGTACAAGTCTGACAGTCCCTCCCGCTCTGCCCTGGGTGAGAGGACTTATTTGATGATTTTACCATGTTAAAAAAAAAAAAGAAGGTCGCGCTATACGTATATTGTTTGACACTTTCCCACTATACGAAACGTCATCGAAACGTTGAGTTGGCGGATGATGATGCCTCTACGTGCAGCTGACGTTTTGGTATAATTGTGACGTGGAGGTATTTCTTGCGCACTCATTAATAAGGAAAATCCGGCAGTTTGAATAAATCTACACTTATGTTATAAAGATCTAAACTTTTTAAGTTTTCTGAAAAGATAATCTCTGAAACAGCACATCTGATTTCCAAAAATCTTTCACTGGTGGAAAGCTATATAACCGATTCCCAAAATGAAATTTCTTTGGCGCGGGTGAAGTCTCGGGCAGAAGCGATTGATTTACAAAGAAAATGAATTGTTCTAAATTACGTCGACCATACTAAGCGTTTGTTACCAATGTAGTGTGCCAAATAAAAATAAATCAGCTATGGCATAATATCTATACACGCGGCAGCGTGTCAAGCCAAGTTCAAGCTAACAGAACTGGCGAGCAGCACCGTGTGTTACACGGACCATATGGAACCACTTTTGACCCCCAAAGCTATTTCATATAAACATGTATTATGTAAACATAAACACGTATAACACATATTTTGTTTTAATTCTGTCATTTTTGTGACTATGGATCCCTTCCAAAAATAAAATCCTTTACTCTATTTTGAGAGTAGTGGCAATTAAATAAATTACACTAATTAGTAATTAAACACTCCTGTTTACTTTCGACCCCACGACACACAAAAAATCGGGAATTGTAAAAAACCAGGGGGACATAAATAAATTATTGTAATATTTTTACATCAGTGTTTTTAATTTATTAATGTCACAGCATTTTATTTTAACACGGACTCTAAAAAGGATAACCAAGCTGATCCCTTCTCGCTTTAGGAGCCATTTTTCCGTTAGTCGGGAATGAGAAAATGAAGCCGATGTATTCAGCAGGAAGGCGCGACTCAATAGCACCGAGAGCGATAACCTGAAAACATAAAGTAATATTTTTATTTACAAGAATGATTTTTATATAGAATCAAGGCATTTTATCTTCATACTTTGTCACCTGATAGGATTTGCCATTTTCAACTTCTAAAGATACCACTCGTTCTAGTGAGTCTAAGACCTAAGTGCCAACTTCCACTTTTCTAACTTCAAAAACTTTCATATTCTTTATAAGGTGGAAGGGACTGACACACAAACGGTTACATCGTATTCAGCACATCAGTCTGAACCATCACCGGTTATTTAAAAAAAAAAAATGTGTATAAAATAATATAAATTGTACAATATTTTTTGCGTAAAGTTATTTAGTGTGATGGACATAATGCTTGGTTGACGACTTCGTGAGGGGTCTGTTTACACCCTGTATACGGGGTGGAAAGGACACCGACGCCAAAACGGTTGCCACGTATTCATTATGATAATATCATTCTGAGCCCCCCCCCCCCCCCCCCACACCAAAACTTTTCATCGGTTATTGAAAAAAAATCAGCTGTTCTCTACATTTTGACCGTGTGGTACTTTTGTAGGAAACAGCAGTTTTTTTTTAATAACCGATGAAAAATTTTGGTGTGGGGGGGGGGCTCAGAATGATATTATCATAATGAATACGTGCCAACCGTTTTGGCGTCGGTGTCCCTTCCACCCCGTATACAGGGTGTAAACAGACCCCTCACGAAGTCGTCAACCAAGCATTCTGTCCATCGCACTAAGTAACTTTACGCAAAAATTATTGTATAATTTATATTACTTATTTTATAGATTTTTTTTTTATACTTTTTTTTTTTTTTGGAGGGGCGTTCAGAATGATGTACTGAATACGTGGTAACCGTTAAAGTTTGTGCGTCAGTGTGATTTCCACCCTGTATAACCTTTAGGAATGAATTTTTGAAATCCCTTCCTTAGTACCTATTCTATTCCGTTACAATATAAAGAACTCATGTTCAAAAATTTAATGTCTGTCGGTGATGGAATATTTAAATGAATTGGTTCATTTTTTTTAAGGACATGTCCTACCCTGTGTTTAGGCTTACCGAAAGATATGTATTAGAAGGACGTCTTTCCATAGGAATGTCATAACTCGCGGTTTTATTAGGGTTAAGGGTCTCCTCATAGGTTCGAGCCACCAACTTCTGGCCACTAGGTGTCGTAAGCGTCACGTTCTTTGCGAAGTACCAGCCTTGCGCTACGCCTTCTTGTCTGTTGGAAGAAATGAATAGTTCAAATGATAGGGGTATACAAATTTGCATCTGGCGAGGCTGTAATCCTATAAAAACTAAGTTAAATTAGGGAGCTATGTCTATTGGTGCGCGGATAGCCTGGCTAGATAACAACAGTCGCACGGGTCGGTCTTCAACGTTTGCCGAGTTAACTCCGTGAGTGGGTTGCCATTCATAATATACCGAGACCCCTCCGTCCCCTTCCTTCGCTAAGCACGTTATGCAGTTGGACCCAGCTGTCATTTATCGTGGTTACGGGTAGTCAGAAGCCCGTAAACTAACAAAAGAGTATCGTGTCACCCAGTAAATGATTTGTGGAGTCAGATAATCAGTCACTCTATGCAAATACTGGCATTCAGCTGCACTTGATTAAACTGGAAGCCGACCTCAATATAGTTGGGAAAGTTAAGCAGATGATTATGACGTAGAAAGAATCTTACATGTCGAGATAATGCAGCTGGTCTTTACTGAGAGTCCACACGGTACCCCACACCTCTTCCCCCTCGTCTTCCACGATGGTGGCCACGGCGCCTTGCCACGCGTCCACGAACATGTTGAAGTCTAACCTGTGATTCTGATGACAATAGGACAATGTTAGAAGATATTTTTGTGAATACAAAGTTACGTACGTTTACGACTGCCCTGTTGGTGTAGTGGTATAGCGCTGCAGTGCTGCTGAACTTGAGGTTCTACGTTCGATTTCCATGTCGGGCAAATGTTATAGGTTTTTTCTCAGTACCACCCTGAGATCCGGTTTTGTGTCTAATTAATGGTAATAAGGTATCCATTTTGCCAGTTATGTCAAGCTAAGGAATAGGGGGCGAGCCAATTGCCTATTCTGCTACATATTTGTGCTCGTGACTGTACACTGACAGATGCACAGCGAATCTGTCACTGGGAAATTTGCCTGTAATGTAACAGTTCATTTTCGACCATTACATGAGCGAGTGAGAAAAAGCAAACATTATAGTGCGCAATAGTGCATACGAGCGTTGTTATGATAAGATGTGATGTTCCAATAATGTAAACATAATTTCGTAAAAGCAATTGTTTACTGTTGTATAGCTACATTGGTTTTTGTTCACCTCTATTGTGTTTGATTTGTACAATAAGATGGTTATCTGTTTAGATTTCAAAACAGCCAAGGAATTCATCGTTAGGTCACCGGCCATGTTTTAGAAACCAAAATTCGAGGGCATGTGTCATCTAACAAACTGTACTGGGCCCGTAGGGTGAATTGCGGACCTTTCATACATAGGGAGAAAAATAAACACACACCTAAATTATGATTTTATTACATAGATCTTTCTAAACTTTGTAAAAAAATAAGTTCACTTGGCTCTGCTACTCCAAATCAAATCTATTGCATTGTAACTACGAGCAGACTATAAAAAAAAAGAAAAAGACTTCTGTAACATTTACCAATCCGCACTGGGCCACGAGGCCCCTGGGCCCACATGGTAGCTTACAGCCCTCTGCCTCTCACAAAAACAGAGGCGTGCGTCCCAGTGCTGGGATTTTTATAGGCTGATATGCTATAGCTAATTGTCAATCTTATTCGTACCATAATTATTTGCAAAATTATAACACAGAAAGTCTTCTCCATTGCTTTGTTATTGCCACAATAATAAATGTTCCACCATATCAGTAATATTGACATACGGGGTGGAAGCGACACCGACGCGAAAACGGTTACCACGTATTCAGTACATCATTCTGAGTCCCCCCCCCCCACACAGAAATTTTTCGTCATCAATTAGAAAATAAATCAGACGTTCCAAACATTTTGACCGTATTATGTATTGCACTATTGTAGGAAACAGCTGTTTTTTTTAAATAACTGATTGAAAAATTGCTCAGAATGATATTATTATACTGATACGTGGTAAAAGCCCCTTCACGAAGTCGTCAACCAAGCATGCTGTCATCACACTAAGTAACTTTACGCAAAAATTATTGCTGGGAAACGGCTTTTTTTGGGGTAAAAATTAATCACGTTTTACGGTAGGTAGGTTTCACGTTAAACTAGTAATTAATAACAATGTTGAAATATTACCTCAAGTTTAGCGATGCTGTAGAATACCGCAGACGGATTATTGATACGCAACCTTTTCGTCAACAAATTACTTCCATACGCGTAATAAAATATAGTTCCATTAGGACTCGATACTGTATTATTTGAATCACAATAACATACTTTTAATACACTAATCAAAAGCAACGTTAGAACTGTTTGAGACTGCATGACTGCACCGGTAGCTTTACTATTACGAGATGAACGCGCGATAGCAAGAAGCGAAATGACTTAATTTCACTGGCTCTAGTTCAAATGTATAACCTTTATAGTAGGTATTTTCAATAAAAGGTCGCGCTATACGTATATTGTTTGACACTTTCCCACTATACGATACGTCATCGAAACGTTGAGTTGGCGGATGATGATGACTTTTAAATTGTATATTTGTGACGTTAAGGTATTTCTTCCGCACTCATCAATAAGGAAAATCCGGCAGTATGAATAAAATTACACTAGTATCGTAAAGATATAACTTTGGAATTTGATTGAAGATAATCTCTGAAACTGTACATCTGATTTCCAAAAATTTTTCAAAAAGTGCAAAGCTGTATAACCGAGTCCCATAATTATATTTCTTTGACGCGGGCGAAGTCACGGGCAGAAGCGATTGATTTACTAAGAAAACGAAATGTTTTAAATCACGTCAACCATACTAAGCGACCGTTACCGATGTAGTGTGCCAAATGAAAATATCCCCGGCTATGGCATAATATTATCGAAGTTTACAAAACAGCTGCTAATGTTTTATCAACATATTTCATAACTAGGCACTACTTCTACGATCACACCTTAAAATTACGGTTTTATTGAACAACAGAATAGACCGTTTTGAAGAAATGTATACTGAATGCATTCCACGTCTTCACTACCCTTTTTATGTTTGGAAATCATCAAATGACCCCTCCCGCTCTGGGCGGAGCGGAAAGGAGTGTCAGACTTGTATTGACTAAAACCCATCCATGTTCCTTCTTTGCCCTTTGTGTTCCAGGGCCGCGGTATCTCATTTGAACAGTCCCGCAGTCCCAGCAGGCATCGGCCCTTACGGACTCGTTCACGGTTGCTGACATCTCTTAGAATCGCGCATGGAACACGAACGCGCCGTCGACACGGTTTGTTGTCATAAGACGGCCGGACGGCGACCTAGCCCATTACTCACAGTCCACAGGCCCGCGCCTACGGTGGCCGGGAGCCACCACGTGGCCCCCGAGGACGCGGCGACGCCCGGGGCGCCTCCCGCGGCGGTTGGGTCGTTAGGTTCTCTCCCTCTCACGTCCTGCCACCTGCTTCGCTAACATGACTGCTTCGCAGAAGGAGGTTAAAGCTTCCCATTCCCTCTCGCTCCGGACCATGGCTTGAACCAGGGCCGGACTCTCCGCCAGACATTTTCCTTGGAAAAAGAAAAAAAAATTAAACCTTCATAATGATCATAATCATTTATTCATTTGCGAATATGGGTACAAAAGCGAAGGTCTTAAACAAACAATAGTGTCCATTAGCCATAAAACTAACATGTATAATTAACCAACAATCGTGTTATTAATCATAGCTTAAGGTCATACAAGTAACCATTTACAGTTACATGATAAGGAAGTGTTGCACCTACAACAAAACGTAATAATGATATTATTTCCAAGACCTAAGTTACTATTAAGGTGTAAAAAACCACTATCTAATGACTAACAGGGAATTTCATCATTATTGACGTATGATTTACCTTATGAGTTAAAAGGTATTGTTTCCTGCTTGTTTCATTTAATGACGAGGATCCGACCACAGTCAGTATTAACCACGTTTTTCATGTAAAGGAAAAATCTATAAACCGTAAATATGTGTAATGAAATGACATTTCATTAATTCGAATTTGCCGCGCCTCGCGCCTTTATAAGTTGTCTGTGGAATTGAATGGCGGATGATGGTCAAAATATTCGGTGCGATTTATTGTTTTAAGAAAACGTGTGGAGAGACAAAATAAAAGGATATAATTGAGGAGGCGATATTAGTGAACTTTAAATGTCGTTTCTTTGTATTTTCAGGTTAGATTATTGAGTAATTATCATAGATAAACGATTACTGTTGTAATATTGTAAGAATGTGTTAAATAAAACAAATCTTTGTATTTTCAGAGAAACAATTTGTGGTTTATTTTGAAAATCCTCAATAATATTCTTATATATGTAATTTAATAACAAAATACCTACAAGTCTAAACAGAACCCTCGATGCGCGAATCTATCTCGAACTTGGCCGGTTTTTTCGTTTCCAACTCATGTCAACTGGGTACCTAAGTATTTTGTTTTGTTATGGATATTACGTAAAGTCTGCTTTTGGGCTAAATCTGTTAGTTTTAACGAAAGGGGGGATGAGCGTGATTATTAATTCGTGAATTGGCGATTCCACCACCAGCGAGGAGGCTGGCAGGTTTTTTATTTAATTTTTTTATTATTTTTATTTAATGTACCTTATGCTTTAATATGAACCACCAGAAACATACCTGTTAAAAAGGGGGCCAAGTTCCTATCGGCTAATTGTTCGCCTAAAAAGGGTTAAAATCCAATCCAATGCAAAGTTTAGATACACTTTAAAATCGATCATAATCATCTTCATCAACAGCCTGATCCACTGGTAAATATTTGCCATTCCCAAGACTCGCCACCACACCCAGTCCTCCGCCTTCCGCATCCAGCCACTACCCGCCACCGTATTCACGTCAACGGTCCATCTGGCCGAAATTCACTTTACCATACACCCAACTTAAAATATGGTATAGTTGTGAAAATACGTAGGTACTTGGTTAAAAATATCTAAAATTATAATACTTTTAAATTTGAACGCGGCCTGTTGCTGGAACTTGGCCTGCGCACTACCGTGCGCTTAGATCCAATTGATGATTGAAATAAATTGAATTGAATTGACTAGTTACTCTCGATTATTTTCTCACTCAAAAAACGTACACAGCATTGTATTTAAGTTTCGTGTCACAAAAAAAACCCGACTACGGTAAAAAATACTGAAAAGCAAAAAAAGAAAGCAGGCGGGACCCATCATCATCTTTCTGACCTTGTCCCGTTCTATTTGTAGTCAGCGCAACACGTCTTCTTCTCCCATGCTCCTTTGTCGACGTCACGGCATCATTTTCACTCCTTTTTCTTTCATATCATTTCTCACACAATAGTGTGCTACTTGAGGCCCAGCTACAAGAAAGTGGTGTAAACGTTACATAAATACGTCGATTTTAAATTAAAAATACTCGTTTCACATACAGGGTGTAAATAGACCCTTAACATATACTAAAGGCACTTATTCTCCTCGTCTTTGCAATAATTTTTTTGTTCTAGACCATACCTGGGAACCTTATAGTTACGGAGATATTGGGGGTCAAAATTCCAACTTTTTCACAAGTTTTTTTTAAATATCATGTTTTTAATGTAAGATTTTTACTTTACACACCTCCATGACCCCCGTACTATTCAATCCATCCAACAGCACAATACTTTGAGTGCTTTCCATCGAATCCTACCGTAAAACGTGATTTTTCACCCCAAAAAAAAAAGTCGTTTTTCAGCAATAATTTTTGAGTAAAGTTACTTAGTTTGATGTACAGAATGCTTGGTTAACGGCTATGTAAAGGGTCTGTTTACACCCTGTATAATATTTTCACAATTTTAAAAAATTATTCATATGTATTGATGGTACTGAATGTGCTTATTGCAAAAAATGTAACTAAAATTTCATATATTCAAAAATCGACGTAATTACGTTTCGTCTCCACCGCGCGTTCGTGCTAGGGCCTCCTATCCCATGCAGTGCTTGTCCATTGACCTGTAATCTAAAGCAATTGCAACAAAGTTAAGCCAAGCAAACACTCAAGCTGCCCCAAATCCGAAGCTCCCCTTAATCCGATTTTAGTTGAACCACACACAAAAGAATTGCTAGGCCAACCCTGAATGTGAAACACCTTTCTGCCAAAGCCTTTAATAGATCTCCAGTTGGTGTTAGGCAAAAAATGTAAGTTTTATGTTAGGCCCCGTTTGTATGACAGTTATGGCCCCATAACTTTGGGCCCCTCGATTTGGGGCCCATTCTCAAGATAAATCGTGTTTCTTTGGCCCTGAAAAAGTTTTAAATGTGGGTATTAGTTACATTTGGGGACTTTTACTTTTTAAGTTGGTATAAAGCGTTGTTTTCAGATTCGTTGATTCGTGATCACCAGAAATTCGTGAACCTAAGCCAACATCTTTCTCCTGCCGTTAGCCCAAATTATTTGGGGTCGCCCCAGCATGGTCTTCTTCTACCATACTTCAAATTGCTCGGCATCTCAGCAGTCACCTCCTTTTTAGCCAAATCATTCTTCACACAGTCTATCCATCGTTTCTTTGGTCTTCGTCTACTTTTATTGCCACCATTTATACACAAAACTTTAGCTTAGCGCTAAGCTAAGCTAAAGTTTTGTTTTGAGGGCTATCTCACGTTTAATCGTTGAAGATAATATAACATCACGCCTGTAATCCCCGAAGGGTTAGGCAGAGGTGTGCCTAATAGTACACCCACATTTGGTCAGTTATGCTTAAGTCCCATTTAACAGACGGTGAGCCTTTGCCATCAACTGGGCACAAATTCAGGCTCCGTGGCTGCTACTGAGAAAATCCTGATGGAATAACCCAATAACACTTTTGCCCAACCTGGGAATCAAACCCAGGATTTCGTGCTCAGTAGTCGCTCTTGCGGCTACTAGACCAGACGAGGCAGTCAAAGTAAACATTTTATCTTTTTGATTTAAATTAATAATTAAAAATTAGATACTTAGCCAATATTATTATTAATCAGCGTGAAAATTAAAAATATTTTTTTATGTATTTATTTAATGATATTATATTACAGAGGTGTGACTTAATTCTAAACTCGCCAAACTTTAACGTTTGATGGCGAGAGGCGCTCTTTTAAATATATATGAATATATATACATATGAATAGTTTCTGGTAAAACTCGCCAAAACAGATGATGAGTAATATCCGAAACTTAATCAAACCACGAATAGTGATCAAAATAAATTATCTATTTCCCTGAAACATCCTGTTTCCCGCTTATTTTTAAATAAACGTCATTCATTTCACGCAATGAACTGAGTAGCCAATCACAAAAATAATATTCAAGATGAATGATTGTGAATAGATGATTTATAATTCCATATCAGTTTGGTTTCGGAAATGAAAAATATTTCAGCTGTCATTAATAGCGTAATGCGATTATTTTAGAAAGAAAGAAAGAATAAATAAAGTTTATGTGACGTCAGTTCATCAAGCACACATAATTAAAATAATAAAAAAAATACAAAATAAAAAGATCAGTTTTAAAAAAAAAATAAAAAAAATAGAAAATAGGTACATGTGCTGTGTGCCTCACGGCTGCGCCAAAAAGGTCCTTAAAAGGATTTTACATCTAAGTAGATATTAAAAATATTCGATAGCAGATTGAATTTGTGCCCGGTTGATGGCAATAGGTCCTTATTACATGGATCTTAAACATAACTGACAAATAGGGATGTTTCCTGAAAAAATCTAATTAGTCCGTCAGATAGATTTCCAAAAAATATTGGACACGTATTTCTTCTTTTTTCACGAAAACTAAAAATGAAGACGATACAGTGCGTCGAAAACTCGTGTGCCTATCTGACCTCCACAACCCAGTTAGTACTAGGTAATATGATACTCCTTGGTAAGACTGGTTGTCAGATTTTCGGGCCACTGACTACCAGCAACGACGGTCAAAGATCTACAAATGACATGGGACCAACGCCTTAACGTGCTTTCCGAGGCACGGACGAAACTCCATCCACAGACCGACCTTAGAAATCGCTGCTTAACCTTGAAGATCAACACGTGTGGCTATTATTACTTAGCTAAAACCTCCTCCTAATGAAGTCTACCCTAGGTACATATTTACCTTTCAAGCCAGTCTGAAAGCCAGACAGTATACATGATATTACCATAATTTAGCTAGGTTTATTAAATTAGGCCAAGTTTCACTGTCGCTACTATGTTGATCCTTGTTGGGAATGTTTGTGACCTCCCTTCTTAGTGTAGTCATGGCTTTAGTTAAGACTAGCGACGACCTTAGTTAAGACTAGAGCGTCTGCGTGAAATTATTATAAAAATATTAAATATTTAACAATAATCCATTTTTTCTAAAATAAAAGTAGCCTAAGTTACTTCTTATAACATCTATCTGCCTGTGAAAGTCCCGTCAAAATTGATCCAGCCGTTTCGGAGAAAAGCCGGAACAAGTGGATCGACAGACGGACAGACAGACACACAAATGAAAATAGTTTATTTTTTTAAAGTACCGTATGTACAATCGGCCAAGCTAAATAGTTTAAATCGCGTAAATCAAATAGGTGGTTCAACTGTACTTCCATATGCATTCAGTGAAAAGCTGTTCTTTTGAAATTATAAACAGACACTTCAATTTCTTTTATTTGTGTAGATTCTCAGGATTTTTCTTTCTTTTATGATGTAGACAAGGAACGCCTGAATTTTGATGAAGTCGCTTGCTCGCTAAAATAAACCGGTAATAATACCTTAGTCTTCACAAAACACGTAAAGTGTAAAGAAACAAATCTCAAGTATGGTAAATAACTATTTAACTAACGTTAACTTGTTTTACAATACATTATTTACACTAACACCACATTCTTGTAGTAAACTGTAAACAAATCAATGTAAATGTATAATTGTAAACTTATTTGCTCACAGTTCCATTAAACAGCTAACACTGACGGCAGCCATCATTAACAACTACCTGCTAGGTAGACTCGGAGCCAATTAATTACTAAATTTTACTGTATTAAGCGCAGGCCACACCGCGAGCTGGCGGGCGGGCGAGCAACGCGAACGACGCCCTTTTCATACTTTGTTCGTATATTTCGATAGTTCGCGGTGTGAACCAAGGTATGAAAAGAGGTGAAACGACGCGTCGTTCGCGTCGCTCGTCCGCCCGCCAGCTGGCGGTGTGGGCTGCGCTTTAGTCCCAGCCTATTTTCTATATTTTACCAATCATAACTGGTAAAAGGGTAAGGGTAAGGCGGAGCTCGCGGCTAAATAATAACAGCCGGTCGGGGTCAATCTTCAGGTTAAGCTGCGCTTGCCTAGGTTGGACCGTGGATGGGTAACCACTCAGTACATACCCAGTTACCTTCGTGCTTCGATCCCGACTGTCGTTTGTAGATCTTTGACAGTCGTTACAGTAAGTCAGTGGCTGGAAACTCTGACAACCAGACTTACCAAGGGGTATCGTATTACCCACACCCAGTACTAACTGGGTTGTGGAGGTCAGATAGGCAGTAGCTAGATGTAAAATACTGGTATTCAGCTGAATCCGGTAAGACTGGAAGCCGACCCAAACATAGTTGGGAAAAGACTAAGCAGATGATGATGTAACGTATGTTTTTGATGTTTAAATGTAACGTATCGTAACTTCGTCCAAAAGACAATTCGAAATTACAGCTAAAGAAGTGAAGTCACTCCAGCCGAAAAAAATATGGGACAGAAATTCCGCGTCTCTTCTATGATTATTGCACAACGTATCTTCGGCCAAATATGTCATGGATAATTCAAAAAATATTGCAGTAGACGTAAACACTCCAATTATCGCGTGTCGAAGCATTTAGTTAAGTCATTTTGCATTGGTTTATGCAATTGGTAAAACAAGTGAGCAAACTATAAATACGACGGCTGATTCAAAATAAATAACTCGTTAATTTGCATACAAGTACGTTAAAACTTCTAATGGAAACTGCAAACTATCGCCATGTTTGTTAGTGTATGTTACGGCTAAAAGCCGAAGTAAGGTTACACCTAGTTCTAGCCGGCTATACCTAGGTGCGGCCGGTAACAGTTGTGTATCCTTTTTATTGCTAGGACACACCGACCAAATCAATTAGGTTAGGTTAGGTTTGGTTAGAACTGTGAACAAAGGCTACATCCAAATTGGTTGCATGTTCTGACCGAAGATAAGTACATCTAAGTTTAGTCGGCAGCACCTAGGTTTAGCCTGCTAGAACTAGGTGTAGCCGCACTTCGGCTATTAGCTGTAACATATAAATGCATAAGAGCATTAAATATTTTTCAAAATATATACAAAATAAATGTAGGTAATGTAGTCATTACCTACATTTATTTTGTATATATTTTGAAAAATATTTTAGTATGGTAATTATTAAATTATTGGTTTACTTTACTATCATCATTTCAGCCGAAAGACGTCCACTGCTGGACATAGGCCTCCCCTAAGTGTCGCCACATTGTCCGGTCCGGTGCCGTGCTTCTCGCATCCAGCGGCGACGGTTATCGACGTAGCCCGAAGAATTGAACTTAGTGCCTAGTTACTAGTGGCAATGGGCAGGGCACATTGCTCGCAGAACGGATGGCCGATGGGGCCGAAAAGTTCTGGAGTGGCGACCGCAAATCGGAAGACGTTGCGTAGGAAGGCCTGCCACTAGGTAGACCGATAACCTGATGAAGGCTGCGGGGATACTTTACTATATTAGCACTCTATAGGGTTTCACATATAACCTATCTTAACAACACAGCGGTGTTTGGCGTCATTCAATCAAACATTAATTGCTAGTTTTATACAATCCGGATCTCAAGATTCGTTACAAAAAGTTGAACATATCAAAATACTTCCAACATTAGGCTTGGACCTTTGTCAGGGAAAACGGTTTTCAAATATGCATTTGATTTATTAAGAAATCGAAAAACTTATGTCAAATATGTTGACAGTCGCTGTGAAAATACACGTTTCACAGTATGACCACATTAAGTGTACCGTTCAAGGTGGCGTTGCTTGTCAAGAAAATTTGCATCGATATGTCAAACTTGGTACATTTATTTTAGTTATGTATTTTCTCGTCTGCACAGATAAGTTGGTTGAAGTGTAAATGTGACTATCACGTCTTGTCAAGATCCCCAGATTTCATTATTAAAAAAAAAAACGAGCGTGAATATAAACTAGGTGTAGATTTCGTGGCGAGCTATGGGCTAGCTCACCGTCCGGCCGTCTTATGACGACAGGCCGTGTCGACGGCGCGTTCGTGTTCCACGCGCGCCTCAAAGAGATGTCAGCAACGATGTAGGGGTCTGCAAGGGCCGACGCCTGCCAGGGCTGCGGGACTGTTAGATAGAGATACCGTGGCGCTGGAACACAAAGGGCAAAGAAGGAACATGGATGGGTTTTAGTCAGTACAAGTCTGACACTCCCTTCCGCTCCGCCCGGAGTGGGGGGGTCATTATTTTGATGATTTCGCATCCGAAAAAGAAAAAAAAAAAAAAAAAGGTGTAGATTTCGTGTTTCTTTATAAGTCTGTTTTCTTATTCTAACAACGTAGGTAATATAAATGATTACAAAAATAAACAAAGTCTTTGATCTTAGTAATAACATTTTGCAGTGTAATAAACTTTATGTAAAAAACGTACAACGTGTGAATGAAGGTGTGATGAAAGATTTTATTAATATGTTTATGTTTTTTGTTACTAGTAGTACATCCGGTGTTGAACGTTCAAGATAGTGCATCTGGAATTTAAATTACCTATTATTAATTAATTATTATTATTTTCCTCTCCGAAATATTTTTCGAAGTCTTCTTATTCTTGTCGATGATTTCTTTTTTTTTTAATAAATTTGTTTCAGCTTGGCTGTTTTTTCTCCAACATCTGCTATTTGAGTAATGGAGCGCAGGGTAGTGTTTCTTACACGATCTGTCCGCTTAACACCTAATATGCTGCGCTCCATTGCTCGCTGGCAAATCTTGAGTTTGGACTTCTGTTGTTCAGTAAGTGACTAACTTTGTGCACCGTAGGTTTGGACGGGCAGGATGCATATGTCGATGAGTTTCCTTTTTTTTTTCCTTCACCAGATATCGCACAGGTCAGAGAGGTTTGGAAGGAGAAAAGGGAGGCCTTTGCCCAGCAGTGGGACACTCACACAGGTTAAAAAAAATAAAAATGTTTCGTCCAGAACTCTGCCACCTCGGCGGCGTTTTGCGACGGCGAAGTGAGAATGTGCGACGTATCATTGACTTCAATAGATTACTGTGCCCCATTATCAATGACAAAATAGACTTGATCACGTTCAAGTAAATTTCAATTTGTATTTTGCTAATTGGACATTCTGCGATTAAACGTAATTGAGTTTAGCATTGTCACCACAAGGCGGTACTAGTTCATAAACGTACAAATTTAAGTTTCATTATGGTGATTTGAAGAAAAAAAATGCCAGGTACAAAAACTCGCATTAAGAATACTATGTAGCCTGTATGTAGTGCTGATATGTAGGGAAGTAGAAATTATGGTTTTCCCACTCCTCCGCTCTTCTTCTTGGCGTGTCGATGGCAATCTAAATTGTGTCAGCCCAGAACTGAGCTACTAGTTTGGCGCTTTCGGTAGCGTCCATCAGTTCCTGTAGTGAATAAACAACAGGACACGCAGGACACGATATTAAGTGCCCCATCGTGTGTAGAACAGCACCACATTTACACTGCAGGGCAGAGTAAATCCTCCGCTATTCTTTTCCGATTACTTTCATTGCGGGATCCAAGACGTTTAAATTGTTTCTCTGGGACTTTGTCGAGCTTCATTGTCTCAGCGCTTTTCTCGTGGTCGCAACTGTTGATTCTGGCTGTCAGGAGTTGCAGTTGTTTGGGAATAGTGTGGCGGGCTTGCTCCAAAAATAAAGCATACTATGTGTGTTTTGGAGTTTAGATTTTGTCATAAAAGCTCAACGTCCGTGTTCCTGCGGTGATTGTAGCTGATAGCTCTCGCCGACTGCCAAAAGTAAAGAAAAAAAAAACATTTAAGAAATGTCAGGTTTTTATAAATGTCTGTCGTATTTTGGAATTTCTTCAACCGTATATAAAAATAAATAAATAAAAAAAATAAAATTCATTTAATTCAGATAACATGATCCATACAGTGAAATTAAAAAAATAAAATAAATTATCACAAATATAAAAAAATTCAAAAATAAAGTACCATCAATTATTAAAATCAAGATAAAATTTAAAATTCATTCAAAATTAATATAAGATAAATAAAACAATCAATTTAAAATATGATTAAATAAAAATTAAAACATTCAAAGTACAATAAGATAAAATAAAAAATTTAAAAAATTAAAACATTCAAAATACAATTAGATAAAATAAAAATTAAAACATTCAAATTACCCGCTTAATAAAAGACACCCATATCGGAGAAGAGGTCCTACGTATATAATATACGTTTGTCAACAAACAAGTCAAAATACGCACATGACAGATTGTATTCACTACAAAAAACATTATCAAACATCAAAACGACTATTCATCTCGCACAATAATCAAGCACTCTATACCGTTCATTCCAAGATTACATTGCCCTACATCCATTCTCGTAAGAGAAATGATACATCTTGGTATATTCCACAGCACAAGTGAATATAATATCTTACCCGATGCATGTGTAACAGCACTTTACACGAAGACTGCAAATAATTAGGAATGCCGCTCCATTTCCTCCAATTACTGCTCAGTTAGGTGCATGTTAGGCAGTGTGCAGAAGGTTCATAATGGGTTGAAAATTTCTTGACAATTTCAGCAATACCTTGAATGTTTCTGACGGGAAAATAACACGAGGGAAATCTCAAGAAATAACTAATGGTGAATTATTTAAACGTCTTTAATGTTGTCTTTAATGCATTTCATTTATCACCATAGTTAAAATATCTGCGAAAAATCTTCTAAAATCAAATTATCTTTACTTATTAAAATAACTTTCAGCAATTTATGCACTGCAAATATGAAGGGTCAAGTTTAGTATTTTGGTAACCGCAGTACCAAAATACTAAACTTGACCCTTCATAAAATTATGTTGGACGTCCTTGGTCTGTATCCTATAGTCACTCTTGAATCAGTATTTCTTAAGTGTGTTTGATAGACAGTCATAACCCAGTCTGTGCGCAGCTTAATGTTATTATTTGTACACGTGCCGTCACCACTCTTAAGCATATAAAGTTACTTGTTTGAAACACTCATAAAATGTAACAACGTGGGAAGTCCAATTAAAGCGAAACAAATAGCCTTATCTAAGCGCACGGTAGTGCGCAGGCCAAGTCCCAGCAACAGGCCGCGCGCATGCCGTGCACTATGTATTTTTCGTCAAACTCTTCCCAGTTTTTATATAACCGGGAGCCCTAGCTTGTATTTAGTTAATTTTCCTCTCCCTTTGAAGCGGTAGTGTAATAATTTTTTTTTTTTATTTGTGTTAAAAAAGGAGGTAGCTACTGTATGAGAAACATACTGAAACTGCAGAGAATCTAAAAAACTCTCGTTAATGCAGTACACTCGGCGGCACAGCAAGCTATACATAAACAGTATAACCTGACTTCGCTTTGTATGAGCTTCCGTACGATGAGAGATCAGCTTAATTTGGTTTTACATAGCTTGATTGACCGCCGATCATCATCATCATTTCAGCCGAAAGACGTCCACTGCTGGACATAGGCCTCCCTTAAGTGTCGCCACATTGACCGGTCCCGTGCGTCTCGCATCCAGCGGATCCCTGCAACCTTTACAAGGTCATCGGTCCACCTAGTGGGAGGCCTTCCAACGCAGCGTCTTCCGGTTCGTGGTCGCCACTCCAGAACTTTTCGGCCTCATCGGCCATCCGTTCTGCGAGCAATGCAGCCCTGCCCACTGCCACTTAAGTTTAGCTATTCTTCGGGCTACGTCGGTAACCTTGGTTCTCTTGCGGATCTCCTCATATCTGATTTGATCACGCATGGAAACTCCGAGCATAGCCCTCTCCATTGCCCTTTGGGTGACTTTCAGCCTTCTGATGAGGCCCATTGTGAGCGACCACGTTTCGGTCCCGTATGTAATCACTGGCAACACACACTGGTCATAGACTTGATCTCGATCTGGTGTGGTGTAATGAAAACATACTGCAGAGTCTAGAAAATGGTAATCCCATTCAAAAGGTCTTCAACAACGACGTTGACAAGTTTTCTGCAGTTTAATATGGAAATCCCATAAATTTCAACTTTTCCACTAACATTAGAATGTTAAAATGAATGATCCTCGTTGGTATACTGGTCGCAAGAGCAACTGCTCAGCATGAAGTCCTGGCTTCGATTCCCGGGTCGGGCAAAGTTTTATTAGGTTTTTCCATCAATAATTTCTCATTAGCAGCCACGGAGTCTGGATTTGTGCCCGGTTGATGGCAATAGAGTCACCCCCTATTACATGGGGTTTAAACAAACTGGCGAAATGTGGGAGACGTAATAGTAATTACGTACAACTCTGCCTAACCCTTCGGGGATTACAGGCGTGATGTTATGTTCATGAGAATGAAACTTCGCCTAGGTGACGCGCCCTAACCGCACAGTCAGCCACACTACCAACATGCTGATTGATTCATTTATTTATTTATCGTGCCATTATAAGCTTTAATATCTCAACGGAATTACCGACAATCCCCCGGAGGTGCAGAAGTTAGAGACAGACAGAAACTTATTGAAAGTCAATGTAGAAAATATATATATTAAGGGTGTAAATAGACCCTTAACATAACCGAAAGGCACTTGTTCTTCCCGTCTTTGTGATCATTTTTTTGTTCTAGACCATACCTGGGAACCTTATAGTTACGAAGATTATTTTTAAATACATGTTTTTACTATTCAATCCATCCATCAGCACAATGTTTTGAGTGCTTTCCATCGAGTCCTACCGTAAAACGTAATTTTTCACCCTAAAAAAAAGTCGATTCCCAGCAATAATTTTTACATAAAGTAACTTAGAATGATGTACAGAATGGTTTGTTGACGGCTATGTAAAGGGACATATATACGCAAGTGTTGTCATTTGGCATTCACTGTACGTAAGTTTCAAAATCTTCGGTCTCAACAACAGAACCAAAACACGGTGTACTCCGCAAATATTATAAATAGCTTTACACCACGACAGTACTATAGTTATGTGACCGTGTCAAGTCGCATTGCACTTGTGCGCTCGAGTGTTCCTGACGACGACAGCTTCACTGTTGAATGCGCTAGTGTTGTACCACCTAAATCATAATAGTTAGCGATGTTTTGTAAACGTGGTGGAAATATAACATAAGATCATGTCTGTAACCCCTAAGGGTTCGATAGGTCACAAGCACTTTAGCTGACCATGTGGCCCTGGGTTGGATACCGGTCAGGTAACGTGCCTCAGTAGCAGGCTTGTGTGGATTTGTGCAGGGTTGACGGCAATTGGCTCGGCCCTTAAAATATAACTGATGAGATGTTGGTGTACTCTAGTAGAAGTATCTGAGTCCTGTAAAATATTTCCGTGTTGGTAATGTCTCTATTATTTGTTTATTATTTGCAACAGTTTATCTTGTGAATGTGGTAAATCATTTACAGACTTAAATTACTCATGTTCTTCATTATACGAGTATTTCTATCTTACTCTGCCAACTTTGATTGCAAACATATTTATTTTTATGTCTACATTACTGTTCACTGGCAAATAAAAAAATTAATAGGCCTCTTATTCCTAAATTGAGCATTATAATACCTGATTTTAGTCCACTGCGCACAGACCTTCTAAGATATTAGAATATACATCATCAGACAGAAAAAACGCTATCTAACCTCGTAATTCTGATCAAGCGATAAGTTTCAGTTCCCGTAATAAATTACATACACAAGAAATTATTATACACTAAAGTTGCGTCTTCCTTTTCTATTTATTCCGAGACACAAAATGGAACAATAAAATGGGAAATAAGGGATGTGATTTGAATGATAATGTGAATAGTTTGGTTCTATTAGGCCACGTTCAAGGCCTTGGGCGATGCGACTTGCGACGCGACTTGTGTCAAGCGACATACATGTCCTTCGCGTAGGTACTGTAGCGTAGGGGTGACTCGTAGTATGCTCTAAGGGCGGTTTCAGATTAGCATATTTTCTGCGCGTATAACCTCATTTTTAGATGCACGTATAGGTGTGTATATGCGCGCCTTTTGTCACAGGCGGAACTCGTATGAGCGTTGACGCACGTTTAAGCTCGTAAAAGCGAGTCGCGAGAGAATACGTAATTTTTGGTGACAGCTGTCATTATAATCGAGCGAGTAGGCGAGTGTACGCGCGTTTGCTTTTTTACTGCGTAATGAGGCGAGCGTGTACGCGTGTAAGCCGATACGGGCTTATACGCGCTACGAAATACGATAGTCTGAAACCACTCTAGACAATTTTTTTCATTTGCGTTTTCTGCAGGTGCTGTCGCAAGACGCGTGTCGCCAGGGCGTGTAGTTCGTGGCCAAGCGGTTAGGCTGTTTTCCCCCTGACGGATGTGAATGACTTCAAACAATACAAAGCCAGGGATTCGAAATGTTACTAACGAAAATCATGACTTGAATTTATTGACTTTGATGTCGAAAGTACTTTACGTCAGTAAATTGATGTATGACAGCTTTGACTTATGATTGAGTGTTTTTGAAGACATTATGGCTTATCATCCACGTGACAGGAGTTACTTGTGTCTCCTCGCTTCGTATTTGGATAAATGCTCTTTTTATTCATAGGATGATTTTTTTTTAAATTACCTGAGGTTAAAGAAAACGTTTTTAGAATTAATCAAATTAAAAAAAAAATACTTCTGCAAAATTAATTTTGGTCATGTCATCATATTCTTGTAGGTATTAAAATTTAGTAACTCTAAATAATTTTAAGATACGATTTCATAGCTTGGTTTTCTTTATCGTGTGTTTAGTGCTTAACCTAGTGTTATAGTTTTTTTATGCCGTTCATGGGCGTCTGGCTTGGCTTTACATGCCGTCAAGAAATATCTCTCAGGCACGCTGGTTACACCTAGGTAAAACTGTAGTGATTTATGCATTATGATTTAAGATTACAGCAGTGATTAAAAACAGCTGTCAATCCCAACGCCTACGAATTATTTTAATAGCATTTTCATCCAAATAGACGTTTAGCATACTTTGCGTAGGATGTTACAATAAATGACCAATTTAAAATATTTCAAAGCTTTGCAAGAAATATTTAAATGTAGATTTTCTCAGCTAAAAGGTATTTTAAATACCCGCGCAATTGATTCAATAAATCATTTTCATTCCAACAAACCATTTAAAAACGTGAAATTTAAATTAAAGTTAAACTTATTTCTATCGTATTGTTTGTACCTAGAGAGAGGTTATGCACGACGATAATTATTTTTCGGGAAAATAATCTAAATTTTATTCCAATTTGCTTCCAATTTAAAATTGAAAATAATTAAAACTTACTTTCATTTATATTCAATAGTACCTAATTCATTGACACCATTGCTTTACTGGTGTATCGACATCGATATCGATAAACTCCATACTGTACACAGCACTAGTAAACATTTGCTTACTACATTCAATTTGTTCTGGACACCGGACAGTACATCGAGAGCCAAATATTAAACGCGAGAGTTTGGTCAGAGGACATGGCATTTCCATTCTGCTGTTCAGAGGTACGTTCACGATCATTCCAATTGCGGGAATAGGGAACTATTGAAATTTTATCTTTGTGACAATGGGTATTATTGTTTTTTTTTGTAGCTTTTACACAGTTGAAAAAGCTTTCAGTGGGAACAATGTACCAGTTTTTTAATCTTTGCTCCACACTAGGAATTTCTCCTGTATCGTGGGTGCGTTTACAAACATTTAAGCTCACATACACAAACAGCCAGACCCGAAACAACTGCCTGTAGGCCATACAAATATTTGTTCCGTGCGGTAATCGAACCCGCGACACGAAGCGCAGCAGTCAATCTCTCAGCCACTGCGCTAACCGTGGCGTCAGATGTGTTACGTAGGGTGTACTATTGGTGGTGATTCTACAGGGTGTAACAAGACCCTTAATGAAGCCGACAACCAAGCATTATGTGCATCAAACTAAGTAACTTTACGCAAAAATTATTGCTGGGAATCGACTTTTTTTGGGGTGAAAAATCATATTTAACGGTAGGACTCGGTGTAACGCACTCAAAACATTGTGCTGATGGATGAATTCAATAGTACAGGGATCGTGGAGGTGGTTAAAGTAAAAATCTTACGTTAAAAACATGTATTAAAAAAAAAAACCTTGTGAAAAAGTTGGAACTTTGACCCTCAATATCTCCGTAATTAGAAGGTTCCCAGGTATGGTCTAGAACAAAAAAAATATCGCAATGACGGAGAAAACAAGTGCCTTTTGGCTTCGTTAAGGGTCTTGTTACACCCTTTATATGCCTCAGCCTTGGCGAAAATAAGTGTGTTTTTAAGTTACGTTAGAAGCACAAGCAATAAGATTTTACTAAAACATTTGAACGAGACTTCAGACTATTAAGTCTAGGGTAGTTACGCCCCTAGACTCGTAGTAAAAGCAAAATAGTTGCGAAGAAAAGTTCTGAAAAACCCGACGCCTGATAACACTATTAAAACCTTTAACCTGATACTTTAAAAACGCTTACACAAACTTCTACACCTTGGTATAATTAGGAGACTCTCGATAGCCAAAAACATCTTCAATCGAAAATCAATGTAAGTAGCTGACACAGTTGAAACAAAAGTTCAAAGTCAGCACAGAATAAAATTAATTACCATTCAAATAAAAAAGAAACTTTCAAAGAAATCGAGGACCAAAGTCGCTTATTTGCAATACCTAGGGTACCGTAAAGATTACCCAAATTATGTCATTAGTAGCTCCACAAAGTACTTCTAAAATAATAATCGTCCGTTCGCAAAAAGCACTTGATAGGAGTTCTTAAATCGAATAGGTATCGAATACCTAGGTATCGAGTCAGTGATGTGAGTAATCGATTTCAGAACTAAGTGGAGTGGACGCTCCTCGCTCGTGGAAATCGATTGTTTTATTAGTTTTGTTGGAAAGTAGGTAATAATTAACGAAGTGGAATGTATGTTCTTTTCAAATAAGACTACGTACTATTTGGTACACAAGGTTTAATTTCAATACACGTGCAACTTATTTGCAGTTTAATGAATATAAACTTAGAATTGAATACAGCAAAAGCGTGCAGAGCTTTGTGTAATCAGCCTACAAGGTTCCCACAGCTGGGACAGGCCTACTCTCTGTTAAAGGGAGTGGGCTCTAATTCACCACACGTGCCCAGTGTTAGTTGGTAGATGTCACGTCATGTTTTCGCTTTGGTAATCAAATAAATAGGTACATCACATCACGCCTGTAATCCCTGAAGGGTCAGAGGTGCACCTAATAGTTCACCCACAATTGGCGGTTATGTTGAAGTCCCATTTAATAGGAGGCGAGCTTATTGCAACCTTCACCAGGTCATCGGTCCACCACCACCACCTAGTGGGACCTTCCAACGCAACGATGAACATGATCGGATCAACGGGAATCCGCTGGATACGAGTCGCACGGGACCGGTCAATGTGGCGGCACTTGGGGGAGGCTTATGTCCATCAGATGATGATGATGAGCTTATTGACATCAATTGGGCACGGATTAAGACTCCGTGGTGTCTACTGAGAATTTCTTGAAGGAAAAACTAAATAACATTTTGCCCGACCTGGGATTCGAACCAGGTCTTTATGTTCAGCAGTCGTGTTTGCTACCACTAGACCAACGAGGCAGTTAATCTATACTTACTTATATTATTATTATTATAAAGCTGAAGAGTTTGTTTGTTTGGTTGAACGCGCTAATCTCAGGAACTGCTGGTTCAAATTGAAAAATTATTTTAGTGTTGGATAGTCCAATTATCGAGGAAGGCTATAGGCTATATAACATCACGCTCTGACCATTAGGAGCCGAGCAAAAAAAAAACAGGTCAGAAGCGGCGGGTGAAACCGCGGGGCACAGCTAGGCGTTACCTTATAAACAGTCGTCTAAATTTTATTATTCAAGTGATGCACTTTTATGTTTCTCTTCGTAATCGCATGCAGCGAGCAACTCCTCCGTGTTAATGGACTATCCAATTTGATAAAAGAACATTATTCGTTATTAAAAATATCTAGAACAACCTTTTCATCACGGAACTCTCGTAAAATATCATTTTCAAAGTGAAATTGCGTTTGGAGTAGTAGGATAGTGCTAATACTAATACTAATTTGGTGAAAATTAAATTTATAAAGGGTGTTAATAGACCCTTAACGAAGCCGAAAGACACTTGTTCTCCCCGTCTTTGCGATCATTTTTTTGGGTGCCAAAGTTCCAACAGTTTCACAAGTTTTTTTTAAATACATGTTTTTAATGTAAGATTTTACTTTAAACATCTCCCCGACCCCCGTACTATTTAATCCATCCATCAGCACAATACTTTGAGTGCGTTCCACCGAGTCCTATCGTAAAACGTGGTTTTTCACCCCAAAAATTCACCAAAAACAGTCATTTCCCATCAATATTTTTTGCGTAAAGTTACTTAGTTTGATGTACAGAATGCTTGGTTGACGGCTATGAGAAGAGTCTGTTTACACCCTGTATGTAACAGGAATCCATTTTAATTTTATATGTTTTGTTATTATTTAATTTATTAATTGTTTAAACTGCAAGCAGACTAACATAGTTGGGAAACGGCGAGGCAGATAATGATACAAATTTTCGGCGATAAAAAAATAGCATGATGTTACGTATACGTAATGACAACAGCAGAAAACGTAAAAAAAAAACAACAAAAATACACTTTTTTCATGAATGCCGTGCTTAATTAAAGAACGTAATTATATTCGTGTACACAAATTGTAGGCTTCACTCGAAATTATATTCAGTTTTTAACTCTGACAGTCGAGCCAATTTGGAGAGCGTTTCATCTCATTTACGTAGAGGTTCATCACATAACCTTTGTATGAAGGGTGGGGTCACACTGACAGAGTTTAGAGATGGATTTAAATTGTACCGGCGTAGTAGTCTCTTGTAAATGTAATGTGCCAGGGAAGGATGCAGTTGTAATTTCGCGGCCAAACAATATTTGTTCTGCTAAAAAGGCTGAAAGTCTCAGGTACTTGGTGGTTGTGAGTTCCTACAAATTCCCGGTAAAACGGGTGTCAACACTTACACGTAAGTAAGTTACTTACGTGTATTTAAAGTTTAGATTCAAATTTATCGTAAAAACGTGAACAAATTTAAACTTATACTGTCACTAAAGGATTATCTGTCGTGATTGTTCATAATTTTGAGCTCCCAATATTTCGACGCTCGCGTTGTTGCAAGCGCCATGATCGCGGGTTGACAAGCCCCGTAAGTGACAGTATAAGTTGAGTTTTCAACCGGGAAAGCTTAAAACAGTATGTGAACAAAGTTGGTTTTATGTCTTTTCTACGGCTTCGGAAATTTTCTAGGGTCTACTACGAAAACTATACTCACAATCGCCATTGTGATTATATTTACACCCGAAAGCACAATATTTTGAGTGCATTTCATGGCGCACTACCATGGCTGAAGGTTTAATCCGCTAAAAATAAGAGTTAGTTTCCCAGCAATCATTTTTTCTTGAAATAGGAGTTTGATGTCTATTCTGTACTTAGTTGACGGTTTGTGGCTGTTGATATATATAAATCATTAAAATTAAAGAAGCAAGGATTCACTAGACGAGACATTAAATGTCGACACACATGCTCTAATCTGATTCCTTCTAATATTTAACTGCGAACTCAACTCATACAATCCCTACAAAACATCTATCACTCAAGCCCCACCCCACAACAATTCCATAACATCCCACAAGTCCTTGACATAGCTCATCGTAACGTAAGCGTGCAATGTGCATCACTTATTGCTCAGAATGGTGGCTGCAAAACTTGGATTAAATGCATCCGGGTGTAATGGAATGTTTTAGACTGAATTATGAGAGTGTGGTGGATATTATATAGGTCTGCAGTGGCGAAGGGTCCTTACAACTCGATTCCTACCGGCTTCCCTTTGAAAAATGGCACAGTCAGTATTCTACAGACAAATAATATAATCACATTAAAGATATGAACTCCGGCTTACCTCTTAAAAAAATTTACCCTTCGCCACTGTAGGTCTGTTCGGTTTTATTATTGTGGTAAATTCTTTTATACGGATTTTCAAATTAAAATGGTAAAGAACTTGTAACTTGTGAGTAGACTACCATATCTCGACGAAAATAATATGTCGTGTGTCGTGTGTGTCGTATGGTTATAGTCTTACATCAGAAAGATGTACTCGAAACAACAATAAAATTGGAAGTAGTTAAGCGAAAAGGATTCAATTCACAACATGGCCAAAAATGACTTAAGTGCACCAAAGTGATGCTTAATATCGATGCTATAAGCCACCACACATTGTTGGTTGGTTCTTAACCTTTTGTTTTTTTGCTTGGATCTTTTTTACTGTCTGACAGTTTCGATATTTAGCATTAGTTTGGCGCACTTAAGTAATTTTTACTTTAATGTGTTGTGGATTAGATCCTTTTCGCTTAATTACGTCTAATTATAATCGTTAAAACTGTGGAGCTCTTACGAGGAGAGGGTAGATTGTAGGCAATCTCTGGGTTAAAAAGATGTTGCCAAAAAAATACCAAATACCATCAAAGGTGAAGTTTTATAATAATGTCTTATTCTAAGACACCCAAATCAAGTCAAGCAATACCCAACCGTCTAAATCAACGTTATCAAGAGATAAAGTCAATTATGTTATTCTTGTAACAAAAAGCATATACAAAGGACTTGGAATTTTTTTGTATGAAGCCTGGCCGGCCTAACTTCCGCCATTTTATTATTTTTTTTCAAAATGGCGGCCACGCATGACACCTATATTGTCTATTTTTGGGATAAGCTATCAAAGTTGTGTTGAAGATGCCATCAGTGAATGAACTTTAACTTAGATAGCTCATATCTCGGAAACGTGACATTAGAACATTTTATCTCATACAAAACTTGTTTGTATTGCTGCCAGCAATCGATTAATATAGCTTTTATGTATTACCGCAACATTGAAAAAAAATAAAATGGCGGAAGTTAGGCCGGCCATTAAATTCAAACCCCTTTCTCATTTAGTTGTTCTTACAAGGATGATTGGATCATTGGACTCACCTTATTCAGGTACCCAGAACGCTAATAAAGTTTTATGATGACATTAGGTTCTTGTCCGCTGGGGATTTCGAATAACGCTTGGCATTAAAAGATTATGGGAAGTACTTTACGTTTGGACATACATTTGTGTAGTTAGATATGTACACATTCTGGAATTGACTAATATTCAATATCTGGTAATACGGTTGTATTGTATTACCTACTAACTGGGTGGTGGAGGTCAGATGTTTGAAGTATTCCCATTTGAGCACCGATTTCAAGAACACCAATGCTTAGAGCACCAAAGATATTCCCTTTTGAGCACCCATCAATAATTTAGCTTGGTGCTCAATTGGAAATATTTTTTTTCCGTTTAGTGGTACGTATTCTGCTGCATTCTGTTATACTGGAAGTTGTCCCCAATATAGTATAGTATAGTATAGTATAGTATAGTATAGGGAGAAGGCTAGACAAATAACAGTGTATATCGGTGTCAGGCTTTATAAAAGTGAAATACCAATACTGGCTAAATGTATGGAACGGCTGATTTATTTTTAATAATCGACGAAAAATGTCATCGTTTAGAATTATGTTCTGACTTCATAGCAGAAGTATGTGCGAGAATGTCTCTTGCAGCCTGTGTTGTTGGATTCATAATATAATATAATAACTACACTTACTCCCGCCGGTAAAAAATATGATAATCGTTTTAAACGGTGAAAGTAAACAACACAATCCCAAATAATTAATGCTTGTTTGGCCCAAAAAAAAAAATATCGCACTCACAACATTACATGGAAAACTAAAGTAAAATTGACGTTTTAATTAAGAATTTTTAATTATATTTGCTTTCGATCCGCCAAATGAATTATTAAAGCCTGTAGCAACACCTAGACCGGTTATATTGTTTACGAACAATCGTTGTTTTCTCAGTTATGAATTATTTAACATAAAGTCCGGGGCTGGAAGCCCGATTTCACGTTAAAAAGCAGGCATTTTTGTTCAATTTCACAACAAAATGTACTGTTGAATGTAGCCTTTTTGGCATTCCTGACGTTTGTGTTAAAAAGCGTTTACGCTGGAAATGTTTGTGTGGAGAGAAAGATAAAAAAAATATGTTTTTGAAGAGATGAGAATTTAATTTATTTATTTAACAATTTATTTATTTATTAACAATTTATGTACACACTAAAATACAGAAAAGAAAAAAGGAACAGAAAATAGTACAAAGGTGATGCTTATTTCTAAAGAAGCATCTTCCAGCATACCTGCGAAAGGAGATACTAAAAAAGAGATGTAGACATAGTGTGTAAAAGAAGAAGAGAAAATGTAATACATAAAACGTAAAGCAGAACTATTTAAACATAATAATATAAGAATATACTAACATACTTATAAATACAAAGACAAAACATAACAATACTGTAAATACAATAAACTGTTGATTGTTTGCAAATTAAAAGTAAAAGAGACTGGTATCATTAAAAGATTGGGTTTTTGCCATTTTTGCCATTATCCTTTAGATGGTGTGAAGTGCGAACGACAGTCATAAAAAAGTGTACAGGCGCTAGCACATTAAGCTACTACAATCTGTCAAATTTGTTTAATAGAAAGAAAGAATAAAGTTTATTTGACGTCAGTTCATCAAGTACACATAATAAAAAAGATACAAAAAAATAAATAATTAAATAACAAATTAAAAAAAAAAATAGAATTTAGGTAGATGTGCTGTAAGCGTAATAGGTTTTCAACTTTATTACTGAAGCATTAGGTTCAAGGTTTATTGGGAAAATTTGACGGTTTCGAAAAGCTTGAAGTGTTGGCGTCTGAACAAAAATATTATTCGGATTCAAGCATCTTTAACAGACACCTGTGTTTGTAATATTAATCTATTGATCGGAAAGTTGGATTTCTTGCAGTATTGTCTCTACCTCTTCCTGTTATCGATCCAAAGGTTGTCTTGAAAAGATCGCTTTTAGTGATACCCTGTGAGATACGAATCGATAGAATTTTATAGTTATTTTAAATTTATTTTACTTTGCTCAAATAAATAAAATATAAAATAAATAATAAAATAATATAAATAAAAAATATAATATATTATATTTTATTTATTTAATCTTTTTTTTTTTTTATTTATTTATTTATAACCAACTTATACTTACAGTTTACACCAAACATACAAGTTATTGGTTGAACATAAAAATCAGAATAAAAAATAAAAAATAGTAATACAATTATAAAGTAAACAATATGGTAGACGCGAAGAATAAACAAAACATTTTTAGTAGACAGAATAAGCACAATGAAACAACAATAAAAATTAACAAAACTCGTGGCATCATAAAACTGTATATACATATATATTTTTATTTTTATTAGGATATAATTTGTTTACCCCGAGGAGATAGTACTGGGAGTAGCAATGGACTCCAGGTATCGAGAAGCAGTGCTGAGGAGTCTCAGTTCGGTACTTGTAAAAATATCCATGGATTCGTCAAACATTAAAATGTTATTAATATGGGTAAGAGCTAGAAATAGCGGGCTTGTCATAAGGGTTACGGTGCTGGTTTGAGGAATTGAAAAAAGAGGACGTTGGCGTGGGCGAAGAGTGTGTCTGATAGGTAGTGGGATGTTAAAGGAGATATATTGTAATAAATGCGAATTAAAATGGGAACCACGAATTAGGCGGACGACATATTTAATGAGAGCAAGATTTCTCCTGACTTCTAAGCTCTGGTATGTCACCATACCTAACACGAATGGCGTAGGGTACATATATGGGTAAAACCCATATAATTTGAGGTAGAGGAAGCGGATAAAAGACTTTTGGACCTTTTCAATTGTCAGTTTATAGCCTTTTTCATGAGGGCTCCAAATTGCACTGTTGGTTTCGAGCAAACTGCGGACGAAAGAGTTATAAATTAGGGTTATGGCTTGCCGATTATTAAAAATTTTAGCCTGTCGCAAAACAAAACCAAGATTTTTGCGGGACTTGTTGCAGATTAGTATTATGTGTTGGTTAAACGTTAGGTGTGGGTCAAAGTTAGTACCCAGATCACGCACGGTAGAAACTCGTTTCAGGGGTTCCTTGTTTAAAGTGTAGATATTGAGCATGGGTTGTGTGGCTTTAGAGAATGTCATGATTGAGCATTTACTAATATTCAGGTTAAGGTTGTTTTTAACGCACCAATTGTGGATATTGTCGATGTCAAGTTGGAGTGCGGCTGAATCACTACTCTTAGCTATGGGAAGTGCAACTTTGACATCATCGGCATACATCAATACTGTGGAGTGTTTTATATAGTTGGGTAGATCATTAACTACTATTAGAAAAAACAGGGGACCGAGGTTAGTACCTTGGCCTACGCCAGAAGTGACAGAATAGCATTCCGAATTGGCATTATCAAATGTAACATATTGCTTACGATCGCATAGGTAGTTTGCAAAGAATGTAAGTGACGTTTTAGAGAATCCAGCCAAAGCCAATTTACTCAAAAGTATATCATTATCAACCCGGTCAAAAGCCTTCTGGAAATCGAAATAAGCGACATCAATCTGCTTTCTGTCATCGATATTTTTGGCCAACAATGTAGTTATATTTAGAAGATTAGACACGGTTGAACGATTTGGAAGAAATCCATGCTGTTCCTCCGCAAACCACCGTTCAAGTTTGGAATATATTTTCCTGAAAAGTACCGCTTCAAAGATTTTTCCAAATATGGATAAAACAGCTATTGGCCTGTAATTTTTAATATCACTTTTTGGGCCGCTTTTATGTACCGGGATTACCTTGGATGTTTTCCACTCTGTTGGATATGTATTTGACGTAACTGACAAGTTAAAAATATGTTTCAGGGGCAATTTGAAAATTTCACAGCCGTCTTTGACCACGTACTGCGGTATCCCATCAGGGCCTTGAGTGGATTTCGGAGGAAGTCGAGTCATAGCGTTACGGATTTCAGATTCATGAATGCAATCAATATGTACAAGATGGGACAGATTATTAGGAGTCATATTTGCTGTAGCGATAGCAAGTTTATGATCTAATAACGGTAAATTTGGTAGGAAAACGCTACTAAAGTATTTAGAAAACGCATCTGCCACTTGCATTGGTGACATGTCTCCAAAGGTAGCCAGCTCATTATTTTCTCTGTTACTTTTCACAAACGTCCAGAATGTTTTTGGGTCACGTTTAATATTAGACTGAATACAGTCAGTGTAAGTAGCATAATCTGCTTCCATACTTCTCTTTAATAGACGCCTGTAGTATGAAAAGAATGCATAATCTAGTTGATTGTTATCATTGAATTTATAGAGCTTGTGATAATGATTTTTAATGTTATTTAGTTTAATAGTAGCAGATGTAAACCATTTTGGGTAATTCATTCGTATAGTATTAGTCTTTGTTAGAGGAACGGTTTGGCAAATAATGTTATTAATTAGCCCATAAAAGGCGTCAACAGCAGCATTGACGTCAACACATGTATACACAGGCTCCCAGTCTATACCAGCCAGTTCAGAGTATAACACTAAGAAGTCTGCCTTACGAAAGTTACGCTTTAGAGTTGTATTAGTGGTCGAGTCATTTGAATGGTAGGTATTATTTTTTTTGTTCAAACTACTAGCAAAAGGCGTATTAATATTGATAGCGATATCTAATGGTTTGTGGTGGACTTCAGGCGATACTATGCCGGAACACGCTGAAACTGAGACTCCCGCTACACATGAGTTAACTATAATCAAGTCCAACATTCGGCCAAGATCATTAAAAATTATGTTTTCCTGCAATAAATTACATTCAGAAAGAAACAATTCAAAGTCATCACGTACGGTTACACTAGCGGAGCAAAGGTTAAAATCTCCTAATACAATTAGAGGCAGTTTCTTATTGTTACACATCACTTTTCTTATACAATTAAAAATAGAATAATATCTAGAATCAGGTACATTAGGAGCTAAATAGACAACACAGCATGCAAACCGTAATCGAGACTTGGCCACTATTGCACATATTATTTCGTCACACTGTTCAATCTATCGATTCGTATTCTGAAAAATCTCAACCACTCACTGTACATAATTAAGAATATTTTATTCAATTCCAAAAAGAGTTTCTTAAAAGTGTTCAAAGACTTTTTGCCTTAATTTAATTACAACAGTCAAGTGCACATCAGTGGTAATAATGTGACTTTAATAGCGATTGTATGTCCTAGCAATAAGGTCGACTTTTTTAGTGAAGTACAACAAACAACACAAAACACACAAAAACCACGCACACAATTACAACACACGACACACACACACGAACAATTTAAACGACCTACAAAATATAATCTTCACCCACTTTTCCTAACCAAAAGCTAGACGCACACCTAAGACGCTGCCGACAAGGTCTTTTTGCGTGACGTAGAGCAAATTGGCTAGAACTACTATTTTTCCTGCATTTCTTTTGAAGTTGTTTACAAAAGATGCAGCTGGGGTGGATGCAACTCATGTCTGTGATGCTTTTAAGATGATAGTTCTTTTACGAGAACAAATCTGTAAAGTATTTTGAATTAAACACTGTTTTAAGCTTTCACGGTTTACAACTAAACTTATCTCGGGAGCTCAAAATAATGAACAGTATAAGTTTTTTTTTTTTTAATATAATTAAAATAAAATCGAATTAAACTGGATGTTAAAAACAACATAACTGGCAACTGGTTGTTGTGTTGTGTCTGTGTTGTTTGTTCTGATGTTGTGGTTGTTGTTTGTGTGTGTTGTTGTTGTTGTTGTGTTTAAAATCTTAAACTGGATGTTTTATCCTTCCAGTTGAATGCATGCAAGTAGTCGGTACAACATGTATTCATCTTTCATACTTCTCTATTACTCGTCATCTATGCAGTCACCTTCTTTTTTAGCCATGTCATCCTTCACACGGTCCATCCATCGTTTCTTTGGTATTCTTCTACTCTAATATAACCATCTTAAATTAAACGAAAAAGCCAATCAATAAATCACTTCGTAAAACAAAACACTGAGTCACGACTGCCTTGACTGACACACCCCACATTTACTCCAGTAGTCAATCGAGTTGTCCACAGTAAACTTTCCTTGATTGCTCCATGTTTTGCCGAAGTTTCTCACCAGTGTTGGTAGATTGGGAATTTTCCCTTTCTGTGGGAAAAATCGTTGCCCCTTTTTTTTTTTTTTTTTTTTAACTTTGTATAATCATCAAATGAGTCCTCCCACCCGAGGCAGAGCGGGAGGGACTGTCAGACTTGTACTGACTAAAATCCACGGTGTCCTTCAGTAGCCCTTTATGTTCCAGGGTCACGGTAATTCTATGAGTCCCGCGACCCCGGCAGGCTTTGGCCCTCTAGAGGGGGGCCCCGTCATTATGCTGACACTCTTTGAGGCGCGCGTGGAACACAACGCGCCGTCGACCCGGGCATGGTCCATGGTCGGACAGCGAGTCGCCCATTACTCGCCGCCCGCATGCCCGCGCCTACGGTGGCCGGAGATCGTCTGCCGACGTCCGGCGCCGTGGGCGTCTACCACTGCGGCTGGTGTGGAGGGAGGACGCTGTCCTCTCCCTCACGCGGCCCGCCTCCTCCTTCGCGAGCATGACTGCTTCGCAGAAGGAGGCGACCGCTTCCCACTCCGTCTCGCCCCGCAGCATGGCCTCGACCAATGCCGGGCGCGAGAGGTCTCCGCCTATCGCCACCGTGAGGACACGGCGGTGCTCTGCCCAAGCGGGGCAGTCCTGCACCGTATGCTCCACCGTGTCCTCCGGGCGGTCCTCGCAGTGGTGACACCCAGGCGTTTCCTCCTTCCCCATATGACACAGGTACCTCCCGAAACTTCCGTGTCCGGTGAGCACCTGCGTCATGCGGTAGGTCAGGACACCGTGACGCCTATCCAGCCACTCCTCAAAGAGGGGTCTTACCGCCGCGATTGCGGCGTGCCCGAAAATCTTTGCCCCTACAACGATTTTTAAATTCTGCCCAAATAAAACTTTTGGGAGAAATTTTTGGGGCAAATTTCACTGAACAACGCTGAAAAATTCAAGAAATTAAGAGGAAAGCTACAGCCAAATTTGATTAAAGTATAGTAATAGTAGAAAAGTATTAGTAGTAGTAAATAATATGGAGTCTCCTAATACAGGTACTGTTTTGCTTAAAAGGATGATCCAAACACGTTTAAATGTACTGATTATGCTTATTGTTAATAATAACTTGCATAAAATACGCCGATTAGTTTTTATAATACACGACTGAAACTTCGATACTTGTTTGAGTTTGAGTTTGACATTACTCCGTTTGTTTCATTTCCTGTTTTAAAAATAGAATGGAGATTTGGGGAGAATTCAGAAAGTGGATCTAGCAACCCCGTTCTTCACGGTCAGTATACAATGAACAAACATATAAATACAATGAAGAAACATAAATAACAGAGTAAACAACAGTGTGGACAGTCTTCCTCGTTCTTATACTCTGTCTGATGAACACGATCCGAGCGATTGTTACATTGTTAGAAAATGCGGGGTGGGAAAAAATTAAAAAAATTGGTGGATAAGTCTGACAAAATATGGGGTTAAGAGAGAAAAGAGAAAGAGAAAATTTAGTATTTTTTACACAACACACATTGTGTTGTGTAAAAAATACTAAATTTTTCTAATTATCTGTGTTTTTATAATGTTATAACACCCCTCTTTTGGGCCGGGCGGGTGTTTGACATAAAAAATGGAATTATAACGTGTGTATCTGTATGTCTGCGTACTTGTGTGTATGTCTCTGGCATCGTAGCTCCCAAACGAATGGAATTATTTAAAAGAGACCATTTAGTTGTTTTTAGAGACACAACACCAATTAATACCCTTTTTCATCTTAATTAGCCTTCACAACACAATTTACAGCCATAGACTGCGTAGATGAACCTCCGCTGTACCCCATAAGCTATCGCCATGTCATTTCCATGCCAATTCATCTGACATCCGTGTTAGATAGGCTGCGAGGAGTTGACGTCATCTGTTGTTCTACACTGACGTGAGTGCACTCAGGTACGTCAAGGTTGAAGGATGTAGATGAGGAGATTTGTTGCCACTTTTGGCAACGATTGTCAGTAAATTGAAACACTTACGTTGAAACTAACGAGCGCAAAGACCTTGTCCTTTTAAAACGTGCAAGTTTCATTCAAACTTAGAGTACTTAAATAATTAAGAGA
This sequence comes from Noctua comes, assembly GCA_963082995.1. Lineage (NCBI taxonomy): Eukaryota > Metazoa > Arthropoda > Insecta > Lepidoptera > Noctuidae > Noctua > Noctua comes. Next base: position 5,614,643 of record OY720268.1, read on the forward strand.
TCGATTAAATATTAATGTTTCATTAAAGGCCATAATAACTTTAAGATTCGCTTGGCCGCTTACGGATAAAACCATTGTTACCAAGAAGTTCTTTAGTGGTCTGTGCGCTGTGTGGCAGTCAGTCAGTAGTTTAACTCGACCTTAAGTCACAGACGGATGCAGTTAACCCGAAAAAAGTCGAAAACAAAAGCATGTTTAAATACGTGTCCGTTCCAGGACACGGCGACTAAAACGGCTACCACGAATTCAGTACATCATTCTAAAACCCCCGCATAGAAGTTTTGTTGCAACAAAAGTGCAATACTAAGTAATAATTACGAAGTAAAAATATTGTTAATTTTTAGTTTTTATTTTATCTTATTTTTCTTGTTTAAATTTTTAATTTCAGTTTTTTTAATTTTGCTTATGTCTCGACTATTTGGAGGTGGGCGTTAATGACTGCGACACAGTTTTATACTAATGCAATTTTTATCGAACACCGAGTATCTGTAAAGTGAGTTTTTTCTTTCCAATATTTGATTTTTTTTTTTGGAATACCTACACATCAAAATTTATGACACAGCTGATTTTTTTTTAAATTACCGATGTAAAATTTCTATGTTTGGGTTTAGAATGATGTACTGAATACGTGGTATCTAACCGTTTTAGCGTCAATGTCAATTCCACCTTGTATACTCGTACTAAAGTAGTAAACATAATTTCACCAGTCCAAATCCATGTTTGTAGCACACGAGTGCCGAAACGCCAATTAGTTTGTTACGAGAGTCTAAATTAGCAAATTTATAAATTTCACTCCCTAACATTTGGGTTTCTAACTTTAAATTATACGTGTTTTGGTCGTAGAATATGTTATACTTTATCGTAACCCAACTTCTATAAAAGTTACTAGACTTTTATAGAAGTTGGGTTATGTTTCTGTGGGAAAAAGAGATATTTGTGTAGTCAGTGACTTGTGTGATCTCACCCATCATAAAGAACAGAAGAGAGGAACATAGGTTAAGTAATACTAGCAACAAAAAAAAAAAACATTTTTCACACACTAACAAAGGTCTCACTTTTATTAACTTCACCTGTAACTAAATAATTATGTAAAAATCTTAGAAGTTTAATTTGACCCACTTCCCAGTTACCGATTAAGCTGAAATTTGTGTTTAATTTGTATGAAAATGCATGGTTAGCTAAGTGGCATAATTCTAAATCCAATATGGCGGACTCCCTAAAATGGCGGACTAGTTATTTTTTATGCATTCCCATGGCATCAAATGGTTCTCTGAGAAGATACGAAGCGTGTTTTTTAGGTTTCTTAAACTACAATATTTTATTCAGGATGGTTTAATACAAATGATAGAGATATTTTAAAACCTCGATACTTAATATTTTTTTCAGATGACGTACATAGCTTATAATGTACCCATTGTTGCGAACTGCCTGGGTTTGAATCCACTACCGACTACTAGTAAGATGTGGCCGTTACCACTACATCACTCTTCCCTAGCATATTTGATTAGAAAAATAAAATCTGTTCAATAGAACTTAGTTATCATGTAGTACTCGATATACAGTTTGCCCGTAAATACTCGTATGCAAGCATTTTATGCATGTTTTCTTCCATACTTCTTCCCAATCCACAATGAATGGAAGTCGTAAAGAAAAGCCATAACTCGAGTAAGTAAGCATACTCGATATCAAGTTATAGTGACCATTTGCCAGCACACTAATAAAACTTGCATGTGTGTATGAGTATTATTCGTCTGGAAACTTACTTGTTTTATCGTTTGTGTTGTTAACGTCAAAAGTGGGTTTCTAAACGATGACTGTTTACGGGTATGTTTGAAAAAGTATTTTTATCTATATTATATTAAAGCTTGTCGGTTATGTCAGGATTTTCTCTGTTAGGCTCGTACAGTATGTGGGCAAACAATGGGTTTCGTGCTATAAAAACACACTGGGTGCGATACACTGTTTCTAGCAAAACTAACGAATTACTTGAGATTACAACTTACCCTCGCCTCGAGTTGAACATCAGGGCTCTGTAGAAGCACGCTGTGGTGTGACTGGCAAGTAGGTCGCGTCATGTCACCACTGCACACAGGCGCGCTTTCCAATTCATTTTATGTCCATACTAATAACCGGATCCGACCAGCTTTTATTTAACTTGCCTTGTTAGTTTGTTATTTTTTACGAATTGGATATGATTCCTTAAGCTGGAATCAGGCAGACCGTGAAATTCAAATTTTCGTCTCGTTTTCATTAAATAGTCATTGAATGAGAATAAATGAAGTAAGAGGGTTGTATTGATGATTTTAATAATTATAACTCTGCATTTATGTTCGTGTTACGGTCGCGAATCATATTTTGTTCAACATACAGTCTGTTACTGACCTGCAAATTGCAAGAAAACGTAAGAAAATTTGAATTTCACGGACCACTTTGGTGCTTCCACCTTAATGGCCACAGACGTGATATTATTATTATCTAATCCTGAAATGTTGGTTAAGTCATAAAGAAAGAGCTGCAGACTGTTCGAAATAGATACCGTGGCCCTAGAACAAAAAGGGCAAAGAAGGAACATGGATGGGTTTTAGTCAGTGGAAGTCAGACACACCCTTCTGCTCCACCCAGAACGGGGGGGAGGGCATTCCGAAAAAAAAAAAAAAGTCATATGAAAAAGGCGCGAAAAGAGCGAGCCTATTCCACCAACCGGGCACAAATCTAGCCTCCGTGGCTGCTACAGAGAAATTTCTGATGGAAAAACCCAACAATATTTTACCCGACCCGGGTATCGAACTCAGGACCTCATGCTAATGCCTTTAACACCCTGCCCTGGAGTTGCATCGGGGAGGCACTCCGGTATCACCGGGTGCCGACCTACCTCCGTCGCACGGTCGAGGACTACCTGACGGACAGAGCCATCATCTACCCCGGTCACCGGGGAGAATGGAACCGGCGAGAGATGTCGTGCGGTGTTCCGCAGGGATCGGTCTTGGGGCCGCTCCTGTGGAACATCGGTTACGACTGGGTGCTGCGCGGCGACCTCCCTGACGGCGCCGGCGTAATATGTTACGCCGACGACACGCTAGTCCTGGCGGAGGGAGAGTCGCACCAGGCGGCGGCCGACTTGGCGACGCAAGCGGTTGCGACAGTCGTTGGAAGGATCCGGCAGTTGGGACTCGAAGTGGCGCTGCACAAAACAGAGGCCATGTGTTTTCATGGCCGTCTGAACGCGCCACGGTCTGAGTCCCACATAACGGTGGGAGGGGTTCGCATCGGCGTCGGGAGGACGATGAAGTACCTGGGACTCGTCCTCGACAGCCGGTGGAACTTCAAGGAGCATTTCCTGCGTTTGGCCCCAAAGCTGAACCGGGCAGCAGCCGCCCTCAGGCGACTCCTGCCCAATCTCAGCGGGCCAAACGCCTCCTGCCGGAGGCTGTACGCCGGTGTCGTGCGGTCCATGGCCCTCTACGGGGCCCCCGTGTGGGCCCTGAGCATTCGGACGCGACCACTGAGGCTGGTCGCATGCCAGAGGGTCATGGCTATCCGGATGATCCGAGGATACCGCACAATCGCCGGCGAATCGGCCAACCTCCTTGCCGGATTGCTGCCCTGGGATCTGGAGGCAACTGCCCTCCAGCGCGTCTATGAGTGGCGCGTGGAGGCGCAGCGCCGGGGCGAATCGCTGCTGCCTCGACAAGTCGAGGCGCAGCGGGAAGAGCTCCGGCGCGATCTCAGGGCAGTATGGAGGGAACGACTGTCGCAACCGAGGTCCGGGCACGCCGCAATCGCGGCGGTAAGACCCCTCTTTGAGGAGTGGCTGGATAGGCGTCACGGCGTCCTGACCTACCGCATGACGCAGGTCCTCACCGAACACGGAAGCTTCGGGAGGTACCTGTGTCTGATGGGGAAGGAGGAAACGCCTGGGTGTCACCACTGCGAGGACCGCCCGGAGGACACGGTGGAGCATACGGTGCAGGACTGCCCCGCTTGGGCAGGGCACCGCCGTGTCCTCACGGCGGCGATAGGCGGAGACCTCTCGCGCCCGGCCCGCAGCATGGCCTCGACCACGAGGCCATGCTGCGGGGCGAGACGGAGTGGGAAGCGGTCGCCTCCTTCTGCGAAGCAGTCATGCTCGCGAAGGAGGAGGCGGGCCGCGTGAGGGAGAGGACAGCGTCCTCCCTCCACACCAGCCGCAGTGGTAGACGCCCACGGCGCCGGACGTCGGCAGACGATCTCCGGCCACCGTAGGCGCGGGCATGCGGGCGGCGAGTAATGGGCGACTCGCTGTCCGACCATGGACCATGCCCGGGTCGACGGCGCGTTGTGTTCCACGCGCGCCTCAAAGAGTGTCAGCATAATGACGGGGCCCCCCTCTAGAGGGCCAAAACCTGCCGGGGTCGCGGGACTCATAGAATTACCGTGACCCTGGAACATAAAGGGCTACTGAAGGACACCGTGGATTTTAGTCAGTACAAGTCTGACAGTCCCTCCCACTCTGCCCTGGGTGGGAGGACTCATTTGATGATTTTACCAAGACAAAAAAAAAAAAAAAAAAAAAAAGGACCTCATGCTCACTTGCTCGCTTGCGGCCACAAGACCAGCGAGGCTGTTGTTATGGATTTCTTCACAAAAAACTGCCGTTGCCATTATCTTCGCAAAGACACAGTCTCTCAGAACGCAAATTGAAAAAAGTCGTAGTTGAAAAGCTGAAAAGCAGTTGCAAACTCCGGTTCTTAAGATCGCAGTGGGCAGATTAATTAAATGGCCACTTGAGAGGAAAAAAACAGGAATAACAAGCTAACTAGTTTGCTTGAACTTTGAGCTTGTTACTTCAAATAAAACTCTTCCTTTGAAAAACTTGTGTTTTCAACCCTAGTCTATTTCCAGTAGATACATAAAGGGTGCAAAAAAACCCTTAATGAAGCCGAAAGGTACTTGTTGTCCCCGTCTTTGCGATGATTTTTTTGTTCTGGACCATACCTGGGAACCTTCTAGTTACGGACATATTGGTGGTCAAAGTTCCAAAAAACGTGTTTTTACACCACAAAAAAAAGTCGTTTCCCAGCAAATATTTTTGCGCAGAGTTACCTACTTAGTTTGATGTACAGACGCCAGCAAATCAAACTACCCGAATCTGTCAAATTTTCCCAGTCAACCTTGAACCTAATGCTACGGCGATAAAGTTGAAAATCTATTAAAGTAATTTGACAGATTGTAGTACCTTGATGTGCTGGTGTCTGTACAGAATGCTTAGTTGGCGGCTTCGTGAAGGGTTCCGGTTATTTATGTCCTACGTAATAAAGGGTAAGCCTATTGCCATCAACCGGACACAAATACTGACTACGGTCAGTTACTGAGAAATTCCTGACAAAAAATCAAATTTCACTCTCTCGACCACAGAATCGAACCCAGGACTACTGTATAATTCGTAACTTATTTAAATTCCATAATTATTAATCGCGGTATGTGGATGGGTGACCGCCCATTACATACCGAGTTTCCTCCGTGCCTCGGGAAGCACGTTAAGCCGTTGGTCCCGGCTGTCATTTGTAGATCTTTGACAGTCGTTAGGTAGTAAGTGGTCCAAAAAGTCTGACAACAAGTCTTACCACGGGGTATCGTATTACCCAGTACTAACTGGGTTGTGGAGGTCAGATAAGCATTCGCTCCATGTAAAATACTGGTATTCAGCTGCATCCGGTTAGACTGGAAGCCGACCCCAATATAGTTGGGAAAAGGCTAGGCAGATGATGATGAATTATTGATCGCGGTGAATGACGATCTGATATTGTTTGCAGGGCGAACATGGCCAGAGATCACACAAGATAGATAGGTTTGGAAGGAGAAACGTGAGATTTTTTCCCAGCAGTGGGACGCTTGACAGGCTGACAAAAAAATGATGACAATGACTCAAAGACAGGACACAACTACGGTCCTTTTAATTCAATTAAATTCATTTATTTCAGACCCTATCGATTGATCCATAATTTTGTTAGTAGGTACACTTAAAAATAAAGTTAGTACAAAGTTAGTTTGACTAGTTTGTTTTAGTTTGTTAGTTTTTTTTGTTTTTTTTTGTTTTTGTTTTTAGTTAGTTTAATTACATTCAGAAGTCTTAAACCTGGAACACAATATTCCATTCCTATACCTAACATACTTCACCCCTTCAAATCACACATTGTATTAACTAAGATGCCTCGAAGCACTGAACGTGTTCTAGAGACGGTTCTACATTGAAGAGGACCGGACATACTGAATGGAACATAAAGTGATGCCATTAGCACTCACTGCAGAGTGCTTCACTTGTGTATTAAGCACTAAGGACATGTAGGTTAAGCTTTAAGAAATTGTCTCCGTTTAAGAGGAAATGGGAGACTGTTAATATTGTAGTAAAGTTTCGTGTTTATTGAAAGGATCTCTTTGAGAGAAAGTTTGAACTTGTAAAAATAGTAATGTTAATTTACAGGATAGAATTAAGTTCTCAAAAATGCACATTTTTGCCACTGGATGAATAATTTTCGTAAAGTAGCAAAACTCAACTAAGTAATTTTCAAATATCTGGGGATCAGTATATATATTATCTCCTTTTAAAATTGACGGAAAACAAACGTAAGTTATAATTCTGGAACAGATTGCATTACTTAATAAAAGACAAAAAAAAAGAAAAAAAAAATTACTTGAGGAGGAGTTTTTTGATGCCCTTTTATAGTTTGTTGTTAGTTTATTTATTTTTGGTTATTTAATAGTTTTTAATTAATAATGTATTTAGTTAGTTTATTCTACTTAATTAAGTAAAACACCCATTGAAGCTACATAAAGAGCAACTTACTAACGTTGCCATGTTCTAAAATCAGCAGATAACATTAATTTGTCTGAGACCCTAGAACGACCGCGCGGTATAAACGTATCGTAGATACGTCGATTTTTGAATAGAAAACACAATTTTAGTTAAATTGTTTCCGACAAGCACAATGAGTATCATCCAAAGATAAGTCAAAATTCTTAAAATTATGAAAATATTACTTACGAAACGAGTATTTGTAATTTTAAAATGGACTTATTTACGTTAGGCTTACACCACGCGCTTGTGCTGGGGCCTCTGATTTGAAGAAATCACTGTACAATGCACTAACACCACTTTGCTTTTTACTTTACAAAGCTCGTTTTACGCTCTAAAATAGTGACAAATTGTTCAAGCACACCCTGTATAGGGTCCGTAGCACTGCATAAATATAAACAGTGAACCAACTATGCTTTCGAGGTTATTTTACCTCTAACAGCTGCAACAGAAAAGCAACTATATGTTAACAAAATTTGAGATCATTGTAATTTTGTTAGACTTGTGAGTGGCATGGCAGCCACTGACAAGTCTCAACCTTATAACAAATTTTGATTTGTCTTTTTTTTTGTGATTTTTTTGGAGGTAGTCAACTAAACTTTTTGTTGTGTTGCACTGCACACATAAAACGTAAACACTCTTGATGCAGCAGACCGACTAAAGGTGGCGGTCCGCGCCGCGACGGAGACAAGCGACCGAGACATTAGACCGAAACCGGACACCGCGACAAGTGTCTCAGTCTCTTCAGCTATGCTCTTCCAAATATTGTCCTTCAAATTTTCGTCTCTGTAGGAGTCTAGTCGTGCATCGTATATCGGAGGGTGCTGTCTGATCAGTTCAATCAGTGTTTCACAGTCTTCGTCAGAAAAAGTATTCATTTTTAAACACTAAACACATGTGCTTTTCGACACAAGACACTATTGGTCCGGGGCTGCGATCGTCTCACTGTCTCCTGTCTCACGTCTCTGTCTCCTGTCTCTGTCTCGCTTGCGAACTGTCACTTATACATTGCCTAACGTCAAGTGACGGTCGCGGTCTTCGGTCGCGGTGTCCTGTCTCGGTCGCTTGTCTCTGTCGTGGCGCGAACCGCCACCTTAACTCACTATAACGCTTTGCACGTGTGTGTGCGTGTGACCGGATTTTGACCATCCGTTCCTAGTTGAAACACTGTATCTCAATGCTAATATGTCTACTGTGGCCGTAGTTACAAACTTCGTCTCTGAATGAACTGGAATGTTCTGCGATAAATTGCGACCGGCTTGCCACCCACATGTTACAATCTACACTTATCTGATGATGTTGAATGTGAAATAAATGATACGTTTTGGCTGCAAGGACTGTTGTTATTTTCACGATGGTAATAATTTTTCGGAGGGAAAATCATGTTCAAAGTTTTATAACTTTACCTTTGCAATTCGGAAGGAATTTTGCAACTCGTTTTACGCAAAAAGAAGAATAATAATAAGTTTTTTATTTCTCCTCACAATGACAAGCTTATTTTAGGTTTCACATATTATTTGTTTGTTTTGGCTATGTGAGGAGCTGGTGTTTGAGTTAGGCGGTCCCCAACCCACGGAAGAACAAAACACAGTCAATTAGAAGATTATAAAGACCATCAAAATCTGCAATTTCGGTGCCAATCAATGATCGGCCATTCGGGCTCAATTTCATTAGCAGACTTGGCAGCTGTTTCACTCGACCCCTTGAAGTCATCGTTAAATAATTGAAAAACCAATAAAAAAAAAACACAAACTTGGCTCAATTTACACTAGCCTATGTTACCCGGGATAATAAAGAATCTAACGATACCGCAAACATCGAAATCGGTTTGGGTGTTTAGAAGTTATGTTAGAATAAAGAAACACACAAACAGACATACATACATGGACCTTTAAAACATAGCACTCCTTTTTTGGGCAGTCGTGTAATAAAAATAACTGAGACCTCACTTTTAAACGTAGCTGATTCATAGTCAGTAGGCCATATTTATATTAATTCAATGGGGATGTGGGGGGGACATCCCCCCCTCCCCCCTTTCCACTTCTCTGACATCCATTAAAACAAAAGTGCATCATACTACATTATGGTAGGCCTTACCATGGCATGACGTCACTTCTTGATAACACCCACTCTGCGTTAATATGCGGAGTCAAGTGCACTTAAGTTGGCTCTGAAGCAGCGGTGTGAATGTGATATAGTATAATGTATGAAAAGTTTATGTAAAACCGTACCAACCTGCAAAATTATTCAAAGATCACATTTATTTTTTATGGTTTATTTTCGGTCGTGAACTCGTGAGCTACTAATAACGAAGTTCAGTTTACCAAAATATTTGTAAATTATGAGAATAGCATCTGCAGCATTCGTTTTTGGTATCTCTTCGCGTAAGTAATATACAGGGTGTAAACAGACCCTTCACATATCCGTCAACCAAGCATTCTGTACATCACACTAAGTAACTTTACGCAAAAATTATTGCTGGGAATCGACTTTTTTGGGGTGAAATATCACGTTTTACGGTAGGACTCGATGGAAAACACTCAAATCATTGTGCTGATGGATGGATTCAGTAGTACGGGGGTCGTGGAGTAGTGTAAAGTAAAAATCTTACATTAAGAACATGTATTTAAAAAAAACTTGTGAAAAGTCGGAACTTTGACCGTAACTAGAAGGTTCGCAGGTATGGTATAGAACAAATAAAACGATCACAAAGACGGGAAGAACAAGTGCCTTTCGGTTATGTTAAGGGTCTATTTACACCCTTTTTAATGGAAGGTATGGATGTACCTGCCATACCATTATAAAGGTTCGGTTCGATTCACGTACGGTCACGCGTAAATGCATTATGTTAGCAGCGATGACAACGATTTTCTCAATTCGATTGAAATTATGAGATACTCGTACAGTATCCAAACACAGGGTTAATAAAAACTATGACTTGTTTCAGTCATTTCAGCATTATTTCAGATCAAAACTACACAACAAAATTGCTTTTGAATTTTGCCATGCTTTCGCAAGTACGTGACTGCCTCTTTGGTCGAGTTACAAGCGCGACTGCTGAGCATGAGGTCCTGGCTTCGATCCTCGGGTCGGGTAAAGTGTTATCGGGTTTTTCCATCATTAGCAGCCACGGAGTCTGGATTTGCATCCGGCTGATGGCAGTAGGCTCGCCCCCTATTGCATGGGACTTAAAACATAACTGGCGAAATGTTGGTGTACTATTAGGTACACCTCTGCCTAACCCTTCGGGGATTACAGGCGTGATGTTGTGTATGTTTGCACGTACCTGTCCCATCGCACTGACTATCAATTCCTCAGCAGTCTACCTACACTTCAACTGGTGGTCTATTAAGATGTCAGCATCTCGGAAATTAAGCGTTGAATAATAGTTGCCAAAGGGCGAAATGAAGCCTGAATTTATGATCATTAAACAGTTTAATTAATGCTTCTATACTGACTCCAACAACTTGCGCGGAATAATTAATCTTTAGTTAATTAAAAACTCATTTATATCAGCGTCTATTTGTCATTGTTATTTATTTTGAACTTTCTTGTGAAGAAGTTTGATAAGAAATTGGGAACGAAATTAAAGATCTTGCATCAATTTAAGAAAAAATTATGGCGCGCACCAAAACTTTTCAAAATGTTAATAAGTATCATCGATTTGTTTTCTTTTTTTTTTTGGGCAATGAGATAATAGAACGATGATAGAATAATATAATAGTAATAAAATCTGACTTTCAAAGTATTTTTGTGGAAAACTCGTGGCTAAAACTGAACTAAAAATACTATTTAAAAGCCCCTTAATTGCTTCATATTATTTATATTTGCACCATACTTGCATTGATGAACGCTTCTGAAATTAACAGAGCCCCAAACAGCTGATCTTCTTTGCCTCAATGTGGCTCGAGCTCATGGATAAAGGCACGATTGGCTCTGTGATTGAGCTATTCACTTGTGAGCAATTGTCGCGGGTTTGACTCCTGTATGAAACAGATATTTCTATACACAACTTTATAACCATTCACGAGAAAATCTGTAATTAGAGCAAAGTTGTACAGAAAGTATATTGAGTAAAGTTAAAAAGTATATAAAGAAATAAGAATAGGCAAAGAGACAATTTACTAAAATGTTTAATCTTTTGTTCCAGATTCCGCAAGGATGATCAGCAAAAACGGAGTACAACATGTGACCTAGCATGGTCTTTGACATGAATAATCTCACATTCCTGGACACAGCGTTTCAAGAATTCCAATGTCATCTGACCCACGGGCGAGGTTGCGGCGATTCATTCTCCGGTCTCGACTGTACTACCGACGACAGCTTCATCAACTATACTTGCGAACTAAACATAGATATTCAGAATGAAACCTCCTACACATGCACTTCGTGTAATAATACAGACGTTGGTGGCAACAACACTCTGTGTAGTCCTTACCTCAAGCTGAACATGGTCACCATAATCTTCGAGAGTGCACTCAAGAATCTTTGGCTCCGGCTCCCAAGTTTATTCTGCGATCTGGACACCCTATTCTGTTACACGGAAACTCGAAATCGGACGTTGTACATCGACGCTTTGAATGAAACATCTGTGTTAGGCGTAGTGGAAACATTTCAGTGTAGTTATGACTTCAGGAATGTGACGGAAAAAGTGGTGGATAAAGTGGGTTACGATTGGAGTTTTCTATTTGTGATAGTATTTATTATAGCTGGTGGTGTGGGTAATATTTTGGTGTGTTTAGCAGTGTGTTTGGATAAGAGACTACAGAATGTGACGAACTATTTTCTTCTGTCGCTGGCGATCGCTGATTTATTGGTCAGCTTGTTCGTGATGCCTATGGGGGCGATTCCTGGATTCTTAGGTAAGTTTGTAAGTCTTATTATTTAAAATTATTTAGCTTATCTATTTTATACTACTTAAAATCACATACCTTTCAATTAATCAATGAGTAAGCTTGATAGAAAAAAAAAAGAAAATCTCTGTGTTTAACAGTCTTAAACACAATTAGGTACTTACTGATAAAACACTCTCCAGTAGCAAAACATAACAAAAAGAAAGTATCTTACAGCAACAGATAAAAATTGAAGTACTTATACGTCACATATTTTGTAAAAATACCATTAACGAAGCCGAAAGGCACATGTTTTCCCCGTCATTGCGATAATTTTTTAGTAGTTTTAAATGTTATAACTTTACTTTGAATACCTCCTTGGCCTTCTTACATAATTAATGTCAAAATAATAAGAAGCATTTTTAACAATGACGGTAGTTTATTTGAATAAAATATCATCATTCAACTACAACCTTACAAAAATATACGACAATTCCTTTAAAACGACAAGGGCTTCAGAAAATTGCATGAAAACGGTTACACATTGTACCTCCTACTGCTCACAGACTATCCATTTACTCAGATAGTTCACATCTTTCATACTCGACGTATGCCAGAGCCTTACAAATTGTACCTATTTTCAAGAGCGCAAGCCTTTCATGAAAGGAAGTTCAAGCAATTGTGTGAACGCTTTCGGCTATGGTTATCTAATATAAACTGTTGTGACACATGGGGCTGTTGGATGGCAAACACAGTCCGATTCTTGTCACAAAAATATATTATAAATGAGCGAAATTATTTTACGGTTTCTACGTCGTCATTTAATGATCATTAGGAGACTTCCGAAACAACACAAGGTTCCGAATTCTTTAATAATACTTCAAAAAGAAGGTTTGCAATTTTTCTTATTTTATGTAACATTTTAACCGATTTTTAAGAAATAAAAATCAATTAAGAGGTACAATAAAATCCAGCAGCTTAAATATCATACAAAAATACCTTTCATAAACGAATTAATACTTCAGCTGACTGCCCCGTTGGACTCGTGGTCGCAAGCGCGAGTGCTGAGAGTGGGTTCGAATCCCGGGTCAGGCTAAAAGTGCTATTGGGTTCTTCCATTAGAAATTTCTCAATAGTAAACACTGTTTTAAGCTTTCATGGTTTACAACTAAACTTGTGCTGTACTTGTGTTTCTCCCACGCCGATGATATACTCCGCTAAACATGGCCGCCGTGACTGAAAACGGTCAGGAGGACATAGATTCTTTACATAAAAATACTAGACACGTGTTTCAGGTTTCGCATATACTAAAACTAATGTTGTATACTTCGGTGTCAGAAAATATTTTAACAAAAATTCACCTGGTTCTTCAACCGTGAGAACGGTGTGTCACACTACAGGGGACATGAAATCTTATTCCCAGTACCTGTTCCTTTGAGTTTGGCATATTTGTCAACAGGAAGCAATCTCCTGCTCATAGTTGTATGGAAATTCGTAGGAAATGATCGAGTAGTAAAAAAAAACATGGCTGGCATCTTGAAATCCAATTTTGGGTATCGAGCTGTAAATATTTTTCGGTGCGAAAATGTAGTTACGAATGTTAGGAAATGAACTGTAGTTGAATATACTTTTTTACTTGGGTTTTTCGTTTCTAGACGTTTAAATCATAAATCATATTTATTTCTGCAATTAGGTTTACCAAACTCTTTTACATGTCATGTTTTGTTTTAAAGCTAGATGGGGCCGGTGTTTCGTACCTGACTACTCTGAGAAGAAACATCCGAAACAAACTCAGAGGTCACCGTCTCTTTTAAAGTCCAGACATTGCTCAAGTTATATGAGGACCATGTAGATTAATGTCTGAGATGGTCTTTTAAAGAAATAACCACACAGATTTGAGTGGACCTGTCCAGACAGTGCAAGCATTTGTCAGTGATCGTGTAGCTCAACTCATGATCCAAGGAGCTCAACGACACGACGAACAATACCAAAGAAAGGACAATTTGTTTGCTAAGGAATCTATTCAATGTCGTTGAGGTCCTTGAGTAATAAGTCGAGCAAGCATCTTCTTCTTAGCGTGTCGATGGCAATCTAAATTGTGTCAGCCCAGAACTGAGCTACTAGTTTGGCGCTTTCGGTAGCGTCCATCAGTTCCTGAAGTGAACAAACAACAGGACACTCAGGACACGATATTAAGTGCCCCATCGTTTGAAGAACAGCACCACATTTACATTTCAGGGCGGAGTCATTAATGAATCTCTACCTGAGCTAGCATTATAGCTGATAAATGCTTGCACTGACTGGACAGGTCTACTCAAATCATTCATCAAAAGACCATCTCAGACACTTATCTGCGTAGTCCTCATGTCAGGTGACCAAGATTATGTCTGGACCTTAAAAGAGACAATGACCTCTGAGTTTGTTTCGGCTGTTTCTTCTCGAGTAATCAGGTACGGAACACCGAACCCATCAAGTTAAAGAAAAAAAGTGTAATAGTTTGTAAAAACCGATTTGCAAAATTATGATATCACTCTCACGTCCAGTAATCATGCTGCTAGTGCTCTAGCAATAGCAGCACGATTGCTTAACATGAGGTCCTCGGAGGGGTTCGAACCCCAAATAGGGCAAATTGTGGGAACTGGGTTTGAGCATTATGACTTTCTTAATAGCAGCCCCGATTTGATTACCCAGTTAATAGTTAGTTAGTTAATAGCAAACACTCACTGTGCCAGCGTGGTGGATTACTGTTCACTCCCAGAAACAGAGAAAGCCTTTGTCCTTGCGGTGGCGCAGTGGCTGAGCGATTAGCGTTTGCGCTGCGTGTAGCGGGTTCGATTGCCACCCGGAACAAATATTTGTATGGCCGCTGGTAATTGTTCCGGGTCTGGCTGTTTATTTATGTTATTGTGAGTTTAAATGTTTGTAAACGCACCCACAATACTTGAGAAATTCCTAACATGGGGCAAAGATTAAAAATAGGCTCGCCACATATTATGTGTCTTAAACATATCTTTCGAAATATAGGTTACTAGCTTTTGCCCGCGGCTTTGCCCGCGTGGATGTCGTAAATATCCCATTACTTACCTTCACCCCCCTTTTTAACCCTCCGGGGGTAGGATTATCAAAAATGCCGAGACACATATAAATTAATTTTCAATTGTCAGCCTAAACACAAAATTTGATGATCCTAACTTCAAAACTGACAGACTTTCATACAAACTTCCATCCCCTATTTTACCCCTTTAGGGGTAGAATTCCCAAAAATCCTTTCTTAGTGGAGACTTTCTCTTCACAAAAAACACACCCTCCAAGTTTCATGTCTCTAGGACCAGCGGTTTGGGCTGTGTGTTGATATATCACCCAGACAGTCAGTCAGTTAACTATTTTATATATATAGATTTACTACAGGTAGACGTCCCGCTGTCTACCATATGGGTTAATACAGACTTACACCCTAGGGTAACTCTTCATTTCGACACTCCCATTATTCTGTTCCCACCAGTTCACAACGTATTTCCTCTCAGGTTATTGGCCGCTGGGTGTGGTGTGGTGCAACGTGTACGTGACGTGCGACGTGCTCGCGTGTTCGGCCAGCATCATGCATATGTGCTTCATCAGTATCGGCAGGTATGTAACCAACTTTGTTTTACTTTATTAAAGTAGAAGTTGAGGAATCAGAGAACGTTATAAAAAGTTTTGCTTGGGAGTGTTTCATCATCATCATCATCATCATTTCAGCCGAAAGACGTCCACTGCTGGACATAGGCCTCCCCCAAGTGTCGCCACATTGACCGGTCCCGTGCGTCTCGCATCCAGCGGATCCCTGCAACCTTTACAAGGTCATCGGTCCACCTAGTGGGAGGCCTTCCAACGCAGCGTCTTCCGGTTCGCGGTCGCCACTCCAGAACTTTTCGGCCCCATCGGCCATCCGTTCTGCGAGCAATGTGCCCTGCCCACTGCCACTTAAGTTTGGCTATTCTTCGGGCTACGTCGGTAACCTTGGTTCTCTTGCGGATCTCCTTATTTCTGATTTGATCACGCAAGGAAACACCGAGCATAGCCCTCTCCATTGCCCTTTGGGTGACTTTAAGCCTTCTGATGAGGCCCATTGTGAGCGACCACGTTTCGGTCCCGTATGTAATCACTGGCAACACACACTGGTCATAGACTTTCGTCTTGAGACACTGCGGTAAGTTGGACGAGAAGATACCACGCAACCTCTCGAACGCTGCCCAGCCGAGTCGGATTCGACGATTGACCTCTTTCTCGAAGTTGGACCTACCTAACTGGACCGTTTGTCCCAGGTAGACATAATCGTCTACAACTTCGAGTGTAGAGTCTCCGATCTTGATAGGAGTGGGTGTTACATGGGCATTCAACATGACTTTGGTTTTGTCCATGTTCATTTTAAGACCTACTCTTTCGGAAGCTCTACTGAGGTCATCGAGCATTGTACTGAGGTCCTCCGTGGTCTCAGCCATGACCACTATATCGTCGGCAAACCGAAGGTGAGAGATGTACTCGCCATTGACGTTGATACCTAGCCCTCTCCAGTCCAGAACCTTGAAGACATCCTCCAGTGCAGCGGTGAACAGTTTCGGAGATATGACGTCTCCCTGTCTCACACCTCGCTGCAGAAGGATAGGTTCCGAGGTCTGGTGCTGAAGGCGAACTGACATGGTGGCGTTTTTGTACAAACTCTTCAGCACCTCGATGTACCGATAGTCGATTTGGCACCGTTGGAGAGACTGCAGTACAGCCCAAGTCTCGATCGAATCGAAGGCTTTCTCGTAGTCCACAAACGCCAAGCAGAGAGGCAGGTTATACTCTTCGGTCTTCTGTATAACCTGGTGCAGCGTATGTATGTGGTCTACGGTGCTAAAGCCTTTTCGGAACCCGGCTTGTTCGGGAGGCTGAAAATCGTCAAACCTGCGCGCGAGACGATTCGTGATGACTCTTGAAAACAGCTTGTAGACATGGCTTAGAAGTGAGATGGGCCTATAGTTCTTCAGCCGGGCATTGTCGCCCTTTTTGAAGAAGAGTACCACCACACCCCTGCACCATGCCTGCGGCGTTTTCCCCTCGAGTATGACGGAATTAAACAGCTTCTGAAGGGCCTTAAGTACCGGTTTTCCACCTGCCTTCAGGAGTTCGGCCGTAATTCCGTGGGAGTGTTTAGTTTAATATTAAACAGCTTTTAGAGTGGTCCTACCTCAGTTATCATCATCATCATCATCATTTGAAAGACGTTCACTGCTGGACATAGGCCTCCACCAAGTGTCGCCACATTGACCGGTCCCGTACCTCAGTTGTATTTTATCAATAAGTTAAGTTTACGTAGGCTAATGATTTAAATATTTTACGCTGAAATAAGAATAACTAAGCTTGGAGATTTTTATGAGAAGGCAAAATTAAAAAAAAAACTCTCTTTCTGTTTTCAAAATAAATAATTGAATAGATACAAGCCATAATAGTGAAAAAACCTGCGTATCCTGGAACATTTTTTTTTAAAAAAGCCAACTTGACATCCAACAAATCCAACTGGGCCTGCTTGGTGGATGATGGCCTCTTACAAAGAAAAGGCCTATGTCCCAATATTTTTTTTGCTGTTTGTGCTTTTGTTACACCGTCCATAATAAGAATCTGCTTAGCTCAACAAGGAAGCTAAACATTGCCCTCCATATACTCTATTTGTTTCTCCGCACCCGAATTTTCACCAAAAAGCGACCAATCAACCATATTACCATTTATCGGCACTATAAATTTTCATCAAAGCTCTCGACTCCAATACTCCCAGCTCGACAGTTTACGAGTTTACCCGAAGCTGACCCTAGCACAGTCACTGTGCACTGAAATATGATGTCGTTATCGGATCCCATATTCAATGGACATAATATCGGTTTGTCCAGACACAAGTATCGCTTTATCCATGAGACGTCAAGCGTGAGTTTGAGAATATTGTTCTCATGGATTATTTGTAGGTTGCGGATAGAATTTAATGCTTGTTCGAGGACATGTCAATTTATGAAGGTGTTGTGACTATAACTAAGGGTTTACGATTTTAAACTATCATGGTCACTAACATTATTATTAATACTAGAAACGGGATATTTACCATGTTTACTGTTTTCAATGAGTTCCCGATATTTCGGCGCTGTTGCAAGCACCATGATCACGGATAAACTGAAGTTATTGCGGGTGGGTGTTTATGAGGAGACAAATCGGTCTACCCTCTTTCTTGTTCGTTTTTTGCACTCAGTACCGCTACCACCGAAGAATAGCCAAACTTAGTGGCAGTGGGCAGGGCACATTGCTCGCAGAACGGATGGCCGATGGGGCCAAAAAGTTCTGGAGTGGCGACCGCGAACCGGAAGACGCTGCGTTGGAAGGCCTGGGAGGCCTAGGTGGACCGATGACCTTGTAAAGGTTGCAGGGATCCGCTGGATGCGAGACGCACGGGACCGGTCAATGTGGCGACACTTGGGGGAGGCCTATGTCCAGCAGTGGACGTCTTTCGGCTGAAATGAGGATAATGATGATGATGACCGCTACCACTGTCACTCGCAACTCGATTCTGCTCCCAACACACGAAACTTACTGTGTCTGCTCGCGAACTTTTTTCTGCACTTTTCCGCTTTTTACACAGCTGAACCGAAATATCGGGAACTCATTGAAAACAGTAAACATGGTAAATATCCCGTTTCTAGTATTAATAATAACTAAGGGTTTGTTGTGACAAGGTGTATCGTTACCCATCCAAGTAGCTAGCACTTATTTATAATCTACTTTTCATGGAATGTTTTAAATTTTCCTTTTACTTTATATTTACCTTTTCGTAAAAAAAGAGAAATGTACACAGCGTCTAAAACGATGTACATTTTGGTAATAGAAAGTGATGATTTTAACAAAAGACGTACATTTTATTTGAGAGCCGCGTGAATTATTTTACTTATAGGGCCATTATGGGCACTTTTGTAACAGTGGGGACTACCATTTCGGAATGTCGATTATAGTGCGCCCTCGAGACGGATCGGGGATAACTGCGAAGTAATTATCGGTTCCGTACATAGTTTAACAACCAGAAAAAATACTAGTTTTGGATACTTTCGTCTCAGTATCAGCAGTAAAGAAAATTAAATACTCTTTAGGTCTCACAATTATATTTCAAGTAAACATCATCTTTGCCAAGCCCCAAGACTTAATGTGCCACGTTGAAGAAAATATATCTTTGTGTATATCTATACACAAAGATATATTTTCTTAAGCACGTGACCGGAGGGCGGGCCTATTTTTTGGCCAAAGAATCAGCATTGCCATCCAAAGTGGCAATGCTGATTCTTTGGCCAAAAAATAGGCCCGCCCTCCGGTCTGGGCACTTTTCCTGTTGACAGCGATGTGGACGAATTTTTTGACGCCCTGTAACCCTTTTGATACTTTTACATATTTTTATCACTATTATAGATTTGTAGTTTGTAAATAATGTAAATATTTTTTTAAATTAAATATCTCATGCTGAGTGGTAACCTGCTTGTATCAGTCACAACGTGCAAGCTGTTTTTTTGTCATTTTGTGTGCACGTTATGTCCCTGCGACAAATTAATAGTTTTTTCTTTATTTCTAAAAATACATAGAATATAAATTGATAAACAGATCTTTTATACACACAATATTGTCTTATGGAATTATATCGCTGATAGCGATCCATAATATACTACAGATTACTACAAAATAGGCTTTAAAATGTATCACTTTGTATAAGCAAAAAGGTTCACAATTCAATACAAATTATATCGCTGATAGCGATCCATAAGATCCATAATATACTACAGATACTACAAAATAGGCTTTAAAATGTATCACTTTGTATAAGCAAAAAGGTTCACAATTCAATACAACAGCTATCGCTCCAAAATTTTACAAGCTAGGCAACAATACTCGATGACTCACATTCGATTGATCGGAGCCATTTACTTTATAGCCTATAGCTCTGTATTTCAATGTTGCCGATGTTTCAATTTATCTGAAATATATTTTTTCTCTCTTTTTCTTGATAAATGTATTAGAACATGATTGGGTCAATGAATTAACATTTGAAAAGAATACTCTAAGCTTGCTCTTTAAATCGAAGTGAGGAAAATTTTATGCAAAAAAATGTTTAAATTTTTATTTGGAAACACGGAAAATGAGCAAGCGTAGTAAATATATTATCATCTGCACAGATATTGAAAGTATTTGGATATAAGAAAGCCACGTTTTGACCAATGCTCGATTCTTTTATGTATGAGAACATAAACCTATTCGCCTTACAAACATACATTTTTTATGTAAAAACTAAAACAATATTTCAAACGTATAATTTAACACTATTAAAAAATATTATAAAAAGGTAAAAAAAAAGTGCAGTATTATTCTAAAACTATAATATTAAGTATTTTGTGGACTCACAATTTTGTATAATTTTAAAATAATTATAACACTTTTTTTACCTTTTTATAGTATTGTTTCATAATGTTAAAAAATACTAAATTATACGTATGAAAGTGTCGAATCTGCATTTAATTTCGCTACAAAATGGCGCTTAAGTATTTCACAACTTAAAAGTTACACACGTACAAACAAAAACACTCAACACACATTAAAACGGCTATAAATTACCAAAAACCACAGCGGAACCCTAAAAAGGATTTTACAGGGCTTTATTTATTTAAGGGCTCGATTCATCCAGATAGGAGACGTAAATCTTAGTTGGAACGTGACTTCGTACAAAAACTGTTGGAATTCTATACCAATCGCGTTGGTATTTACGCACTCGTGGGGAAAGACTTAGTAAATTACCTTGAAGGTATCTTTTGTTTAGTGTGGTTATCATTTAAGTTTCAGATTAGTCTTTGAGTAGTTTTGTTTAGATGGAATTAATGAGAGAGAAATAATTTCCTCTTAACTTAGTATTTCTATTTGTTAAGTTCTGTAGAATTTAGAAGTGGAGGTACAATAGGCTCCTCAGTCAAATCAGTATAAGCTAGCTTCTTATTTCTACACTAGCTTTTGCCAGCAGCTGCGCTCGTGTTAATTTAGAATTTGACAATCAATTCGGGTTGTACTCTGCTTATGCAATAGTACACCCACATTTCACCAGTTATGTTTTTCAAAACCAAAGTAATTGGGGGCGAGCCTATTGCCAACACTCGGGCCCGAATCCAGACTCCATCACTGTTACTGACTTACTCGTATTAAGATTCCGGTCTGTACTTTTTTTTTGTCAACCTACTCTCACTCCCACTGCTGGGCCAAGGCTTCCGTTCTGTACTAGGTCAACTTAATGTCAAACTTTTACCAACAAAGGGCTTCGACTGTAATCATACCAGTGAATTCCACTGACCTAATGGTCCAAAAGAAAATTTGGGAAAAAATTGTGTGAAATCACACGCAGTGTGGAAACGTGATAGATGACCAACGCTCTTTCATTTTCTAGCGATACCTTTTACCAGCAGTAAGTTGTATCTATCTATATATATAAAAATGAATCCCTATTTCCCTTGGCCACGCCACCATCACGCGTGAACGGCTGGACCGATTTCACAATTTTTTTTTGTTGTGTTTGTTATTATCAGGAGAAGGTTCTTAGGTGGGTAGTAGGTTGGTAGTGGGTAGGTAGTGGGTAGGTAGTGGGTAGGTAGTGGGTAGGTAGTGGGTAGGTAGTGGGTACGTAGCAGGTAGGTAGCAGATAGGTAGTGGGTAGGTAGTGGGTAGGTAGTGGGTAGGTAGTGGGTAGGTAGTGGGTAGGTAGTGGGTAGGTAGTGGGTAGGTAGTGGGTAGGTAGTGGGTAGGTAGTGGGTAGGTAGCAGGTAGGTAGCAGGTAGGTAGTGGGTAGGTAGTAGGTAGGTAGTGGGTCGGTAGTGGGTAGGTAGTGGGTCGGTAGTGGGTAGGTGGTGGGTAGGCAGTAGGTAGGTAGGTAGTAGGTAGGTAATAGGTAGGTGATAGGTAGGTAGCAGGTAGGTAGCAGGTAGGGAGCAGGTAGGTAGCAGGTAGGTAGCCGGTAGGTAGCCGGTAGGTAGCAGGTAGGTAGTAGAAAAAGGTGCATTGCAACGCATGCCGGGAACAGCTAGTTCTTTTATAAATTTTGATTTTGTTCTATCTAGATAAAATATACAAATAAATATAATTGAAATTACTGTTTGTAATTAGAAAATAACAGCTTCAAATACGGTACATAAAACAAAAAACCATTATTTTTATTTTTGTCTGTCTGTTTGTTCCGGTGACCGATTTTTACGGGACTTTTACGGGACTTTTACTAGCAAATAGCTGATGATATAAGGAGTAACTTAGGCTACTTCTAGAAAATGGATTAGGGTTCCGTGTAAAACAAATTAAAACCCTTGAAATTGTTAACAAAATCCGATTCAAATATGGAAGTAATATTTTTATAATAATTTCACGTTGACGAAGGTCTCGGGGCACAGCTATAGACCGACCGCTTTAATGAGTCCTCCGCCTTGCTCCACAAAAGCGTCCACAAAGTCCTAACAATATCCCGCAGGTCATTTGCTTTAAAATAACCATAACCCACGTAGGTATTACGATACTAATTGATCAATACGTGAATACCTTCGCGAGGACTCAGTAAAGCGGTCGGTCTATAGTCCCTAATAAATCTTAAAATCGAGAGCGATTTTGTTATGAACCAACAAATAGTCGGATTGTTTCACTGTTGTATACTGTCCGTGATTCAAGTCACAATAAATGCTTTGTTGAACAAAGTGATCGTATCAGTAAACTATTATAGAGAACAAACGAACGTGCGGTCCACACTGTCGACGGGAATAAGTGAGACAGTGCGTTAAGACTTTGTATCGGTACAATGTTTCTGCTCACACGTTGGCCACCCTTTGTTGCCTTAGTTACTACCAATCTTACTACCAGTTGTAATACCGTTAATTTTGATTGCCAGTGTTACTACCGTTGGTACTTACTCAAAAAAAAAACAGATTTTGTTTCTAAACTAATTTTTTTTTCTTAGTAACTCGAACATAAAACAATTGACTTCTAAAATAAAAAAAGGGAAAATCAGCACAATTTCTCGAGGGCGTAGCCTACTGAGATTTCTCCATTTAAAAACTGCATCTGAATATGTCTGATATTGTCTTCGTCTAAAGAAGTTTCATGTTTACTTTACATATTAAAACGAAAATTACCGATTTTCCTAGAATTATATTTTCTTTATTTTTTTTGTTAAAGTACTAATTTAACGGTAGTAACACGGGCTATTTATTTTTTCCCTCCTTACAACCTAATACTGGAGTAGTAGGAAGGGCAATCAAAATTAATGGTATTACAACTGGTAGTAAGATTGGTAGTAACTAGGGCAACAAAGGTTGGCCACGAGCTTCACGCTCAAGCGACAATCACAATCGACAATTTCGTTGCGCGATCCAAGACAGTTAAATTGGTTCTCTGGGACTTCGTCGAGCTACATTATCTCAACGCTTTTCTGGTGGTCGCCACTGTTGATTCTGGCTTTCAGGAGTTGCAGTGGTGTGGGAATTGTGTGGCGGACTTCTTGTCCCAAAAATAATCGCATTGTCACGGCGACTGCGGAGCAAAACAACTGAAAGAAGCTTCTTAGAGCTGAGTCGTATCACCGCGAATCTGGGACGAGTCTTGCGGAGCGAAGGTAACAAGTAAAATATGCGCGAATCGCTTGACGCAAGTCGGATCTCTTGAGGTCGTGAACGTTGAGGCGCCGTCCTAATATAAAGCGATCGTCGCGCGAATATGTCACTTTTTATTCCGAAAACCGGACGGCCACGCGTTCCGGTTCACCAAACAAAAAGTGACATATGTTTAATAATATTAAGCGTTATGACGATCGTGAATTCGCGCGGCGATTGCTTTATACTAGGACGACGCCTGACGAAGTTACCATCATCATCTGCCTAGCCTTTTCCCAACTATATTGGGGTCGGCTTCCAGTCTAACCAGATGCAGCTGAATACCAGTATTTTACATGGAGCGACTGCCTATCTGACCTCCACAACCCAGTTAGTACTGGGTAATACGATACCCCTTGGTAAGACTGGTTATCAGACTTTTGGGCCACTGACTACCTAACGACTATCAAAGAGCTACAAATGACAGCCGGGACCAACGGCTTAACGTGCTTTCCGAGGCACGGAGGAAACTCGGTGTGTAATGGGCGGTCACCTATCCAAAGACCAACCTAGACAAGCACGGCTTAACCTAAAGATCGACCCGAGCGGCTGTTATTATTTAGCCACGAGCTCATCTCCTCGCCTGACGAGGTTACCATGAAGGCATATATATGATTCTTTCGAAAATTATGGACTGTAATGAAGTGAAGTTTGTACGGCATCTGAATCATCATTAAGGTCGACTGTATCTACTGGATACCCACCCAAGTCTTACTAACGTGGCTGATCAAAAAATCACTTGATGTTGTGTAGCGTCTGACATCTTAATATTTGTACGCCGTCCAGGCAAAACATGACTGTCATTATTATAATTCGATGTAACATCTTGCATGCTAAGTGTGTGTTTACTCATTTTTTGAACAAATAAAATGATCTTATCTTATCTTATCTGTACAAAGTATTTTTCAACCAAAAATGTATATCGGTTTTATCTCAGTTGCAATTGGCTAAATAATAACAGCCCCTCGGATCGATCTTTAGGTTAAACCGTGCTTGCCTAGGTTGGTCTGTGGCCCAAAAAGTCTGAAAACCAGTCTTACCAAGGGGTATCGTATTACCCAGTACTAACTGGGTTGTGGAGATCAGATAGGCGCTCCATGTAAAATACTGGTATTCAGCTGCATCCGGTTAGACTGGAAGCCGACCCCAACATAATTGAGAAAAGACTAGGTAGATGATGATCTCAAAGTTGCAATTATTATTTAACTCAAAAATTGTGTTTGTATTTTGCCAATAGTAAACATATTGATGCTCCGAACTGTACCAAAGTTTCAAAGCTCTTCGTAAAACTTACATTACCTGTAAGTTTTCCTTTAAAATTTGAATACATTTCAGAAGCGAGTGTTTCAGTATTAAAATGTATGTTTTGTAATACTTCGGCAGGAGTTTCGAAGGCAACAGACCGGAATAACGCTTGATAGAACTTTGTGGGTAGTTTGTATGCTGCGTGAGATGATCACGGATTATTATGATGTTTCTGTTTGTGAGTTAAAGTTGGGTGATTGTTGTCACGAACTAAAATTCATACAAATATTATAACTACGAAAGTAACTCTGTGTATGTTCGCTTTTCACGCCTCATTGGCTGAACGTATTTCGATGAAATAAGGCAGCGTATAATCTTGAAACTTATGAATAGATAGGTATTTAATTCATACTTTCATACTAAGCAAGAGTAGAGTCTCGTTTCTTTTTTTTACCAGTGTTAGCCAAATGGTATGACCGTCGGACTGCCAAGTCATAGGTCTCAAGTTCGAACCCCACCACGACCTCTGATTTTTCGGATTCATGTGCGTATTGTATAATAATGTCACTTGATTTGGTGAAGGAAAACATCGTAGGAAACCAGCATCCCTGAGAGATATTTCTCGACGACATGTAAAGTCAAGTCAACCACCCATCGCCCACGACCAGACCACCAGCCAATCGCCCCATGGGCGGCATAAAAACTGTGACACCAAGTTAGGCACTAACCGCACGATTAAGAAGAACATTATTTCTGACTTCTACGTAGACAAAGCCGAACGCATCGCACGCATCGTATCGCAATTTTATTATGCAGAATCCTCTTCGTACAGAATCTATATTTTTAATGACGTGAAGTAATCATTGTTTCAATAATAATCCTGGTTTTGCATCTGAACAATGAAAGAATCTTCAGATAAAAAAAATACTGTTCCAATTTGATAAAAGTATGCAGTTGCTACGGCGTAGCTGACGCCGCTACGCCCGCTACGATTTTGTAGCAGATAACTTTTTCTGCTACGTTGATTTTTTATTGTTCACCATTTTTATTATGTTTATTTTAGCAGCGTAGACATTTAACGTAATATGTGTATTTCAAATTCTGAAGAAGTTTCAATAGTTTTGGAAAAAGTACATGCGTTTCTTTATTTTTACAAAACAATTTTTTTTTAGAGTGACTACCTCTTTGATCTAGTGGTCGCAATCACCACCGCTGAGCATGAGGTCTTGGGTTCGATTCCCGTTTCAAGCCAATTGTTATTGGGTTTTTCGATCAGGAATTTCTCACAAACTGCCACAGAGTCTGGATTTATGCCCGGTTGATGGCAATAGGCTCGCCCCCAATTACATGGTACTTAAACATAACTGGCGAAATGTGAGTGTTCTTACTATTAGGGATACCTCTGTCAAATCCTTCGAGGATTACGGGCGTGATTTTATGTTGTTTTTTTTTTACATCGGCAAATTGCACGTGTCAGAAGCAGAACCCATACGAAAATGTTTGAGCCCGTTTCTTCAAGATCGCCGTTGATCTCTGAGAATTTATTCTCTTTTTGACACCATTTCTTCACACAACGTTTACCGACACATTCCACTTCACTCTCTTTATCAAGTTAAACAAAAGCAGTGCATAATAAATCCCCAGGGTCTCTTCAGCAGGGAGAATCCAACTTGATGGAGGGAGAGCGAAACGATATTTATGAAGATCGCACTTGACGGCGCTTGTGGGATAACTTATGAGATAGTATTACGTACTAAGTTAGGAGGAATATGCGCCTTATCTCTTTGGTATTTCATTCTTTTGCTACGACATTCAAGATATAGTTAGGTTTTTTGTGCTGGAGCTCTGCTGGAGTATTTATCGTCTTCAAGACAATTATAATATTTTTACGAAATATTTTGATTTTCAATATAAATCCCTAATACATTTCAGCGTAGGTTGATACATAACCAACTAAATTAACTACTTCTATAATTTTCCTGTAGGTATTTAAATATTTCGTCAAACATGAGTATTTATGAGTATTTGTACGAATATCATAAAGGAGAATTAGTGTTTGTTTGGTTGATTGCGCTAATCTCAGGAACTTCTAGCTCGAATTGAAAAATTATTTTAGTGTTGGATAGCCCATTTATCGAGGAAGGTTATATAAAACAGTACGCTATAGCCAATAGAAGCGGAGCATCAATGAAATATGTCGCAAAACGGGGAAAATGTATTCCTTTTGAGAAAGAACTTCCGTTGCGTGCGCGACGTAAACTTATAACAGTTTCTAAATAAATCCGCATCAAATGCGTGCGCGCATATTATACTAATATCCTCCTCCCATCATCTTACTTCCTAATATGACGCAGATGAAGTTGCGTGGGTCAGCTAGTCATTCATAAGATAGCGAGATGGATTGCCAATTTAAATAATTTTGAGACTTCTTAGAAAGAAGAAAGAAAGAAAAAATATTTATTTGTGGCAGGGACACAAGTCAGAAACAGAGTGAGTCTTAAAAACATTCAATAAAAGTTTATACTTTTATCGACCTTTCAACGTTAAAAAAAAACTAAAAAAAAATAGCCTAAAACAAAGTACCCGCATAAAGATTATTATTGAACAAATAATAACATTTTCCAGTCGTTATTGTGCTAATAAAGCCGGAGCAATTTCTTGTCCAGTCACAAGGATTTAATAGTCCATAACTTTTCACTCGTAAAATGCTTCACTGGCCACTTAATTTGTGAAGGACATAAACATATAAATTCGTCATTTAACATGCTCCGTTGAACTTATTTTAGAGGATACTTGTTCACTTTTATGCATAGATTTAAGTTATAATTAAAAAGTAATTTGCTTGTGTCTCTAGCACGCGTATCTATACCGCTTCTACGAGTATATCTAACTTCTACTCTTTGAAGAGATATATCATCTACTCTACATCTCCTTCTTGATTCTGTTCTCTTAGTACTTTCTGTTCAAATTCGATTTCTCTCGTAACAAAACTTAGTGTGCCAGAGGTAGACAAAAAATAGTAACATCAACAAGAACTTTCGTTGTAACTTTGGGAGCTGACTGTACCTAAAAAAAAACAATTAAAATTTATGGTTGACGAAACGGGAATCAATGTATGAAGATTGAAATAGGTACGAAAAAAAAAAAAGGGAGTTTTTTCCACTTGTTTTACACGTCTTTTGTTTAATTGGCGAAACGGCAAAATTACTAAACGGGACGTACCCTATAAATCTTCTGCTTTTAATGTGGAAGCGTCAGGGTAACCCACGAAATTCAAATCGCCCAAAACAATGACCCTCAAAAACCCTCTAAGTTCATTTAACCCTAATCTGAAACTATTTCATGAAAACATCATTTAACGGGGTTAAATGAACTTAGAGGGCTGTCAATCATTAAAATCATCTAGATTTTAATGATTATAATTCTTTAACTATATACTTGTTACTCGCGCGACTCAGTTTTCATCAACATGCAACCTGACACTGCCCTGCAAATTTCAAAAAAACGTAAAAAAAAAAAAAAAATTTCGCGGGCGGCCCTGGCGCTTCCACCTCAATTTATAACAGGATATTTCTTTTCTTTATATCTGAAATAACATTTTACTACAATCTGGGATTTTGTGCTTGGAAACAAACGTAATACGTTTTTACGGGTGATCAGCTACGCGTGTAGTTGTCGCCTTCAATAAGTACAAAAAAAACCTGAAGTTTAAAAATTAAAAACTATAGACCAAAATACATAAGCTTTAATATAAAATACGTTTCGCTTGCGATGTCGGCATAAATGTTATAAACTTAACAATCAATTTTGATGTGTTTTACACAACTCATCATAGAGCATAACATCACGCAGGCAATCCCCGAAGGGTTAGGCAGAGGTGTACCTTATAGTACACCCATATTTTTCACTGGTGACCCATAACACAGGTATTCTATGCCTATTTCGGGCACCAGTCTCTCACAAATGTTTACCCTGTGTATTAGATTTAATCATTCCTGTTCACTATAACGTTAATGTAATTTTCTCATCACAAAGATGAGAAAATAAACACATTATTTATTTTGCCGGTTATGTTTAAGTCCCATGTAATAGGGGGCCAGCCTATTGGACATTCATTGGTTCATCATAGAATCATTTTTATATTTTTGAAAGGTGGCACAGAAATTGCAATATTTTGACATGTCCCGATTTCATACGTCCGAAGAAGG
Source organism: Noctua comes (assembly GCA_963082995.1). Classification (NCBI taxonomy): domain Eukaryota; kingdom Metazoa; phylum Arthropoda; class Insecta; order Lepidoptera; family Noctuidae; genus Noctua; species Noctua comes. Next base: position 5,643,471 of record OY720268.1, read on the forward strand.
GGCAGGACACTGATTAATTTATTAAAAGTCCAGCTTTCCTTACAGTGTTTTCTTTTACTTTATATCAGCCACGTCCAAGACAAACATTAGCATAAAATATTAAAATTCATCGTAATATATGCCACGTCGCCATATTTCGCTGTGCCAGCAAAATCCGATGTATGAAACAGTTTTCTGGAACGTACGTCTACGTCCAGGTAATTTTAATATATTGCCTGCTTGCTGTGCCAACGTATCACTTTGTGTGAAGCCACAAAACCAGCTGTGACACCGCAATACTCGCGGTTGGCGTTGGTGTATTGCGGCAAACTGGAGGTGGAGTATTTTGTTTATTTGGCTTAGCAAATGGGATGAACTTTTTTTCGAGTCGTGTAAAACTATTGGAGCACTCGGTTTTGTATGTGTTTTAAAACGTTATCTACCCGTTAGGCTGTTTTTTTATCTTAAATGAAGAATTCTTGCCTTTTAGTTTGCCGTACGCCATTACTCTTCAAAATTTGATGCTTAATAGCGTCGCTATCGAATGGTGTAACAATACAGTGTGTTTTTTTTTTCAAAATCAACGGTTTTGATTCCTGGCTAGGAATATTGATTTTTCAAAAATCCAATGATGTAGTTTTAGTTTTAACCAAAATCGGGCTCGAGACTCCTTTGAGTATTTTTCGCTATTCCTCATAGTTTCGGATTTGACCATCCACGCCCACTAAAAAAATTCAGCTGTATAAGGAGATTACGACCCGAAGCGTACAGGTTGTACACGCAAATACCAACTCTTGGGGCTTTAGGTGTTCTGATAATAATTAATATCTCTCGTACAACACGACAAGAGAACAAATAAATACCTTCACCACCTTTATCACCAAGGAAATAAGGTGTTTGTACCAGATGTATGGCGATGACGATGCGGCTGCAGACTGCAGTCCAACCGGGCCGTGTGCAGAATAGTTTACTGAAAAATTGAGAATATACGGGCGTTTTTGTTGGTACGGAGACGATGAAACAAAAGTTGAACTATGAGATACTACCTTTTGACCATTTTGAATGTGTAGGGTTCGGAAATTATCCTATGAAAACTTACTACTCGGATAAAAAGTATCCTACATCCGAACCTAGCTAATGGTCCACTTGTGTGTCTATCGAAATTGGTTCAGCCTTTAAGGTGTAAAAAGGTTACAGATGGACAGACAGAGTTACAGTTCCGCAGTTTGGATATAGTTACACTTTTTTGGCAAAGAAATTATAAAATATTTTGATGTCTCATCTTAAATTAAACATGTTTGAAAAGTTTAGCAAAGAATCTTGGCAATGAAAAAATGTTTCAGTAATCAATCATTCACCACAGGGGTCGATGACTCACAAACTGTGTTGTCTACACAGTAGTTAATTAAATAGTTTTGGTAAACTACGTAGTTAGATGTTAACATCATTTTAAAGCTCTTTTCCAGATAAAGTTATGTTAGGTATATATAACTAAAAATGAATATCACACTAGACTATGTAAATAATTTCCGCACAACAGCTGCTACGCTCGAAATATACAACTGTATGTTTCCATACTTTATGTGCACGTAAAGTCTCAATATACTTCAAATGAAAACCGAATTCCAGACTGTTAAGAACTGACGTGTCTGTACTGCAAGATTTATTATTCCATGTCGATTCTCTAGTGTTCAAAAATCGGTTACATTTGAGTTGAATTTTCGCTTTTCTTACTTTCTTTCTGGGGTACGTTTACATTGAATTCAGTACGTGTTTATTGATCATAGTTTTGTGTTTACCTGAACTGTGTATCTGGATTCATCATTTTGTTAATAATTCGTTTTATGACTGTCTTGTTGGTCTAGTGGTCGCAATCGTGACTGCTGAGTATGAGGTCCTGGGTTCGATTCCCGGGTCGGGCAAAGTGTTATTAGATTTTTCCATCAGTTATTTCTCATGGTTTAATTGCCAAGAGCCTCAACCAATACTTGAGGAGGCTCTCGTTAGGCAGCTGGATTAGGGCCTGATTCAAAAAGCTGTACTCCTGGACACGGCTCGTATTGTTAGGAGGTTCCTCTCTCTGGAGCCGTGTCCGCCGGTAACTTGGATCCTGATCCCGATACCGATGGGCTATAATTTTTTTTATTTATAAATGTTTTTATATTGTTTTTTCAAAGGAATATTTTGAAATGTAATTGATTTGTAAAGATATAATTAAAGGTTATCAAATGCAAAGAATATTCACTTGAAATTTCTAACCATAAAAATCACATTCAATATTAGAATACACAGTGAAGTTATAATCGAATTAAAACATAAGCACATTATGAACAAAACTCATCTTTTTTTACAAAACTTTTCCAGTTTCATATTTCTGATCGATTGGTTGTCAAAAGATAAATTAAAAACAGATAAAAGAAAGCAATTAGAAATTTTACTGAAAGTTGTTGAAAACTTCGCCCTTATTGACAAGGTATTTGATAAATTATCGTTCTTATGAATCTTAAAAGCGTTTTTCTCAGAAACCTGAACTTTTTATATTGTAATTTTACATAATTTTTTTTGGACTACGAAATTGCTAATGATAAAGTAAATCGTTCGTTCAGACGAAGATAATTATTGTTTATTGGTCCATAGTTAATAATAGTGTTAAAATATTTTAGATAATAATATTTGTTACTTTAACTGATGAAATGTGAGTTACTATGGGTACATCTATTTTAGAGGTAACAGGCGTGATCTTATGTTATGCGTTCATGCGTTAACATAACATAATATCACGCAGAGGTGTACCTAATAGTAAAACCCACATTTCTCCAGCTATGTTTAAGTCCCATGTAATAAGGGGCGTGCCTATTGCCATCAACTGGGCACGAATCCAGACACGACCAACACAGTCCAACACAGTTGGGGTCGTGTCTAAGTAAGCCAAAGGCCATTAAAGTTTCCGGCGTTTGACAAAAATATATACCAAATCATCATCATCTACCTAGTCTTTCCCAGACTGTGTTGGTCGGCTTCTCATCTAACCGAGCTGAGTATTTTACATAAAACAACTGCCTATCTGGCCTCCACAACCCAGTTAGTACGGGGTAGTACGATACTCCTTGGTAAGACTGGTTGTAAAACTTTTGGGCGTCTGACTACCTGTAACGATTCTCAAAAATCTACAATTGACAGCAGGGATCAACGGCTTGACGTGCTTTCCGAGGCACGGAGGAAACTCGATATGTAATGGGTAGTCACCCATTCGCAGGTGCAGCTAAACAAGCGCGGCTTAACCTGAACATCAATCCGAGTGGCTGTTATTTAAAAAACATACTAAATAACTTAGGCAATAATGCGTCATGTTCGTGAACAGGCGCTGTCAGTTGGGACTGGTCATCTCTTAGCTGCCACGGTTATTTTAATTACTTTATTTTTTTCATTGTTGATTAATCTTTTTCTCTGGACGATCTTAATGTGCACGTCTTTCTACATCGTTCTCACATTTAAGTATAATCTCAACATGAATGCCTAGGTACCAAGGTTTTGTAACAATATTTTGATTTAAAAGTGTGTCTGAGTGTGTAGAGTGGAGTTTCTTGCCCATTCTTCTCCATAGAGATCTACGCTTTGGAATGTGTAACTACAGTACTTACTCAAGTTATTATGCCTTGTGAATGTAACTGTAGTTTTTTTTTTTTTTTTTTTAACGTGGTTAAATCATCAAATGAGTCCTCCCACCCAGGGCAGAGCGGGAGGGACTATCAGACTTGTACTGACTAAAATCCACGGTGTCCTTCAATAGCCCTTTATGTTCCAGGGTCACGGTAATTCTATGAGTCCCGCGACCCCGGCAGGCTTTGGCCCTCTAGAGGGGGGCCCCGTCATGTGCATAACATGCACGCATGCATGCATGCATGTGTGTGTCATGTGTGTGTGTGTGTGCGCTTTGTTTTGTTTTTTGACATTTAAAAGTGCCTGTGATGGTCTAACTGAAATAAATTATATAAGTTGAGAATGATCAATTTAAAGCAAACTGGTGTTATCTCTACCCTAATGCCCTATACCTTCCATTCATAACTAACTTTGTCCACAGATTCCTCGGCATCCGCAACCCTCTCAAGAGTCGCCATCACTCCACCAAGCGTGTCGTGGTCATCAAGATCGCGCTCGTCTGGCTCCTTAGTATGTTCGTGTCTAGTTCTATTACTGTGTTAGGTAAGTGTGTCAACTACATAGTTTTTATCATTATAATTTTAGGGAGCAGACTGCCTCGTTGGTTGAGTGGCAAGCGCTACTGCTGAGTATGAGGTTCGATTCCCGGGTCGGGCAAAGTGTTATTGGGTTTTTCCAACAGGAATATCTCAGTACCAGCCACGGAGTCTGGATTTGTGCCCAGTTGATGGCAATAGGCTTTCGCGCAAGTGTCCCGATAACGAGACAGGAAAGTCTTCGAATGCTCTTGATTGCAAAATGTCCAAGCAGTGCAAATAATTCTTTGTGACAACCAATACCAGTAATTTAGATGCTTTATAAAGGCAAAACTAAACGTGGTGTTGTTTTCTCATTTTGATATAATAACATTCAAAGAGCTAAACTCGTAGACGTGCCCACCCCAGAACCCGATAGCTTAAAATAGCAACTTGGAAATTAATACAAAACACTGTTACTACGCAACGGTTCATTTGATCAGAAATCAAAGTGAAAATCAAACACCAACAAACTACGACTCTTAATGTAACGATAACATAAAGCCTGTATTTGCCAGAAGGTATACAGGGGCGTATTTACAGCATTTCGCCAATTATAAAACCTATGTAACGAGAAGTGAGCATATTGCTACTAAGCAACTAAACACTTTTTCTTCTTAGCGTGTCGATGACAATTTAAATTGAGTCATCCTTCCGGTATCCGGCTCGAAGGACCAAAATGTAAGGGCATGAGCCTTTACACTTAATGTTAAATGTTAATGTTAAAAAGATTTAATACAAAATCGCACTAAAATAATGTAAGAAGAGATTAATAGAAAATGTTACAAAAAGTTACAAAATGTTAAATGTTGCGCGAGCTTGATATTAAACCGAAGACTGACATACTTGCGTACGTGACGATACTACATTTTTATAAATTAACAAAATTTGCAGTATTTTAACTAGGCTAACGTACAATGTGCGATTGCTGACCGTACAAACCTAAAATTTGGCAACGAGTTTGGCACTTTCAGTAACGTCCATCAGCTGCTGTGATGTGCAAGCAACAGGACAGGGAACAAAACACTGAACTAGATTTACAACAGAGAAATTCCTAACAGAAAAATTAACTAACGGTATGCACGACTTTGATATCGAACTAAGGACCCAGTGTTTAGCAAGCAGGCTTGCGAACCACTACACTAACGAGGAAGTCACGTCCAGCATGACTTAAAGTCACATATGATATCAATTAGTAACAATTACACTCCACTTGAAAACTAGTGACAATCACTCGAAGATATTGCCTGACATTGCCTAACACTTGAAGTAATTGCCAAGTTTAAGTTATAAGGTCACAAGTTACACATTAAACTGTACTTACAATTTAGGTGTTAGTTTCTCAATTACATACCTACGTGATTAAACGTACAGTCGCACATCACAAACACAAACACACAAACTGTCAAACTCCAAATAATTTTAAACCATAAATGTTGAAGGTTAAGTTCAAAATCGAATGAGAAAATTTGACAGTTCGTGGTAACTTGTTGCCCTGGCGACTGTACTTAGAAATTGGAAGGAGAAAATTGGCTTCTTGCCAACTTTAACTTAAGACCAAATTGGGGTAAACGATGTTTTAAAAATTACAAGTCATTGGCAGTGTCGATGATTTGCGGATTTTCGTCATTTCAGAGTCGTCGTGTTTTTTGACCTAGTGGCTTTGAGATTTTAATCGGAGAGTATTAATTGATGCTGTTAGAGTTTTTTTAAAATCTATACTAATAATTTAAAGCTGAAGAGTTTGTTTGGTTGAACGCGCTAGTCTCAGGAACTACTGGTTTGAATTGAAAAATTATTTTTATGTTGGATAGTCCATTTATCGAGGAAGGCTATATAACATCACGCTATGACCCTTAGGGGCTGAGCAGCGGGTGACACCGCGGGGAACAGCTAGTTAATACATAAGACTGCCTAGTTGGTCTATTTATCGGAAGCGCGACTACTGAGCAAGAGGTCCTGGGTTTGATTCCAAGGTCGGGCGAAGTGTCATTGGGTTTTTCCATCAGGAATTTCTCAGCAGCAGCCACGGAGTCTAGATCAGTGTCCGGTTGATGGCAATAGGCTCGCCCTTTATTACATGGGGCAAACATAACTGGCGAAATGTATGTACTATAATTTGCCTATCCCTTCGGGAATTAAAGGCGTGATGTTATGTTCTGTTTATGTAATACTTAAGTGCCGACTTAATTACTTGAAATGTAAAAGAAAAGTCTGATTTTTACTAAATAAACTGCTAGTACCATGATTAAAGAGAAATGTTTTTCTCCACTTTTGTTCGCATAAACTAAATGTAACAGAACTTAGGCGGAGAGATATTTAAATTAACGCGAACATCGTCTACGTTTTTATTTACGTATTTATTGCTAACTTTAAAACTTAGTAAAAAAAAATTGTATTTTCATGTGACCAGCAAAAAAAATATTCGAATAAAAAAATGTAACATCACGCCTGTAATCTGAAAGGAATAGGTACACTTATAACCCACACAGAGTAAATAAGTAAAGTAAAATTTTATTAACACTAAACGTGATTATTTACCATGTTTACTGTTTTCTTTGAGTTCTCGATATTTCGGCGCTGTTGCAAGCACCATGATCACGGATAAACTGAAGTTAGCCGACGGCCGTTAGCTGACGGTAGTTTGTTCTTGTTTGGTCCCGTTTCTAGTGTTAATAATAATGTTAGTGAACTAATGTGATGTAGACTCAGCGATCATTGTGCCGATAGTTGTATCAGCCCATGGCTTAATTGCCAAGAGCCTCGACCAATACCTGAGGAGGGTCTCGTTAGGCAGCTGGAGCAAGGGCTTAATTCAGAAAGGTTCCTCTCTCTGGAGCCTTGACCGCCGGTAGCTTGGACCCTGTTCCCGATACCGGTGGGCTACAATTTTTTTATATTTTTAAATGTTTTTTTTATATTGTTTTTAATTTAAGAAATATTTAAAAATGTATAAGATTTGTATGAAAATAAATAAAAGAAAATGTTAGTGACCATGATAGTTTAAAATCTTATAAAGTAAAATTTTATTTGTTTAAACATGGTGTACATGATACATTGCATGCAAGATAATATTGAGATACAGAAAAGTTCTAACATTTTCAGCCGCATATCGTGGCGTACAAAATAGTAGGAAGGGATGGTGCAAAAACCGTGAAAATATTCATAAAAATTACTAGAAATTATGTAGGTACTTATTAAATCATCATTATTCATTAAAGATTAAGTAATTTTACAATTCAGCAGTCATATTTTTTTGATAAAATTAAATGTCAAAGTACGAGTAGTCATTAAATAAATTAGTCTTACATTATTATAGTATTACAATTCCAAATTACAAACAGGCCATTTATGTTTAAATCCCCTGTAATAGGGGACGATCGGGTACAATTTCCGATTTTTGGCTGCTGCTGAGAAATTCCAGATAGGGTTTTTTCCATCAATAACACTTGGCCTGACCTGGATATCAAACTCAATAAGGCTACGTGTCAGCCAGAGATGAGCGAGGATTCATCGCGACGGGTGTGTATGGAACTAACCAATCACATAGCTTAATACCTTAAGTTGTGAAACAGAAGCGATATTATTAGATAGTTTCACACACATCCCTCGATAGGCATCCTCGCTCAACTGAAGAAGAAGAAAGAAGAATAAAAAGTATTTATTAGACTCACACAGGACAAAAAAAGAGAGGATTTTTTTTTTAAAGTGAACATAAGAAAAGGATAAAAACAAATTAAATTGGTCCTGAACGAGGCCAAAATCTCAGCTTGGTACTGCAACATATTAAAAAAAAAAACTCAACATTTAGAGGTTTTTAGGTGGAAACATAGCCTTTTTTTTTTCGAATGGGAAATCATCAAATGCCCCCCCCCCCCCACACTCTAGGCGGAGCGGAAGGGAGTGTCAGACTTGTACTGACTAAAACCCATCCATGTTCCTTCTTTGCCCTTTGTGTTCCAGGGCCACGGTATCTCTTTCGAACAGTCCCGCAGCCCTGGATGGAAACATAGCCTAAGTCAAGTTAAACAAAAAAAATCGGTTGTCTGTAAAGTTGGTTTACTGACGATAGTTGAACGTGACAACGTCATAAGAAAATACTGATGGAATGGTTGCATTTTTCAAAAGAAAATTTTAATTTTATTTGTTTGATAGATATTTTCTATGGATATAGAGAAGGAGGTAAATGGAAATCACAATTGAATTGATCAAGTTACATTTATTTGTACGCATAAATACAATTATGTCATTTTTTTTTTTTTTTTACAATTTGCATACTTTTTACAAGTATGAATTTGCGTTGAGCAATTGTTTTATGGAACGCCTCAGAGCGAGGTAACGCCGCATACGTCATGTTTTTTCGTGCGTGCAGCCGGCTCCATCGAATTATAAGACGTTGTCACGTCAAAAAACCGTATACACTCTTTTAAACAATTTCTTTTTTCTAAGGTCTTATCAATCGCTCCAACATAATGCCGACTCCAGACCTCTGCGTGATCAACAACCGTCTGTTCTGGATCTTCGGCTCGCTGGTGGCCTTCTACATTCCTATGCTGACCATGGTGGTCTCTTTTGCGCTGACTGTACAGCTGCTGAAGAGGCAGGCACGGCTTGCCGCCACTCCTGTACCTGGTGGGACTCAGAGAAGGTAAGATTCATAACTGTTAGTTGGAATTTATAAACAGGTAAGATTGGTGACCGACTACTTCATAAACGATAGGAAAGAAATGGGTATAATAGTTTTTCATCTTACTTATTTTATTCTTAATGTAAAAGTTTATGAAGATGGATGGATTGGAGATGGAGACTCTTTCAAGTAAAAACTACTAAACTGATTTTGATGAAACTTTACGATAATGTAGCGTATACATGAGAATAATATAAGGCTGTAGTTTTGAGAGACCCTCCCGGCTTCGCACACAAAATTGAATTAAAATCGGTTGGGTGGTTCCGGAGATTAGCGTTTACGAACATAGTGACAAGTAATTTTTGTATATTAAGATTATGTAAATATTGTGAATTTACGCTAACGAAGCCGCGGCATTGTAAGCGCTTTAGAAACCTATAGCCCTAAAATTTGCACATTATACGATCGATGCTGTTAATAGGATTATTCTCACATAGAGTGAAATTGCGGTAATGAGATCGAAAGCGAGGCTAATCTATTGCAGTGCAACAACAAAGGCTAATTATGTGATATCAACGTTACCAAAAGAGAATATAATAATATAACATTCAAACTGATTTATTAAACAACGCTGTCATCGGTATATTTTTTTAGACATCTATAATTTAACATTTTTAGGGGTCCGTACGGGTAACCAACGGGGCCCCATTACTAAGCCTCCGCTATCCGTCCGTCTGTCTGTCTGTCAGCGGGCTGTATCTCATGATCCGTAATAGGTAGACAGTTGAAATGTTCTCTCTATTTCTCAGCTCTTTATTTATTTTGCTACTACGACGGTTTTTATATCACGCACATAATTCAAAGCTTTTTGAGTCAAAATCTCCGAGTTCTTTTACTGAAGTGTGTGTAACTCAAAAATAATTTCATGTCGACTGCTTGGAGCAAGATTAAGAGTTTCCTAACTCTAATTTAGCAGGTCACTTGGCTAAGTTCTCGCCAAGTTTTGTAAGCAAACGCCTTGGCAAGAGTTTTTCGCCTTAAGTAATGTATAAGTCATTCTGGCCAAGTCATTCTGTTGGAGCAAAAAATAAAAGTTGCTGCTTAACTGTGGCTGTAACTTTACTTAATTTTGGGCAAGAAAAGAAAATTTTGAAGACTGTAAACTACGTCTTTTATTACTTGCCTTGTATATCGACATTAATAAAATCACACCTATTATACTGGAAGGGTCTCTCAACGTAAACAAACGTAACTGGCAAATTTTAACTACATCTGCAATTTGCCAGTTACGTTTGCCATTCAGCGTGGCAATGCTAATTCTTTGGCCAAAGAAAGAGCTAGCCCTCTGGTCACGCGAAGTGTCGACCAGTCGGCGAGAAATTGTTTACTTGTGCTTTGGCGGCCCTTGTTTTCTTACCGGTAAAATAATTGTTCCCATAATATAGATAGGTATTTAAGGAAAATAACAACACATTATTCACCCCACATTGCACACGTTGTAAATAAAGCTTAAAACAAAAATGGAGTATTTGTGTTGTGGGCGGTGCGGCAGAATCTGTCACAACACGTTACTGATGCTAAAAGCATTAAACGTTGTGGTTTTAAATAATGCAGGTATTACCAATGCCGTGATTTAGTTGGATGACTGTTAAACGTGACATTGAATTTATTGTTACAGGTACAAATTTAAACGTTTCTATATAGATAATGGGTTTTGGTTTTACTAACAACTTAAATGTATTAAAATAAAGCATAGTTAGTTTAACTTCAGTTTATCCGTGATCATGGCGCTTGCAACAGCGCGGAAATATCGGGAACTCATAAAAAACAGTAAACATGGTAAATATCCCGTTAGTATTAATAGTAATGTTAGTGACCATGATAGTTTAAAATCTTATAAAGGATAGTTTGTATTTATAAGAATATAAGACCGGCTCGCCAGCACACAGATAAGCCCTGAGAGGTTTGCGTGTATAGTAAACACATTTTGAAATTAGAATAAGTGTCGTTGAAAAAAAAATACTGATTTACCTGACTGTTCAAAGTGACATTCATTAAGGATCAAATGAATTTTCGTCCTGTACAACTATTTTATTTTTGAGCTTCCACTTGTACAAAATGGTGAAGAAAAATATCTTGAAGATACAGGCATGTCCTACTCGTAGAATCCAACATTATGTAGAACAAAACAAAAGACATCTATCAAACCGTAGTTTGCTATCGTGATGGATTGCGTCCAACTCCTTCTCATAGAATTAAAGACCTTTGCGTTCCACATTAAACAAAAAAAAAACAATTCCACAAGAGACATAAAAATCCTAAAACTGTCTCCATTTTCAACCTTATCATCATCATTCACTTGGCCCTCCCTATCCAAATTTATTTGAGGCCAGCGCAGCATGTCTCCTTCTTCCATTCGTCTCTATTACCCGTCATCTCGTCAGACACCTCTTTTCGAGCTATATAATCCTTCACAGAGTCCATTCATCATTTTTCTGTCTGTATTTGTCGTCCTCTACTCTTACAGCCATTTTCAACCTGCGAATTTAAATCCATCATTAAATTAACCCTCTAAAAGCAAATGCAACCACAAATCGAAAAACCTCACTTGAACCCTCTCCTGATCTAAAGCTCTAAATCCACTTTCAGTGCCACTAAACCTCTGTCCCGGACAGGTACTGAAATAAATACGTATCAAAAAGGGACTATCCAATAGGGATGTTAAACTTCTAAGAATATTAAAAACAAGAGTTTTGCCTACGACTTCCTCTGCTTGTATTTTATCATTAATAGTCGGGATCTGGAGAAGATATTCATTCATCATTCTGGAGAAGGTATTCATCTTTTTTTTTAAATTTGCCGAGATCGGTTCGGTAACTTAGTCGTGATTTTATCATTAACTAGCTGTTGCCCGCGACTTCGTTCGCGTGTAAATTTTGTTGTGTATGCGTGTTCGATTCCCGGGTTGAGTAAAGTGTTGTTTGGTTATTCCATCAGGAATTATCAGTAGGAGCTAAGGAGTCTAGATTTGTGCCCGATTGATGGCAATACATCCCCCCTATTACATGGGACTTCAACATAACTGGTGTAATGTGGGTGTACGATTAGGTACACATCTGTGCCTAACCCTTCGGGGATTACAGGCGGGATGTGTGTGAGAACTGAAGGCCTGATCAAAATGTGATAATGTGGGTGATGACTACAAAGGCGTGTTTTTGGGCGCTGTAATTCTGAGCGGCAGAGGTCTGAACGGCGTTGAGGCAACGATATGGCTTAAAAACTGGAACATTATGGTGCCATACGACTTTTTTTTCAAAGTGAACAATCAAACGCCTTGTTGGGCGCTATTTCTTTATTTATTCTAATACCGTTTTGTATACAACATTAAAAGAATTGTTTAATGACCGTGTGTGTGAGAAGCATGAAGCACCCAAAAGAATGCCTGCAACTTTTAAGGTTTTTCCTTGTAATTTGTTGACCGTCATTGTAAAAGCCAATTTTAAGGGAAATTGCAATTTCTTAAATTGAAATGGCTAGTTATTTGGAATAAAGGGTATGCGGGGAATTAAACCGCAGCCCAGTTCTGTAATACGAAGCCTGGTTCCATTGCACAGTCTGGGAGTTAACCCCAGGGAGTTGAGAAATTCAACGGGGTCGGCAGTACTATCATCATTAGCCACGGGCCAACCACAGGGTCTATGAATATCGACGCCGACGATCATATCATTTTTATTTATTTGATTGACACACTCGTTCTTTGGCGACAGCACTACCGCTCACACAATCACCCTTCATTTTTTATATTAATCCCCAAATTTGGAAAAACGTGCATGATGTGATGATGTGGATGTGCGTGCATCCACTGGATGGGAAAATTTTCCCATCTCCGCCCGATTCTAGACGACCCACTCCCATTTGCAGCAGCATATTCGCAAAGACACCTGCTTCGTGGTCGTTGTACAGTTGGACGCACATATTGCAAGTAAGATGGATCTTTTCGATCCCAGACAATAGTGGCGACGCCTTGAGACATTTATTGAGGCGTTTATTTCATCTGCCGGTGTGCCCCTCTCAATAACTTGCAGTATCTGTCTAAAGTCGCCTGCGAGCAAAACGACAACGCCACCCATCAGCACCTGGTTGCCGCGAATGTCCTGCAAGCTGCGGTTCAACGCCTCTTATGCACTTTAAACTTGCACTGCTGCAAAAGGACTCCCCGGTCGTTGTTTTTGGTGATGTTGCATATTGAAGTATCTTCACTTGCAAGATTCAGCAGCAATATGAAAACGGAATGTGCAGTTCGGCCACCGTTAAGCAAATTTGCAGCAATGTCCGAGGGAGCCACAGCCACAGCTATGTGACCGCACGGTCGAATGGGTGCTGCGCTGCGTGTATCGGGTTCGATTCCCTCACGGGTCACATTTTTGTATGGCCTACAGGTAGTGGTGGCGGGTCTGGCTCTTTGTGAGTTTAACTGTCTGTAAACACACCCACGATACAGGAGAAATTCCAGGTGTGGGCCTGGACTGGGGCAAGGTTAAAAAAAACTTTAAAGCTGTATATAGCGGTCCTTGAGGAGTTGGGCCAGCAGAAGATTCAGCACAAATGCAATGTGACGGCACAGTTGGCGCAGTGGCTGAGCGATTGACTGCAGTGCTGCGTGTCGCGGGTTCGATTCCCGCACGGAACAAATTTACTACGTCGTTGGTTTTATCTAATTTTATTTTTTGTTTTTATTTTAAAGTTTTTAGAGATTTTTTTCGGCCAGTGAAAATTGGTCAATTAATATTTGTTAATTTATGATTACCTAACTGCCTTTGAATGGTTAAAAACAAAAGCATATTAATCTACTTTATAATGATTTGAAAATCTTAAACATAAGAAAAAAACAAAATATCTAGTTACAAAAAGTGAAAACCGGCTGGTGATTGAACTCGCCAACCATTTTTATTATTTTTGGAATAAACTATCACAAAAAGTGGAGACTGGCTGCGACTCAAAATTGCGAAACCTGGTTTACAGGGAGGTCTGTGAACCGTCAGCCTACCTCGCTTCGCCGTTCTTTTCTAATGCATTGTATGACAGTTGCCAGTTGGCAACCAGTTGCGGAATTGGACATAATTATTAGCACGATAATCTATCTCTGTGCCAAATTTCATCTACATCCGTTCAGCCGTTCTGGCGTGATTGAGTAACAAACATCCATCCATCCATCCAAATTTTGGCATTTATAATAGAAGTAAGATACAAAAGACAGATATGATAAAGATACCTAAATATTTTTCAAGTAACGAATTACGTGCTTTTTTTAAACAATCAAGACGCATCAGAAATCATACATTACAATCATCCACCCTCCAACAATGACAACAAAGACAAATTTATTTTTGGGACCTAACAATAATAGACCTAACCGTAAATAATAGTTGTACAAAACTAAGAACAACGACACAACATAATAGTTTCAAATTAATTTCAATAGCTATTATTTTAATTGGGAGCGATAGGTGAAATTGAAAACATCGAGTCTGACAGCACCTGTGGACAGCACACAACGACGTTGTCAGTTCAGAACACCATCGAACGGCCAGATTCAAACATGAGGAAAGAGATTTCACCAATGATTCAACTTTATTCATAAGAATTTATTATATATTACCTAAAAAAGAGAAAATAAATAATAATAATCTCTATAAAAAAAATACAACCAATTACAAAAATTATAATTTTACTGGGGATTGAACTTGCGACGTGATGCACGTAAAGCGGTCATGAAACCGTTTCTCTATTTGCTTCGCTGACATTTACTTTGAAATAGACGTTGTTACGCATATCATGACTGAAACGATAAACAATTGAATAATACTGACATAATGCAATATTGATCATCCCCTTCAGCAAGTAGCGTGATAATATATGGGTGAATATCAACAAAGTTCATTTTTTGTCAATTTTGGTGGCTCAATTTTTTCTTTAGTTTTCGTGAAAAATAACGATCTGGTATAAGAATAAAATGTCTAAGCTTGAAGGATCTTCATGAGGGCTCAGAATATCTCCATAACTTTTTGAGATATTTTAGTTCAAAGTCTAGTGTGGCCACCAAAATTGAAAATCACCCACCAAAATCGAAAGTATACACCAAAATTGAAAATCAGTGGCACCAAAGTTGGATTTCTCCGTCAGAAACCTCAATCTCACTAATAAAGCTCAATGTGATTAATCTCACAAATTCTCGGGAAGTATCAATAACTTTTATCGGTTTATAAAACTCTCTTTTGTTAAAAATAGGATAGATTCCGAGGTCTGGTCCTAAAGTCGGACTGACATGGTAGAGTTTTTGTTGGGGAGACTGCAGTACAACCCAAGTCTCGATCGAATCGAAGGCTTTCTCGTAGTCCACAAACACTAAACGGAGAGGCAGCTCTTCGGTCTCCTGTATAACCTGCCGCAGCGTATGTATGTGGTGTACGGTGCTAAAGCCATTATGGAATCCGGCTGGTTCGGGATGATTCTTGAAAACAACTTGTAGACATAGCTTAGAAGTGAGATGGGCCTATAATTCTTCAGCCGGGCATTGTAGCCTTTTTTAAAGAAGAGTACCACCACACCCCTGCACCATGCCTGTGGGGTTTTCCCCTCGGGTATGACGGAATCAAACAGCTTCTGAAGGGCCTTAAGTACCGGTTTTCCACCCGCCTTTAGGATTTCGGCCGTAATTCCTTCATCACCCGGTACATTGTTGTTTTTAAGCTGTTCCAGAGCCATCCTAATCTCGTGCATCCAGAACTCGTTCGGGTTGTCTTCGGTATAGTGTCGGGTCAGTCTAGCTCTTGGGTCATTTGCTAGATTTACAACGGGTTTACTGGTTGAAGTGTATAACTGCCCATAGAATCTCTCGATCTCCCTCAGTAGCTCCGGTTTGGCGGATACGATCCTGCCATGGTCGGTCTTCAGTTCGGCGAGCTGGCTCTGCCCAATAGCCAGATCTCTTGCAAATGCCTTGGAGCCGCTCAATTGCATCTTTAATATGCTGGATTTAAAGATCCGTCTATTGAGCTGCCGGTATTTCCACGCCTCGACTGAAGACTGCAGGATCATCTCACGCCGCTCCTGCATGAGCTTGAGAGTATGATCAGAGAGTTTTTTGTTCTTATGCGCACGACGTGTTGAAGAACTTAGACCCGTATGGACAGTTTCCACGAACTTATCATTGTATTCGTCCAATGAGCTTCTTAGGCACTCGAAACGAGTCTGGAGTTCAAGCTTTTCAGATTGCAGCAGCTCTCGGGGTTTTGAATTTGGAGCTGTGCTGGAAAGAGCGTAGACTTCATCAGTCGAGACTTTTCAAGCTTGATATTGATGTTCAATGTGCCTCTTACTATGCCTTGATCGCTTCCGGTTTTCAACGAATTGATCGTAGAGACAACATTGAACATAATACGCTTCTTGGTTGACATGATGAAGTCAATCTCATTTGAAGTTGCACCATCGGGGCTCTGGCAGGTCCACTTCCTGTGCTCACTCTTTCTGAAGAAGGAGTTCATCCTATAGAGGCCCTCCTTCTCCATAAAACTAGCCAGTTGGTGACCCCGGTGGTTCCTACGTCCAACCCCAAATTGCCTATATTCGCGTTGAAGTCCTCAATGACAACGGTGAAGTGCTTTTAAGCAGCCTCCCTTCGCTGGTCTGTTTTGGCATTCTAAAAAGCAACAAAATAAATATATATGAATAAGAAACTTGGTCATTAGTATGCAACCCTTATAATAATAGGTCTTACTTACTGCCAAGTACATAACATGTATTTGTTTGCTAATCCAACTGTCTTCCAACATAAAAAAAAGCTATATAGGTAATAACAATACATATACAGTACATAATTAAAATCTGGTGGGTCATTTTCAATTTTGGTGGCGTGAAAACGCCACCAAAACCACCAAAATTGAGCCACCAAAATTGGAACCAGGCATAAAAAAAATCTTAAAAAATAAGGGTTCTAAGTTAAAATTAAATTAATGTCATTGATTTATGGGTTACCCAAATCGTTAGCTATAGCATGTAGCTTACTATTATAACACTTTAAAATCAACAGTAAATCGATCCACCAAAAATTGAACAATTCTTGTCCCCCGTTCCGCCCAAGGCGAGTACTTATGTTTTTGGAGGGTAATCACCGCACTAATTACACACCTGACACTAATCGCACTAATGGCACGACTGATAGATGCGAAATAAATAACGCGATTGATCGCACACGCACGAAACTTCATGTTATAGTAAGTTGAAAAAGTGCCAGAAAAATTTTGACTTTTGCTTGGACAAACTTTGATCGAGTGTCCTGTGCTTTTAAATAAGATTTTATGAAATGGTTTAATTGTTTTTAGATAATTTGACTAATGCATATACTAACAAAATTGTTTATTTTTTATTGTACCTCAAATTGTTACTTTGGTGAACGCAATTACATCAAAAAATGGAACTGGGACAAGCCACCAAACTTGAATTTGAAGGCGATTTTTTTTTTTTCCCTGATGATTTATATACACTTATAAAAAATAAATGTGGCCCTAATTGAACCAAGTTACGTAGTTCACTACAAAAAAAAATCAGAAACATCCTATCATTTTACACCTCGATTCTCAACGTGGACACGTAAAATTTGCTGATTTGATATTCACCCATATAGCCTAACATTTGAAGAAGCCTATTACAGATATTTGTGCAAAATTTGAACAGGATCTATGCAGTAGTTTTTGCGCCAGGTCGGAACATCGGACCGGATTTTAACGATTTTATTATATGTAGAGAAGAAGAGATAGTCGGGATGAAATACCTTCTCCAGATTTCAGGCTATGTCTTTTTTTTTAATTTGACGACGATCGGTTCGGTAACTTAGTCGTGATTTTATCATTAATAGTCGGGATGAAATACCTTCTCCAGATTTCAGGCTATGTCTTTTTTTTTAATTTGACGACGATCGGTTCGGTAACTTAAGTCGTGATAAGATAACAAACATACGAGGAAGACCAACGATGGATGGACTATGTGGAGGATGATATGGCTAGAAAGGAGATGACTGTTGAGATGACCAGTAATAGAGAAATATAGAAGAGAGACATGCTGCAACGAACACAAATAAATTGGGATAAGGGCAGGAGAATGATAAATGATGATGAAGGTAACAAACATACAGACTCAGTTAAGGCCAGTTTCAACTCAGGTGGACTCCACCAGGATGCAATAAGCGACTGCAAGTGTCAATTGTTCACGACTATTCGCAGCCAGTTTAAACATTTCTATACAAGTTATTGGGTACAATCGGTGCCAGCGAATTTCGTACCGCATACCGCATAGCAGACCAGACCAGACCAGAGCTTTATTTAAAGAGTGTGATGTTTACTCAGTTAATAATAGCAGATCATTGTGTGCTTTTTTAAGATTCCAAATAATAATGCAAAATTGGAACCTTTATAGTATCACTTTCTTATCATTCTTGCGTTCATGGACGGCTCAGACCTCAAGTGCGTATGCGATGTCTCCCCACAAACAATGGCCCACCTGCCATCTTGCACCCTATCACCTGCGCTCTTGATGATTTCTTTAATGCATCAGTGAGCGGGGTTTTTTATATTTATTTATTTATAAAGACAAGATTTACAGAAATCTTAACTTAGGAACTATGCCTAACAAAACCGTTTTCAGGGTTTGTCTGAGGGATCGGAACAAACAGTATAGAGAAAAAGTTTACAAGTGCGGACACTAAATTTTCACTTGTTTTACTTTTTAACAAATGCTTATATACTAATTTACTAATATTTACTAATTATCTAATTTTACTTATTTACTTATATTTACTAATATTACTAATTATTATCAATACTAATACTAATATACTAATACTAATAGACTTACTAATACTAATCAATCATTCTTCATTCATTATTCAAACAATTAATCAATACTAATCAATTGTTAATTAATTGTTCGTGTAGCTGAGTTTTGGACTAAACATAATATTTTAATCTTTTTGCAATCGATACGCTAAGAAGATCATTCCGTCACAGAGGTTTATTTCAAGATCAATGTAAAATAGGAATTAGATTTTTGGCGCGTTAGTCTTGGTAACGCTCACATAGATTGAGGATTCAAAGCATTTATTTAATATTTTTAAGCTGCAGTAAATAACATAATCAACACCCCTGTTTTTGTCGGCACCTCATTACGGATTCGCTGCCCTCAATTCCGTGTGGCGTCGTACAAAAACCGCATGTCATTTGGACCGTGTCTTGTGCAGATGTGTGCAGTCAGCCGTGATAGGTGCACAACTGAGAACACATTAAGGTCAAAACATACTATATGCACGCGACGCGACGGTACGTAAACGTGGAGGGAAAATTCGGGCGGATTTTTTTTGTAGCGGAAGTTCTTTTATGAATTAATTTTGTTGTACTGAAGCTAGTCGGTCTGTGTAAAAAAAAACTGATAATCTGCTCTATTCGGTAAGACTGGAAACCACCTCAAAATATCTCGCAAGAGCCTAGGCAGATGATGAGTCACAATAAAACCTGGGCCAACTAGATCACAAAGGGCAAAGAAGGAACATGGATGGGTTTTAGTCAGTACAAATCTGACACTCCCTTCCGCTCCGCCCAGAGTGAGGGGGGGCATTTGATGATTACCCACCCGAAAAAAATGAAAAAAATAAAGGCCACCTTTTACTCTAACGTATACTAAATATGGCGGGGCTTTTCGACATTCACGGAAATCACCTAACCGCGCACAATTTGTTCCAAGTCCCGCGGGATTATTTTGGGGAAACATTTTCTACACGTGCCAGCCCTTCTTGGCATTTCATTGTGGGTTTGCTTACAATAGTACCTATTTCCGTTTTGTAAAATGTAATTTAAAAACAAAATCAACTCTGCAAGATTAATTTTATTTAATAAAGCTCATTTTTTTTGTAGTTTTTTTAAAAATAATATTATACCTCGACAAGTGATATTCTTTCAGCTACTACGGTAATGGCAAAGTTAAAAATGTATTGAATTGACAACTTGTGTAGCAGTACCCGTTCTACAGTCTCTTATTTTTAAGACAACAATCTTGTTTAAATAAACATAACACCACGCCTATCATAGTTGAAGGGTTACGCAGAGCTGTACTTAGCAATAGGTAGACAAACATTTCACCAGTTTATGTTTTAAGTACCGAGTAATAGGGGCGAGCGTATTGCCATCAACCGGGCACAAGTCCAGACTCCGTAGCTGCTACTGAGATATTTCTGATAGAAAAACACAATAACACTTTGCCCGACCTGGGAATCGAACCCAAGACCTTATGCTCAGCACTCGCGTTCGTGACTACTAGACCAATATTTTGCTTGACTAACACGATTTTTTTTTTTACTTCTTTTTATTTTTTCAAGGATTGGCCTACAATCGCACTAGACCGCGAAATGTGGAAGGAGGGAAGGGAGGCCTTTGCCCTGCAGTGGGACAATATAGCTTATAATAATAATAATAACACGATTTTTCGTCAAAATAATAGATTTTTATTTGAAAATAATATCTAATTTTCCTTTTTACCAATAATAATATTCCTATTATCGGTAGCTCCTTAGCTGTCAAACCGTCCATCATTCCCTTAGGAAGAGAAAAACGGGGTCCAAATCAAACAAAGGTTACTCTGCGTGGGTCATTTGAGGGAACGATCATCATTGTCTATAAATTTGTCATTATTAGGAGATCTTTTTGAGGTTAAGCCCCTTGGTCATCATGTTTTGCTGGCAAACTAGTTTTGCGAAGGATTTCGTTTATGTTAAGGCGCTCCCTCACCGGGAGCATTCGCCTGTAATGTAACAAATGCAATATTCGATTTTGAGCTTTACGTTCACTTGTTTTTGTACAAAATCGAAACTTGGATTGTTACATTACAGGCAAATGCTCCCGGTGAGGGAGCGCCTTTATTCATATCTTGATTTTGGGATGAAGCTGTTCGTAGTTCTTGTGTTTTTTCTTCCATGGACCACCTTAGGACCTACCGCTTATGTCAATTTAATGAATTTTTACCCGACTACGACAAAGCCAAAAGGGTTATGATTTTAACAGTCGATGTATGAATGTTTGTACTTACGTATGTTCCTCCGTAGCGCCTAAACTATTCATCCGATTTTGATGAATAAGGTGTCAATCGATTCGTTATTATGACCCGGGTAACATAAGCAACATTTTAACCGACTTCAACAATAGGAGGAGTCGATTTTACCTTGCAAACCTCGAATTTAATTTGAGCGTGATTTTTCAGTAGTCGGGATTTTTAGTTGTAGTATACCTACCACAGAAATTCTTGTTACAAGTTTTAATTTAACTTCACTGGGTGTATGTTTGCTAAATCTTGCAACTGAATTTTAAAACAATTGTCCCCAACTGATTAAGCTGAAATTTTGCACACACTTTTAGTTCGGATGACAATGCATGGTTAGCAAAGTGACGTCATTCGAAATTCAATATGGTGGACTCCCAAAGATGGCGGACTAGCTACTTTTTATGCACTTCCATGAAATGGATATCAATTAAAAGGGGTTTTGCTAAGAAGAATAAGAAAAAAAAATACGTCACACTATTTAAAAGCTTGTTCACTTTTCCGTTATCGAATGTCCCTTTGATTATTGTAGGTTATTGGAACGTTGCAACGTGACGGTACATTTAATTAAATAAATACTCTACCTACTCCTTTTAGAATTTCGCTTGCGTTTGAATACACAACCAATGAAACCACTTTCAATGCAAAAACGATTGTTTACCCAAAGAAAACTCAATAAACAAACTCGCTTTGATCTACCGCGTGAAAACAAGAACTCTACTAAGGAATTCTTTGATAATCAAAGACTTTGAACTTAAAAAGCAAAGAAAAGTTTAGGGCTGTTCGCGCCTTTCACTTTGTGGAGCTTAGTTACGTTTACATGCTTTTAATTAAGCCTGAAGGAATGCTTTTCTTAATTAATTTGGAGTACTTATTTAAGCAAGATGTTTTTGAAGAATTTTTGTATGTTTTCGAATCGAATTTTCAGTGAGTCGGAAATAATTATTGGAAGTTTATTATGATTTCATTTGGTCTGTATTATAAGTAGGCATGAATTAATGCTATGCTCGGAGTTTCTTTGCGTGATCGTTCAGAAATGTGGACATCTGCAAGAGAACCAAGGTTACCGACGTAGCCCGAAGAATAGCCAAACTTAAGTGGCAGTGGGCAGGGCACATTGCTCGCAGAACGGATGGCCGATGGGGCCGAAAAGTTCTGGAGTGGCGACCGCGAACCGGAAGACGTTGCGTTGGAAGGCCTCCCACTAGGTGGACCGATGACCTGGTGAAGGTTGCAGGGATCCGCTGGATGCGAGTCGCACGGGACCGGTCAATGTGGCGACACTTGGGGGAGGCCTATGTCCAGCAGTGGACGTGTTTTGGCTGAAATGATGATGATGATGATGAATTAATGAAAAAAATATAGAGTTAAATGATTATAAAAATTAAAATAAAGAGAAATACAAATTTCTCTTTATTTTAATTTTTATAATCATTTCTCGGTGTAAATAGATTTCAAAGCATACGTTAATAGCGACACAAAAGTAAGTCGGGCAGTTTTCGCTTGTTCAGAAAATCCTTTGAAACATTTTTTTTATTTTCAACTAGCTTCTGCCAGCGGCTTCGCCCGCGTGGATGTCGAAAAATATCCCACCCGAACAAACATAGTTACTTACCTTCATCCGCTGAGACACGTATAAATTAATTTTTAATTGTCAGCCTAAACACAAAATTTGAATATCCTAACTTCAAAACTGACGGACTTTCATATAAACTTCCATCCCCTATTTTACCCCTAGACAAATATAAACAGAAAGCTTCGAACTGCTAAGCTATCGGGAGTTACACGTGATATTGTGAGTCAACCATAAAAGATAGACATATGCTGTTGTGGGATATTTTTTTAAATAATTTTAAGGAGAACATTTCCGTCATACATGATTTCTGTGTAGCTTTAACCATTAAGGTTGCACACGCGACGGAAGCTTAAAAAATGGAGTAACTTCTCCCGTTTTCCCAACATTTCCCTTCACTGCTCTGCTCTTATTGATTGTAGCGTGATGAAAAGTATACTATAACCAACTCAGGAGTATGAAAAATAATTGTACCAAGTTTCGTTAAAATCCGTCGAGTAGTTTTTGTTTCTATAACGGTTATACAGACAGACAGACAGACAGACAAAAATTTTACTGATTGCATTTTTGGCATCAGTATCGATCCCTAATCACCCCCTGATAGTTATTTTGGAAATATATTTCATGTACAGAATTGACCTCTCTACAGATTTATTATAAGTATAGATATATAAAATCACTAGCTTATGCTCGTGGCTTCGCCCGCATGAAATTCGGTAAATGTCCCACAGGATCATACTACCGAGATAAAAAGTATCCTATATATTAATCGAGGTTATAAACTATTTATGTGCCAAATTTCATCCAAATCCGTTCAGTAGTTTTTGCGTGTAAGAGTAACAAACATCCATCCATGCATCCTCACAAACTTTGGCATTTATAATATTAGTAAAAAGTAACGTAAGATACAGAAATTGCTTCTTCATTTCGCTTGTTGTAAATTCATTTTGAAATACTTATATCTTTTATCAATTCTTTATATATTTTTACATTCCTTTGCAAAGTATACACGATATTGAAGACCCACTTATGGGTAAAATACATTCTACCCCGAGTTATAGGCGGTGCGGGTTCGAACCCTATTGATCCAATAATGACGGACTCTCGTGGGGAGCCACATCTGCGTATATTGATGGGTACAAAGGAGTAGTAGCGTATTGGTGAAATAAACATTAATGTACAGTATTTCAATCAGCTTGTAACGACATACTACCTTAGTTTAATAGCGAAATTATGTCCTTTAGAGTGGGGTAACAAGCTCGTAGCAAAGGATGCTTAAGAGACAAAAGGCTGCGATTCTCCATACAAATGTATCCCTCTTCTTTTCTTCTTGAATAATGGACACGTCCCTGTCATTTCCTTTGTTCAGCAACTAATAAGTAAAGAAAATATATTATGACCCTCCAAAAATGACAAAAAATGCAGCCATTGACGCAGCGCGACAGCAATAATTCCTCGCAGGCCCTGTTCCCTCTTAAATAGATCGTTGATTCGTACAAGTTGTAGTTCTGATGAAAAAATTACATAGTTAAATCATTTACGTAATACCGCGTTCCAAACATTGATGCAGCGCGACGGCAATAGTTCCTTCAAACACCTACCTCGCAGGGCCTGTTCCCTCTTAAATAGATCGTTGGTTCGTACAAGTTGTAGTTCTGATGAAAAAATTACATAGTTAAACCATTTACGTAATACCGCGTTCCAAAAGTACTCTTACTACATACATTTCCTCAGTAAAATTTCAACAAGGCATTGCTTCACAAGATCAATCAACTAATAAATGATCACACCTGCTTAACAATGTAACATTCTCAGAACATCACAAGTATGTACCCTCGACTATTAAATCAATAAACACGTAATCAAATACTCATAGATCAAAAGGTTTTTTTTTAATCTAAGAAAACTTTGTTTATTTGAGGAATTGAGGAATTTGCCCTTTTTTGGGAAGGCTCAAAAACAAACCGGTTCCTCGTTCATTATTATCGATGGTATGACCCGGCCCTCTTTGTAAACCGTTTGGCAGTCAGCCAAAGGGAATTAGCACAATATAGATACTTGTACCGAAGATCAGTTCCATTGTACTCCGTACATTGAAAGAGAACGCACATTTATGACTTGACCACAAGCTATATCTTCAAGCGACTTGCGTCAAGCGACGACGACTGCTAAGATAACAAAAATGAAAGAAGTTGTGGCACAAATCGCCGGGACGTGACTTGCGTAACGACGCCGGCGCGGGCGGTAGCAAGTGATAAGCGTGCGTGACGCTTGACGCAAGACTTACCAAGGGGTATTGTATTACCCAGTACTAACTGGGTTGTGGAGGTCAGATAGGCTGTCGCTCCATGCAAAATACTGGTATTCAGCTGCATTCGGTTAGACTGGAAGCCGACCCCAACATCGTTAGGAAAAGGCTAGGCAGATGGTGATGTGACGTTTGACACAAATTGCCTCGTCGACACGTCATTGAAAGCGCATTTGCGTCTGTCACTTTTTTGTACCAAAATCTGAGCCTTCATCTGTGCGAGCGCCTTTTTGACCCGATTACGGTACAGCAAAAAGGCACTATTTATTTGGTCAGTGTACGGAACCGACCTTCTGTTCTATTCTGTGGAATAAGCTTGTAGAAAATACGGAAGGCTCCTGGGAGCGGGCGCGATGTTCAGTAGTTAGGTGGATTAGTGGCCGCTTGCGGCGTCTGTCTTAGGAGCACTTATTAGATTTAGACGATGCAAGCTGAGTTTTGGTTTGCAGTTTAGACAAAAATTTCAGAGGGTGGCACTTAGTGTGTTGTCAACTGTCTAACTTATGCTTTTACCCAGACCCGTTACTTAGGACTGGATTATTTGTAATTTATGACTACTTTGTTAGCTTGGGTCTTACCTGTAAAAAAAAATGTATGTGTTAAGGAATAAGAAATAAATAAATAAATAAAAATAGTGTTTTAAAATTGGTGTCGTAGATAAATGAAGGAGAAGTCTTACCTTTTATATTGTTTTACTGACTACCGGAAAAAAATACTATATGAATCATTTTTTCAGTCAAGGAATTTTGATAAACAGCATAAAAATACTTGTAAGATAATTTGTCTGCATCATGCACTCTTTAAAATCATTAAGCGGATTGATCAAGAAGATTCAAAAGTCACAAACAAACCATTTAATAAGTCCGAAAATGTGACTGTGTGTTTTCATATTTCAAATCCCGTATGTTCCTAAAGAGGTACTAATAAATGGTAAAGGAAAACAAATTGCGGAAGTTAACCATACTTATCCTACCGTTTGCAGTATTATATGAATATTAGCATAAGCCCACTTATTCACACATAGCATCCCATCACGCCTATATTCTCCGAAGGGTTAGGCAGAGGTGTCCCTGAAAGTACACCCACATTTCGCCAGTCACCACTTATTCAATACATGATAATTATCATAGTAAAATCATGTGAACAGTCGATCATGCATATTAGTTATAAAAAAATCTAAATAATAACGATTTATTTTCTCCCACAAAGTACAATTACAATATACATGTCGGGTATGTCAGGATTTACTCCGTTAGGCTCGTACATCATGTGGGCAAACGATGGGTTTCGTGCTATGAAAACACACTGGGTGCAATACACTTTCTAGCAAAACTAACGAATTACTTGAGATTACAACTTAACACAATAACACGGGGCGCAATGAATCGGGTACAGTTCCAAGACGTCTCAACACCGCCGCGAACCGACACTGAATGTCGCCCCCCTCGAATTGAACATCAGGGCTCTGTAGAAGCACGCTGTGTTGTGGTTAGACTAGTAAGTAGATCGCGTGATGTCACCACTGCACACAGGCGTGCTTTTCAATTCATTTTATGTCCGACATACAGATGTTACAAATATAAATAATGGGAGGACAAAGTTTTGTGGGAGTCAGGAATCCAAACTACGATATCCTGTGCTATGGACTCCTGGTCCCCTTCGCCAAGATTGGAATATAACACAATTGTAGATACATGTAGGACTATTGCAAAAAAAGAATATAAAAATAAAAAAAAACAGTATTAATTGAATAAAAATGCGTGTGTATGTGTATTATGAAAGACCAAAGGCGCAAAAAAGGGCGATTGGCATAATGTGATTAAAATTTTTAACAAAATCGTTCAATATTACCTTATATCCATGAACTCTTTCTCGAAATCAAAAGATTTCCTCGAGTTATACCGATACAATTTAAATACATACCGTAATTTGGCTACATTAATCTTTTAAGCAAGGTTAAAGTAATTTCAGCTACCGTATTTAGAACTCTGCATCAAAGTCTACTTACTCCCAAAGGATAAAAGGCGTGCAGATTTCCATCCATCCACTACATTTGGATTTACTCCAAGATTTATATCAAAATGAACAAGAAAGGTATTCACGAAACAGATTTGAATTTTCGATCTCATTCCTAAGGGATTAGGTGTTCAAAGGAACCTTTATCTAAACGGGGTTCAAATACCGACCAAGTGCGAGTCGAACTCGTAGACGAGGGGTTCCGTATTGCCGTACAATAATGGGTGTAAAAATACCCTTATCGAAACGACTAAGGCAAAATGTATTTTGTTCTAGACCATACTTGGGAACCTTCTAGTTACGGAATATTGGGGGCCAAAGTTCAAAATTTTTCAGTTTTTATAAAATTCAAGATTTTAATACCTGTTATAACTCAACTTAAAATACCTCCATGACCCCCGTACTATTCAATGTATTTATCAGCACTATCTATACAGCTTTGAGTGTTTTACATTGAGCCCTACCGTAAAACGTCATTTTTCACCCGAAATTTTTGCGTAAAGTCATTTAATTCGATGTACAGAATGCTTGGTTGACGGCTTCGTGAAGGGTAAATTTACACCTTGTTTAATGTTAATTCTTCTTATTATCGTATCGATAGCAATCTAAATTATTGTACGTTAATATGTAGTCAATTTAAAAAAAAAAACGAAATAAACATGTTTCAGTATGGGGCACCCCCTTTAATTTTAACTTTATTTTAATTTTTATTATTAAAGTTGTCATATCGGCTATAGTAGTAGAAACTCTGTTCAAAATTCAACTGTCTACCCTTTACAATTAAAAAATTCAGCCCTTTAACAGACATACGGACTGACAGACAGCGAAGTAGTTAGTAATAAGGTTCCGTTAGCACCCTTTTGACACGGACCCCCAGAAATGGATGAGATTGAACCTAGGTATAATAATCTTCCGAGTCAATGAGCACGATCGGTATCCGAGATGTGGAGGATGCTGTATCGGTAGCGATATAATATGTGTTATCGGGAAAATTTTGAAGAACGGTAAGTGTAGATGGTATACCGTAAAAAGCTACTCGACTTCTTAACGTGGTAAAATCATCAAATGAGTCCTCCCACCCAGGGCAGAGCGGGAGGGACTGTCAGACTTGTACTGACTAAAATCCACGGTGTCCTTCAGTAGCCATTTATGTTCCAGGGTCACGGTAATTCTATGAGTCCCGCGACCCCGGCAGGCTTCGGCCCTCTAGAGGGGGGCCCCGTCATTATGCTGTCACTCTACTCGACTTCTTTAAATTGGTATGGAAGTATAGAAGTATATTGCTATGAGTGTACTTGAGAAGTTGAAAGAGAGTAAGTGAGTGCTTGATGACACGATAGAAATGATTTCATTAGGCTTTTAACATCCCATAGTTTGTTAACAAATTCAGATAGGCAGTCGCTCCATGTAAATTACTGTTATTCAGCTGCATCCGGTTAGACTGGAAGCCGACCCCAACATAGTTGGGAAAAGGAGAAAAAGGATAAAGAGTTTTGAGTTTGAGTTTGGGCTATGCAGATAATGAAGAATTTGTCAACAAATTGCAAAAGCAATTGCAAAAGTTCGAGTTCATGTTTCAGGTAGATAATTATAAAATAAGCGAAAATATGTGAGGAAGGCTGCATGTTACTCTTTCATGCAAAAATTACTCAACGGATTTGGATGAAATTTCCTACACAGATAGTTTCTTACGTAGTTAACACATAGGATACTTTTATCTGGGTAGTATGATCCGGTGGTAAAATTACCGAAGTCCAGGCGGGAAAAGCCGCGGGCTTATAATGGCTTATATGGCTAGTAATTATTACATATAGTGAAGCAACAGGATTTTACCACATAACATAACTGAAATATTATACGTTGCTTTGCTATGGCATACGTCTAATAATTGTTTCGATGTGCTTAAACGACATTTAGCTGGATTGGAGCTATCTTTTCGGTAGGTTTTACAGTGTGGAATTTTGAAACACTTGCCCGTAGTGCACCATCTCAGAATTCACCCTGTGTATAAATCTAATACATTTTTGACTTCTTCATCATCGTTATCACTTTACCAGTGAAAAAGGACCTTTCCAAATCTTTCTGACTGCCTCTTTAGTCAAGTGGTCGCGACCGTGACTGCTGAGCATGAGGTCCTGGGTTCGGTTCCCGGGTCGGGCAAAGTGTTATTGGGTTTTTCCATCAAGAACTTCTCAGTCGCAGCCATGGAATCTGGATTTGTGCCCGGTTGATGGCAATAGGCTCACCCCCTGTGACATGGGACTTAAACATAACTGGCGAAATGTGGGTGTGCTATTAGGTTCACCTCTGCCTAATCCTTCGGGGATTACAGGCGTGATGATATGTTTTTTAATCTTTCATTCAAGTGTTTTTCTTTTGGAATTTCAAATAAACTATTACACTTAGTTCTCATTCCTTTCCATTGCGAGCTTTCGACCCTAAAATTCAAATATTATTTCAGTACACATACTCAGTGACTACAAACTATCTGTCCATAAAGACATTATTGTAAACAAGATCATAACAAATTGCTGCCATAAAATGAACCAAATGTTGGCCATAAATATCGATACATGAAATAGCGGCTACGCTATAATCGACCGTAAAAGCTTTAATGTAATTGTTTGTCGGGCTTATGACCAACATTGGCTGTGGCTGGATTTATGTCAAGTCATCAATAAACGCATCGTTGATTTCAAGACGTTTGGTTTTACTGTGCATTATTGCTGGAATTTATGACGCGTTCTGAATAGCTTCTGAGAAATTTAGTCATATTCTTGTTGGCGTGTCCATGGCTCAAGAATAGCTAAACTTAAGTGGCATTGGGCAGGGCAGAACGGATGGCCGATGGGGCTGAAAAGTTCTGGAGTGGCAACCGCGAACCGGAAGACGCTGCGTTGGAAGGCCTCCCACTAGGTGGACCGATGACCTGATGAAGGTTGCAGGGATCCGCTGGATGCGAGTCGCACGGGACCGGTCAATGTGGCGACACTTGGGGGAGTCCTATGTCCAGCAGTGGACGTCTTTCGGCTGAAATGATGATGATGATGTGTCCATGGCAATCTAAATTGAGTCGGTTAAGAACTGGGCTACAAGTGGCTACAGTTCCTTTTATGAGCTGACAACACGAACGAAGGATATGATAGGCAGTGCCCCATTATTTGTAGAACATCACCCCATTTACACTGTTGGTGTAAATGCATCTGTCCTGTCCTGTGTGTGTATTTGTCATTTGTTATGTTCTTTTTATAGATAAGTTAGTTGGTATGTACTGGTCATGATCAAATCTTGCAACTGTATTCCAAACCAGTTCCCCCCAACCGATTGAGCTGAAATATTGCACACATCTTTGGTTCTGGTGACAACACATTTTTACGACACACATGAATTGATTCTGGAGCCAGGATCACCTCCTCACGAGAGAACTCCTCATCTTTTAATAGCACGGACACGACAGAAACTTTGTACGTATACGTGATCAATGCTGATAGATAAACCAGATTTTTTTTCTTTTCGTTTTAATAAAAGCTTGTTTTTCTAAAAACAAATTTTAATTTATTACCCATTCTTGCCAAGGGGTATCGGTTTATCCAGTAGCTAGGTTGTGAAAGTCATACTGGCGGTCGCTCCATGTAAAAAAATGGTATTCAGCTGCATCTAGATAGACTGGAACTCGACCCCAACTTAGTTGGAAAAAGGTTCAGCAGATGAAATGTCCTTTAAAGCTGCGTAAAATCGTATATGTCACACTCATGTCGCCTTGAATAATTTGCCACATGCCTATCTCAGTTCGCATGAATCGCGTACTAACTGTGAGCATCCATCAACTCGGCGAATTTGATCGGCGATGTGTCGATTCGTTGAGCTTATGGCATGCGCTATGTGTCTATACGAGGCTTTAGGTACATATCTGGCGTCGATTCAGTTTCTGCTCTAATTTAGGAGTTAAAGACATCTGCGTAATGTGTGTTGGTTAGCTAAATTACACGATACGACGTCGAGGCACGTTGCGAACGTCGCGCCGTGTCTTTGAAATCTATGAGCCCTTACACATAAACACGATACGACGTAGCATCGTGCTACGACGCGGATAATTCTTTAATGTTTGTTTGTCTTTGCCGCGTGCACAATGCAACGTCGTATCGTGTTTATGTGTACGAGCCCTATGTTGTGCATGATACGATGCCTTATCGTATGATGCACGTCATATCACAGATAATACTGGGTCCATCCGTTTCTTTCTATCATTAGTGCAGGATTGCATAGTAAGTTTTCACGACAAACCGTCGTCGTGGCGTAATACTTTATGATAACCATTGTAGATTCCACAACGTTTCACCAAGGTACGTTGCAACGTCGTGTACTGGTGCATTATCGTGTACATGTGGTTTGGCCCCTACGGTCCATTTACTTTTCCGCGGAATGAAATGAAAGCAAATTTTCGTAACTAAATGTAACAAAGCATAATAATAGCTGCTAACTGCGGAAATTCCCGAAAATGCGCGAGGATTCACTTGAAGTCTTGCGACGTGTTTTTTGACTCGATCTATTCTGCTACACAAAACAATGAACATAAAGTCCATTATGCTTTGTAAGATTTCACTTCCATTTCATTCTGCGTCAATGTAAAATGAGCTTTATTGGACCAGAGTGTTGCATTTGTTTATCATAGTAAGTACAACGTGTTGGCAAGATATATTTTCTAATGGAGTTGAGTTATTTCGGAATAACTCAATTTTCATACTCCAGACTTATTGCTTCCGACACGTGTAAAATCTATTGATTTACATTGTATGACTGACATTGTAAACTACTAGTAATAACGTTGTAAACAATTATAATCTTGAATGTGTAATAATCTTGGACGTTCTTGGCCACAAAGGGAAAGGTACTATGTTTGGATGGAGACCTTATTTTAGACGTGTACTGTGCTGAGACCATTTAACATGTTCATTGCCAAGTCAAAATGCTTAACCTAGATGGCCAAAATACAAAAAAATCGTTGAATATCTTCCCTAGTGGCCAAAACAAATACCAGAACGCTGCAGCTGCTCTTTTATGGCTCGTACAAAATGATATTATAAATATAAAAGAGGTAGATAGGTATCACACTAGCGCGCGCAAATTGTTGCAGACAAATTCGGACAATTGTCGTAATTTAAGTACTTCAAGCGCAATAGCTATCTTTTTCTGTATCATACGTTCCGTATTATCGCAGTCGTAACAACGCAACGATATTTGAACGCCGCTTAGTATGAACGTAGCGTATATTTCTTTACTATATCACTGCTCGTACATAATTTATAGCAACATCACACGACGTCGCGTGATGTGGCAATTAATTGGTTTATTGCTCCGCGACTCCAAATATTTCAAAAGCATTTCTTTCAATAATGTTAGTTCAGTTGGAGCTGTGCTTGCCTGTGGGCTATTATAACTCCAACCGGGACAGCAAAAATTGAAAACCGATTGACGATTAAAGATCGTGTGTGTGAATTCAAGTATAAACTTTCATCATCATCATCATCATCATCATTTCAGCCGAAAGACGTCCACTGCTGGACATAGGCCTCCCCCAAGTGTCGCCACATTGACCGGTCCCTTGCGACTCGCATCCAGCGGATCCATGCAACCTTCACCAGGTCAAAGTAGAAACTTTACTTTGTGTAATTTATTTCATCACCACGGCTCCCAGCATTTATGGTATCTACCAATTAGCAATGGACTTGCGTGTTGGATTACGGCCCACTCGCCAGTTGGCCTGTGTCCGAACCCAAGCAGTGGGAATATCATTAGTTTAATTAAACCAATAATGCCAAAACTGAACAAAATATATGGATGTACCAGTTTTGGAACTTAACTTGACGCAAATTTGACACAATTGAAAAAAAAATAACACCGAAAATGTTTCACCTCTAACATTATACTTTGTTGGCAGGCAATGCGGAGGCTTCGACAATGGTATAAGTCAAGGCATGCGGCGGGTTGGTGTGAGGAGTTCTCCAGACCTGTCTCCGAACAGGACTGTGAGCAGGCAACTCACTTGGAGGATTACTAGTACTACCAGGTAATTTTCTTTGGCGGTTTTTAATAACCGATTTATTAAAACCGATAAGAACCGATTTTTTTAATAACCAATGAAGCTCAGAATGATGTACTGAATACGTGGTAACCGTTGTCGCGTCGGTGTCCCTTCCACCCTGTATACAAATGGGAAAAATAATAGAAAAAACAAAACAAATTAAAAAAAAAACAGAAAACAAACAAATTACAAACAAAACAAACAAACAAACAAATCAACAACAACAAACAAAAAATAAATCAACAAATTATTCCAATGAAAAAATTTCCATCGAAAACAGCAAAATAATCATCTTTCTGAAATAACCAAAAATATGAATAACAAGCAATACAACCCTTTTTCTTGCCTTTGACCGAAACCACCAAAAAAAACCGTGATTCGTTACAGAAAAAAATCAATCAAACCAAACTTCAAAGGGCTGGCTGGCTACCAATAATTGGTGGCAAAAAAAGAAGCAAAAACGTATGCAATAAAAAATATTGTTAAAATGGAAACGCTAACCGATTATTTGATCGGTGTCCACAGAGTAGTAGTACTACAGAGGGTTGCCCTTATACAATGGGCGAAAACAGTCGCACGCACACATAGACACGTATGCACGCCGATCGCAATGTCAATCAATCCATCAACTCAACTCAGCCTATTGCAGTCCACGGATAGCCTCTCCGAAGACAATCCTGAGAAAACCGAAAAAGCTCTGTACAACCTTCCGCATCTATGTATAACAGCCACATTTTAAAAATAATTGATTCACCTAGCTGGGGCTACGTGATCTCTATTCCAGGGCTCGTTTCTTCGCAGGCCTGTGGACGGTGAGTAATGGGCTAGCTCGCCGTCCGTCCGTCTTATGACGACAAGCCTTATCATAGGCGCGTTCATGTTCCACGCGCGCCTTAAAGAAATGTCAGCAAATAGGAAGGGCCGATGCCTGCCGGAGCTGCGGGACTGTTCGAAAGAGATACCACGGCCCTGGAACACAAAGGGCTAAGAAAGAACATGGATAGGTTTTAGTCAGTACAAGTCTGACACTCCCTTCCGCTCCGCCCAGAGCGGAAAGGAGTGCTCAATCATTTGCTGATTTCCCACCCGAAAAAAATAAAAAAAAGGTCTCGTTTCTTCCGTCAGCTATAACTCCTTCAACAAACATGGCGAACCCACTACATGAGCTTGCTTACTCTGCAAGTTATGTTGATCACTCCAGTTCTTTTCTAGATAATTTCTTTTCTATTGTTCCTTAAAATAATTTTGAGCATAGCCTGCTCGAGATAGATTGCGCGCTGTGCTGCGGGCTGAAGCACCGAACACATTTTCGCTCATTACACGGGGTGTTTGGTTAAACGTGGGCAATGCTTTAAGGGAGTGAAGTACTCATAAATATGAACAACTCCTACTATGGGGCTAACTATGAAATATGATTTAAAAAATCTGCTGTTGCCTACATTTTTTCGAGTAACGCGCGTGAGTTGTGTGGAGGAGCTGATATATTTTTTTCGCGATTTCATGGTCGGTCTCATAGTAAAAGTTGTTTATTTTCATGAGTACTACACGCCCCTAAAGTATTGCCCACGTTTAAAAAAACACCCTGTATAGGTATAGGAAACCGATGTTCTGTACTATTCATTCTGAGTGTATTGTACTGCATTCCACAAATTGATTGGGTGCTGATTTTAATTTAATTGGTGTGCATTATTATGAGAGTATACAAGCATTATTTGGTTTGCCCTCATACTTATGCCAGTGAACGTCATTATGATGCTGATCTATTTGGTTTAAGTCAATAATTATGACCTATTTTTTTTACTCCAATAGACCTATTAAAAAAATATAATTTGAAAGGTCAATTTTACCAAATCAACTAAAAAACGCGATTATGAGAACCAAACCGCGTTTACAAGATGTCAGTGCCATTATTGTTACGGGATATTAACCACCCGAGGGGCTTTTGTTATCTATATTGAAATGCTATAGTGGCTGAAAATGAATCATTTCAAATCATATTGGTATTCGATTGTCCCAAGAAATATTTATCGATGCCCGAAGTCACTTATCACTGAAAGCTCAGCTCTTAAACGTGGTTTAGAAGCGCTGATCGCGTTCATTGCTGAAAATAATAGGCTTTTAAGGAGCGTACACAAAGTGCTGGCGGCAGTGGCGCCGGGTTTTTGCCAAACGTCAAAAATAAATATAATAATACCCGCGGGAGCCATAAGAATACAATAATTTTGATAGATTCAATCCAGGATTAAAATCAATTAACAAAACGAGATTCTGGACTAAAATACAGTTATAAGATGATCGAAGTATAAGAAACCACTTGAAACTATTAAATGAAAACGGATATATCAACTTTAAGAGCGTTAACGACTTACGGCATTTCATACAAACTTTCAATTCGTTTTGTTTCGAAATGACTGAAACGATTTTAATGAAACTTTATACGCATAAGCAGGATACATAGATCTAAAATTTAACAGAGAACATTTTCGAAAAATAGTGTTAAAGGTAAATTAGACCGATTATAGATTATCCATAGAAACAGAAATTTCCGAAATATATATTTTTTATTTTTTAAAAGACATTTCGAAAAGTTCTCTGTCAATTTTTTAGACTTATGTATCTTACTTATGCGTATGAAGTTTCATTAAAATCGGTTCAGACATTTCGTTCAAAAAAAAAATGGACTTGAAAGTTTGTGTGAAATGCTGTAAGTCGTTAACGCTCTTCTACATATAATAGGTTTTCCTGAGTAATTTTCACGTCCTACCATGTGGGTTCATATAACCAACATTTCCCGGCGTTACCGCGCCCAAATGGTTAGGAACTCAACCGAAATGCTTAATCACAGCCTCTCCGGGCCGTAGTGGCCGTGTTTTGCTAAATTAAGTCGTGCGGAGCCGTGTCGCCTGTATTAGGAATTTGAAATATGGTGCGGCACTGGACGAAAATGACGAGCGTTGGTTTTGGTGTTACAGTTTGACTTATTCGGAATTTAGAATCGAGTATCAGTATGAAATTCCACTTAGTTGTAGATTTTTATACGTATCATTAACAGTCTTGTAAAAAATGGACTATTATGAGAAAATAGATTTATGGCATACTAGCACTTCGCCCGCGACTTCGTCCGCGTAAATCGTGATAGCTCGACTAATTCGCATCATATAAATATAATTTATAGCCTATGTTCTTTTCTGATAATTTAGCTTTCAATTGGTGAAAGAATTTTTTAAATCGGTCCAGTAGTTTTTGAGTTTATTCGTTACAAAAATACACATTTTTCCTCTTTATAATATTAGTGTTGATTCATGTACGCCAAGCGAAAGTAGGACCTTCCAATTATACTTAGGTAGTTGAGGTGGCCGTAACTCGGGGTCACTGACAACGAAATACTGTACTTTATTGGTTTATGTTAAACTGACCCCGACCTTCTTTAACCGAAACCAAAATTGTACAAGATTTCAGGACCACATAACATAAGGAGTCCCCAACACCTAGGCAGAGGTTAGGCACAGGTATTTCGGGACTTCTACAGTTCAGTTTCAGGGTCAAAGTTCTAATTTGAAGCTTTTCTTCTTTCACACACAGAGCACAACGCAACAAAGTGGGCATGAGCGTCTCCCACCCTCAGCTCTCCTACATGAACGGCTGCGGAGGTACTGGCTCCTCGGGGCAGAGAAGAGGACGGGATGTGGCCACACAGACACCGCCTAGCATAGCTGCTGAGACCAGGAGGGCGAGGCTGAGGCCTCTCTCCAAGCTGACGCTTGCTGCACCTAATGCACTAACTCTTAGGTAAGTGGTCTTCTTCTTTCTAATCGATGGGACGCCTTTCAAATTACTTGCACTCGAGGTGCTGGTGAAGGGACACTTAGGATACTCCAGTAAGTGGGCCAAGATCTGGTGTACAGGTAAGGTAAAAAGTGTCTTACGTGAATGGCTGCGGGGGTATTAACTCATCAGAGGAATAAATGTGGCCACACAGACTCTTCCCAGCATATCGGCTGAGACCAAGACAGCAAGGCTCTGGCCTCTCGCCAAGCGCTTGCTGCACCTAATGCACTAACTCTTTGGTAAGTTGTGTCCTAGACCAGTGCAGTGGCAATAGTTTTCAATGTGTTTCGTAATTCTACAAAGATGAAAGACTTTATCACAAGATTGACATCGGTAGCATAATTTGGTCAATTCAAAACATTTTGGTCGCTCAATTCGTAATAGTTATCGTGCATGTCACTTAAACTGAACATTCTGGTATTAAGATAAGGAAGCATTTTTGACGTGTTATAATTACAGATAATGAACTTATATTTCTAAAGAAAATAGTTAGTAAATGAAAAAAAAGACTTGCCAACAATTTTCTTAGTTTTACTTTTCTTGCAATCAATTAAAAATTGGTACACACGCCAGCACATGAAGCTATCCGAAACTGTCAAATTTTCCCAATCTTCATCATCATCATCATCATCATTTCAGCCGAAAGACGTCCACTGCTGGACATAGGCCTCCCCAAGTGTCGCCACATTGACCGGTCCCGTGCGTCTCGCATCCAGCGAATCCCTGCAACCTTTACGAGGTCATCGGTCCACCTAGTGGGAGGCCTTCCAACGTAGCGTCTTCCGGTTCGCGGTCGCCACTCCAGAACTTTTCGGCCCCATCGGCCATCCGTTCTGCGAGCAATGCAGCCCTGCCCACTGCCACTTAAGTTTGGCTATTCTTCGGGCTACGTCGGAAACCTTGGTTCTCTTGCGGATCTCCTCATTTCTGATTTCCCAATCAACCTTGAACATAATGCTTTAGTGATAAAGTTAAAAATATATTGAAGACATTTGAGCGATTGTAATAGTCTGTACCTACAATTCTCTTTTGATAAAACAATGAAAAGAACACTTAAAACAATTAACAGAACAAAACAATCTCTAAAGGTATTTTCCGCTTCCTCAGTATCGATGTCTCCTGAGTCCGATTCTTTCAATCAAAACAAATTTTCCTTGCCCCTTGGCAGTAGAACAAATATTATTTTATCCAGAAAAACAATTGAGTCGTATCAATGCGAACAAGTGTCAAAAATGTTTAATCCAGTTCATTATTCTTAGACACAGATTTTATTGTTTGCCAAATTCTGGACGACATGACAGTCCAACAATTTTCAACAGGAGGCACGCTTACTTTAGTAGCTGATCTCAAACCGATACCTTTCCTACTTTTATTGAATTTCACTTTGCTTAAAACTTCAGGTACTCCATGTACGAAATGACGAAAGGAAGGATGTTACGCGATGATGAATAAGCTTTGAGATCTTTCATTAAATAAAAATTTATATATTTTGTGAGTTAGGACGTTTGAATTATGCGTTTATTTTTTAAACTACAATGGATATTGATGCCGTTTTCAATGAAATCTTCTTCTCTAATTTATCGTGTGTTTAGTGCCTAACCTGGTGCCCTGGTGTCAGAGTTCTTATGCCGACCAAGGGCCTCTGACTTGGCTTTAAATGCCGTCGAGAAATATCTCTCAGGGCTCAAACACAAAAACACGTTACGACGACGCAACATGCCACCGCACAGCAACGTGACGTTGCACGTTGCGTCACGGTGCCGTGACTTGGAAATCCACGTCGAGCAACGTAAATAATCATGTTACGACAACGCAACGTGCCACGTTGCACAGCACGTCATCGTGACGTAAAATATGGCTGAAAGATATGGATGGACCCAGTATTTTCTTTGTATCTGTTTCTTCTTTATCCGTCTTCTTAATATTAGCAGGAGGAGAACACGTCTAGTGTGGTCCATTTCTCGAAATTAACTGCGGCAATTCTACAAATGCGCCACCGTCAATACGATGTCGTTCAATGTGCCACGTTGCGTTGTCGTAACGTGATTATTTACGTTGCTCGACGTCGATTTCCACGTCACGGCACCGTGACGCAACGTGCAACGTCACGTTGCCTTGCGGTGGCACGTTGCGTCGTCGTAACGTGTTTTTGTGTTTGAGCCCTTAGGCATGCTGGTTCCCTCACAATGTCTTCCTTCGCCGAAGCAAGTGATCAATGAAATTAAAAAACGAACGTAAATCTGAAACCAAATAACGATAACTTGGTTGTAGTAGTCAAAATATTCGAATAAAATATACGTCTTCTTAAACACGTGATACCTTTTAACCCGTTGCTAGTATCGATATAACCCAAAAAGGAATCGATACTTGTCATAATCGAGAAGACTAGACGCAAGTATACTCGGCAGGAAAAGTGCTCAATCACGGAGTTTCCGTCGTGTCCTTCCGGTACCCTTCGGCCAGTTACGTCAAGTAATTGCCATTTATGACATTCGATTCTAAGCCATCATGTTACCCAAGATTTGATGGAGTGTAGCGAAAGAAATTGGGAAAAATGGCACGTTCATGCGTGACAGTTGGATTAATGGTTTCTTGTGGAAGAAATGATAATTCAATGCTCATCTGTATACCTTAAGAGCGTTATAACGTCTTACGGCATTTCATATAAACTTTCAAGTGACTTTTTTTAGAAATGACTGAACCGATTTTAATGAAACTTCGTACACATGAGCAGGATACATAAGTTTAAAAAAGACATTTTGAAAAGTTTTCTGTCAAGTTTTTAGACTTATGTATCCTGATTATGCGTACGAAGTTTAATTAAAATCGGTTCACCCATTTCGAAAAAAAATCACTTGAAAATTTGTATTCAAATATTCAATTCAAATATTTTATTTCAGATCAAAAATCCATATTATGTTAGTAGCAGTATGACTTAGCCTAATGTTAGTATTAAATTAAATTAACAATAATAACTAAATTCAATCAAAAAAAATCATCAATAATTCAATCAATCATTAATAATTTCATGTCTCAGGTCTGAGACCCATCGTATGAAATGCCGTAAGACGTTACCGCTCTCAAAAGGCTACGAACTAAAATACGAACGAACCAACGTGTCACTAAAAATTTATAAAAAACCGTTGTTACACAGATTTTCACCGTGTAGATATACTACAGATGAGGAGCTCGTGGCTAAATAATAACAGCCGCTCGGGTCGATCTTTAGGTTAAGCCGTACTTGCCTAGGTTTGTCTGTGGATGGGTGACCACCCATTACATACCGAGTTTCCTCCGTGCCTCGGAAAGCACGTTAAGCCGTTGGTCCCGGCTGTCATTTGTAGATCTTTGACAGTCCTTGCAGGTAGTCAGTGGCCCAAAAAGTCTGACAACCAGTCTAACCAAGGGGTATCGTATTACTCAGTACTAACTGGGTTGTGGAGGTCAGATAGGCAGTCGCTCCATGTAAAATACTGGTATTCAGCTGCATCCGGTTAGACTGGAAGCTGACCCCAATATAGTTTGGGAAAAGGCTAGGCAGATGATGATTTATGAGCAAGAATTTGACTTTCACAATAAAATTACAAATTTCATGAAGACTTTGATTTAAAACAACAATCAAGGAGAAAACATTACTCAAAAGAACATTGCCTCATTTATTACTCAGCTAATTTAACTAAAGTTCAATTCAGTACTAAATCACACAAATACAAAGCCTATTTTAACAACCATTACCACAAGACAATGGCAGACATAACCTAGATTCTATTCTCAGGTCTTTAACAATAAAAATAAATCACGTACAGATATTTTGGATCCAATTTAAGCAATAAAAGGTTACAATCCCTTTAAAGCCAGTTTCAGATAAGATCCGCTATTGTAAAGTATGGCTATAAAACTTTCAGTGGCTTTTGAGACTGCGGTGTTCAAAGTTTCGACGTTTTTCTCACATTAATACCGAGCTTCGAGCCGAGTAGACGCTCCGATTAATAATTTCAGATCGAAGTTTTGTGTTTTACGAGACATGCTCCCAGCAGAGAAAACGAAGTTTCATACAAACTCGAAAACTTTTTCAATAGTGTTTGTTCACTTTCTAGACTCAGCGGGTTGGACTATGCAGTGTCACACTTACAGTGCATTTCAGGTTTTTTATAAAGTAGAAAGAGAGAGGCAAACGTGGCCAGAAATTGCACAGAACAGAGAGGTTTGGAGGGAGAATGGGGAGGCCTTCGCCCAGCAGTGGGACACAATACAGAGTTATTTTCCAAAGACCAGCCAAATTCTCAGATCTGATGCAGTACATCATTCTGAGCCCCCCCACGTAGAAACTTTTTATACGTTATTTTAAAAAAAACAGCTGTTCCATACATTTTGCCCGTGTAGGTATTGCACTTTTGTAGGAAACAGCAGATTTTTTTTTTTGACTAGCGTAAAACGTGGTTTTTACCGTGTGTCTTACCGGACTCGATGGAAAGCACTCAAAGCATTGTGCTGATGGATGGATTGAATAGTACGGGGGTCGTGGATGTGTGTAAAGTAAAAATCTTACATTAAAAACATGTATTTAAAAAAAAACTTGTGAAAAAGTTGGCACTTTGACCCCCAATATCTCCGTAACTATAAGGTTCCCAGGTATAGTCAAGAACAAAAAAATTATCGCAAAGACGGGGAGAACAAGTGTCTTTCGTATATGTTAAGGGTCTATTTACACCCTTTATAGAAAGAAGGGAAAAAGGCTGTCTCAAAAGTGACACAACTCATTTTATAGTTTATTGAGACTGCTCCGAGGCATGGAACACAACCCGTCAGTGTTGCAGCGGTTGCACTTGTGCGTTCCCGACCGTTATGTGTGGAGGCGACGGCCCCCGCCGCTGCTGGTCGTTCCTTCAGCTAGGACCAATTTGCTGGCCAAAACCCCTCTGACCCGAGCAATTCGCACCATCAATTGCATTCAGGACGAAATTGATATATTTACATGTCACTGGGGTGAATTCGCAAAAGTACTTTTGTTTACACTGTGCTACAAACAATGAGATGTGTTGTGCTTTAATTTTAATATTGTGTGTGTGACTTGACTATTGCATTAGGTTATGTACCTGTAATGATAGTTTATGGCATTTAAATAAATAAATAAATAAATAAATAAGAAGGTATTTCCAGTTCTCCAACGAATGTCAAAGTCTTCAATTATTACTGGTGAGAAAGGAGCTACTATAACACTGACAAACTTTGAGTTACACTTGCAAAGAAAATTTGCTCTTACATTTTCAATGAAGGTTCGGATAAAACTTGCCCGAAGTTTGTAAAAGATCCCAACACTTGTTTTAATTTATCAAAATAAATGTTTTAAACGATGAGAGATATTTTCGGTCGGGATCGTCAGATGAAAGGATGATGATGATCAAATATCTTTTTTTCAACCACGAAATCGCACAGTTTAATGTTGAAGTTCAGTGATAAATAACACTTTTTAAACTGGAAACTGATGTTGCTTTTACCGGATGTGTGTAGTTTTAAAAAGCATTCTGAACATTGAAATGACAGTCAAATAACTGACGTGAAAAATAACTTCAACATTTTTTTGAATAAAATTGTACTGTTTATGTGTGCTCTGTGCATGAGATATTGTTGAAAAACAAGTCTGTGAAATCAAGAATTTTAGCGTTATTGCCTTTGAACTTCAAAGGCATCTTCTTACGCACTGAGGAGATATTGATAACCTCACTCGGTGCAGAATTCTTCTTCTTTTTGGTTATAGCCTAACCTGTTGTCAGACTTTTTTTGGCTGCCATGGGACTCTGACTTGGCTTTACATGCCGTAGAGAATTACCTCTCAGGCATGCTGGTTTGGTTTCCTCACGATGTTTTCCTCACTGAAGCAAGTGATACACAATACGCACATGAATCCGAAAAATCAGAGTTGCGTGCCTTTGGTTCGAACTCGCGACCTTTGACTTGGCAGTTCAACGGTCACACCACGCTGAAGCACTGAAATTACCTACTTCAATGTTTGTTATCTCGTTATTATTATCTTTACCACATCATACATTTTCTTTTATTCATGCATTTCACAGTAGCAGCTTGGAGTTTGCATTTATGACCAGTTAGTGGGAGCTTGGCAGTGTTCTATATTTGTGTAGTTGCCGCTAACTTAAATGGCCTAATGTGGATGTACTATACAGGGTGTAAACGGACCCTTCACAAAGCCATCAACCAAGCATTATGTACATCAAACTAAGTAACTCTACGCAAAAATTATTGCTGGGAAACGACTTCTTTTCTTGGGGTGAAAAATCACGTTTCACGGTAGGACTCAATGTAACGCACTCAAAACATTGTCCTGATATAAACATTGAATATTGTGGGGGTCGTGGAGGTATTTAAAATAAAGTCATAACGTTCATCATCATCATCATCATCATTTCAGCCGAAAGACGTCCACTGCTGGACATAGGCCTCCCCCAAGTGTCGCCACATTGACCGGTCCCGTGCGTCTCGCATCCAGCGGATCCCTGCAACCTTTACGAGGTCATCGGTCCATCTAGTGGGAGGCCTTCCAACGCAGCGTCTTCCGGTTCGCGGTCGCCACTCCAGAACTTTTCGACCCCATCGGCCATCCGTTCTGCGAGCAATGTACCCTGCCCACTGCCACTTAAGTTTGGCTATTCTTCGGGCTACGTCGGTAACTCTGGTTCTCTTGCGGATCTCCTCATTTCTGATTTGATCACGCAAGGAAACTCCGAGCATAGCCCTCTCCATTGCCCTTTGGGTGACTTTCAGCCTTCTGATGAGGCCCATTGTGAGCGACCACGTTTCGGTCCCGTATGTAATCACTGGCAACACACACTGGTCATAGACTTTCGTCTTGTTCATAACGTTAAAAACTTATATTTAGAAAAAAAAACTTTTGAAAAAGTTGGAACTGTGACCCCAATATCTTCGTAACTAGAAGGTTCCCAGGTATGGTCTAGAACAAAAAAATCATCGCAATGACGGGGAGAACAAGTGCCTTTCGGCTTCGTTAGGAGTATTTTTCCACCTGCCTTATCCTCCGGGGATCACAAGCGCAATGTTTTAATTTTGTGTTCTGTGCCACAACTTTATTAATGCGACAGATTACGACGAGGCGTAAAATAAACCACGACTACACGTTTTATTTCAAATCATAATTCTTCTCTGAGATTAAAATGTCAGATTTGTGAACGTGATGAGTTCTACTAATTACTGTGTTGCAAAATGTCCTCATTTTATGGCAGGACAGTTAAAATTCTCCAAAATATTTGGTGCTTCCAGTACCAATCTGTTATGCAGTGGATTCTACATTAAAACACAAATTGGCTACGCTTTGAGTTAACAAAATGAAAAGTGTTCGCGTTTGTTAGTGGGTTATATACACTGAAACTGGTTTTACTGGTCAAATAAGGTTTTTAATGGTATTTTTCGAAATGGAACACTGTAAAGCTGGTTTCTCTTTTAAAAAATAATTTTAAA
Source organism: Noctua comes (assembly GCA_963082995.1). NCBI lineage: Eukaryota > Metazoa > Arthropoda > Insecta > Lepidoptera > Noctuidae > Noctua > Noctua comes. Next base: position 5,687,748 of record OY720268.1, read on the forward strand.
AGGAGTTTCTTTGTAATGAGGAGGTCGTGGCTAAATAATAACAGCAGCTTGGGTCGATCTTAAGGTTAAGCCGCGCTTGCTTAGGTTTATCCGTGAATGGGTGACCGCCCATTACATACTGAGTTACCTCCGTGCTTCGGAAAGCACGTTAAGCCGTTGGTCCGGTCGTTGGTGCTGTCATTTGTACATCTTTGACAGTCGTTACAGGTAGTCCAGGGGTATCGTATTACCCAGTACTAACTAGGTTGTGGAGGTCAGATAGGCAGTCGCTCCATGTAAAATACTGGTATTTAGCTGCATCCGGTTAGACTGAAAGCCGAGGTAAAAAGTTAGGAAAAGGCTAGGCAGATGATGAACCATGGAGTTTCTTGCCGATTTTTCTGCATAGGAAACGACCGACCCGAACCGTGCACCTTTTTCTCGACGTTTTAGAAGTGCCCATGTAGGCCTATGTGAAATAAAAGATTTTGATTTTGATAGAAATGTAGTTATTAGTAGCTTCAATACTTTTTATGGAGTAAGTTTCTATGATGACTGTAAAAATCGATCGTGAAAGCCATGGTATAAGAGGTACCAGCCTATTTCTTGTTCATACTCAAACTCAAAGCATTTATTTCAACTTTTGAATGTCAAAAAAACAAAAAAGAAGCGACGCTACAGTGACAGCCACAAGGCATAATAACTTGAGAAAGTACTGTAGTTGCATATTCCACATTTCATTGTTGCCAAACAGCATACTATGACTACTGTTTTAATCCCGCTTACCTGTACACTATTATGGTCTTACGATCCCGTGAGACAATTACCGAACTAAACACGAGCGAAACCGCGAGCATCAGCTGATTTGAAATAATTTAAAATAATGTCACTTACTTAAGGATAATAGCCGCTAAAAGACACGAGACTTTTTGTCTTAAAAATTTATGGTCTACTATACAGGGTGTAAACAGACCCTTCACATAACCGTCAACCAAGCATTCTGTACATCAAACTAAGTAAAAAAAATTGCTGGGAATCGACTTTTTTTTTGGGGTGAAAAATCACGTATTAAGGTAAGACTCGATTGAAAGCACTCAAAGCATTGTGCTGATGAACGGATTGAATAGTACGGGGGTCATGGACGTGTGTAAAGTAAAAATCTTACATTAAAAACATGTATTTAAAAAAAAAAATGTGAAAAAGTTTGAACTTTGACCCCCAATATCTCCGTAACTAGAAGGTTTCCAGGTATGGTCTAGAACAAGAAACTGATCGCAAAGACGGGGAGGACAAGTGCCTTTCGGATGTGTTAAGGGTCTTTTTACACCCTTTATAGTCCTGTAACGTTTTACACAGCAGTCCACTAAAATTTTACCTACACTATTGTCAGATATAAGTAGGTCGAAGGCAGATATTATATATTTTTTAGAAACTAAAAAATAATCTACCACTTAGCATTCCGATTAGCATAAAATCTTTTTTAATTTATAATCTTCATGCGACATAAAGCCAAAGTCTTCCGCCATTTCCATTGTAGCATTTCAGAATTAATTTCTGTTTGTATCTTATTGTGCTAGTGGCTCATGATGGCTCATGGCTCGTGGCTCTTGCATTGTATTTACATCTTCATGTATATTTATATGGCCAGATGTAATATTTTTGGCAGCTTGTACTAACCTGTCGGGATATGATTTATTCAGTTAACTGTTAGTGTCAAGATAAGCATTTGTGAGTAAGTGTTTTCAGGATCCGGGGTCGCGGGACTTATAGAATTACCGTGACCCTGGATCATAAAGGGCTATTGAAGGACACCGTGGATTTTAGTCAGTACAAGTCTGACAGTTCCTCCCACTCTGCCCTGGGTGGGAGGACTCATTTGATGATTTTACCACGATAACAAAAAAAAAAAAGTGTTTTCAGGATTTTTATGAGGTTAAGGGGTTAAGAAATATGGATGTGAAAAAAAAAAGCGTTTTTTTTTTATTTACTAAGTAGGCTTGCGTTTGGCGTCGTCCGATGTGTTTGTGTATTAGAATGAGTGTGGTGAAAAAGAGCTCTTAAGTTTGAATCTAATCTGTTGCACGATCCTACTAATATTATTAAATGCGAAAGTTTATAAAGATGGATGGATGTTTGTTACTCTTTCACGCAAAAACTACTGAACGGATTTTGATGAAATTTTGCACACAGATAGTTTATAATCTGGATTAACACATAAAATACTTTTTATCCCGGTAGTATGATCCCGTGGGACAATTATCGAACATCACGTGGGCGAAGCCGCGGGCATAAGCTAGCTAATTGTTATTATTATCTTCAATGATCAGATATATCTAGCTAAAATGTTTAAATACTCAAAACACGAGTAGTTTTGTCATAATTTTAAGTATTCGGCAGTCTACAGCTGGTCTATCATTCCAATGGTAACAAATCGGCTATAGTAATTCTCATCTATGAAACATTTTGTGAAAATCGTTGCTTCACCAGCTCTGAGAGTAAAGGTACCCTATGTATTACAAGAACACAATTTGCAAGTTTGATTTCGTTCATTAAAACGAAACCTGAATCACTTAGGTAGTCTGTAATGACTTTCCAATTAATACTAAATTGTAAGCCGACTCTCGAAGGCCCTGATTACGTGTCGAGAGATCTTAAACTTTAATTAAGGCACGATTTAGTATTCAGTCTAGGCTCTACTTAGATACTACATAAAAGTTTTTGGAAGGAAAAAATCATAATTATTTTGACTGATTGGTTTTTTTAATTTTTTAACCAACTTCTAAACAGGGAGAGGTTCTTAATTCTGATATTTCATATTCTATATCTAGCGGATCCCTGCAACCTTTACGAGGTCATCGGTCCACCTAGTGGGAGGCCTTCCAACGCAGCGTCTTTCGGTTCGCGGTCACCACTCCAGAACTTTTCGGCCCCATCGGCCATCCGTTCCGCGAGCAATGTGCCCTGCCCACTGCCACTTAAGTTTGGCTATTCTTCGGGCTACGTCGGTAACCTTGGTTCTCTTGCGGATCTCCTCATTTCTGATTTCATGGAGACGGATGCGAGACGCACGGGACCGGTCAATGTGGGAGGCCTATGTCCAGCAGTGGACGTCTTTCGGCTGAAATGATGATGATGATGATGATGATGATGATATTCTATATTATTTATTTTCATTTAATTTTTTTTATTTAATTTTTTCCTTTTTTTTTGTTTTTTTTTTTTTATTATCCCTCAAAGATAGGAAGGTGCCTTAATAACTCGACTCCTTACCACACTTACAAAGACTGAAGCCCATTTAAAACTGAAACTTCAGCAACATTGTTATAAGCTTCATAATTACACGGTCGCGAAAGTTCGTCACTACATATTTATGAATCTGCAACTGAATAAAAATGTCTGCTCAACTTTATTTTCTGCAAATTAGCCTTGGATTAAAACGTGCTGTTTTGGCTTCCATTATAATGTACAGCAATATTTTTTTACCCGACTACTGCGAAGCCAAAAGGAAGGGTTATTGGTACCTATTATTTTTAAAGAAGTTTTCATAATATAAAATAACATCACGCCTGTTACCCCGAAGGGTTAGGCACAAGTGTGCCTAATAGTGGATTTAGGACATCTGTGCGAAAGACATTTGCGCGAAGGACACTTGCGCGAATGCACTTCCGCGAAAACACATTTGCACGTATGGACTTTTGCGCGATTGGGCTTTTGGGCTAACGGATATTTGCTCGCATAGACATTTGCGCAAATGGACATATGCGCAAATACATATTTGCGCGACTAATACTTGCGCGACCGACACTTGTACGACTTAATGGCGAGTGACTTACTGTGAGTAACCATAACATCACGCCTGGTATGACTTGAAGGGTGGGCTGAGTTGTGTTTGTTAACAGTAAGTCCCAGACCCACTGGTAGAAAAAAGTTAAAATCCATCCGCGCAAATGTCTTTTCGCGCAAGTGTCCTAATACCGTCAGGCTTAGCTCGCTCGGTTCAAGGTCCGAGTTGCACTGTGTTAGTGTCAATTTGTCTAGCTACTCTAGCTGTAATCTTTCGTAGACATTCTAGGTCTGAAAATACTGAAACCATAGTCATAGCTGAATATTTACAAACGTTACAACTCTCAGTGTTATTGATGCCTGTCCACCATGAAATATACCTAAGGGTGCATCGCTTCGGGCACGCCGCAATCGCGGCGGTAAGACCCCTCTTTGAGGAGTGGCTGGATAGGCGTCACGGCGTCCTGACCTACCGCATGACGCAGGTCCTCACCGGACACGGAAGCTTCGGGAGGTACCTGTGTCTGATGGGGAAGGAGGAAACGCCTGGGTGTCACCACTGCGAGGACCGCCCGGAGGACACGGTGGAGCATACGGTGCAGGACTGCCCCGCTTGGGCAGGGCACCGCCGTGTCCTCACGGCGGCGATAGGCGGAGACCTCTCGCGCCCGGCATTGGTCGAGGCCATGCTGCGGGGCGAGACGGAGTGGGAAGCGGTCGCCTCCTTCTGCGAAGCAGTCATGCTCGCGAAGGAGGAGCCGTGCCGCGTGAGGGAGAGGACAGCGTCCTCCCTCCACCCCAGCCGCAGTGGTAGACGCCCACGGCGCCGGACGTCGGCAGACGATATCCGGCCACCGTAGGCGCGGGCTTGCGGGCGGCGAGTAATGGGCGACTCGCTGTCCGACCATGGACCATGCCCGGGTCGACGGCGCGTTGTGTTCCACGCGCGCCTCAAAGAGTGTCAGCATTATGACGGGCCCCCCTCTAGAGGGCGAAAGCCTGCCGGGGTCGCGGGACTTATAGAATTACCGTGACCCTGGATCATAAAGGGCTATTGAAGGACACCGTGGATTTTAGTCAGTACAAGTCTGACAGTTCCTCCCACTCTGCCCTGGGTGGGAGGACTCATTTGATGATTTTACCACAATAAAAAAAAAAAAAAAAAAAAAAAGGGTGCATCGCTTTACCTACGTTTCTCTTTGCTGGAAGCTGGATTTCAAATCTTAACTTTCATCTTAATTATCTGCTATCAGAAAACACGTTTAGGTCGAGTAAAACACACAAGATAGAACTGTAAATAAAAAAAAAAAATATTTTCTTTCTTTTCTTTCGTTCTAACTCGGTCGAGTGGAGTTTGTATTCGTCGTAATATCGTTAAAATCACTGAGCATCATGCAGTGGCGTCTGTGGCTTTAATAAGTTCGATAACTTTATCGTAAACTAATGTCTTAGCATCGATAGCATACATGAAATCAAGATGACTAAAGCTTTTCAAAGGAACTAGAAACCTCGCTAACGTCTTGCTACCTAATTCGTCGAACAGTCTATCAACATCAGCGACTTCCGCGAGTGGGTCGTTGGTTGAATAATGAAGAAACACTGGAGCAGTTACTTTAGATAAATCATAAGACGGAGGAGTGTCGGATCCATACGCATTTTGATTGGCTAATGGAGACCCGTGGTCGAACCGACGAAAGCCTTTTCCGGCAATTCCTTGGGCATAGTGACCGACCTGTCTTACAGACGAACCAGCTGGAGTGTGGCCAAATATGACAGGCAACATGGTCTGCAAACACGAATACACATCTTAAATACATGAAAAGGGAGGCCTTTGCCCTGCAGTGGGGCAAAATAAGCTTATAATCATAAAATAATAATAATATAATAATGTAAGTAAATAGTATTAATTACGTCAGATTAATTGTAAGTCCGAGTGTCGAAGGACAATGATTAATGTATATTTAAATTTGTTCTCATGTAAGTGAAATGTAATTTAAAACTCTAAGAGAGTTAAATGTCTTTAACCAATTACAAGTATTCATAAACCATTGTCGGTAGGTCTACATAACAAACATGAATGATTCAATACTTGCCGCATTAAGTTGTGATTCGTCCCAACCTCCAATCAAAAATAAAATATCACTGCATATCGGTTGAAATACTACTCCATCACGGCAGAATGCTTCACCTGCTAACGTGAGGATAATGGAGTTGGGCAAAAACTCACCGATTCCGACCAAGGAAGAAATGCTCTATAAAGTAAAATTAACCAAATCAGATCCACATTAGCTTCGCACGATATAGGAAATGTACACATCTACGCATGCAACGTAGATATGTATTATATAACTAATAACTTACTTCAATATGATAAGAAAAACTTGATAACACCTTGAAAAGAAGGTTATTATTGTGTGCCATATAAGCTACTGGAGCCAGTGCTTGCATTGAAATAAACTTCTCGTTATAAGCCGGACGCAATGAACCCAACACGAAGAAGGACGTGGTTCCCTGTGAGTGACCCACATAGTGCAGCTTCTCTTTTCCAGACACCGCCAATACATAGTCAATCATAGCAGGCAAGTCTAAGTTTCCTATTTCATCCCAAGAGAACTTCCAGAACGCCTTGTTCAGTATAGCGTCAGGGTTCAAAGTAACATGCTTTCGAGAGTAATAGTTTCCGCGAGCATTACCCAGCCAGACGTCGAATCCGTCCTCGGCGAGAATGTAACCTTAAAAAATGAATGTAATTTAACTTGGATTATTAGATTACGATATTAAGTGTACAAATCAAATTATAAACAACTAGGTTTTGCCCGCGGCTTCGCCCGCGTGGATGTCTAATAATATCCGATTACTTACCTTCATCCCCCTTTTTTAACCCTTCGGGGGAAGAATTATCAAAAACGCTGAGACACGTTTAAATAAATTTTCAATTGTCAGCCTAAACACAAAATTCCTTCAAGATCCTAACTTCAAAACTGACGGACTTTCATATAAACTTCCATCCCCTATTTCACCCCTTTACGGGTGGAATTTTCAAAAATCCCTTCTTAGTGGATACTTACTGTTCACAAAGAACACACCCTCCAAGTTTCATGCCTCTAGGACCAGCGGTTTGGGCTGTGTGTTGATATATCACCCAATCAGTCAGTCAGTCAGTCAGTTCTGCATTTTTTATATATTATGGCAAAATTCCCGAAAAAACACATTACCTAAACCCGAGCCAGGACCCATTAAAACAAAATCAGCTGAAGAACAAAATAGGCCATGCATCACGAAGACGACAGGTTTCGTCTGGTTAGAAACATTTACATCTCGTCCGTGAGGGATACGGTGCATTTCCAATATGTAGCCATCCTCAGTCGTCACACTGTGAACTTCAACTGGATAACGATATTTTCTGATCAAATCAGGCTGAAATATTAAAAAAAAAAAACAATCGTTATACGAGAAGAAGAAAAAAGAAAATGAATGGAATAGGATTGTGTTAAAATAAAAGAAATGAGGGCGATCAAAGGGTATGGATCACGGGCACGCCGCAATCGCGGCGGTAAGACCCCTCTTTGAGGAGTGGCTGGATAGGCGTCACGGCGTCCTGACCTACCGCGTGAGGCAGGTCCTCACCGGACACGGAAGTTTCGGGAGGTACCTGTGTCATATGGGGAAGGAGGAAACGCCTGGGTGTCACCACTGCGAGGACCGCCCGGAGGACACGGTGGAACATACGGTGCAGGACTGCCCCGCTTGGGCCGAGCACCGCCGTGTCCTCACGGCGGCGATAGGCGGAGACCTCTCGCGCCCGGCATTGGTCGAGGCCATGCTGCGGGGCGAGACGGAGTGGCAAGCGGTCGCCTCCTTCTGCGATGCAGTCATGCTCGCGAAGGAGGAGGCGGGCCGCGTGAGGGAGACGACAGCGTCCTCCCTCCACCCCAGCCGCAGTTGTAGACGCCCACGGCACCGGACGTCGGCAGACGATCTCCGGCCACCGTAGGCGCGGGCATGCGGGCGGCGAGTAATGGGCGACTCACTGTCCGACCATGGACCATGCCCGGGTCGACGGCGCGTTGTGTTCCACGCGCGCCTCAAAGAGTGTCAGCATAATGACGGGGCCTCTAGAGGGCCAAAGCCTGCCGGGGTCGCGGGACTCATAGAATTACCGTGACCCTGGAACATAAAGGGCTACTGAAGGACACCGTGGATTTTAGTCAGTACACATTGTAACTAATAACATCATCAACATAGATGAAGTATATTAAATACGTATTTAAAGATACTAACCCAAAAATCATTCATCGGAACTTGACATTATATGGAATTACTAATAAAGATGATACCACATACACTTAAATGGTATACAAGGACGCACGCTCGCCTGGCGATCCTGTTTCAGTCAGCCTTAGAGTCAGGGTTGCTGCCAGAGTTCCTGACAACAGGTATAACCCACCTGCTCCATAAATCGGGTAGTACTGCGGAGCCCAAAAAATATAGACCGATTACCTGTCTTCCCACGGTCTATAAAGTTCTTACATCCATTTTGAGAGCTAAAATTAACAAACACATTGATGACAATTCTATCATGTTCGCTTCTCAAAATGGATATAGGAACGGGTCCCGCGGTACTAAGGAGCTACTCCTCATTGATATGGCCATAAGTCAACAGGTTCGCCGTTCCCGAAAGGATCTGTCGACATGTTGGATAGATTATGAGAAGGCCTATGACTCGGTGCCACATACATGGCTCATGAGGGTGCTAGAGTTGTATAAAGTTAATGCAACTCTGCGCACCTTCCTGATGTCATGTATGAGGCAATGGAGGATAGTCCTTCGCTATCCAGGATGTCGGCAAATCCAGAGGAATAGCGAGCCGATAAGGATAGAGCGAGGTAAATTTCAGGGCGATAGTTTGAGTCCACTTTGGTTCTGCTTAGCCTTGAATCCTCTTAGCACGCTGCTGGAGGATTCAGGTCTAGGCTATCGGTTGAGGAGAGGTGGTCAAGTTATATCTCACCTCCTTTACATGGATGATCTGAAACTCTTTGCCCCCAACGATTTACAACTGATGGAGCTACTGAAGGTAACTGAAACTTTCAGTAGCGCCATCAGGATGGAATTTGGTGTGGACAAATGTGCGGTCATGCATGTAAAGCGAGGGGAGATTGTGGAATCCGTAGGAACCCAGCTCTCGAATTCCATAAATCTTAGATCCCTCTCAGCAACCGAAACCTATAAGTATTTGGGTATGTCGGAAGCGCTGGGCATCAATGTTGCTGACATGAAGCAATCGTTGAAGGAGCGCTTCTTTGGCCGCCTGAAAAAAGTATTTAATAGTCTTTTATCAGGCGGAAATAAGGTATGTGCCTTCAACGGTTGGGTCATGCCGGTTTTGATGTACTCTTTCGGCATACTCAAATGGACTCAAACAGAACTAGACGCCCTGGATAGGAGGGTCCGTACATTGTTGACGGCATATCGTATGCATCACCCGCGTTCTTCGGTTATGAGACTGTATATCCCGCGGAAGTGTGGGGGTCGAGGCTTTTTAAATGCTAAGACTCTCCACAATCGCGAGATATGCAGTCTCAGGGAATATTTCCTTGAAGCCGACGTGGGGATGCATCGAGATGTGGTCGTGGTGGACAAGGGCCTCACCCCGCTTTCCTTGGCTAAAGAGAACTGACGCAAACCTGTAGTGCTTGACACTAACGACCGCATGGAGGTATGGCAGAGTAAGGAGCTTCACGGACGCTTTTTCCGGGCCTTGCATGGGCCCGATGTAGACTTATCAGCGTCCGTAGCCTGGCTACGTTCTGGGGACCTTTTCGGAGAAACCGAAGGTTTTGTCTGTGCAATTATGGATGAAGTTATGATGACGAATAACTACCGAAGATTTATTCTGAAGGATGGTACGGTTGACATATGTCGGGCATGCCACCGTCCAGGCGAATCAATCCGTCACATTATCTCCGGGTGTTCTCGTCTGGCTAACGGAGAGTACCTACTTGCATAGACACAACCTTCGGCCCGAGCGCCCGAGCCCCGCGCGCAGCACGGTTGTTTGTTTCATACCTACAACCCGACCCTTTTTTTACGAGGAGCGGCGGGTGTAGGGTGACCGACACGGCGTATAAACAAAAAGTTTCTATGAACTGATAGTAAACTAATGACTGTTTACTCAAGTGTATGGACCAAGCTTCACAACGCAAGTTGTTTCGTAACTTTAAATGAATGCCATTGTTTTGATAAGCCAAAACAAAATAAAACTTGTATTATTTCAAAATTTAAAGCGGTGACCCTAAGTTTTTTTGAACTTTAATTATAGCCGTACTCAGTAGGCATCAAATGACATCAAAATAGTTACCACTCTTCAAACAAAGTTTTGAAATATGAATATTAATAACATCGCGTGGACTAAATTTCTAGTCAAAACAAACACCTACACTACGTAAGTAAATCATTACACACCTTCGAATTCTTAATTAAATGGTATGGAATTGGTACCAAATCGTTCGTAATTAATCACGCTTTATGGTTAATTCACAATAAGTAAATCATTACACACCTTCGAATTCTTAATTAAATGGTATGGAATTGGTACCAAATCGTTCGTAATTAATCACGCTTTATGGTTAATTCACAATGACTAAGTACAAACTAGCAATTTAATAGTTATATCACGTTTTTTGTCATTTAAAGATTTTTCAGACAACATTACACCCTATTCCAACATCAAATAAAACTTGTATTATTTGAAAATCTAAAGCAATGAGCCTATGTTTTTATTAACCTAAATTATAGGCTAACTCAATATGCATCAAATGACATCATAATAGTTACCACTCTTCAAACAAAGTTTTGAAATAAAAATAATAATAACATCGCCTGTACCAAATTTCTAGTAAAAAATTTTACCTACAACGCTCTGGCGCAACGTTAACAAATTATTTAACAACTTCGAAACCTTATCTGAATGGTATGTTATTGGTACCGAATTGTTCGTAATTAATTACGCTTTATGGTTAATTTACAATGACTTAAGTGCAAACTAGCAATTTAATAGTTTTGTCACGTTTTTATAAATTTTTAAATTTTTCTGACTAAATTATAACCTAACTATTGATTTCATCATCCAATTTACGATCGATTCGGAATTAACATGTATCATTCAAAAGGTCGTTAAAACAGGAACAAAAAGGTATATAATATTACTTACCAAACAAATAACAAACTCCCACAACTATCACTTCAAAACACAACCACAGAAAAAATAAATACCAATTAATTCACTCAAAATTCTACTTTTTCCACAGCGTATAAAATTTTATGTAAGCGGATTGCAAACAAAGCCGTCTGTTTCAAAAATGAGGTATTTCAATGGCTTTCTATCAGTACAAGAACGAAGGATGTCGCTTCGTTAGAAAAATTCTAAAAAATAAAATAGAGTGCGCTGTCAACAAAAAAAAAAGTAATAATAATAGTGTGCCAAAATTGGGCGTTGGGCAGTTGACCGTTTTCGTTCCGGTCCCAATTTTGGCACTTGGTCAGTTTAGGGGGTAGCCAGGATTATCCATCAGCAACTTGCTCTAAAATATAATCTTGTGGAATCGGAAGTGCCGTACTATAAGTATGTGCCCGACCCAGTTCTCGAAAATGGCAGTATCACATTGTACTGGGATCGATCCATCATCACTGACAGGACTATTGTATAAGCCTGATATAGTGGTGGTGGATCGATCAGAGCGGCGCGCAATGATTGTTGATATAACGGTCCCGCATGATGAGAACCTCGTGAAAGCGGAGAAAGATAAGCAAATCAAGTATCTTGACTTGGCTCACGAGGTTGTCGACATGTGAGATGTGGACTCAGCGATCATTGTGCCGATAGTTGTATCAGCCCATGGCTTAATTGCCAAGAGCCTCGACCAATATCTGAGGAGGCTCTCGTTAGGCAGCTGGATCAAGGGCTTGATTCAGAAAGCGGTACTTCTGGACACGGCTCGTATTGTTAGGAGGTTTCTCTCTCTGGAGCCCTGACCCTGGACCCTGTTCCCGATACCGGTGGGCTACAATTTTTTATATTTTTAAATGTTTTTAAAATTGTTTTTTTTTAAGGAATATTTAAAAATGTAATTTATTTGTATAGAAATTAATAAAAGAAATGATACCACTTTCTCACTATAAAAGGTTGGCATGAATTGAGAAGCTCCTTCTATTTCAGAAGTCGGTTAATAATATAATTATGTCATTGTATAATTAAAAACGTGGAACTTAAACATAAGTGACGAAATGTGGGTGTACAGTACGTGTACACGTGCCTATCCAGGTATAAAGGCGTGATGTTGTGTAAAAAAATTGTGTAAAAAATATATATTCATGTGGTGCGTATTTTCTGTCATTCATGGAAGAGTTCCATTGTCTATCACTGAAGGTCTTCATCACATCTTCACAAAACATAAATGAGACTCCTCGGAAGAGTACTCAGCCAAACAATCCTGAACAAATTCTTGTTATGGTATTATTGTACATCAACAAGTAATGGCATCTCAATATCATCACTATAGGCGTAGTAGATTAAATACGCATTATGGCAGCTACGTGGTCGCTCACAATGGGCCTCATCAGAAGACTTAAATTCACCCAAAGCACAATGGAGAGGGCTATGCTCGGAGTTTCCTTGCGTGATCAAATCAGAAATGAGGACATCCGCAAGAGAACCAAGGTTACCGACGTAGCCCGAAGAATAGCCAAACTTAAGTGGCAGTGGGCAGGGCACATTGCTCGCAGAACGGATGGCCGATGGGCCCGAAAAGTTCTGGAGTGGCGACCGCGAACCGGAAGACGTTGCGTTGGAAGGCCTCCCACTAGGTGGACCGATGACCTGGTAAAGTTTGCAGGGATCCGCTGGATGCGAGTCGCACGGGACCGGTCAATGTGGCGACACTTGTGGGAGGCCTATGTCCAGCAGTGGACGTCTTTTGGCTGAAATGATGATGATGATAATGATGGCAGCTACCTCAAAAACTACTCATTAGAACTTGACCAAATCGATATGGGACCCCTGAGATTCCCCCTTTCTGATAAAAAATGAATCTTTGTAATCAGCCGACATGGTTCAGAATTATCGATGAACATACAATTACATACAAAAAAACCATTCTGACGAATTGAAAACCTTTGAGAAGAGGAAGACGATGAAGATCAATCCAAGTGAAAATAGACAAAAGAATAATACCAAGACTGAAAAGATGGAATGGTACCACAAAAAATAAACGTAGTTAGGGACGTATTGAGACTTATTACTTAACTGATAAAAGAGTTAGTACAATGGAAACTGCGTCTCGGGCAAGTACCCACTTCAATTTTGAATGGATGGATAATTGTCACACCTAAAGTCGACCAGTTTCGAATTTGAACACAGCTCTTACCGCATCTAAGGTCGCATCTTCGAACACGCTATCTGAGTAGCGTCGTGTGTTAACGTTCTTCAGTAATTCCGGTAGTTTGTCAGCTTGGGGAGATCTCCTGGCGGCCGCCAGAACGACGTATGTGGCTAAAACCACTAATAACCCTCCACGTAACATTGTGCACATGCAGCTGATAGCTACTCACTATTACCAAGTTATGGCCTTTTATAATTTCAATACTAAAATCGGCCAAATGCGAGCTAAAGCCGGGCTCGCACACGTAGGGTTCCGTACTACAGTACAATATTTAACATGATATATTTTTTTATATATTACTAGCTTATGCCCGCGGCTTCGCCCGCGTGGAGTTAGGGCATAGCCCACGGGATCTTACTTCTGGGATAATAAGTAATCAACGTATCTATCTATAATACATACTTACATAGATTTACATGTACTTGCTTATAACTTGCAAATATTAGTTTAAAGTTATATCAATTAAATTAGATTCGTGAAATATTGATACCTTGGTTTGAGATTGGACATCCGATTTACTGGATTTTATCTGAAGAGTATGTACACAAATTTTCAAGCCAATCGACCCCGAGAATAAAAAGTTTCACAGAAAATTCACCACCCCATTTCACCCTCCAATGGGTAGGAATTTCGAAAAACTGATACTTACTCTTCACAAAGAATACACCTTCCAATTTTCATGTCTCTGGGACCCGCGGTTTGGGCTGTGCGTTGGTATATCAGTCAGCCAGTCAGGGCATGGAATTTTAATTTGGGGGATGATTTTGGAAAAACTGTGATACCTACACGTATCTCATCATTTTAACTGAAGTATATATGTAGACACATGTTCAAGTCAACCGACTCCAAGAATAAAAAGTTTCTCATAAAATTTAAAATCCCATTTCACCCTATTAGGGGTGGAATTTCAAAAAACCCTTTCTTAGTGGATACCTACTCTCCACAAAGAGTAAATTCTCCAAATTGAATGTCTCTAGAACCAGCGGTTTGGGCTGTGCGTTGATGTATCAGTCAGCCAGTCAGGACATTGAATTTTAAATTGGGGGATGATTTTGGAAAAACTGTGATACACGTATCTCATCATTTTAACTGAAGTATATGTAGACACATTTTCAAGTCAATCGACTCAGAGAATAAAAAGTTTCACCCTCTTAGGGGTGGAATTTCGAAAAACCCTTTCTTAGTGGATACCTACTCTTCACGAAGAGTACACTGTCCAAATTTCATGTCTCTAGGACTTGTGGTTTGGGCTGTGCGTTGATATATAAGTCAGTCAGTCAGTCAGTCAGGACTTTGAATTTTATATGTATAGATCATTAATTAGAACGAGCAAAATACGCCAAAAAAACCTTCCTTATTATTTTTCTTTTCACACACAAAATTAAAATATATAAACACAAATTGCAATAAAATAGCTTACGCACAGCGGCGAGCTTAACCCAGAATTGGGGTTTCTTATAGCAAATCTTACGTTGATTGCGTGATTTACAAAAGAGGATAATATATCAATGATCATAAATATTATATATATTAAAAATAAACAGTACATTTAAGAACTAGCTTTTTATTAGCGCCCCATCTATTCCAATTTAAAAGATACAGCCCTGTGACAGACGGGTGCATAGACAGATGAGACGGAGACCGAAGGCTTACTCAGTCATATAAATCCGTTGTGAAATGGAACCCTAAAAATGGGTACCAACATGTATTCGTTACACTTAATCAAACATAATGCATCGAATAATTTTATTACCACACACATTATTTTTTAATCAATGTTAACACAAGCTGAAGAGTTTGTTTGTTTGGGTGAACGCGCTAATCTCAGGACCTACTGGTTTGAATTGAAAAATTATTTTAGTGTTGGACAGCCCATTTATCGAGGAAGGCTATAGGCTATATATTATCACTGTAACAACTTAGGTGGGTGAGCAATATTGCAATAATGAATATCTTCTATACATATAAAATTCAAAGTCCTGACTGACTGGCTGACTGACTTATATGTCAACGCACAGCCCAAACTACTGGTCCTAGAGACATGAAATTTAAACAGTGTACTCTTTGTGAAGAGTAGGTATCCACTAAGAAAGGGTTTTTCGAAATTCCACCCCAAAGAGGGTGAAATGGGGTGTTGAATTTTCTATGAAACTTTTTATTCTCTGAGTCGATTGACTTGAAAATGTGTCTACATATACTTCAGTTAAAATGATGAGATACGTGTATCACAGTTTTTCCAAAATCATCCCTCAATTTAAAATTAAATGTCCTGACTGGCTGACTGATACATCAACGCACAGCCCAAACCGCTGGCGCTAGAGACATGAAATTTGGAGAATGTACTCTTTGTGGAGAGTAGGTATTCACTAAGAAAGGGTTTTTTGAAATTCCACTCCTAAGAGGGTGAAATGGGGTGTTGAATTTTCTGTGAAACTTTTTATTCTCGGGTAGATTGACTTGAAAAATTCTTCAGATAAAATCCAGTAAATCCGATGTCCAATCTCAAACCAAGGTATCAATATTTCACGTATCTAATTTAATTGATATAACTTTATTATAATAATTGCAAGTTATAAGCAAGTACATGTAAATCAATGTATGTATTATCGATAGATACATAGATTACTTATTATCCCAGAAGTAAGATCCCGTGGGCAATTCCCTAACTCCACGCGAGCGAAGCCGCGGATATAAGCTAGTAGGAGATATCACCGTTTTAAAATAACTCCGCAGCAAAATAATGATCAGGTACCGCGCGCGCATTTTCATTATGCGGAATGATGGGTGTGATGTGTTAGAATTGTACTACAGGTGCCCACGACCCACTCTCTCTAACCCTCTCTCTCTCTTATGTGACGCAGACGAAGTTAAGAGGGTCTGCTAGTTTCGATTATAAAGGGGGATGCGCTATGCTAACCCGCGTTTCAATTTATTACTTTTTCTGCAATTTGCAGCTCAGTATTAAGTTTTAGGTATGTTGATTTGCGACCGTTACCGTTGATTTTTTAGGGGCGTCTAAACGGGCTATATTTTACGACAATTTGTGGCTGCAATCCTGTGGTCGGCAACATTGCTAGCAATACCAGCCACACTATGCAATATTTTAAGGATAGCCCGGCATTATAGCCACATATTTTTTGGTATGTCAAAATGTTTTAATGTGTAGCCGGCGTGTGTGTGTAAAGGGTTCTGAATCAAAGGCCATACTATTGCAGCCATATTGCAACATGTTGCCTGCAATTGATTGCTCAGCCATAAAATGCACTAAAATGTTTTTTTGATGGCTGGGCAATGTTTGCCAATAATTGCAGCCACAAATTGTCGTAAAATATAGCCCGTTTAGACGCCCCTTAACAAACATGTTTTTACAGAATTACTAGGTGTTGCCCGGTGCGGCGGCCGTTCTTCTTTTGTTTTGACGGTTTTGGTAAATCATCAAATGAAACCCGCTCTGGGCGGAGCGGAAGGGAGTGCGGCGGCCTTGCAATTATGGTTGCCAACCGTCCGAATGAATATCTCAGACCATGACGAAAAAAATTCTCTTTGGTATTGGTATTTACTCGTAGCACACTAGGTACTTAGTAAACTTTGTGTGAAAATCAAAATCAAAATCAAAATATTTTATTTCACATAGGCCTCGATGGGCACTTATAAAACGTCGACAAAAAGGTGCACGGTTCGGGTTGGTCGTTTCCTATGGAGAAGAACCGGCAAGAAACTCCATGGTTACTCTTTTCAAATCATTTGGTGTTACAGTATTATGGATACAGCATTTGTACTTAAGAATGGGGGGACAGCGTAGGCCCGACAATAAGTCGTTGCTTACTACACAAAAAATGTAGAACAAAATAAAAAGTTAACAAGCAGCTGGGAATCTACAAAGCCTACAATGTCCACACATTCACAAACAATCGATAAAAAGAATCTATACAAAGGTAAGAAAATATTGTAAAATACTAAATTAAACAAGTGACACAAATACTGTTATCAGTGCTGTAACTATTTTGAGCAAAAGATATAAATGATTTGAAAATTACTGTAAAATCTGATTCGAAAGAAGAGAAAAAATGAGATTGAGAATAGTTAGAGACATCCACATCCACATAAGAGCGAAAAATACCCCTTTTCTTTAAGTTAGCCGTTTATCATAACTTTCCATAATTTGATGCTTATTCGCGACACTATCGAATTGTCATCAATGTATTTATTTATACATGGTGTGTTTTTTTTTTCAAAATCATCGGGTTCGATTCCTGACTAGGAAAATAATTATTTCAAAAATCCAATGATGCAGTTTTAGTTTTCATCAGACTCCTTTGTGTATTTTTCGCTATTCCTTATAGTTTCGAATTTGGCCATCCACTAGAAAAAATCAGCCTGTATCTGCTTCACTTTGTCAATCATTATGATAACAATCATCCAACCAAATTCGATACATTATTGACAAAAAATGGGACGAGATTTTGTTCATCAATACTAATATTATAAAGTTTGTTTGTCTGGTTGAACGCTCAAATCTTAGGAACTACTAGATCTACTACTCATTCATAAAACCCGATAAAAATAAAAAAGACCATTAAAAAAAAACAATTTTAGTTAACCCCAATTCATCGAATAGAAAGTGCCAATCAAACCCATCTGTCAAGCTTAAAATATCAAAAGGTAAATAGGGGTCTATCGATCAATGGGACAAAAAGGTTTAAAAGATTGCGCCTTCTAAAGGGACCTTATTATGCCTTCATTTGTACGGGACCCGTTGAGGCACTTGACGTTTATTCGCCTGACGTTTCTAAGACCAGAACATTGATAAACTTGAGTGAAATAAATTGTGAGACTTTCGGGATTACTAAGAAAAGGTGAATACCTACTTACCGTAATTTTGTTCACGTAGCTCAATAACTCGGAGATTGAACAGCATAGTTGAACATGATTTTTTTTGACGTGACAACGTCTTATAAATACAAATTCAAATTATTTATTGCAATCCATAATGTACATAAAACAGGTGGTAAAAAACAATTGAGAAGAAACAATTTAATATATTATAATTCGATGGAGCCGGCTGCACGCACGAAAAAACATGACGTATGAGGCGTTCCATAAAACAATTGCTCAACGCACATTCATTTTTTGAAAAATGCAACCATTCCATCAGTATTTTCTTATGACGTTGTCACGTTCAACTATCGTCAGTAAACCGACTTTACAGACAACCGATTTTTTAAGCGTAACCAAAACCTAATGCCATTTGGTGTTTTCAACGCTATTTTATGAAACACTTGTACAATATAATTTTGTTTATAAAAACGCCCACCAAAGAGCGCTAAAAGATCCTTACCAAACTAGATTTCTCAGAAGTTATTACTTTGATTTTAGAATGTCCGTTTACAGTGAAGAAATAACAATAATTTTGACAGCACAGTTGGCGCAGTGGATGGGCAAATAGCTGATGCGCTGCGTGTCGCGAGTTCGATTCCCGCATGGAACAAATATGTATATGGCCTACTGACCAGTTGTTCCGGGTCTAGTTGGTTACACAAACAGCTACAAACAAAAAAACAAACATACAAATATTTAAACTCACTAACACTAGTGAGTTTAAATATTTGTAAACACACCCACAATACGGGAAAAAACGCTAGTGGCGCAATGTTTTTTTTTAAAAAACTTGTCTGAAATAAATAGATTCCGTAGTAAAAACTCCGTAGTAAAGGCCGAACCACTATTTTTACTACGGAGCGTACGAATCCACCAAATACATCCAAAATTCTACAAATCCTACAAAACATAATATGTTTTCGTAATTTCTAAAACATTTAGTGAGCCTGTACTGTCCCAGTGCTTGGCAAAGGTTCTCTCTCCATTCTTTCCATCGGTCCCGGTTCCACGCCTCTTCCTACAAATACTAATAAACAATGTTTGTTCCAGATTCCTCGCAAACCGCAGAAAAGGTCGTTCCCTCTCAGCGAACGCGGTGGCAAACGAGCAGAAGGCGACCAAGGTACTTGGCCTGGTCTTCTTCACATTCGTGCTATGCTGGGCACCATTCTTCCTACTCAATATCCTGTTTGCAGCGTGTCCATCCTGCATAGTTCCAGGTAAGTTATGGCCGCGGTTAGATTTGATTTATAGTTGGCAGTTGGGCAGTTAACCGTGTCTGAATGGAGAGCGAAATTGTAGCTGTTTTGAATTGAGTTTTGGTTGCTGATTATGCTGTTTGAAATGTAGATATGGAAGCAAAGTTTTCAATTGCCAAATCATGTTACTGGAGGTTATTTGCCGTGAACGAGTAAATTGATATGATGATGATGATATGAAAATAATTAAGTTTAAAAAAATAATAATAATAATTAAGTTAAAAAAAAAAAAAAAAAATTAAGTTTATTCCGTTTGGCGTACCTTATCTTACTTACCTAATATTATCGATACTGCTGTTGTTTTTCTTTTTTTGTATTTTTAATCTTATTTTTTCTCATTGTTAAATTAGATATTTAGGCGCTAGTATAGTGCATGTAGTGCTCTTCTTTAAGTAATGGGGCACTTAGACTGAAGTTTGTAATGTTTTACTATATTATATGTAATAGTGTACTCATTGTTGAAGAGCCAAATAAAATAAATAAATACCATCTAGCCATCTGCTTTCGATGGCTTTCTAGGGTGGTTGTGTGAGAGCTTTAGTGTGCTGCTTTTTGATGTACTCTTAAGTGGCGAGCTTATCCAGCTTTGACCGAAAAACTCCGGGCAGAGAGTGGACAGGTCCGAACACCATTGACGACATTGTGGGGTATAGCTGTAGGTGGTCTGGCTTTAACGTTTTCAAATCTAACTGCGACTTTCTTTTCTCTTCAAGGTCACCTGCCGCTGCACATGACTTCTCCACTTGCGCCGATTTTGTGCCTGTTTTTCCCACACTAAGGTTTCAATTTCGCATCTGTTGAAGTGTCTATTCTGTACATCCTTGAAACGTAAAACCGGAACACCATGGTCCGTTTTCTGTCCTGGAGTTCAGAATAGAAGATACGCTTTGCTTGTCTCTCTTCGTGCATTCTGGAGATATGCCGACACCATCTTAGCTGACGTCTTATCAAGTAGGCCTCTATGCCAAGGACGTTGGGTTGCCTTTAAAGGCTCGTGTTTCTAATACGGTTCGACCGTCAGATTATGTTCATGATGTTTCGGAAGCATTTAAGATGGTTTAAAAATTGCGTAAAATGCAATGCTTAAAACCTTTTAAAACTCGTTATGTAATGAGACAATAACCGTGTCACCAACTTTGGTTCATTCTTTTTGCTTCAATTTTGTGTTCAAAATACCAAATTGGCAACTAAAGCGCAGGCCACACCGCCAGCTGGCGGGCGGGCGAGCGGGGCGAACGACGCATCGTTTCACTTGTTTTCATACTTTGGTTCACACCGCGAACTACCGAAAGAGCCGAACGATGTATGAAAAGAGCATCGCCCGCCTCGCCCGCTCGCTCGCTAGCTGGCGGTGTGGCTTTCGCTTTAGACTCAGGGTTAAAACTAGTTTACTTTTAACATTGCCCGTAAAGTAAGAAATAATTAATGAACGGCTTTATGGTTTAAAACCTTTGCCTGAAGATAAATCTTATTTCGTAATAAGAATGCGACAGTCGAGTTCTAAGCTATCTTAGCAATGTTAGGACCTTGAAAATTGTTCCTATTGAGCGTGAAGTAGGCCAAGTTCAAAATTAAATGAGCTTGGAACGAGCATGTGACATAATTCGAAAATATAGATCTGCAAAATGTTCCATTGGGCGAATGCATAAGAAACTCGAGTATTGCGAACAAAATGGAGTCTCCTGCCAAGAGATATGGCAACATCGAACGGTTTATGTTTCCTAATGCTTCCGCATGCCATACATGATAGAACGTGCATTATTGCAAATCATCTGACACAAATGGCTGCTGCAATTTCAAATAACTTTCTTTCGAGTTCACCAAAAAGAAATCCACTCTCCACTGTATTTTGCTTTCTACAAAATACTGCGCTAAGATAAATGGATACTGTGGGTCATCCATTTAACTTAGGGTTGACATAAGAATTAAGTATAGGTGCAAATAGGCCGCATGTCACTGGTAACATTTTGATCTTGAGCTGGCCTACCGTAGTCGAATTTATACACCGTGACTTTTTAGTCGTCTTACAACGGCAGCCCCTTCATGTATCCAATGACTACTAAACATTCATAAAAAAATGGTATTAAAATTATTAAAATCTCAAGATTTTAATAATTTAAAAATAAAAATATTATTCAGTATTATGACGCATGACATAGATAAAACACCCTGCTGCGAGCGATGATCTACTGGATTCGAGCGCTGGGTAGGTATGTTCTCCCGTTTAACACGTAAACATCATTAACAGGAAGTTTTATAATTTTATTCTAATGTATTATTTTCTTTTTTGTGCCTATTACGGTAGGTAACAAAAAAAAACGCGCTTAGAGCTATTTTATATCGGGTACATTGAGTGGATCACTTTTGTAAGATGACTAAAAATTCACGGTGTATAGAACTAGCTTTTACCCGCGGTTTCGCTCACCTTATGGTGAAAATTATATCAAAGGAACGTTTTAAAAAAAGCGTATCATCATCATTTCAGCCGAAAGACGTCCACTGCTGGGCATAGGCCTCCCCCAAGTGTCACCACATTGACTGGTCCCGTGCGACTCGCATCCAGCGGATCCCTGCAACCTTCACCAGGTCATCGATCCATCTAGTGGGAGGCCTTCCAACGCAACGTCTTCGGTTCGCGGCTACCACTCCAGAACTTTTCGGCCCCATCGGCCATCCGTTCTGCGAGCAATGTGCCCTACCCACTGCCACTTAAGTTTGGCGTATGACACTAGGAGATAATGTAACTTCCCATTAATGACAGAATTTTCGGAATTGGATCAGTAGTTCCGAAGATTTGCTCTTGCATTCAAAAGATGTATTATCTATAATACGGCGATTATTTAGTCTTTGGCAAATACCTATGAGTTGACCTCACTGCTATTCCTCTTCATCAACTCTCAAACTTCAAGGTACTAAAACAATCTCTTGTCCACAGAGCACGTGGTGGACATCTGCTTATGGCTGGGCTACGTTTCTTCCACCATCAACCCCATCATATACACCGTGTTCAACAGGACCTTCAGAGCCGCCTTCCTTAGGCTGCTGAGGTGTCATTGTACTAGGTAAGGAAGGAGATTATCCAGGGTCTCATTACTGCCTCGTTTGGTCTAGTGGTCTCAAGCGCGACAGCTGAGCATGAGGTCCTGGATTCTATTTTCAGTTCGGGCAGGGTCGAAATTACATTCATACTCACAGAGCAGCATAAAGAGCGCAGCTCCGATGCTAATGAATGCGGATGCATGTGATCGGACTTCTCACTCCATCAAATGACGGCTTTACGTAACAGAATGAGATAGAGATACTCGAAAACGCTGATCCCTGCGTGTAAATGTGATTACACCCTAACCCTAAGGCGGCTACCGATGGAAAATTCCACTGGGCAGACAAGACGGCTTCTAATTTTATAATTATCTAATTTCTAAGATAAACAAACTTTAATAAACACGGCCTTTAACATTTTAAACATGTAGTTAGCTTGTTAGACACGCATTGAAGAAGACGTGTCTTAAGATTTTACAGGTATCTAAGAGTTTTACTTTTATCCATGGGTAATGTTTAAAAATCGAATAAACCTGAAATAAGAGGCTTTTAATTTTAATCTTATTTAACGTAGACCACTCAAAACAAAAAAATATTTTGCTTGCAATCAATTTGTATGAAACAAATGAATGTTTCTAATATTAAAACAAAATTGCATAACGAATTAATTTAACGGTCCAAACCTTTTAGTGTTAATGGACAGTAATAGGCTGAAGCAGAATAATACAAAAAAAAAAAATATAATTTATGATTTGCTTGCATTGAATGTTATTTGAACTGAAGGGTAATTTTTTGATTATTTTATTGAATAAAACCATCGCTTATGGCTAAATAAAATATGCAGGAAGCACTGAAATATTAAAGGTGTTTCTCCATATAATCTTAGAACCCATAAATACTGCGCAGGAGTAATAATATTCTACTACGTACATAAAGGGTGTATCGTATCGGGTATCGTATTACCTAGTACTAACTGGGTTGTGAAGGGCAGATAGGCAGTGGCTCCATGTAAAATACTGGTATTCAGCTGCATCCGGTTGGACTGGAAGCCGACCCCAATATAGTTGGGAAAAGGCTAGGCAGATGATGATACATAAAGGGTGTAAAAAGACCCTTAGAGAAGCCAAAAGGCACTTCAAACTTTTCAAGGTTGAATAATTGTTCGCCTGCGTGACATTAGGCTTTTCCAAATCATTCAGTAATGTTCTCTCAGTTATTGAGATAATTTTATTGTTCTGGACCATATCCTTTTAGTTACGGAGATATTGGAAGTCAAAATTCCTTCTTTTTAACAAGTTTTTAATACCTCCGTCATGGAGTTTAATAGTCGATGCATCCATCAGCACAATGTTTTGAGTGTATTACATTGAGTTTTACCGTAAAACGTGCTATCTCTGGATGGTCTCATTAAATAAAACATTCAATTAAAAAAATGTGTTTCTTAGACAAAAACAGCAAAAATTTTCACAAAGGCAACTTTATTTACATCGATTTTTCAAATTGTTTTCGCTGGCTTGTATCCAAAACAGTTTGTGATCCGCCGACGTAACTTTGTCGTGCGGTTTCCTCAGAGTTAGCTGTTGATACTTGCAAGTTCAAGTTTGTCGGAGTTTTACCGAATGGTGTAAAATAGAGAATTTCCAAAGACATGGCGGGAACTAAGTGCGCACAAACTAAAAAAGCGGCTAAAATTATATCTAGTTGGGAAAGCATACTACAGTATTTTGGAATTTTTAAACGACAAAGTGTAATATTTATGTACAATTTAAAGTTCGATTATAGGACAATTTAATTAAAATTTGTAATTTACTAATTTAATAATCTTTTTAGCTTCGTTTAAAAGACTTTTGTTTCTTAGGTGAATATTTGTATACCCCAAGGGCCGAACATGATGGATCTTTTGTTTATGAACAACCTGCATATCTTGTATGTATACTCATGTTTCTACAAATAAATGTCTTGTCTTGTCTTGTCTTGGATGATGAAATTTTTTTCAACAAAAAATGTTTTTTGTCAAAAGCAAGATTGAATTTAAAAAAACGTACCAAAAACCTCATTTTACACAAGAAAAGAAACAGTATCTAAAGTATTTAACAAAGTAGATTATTATTATTATATCCTGTCGACTGGTTAATCAAAGAAAAACCTGGTAGCATTTGCACCTGTAAGAGGGCACGATGTTCCCCCTGCCGGGATAAAGGCAACCTGTCTAGCAGCGATGTCATTTTCGACCCCTAGTAGGTACTCTACTTTGCGTAAATTAATTTAAAATCTACAGCACGTAAGTTCGGAGAAGTTCTCACTGAGCCAACGCTACTCTACTCAACATTATAAATAATAAAAAAGAACCGGCCAAGCGCGAGTGGCAATAGAAATACAAATTACAAATTCTGTGAAAATTTCAACTGTCGTTGGTTAGGTACACTTCGGGTACGGAACCCTAAAAAAGATACTGGTCGAATACATAACCTCCACTAATTTCTGAAGTCGGTTAAAAAATATATATTTAATAACAAAAAAGAAACCACGTCCGTACATACCTTAATAGATAATTAAGAATCAAAAGAACCTTTCATTAAAAAAAAACAAACAAGACAAAAATGTTTAAGAACACAGCTCACGTTTAGCAACAGGAGACATTAATTCTTGCGTGAACCCGCTACGATTTTAATTAAGAAAACAATAAGTCTGTGCATGATTAAAACCACACAGAATATGAATGCAAAGATGCTTTAGGCTTTATTAATGTTTGTTTTATGAAAATAACACTAGTGCTATAAAGTTAGTCTTGTTAGTTTTTAATTAACAAGCTGATGCGAAAGTTTCAAAGTATGTTGCGGTACATTCTGACGAATGTTGTGTAATTCTGTAGAGATTTTAATAAAGAGGGACTTTTATATTTTTTTTTATGGATTTGTTCACTGGTTTGCTGCATGTAGTGTTCGGTGAAACGGACTGTGAATTTCAAAATAACAATTTAAAGTTAAATTTTACTACCTGTAAATGAGCTTATATTAAAAGATGTTTAGCTTAGACAAGACGTGGTAAACACTATATTTACGTATGCATTATTTGCGTATGGGGTATGATATGAGTCTAACATTAGACACGCAATGAACAAGAGCACATATTATTATAATGTAGTGTCCTAACCAAAGCGGCCCAAAGACGCAATCATCGCGTTCATATTTTACTCGTTCGGAAAACGAGACGGCGAGAACACCGTGTTCCTCTAACAAAATGAATGGGACGATTGCTTTCATAGGTTGCATAAGGTCTCATTTTTTGTAGAAAGCTACCTTATCTTCTTGAAATAGCATCACAGTATCTTTTCTGAGAGAAACTCTTTACAAAACCTAACATAACATTAATCACCCTTTTTTGTCCCCAGACGCGGCCGCTGCACCCGCTACCGTTCAACCGGTTCAACCCGAGGAGCGTCCCAGCTCTGTGCCCGATCAGCTTTACCTCTAGCCATATCATTACGACCATCAGCCCTAGCATCCGCGTCACCAGCAGCACCAGACACCACCGAAACAGTATTAATAGAACAACCTATAGGAGATTTTAATATTAGGTATTAATTAAGTAGGCTATGGTTGTATCAATTTACGAACGCGCTCCAATCTTGACCATAGCGATCATCGCATGAACTCGCAATCGTCGCGTAAATTATGTTCAGCGAAACTGAAGTTAACTGAACGCGCGGTTTGTGACGTTTATGAATGTGACAATCGCGTTTTCGCGCGACCGATCGCTTTAGTTAGGATGCAGTTCACATCAGTCAAATAAAAGGCAATGGACCCGCGTTCATGATAATTATGCAACGGCTATAAGAGAAATATGTTTTTGTTTAATGATAGATTTTGAACCAATGTAAATATGATTTTGTTTTCAAATTGGAAATCTACTGCCAAAGTAAAGAATGTACGAGTATTAGATATGAAGTCTGATATAATTGTGTTTTGTATCTAGAATGTAATTGATTATCTGATTAGTGCCAAAGTATAAATTAGTTATTGAATCGTATTCTTCCATTTCCGTTCTAAAGCTCTGGCCACACTAAAGCGAATCCCAAGTAAGAAGGTGAATGGACTTGCAAAGAGGGTGTTCAAACAAGCGCGAGTGCTGTCCTGTGCCGTGCGGGAAATGCCTCAGTATGATCAGAGCTTTATGTAGAAATTTACCTGTTGTATTTATAAGACTTGAGTACCTTCTAGCAGCCTATATCATTTCAGAAAGTAATACAAATAAAAATAATTGTCAATCTCTTCCAATTTCCGTTATTTCATTATACATCGCTATTCATTGTTAAAGTGACTATAGAATTTCTGGTATTTGATTTCAATTCCATTTTTATTTAATATAATTTTGTTGATAACGATACCTATTGTTAAATTCCTTCAATGATTGACGGACAGTCTTTGTAATAACTAAGAAAATTATACAGCTTGATAAGGAAATAAAGGTATCTTTCTGTATTAAATAATATTTCAAAAAGCATCGTTGCCAATATTTCATTGTGGAGTCAATTGAACCGATACACGATACTGTTATGAAATAGGGCCACTAAATGAGCGATTGCCATGATGAGAAAAAGAAGTTCGGAACAGCAACGACCACGAGCGTTTTAATAGAAATATATTACACAATACTGATTATAAATAGCTGTGCAAGTATTGCAAATCAAATCTTCAGCTGACGACTGCTTTTGTTTTCTACAAATTTATTCACACAATAATTAATAAAATTAAAAAATAAATTTAATAATAAAGAATTTTTTTTTTTTTTTTTTTTAATTAATTTTATTATTTTTTAATTTATTTATCACCTCTATAAATCTGTTTGGTCCTGAAGTATCGCGTGTCAGCAGCGAATCCGCAATCTGTCTGCACCGGTATGACCAACCTAAAGTTACTTATATGCGTCTATAGTTTTCGAAGTGAACCGCATTCGCAGTTTTAGTGGCCATACGTGGGCGCTTGCTGCATCACATCCACTAATGACCAGATAAAGCTCTGCCAAATAAAATACCAATATTTTCACGTAGGTTCTGCTCAAATATTAATATTTATGTAATTTGTATGACAATTCGAATTATTGTTTGCGGAATATGGTGTTTTCTTGCGGAACTTAAAATATGTATAGTGGTTTAATTAGACTGGAATCCAATCCGGAAATAATCAGAAAATGATGATTAATTGAATATTCAAAATTTCAGTTGATGCAATGATCAATGTATAAAACAAAAAATGAATAAGAAAGAACAAAAAAAAAACATGTAGTCAAAGATGATATTTTGATTAATTCCAATTATTTTATGCGACTTGGTTTTATCAAAAAATCAAAGCGCTAAATGAAACGAATTGTGCAGAGTTATATAAAAAATGAACAACAAAATATAATGTTTATCAAAATAAATCATTTTGACGGAAAAACCCACGATTATTACTTAACCAATAACGCAATAAAACCCACTTTACCGTATAATTCGGTAATATATTTTAAATTAAACTGAACAAGGTATCTACGACGCCTACGACTGAGGCCCTAGCACGAACGTGCGACGTAAAAGTGACGTAAATTCGAACCATTTGGAAATTTATAATATTTAGATACTCTCATTTTGCTTAAAATTTTTGCGACAAACACAATAAAAGAAATTGAAGAAAGAAAGAAGTTGCATTGAAGAAATTTCTTATGAAATAAGCAGTACCTTTGTGCTCTTCTATCTTAATGCAATGTCCTGTTAAGTACTTTGTGTGTACATAAATAAAATATTATCTAACTACTGAATATAATAAAATTCAGTAAATATTATCCAAACAATTATTGTCAAATTTAAATTCGTTTGATTAAGGATGGTAACTTTGAAATTAATGGCGCTAGCATAGCTATTTCCAAGCATCGTCATTAGTTGAAAATCTGTTTGCCATTATCATATTTAAAAATGACTTGACCTCTTAAGTCAGATTGAGCTGTGGTCACACTACTATAATGAATTTTCACACGCTCTTTTTGTAGACATTTTCGTGAAATAACATTGAAAAAACAAAATGGCGGCGTTACTTCTCACTACGGTCACGCGCTAATAGAACAATGATGTCGGCATTCTACGTTATGTTTACACCGCGCATTCGTGCTAGGCCCACTCGTTAGTCCGTCGTCGTCGCGTCGTCGCCGGGAAATCCATCTGTTTCTACAGAAATTAATTTTGATTTCAAATCCGAAATAGGCCTCAAAATATTTCATTTCGTGACATATTTCGCTTGTTACATGCTTTAATGGAATTCAAGCAAAAATATTAATGTTGGAAACTATTTAAGAATCTGTGATTGGTAAAGTGGCAATTTTTTTGATAATTAGCCCCTTTTATTTTAAAAACAGCGTCGTAACAAAAGCGATCGTCGCGTTCACTTTGATTGGAGGACCTGAATGCGTGGCCACGCTGACATGACGTGATCGCTTTGATTAGAATGCTGAGTGAGGCTGCAACTAGATGACCGACGTCAGCCGTCGAGTCGGAGTATTTAATTTTCACCTCATACATTATAATAATATGTCTCAAAATAAGTCACAATATTACCGGATTTCGTCTCTTTGTACCTTTTTTTTTATCGTGGTAAAATCATCAAATGAGTCCTCCCACCCAGGGCAGAGCGGGAGGGACTGTCAGACTTGTACTGACTAAAATCCACGGTGTCCTTCAATAGCCCTTTATGATCCAGGGTCACGGTAATTCTATAAGTCCCGCGACCGTCTCTTTGTACCTTTACATCTTTTTTTTTTTTTTTTTTTTTTTTTTTTTTTCGGATGGGAAATCATCAAATGACCCCCCCCACTCTGGGCGGAGCGGAAGGGAGTGTCAGACTTGTACTGACTAAAACCCATCCATGTTCCTTCTTTGCCCTTTGTGTTCCAGGACCACGGTATCTCTTTCGAACAGTCCCGCAGCCCTGGCAGGCATCGGTCCTTGCAGACCCCTACATCGTTGCTGACATCTCTTTGAGGCGCGCGTGGAACACGAACGCGCCATCGACACGGCCTGTCGTCAGAAGACGGCCGGACGGCGAGCTAGCCCATAGCTCGCCGTCCACAGGCCCGCGCCTACGGTGGCCGGGAGCCACCACGTGACCCCCGACGCCCAGGGCGTCTCCCGCGGCGGCTGGGACGTGAGGTTCTTTCCCTCTCACGTCCCGCCACCTCCTTCACTAGCATGACTGCTTCGCAGAAGGAGGTGACGGCTTCCCATTCCCTCTCGCTCCGGACCATGGCTTGAACCAGGGCCGGACGCGAGAGATCGCCGCCGCCGATCGCCGCAACGAGGACACGACGGTGCTCGGCCCAAGCGGGGCAGACCTCCACGGTATGTTCCACCGTGTCCTCCGGACGATCCTCACAATGGAAACACCCGGGCGTTTCCTCCCGCCCGATCCGGTGCAGGAACCTCCCGAAACAACCGTGTCCGGTGAGGACCTGCGTCAGGCGGTAGGTGAGGGCGCCGTGGCGCCTCTCTAGCCACTCCTCAAAGAGGGGACTTATCGCCACTATGGTGGCGTGCCCTGCACGGGGTTGCGACAGTCGCTCTCTCCATGTCGCCATGAGATCACGCCGGAGGTCTGTCCGCTGAGCGGCAATTTGCCGCGGCAGCGGAGTTTCCAACCGACTTAGTGCCTCCGCGCGCCATTCGTGCAGGCGCGCGAGGACTATCGCCTCCAGATCCCATGGCGGCAATCCGGCAAGGAGGCTAGCCGCCTCACCGGAGATCGTGCGGTACCCGCGGATTAGCCTTATGGCTATCACCTTTTGGGGCGCGTTCAGGTAGTGGGCGGCTCGCCGCCTCAAAGAACGCGCCCACACCGGGGCCCCATAAAGGGCCATGGACCGCACGACCCCCGCGTAGAGCCTCCGGCAGGAGGCGTTCGGACCCCTCAGGTTGGGCAAGAGCCGCTTAAAGGCAGCCCCTGTCCGTTCCAGTTTGGGAGCCAAACGTCGGAAATGCTCCACGAAGTTCCACCGGCTGTCGAGGACGAGTCCTAGGTACTTCAACGTCGACCCGACGCCGATGGAGACCCCTCCTGCCGTCAGTAGGGATCCCGACGGTGGCGCATTCCGAGGCCCATGAAAACACATGGCCTCGGACTTGTGCAATGCCACCTCGAGACCCAATTGCCGGATCCTCTCCACGACTATCGCAACCCCGCGTGTCATGTTTTCGGCCGCCGCCTCGTGCGACCTCCCTTGTGCCAGTACCAGCGTGTCGTCAGCGTAGCAAACTACGCTGACGCCGCTAGGGAGGTCGGCGCGCAGCACCCAGTCGTAACCGATGTTCCACAAGGCCGGTCCCAGAACCGATCCCTGTGGAACACCGCACGACATCTCTCGCCGGTTCCATTCTCCGCTCCGACCGGGGTAGATGACGGCCCTATCCGTCAGGTAGTCCCCGACCACACGACGAAGGTAGGTCGGCACCCGGTGATACCGGAGTGCCTCCCTAATGCAGCTCCAGGGCATGGAGTTGAAGGCGTTGGCGATGTCAAGAGACACCGCCAAGACGACCCCGCCCCGGGACACCGCGTCCCCCGTCGTGAGGGCTCTCACGCGCATGATGGCATCCACCGTTGAGCGCCCCTTGCGGAAACCAAACTGGTGTTCCGCAAGATCCGGCCCCATCCCCACAAGGTGCCCGGCGAGGCGGTTGGCAATGACTCTTTCAAAGAGCTTGCCCACCTCGTCGAGCAATACGATGGGCCGGTATGCGGACGGAGAGTCCGCAGGGCGCCCTGGCTTTCGGATGAGGACCAGCTTCCCCGTCTTCCAACGAAGCGGGAACTGGCCTCTCTCCAAGCATGCGCTTAGGAGCCCTTCCAGTCGGGGCCCGAGAGCCTCAGAGGCCAGGACCCAGGCTTTGCCAGGCAAGCCATCGGGTCCCGGGGCGGTATTTCTGGCTTTCAGCCTGCGTACCGCCACTCTCAGGTCTACCCCAGTCACCTCCGGAATGTCGTCATCGTCATCGGTGTGGTCCGCTCCCGGCACCGCACGCGGCAGCGGAGCCATAGGCGGGGGAGGATGCTCCCCTCGCGAAGGGAACAGAGCGCTCACCACGTCCTCCACGAGCTCAGGCCGGAGACTCTGCGTCAGCGGGGGGGCCCGGGTGCGGAAATTGTCCCGCACCATCTTGTAAGGGCGCCCCCACGGATCTCCATTCAGAGACTCCAGCATCTCCTCGCGGGCCAGATTCTTGGCCCGCCGAACAGCCTCTTGGAGGGCGGTCTTCGCCGCTCTGTATCCCTCGTACAGCTCCACCTCAATGGCTGCCGCATCCGGAGGGCGGATGCGTAGCCTGCGATGCCTGGCGTACAGGTGCCGCGCGGCAACGCACGCCTCGCGCAGAGACGTCAGCTCTCGCGACCACCAATACACCTGACGCCGGGCGCTTCCTGGCCGAACACGGGGCATTGCCACGTCGCAAATCCCGGACATGGCCTCCTGGAACCAACCCGCCTCGTTATTGATGTCGGCAGGCCTGACCGGTGATGACACCCAGGCCTGCACGATCGAGGCTTCCAGGAGGAGCTCCCGGTCCAGCTGCCTCAGTGCCCATCGCGGACCACTCGGGGTCTGTAGGACCGGCGCGCTTGAGGTCTGGGTGGAGACGTCGAACCGGATGTACCGGTGGTCGGAGTAGGTCTCCACCCCCTCCATGACGCGCCAGTCAACGACACGCGGTGACAGAGCGGGGCTAGCGAACGAGATGTCCACCACCGACTCGCCCCGCATCCGCACGCACGTGGGGACAGAACCCCGATTTAGGACGACCAGGCCTGTCTCCAGAGCCCAGTCCTCCACCATCCTACCCCGCGCGTCCGTGTAACGAGAACCCCAAGCCAAGTTCTTGGCATTGAAGTCCCCGAGCACAAGCACGGGGAGGGAATGGCTTCCGATGACGACACTCAACTCCGTGAGGGAGTTGTGGAACTCGGCGAGAGTTCGGCTCGGGGAGAAGTAGACTCCCACTACTACGATCTCCCCGAACCGTGCTGCTACGCACCCCTGACCCTTCCTGACACTCTCAAGGGTCGGGGTACCGGCGGCGGCCGACGCAATTATGGTCACTGAGCCGCTAAGGTCCTCCACCCAGTCATCCCTGGGCGGGACAAAGTACGGCTCAGCGACCACGGCGATGTTAATCGACCACTGCGCCATGCTCTGGAGCAACAGATCCTGAGCGCAGGCGCAGTGGTTGATGTTCGCCTGGAGAAAGCGTAATGGGGCCGTTACTGGCACTCCATTTCAGCCCCCTCCCGGACCCCCTGCGAGGGCCCCGCTGCGGAAGTTGCAGCAGTGGCGGCAGCGGCGGCGACAGTGGCGGCGGCTGCGGTGGTGGCGACGGTGGGGGTTTTGGCGGTGGTGGTGGTGGAGGGCCTTCCCTTGCCCCTGGCCTTGGCAGATGTACCGCAGGCCTTGCTCCCTGCCCGGTGATCGACCGGCTTGCCAGCCGCCGCACATGCGGCGCAGTGCGGTTCGGCGGAGCAAGCCGCGGCCTTGTGACCGGGCTGGCTGCAGCGGAAGCACTGGTCACTGCGGTCTACCTCCGAGGTGCACCGGACCGACACGTGGTGCCCCACATGGCAGCGGAAGCACCTCAGAGGTCTGGGTTCCAGCAGCTTCACCTGCGCCGACACCCAGCCCACCAAGAGCCTTCGGCCCTCCACAATGGCTTTCGCCGCCGTCACAGGGCAGCTTACCGTTACGGTTCGCGTGCCCGACAGGTCCGAACGTAAGGTGCCTGCCTTGACCTGCTCGGCAGGGCACCCACCGGTCCTGGTGACGGCGGCCACCACCTCCTCCTCGGTCACCGAGTCGTCCAGACCCAGGATGCGCAGGTCTGCGCATTTGACGGGCCTGGACACTCGGGCCTCGTCCGCATTTAGGGACGCTCTAAGCTTTTCAGCCAGAGCGTCAGCGGACGAGCCACGGGTTTCGCCGGGGATCTCTAGCACTCGAGCCCCTGTTGCGGTGACCCTAAGCCTGAGGCCCCCGGCGATCCCGAGCTCCCCGAGATCCACCGTCGCCTTCGCCTTAGCGAGCACGTCGCGATAGGTCACGCCCCTCTTTTCCGCGTCCGGCTGTAGTGTGATCACTACAGCCGCGGTCTTTGGGGCGCTGAGCCTAGCCGCGATGCCATGCTCCTTCTGTCGGCGCTTCCGCTCCCGCTTCCTGGCCTTTTTGGCCGCCCTTTGCTCCCTCGCTTTCTCTCCGGCCACCTGCCACCCAGTCTCGGCCGCGGAAGGCTTAGGGGGCGGGGGGGGCGGCGGTGGTGGCTGTCTCGGCGGCTGTCTCGCGGCTGGCGCTGACACATTCGCCGCCTTGCCCTTCTTTTGGGCCGCCGCCTTGCCCTGCTTCAGGGCCGCCGCCTTCCTAACCGGAGCCGGCTTTTCGGGGGCCGACGTAACCCTGCCGGAGGGCTGGCTGGACGGCCCCGGTGCGGAGGCCGCAGCAGCCGCATATGTGGCCGCCCTCGGGCCCGGGGGCGCCTTATTTGCCGCCAGGGGGGGGCGCAGGACAATGCCCTCCAGGACGGAGAACCGCGCCTGGAAGGCAGCCAGCTCCTGCCGAACCAGGTTCAGGACCTGGTTCTCCACCGGCACGGGCTGGCTTGGTCGCTGCTGGCCCCCATTTTGGGGCGCCTCGCGAGAGCCGGACTCGCGCAGACCGGCCAGGTCTGCTCGGAGCTTCTTATTCTCCTCTTGGAGAAGCTCCGTGGCGGCCGTCAGTCGAGCGACCTCCGCCCGCAGTTTGGCCACGTCGTCTGGCGGGGGCCCCGCATATCTGGCCTCCGCTGCCGCCATGATGGAGGCGATCGCTGCAGGTATAGCCTTGTGCCTGGTGGAGGGCTTTTGTTTGCAAGAAACAGCCCTCAGCGCCGCCTCCACCTCCTTCGCAAGCCCGGCCTTACGCTCCGCATCGGAGCCGCCGTCTGCGCCCGCCTCGTCATCAGAGGAGCCCGAACGGGTCACCCCGCGACCGGCGGCCACCCCCGGGTGGCGTCCCTCCTCGGCAAGCCGCGCCGACCTCTCGGTGGCAGAGAGGCCTCTCCCCTTGCCGCGGATCCCGCCACGCTTGCTGGTGGGGATCTTGCGAGCCGAAGCCAGCTCCCCCTCTGACGACGACTCTTGGTCGCCTACCGGCCTGGACCGCTTGCGGAGGAACTCCTTGTTCACCGCAGCAGCCCCGGGCCTCCCGCGCCGGGAGCTCTCTGAGCCTCCCGCACTCACATCGCTGGATGCGGCGCCGGACTCCGACCCCGCATCTCTCTCCTCCCTTCCTTCGCCGTTATCGGCCGTGTTTTGGGTTTTGTATTTTGCTTTGTCCATACTGTTCCCACGAGTATGGGGGAAATAAAAAGTCCATCTGGGCAGTGCCCCCTGTACCCAGATAAGCCATTGCCAGGCCCGGCAGTGGTTCGCACTAGCGACTGATTTTCCATAGGAACCCGTCAGCCATACATCTCCTCGCGGTGCGCCGCCGCTTGAGATTCGGGGTAACTTTTTATAGAGGTTTTCTACCTCGTGGTCCGGGCGGTTAAGCCAAGACCCTCGGTCCCAATCGAAGCCGCGAGACGTGTTCCACGACACTTCGACGGTGGGATTACGATATCGACGGGGACAGTGAATGACTGCGTCCTTCACTGTCTGCTCGGAGGCAGGGTAAGTGCACACCGAGCCCGCCCTTGCTCCTCCGCTGTGCCCTCTGCTTTTCAGAGGGTCACGCGGAGCAACGCCCCCTTGGTCCAAGATGGACCCCTCCCATGTCAGAATATTAGCCATGGACAGTAACATTCCCCGAGGAATAAGAATCTCTTCCCATTCCTCGGGGAAGGATACTGCCCACGCCCAGGGTGCACCGGCCTAGCAACTGCTATTCCCTCCAGACGTATCGAGAGGGACCGGCAGCCATCAGGCACACGTGGAGGAATTCTGACAACGCACCCCTACCTTTACATCTTTATATCAACAACAATTTCCACAGCAGCTCTTTATAAAAAGTGAAACAAATAGTTCTTCGTTAAATTCTTCCAGCAAGTCTGAAGAACCGTCAATCGCCTAATTACTTCAGTTTTTCTCTTCGTACAAGATTAATGGATCGGTCACTCTCACTACAAAGTTTCACTGCCCGGTTCATCGTTGTTTGCCGGGATAGTTTCTAGATAAAAGAATTCATGCAGAACATTTTTTCTTGCAAATACAAAGCCTAAACGAACCCTTCACGGAACCGTCAACCAAGCAATCTGTACATCAAATGAAGTAACTTGACGCAAAAATTATTGCCAGGAAACGACTTTCTTTTTGGGGTGTAAAATCACGTTTTACGGTAAGACTCAATGTAACGTACTAAAAACACTGTGGAGACATTGAACAGTGCAGGTATTGAAAGTGACGTTATAACATAAAAACTTGTATTCAATGGATAAAAATCAGTTGGCACCTATGTAATTTTTGAGTTATATAAAAATCTCTGTCTACGACAAAAAAATCGAAGCGTTTTTGAACAAAAATTGTTTAGGACCATAACCACTGCAATAGAGGCCAACATAATTCTGTCTGAAAAAGTTAATTTTGTTCTCATTTCTACCCGAGGTAAGCAAGGAAAAAAGCAAAAATTATTCTACTGAAAAAAAAGCTCTGCTGTGTTTGTAAAAGAAAACACTGGATGACAAAACCAGCAATGTATTCTAGCACTTGTACACTTTTTTTTACATAATAACTAAATGATGTATTTTGGTATGTGGTATAATGGTATTACAAAAGTGTAATACCTATCTACATTTATTATAGTTTTTCTTGCAATCTCTGGCAGATGATTTGCTTTGTTAATCTTAAAAGTTCATAAAGTTTTATTTTCGAAGTTAGTTTGTTGTAAACACATGTATCTACTCCGAAGTAATGAACACATAAATTATTAGAGTTAATAAACTAATTAATTATGTGCACCTACCGTTAATGCAGGCTTGTGTTTAATTCAGGAGTGACTGAAAATCACATTTGAAATTTTGTTCATGATATTTTTACGCACAAGTGCATAAATGTAATTTATATTTTATAAATCATTGCTGAAATGCTGTGTTTGCAAATTGTACAAAATATGTTGTAAGTTTATTTTATTTATGGCCGTTATATTTTTAATATATAAATTGAAATGACTTTTAAAGTGATAAATTACAATTCCAAAGTCTGTTTTATTACAATTTGTAATATTTAGTTGCCAATAAAAATATGGGATTCCGAACACACGGACCATAAATCTTAAGACTTTCTTTATCTCATATATTCTCCTCGGAACGTAGGTCTTACATTTTATTTCCGAGTGAAACCGAAATTATATTCGATTTTCAAACCGTGAGTCGAAATCGTAATTCTCGATATTGGAATTGAAATTACGTTCTACAAATTCAAAGTCGTTTCTGAATCACTTTCCTTACGCGATAATCGAAAGGCCATTTGGGGATTACTTAAGAAAATGTCTAGAATAAGTGTGTTTTTAAAACAAATTCTGTGAATTTATAAGTAATAGGAATGATTTTATTCTACTTAAGTACTATAGAGCATAGGGTGTATAGATCTAATTTATTTCTCAAAAGATGTTCAATTACATATTTTTGTGGATGCATAAAATAAATGTTAAGTAGAAATAAACGTTATTTTCGAATTACAATGTGTTTCATTATTTACGCACCCGTCTACCCATTAATCTAGATTAGGTACGTACACATAACAAATCAATGTTGATAGTTTCATTAAAATATCAGACACCTATCATGGCTATAGACAGATGGCCCAAATAATAAATAATAATTTGGGAAGTAACTTATGCAATAAGGAACTAATATTTTTTTGTATAAATTTATTTGTGGAAGCGTGAAGTAGCAATTTAGGTATTTAAGGTCTATCTTTTCATACACGAAATATTTTAACAGTAACTTCTATAAGTCGTAAAGTCGCCAAAGCAACGAAAAAAAAAAATGAACTGAGTGTTTTTTTTTACGAAATTATTATAATTCTAATTTTTTTTAAGACTTTTTGCATAAAACCTTTACTCCCATATTCTAACAATGACAGTAGGTAAATACGACGTAGTAAACTAGCGTAATGGATGTTCAAAAATAAGAAGCTAGTATTTATTTTGTGGGTCAAGTTTTAAATTATTTATTTTTTATAAAAATATACTCGGAGAAAAAAAAATCCATTGAAATGGTTCGTTATAGCCGTTAGATGATTCCCTGAAAATATTTTGTGTTTGAATAGTTAGACCTTATATTTTGTTATTATAATGTTTATTAGTCTGTGAGCTTTCCTAAAAGGTAAAAAAAAAATGGCTACAGATAGAGTAAAATAGAAAGACGGAACGGTCTTAGCCCTGTAGTGGGACAGAGCACACCCATAATAATGAAAACGACAGTATAATTATATGTTAGAAAAAATTTACTATTATTTAACAATAACATAATAATTTACAACAAAAAAAAATATTTTTCTTTCAAAAGAAAACTCGTGGAAAAATGCTTCATTTTGTTAAAAACGAACAAACTTGGTTTCTAAACATTGTCACAACACCGAAATATTCCCCAAGAAGAAACAATGGGGAGAATTTTCATTGTAACCGACACAAGGCTTCCACGTAATATTTATAACAAAAATGCGCGTTTTCTCCAACACCTACATTTCTGCATTACTAAATGCTTACTGTTGGATTATTCCTTTATTCATTCATTCATCTCTATTTGTACATTTTTGTAATATTTCAAAAAAAAAAATATTTTAAAATATAAAAAAATGTGGTCCGTCAGTGTCGGTAGGAATCATACCCGTTACGTCGACTACTCGACTCGAGATTTTTCTTGGGAAAAATCATGAATAAATAATAATGTAACTAATGAAAACCGATTTATTTATAATATTTTTTTTTTTCAGATTTGATGATATAAATGCAAATCGGTATTCATAAGTCATAGTTTTTGTTTAAAATCTAAAAGAGGCAGCGAAAACGCCTCAACTTTGGCATCATCGTCCTAATACGAAACTAATCCATTCATCATCCATTCATCCATTTCTACTCTCAATGTTCTCAGTTGCAAAAGGTAAAAACCTGAAGCTACAACTAATTCAAATTCACTTATTTCAGGTACTTTCATAACCTATATTGGAAACATTATTAAACTATTCAATTAAATACAAAATCAAATACAAATCAATCCCAATTAATGAATAATAACAGTTCAATAAATCACATTCAATCATAATCATAATCAATTCATTACAATATTATAGTATCTTACGAGCGCCACTATATTATGTAACCGACCTATTATGCCGGGTATACATTGGTGTGACGTAACGTGAAATGTAACATGAATGAGCCGTCCAGACTTATGCAATGCAACATGAAATGTAACCCAAAAACAGGCGAATTTGTTTCAGCGTGTGTTACAATACATGTTACGTTTCACCAATGTGTACCCGGCGTTAGATCATACTCAGAACGGTATTGGAGCTGGCCCGCACTCTGCGCACAAGAGACGCGCAGTTCTTCCGCATGGTGGCATGGCAGCAGTCCGTGCGCGCCCATGCGGACATACCTGAAGCGCTGCAGAAGCAAGGCACTTCATGCACTGTATGCTTCATTTGGTGATGTTATTTTATTTTATTTTATATGACTTCGTCATCATTTGTCTGTAAAAATGTAGGTATTGAAAAAACAAGATGGCGGCGTAAGCTTCAAGTATAATATGACCACTTGAAGTGTGCAGTTCCAGGTGGCGTCGCTTGCCAAGAAAATTTGCATCGATATGTCAAACTTGGTACATTTATTTTAGTTAAGAGTTTTCCCGTCTGCAAAGATAAGTTGGTCGAAGTGTTAGGCCAAATGGGCCATGCAACACTTTAGTCAAGTTTGGATAGAAAAAAAAGAAAAAAAAAAGATAAAGATCTCCCTAATTTTTGTCTAAAAACATTACATAACGCCTGTAATCTTCGAAGGGTTAAGCAGAAGTGTACATAATAGTACACTCACAATTTTCAGTTATCTGTAAGGCCCATTTAATAGGGGACGAGCCTATTGCCATCAACAGGGCACATATCTAGTCTCCGTGGCTGCTAATGAGACATTCCTGATAGAAAAACCCAATAACACTTTGCCCGACCCGGGAATCGAACCCAGGACCTCATGTTCAGCAGTCGCGCTTGCGACTACTAGACCAACGAAGCAGTCAAAAAAAGGTTTTTTTTTTTTTAAATCGTTGCCCCACACTTGTAATTTCTCCTGTATCGTGGGTGCATTTACAAACATTTAAACTCACATACACAAACAGCCAGACCCGGAACAACTACCTGTAGATCATACAAATATTTGTTCATGGGATCGAACCCGCGACACGCAGCGCAGCAGTCAATCGCTCAGCCACTGCGCCAACCGTGCCGTCGATTTAGCCTAAAAGAATTATAAAAACTCACTTCTACACTCAGAACCTACTATGATCCCCTACCTGTCTGTCGTTCTCTTTGTGAAGCTCAATGTATTATATTTACGCCTGTACATTGCTTGCTGCGAAGGTTAGCTGACGCAAAAGTTAGAGAATAACAAGTTTATCCCCAAAGTTTTATCGTGTTTCATTATAAGGGCAGGTCCATAACTAAGGGGCCCTCTCCACGAGCGAGAGAATCGCGGCGATATTATCGTCGTGCCACGTATTTCTATACGAAAATACCGCCGCGATTCTCTCGCTCATGGAGACGGCCCTTAAGAGAGTGTATAGAAATACGTGGCACGACGATAATATCGCCGCGATTCTCTCGCTCGTGGAGAGGGCCCCTAAGGCCACGGTTTGAATGAGGACAGGTACTTAATTAGTAAGTTAAGGACACAAATGATACGGAGTTGTGGAGTTATTTAATTTAGTGTCGTTGTCTGAAGGATGATATGGATACGGACCAGCTCGCGAGGTTATCAATTTAAATTGAATATTGTGAAGTTTGATTACGTATTGGTTCAATTAGTATCGTAATACCTACGTGGATTATGGTTATTTTAAAGCAAATAACCTGTGGGATATTTTCAGGTCTTTGTGGACGCTTCGAGTCCTCCGCCTTACCCCATCAAAGGCTCCTTCCTTTCCCTACATGGGGCAAGGCGGAGGACTCATTAAAGCGGTCGGTCTACAGAAAGTAACTGGGAACCTGGAAACCGTCTAGTGCCGGAGTTATTAGGGGACGAATTTCCAACTTTTTCATTAGTTATTTTAAAAATACAAGTTTTAAAATAATATAACTTTACTTTAAATACCTCCACGACCCCCGTACTAATCAATGCATCCATCAGCACAGTGTTTTGTGTGCGTTACATTGATTCCTACTGTAGTACGTGATTTTACCGTGAGTTTAACAGCAATAATTTTTGCGTAGAGTTACCAAGTTTTATGAGTTTTATAGGGCTTTCCGTACATTAAGAAGACAGCTATTACTAACTGAAAATGTTCCTGTACCTGGGACTGATGAGTCACCGTATACTACCAAAACCGCTTGAGGTTGAAACATATTTCAAAGTTTTCAAAGTTGGGTTGCAATAAAACAATGTTCAGGTTTGTTTTGAGCAATGTTTATAAACATGTTGTCAACTTAATTTGCTTTAATTCAAGCTGTGGCAGTTGGTCTTTTATTATTTCGGGGC
Source organism: Noctua comes (assembly GCA_963082995.1). Classification (NCBI taxonomy): domain Eukaryota; kingdom Metazoa; phylum Arthropoda; class Insecta; order Lepidoptera; family Noctuidae; genus Noctua; species Noctua comes. The sequence goes on from OY720268.1 coordinate 5,728,849, forward strand.
TGACATAAATGTAGGGATACATACATAAGGTAAGTTGTAATATAAAAATTGGGAGGTCAAGTATAGGTAGCGAGAAGGTCAATTTCACACTCGGGCGGTAGGGTTACTTTAGTGGGACCCGAAAATCACCTTCTCGGGTGCTGATTTGCAGCGATTGCTGTTTGCTGTAGGTGTGGTTAGTAGGTACTTAGGAGAAAGAAAAGAAAGAAAAAATATTTATTTGTTTATTTTTTTGTTGTGTTTTTGTTTTTTTATATTTTTGTTTGTTTATTTTTTGTTGTTTTTTTTTTGTTTTTTTTTTTATTTTGCCGTGACTAAATTATAACAGCCGCATGGAGTCGGTCTTTAAGGTTAAGCAGCGTTTGCCAAGGTCGGTCTGTGGATTGGTGACCATCCATTTCTGACCGAGTTTCTGCCTTGTTCGAAAGCAAGTTGGTCCCGTCTGTTATTTGAAGATCTTTGACAGTCGTTTCGTAGTCAGTGACCCGAAATCTCACAGCCTGTCTTATTGTCCAAGGGGTATCGTATTACCCAGTACTAATTGAATTGTGACAAATAGTAGTATTTGTAAAATACTGGTATTACGAACATAGTTGTAACAAGTCTCTGTAGATGATAATACCGTAAGTACCTACTCCTAAGTCACACGTAGTCACGGTAAAAAAAACATATTGGATAAGTAATTCAGCAAATCGGTTCACCGCTTTCGCTTTGGCCTATCAGACGGTAAAGATGTAACTATGTGAAATCTATATAAGGTCTAACTATTCATACACGAAATATTTTCATAGAATCATCTAACGGATATAACGAAGCCATTTCAATGGATTTTTTATTTTTATCTGAGTAGATTTTTATAAAAAATAAATAATTTAAAATTACTTGGCCCACAAAATAAATACAGGCTTCTTATTTTTGAACACCCATTACCTACGCTAGTTTACTACGTCGTATTTACCTACTGTCATTGTTAGAATATGGGAGTAAAGGTTTTATGCAAAAAGACTCAAAAAATTTTAGAATTATAATAATTTCGTAAAAAAAACACTCAGATAAATTTTTTTTCGTTGCTATGGCGTCTTTAAGACTTATAGAAGTTACTCTTAAAATATTTCGTGTATGAAAAGATAGACCTCTTAAATATCTAAACTTATATTGTAAAGTTTGTAAGTTTGGATTTAGGGGGTAATATTGAAAACTACTTATCCGACTTTGAAAATTCTTGCTCTAATCGAGGCCTACATTACCCCCAGTTCACTATCTATATTTAAACCACAACGCGAGCGAAGTCACGGTTAAAAGCTAGTCACCTAATATTACGTGAAAACGTGTAACACTTATTCCATCAGCGCTTATTAAAAATACATACAAATTGACTTCGCACTGCAAATTCGCATTGGAAAGCTTTTAAACTGATTCAAATTAATTCGTAAGCCCTCAAGCGAGTAAAATCGCCGCCATATTGAGAGCTTTCGTCCAGAGATTCAGAAAATTAGGTTAATAGTGGTGACCCATCGGCCGAGCGCAAACGTGCGAATAATGAAACGTAACGAACGATTTTTAAATTGTAAATACTTGTTACTCAACTAAGTCAGAGGGAGGGAAATATGGGTATGGGAGGGTGTGTATGTATGTTTTGTATGTCCGTTCCATTGTGACCTTGTATCTCCTAAACGGATGAACCGATTTGGATAAATTATACACCGTTTTGTTTGTCATGGAGGTGCAAGTGTCACATTAAAGATTGACTTAAACTGAATAATAATGTAATGATTTTTTTTAACTTTTTAATTAATAGTTTATGTTGATTGTACATATTTATACTAAGATTACTTAAATTACATTGCAATTTGTCAAAACTTTAAAACGTATGCCCTGTCTCCCCGCGCGTTGCCTTTTCCATCGCACTCCCGCGCATTCACAACGGTTCGTTCAACTTTGACGCTTGCTTAAACCTTCGTTTGGCCGAAGGTGGTCGAAGCCGAAGCTTCGGTCGGACACTAAAAACAAGTGACAAGTGTCGCTTGACGCAAGTCGCGTCCCAGGCTGTGAAGGGGGCGTTGCGTCAGCATCACACGTTCGTGCTAGGCCCAATGGCCGACACTGGAACGAATTGCATGTAATTAAGACTGCGAGCTATAGTAACTAATGCATTTCTACAAAGACGGTGGATAAATGAGAAGTATTAATAGTAGAATAATTATATTTTTGTGTTCATAATCTTGCTTCTGATTGGAATCGAGTTTTCTGATAAATGTTTGTCAGAGACCAGGAAAGCATGGCGTAAAAGAGGAAGCTTATACTCAGCAGAGTGAGTAGAACAACGCTGCGAATGATTAGGATGGTATTTCAGCGATGATGACGTAGGCAATTGATACAATGCAGTTTTTGCTCATGTGGAGTTCCTAGTTCATTTTAAGGGTTCCGTAACCGAATGGTAACCAACGGGATATTACTAAGCCTCCGCTGTCCGTCTGTCTGTCAGCGGGCTGTATCTCATGATCCGTAATAGGTAGACAGTTGAAATTTTAACAGAATGTGTATTTCGGTTGCCGCTATAACAACAAATAATTAAAATTTAAAGGGGGCTCCGCTACTCCGACTTTTACTTGGCCGGTTTTTGTTTTCTCTATACGAAACTACTTTTGCGAATGGACAACTAGAATCAATTCTATTTATATTAGACTGATTGTTATTAAAAAAACTAAATAAAAATCTTTTCTATTTTTTAACCAAAATCTAAAAGCAGTATGGTTTGAGTCTTACTTCAGTATGGGAAAGATATGAAGTTGTACAGGACGAATGTCTCCATCTCTTTAAACAATAGGTACTGCTTTAGAAGGTCAAGGTAACCACTAATAATTTAAAAGTCACACTCCAAAGACGTTTGCTATGGAGAAACTTACTTTTTCCATACCAGAAAGGTACTTAGTTTAAGTTTCGTAATTAAATGTTCTAATTTGAAAGATTTAAAAACTATTTTATTCAGTTAGAAAAAATAATTAATTTACTTTTTATTAAAGGTTAAAAATAAATTCTTTATATTATATCTCAATTTGGTCTCACTTTCCTCATTTTGAACCATTGATACAAGTTGAGGAATTTGTAGGTAACTGTGAAGTCCGTATACAATGTGGATCTGGAACTACGACAATAAATGAAAACGGGCACAGTACTAGTCCATCTAAACATTTTAAAACACGAAAATTTGTAGTTAATGGAAAATTTAAAAATTGCAATTTTCAAACAAAATAAATACCAGAATCAACTGCATAAAATGCAAACACGCTTTATCTACGAAAGGTCACTGACCGGTTGCGCGGCGCGGACGTAGGGTAGGTACTTTAGTTTTAGAACCACAAATAAGCGGCTTAAACTCACCCAATTGTGCGTCGTTAATTAAAAGATCACTGATTGAATAATTAATCACATAATATCACATCACAATCAGAATTTACACCATCAAACGTTCGTGTGTCACCATATCTCTCCCGATATGTACCTATGCAATGATAAAGCCGCTTTTTCGTTACATTCTCCTTACGTAAGTACCATGTCGGTGTACTTGGCAGCTGGGTATGGCTTATTAGAGGCATAATTAAACTACAAAACTTACAAACCTAACCTAAATCACGAAAGTAGCTACCTATTAAATTCCTTATTAACTAACTAATATTACACTAACACTTAACAATAACAAACACTAACCTATGCACTAATCCAACTATCATAAATAGTCTTTAATCACAATAAAAATTAAAACTTTTCATAAAATCACGACAATGCGCGCGCGGCTCGTCTCGTGATAAAAAATTAGGCGTGCGTGTGCTCTCCTCAAAGGGCGCCGCGATGCACTGACTGACATAGTGCGAGACTTTTTGCCAAAAACTTCCGCTCACACACACATACGCAATGGTCTATGCACCACTAATGCATAATTTGCGTAAGTAATATTTCTTGTTCTTTCTAACTGTAGTATTTTGTGTCAATGGGCGGGGCGCGTCAGAGTGGAAGCGTATGACACCTTTCTCTGTCTTTCAAGCATAAAGACGTAGAGAATAGAATCGCAGGTTATTGACCTTACAATGTTTACCTATTATTACGGACTCAGATCTACATCATGTTGTAAAATAAGAAAATGAAAAATAATTTCCTGTGGCTAAAGTATTCATTGGATTTGATTGATTTTTTGTATACGGGTAAAGAACGTGACACTCTTTACGTGGTTTGAAGGAATGTCAATCGTCCTGCTCCACTTTGTATAAAGGTCACGGCTTACGAGAGTTTCAGGGACAGGAACTTGGCCTTGCATATCTTTATATCTTTTACAATATATAAAATTCTCCGAGCAATATGCCGTACAAATTGTATAAGCTTTTCCTTTACGTAAGAAATTTTTGTAACTAACGTTTTGAAACCATTTGAAAAGAATAATTCTTCTTCTTCTGATGATGAACCATGATTTTTTTTTCTGATTTTCAAACAAACTACATCATCAGATGATGATGTAGTTTGTTTTTTGGAAAATCATGATTTTGATTTTGATTTTTTCTTTTTTTTCCAAAAAACAAACTACAAAGTACGTAAATGCAAGTTTTCTTGTGATTATTGTACCTTATTTAATTTCTTTTTATTGTGCTTATTAGTGATCCTATGATTTATACAAATTTTTCAGTTTTTGCTCGTGAGAACCTGTAATTGGCTCTGTGTTACAAATACAATTGTTATCCATCTGTTATAGTTGTCGGTTCTCCTATTAATAAATAAAATATTAAAATAATAAGCCCCTGAAAAATAAAAAAAATAAGAAAGAGTTCTTTATCACAATCACAGCGTCAAACAAATGTAAGCAGATCCCTGCTTGAAGGATAATTTCAGAGCAAAAACACAAACAATTCTTCAAGAAAATAGGATAATTCTTCCAAGACTATTGTACCACTTTTGTGCAAGAAAATGCTAACAAGGAAACGTAAGAAAAATGTCTCCAAGAATAACAGTCATTTTAACTTAGCACTGTCTGAGAACAAGTTAGCTCGTTATGGGAATTTATGTGCTTTTAAAATTAAAACTACAGTCAAAAATATACGCTCCTTAGGTTTTATTACCTGCCCGCTATGAATTTGTACGTTAAGAATACCTGTGTCATCTGAAGATTTAGTACTAATTTAATAAAAGTTCAGCGTGCGTATTAAAAGATTCCTAAGAAGGCAATTAGTACAGGCTGGAATTTCCTGGGGAAACCGTTCCCTTTTCTTAATCCACCTCCTTTCTTTTTTACCCGACTGCCAAGGAATGGTAGTGTTTTTCGCGCGTATCTTGTATGTATTTTTGTATTTTTTTTATTACCTCGTATGTTCCAAATGGCTGGATGGATTTCGACGATTAAGGTATCATTAGATTCGTCCCAAAAATACAAGTGTCCTTAGATAGGTGTTTAAAAACAGAATGGCGGATTTTTGGCGCTAAATTGCAAGTCGTTAATAATTTTTTTTTCAACTAAACCTCTCGTATAGGGTATCAAAATGAAGGAAATTATAAGAAGATTACAAATATATATAGAAAGAAAGAAAGAAAACATATATATATTTACACAATACAATTTGTAGTCGGGTTTTTTGATACTTTTAATTAAATATTACCTGTTAATGAAGGTTAATACAAAAAATTGTAATCGTATTTGTAAGGTTTTATGCTCAGTCGATCATCTTAGCGAGAGTGTACCACGAAGCCATTGTGACCACATGAGTCTGCTGATTTGTGTTTAGTTTTTAGTTCTCTGTCATCTAATACTTATGTTGTCCCCAAGTCTCTTATGGTAACAATTGTTGTAACCAATAAAAGACTTTGGGAAGACGTTAGTATATCTACCTAATTATAAAGAGGTAAAGTTTGTATGTTTGTAAATCAGTAAGTAAGTGTGGTCGTAAGTTTTTATTTTTGTAACAAAAATTCTTTCACGAATGAAAAGCTATGAGAAGCTGTTTGATCCCCGATCGTCATGTTCTATATTTAACACGTTGCCGTGGGAAAATTTTCGACTATAACGCAAGCGAAGCTGCGGGCTAAAGCTAGGATTATAGAAAAAATAGAAAGACGAACGTTAGTCCTGGCACAACAAGCTCACAATCAAAAACTCTCATAAATCGTACAAGATTTTGATTGTCGAGTCCCAATCAATCGGTTCCTAGTATAATTATTTAAAAATACATGTTATTCAAAACATTCCCCACAATATTTGTCTGGCAGGCCATTAAACAGTTATTATTGGTTGGCTCGATCTCTCATGATTGATAACTATGAATCGGACGATCGGATCGCGTGTTGTTTTGCAAATAACTGAACTATTCTGAACTGGTATAATTTGGTACCCGTATTTATTACTCGCAGTGTTTCGTATTAATTAATTGAGTGTTTGTTATTTGTAGAAAACATTTCACACTCAAAAACCCTCAGTCATGGTTAAATTACATTAGATACTGACCGAATCGTCCCACACCTAGGCCCGCGTGGTGCATTGAGGCCAACTGCCTGTCACAGAGGCCCAGCAAAAGACACAGCAGTATCATTATGGTAGTCTGATTATGTGATCTCAAAACCTAACATTAAAAAACGGCTTATCATCATCATTAGGCCTCCCGGTTCTTCTACCATTCTTCTCTGTTCTGAGCGTCCCATATGCATCCGTTTCTCGCGATCTTGACGATATCGTCAACCCAACGCGCATTTGGACGGCCCTGGTTTCTTAGGTCCAATCTTGGCTATCATCTGCCTAGCCTTTTCCCAACTATGTTAGGGTCGGCTTCCTGTCTAACCGGATGCAGCTGAATACCAGTATTTTAAATGGAGCGACTGCCTATCTGACCTCCACAACCCAGTTAGTACTAGGTAATACGATACCCCTTGGTAAGACTGGTTGTCAGACTTTTTGGGCCACTGACTACCTATAACGACGGTCAAAGATCTACAAATGACAGCCGGGACCAACGGCTTAACGTGCTTTCCGAGGCACGGAGGAAACTCGGTATGTAATGGGCGGTCACCCATCCACAGACCAACCTAGGCAAGCACGCCTTAACATAAAGATTGACCCGAGCAGCTGTTATTATTTAGCCAGGAGCTCCCCTAGAGGTCTCTACGAGGTTAAATCTTGGCTACCATTCGAAAAAAAAAGTGTCATGATTTTAACCCATAACAAAGATGTACTTGAGATAAAACAATAAAAAGTGGGTTCTAATACGACGCTGATCTAAACCAACAGTCATAAGTCAAAACTACAGAAATCAAAAGTACCTACCACGTAAACAAGCACCCTGTATTAGAGCTCAACTAAAACTGGTCAGTACTAATAATTCGTTTACAAATAGAAAAACATGGTATCTACACAATCAACAACATTTTTTTTCACGATAACTTTTTACCGCTATTGAAATAAACTTATTGATACGAGAACCGCTAAACTAAGTGATTTGTAATTTATACTTTGTGAAATGTCAAATACGGACTTTAGTCAATTTTTGCGAAATAATAGGTTACTTTTGCCTCAGCAGCCGAATCATGATGTAAGTGCTATTATAAAGAAGTTTCTGCGACTTCCAAAAAAACACTAAAAAAGTCAAAAATAACTTTAATTTCGGAAGTCGGTAACTTTGTTTGTTTCATTGAGTTTTTGTCACCGACTTCCGAAAGTAAAGTTATTTTAGACTTTTTTAGTGTTTTTTTGTAAGTCGGTTTTTTTTTCGCAGAAAGCTTGTATTTTTTACCCTTTTTAGTTGTAGTATACCACACAAATTCTTGTCATGAATTTACATTGTAACTAGAAGTTATTAAGATCATCATGTCATCAACATAGCCCAAGAACAAAAAATACGTATTTAACACATTCATTGCCAAGCCAAAACGCTGAACTTACCTAGATGGCCAAATAAAAAAATATTTGTAAGTATTCCCTCGTGGGCTAAACAAATACCAGAAGAACCCAATACGCTGCTGCCGCTATTTTGTGACTCGTACATAAAGGGTGTAAATAGACCCTTAACATAAAAGAAAGGCACTTGTTCTCCCAGTCTTTGCGATAACTTTTTTGTTGTAGACCATACCTGGGAACCTTCTAGTTACGGAGATATTGGGGGTCAAAGTTCCAACTTTTTCACAAGTTTTTTTTTAAAATACATGTTTTTAATGTAAGGTTTTTACTTTGCACACCTCCACGACTCCCGTACTGTTCAATCCATCCATCAGCACAATGCTTTGAGTGCTTTCCATCGAGTCCTACCATAAAACGTGATTTTTCAGACAAAAAAAAAAGTCGATTCCCAGCAATAAGTTACTTAGTTTGATGTACAGAATGCTTGGTTGACGGATATGTGAAGGGTCTGTTTACACTCTGTATAAACTACATTGTTGGGGTCGGATACCACTCTAACCGGATGCAGCTGAATGCCAGTATTTTAACTGGAGCGACTGTCTATTTGACCTCCACAACCCAGTTAATGCTGGGTAATATATATATATACCCCTTTGTAAAACTGGTTATCAGACTCTCTGGCCACTGACGACCTGTAACGACTGCCAAAGGTCCTAGTCCATGTAAAATACTGGTATACAGCTGCATCCGGGAAGACTGGAACGCGCCCCCAATACATTTGGAAAAAAGGCTAGGCTGTTGATGAGGGGAAGTGTATGACCAGCAGTCGAAACCTTGTAGGCTGATTGTGCATATATCTCACCTCAATAAATTCATTTTTGTCTTTTCATTTAGGAATTCTTGACAGTAATGGAGAAAGTATTCAAGTGGTCTTGCCTGATTGGCGTCCTGGGGTCCAAGAGACACATGTGTTACATCTGGAGTGCAGTCATACTAGGTGTGTTACTCTTCATGGAGATCCAAGCTATTTGGAAGGTGATAAAGGCACTGGCTGGCTGGGCTATAGATACTGCTGGACAGAGTAAGTAGTTTTTTGAGGTACATAATATAACATCACGCCTATAATCCCCGAAGGGTTAGGCAGAGGTGTAAGTATTAATACACCTACATTTCACCAGTTATGTTTAAGTCCCATGTAATAGGGGGCGAGCCTATTGCTATCAGCCGGGCACAAATCCAGACACCATGGCTACTACTGAGAAATTCCTGATGAAAAAACCCAATAACATTTGGCCCGACCTGGGAATCGAACCCAAGACCTTATGCTCATCAGGCAGTGGCTTAACTAATAAAATATTAAATTTATTTCAGGAAGCGTCACAGCGCGTTTGTCGGGCACAATCGTCTACACGATAGCAATCCTGTCCTTGATCCTATCATCAAAACTGTACAGGTCCTGGAGAGACCTGTCAGCGTTGTGGGCCAGGGTCGAAAGGATTATGGCTGTAAATGCACCAGCAGATAAAACTTTGAAGAAGAGAATGTATTTTGTACTTGGTTTTACGACGGTTTGCTCACTGTGTAAGTGTCTAAACACAATATGCCGAAGTTACGCGACCGAAGTTCGGCGGCTGATTTTACGTTCCGATGTATTCGGCTGATATGACACACCCTAAGTGCCGAACTTACGTGGCAGAAATTCAGTTCCGCAACTTTGTGTGTGTTTTCAGTGTCTCGAGCGCTGTCGAGCGGTTCCCCGCTGCTCCCTGCCCCCGGATCTTCGTCGGCAATCGAACCGAACTTCGGTCGCGTTGTGTGCTCACAGAATAAGTTGCCGCTGAACTTACGCCCGACCGAAGTTAGGCTGTACACTATGACGCGACGTAATTTCGGCATAGTGTGTCCTCAGTAATTCAAATAGCATTGCAGGCGTAATTGTGCTAAACTTCTGTCGCGTAACTTCGGCATAGTGTGTTTAGACACTAAGTTTCAAGAAAACGATGAACAGGTTTAAACTTTGTTAAATTTAAGTGGTCACTTGTAAATTTCAGCTAGTTGTTTTTTTTGTCGTCACGATCACGTTTGTTTACATGAAGGTATAAAATTCCGAAAGTGAGCGCAAACCACAAGCTAGCGAGCAAGCGAACGAGCTGAGGCATCGTTTCAACTCTTTTCATAATTTGGTTCACACTGCGAACTACCGAAAGAGCCGAAACGAAGTATGAAAAGAGGCGCGCCCGGCTCGCTCGCACGCTCGCTAGCTGACGGTGTGGCCTGCGCTAAAGACGATACGATTGCTTTGACTGTGCGGTTAGCATTTGCATCAAGAATTGTACCTTTATTAATATTTACCATCGCATCCGCCTCGTACAATCATACAACTCCAAAGAACCTCGTTCGGCGCAAATCTACCAAAAATGACATTTCCAACACGATGATATTGGAAGTAACCGTGAATGAATACATAAATATAATAAAATCACAAATTATAATAAAAAAAAACTGCACTCCCAAGTGGATACGGCATCACACTAAGGTAGACTGGTAGAAAATGGCCCAAGGCAGTCCGCCTTTGTACAGTTTACCTGTGCATAAAGAATTAATAAATAAATACTGCTAATACAACATTAGTTTTAGTATATGCGAAACCTGAAACACGTGTCTAGTATTTTTATGTAAAGCATCTATGTAATAAATTTCAAAACTGTGTCATGAAAAATCACAAAGTTATAAGCTTGTTCTGTTACCTGGTTGTCCGCACAAAAACGTGGTCACCAGCGTGCGCGCCTGCAGCGTCGTCTTGAGCTCATTGATAATAATAATTTGGCAGTAGGTTACCAGTAGGGACAAAATATAACATTGTTTAAAAATTATTTGAGTTACTTATTCTGAACAAACTATATTCAGGTTTCGCATATAATAAAAATAATGTTGTATTAGCAGTATTTATTTATTTATTTATTAATTCTTTATGCACAGGTAAACTGTATACTCGAATAGGTGCAAGGGACAATAAAGTTTAAGCATTTCGACGTGTACCAAGATACACATCCCCCAGAGCAATGTAGAGACTGTTACAATGCTTTGCATACGTAAACATACGTCCCGTAAGCAAGCAGATGGACTGCTACATCAATTAATTATTTATGTATGGTTTCCCTGTACGTAGCCTTTGTATAACTTATGTTGTTTACTTTTCAGTGGTACACCTTCTGAATGTCATTTCTTCAATTGGACTAGACTGTCCGCCATATTTGATTATAAAGCGATATGTTCTGATATCGCATGGATTTATGATATTGAGGCGTAAGTAACCTTTACAATAGCCTGATTATTTCGGGAATTGTCTTAGCCAGTTTCAGATGATTGCTTTAGATGGCTCGTTAGGGTGCGTCCACATCTGGCGAATGTGCCGCAAATGTGCAGCTCGCGAGCCATTGGCGAAGTACGGCGCGTAGAAAGCGCGCGAGCGGCGCGCGGACGGCGCAGGGGCTGCGTACGAACATAAAATGCACGCGCGCAGTTCGCAAACGGCTCGCGAGCTGCACATTTGCGGCACATTCGCCAGATGTGGACGCACCCTTAGATGAGTGCAGCAGTTAATATAATTAAAAATCTTTTATAAAGTTCGTTACTAACATAGCTTATAAGTAGTGGGTATTACTATTTATCATCTCATCAAGGCCGGAAATATATGATTTTTATTTTATTTAGTCTATTATGTAACGGTTGCAAGCGCGACTTGTGGAAAATTTCCACCAGGTTCGAATCAGGTGTTTATAAGGTCTATCTTTTCATACACGAAATATTTTCAGAGAATCATCTAACGGCTATAACGAAGCCATTTCAAGGGATTGTTTTTTTATCTGAGTATATTTTTATAAAAAATAAATAATTTAAAATTACTTGACCCACAAAATAAATACTGGCTCCTTATTTTTGAACTTTCATTACACTAGTTTACTACGTCGTATTTACCTACTGTCATTGTTGGAATATGGGAGTAAAGGTTATATGCTTACTTCCTTTGCCTTCACCCCAGTCGATCCGGGAGAGATCAAAAAGATTATCCTTTCCATTAAATCCAAAGCCGTTGGCTGTGACAACATCAGTCGGCACATGATCGTGACAGTTGTTGATCAGCTCCTTCCTGCAATTTCCCATATAGTTAACTTTTCCCTTTACTCCGGTGTTTTCCCCTCCCTGTGGCGGAAAGCACATGTTCGACCACTACCTAAAATTCCTAATCCCACACTTCCCAGTCACTTTCGTCCAATTTCTATCCTTCCCTTTTTATCCAAAGTATTGGAGGCCTGTGTACACAAGCAATTCTCCCACTTTATTCACAAAAACTCCCTCATCAATCCATTACAATCCGGGTTCAGGCCTGGGCACAGTACCGTTTCTGCTCTCCTTAAAGTGACTGACGATATAAGGCGAGGAATGGAAGACACTAAAGTTACGGTTTTAGTGCTGATCGATTTTTCGAATGCTTTCAATACCGTCAGTCACGAAGTCCTTTTATCCATCCTCTCCTATCTCATGATCTCTCCCGAGGTTTTGAAATGGTTTTCTTCCTATCTTCGGGGGCGTCAGCAGTCAGTTCTTGCTGGTGACTCTAACTCCAGCTGGCGTAATCTTGAAACTGGCGTCCCTCAAGGCGGTATTTTATCTCCACTTTTGTTCTCAATTTTTATACATCTCATAACTACCGAGCTTCAGTGTGCGTATCATCTTTACGCTGATGACTTACAGCTCTACTGTCAGGCAGGTGTTGACAGCTTATCCGGTGCGATCGAGGAGCTAAACCGGGATTTACGTGTGGTCAAAAACTGGTCTGATCGTTTCGGTGTGGCGGTTAACCCAACCAAGTGCCAGGCTATTATTGTAGGGAGCCCCCATAGTTTGAGAAGGCTGAATGGGTTAGCGGTGCCACCGGTGACCTTTGACGGCACAGTGATCCCGTTTGGCTCTGCGGTCAAGGATCTGGGTTTGCATGTTGACGCTTGTCTTGACTGGCGTAAGCAGGTCGCGATTGTGAGCAAGAAAGTCACCGGAACGTTGCGGTCGTTTTACCGGTTGAAAAATGTTCTCCCATCACACATTAAGGCAATGCTTGTACAGTAACAAATCTTCCCCATAATTGACTATGGTGATGTGTGCTACTATGACCTGAATGCAGATCCTCCTCAATAAACTTGACCGACTTCTTAATAACTGCATTCGATTCGTCTTCAATCTCCGCAAGTATGATCATGTATCTTCACATCGATCACTTTTAAGATGGCTACCCATCCGGCAGCGCAGAGAATTGAGGGCTTTGACAACCCTGTTTTCTCTTCTTCACAAACCCACTTCTCCTTCTTATCTGACGTCTAACTGTCAATATTTATGCTCTGTGCACAGCAAGAATCTTCGTTCCGCTAATAATTGTCTTTTACGATGTCCTTCGCACCGCTCTGGTTTTATAAAATCATCTTTCTTAGTCCAGGCGGTTTTCCTTTGGAATGCGCTCCCCCAGAGTATCAGGACGGTGACCAGTCAGTTCACTTTCAAAGTGAAAGCTCGGGAACATATGCGCAAGAAGTTGGCAGATTCGTCTCAGAACTGAGTTGTTGTAGTTTTTCTTGTTTATCTCTCTTAACTTTATAAAGTTTATTATGCCTATGGCATTAAGTCCGCCGTTGTGCAGTCTTGTAACTTGTGCATAAAGTTTTAATAAATAAATAAAATATGCAAAAAGTCGCAAAAAAATTTAGAATTATAATAATTTCGTAAAAAAAAAACACTCATATAATTTTATTTTTCGTTGCTATGGCGACTTTACGACTTATAGAATTAACTCTTAAAATATATCGTGTATGAAAAGATAGACCTTAAATAGGTAAACTTAGTTTCTACCCAGATAATGGTACATACTAGTTTCTCCTCATATTACGTGGGACTGAGAATAAATGATGAAATCAACATCCCCATTCTGTTCAATTAGGCCTGTCCATACAATTTCCCTTCCTTTAAAAATGATTTTATATTAAAATTTTTGCATTTCCGTATTTTAAACGAAATCATCCCCATCCTATAAAAGTCCACCACAACTACCCACCTAGGGTGGTGTTGCTGGACTTAGGGCCTGTGCAGCTGTGGTGCCATAGGGCGCTGTTTTATCAAGGTCTCTTACCCAAAAAACAATAAATTTATTGAAATAATATTATAAAACTTGTTTCAGATGAATATTCGGACTGGTACGCCTTTCCTCTAGCATTTATGAGTACCGTGGCTACATTGCTGTGGAACTTCCTAGACCAGCTGATAGTCCTGATCAGTATGGGTCTGACGTCGAGATACCATAGGCTGAATCAGTGTCTAGCCAAGATATGTGCGCTCGAAAAAAAGCAGATGGCTTTTGATCAAGTAAGGATATTATCAATGATTTTTTTATTGTTAGTCTAACTAGATACAGTTAAATTGCAGTATTTTGTATGAAGCGACTGCCTATCTGACCTCCGCAAGTCAATAAACTGTGTACAACGATAACCCTTTTTTTTTTTTTTTTTTTTTTTATCGTGGTAAAATCATCAAATGAGTCCTCCCACCCAGGGCAGAGTGGGAGGAACTGTCAGACTTGTACTGACTAAAATCCACGGTGTCCTTCAATAGCCCTTTATGATCCAGGGTCACGGTAATTCTATAAGTCCCGCGACCCCGGCAGGCTTTCGCCCTCTAGAGGGGGGCCCCGTCATAATGCTGACACTCTTTGAGGCGCGCGTGGAACACAACGCGCCGTCGACCCGGGCATGGTCCATGGTCGGACAGCGAGTCGCCCATTACTCGCCGCCCGCAAGCCCGTGCCTACGGTGGCCGGAGATCGTCTGCCGACGTCCGGCGCCGTGGGCGTCTACCACTGCGGCTGGGGTGGAGGGAGGACGCTGTCCTCTCCCTCACGCGGCCCGCCTCCTCCTTCGCGAGCATGACTGCTTCGCAGAAGGAGGCGACCGCTTCCCACTCCGTCTCGCCCCGCAGCATGGCCTCGACCAATGCCGGGCGCGAGAGGTCTCCGCCTATCGCCGCCGTGAGGACACGGCGGTGCCCTGCCCAAGCGGGGCAGTCCTGCACCGTATGCTCCACCGTGTCCTCCGGGCGGTCCTCGCAGTGGTGACACCCAGGCGTTTCCTCCTTCCCCATCAGACACAGGTACCTCCCGAAGCTTCCGTGTCCGGTGAGGACCTGCGTCATGCGGTAGGTCAGGACGCCGTGACGCCTATCCAGCCACTCCTCAAAGAGGGGTCTTACCGCCGCGATTGCGGCGTGCCCGACAACGATAACCCTTGAAAAGAATGTTGGTCAGACTTTTGTGCTTCTGATTGCCCGTAACAACTGTCAAAGATCTTCGAATGGTAGCCGGGACCGACGGTTTGACATGCTTTTCGAAGCCACGGAGGTATGTTATGAATCGTCTCCCATCTGACCTTAAGAAGTGGACCATTATCGTCAGAACCATCCACAAAAAAAAATTTTGTTCATTTACGCTATCGTCGTTGAAGTTCTAACACTACATAAGTCAATTATAACAAACAAACAAAAACAAATATTTGTATGGCCTATGGGTAGTTGTTCTGAGTTGTAGTTTTTGTAGTTGTTTTGACATTTTGATGACATTTGCTAAAGAATTAGAAGACGCGTTTTTTCAGCAAATCAGAAAAAAGCAAAGTCTCATCTAATTTGAAGTGAACGCAAATTATAAAATGGCTTTGTACCATTACCTAGGTATAATTATTTAGTTTTTCACTCCCCTGTTTTCACTTACGTGGTGTAAGAACTTCAACGACGATATTCTCTTCAGTTTTGCGTCAATTTTGTGTGAGTAAAGCTTTATAACAAATCCAATAACGTCAGCGTCCTATCTTGCCATCTGTCCTCCTACGCGTTTATTGTATGTTAGTAACAGTCACCTTATTGTCATCCCCACTATAAGGACCGCCTATTGTGGTGTGGCCTCCTCCAAAACGTTTCCATTTCTGTCTCTAGAATCTACTAACCGTTTAGTAATTAAAATTAAGCCTTATATGTTCAGTAGACCTTTCCTTTCAGCTTTCACGGCTAAAATTCGCTTATGAATCTATTCAGAGATCCATTACAGTATTATTGTGAAACTTTCGCAAGCATATAACTTGGATTTAAATAGGAAACCGCATATATTGGTAAAGGTCAGCACCAACTTCAGCCCATTAAAATAAGGTTCTAGAATTAGAACGTGACATACTACATTCATAAGAATGTCTGTCGAGAAACAAAGTTCCATGCCAAACCGTTTCAATTGGAAACAAATTACTGTTAGTTTCGTGAACATAACCCCACATCCTAACCGAAGCGAACACACAAGCGTCAAGTTCATAAATGTCACTCATTTATCCGATAAACCAAAAGAGTCGCCCTCTGTCAGCACGACCATGCGATCGGTTTTGCCGAACAAGCTGAACGCAACGGTCGCGTGTTTGTGTAAGGATCGCTTTGGTTAGGATGCGGCTTTTAACATTTGAACCCGGTCATAGCATGATATTGCATTGACAATCACCATATTTATGTGTTGCAAGCTTCAATAAGATTCTATAATATTGCCTATTACAATTCTAACTAATTAGAACCAGGTGTTAGCTACAAACAAATATCCGATCAATATGGCCTCAAATAAAGCGCTTTGAATTTATAACCTGGATTTTAGTAACAAATGTTGCTACTTATCAGCCGGCGATGGTAATGGGGCGATTTGAAAATAATTCGTCACTGAGCTTAGCTCTTTGCATTTGTAGAGAGTAGACACTGATGCGCAGTGAATCGATGGGTTAAATTATTATTGTTCTTCGTTTGAGTTGAGGATTCCGTGGCTAAATAATAACAGCCGCACGGGTCGATCTTTAAGGTTAAGCAGCGCTTGCCAAAGTCTGTCCGTAGATGTGTGACCATCCATTACATAACGAGTTTCCGCCGTGTTTCGGGAGAAATATTAATCCGTTGGTCTCGGCTGTCATTTTTAGAACTTTAACAGTAGTTACAAGTAGTCAGTGACCCGAATTTCTGACAACCAGTCTTACTAAGGGATGTCGTATTACCCAGTACTAATACTGGATTTTGTGATTTATAGCTTCGTATTGGTTGATGAGTTTGGAATGTTGCTATAGTTGGTGAATATGGTGGTAAATAATAATTATTATTATTTGAAATGTTTTTTGTATTATAAAACGAAAAAAGGTGGAATAATAAAAGATGTAGAAGAAGAAAAAGATTGGTTGCTTGTCATTTATCTCCGTTTATAGTTTCCAGTATACGTTTCTTGAATATCGGTTTATTACAGTTAAATAAATCGACTTCAGAGAATTCCAGTTCAGTTTCAGTTTTTTGTAAGGAATATTAAAAAATATAATTGATTTGTATTTAAATAAATAAAGGAAATAATTATTTATATTTTTAAATGTTTTTTTATGTTACTTTATATAGAAATATTTAAAAATGTAAATTTTAAGTAGCTATTGAAAAAAAAAAAAAAATCAAATGTTTATTTCGGCCATTGGCACCCATATAATTACAAATTATGCACAAGTTTTTACATGCACATGCATGTTTGTACATGCTTATTAAGTTAAAAATAAAATAAAGGGAATAACAAAAAATAGAAATATAAATAACATAATTTACAAATATAATATTAAGAAAAAAAAACTGAAACTACTTTTCAGTACACTTCAACAATTCTCTATTATAACACAACAAATCTATTTTCAAGTCTCATGTGAACTATGTCATATTGAAACTTATCGCGCTCTGGGGAAATCATGGTAACTGCGGGAAGATCGAACTATTTCTAGTTCTCCATTCGTGTACCCATTGCTTTGTTAATAAGCTGGACTTTAAACTTAAAAGAAGCCTCTATCCCTTAACATCACAACGAGCGACGCCTATAGCTGTTTTTACTATTAATACTAATAACGGGATATTTACCATGTTTACTGTTTTCTGAGTTCCCGAGAGACAACGAGTACTACTACAGTACTTCAGCACTACAGTGAGTACTTCAGTTTATCCGTGATCATGGTGCTTGCAACAGCGCCGAAATATCGGGAACTCATAGAAAACAGTAAACATGGAAAATATCCCGTTATTAGTATTAATAGTAATGTTAGTGACCATGATAGTTTAAAATCTTATGTAGCTGTTTTTATTGTGTATGAATGCTACTTTGCTCTGACCTCAATCAAATTGCAGTTGAGCTTTTTTTGAACTATTGTTTTAAATCTCTCAATTTGACCACGTCCCAAATCATAGCAGAAGTTACCAATCTTTGTTTAAAAAAAAATCGGTTGTCTGTAAAGTCGGTTTACTGACGATAGTTGAACGTGACAACGTCATAAGAAAATACTGATGGAATGGTTGCATTTTTCAAAAAATGAATGTGCGTTGAGCAATTGTTTTATGGAACGCCTCAGAGCGAGGTAACGCCGCATACGTCATGTTTTTTCGTGCGTGCAGCCGGCTCCATCGAATTATAAGACGTGGTCACGTCAAAAATGCTTTTTAAAATGGATGTTCAATTATTGAGTTTCATTATTCAATTTTGCGATAAGATAAATTGAAGAAAGCCGAATTAAGTTTTTGGGATTCATGTTGCAGATTTGAGATCCTAAGATAGCGAGATTAGACACAGATAAATCCGCACATTTTGAGGGCATCTCATTAATTATCAAAACGGTTGTGGAGGTCAGTTCGGCAGTCGCTCCGTGTAAAGTACTGCTATTCGAAAATTTCGAAAAGAGTAACCATGGAGTTTCTTGCCGGTTCTTCTCCATAGGAAACGACCAACCCGAACCGTGCACCTTTTTGTCGACGTTTTATAAGTGCCCATCGAGGCCTATGTGAAATAAAATATTTTGATTTTGATTTAGCTGCATCGAGTTACACGGAAAGCCGACCCCAACATAGTTGAGAAAAGGCTCGGCAGATGATGATGAGAGGGGAGGCCTGTGTTCCAGCCGCTGAAAAGGAAGCAGTTCATAATATGATGCTTGACAATCAAAGATATTTTCACAATAAAGTTTCTCTGTTTCAGAAGAACGAGGCAACAAAAGTGTACACGTGGCGCAAGTTAAGAGAAGCCTACGTGAAACAAGCGATGTTGGTCCGTAAAGTAGACGGGTCGATCGGAGGCATCATCATACTATCGTGCTTCAGTAACTTCTACTTTATATGCTTGCAATTGTTTTTGGGAATCACGTAAGTTGAATCAAGTACAAGCAGCTGATGGTAGACAGGTTATTGAGAGAGGACACACAACACTTACACAATTTTCTAGCGGCATTTTTAAACGTTTGTCTGCGGGCACTCTTGGAGTTTAGTAATTCTTCGACAGGATCATACTATAATCCAGGTTTTACACTATCTGTGTTCCAAATTTCATACAAATTCGTTCAGCAGTTTCTGCTGAAAGAGTAACAACCTCCTATCCAATTAAAATCAAACCTCTGCATTTATAATAGAAGCAAGCTAAGATGTTGAATATGAAATCGATCACGACAATTCAATTTAAAGGGTACCCGTACCGTAGAAAATACAAGCACAAGATATTATTTGACTTTATAACAGTACCTCTGGGCGACTGGTGCACCTAGTTACCCACTATTTTTATTAATAAAAAATCCTTATATGACTCTCCCACTAACAAATATTAAACGTATGTTTGCTACTAAATAACGCATAAACTGCGGAACGGAATTTGACGAAACTTGGAAAACAGATAGATCATCTGACTACCTGTAACGACTGTTAAAGATCTACAAATGACAGCCGGGAACAACAGCTTGACGTGCTTTCCGAGGCACGTAGGAAACTCGGTATTGTAATGGGTAAGCACGGCTTCACCTAAAGATCGACCCGAGCGTCTGTTATTATTTAGCCACGAGCACAAATTTGAAAAGAAGATCGTCAAATAAATTAATACTGAAGGCGGTACAGTATAACATTTTTGTATAGAGAATACTATGCCATTTCTCGTCCAAACAAACACAAGCAAAACTTTTATCGAAGTACTAAGCACATAGTAAGGAGAAGAAACTTTCTTCAGTAACAAACATTTCGTCGGCACTTAATCCGTCATTAGGGCCGAACGGTGTAAGAAAAACATCGTAAGTACCCTCATACGTCGTAATGGAACCTAACGTTTGTAATCCTTAGAACAGCTGTAGACATTCATCACGTTTGATATATACCGAGTAATGTTGGTACTTTGGGAACCAGCTTTTACTAGGTGCCTATAATGACTAAGGGTGCTTCTGTGAAGGTTGGGAAGGGACACACAGGATTCGGAAATACTGTATCTTTTAACCGTTTTTATGCACCTGTTATAAACAGTTAAAAGATCTTAAACTGTCATGGTCACTAACTTTATTACGAATACTCGAAACGGGATATTTACCATGTTTATTGTTTTTTATGAGTTCCCGATATTTCGGCGCTGTTGCAAGCACCATGATCACGGATGCGTGATTATTTATCCGTGATCATGGTGCTTGCAACAGCGCCGAAATATCGGGAACTCATAAAAAACAGTAAACATGGTAAATATCCCGTTTCAAGTATTCATAATAAAGTTAAAAAATCATCATCTACCTAGGCTATTCCCATGTTGGGGTCAGTTTCCAGGCTAACCAGATACAGCTGAATACCAGTATTTAACACACCAATCGAGATCCATTTTGACTGCCAATCGGACCTCCACGACCCACTTAGTACTGAGTAATACGATACCCCTTGGTAAGACTGGTTGTCCGAGTTTCGGGCCACAGACTACCTGTGACGACTGTCAAAGATTGAATTGACAACCAGGACCAATGGCTTAACATCCTTGCCGAGGCACGGAGGAAACTCGGTATGTGTAGGTGGTCACACTACACCGTTCAGACAAGCGCGGCTTAATCAAACAAAAAGAGATTTAAAAGATATGTGACATGTTTCTTTATGTTTCTTATATGCAAGAGATTTTTCTTTATACAGGGTGTAAACAGACGCTTCACATAGCCGTCAACCAAGCATTCTGTACATCAAACTAAGTAACTTTACGCAAAAATTATTGCTGGGAATCGACTTTTTTTTGGGGTGTAAAATCACGTTTTACGGTAGGACTCGATGGAACGCACTCAAAGCATTGTGCTGATGGATGGATTGAATAGTACGGGGGTCGTGGAGGTGTGTAAAGTAAAAATCTTACATTATAAATATGTATTTAAAAAAAAACTTACGAAAAAGTTTCATACAACAAAAGAAAGTACGGGAGTATTTTACCAGCACCGATCCGTCATTACTTGTACTGGGTCCCTGCATCTTTATGCAAGCATCCATAGAAGACATCTATACTATATTATTATTAATATATAAAGAGTTCGTTTGTTTGGTTGAACGCGCTAATCTCAGGAACTACTGGTTCGATATGAAAAATTATTTTAGTGTTGGATAGCTCATTTATCGAGGAAGGTTATAGGCTAAAATTTTACGCGGACGAAGGTCGCGGGCAACAGCTAGTTTACTGTAGAGGTTCGTACTATCTGTTAGCCCATGTTGTTCTTCTAAGCAACGGATAATCTAATATCAGGGTATGTGTATGTCACTTATTAAAATATGCTGCCAGTCTTCTGGGCACGTTTCCAGATGACAGCGATGCAGAGGAGTACTTTGACGCCTAAGTGTCCTATTGTCGTCGTTTTTTAGATGTTTATATTTTCTTACTTTTAGTCTTATTTTATCATTAGTTTAGTTCTATTTGTAGTCGGTATATAATGTAAATAAATAATGTAGTTGTATTATGTTGTAATTATATACGATTTAAATACATTAATTCGGGGGTTTCTGGGTAACCTCAGCATAACGAAGATTAAGCAAGCAATCAATATTTTGTTTCATTTTATCCTCAGTCAAGGCTACTCCAGCGAGCCCATCAAGACGGCGTACTACTACGTGTCACTAGGCTGGCTATGCTTCAAAGTCACCTGCGTCGTGCTAGCAGCCTCAGATATCAACGTGCACTCCCGTCTGGCTCTCAAGCATATCTACACTCATGATACTCACCGCTATAATGTTGAGGTAATATTTGTTCATGTAGGAAGATGATTATAAGAAACAAATGACTGTGAGCTGCATTTCTATATCTATCCTTGTGTCTTTACGAAAGCGATCGGTCGCGCGAGTATTCGAACAATGCGTTGATTTTTCAATTTCAATAACCATTTTATCCTGAAAACTCTTCTGTGGTGGTACTTTTATTGATGTTCTTTTCATGTCCTGGGTTCTAGTATATCTCGGAGCACAGTGCGCCTCTTCGCAAAGGCCGAATTCCATTGCTTTTTATCCTTTGCAACTCTTCTCCAGTTTGGACCTTCTGTGAGCTTAATTTCGTCCTCCCATCTATTGCATTGTCGACCACTACTTCTTTTACCGCTTCTAGGGTACCATTCTACCAGGGCTTTGCACCGTTTGTCCTGGAGGCTCTGTATCATTTCATGCACTCATCTCCATTTCATTTGCTATTTGGTCTATCTTAGGGAGGATGTCTGTCACTCCTGTCCTACTTCTTATAGATGTGTTCCATTATCTGTCTAGTCTCTAGATTCCCAGCATGCTTCTATCCTTACCTCTCTGACAGTGTTCTAATATATTCTTGTGGTATTTGGAGAGTGCCCAATTTTCACATCCCTAAGTAAGGAGTTCATATCTAGAAAAGTTGTTATGTAAGAGTTGGTAAAGCAAGAGGTGAAAAGAATAAAGACAGAAGACTATCTCGTCGGTCGAGTGGTCGCAAGCGCGACTGCTGAGCATGATGTCCTGGGTTCGATTGCCGGGTCGGACAAAGTGTTATTGGGTTTTTCCTTCAAGAATTTCAGAATTTTTTCATCAGAATTTTTTCAGTAGCATCAGGAGTTTCCACAGTCTGGATTTGTGCCCGGTTGATGGCAATAGGCTCGCCCCCTATTTTGACTTAAAACATAACCTGCGAAATATGGGTGTAACCCTTCGGGATTACAGGCGTGATGTTATTTTACGTGAAAAGGCAAAAAATCAGACAAGGTAGGATTATTGACCTGAAGAACATAAATAAGAAGCATTTCGTTTTGCAGGTGTGCCGTCTTCAAGATCAACTATCTAAGGACTACGTCGCTCTTAGTGGAAAGGGATTCTTTTTTCTCAGTAAAAGTATTTTACTGCAGGTCAAGTATCGACTCTCATAAATATAGATTTCAATATTTTGGCAACAATGTATACTAATACTAGCAGTTGCCCACGACCTTGGTTCACGTGAAATTAACGGTGTGAAGTATACTTTACGACCTATTTTTATACCTACCAAATATACGTAAAAAAATTCATTAAGATCGGTTGAGCCGTTTCGGAGGAGCGCGACCACAAACACCGTGACACGAGATTTTTATATTTAAAGATTTTAAAGAGGTAAGTTTGCATGTAGGTGGTAATCTTCGAAACTACTGATCCGATTCCGAAAATTCTTTTACTAACGGTATTATTCCCGAGTGTTATTGACTTCATTTGAAACGCAACGTGACCAACGAGGCAGTCTTCTCTTAGAATTCTATCCAATAAAGAAGATCGAAAGACGTCCACTGCTGGGCATGGGCCTCCCCCAAGTGTCGCCACATTGACCGGTCCCGTGCGACTCGCATCCAGCGGATCCCTGCAACCTTTACCAGGTCATCGGTCCACCTAGTGGGAGGCCTTCCAACGCAGCGTCTTCACTCCAGAACTTTTCGGCCCCATCGAACAACACCACCACAACAACACCTTATCTATACCTACTTTCATAGCAAATAAATTCTGATTCTGATTCTGATTCTGATTCTGAAAAATAAAGAAATACTAGAGTCTAATCCAACTTATCTTCACAGATGGCAACATCGATAATCACTTATGAACTCGTTCTAATCCAGTTTGATGACAAAGGCACTGATCCTGTTCAGCTGAATTTGACCAAGAATGCTATTGGAGTATAGATTTTAACTCAATTTGTGTTTTATTTCGAATCCTATTTCTATTATTCCCTTCCTCAATATTTCCTTTACTATTGACGGTACTTTCACAAGCCTAAAATCTTGGCTTGCCTTTATTGTTGGCCCCTATAGGCACGCCACTTTTACCTACCAATATACAGGGTGTAAACAGACCCTTCACATACCCGTCAACCAAGCATTCTGTACATCAAACTAAGTAACTTTACACAAAATTATTGCAGGGAATTGCCTTTTTTTTTGGGGTGAAAAATCACGTTTTAAGGTAGGACTCGATGGAAAGCACTCAAAGTATTGTGCTGATGGATGGATTGAATAGTACGGGGGTCGTGGAGGTGTGTAAAGTAAAAATCTTACATTAAAAACATGTATTTAAAAAAAAACTTGTGAAAAAGTTGGAACTTTGACCCCCAATATCTCCGTAACTAGAAGATTCCCAGGTATACTCTAGAACAAAAAAATGAACGCAAAGACGGGGA
Source organism: Noctua comes (assembly GCA_963082995.1). Classification (NCBI taxonomy): domain Eukaryota; kingdom Metazoa; phylum Arthropoda; class Insecta; order Lepidoptera; family Noctuidae; genus Noctua; species Noctua comes. The sequence goes on from OY720268.1 coordinate 5,753,247, forward strand.
GAACAAGTGCCTTTCCGTTATGTTAAGGGTCTATTTACAGCGTTTAGATGAGAAAACGCTTTTGCTGTAACCAACAGCTGGACACCCTGACCAGTTATTTGGTGTTATAATGACTGACGGTTCCAAGATGGCTGAATAATTCTGCAGCCGTAAGCAAGAGGGGCAGATCTGCGGAAAAAAGGAAATTATGCGTTGTTAAACAGAACTAAAAAGGCTTGGCTGAAATGATGAACAGAACTGAAAAGTGTCGCAAATGAATGGGGAATTTCAGCCCCGAATCAGCCACGTATATACCTTATGGAAATTATGATGATGATGATTGACTGCCTCGTTGGCCTAGTGGTTGCAAGCGCGACTGCTGAGCATGAGGTCCTGGGTTCGATTCCCGGGTCGGGCAAAGTTTTATAGGGTTTTTCCAACAGGAATTACTCAGTAGCAGCCACGGAGTCTGTATTTGTGCCCGGTCGACGGAAAAAGACCCACCCCTATTACATGGGACTTAAACATAACTAGCGAAATGTGGGTTTCCTCTTAGATACACCTCTGTCTAACCCTTCGGGGATTACAGATGGTCATCCATCCACAGCCCGATCTTGGCAAGCACGGCTTTACCTTAAAGACTGACCCGTGCGGCTGTTATTATTAAACCACGAGCTCCTTCAAATACTTCATTATAGTAATCAATAGTCATGACTCATTATGTATGAATATTATAGTAATTTCTAGCCATAATGATTCATGACCTATGTCAACTATTATTGAAAAAGATTGGTAAGTAAACAAGTATTCAGCAAGTCATTAAATTGTGAATTAATCTGCGCGATTTCACATGATTGATAAAAATAAATCGGACGATCGAATCGCGTGTGTTTTGTTGCGCAAATATTCGGTGACCATTTTTAATTGGTCTTTAGAATGAGTGAGTTGTGACTATGCGAAATTTTCAATGTAACTTCATATATAGTGACATGCACAATACATTGAAAATAAATGTTATAAAACTTAAACCAGTAAAAATCCAGGAAGATTTAGGAAAATACATAATAATACACTTTCTGATAAAGCTATAGTACTTACCTCTCTCAAGTCATCCAGCAACGCAATAGAAACCTAATCATTTATGTACTAGAGCTCAAATTTAACTGGTCGTTTGTTTAAAAATTGAAACCAATTAAGCTATATCAAAAATTTATTTTAATTTACACTATAATAAGCACTTTCCGTGATGCTTTTGAAATATGGTAATGAGTACTGGTTTTATAAACACAAAGAGAAATCGATGAATGTTCGAAGTGAATACTTCCCCATGAATAATGTCTGGTCAAGAATTTAACCCGATTTTAAGTAAAACTTCGTTGCTTTTACCTGAACAGCCAATTCATGACGTAAGTTTTTAAACGTTTCTTTGATTACCGGAATATGTTGCTAAAAAAAATAAAAAAATATTCTAAAGAAAATTGTAATCACAAATTGGGTAACTGCATCTACTGTTTAATAAGATTACCACATTCTTTTATCAGGACTTCTTGGATATCATGGAGGAGGTGTTCTACTGGTCTTGCCTTTTCGGAGTGTTTGGGTCCAGGAGATACATCAGTCTGATGTGGAGCACACTGATCTTGGGATCCTTAATCGTCATAGAATTCCTGGCTATCTGGAAAGTTATAAGAGCTCTTACGGGAATTGCTCGAGATACGAGTGGCCATCGTAAGTACTTCGAATAATTATTTCATCATCATCATCATCATTTCAGCCGAAAGACGTCCACTGCTGGACATAGGCCTCCCCCAAGTGTCGCCACATTGACCGGTCCCGTGCGTCTCGCATCCAGCGGATCCCTGCAACCTTTACAAGGTCATCGGTCCACCTAGTGGGAGGCCTTCCAACGCAGCGTCTTCCGGTTCGCGGTCGCCACTCCAGAACTTTAATAAAAAACTTAAACTTTTTTTGAATAATTATTTGAAATAGAAAATTTTGTTAATAGTGTCTGCGCACGTAATAGCCTCTTTGAGTACAGACTCAACGACGTATAATAATACCATGACAATGAACTCGTAGGTATGGCGCTCTCTGAGCAGTCAGCTATATAACTATTTTTATGACTATCTTCTTATATCGAATCAAAAGGAGACAAGGAGAAGCGCAGACTACTAAACAGGTCTTCACAATTAACATAATACAGAGTGTAAATGAACCCTTCACGAAGCCGTTAACTAACCATTCTGTACATCAAACTACTAACTCTACGCAAAATTTATTGCTGGGAAACGACTTTTTCACGAAAAAAATCACGTTTCATGGTACCACTCAATACAACGCACTCAAAACATTGTGCTGATGGATGAATTGAATATTACGAGGGTCGTGGAGGCATTTAAAATAAACTCATAATATTAAATACTTATAATAAAAAAGTGCCTTTCGGCTTCGTTAAAGGTACTTTCACTATTTGAAGGGAGTAATTTTCGACAATGTGCAATTAGAAGTCATCCCCGTACAGTGGAGCCACAATCGGCAACAACTGCATTAGGTGATGATAAAACTAACGACAAATAATGGAAACTTTCTTTCAGGCAGCGTAACAGCTCGGCTAGCAGGAACCATCTTCTATTCAATAACAATACTGTCGCTGCTCTTGGCCTCAAAACTGTGTTACCAGTGGAGAAGGAATATTTCCGTAATTTGGGCTAAAGTGGAGCGGTCTGTTGGAGTGAAGGTTCCGCATGATAGCACATTGAAGAGACGAATGCATCTCGTGGTCGGCTTTATGACATTCTGCTCAATTTGTGAGTTAAATGACATCATTTTTAAGGTTTTAATAAGAATCAGAACTAGATTTTCTCTTTAATCGACATATCCATGACTCAAAAACTGTTAGTAAAACTTACGACTATGTTAGTAAACACTGATTAAAAAAAAACAAAAAAATACAAGAAATAACGGTGGATCACTGCTGCGACAACCCATGAGTGATAGCACAACAGCGACCCACATATACACAATCCAGGCGACAGGCAATCATGTTTAAGATACTGTTGGTGCTGCCCCACACCCTGCGCACCAGAGATGCGCAACTTTTACGCATTTTTGCGTAAAAACAATCCACATGCGCATCTGCGAATATCCCCGATGCACTACAGAAGCGAGGCCTCACCAGCATCTTAATCTCATGATGTCTTCTTGATCTTGTGGTGTCAAGATCTGTTTCTGAGCCTTGAGTTCCATCAGGAGAGGTTCCATCTTTGGATCTGGCAAAGTTTTGTTTGTTTTTTTCACTACGTTACAGAAAGATGATGCTGCACTTATTCAGTGTATTTTTCTTATTAATTTTGCCATTTACATCCAGAGTGAACCAAAGACTCGTCTAATGGATTTCCTTTAGTAAACTTTCTTTATTTTCTTCCAGTTGAACATGCTGTTAGTATAGTAGCATCAGTAGGACTGGACTGTCCACCATCTTTAATAATGAAACGATACGTCCTTGTCTCACATGGATTTATTTTTATGGGACGTAAGTACGAACCATTCATTTTATGTCATGTTTAAGGCTAGGTGCTGACCATAAAAGAACAAAGATCAATCTGTTTGCCCCACACGAGTACGGTTTTGGAAGCTCGAAGCCGCCATGTTTGGGGCAAAAATGGAAAGTATTTTTCAATGTCATCAAAAATTATATTTCTGGCAATCATGTTCTTATTTTTGGTTTACGCGTAGCCTACCTTCTTTAAGAACTAAACCTATTTCAAAACCTAAAAGATTTTGAACTTCTTGAAATTCCAGAGGATTATTCGGAGTGGTTTGGCTTGCCACTAATGGCTGTCAGCACTATTGCCAGTCTGCTGTGGAACTTCCAGGACCAACTGATAGTCCTGATCAGTATGGGCCTGACGTCAAGGTATTGTAGACTGAACGAGTGTCTCGCCAAAACATGTGCGTTGGATAAGTCGCAGATGGATAGTGATGAGGTAAGGATTTACTGTTTTGAAATTCTGTTTACTAGAAAAATACGCTTCCAAACCAATCACAGCGAATTTGAAGAATGATTTTGAAATTTTTTTTTTTTTTTTAAACAGTTTGTTGTTTTTTTTTAAAATAAATATGTGGTTTTGTAAGTTGGCATGACTAACAGGTCTGAGGGATTTATAGTGCATGCATTATGGCGCAGCTTGAGTTAGGCCTATGTCCAACACTGGACAGCGAGCGTACTGAGTTGATTGAGTGAGAGTTATAATGAAATTAAAAAATCCTCAGTAAAAAAAAATCTATCTTTTTAACTGATATTTCAGAAATCCGAAGCACTCAGAGTGTATACTTGGCGCAAAATCAGAGAAGCATATGTAAAGCAAGCTATGCTCGTGCGCAAAATAGACGTTGCCCTTGGCGGCATTATCATTCTGTCCTGTTCTTGTAACTTCTATTTCATCTGCTTGCAGATGTTTTTGGGGATTACGTAAGTTTTTGAACTTTTAATTACGACTATATTATTTTTAAAAGGGCAGATCAATGTTACAGCTTCTCTTTCTACCTTCTCTCTTCAGTCTTTGTTTGTTACCTAACGTATAATTGCTCGAATGCTTAGTAACCGATTCGATTTTGAATAAGCACTGCTGGGTATACAGGGTGAAAACAGACCCTTCACATAGCCGTCAACCAAGCATTCTGTACATCAAACTAAGTAACTTTACGCAAAAATTATTGCTGGGAATCGACTCTTTTTTGTGGTGAAAAATCACGTTTTAAGGTAGGACTCGATGGAAAGCACTCAAAGCATTGTGCTGATGGATGGATTGAATAGTACGGGGATCGTGGAGAAGTGTAAAGTTAAAATGTTACATTAAAAACAAGTATTTAAAAAAAAAACTTGTTAAAAAGTTAGAACTTTGACCCCCAATATCTCCGTAACTAAAAGGTTCCCAGGTATGGTCTAGAACAGAAAAATAATCGCAAAGACGGGGAGAACAAGTGCCTTTCGGTTATGTTAAGGGTCTATTTACACCCTTTATAAGCTCCTATGACAATAAGGTGTAGATACTTGAATCAAAGAAAGCTAATCACATTATCATTGTCAAGGACGACATTGTTCTGTATTGTTATAATTGTTTATCTTTACTTTGAGAACTTTATAAATTTTCTAACATCACAACATCTCTTTCTTTCTTATCTTTCATCCATTTATTTCAAGTACTCATACATTCTTCTTTATTCTTTATTGCACACAAAAAAAAATATACATACAAATTGCAACAATATAGCTTACGTACAATGGCGAGCTTAACCCAGAATTGGGTTTTCTTACAGCAAACCAAATTTTTACTGTGAGATTTGCAGAAAAGGACATACATTACAAGTCTATAATTCCTATTATTCATGTATTTTTCTATTCATTCCAGCCAAGGCCTATCCACAGATATAATAACAGGAATCTACTACATGGTATCATTAGCTTGGCTCTGCATCAGAATAGTGAGTGTGGTGTTAGCAGCAGCCGGTGTCAATACTCACTCGAAAATAGCCCTTAAATACCTGTATACTTATGATACACATTGTTATAACGTTGAGGCAAGTATTTATCTTATCATTATAAAACAATTTAGAATGCATTTAATTTTTCCCTTTGTCGAAAATCTTTCTTGTGGAAAATGTTCGTTTCATTATTTATTTTGAAATCATAGTTTTTTTTTAATGGATAAGCAAGTACCAGAATTTGGGATGCCTAATTATGACCAATGCACAATTTTCAAATAAATAACGAAATCGTCAAAGTCGTACCGAAGGACCAAAGTTTTAACTTAGTCCTTCGGTACGAGTTTACTCTTCCTCTACATCCACCAAAACAATGTAATCATCACTTCTCTCATCATAATGCCCACATCAAGCTAAACGATTCCCTTTCAACTTTGCTATCATTGGCGTCACATTCTCACTTCCTCTTACAATTATCATTTCTGCTAGTGTTCATTCTTACCGTATCCATTTCACCATTTATATACATTTACACACAACACACACCTTACCCACAAATCTCATTCTCCAAAACTATCCTAACCCAACAAGAAACACGATCCACCAAAAAACATCACTATAAATGGTTGCAAATGTACGAACTTCTAGCTCGTTAGGTCCGCCATCTATTTGGCTCACGTAACCGCAATTAGAACTCCGTTTTGCAGGTGGAGCGCCTTCAGGACCAGCTAACTAAGGATTACATCGCACTCAGTGGAATGGGCTTCTTCTATCTAGACAAAAATATTTTGTTACAGGTTGTACCTACTGTTTTTTGTTCTAGAGTTACCTATAAGCTAGTTTACACCGTATTTTTACCAAGTTAAAGTTGAAAATGATTCGGATTTCGTTGTTAACTACTTTTTTTGGTATAGATTAATCTTTAATTCAATTTCCACCTTATGCTGTTTAGACTTAAGTTGAAAATGATTCGGATTTTGTTGATGCTGAAACTGTTTTTGTTTCGGATACAACGTTGTTGGAAATTGAACTGTAAGCTGTCGGGATATAGTCGGGAATTGATAAATTGTCGTTTACAGCAGAACATTAGATGTTTGATCCTAATTCTAGGCTTTGATAAATGTGTGAATTTTGTCGGTTCGTTGATTTATGAAAACATAGGTTTATACGTATCGATAATCGTATATATATGTATCGAGCTGGAGTACGAATGTTTGGCTATTTGTTGCTGGTCAGCCACTAAGCTCGGAACAGATTCGATAAATATATAAACATTCATATAAATTGGAAATACAGAGTGAATTGTACAGAGGAGCTCGTTCGTGGCTAAATAATAACAGCCGCTCGATCTTTAGGTTAAGTCGTGCGTGCCTAGGTTGGTCTGTGGATGGGTGACCACCCATTACATTCCGAGTTTCCTCCGTGCCTCGGAAAGCACTTTAAGCCGTTGGTCCCGGCTGTCATTTGTAGATCTTTGACAGTCGTTAGAGGTAGTCAGTGGCTCAAAAAGTCTGACAACCAGTCTTAACAAGGGGTATCGTATTACCCAGTACTAACTGGGTTGTGGAGGGCAGATAGGCAGTCGTTCCATGTAAAATACGGGTATTCAGCTGCATCCGGTTAGACTGGAAGCCGACCCTAACAAAGTTGGGAAAAGGCTAGGCAGATGATGACAGAGTGGATTATAATTTACATTTGTGTATAAATATTCTGCAGACATTATAGTCCTATTGTTTTCATAGAACGACAATCTAAGACAGCTTTGATAGGTCTACTTACAACATAACCCTGCGTCCTAACCAGAGTGATCGCACGAACACGCAATCAATATGTTCATATTTAAGAAAACCGAAAGGTACCCTCTATCGGCACGAACTGCAAGTTTGGTTCCTCGAACAAAATAAACGTTACTTTGGTTAGTATGTACCCTGACAAAATACAGTCTTGGTTATGTTCGTCTTGGTGAGGTAAATAATTGAATTTATATTTCGCAGATGGCCGGTGCGATAATAACTTACGAACTTGTACTGATTGAGTTTGACGATCAAGGCAGTGATGAGGTTCCGTTAAATATAACCGCTATTATTTAAACTCCTCATTTCTTTTATTTTTCTAACCTCTTTTATTGTAAGTTTCATTCACTATTTTAAAACCAAAGGCTTAATTTCCCATATTCAATGATAATATTTCTTTCTTTTGGGAAATCAAATAACATAATCAACTCCTAATCAACGAAACAATACTGGCAACAAACGTTTATTCCACGTTTATGTATTAACGTTTATTGATTAATGTTTATTCAACATTTATTTATTAAGGTTTATTCAACATTTATTTATTAAGGTTTATTCAACGTTCATTTATTAATGTTTATTCTACGTTTATTTATTAATGTTTATTCAACGTTTATTTATTAATGTTTATTCAACGTTTATTTATTAATGTTTATTCCACGTTTATTTATTAATGTTTATTCAACGTTTATTTATTAATGTTTATTCTACGTTTATTTATTAATGTTTATTCCACGTTTATTTAATAACGTTTATTCCAATAATTTTACTTAAAAAGGTACAGTTAAAGGTACTCAGTGGTAATTCACACACAATAGGTATTCAGTATAACGTTCTAGAAAACAATTTACCGCCAGTTAAAAAAAAACTATTGTTTCATACAAAAATGCAAACTAAAAAATAAAAATGTATGGAACAGCATTTTTTTTGTTATTTAACAAAAAATTCAACTTGTCATGTAGGTACCGAATCGATAGTGCATTTTTGTCATGATGTTCCACAATGTACATAGGTATATGGGCGTTGTTGATTAATAGTTGATGAATTTATGATTTGAGTTGTGTCTAAAAAGCTATAATTAATCCAAAGTTCCATTAATCAAACCAACAATTTTCTGAGTAATTTTAACACTAACATTACTGCAGAAAAACGTTAACATGCAAGTATGGTTTTATGTAAATAAGTAGAAACCTACTTATTTACACGTAATTGTATACTATACATTCAAACTTGTGTAAACATAAACGAAAGATAAAATCAAGTAAATAAATCATAATAATTGTGTCTGTACAAATTGTGACATGGCAATTTTACCAAATTGTTTCAAAGTAGCATTTTATGTCAGAAACTAAACATTAGGTCCTTCATGCACACAAAAATTACTCCTATTCAGAGGACGGTAATGTCTGAAATAGTTTGTGTATTTTCATTAAGTAGTATATTTTTGTTAGACATTTCAATAATGGTGCCTGACATGCGATTCGGATGTGTAAAACAATAATTTTCATGATAAATACGGGGTTCTTTGGGACAAAGTAAGTACTAAATGTTTTATTGATACTACATAGCAAAGGAAAAAATAAAATGGTTCAGGGTATCAATAATTTATATGGGGCCCAAACGCTGAGTGAATCACTAGTTCCAACTGGAAACACCTATTTGTTTTGCTGTAAGTATTTATTTCAAGTTTTTACTAAATTTTTATTATTTTAGGGCAAAAATCATCCCCATTTTTCCCCTTCAGCCAGTAACATACATTCATATTTACTGGAGGGCATTTTGTTGCTCTCGTTTGGATCCTACTGGATCAGATTGTGATCTGATGTCTTTAACCATTTTCAAGCCACAAACAAATCATTGCTTATTATGTATCAAGGATTTATTAAATGGCAATCCCTAATTCGAAATAGGTATAGGTCCTATCAGTGGCGAAGGTTCCATACAACTCGATTCCTATCGAATTCCTTTTGAAATAAAGCACAGTCAGTATTCTATGGCAAATCAATTATAATCATATTGAAGATATTTACTCCGGCTACCTACACTTGTTTTGAAATAGAGATTACTATTAAATCCGCTGTAAGAATTATTATAAGTTATATTTTTAGTGCTTAGGAAAGGATTCCAATTTAGTAGAATAGAATAGAATATTCTTTATTGTGTACACCATACAAGTAACATTCATAAAAGAAAAAACATTTCACATAGGGTGACACAATGGGCGGTCATATCGCTAAAAGCGATCTCAGTAAAGCGTAATCATAAAGTTCTAAATTCTTAACTACTAAAAATTTTACGGTCGTTTCCCCAACATTTACTTTAACTACTTCGTACACAATAAAAATCTAATTAAAAACTTAAATTTCAGCGTGACTTATTTAAATGTTAAAGGAATAAGTGACGACACTGAAGAACATAATATGAAACGGAATTTGGTGAAGACATTAAACAAGAAGAAATATGATGTGAGACCATTTTTTACCATTTAACATCAAACTGGTTCTAGGGTTCCAACTTTTGTTTAATTTAAAATGTGCTTATTTTATGCTTTTCAGTTTTTTCAGTCGGGGTTTTTAGTTTTTTCAATTACTTTTTTTTTAATTATTGTTAAGTTTTCCTTTATTAATTTCCTTACAAATAAATTACATTTTTAAATATTCCTTAAAAAACAATATAAAAAACATTTAAAAACATAAAAAATTGTAGCCCACCGGTATCGGGAACAGGGTCCAAGCTACCGGCGGTCAGGGCTCCAGAGAGAGAAACCTCCTAACAATACGAGCCGTGTCCAGAAGTACCGCTTTCTGAATCAAGCCCTTGATCCAGCTGCCTAACGAGAGCCTCCTCAGATATTGGTCGAGGCTCTTGGCAATTAAGCCATGGGCTGATACAACTATCGGCACAATGATCGCTGAGTCCACATCCCACATGTCGACAACCTCGTGAACCAAGTCAAGATACTTGATTTGCTTATCTTTCTCGGCTTTCACGAGGTTCTCATCATGCGGGACCGTTATATCAACAATCATTGCGCGCCGCTCTGATCGATCCACCACCACTATATCAGGCTTATTGGCTACAATAGTCCTGTCAGTGATAATGGATCGATCCCAGTACAATGTGATACTGCCATTTTCGAGAACTGGGTCGGGCACATACTTATAGTACGGCACTTCCGATTCCACAAGGTTGTATTTTAGAGCAAGTTGCTGATGGATAATCCTGGCTACAAGGTTGTGTCTATGCAAGTATTCTCCGTTAGCCAGACGAGAACACCCGGAGATAATGTGACGGACTGATTCGCCTGGACGGTGGCATGCCCGACATATGTCAACCGTACCATCCTTCACAATAAATCTTCGGTAGTTATTCGTCATCATAACTTCATCCATAATTGCACAGACAAAACCTTCGGTTTCTCCGAAAAGGTCCCCAGAACGTAGCCAGGCTACGGACGCTGATAGGTCTACATCGGGCCCATGCAAGGCCCGGAAAAAGCGTCCGTGAAGCTCCTTACTCTGCCATACCTCCATGCGGTCGTTAGTGTCAAGCACTACAGGTTTGCGCCAGTTCTCTTTAGCCAAAGAAAGCGTGGTGAGGCCCTTGTCCACCACGACCACATCTCGATGCATCCCCATGTCGGCTTCAAGGAAATATTCCCTGAGACTGCATATCTCGCGATTGTGGAGAGTCTTAGCATTTAAAAAGCCTCGACCCCCACACTTCCGCGGGATATACAGTCTCATAACCGAAGAACGCGGGTGATGCATACGATATGCCGTCAACAATGTACGGACCCTCCTATCCAGGACGTCTAGTTCTGTTTGAGTCCATTTGAGTATGCCGAAAGAGTACATCAAAACCGGCATGACCCAACCGTTGAAGGCACGTACCTTATTTCCGCCTGATAAAAGACTATTAAATACTTTTTTCAGGCGGCCAAAGAAGCGCTCCTTCAACGATTGCTTCATGTCAGCAACATTGATGCCCAGCGCTTCCGACATACCCAAATACTTATAGGTTTCGGTTGCTGAGAGGGATCTAAGATTTATGGAATTCGAGAGCTGGGTTCCCACGGATTCCACAATCTCCCCTCGCTTTACATGCATGACCGCACATTTGTCCACACCAAATTCCATCCTGATGGCGCTACTGAAAGTTTCAGTTACCTTCAGTAGCTCCATCAGTTGTAAATCGTTGGGGGCAAAGAGTTTCAGGTCATCCATGTAAAGGAGGTGAGATATAACTTGACCACCTCTCCTCAACCGATAGCCTAGACCTGAATCCTCCAGCAGCGTGCTAAGAGGATTCAAGGCTAAGCAGAACCAAAGTGGACTCAAACTATCGCCCTGAAATATACCTCGCTCTATCCTTATCGGTTCGCTATTCCTCTGGATTTGCCGACATCCTGGATAGCGAAGGACTGTCCTCCATTGCCTCATACATGACATCAGGAAGGTGCGCAGAGTTGCATCAACTTTATACAACTCTAGCACCCTCATGAGCCATGTATGTGGCACGGAGTCGTAGGCCTTCTTATAGTCTATCCAACATGTCGACAGATCCTTTCGGGAACGGCGAACCTGTTGACTAATGGCCATATCAATGAGGAGTAGCTCCTTAGTACCGCGGGACCCGTTCCTACATCCATTTTGAGAAGCGGACATGATAGAATTTTCATCAATGTGTTTGTTAATTTTAGCTCTCAAAATGGATGTAAGAACTTTATAGACCGTCGGAAGACAGGTAATCGGTCTATAATTTTTGGGCTCCGCAGTACTACCCGATTTATGGAACAGGTGGGTTATACCTGTTGTCAGGAACTCTGGCAGCGACCCTGACTCTAAGGCTGACTGGAACAGGATCGCCAGGCGAGCGTGCGACCTGGTGAACCATTTAATCCAAAAGTTGTGCAGCCCATCCGGCCCTGGAGATTTCCAGTTCGGCAACGGACGGACTGCACGAACTACGTCTTGGGGGCTGATAGTGATTGCCCCCATTTCTGGTACTAGATCGCACGCTCGCTCAACCTCCCGAGTCCAATCACCCTCGGTATGGCTAACAGGCACCGACCAGATGCTGCGCCAGAACGAAGACATGGCATCATCATCCGGCAGGCGCGTGTCAGCCACACCTTGGTCCGGTCGCTCCCAAGCCCTATAAACCCACCTTTCATCTCTTTGGAATGTGCGATTCTGAGTGTATCGGTCCACCCTCCGCTTATACCTACGGATACGGTTTGCCCATGCATACACTTTCTGCTTCAGGAAGTCGATGCGCTCTGTGACACCGGACATGTAGTCTCGAGGACTAATATCAGTCCCCGAGAATGCCCGCCGCACAAAACGCATCACTCTAGGACGAGTATTGCCCTCCCTGAAGCAGATCAGTTTGCCGATGAGTGCTCTGGCCTCACCAATACGTCGTTCAATCCTGTACTGCCATGCTGGTACGGCTGGTTTAGGTCGTGTAGCTCTGTCATTAGAAAATTTGACATGAGCTACACGACATGCCGCTACAGCCGCACAATACAGGATTGAGTGAGCATCGGTGAGGTCTTCACAGTTGTCAAAATAGTTTGAAAAAGTAAGTTAAGTTTGGTTAGTTCGAATCCAGAACAGCCACCAGCGCCCTATTTTTGTTATGCATGGGCAAACGAGGTATGCGTGGTCTAAGGTCGGGTTGCATGAACCGATATTCTCGAATCGCACCCTCCAAAGCACTCCTCATTTCCTCATTGCACTGGGTACTTACATTAGTAACCATGTCATTACTCACGTTTTTATCGCGATTTGATATCATGGTAGACTGTGGTGGAACCACAGCCTGCGGCGGCGTGGCAATGACATGGCTACTCTGCATTTCCATCCGCAAGCGATCAAGCACGGTGTCATCCAACATACGATTACGCTGAATGACTCGTACCTGATCCGATAGTCGTTGTGCCGACACGTTGACAGCTGGCTCAAGCACCTGAAACAGAGAGAGCATTCGAACACGGTACGCGGTCAGGTTGTTTCCCCCCTCTGTAGCCCCATAGTATGCGCGCATGACATTTATATTAATGGATTGCGTCCATCGCATGCGCTGCACACTCCCGCCGAGAGCTGGGACCCTATCAGAGGCCGGTGGGCCTCGAGGTCCTAAGCCGTCCGGCTGCCGGCGTCCTCCCCGTCGACGAACAGGTGGTGGCGTCGTCGGCGGAGAGAAATACTCGTCGCTCGAGCTCGACGCAACTGCCACGGCCGGTGTCACAGCACTCACGATGGGGCTGGATTCCGGTGGTGGCGAGGCGGAGCTGAGCGACGGGTCCGGAGGCGATAGGCGTGCGCGGTGGCGAGCCACTGATCTGGTTATCATTGTGTCTTCAGTTCGTTTTCATCCATTACTTATTTTGCATTATTGAAAATTTGTTTTGACAGTTGACAGTAGCTGTCTGCCACTGCCTGGGTATTTTTCAAATCTTTTTTCGACATTATATAAGTTTTTACGAGTTTTTATTCCCAATTTTGATTTGGTTTTTGTCCAGTAATTATTAATTATCGGTTTTTATGATATATGGATGACAAAAACAGTTACTTTGTATTTTTACGAAACAGAAACAGATTTCAACGTCCCGAGACATTTAGTGTTGCCAGTTTTTTGTTAAGTTAATTATTACTTTAGGTTATTGTAATTTTTATGGTAGGAGGAACACAAATATCGACGCCATCCGCCATATTGTCTTCGAGTCTCAAACCGTGCGACACGATTCTTCATTGTTGATATATTATAACGAACAGACCTAATTAGTTATTAATTAAATTAACTAATAATCTTGGCAGATACACAACATAAACAAACACACAATAATAACATACACACACACACACAAAACACACAATAACACACACACACATAATTGTATGATAATGTTAGAATAAACTACATTATTTCTATACAGCTACGAATTAATTTTAAATATTTCAAATTATACTTCTCAAACTCTAAGCCCCACTTTTAAGATTATTTGTACATAAAACGAGAATTTGGTCCTTTCTTCTCTCACAAAAATAAAAAAAAAAAACAATCCTAACATTACTTGACTAGGACCAGTCGCTAAAACAACGACCATCACGCTTTAAAAAAACCCGTTTTGAAAATGCCTTTCAAAGTTAACTGAATCTATCTTTAATTCAGGAACTGAATCGGGTTTACCAGTTCAAGTATCTGGGGCACTATGTAACCGACGACCTTAATGACCAGGCGGATATGGATAGGGAACGTAGGGCGTTGGCGGTCCGGTGTAACATGTTGTCCCGCAGGTTTGCACGTTGTAGTAAGCAAGTTAAAATAACGCTTTTCAAAGCTTATTGCCAAGTCTTCTACACGTGCGGCCTGTGGGCCAGTTATACTCAGCGGGCCATCAGCGCCTTACGGGTCCAGTATAATAATGGTTTCAGGATGTTGATGGGGCTGTCCCGTTTCTGCAGTGCATCTGGCATGTTCGCGCAGGCACGCGTCGGCGACTTTCACGCGATCGTTAGGAAGAAGTCTGCGTCGTTACTCTGCAGAGTACGGGCCAGCTCCAACTCCATCCTGAAGACTATAGCAGGGAGGTTCGACTCCCCGATTATTGGGGCTATTGTTCGTAGGTGCCTCTCGAACAACAAGCTCGTATCGAAATAAGGTGTAATTAACATAGTTTATAAGTTTTATTTTACTAACCCTCTATGGATGCTGCTTGTCCGAAATAAAAGTTATTTTATTTTATTTTATTTCAGGATTTTCTGCCAATACTAAACAGTGTCTTCCTATTAGCCCGCTACTTCGGCATCTCAGGGTTCGGCCTGACACTGGCTTTCGCCTGGTGTCTGATACTGTTTGTGATGCTGGTGGTCACAGAATGTGTGGCCATCTGGAGAATTGTGACGCTACTCGGAGGATGGTTGAAGAAATCTTCTGACAGTAAGTACAGTGTTGATTCTTTGAAGATCTGATTTTTACTTAACTAATATGGTCGACAGAAAGTGGAAAACTTCCAGACAACTATAAAGGATGTGACAAGACCCTTAACGAAGCCGAAAGGCATTTGTTCTCCCCGCCATTGCGATCATTTTTTTTGTTCTAGACCAAACCTGGAAACTTTTGAGATATTGTGGGTCAAAATTCCAACTTTTTTTTTAAGTTCATGTTTTTAGTGTATGATTTTTACTTTAAACACCTCGTACTATTCAATCCATCCATCGGCACAATGTTTTGAGTGCGTTACATTAAGTGCTACCGTAAAACGTGATTTTTCACCCCAAAAAAAAGTTGTTTCCCAGCAATAATTTTGCGAAAAGTTACTTAGTTTGATGTAGGTGCTTTGTTGACGGCTTCGTGAAGGGTCCTTTACACCCTGTATGTTTTAATCGGATGGTCATTATCGTCGTACCGTTCGTCAGGGGAAGGCGGGGAGGACTAAAACTACTATGGCGTCTCTTTAGCATGCTCAATCTTCAGTGGAATTCAACCTAAGTCCTTTTTAAAATAGCCGATAATATGTTCGAACAGCCATTTACTTCCCTCTACACATTCACAGTGAGAAACAGCATAACCACCTCGTACAACTATCTAATCGTCCTCAGGGACTTGATTTCTCCTTAACTAATAAAAATGACAAATAATTCTGTTTCCAGATGGTCTGATCGGTCGCCTCGCAGGAGCCATATTCTATGCGAACGCATTAATGTCTTTGGTACTGTCATCCAAGTTCGTGCATTCATGGCGAAAACTATCATCGTACTGGCTGAGCATGGAAACTAATACAGCACTCGACTTCCCTCCAGATGTCAAAATCAAGAAGAGGACTATTTTTATAACTGTTTTTGTGGCCAGTATTGCTGTTGGTTAGTAGGTATCTTTTTATTATTCACTATATCATCATTAATTTAAGAATTAACCTCGTTGATTCGTTCGTCACGGCTGCGTCATCGTTCACCGAGCGATTGGTTACTTGTACAGGGTATAAACAGACCCTTCACATAGCCGTCCACCAAGCATTCTGTACATCAAACTTAGTAACTTTACGCAAAAATGTATTGCTGAGAATCGACTTTTTATTTTGGGGTGAAAAATCACGCTTTAATGTAGGACTCGATGGAAAGCACTCAAAGCATTGTGCTGATGAATGAATAGTTGGATGGATGAATAGATGGATTGAATAGTACGGGGATCGTGGAGGTATGTAAAGTAAAAATCTTACATTAAAAACATGTATTTAAAAAAAAAACTTGTGAAAAATTTGGAACTTTGTCCCCCAATATCTCCGTAACTAGAAGGTTCCCAGGTATGGTCTAGAACAAAAAAATGATTGCAAAGACAAGGAAAACAAGTGCCTTTCGGATATATTAAGGGTCTTTTACCCCCTTTATTTAATTCTCGCCTATTCAAATTCCGTTGACCGTTTGTTTAATTTTTTTTCTTTAATTCTTGTAATACAGTCCACTATAACTGACAAGCCACCATGTTTCAATCCTCGCAACACCTGGAGGATATCACCCATTCCTGTTTATGGTTGGTGGTTGATTCAGTGGTTACAAGCTTGAGGTCTTAGGTTCGATTCCTTGGTCGAGCAAAGTATTGTTGAGTATTTTCTATAAGAATTTCCGTGTAAGTGTAATATCCCGAAGTCTGAATTAGTGCCCCTGTGTACTATAAAGGGTGTAAATAGACCCTTAACACAAAGGAAAGTCGCTTGTTCTCCCCGTCTTTGCGATCATTTTTTTGTTCTAGACCATACCTGGGAACCTTCTAGTTACGGAGATATTGGGGGTCAAAGTTCCTACTTTTTTCACAAGTTTTTTTTTAAATACATGTTTTTAATGTAAGATTTTTAATTTAAACACCTCCACGACCCCCGTACTATTCAATCCATCCATCAGCACAATGATTTGAGTGCTTTCCATCGAGTCCTACCTTAAAACGTGATTTAAAACCCCAAAAAAAAAGTCGATTCCCAGCAATAATTTTTGCGTAAAGTTACTTAGTGTGATGTACAGAATGCTTGGTTGGCGGATATGTGAAGGGTCTTTTTACACCCTGTATTTATTTAATAGTTACCACTTCTTCTCCTTAGCGTGTCGATCAAAATAAATTTGGCGATGAGTACGGCACTTTCAATAGCTTTATTTTTAAAGCAGGACACGATAATGATTCCATCGTTTGTGGAACAATACCACATAAGTAACCGCTTACCATCCGTCTGCAAATCACTACACAATTTACCAAACAAAGTAAACACGATGAAAGAGCCGTTCGAGACACGTATCTTTACCATAGATTCAGTAAGTACAAGATTCTTCCAATGCTCCATACAAAAGTGTAATAAACAAACCTTCACGATCAAAAACTCTATGAAACAGCTGATATTTAAAAAAATAACGGTAGATAAATTTAAATCCAGCTAATTCTAGAAACCTGTGCTGAACCCATGATAGAAGTTCTTTCCACGATGTTTTTAAAAATTGTTTAATATATTTTTGTTTTCAGTTGAACACGCACTGAGCATGGTGAATGCGACTGGTTTTAATTTCCCTCCAGAGGAGTTCTTTTATAGATACGTCACTATTTCCCACGAATTCCTGCTACCAAAAAGTAAGATTAAGTTATCATTCTAAAAAATCCTCCCTATCCGTGTCTCTTCTCGTTTGGTGAACCATGTTAATGAACAACTTTTGTTTATTTATTTGAGACATAGTCCATACATCATCATCATCTGCCTAGCCTTTTCCCAACTATGATGGGGTCGGCTTCCAGTCGAACCGGATGCAGCTGAATACCAGTATTTTACATGGAGTGACTGCCTATCCGACCTCCACAACCCAGTTAGTACTAGGTAATACGATACCATAGTATGACATAATCCATACATTTTATAAAAAATAAAATCGCATAAAACACGTGTACAATAAAATAATAAAAAAAAAAATTAATATGACTTTTACAAAGTCAGAACTTTTTTTAAAGTTTACCACTTACGTTGATGAGATGATTGCGTCAATTCCAATTCCACAGAAGAAAAAAAAATGACTTTCTAAAGTTTAGTTTTTTTTTTTGCACAAGAACTCGTAGAACAAAAGTTGTTCAGTTTCATGGTCAGAGACACCACACGAGAATTGTGCGTGTATTATGTCACTTTGTATAATATCTATGGTGACAAGAAGTCCTAGGTGAAGTAACCAACATTTTCAAAGCGTTTACTATTTCGACAGCGACTTTCAACGAGATTGACATTGGCTTTTTGTCAGCATGCGAGAATCCAAAACGTTCCCAACATCTTTATTGCTGGTAGAATGTCATTTTGTGTAAGCTCGAAGATATGTCTAGGATTTGCCGTAGCTTGTCTACGAAATTGGATTCAATTCGTGATGCATGTCACCGTGTAACAGGCATTCTTTACGTTACCCTTGAAATCGCATTTTTCTTTCTATTTATTTTAATTTTATTTTCTATCCAAGCTATCTTTCAAAATTTTTTTTTTAAACGTTGCCCCACTCTAGGAATGTCTCATGTATCGTGGGGCGTTTACAAACATTTAAATTCACATACACAAACAGCCAGAAACGGAACAACTACCTGTAGGCCATACAAATATTTGTTCCGTGCGGGAATCGAACCCGCGACACGAAGCGCAGCAGTCTATCGCTCAGCCACTGCGCCAACCGTGCCGTCAACGTGGTTTCGTTTACTTGATTGTCTTGTAAATGTAGCGGTAGCATTGCGACTGCTGGTTTTTAACAAGTGGGTTTGATTTCCTGGTTATGGCCAAAAGTGGCAAAATAATATTATTATGCTCGCCTTGCATTACTACTCTTAAAATCCCAACTGTTTAATGCCAGTTTTCACTAAAACCGGTTTTTAAAAAACCGGCGTTGAGTCAAGAATATTTATTTATTTATATAGGTATATTATTTTTGAAACTGTTGTTCCGTCACTTACCCCCCAAAGGTTCATTGGAAGACCAGCGTCAGACAGCATCACCTGTCTGGCATGAATGCTGAAATGGACCTTTTTGGCGCAGCCGTGAGGCACACAGCACATGTACCTATTTTCTCATTTTTTTTTTTTTTTTTCTAATAACTGTGATTTTTATTTTGTATTTTTTTTATATTATTTTAATTATGTGTGCTTGATGAACTGACGTCAAATAAACTTTATTCTTTCTTGCTTTCTTTTTTCTTTCTTTCAAGCTTTGAAAATCCATCCAGGAATCTGCGTTGATGTGGTTCTTCCATACAACAATCTTTAAGTTCCTTCTTAAATGGTGAGGTTTCATGGTCACATTATATTCTTGAAATGTTTACAGAGGACTACAACTTATGGTATGCTATACCGATCTTCATAGTCAGCAAACTGGCGACAGCCCTTTGGAACTTCCAAGACCTGATCATTATTCTCATCAGCATGGGTCTAAGCTCGCGGTACCATAGACTCAACCTGTATGTGAGCCGAGTGGTTACCATAGAGAAGCGTTTCGAGGTCAAACAAAGGGTAAGTTTGTATATTTGCCTTTTTAATAATGTTTGTTTGTTTTTTGTGATTCACCGAAAATAGAATTTCGTTTATTTTCAGCATATTTTTTGTGGCGATTGCTATAAAAAAATTATTTAAGATATTGTATTGTTTTGTATTGTATTGTATTTTAAGTAAAGGTTAGGTTAACTTTCAGAGGAGCTCGTGGCTAAATAATCACAGTAGCTTGGGTAGATCTTTAGATTAAGCCGTGCTTGCCTAGGTTGATCCGTGGATGGGTGACCACCCATTACATACCGAGTTTCCTACGTGTCTCGGAGAGCAAGTTAAGCCGGTGGACCCGGCTGTCATTTGTAGATCTTTGACATTCTTTAAAGGTAGTCAGTGGCCCAAAAGACTGACAACCAGTGCTAACTGAGTTGTGGAGGTCAGATATGCAGTAGCTCCATGTATAATACTGATATTCAGCTGCGTTTGGTTAGACTGAAAGCCGACCTCAACATATTTGGGAAAAGGCTACGCAGATGATGATGGTCACGTTAACTTTCAGAACCCCGACTTCAGTGTCCCACGAGTGCACATTCCTGCGTGCCACCGTTAAATTATACTTTTATTTGTTATATTTTATAAATCCACCAGATTCAAAAAGCACAGAACCGGTCGATTTTCGTAAATGAACCGTCCCATACTGGGTGGAAGGGACACCGACGCTAAAACGGTTAACACGTAGTCAGTACATCATTAAATAAATAAAAAATTTCGTCGGTTTTTCAAAAATAAAACAGCTGTGTCCTACAAAATTGCAACACCTTTACGTTCAAAATATTTGGAAAAGCAGATTTTTTTTTAAATTACCGATGAAAGATTTATGTTTAGATTTATGCACTGAACACGAGTGGTAACCGTTTTAGCGTCAGTGCTCCTTCTACCTTGTATAATAATATAGGGTACCGTGTCAGTAAAAGAGATACACTGTATAAATAGCGTCACCGCCACCAGCGAGAACCCTGTAGACAAGTTTCTAGTTGCTAGCCCTATTCGCTACTCGTTAGCAGTGCGACTGGTGCCCAACAACTCAGTCTATTCACTTATTAACTTCGCGGAGACGAGAAGCAACGGACAGGCAGCTTCTCATTAACGTCTTGTACACGAACACAATTAATATCCTTTGTGTATTATGTTGTTAACACTCCTTCTGTAGTGTCCATAATTGTGTGTTTGGAAACAAATATCATTAGGTAACGAGTTTCGGGAAGTGAATTGTGTTTTTGTGATATAAATGTACAAGAATCTTCTAGCGCGTGGTCAAATTTAGAACTCGGTTATTTTTTTACAATTTTCACAATTGTCTACCAACAGCTGCCTCCTGTATATACAGGGTGTAAACAGACCCTTCACATACCCTTCAACCAAGCATTCTGTACATCAAAAAAAAGTAATTTTACGCAAAAATTATTGCTGGGAATCGACTTTTTTTTTGGGGTGAAAAATCACGCTTTAATGTAGGACTCGATGGAAAGCACTCAACGCATTGTGCTGATGGATGGATTGAATAGTAGTCGTGGTCGTGGAGGTGTTTAAAGTAAAAATCTTACATTAAAAACATGTATTTAAAAAAAAACTTGTGAAAGAGTTGGAACTTCGACCCCCAATATCTCCATAACTAGAAGGTTCCCAGGTATGGTCTAAAACAAAAAAATTATCGCCAAGACGGGGAGAACAAGTGCCTTTCGGTTATGTTAAGGGTCTATTTACATCCTTTATGATACCTAAGCATACGAAGTTTCAAAAAAAATTCGACTTCGTTCGACGTATACTGAACGTCGTAATTGCTTTACCACACTTTTAACAACAATACCTAGTTAATGAAAACGTTACGTAGGCTGAAACTATCTGTCACATACATAATTAGGTGTAAGGACCTGGTTGACAAAACCTCACTCAAAAGCTTGAAGTGTCACTGGTAATAAATGAAAAAAATGAAAAATGTAGCATGCGCATCCGCCGAAATGGGTGTGATGGCTTCTTGCTACCCTGGGGGACTGTTGAGGGTCTTACGGAATACGGTAAGTTGAGTTTCACAATAGTTCTGTGCAGACAGCAGTAAAGATTATGTGCAGCGTTTGTTTCTCTTTCACGCAAAAACTACTGAACGGATTTGGATGAAATTTAGCACACACATAGTTTATAACCTGGATTAACACATAGAATACTTTTATCTCAGTTATATGTTCCCGTGGGACAATTATCGAACTCCACGTGGGGAAGCCGCGGGTATAAGCTAGTAGTTACATAAAGTGATGAGAATTAAAAATCCCGATAAATAGCAAAACTTTTCATCGTTATCTATACAAATAAATCAAAATGACGTGTCTGTTTGTAATTCCAAATAACAGCTTTTTGCTGAATGCATGCCTATTACATAGCATGCACAGTTTTTAGCCGCAGGATGAGGTGTTCCGTCGCTTCCGCGGACAAATTCCATTTGGCTTACGTCTGTGAAATTAATATGATCGAACGAGACTATGTCCAGCAGTGGACGTCTTTCGGCTGAAATGATGATGAGACTAGACTGAGCATGTATTTGTTTAGTTTCAAAGTATCTTGACAAGAATGCCTTTTCGGCTCATTTTCCAATTCTTTTTTCCTTTCAGTTTGGCACCGAACTGTACTTACAAATCCAAGTATGGCGTCGTCTCCGGGAGGCGTACGTGCGTCAGTCGACACTCGTGCGCATGGTGGACCGCCATCTTGGATCCCTGGTGCTGCTGTCAAACGTCAACAACTTGTACTTCATCTGTCTTCAGATTTATCTTGGGATACAGTAAGTTAGTTTTAAGTTAAGTTATCTACGAAGCCGTCAAGCATTCTGTACATTAAAGTAACCCTATGCAAAAGAGCGTAAGATCTACGTAGGACCAAATTAATAGCTTATAACCTTATACAAGTAGCGGCACGTAAGTCTAGCGCTGAGCGATACGCGGGGGAGATTGCTGCGCTTGGGTACTGTACCGCTAGCCCCCCTCAGGTACCTTGATTTTTACTTCTGCGCAATAACGGTCAGCGCTAAAGTTTCGTGCCGCTACTTGTACTTTACAAATTACTATACAAATTCTCGTGACAAGTCTGGTAAGGTAAGCCACACACCAGTGGCCACAAAACCTGCATGAGCTGGTTAACAGCATGCTCCATCCAATTCTAGATCAATCATGTGGCCCACTGTAGACACAAATCTTGCTGTTAATTCTTTTCGTATTTCTCATTCGACTGAACTAAATGATAACGAAACTTAATGAGGGATATAATAGATACTGTAATAGTTATTATTTTCCTATTTTCGTTTACTAAGCTCTTTAGGTCGAGTTATTCTCGACTCGTTATTAATATCTACTCCAGCAGGCTTAGCCAAGTTGACAATCTACAATCGTTAACGCTAATAGAAAGCTAATCAAATGTATGGGAATGACATCATCTCACCGTTAAGTCACGTGGTCAAAACAAACGAATAGAAAATTCGTAGACAAGTATACAATTTATCTGAGCGTTCAAAATGATAGAATGAAATATAATCGTTTCTACAATGTTTATCGCTAGATCCCATATAAATCGTAGCCAAGTTACAGTTTTGACAAGCGCTAACGAAACGATGTCGAAGTTTTTGAACGACCACTGAGCGATCGCTGAGACCCAAGAGTTAACGATAACAATAGGCGTCTATATGATTCAGCTGTGTCGTGTATCACGTCATTGTTTATGTTTCGAACTTTCAAGTGCCCGAGTATGATAGAATTTCGAATAACACAGGAAGATATTTACGAAATAACTAATAATTTTCGTACCTTTCTATGAATTCCAATAAAGCTGCGAACTTGCTCGAGATCTAGATTCGATCCTAT
Organism: Noctua comes; assembly: GCA_963082995.1. Taxonomy (NCBI): domain Eukaryota; kingdom Metazoa; phylum Arthropoda; class Insecta; order Lepidoptera; family Noctuidae; genus Noctua; species Noctua comes. The sequence goes on from OY720268.1 coordinate 5,776,894, forward strand.
AAAAGTTTATCACTTCACTTATGTATCTTTCATTTAAATGCAGGATCATATCATATCATTTCGAGTCACAGTAATGTTTAAAATTACATTTCGCACTGCGGTATTATAATAAACCAATAATAAGAAGAACTTGTTCCTTATTTCGCTTACTTTTTATCACTTAAAAGAATTATTCCTTTCTTAACAATTCAAAACAAAAGTTCAGCCCGCGCATAAAGTAAACAACTGTGACTTTGACGTTAGTTTGACGTGGGTAGGAACGCTCACCATAGACTAAAGTAGAGGTTTTTTCTACAAACATTGGAGAACGAGCGATCGACTGAGTCGTGTCAAGTTGGCTACCAACTTAGCGTTTTCTCATATCGTTTACGCCGAGGCGTCAACGATTGTAGAAAGAGATTCGATAAGAAACGTTTGTAACTTGGCTAGGCCTGCAGTTCGTGTATAATATCTTGTTTCTGAGTATTTTTGCGATACTATTTTATTATTGTGAAACCGTGCATAGGGAGTACCCTATATGGGATGAATTTTCAGAAATATTTTTTAGTATCATTTTCGTTTTGTTTTTTTTTATGCATTTCTTGCTTCTAGATATCTAGACCCTGCGGTTTGGCTGTGCATTGCTAGTCAGTGAATTTAATGTTTCTATGAAGTACGCAAACATAAAAAAAAAAAAAAACAGGCCACCTAACTCAGTAGCTAGATAACTTTCCTTTCAATATTCTCAAAAATTCATATCACATTTTTTTCTATCAGAAATAGTAGTATATGGTAAGGTTACAAATGAAATAAGATTAACATAGAAACTATCTTATTCTAGAACAAAATCTTCTAAGAAATCTGGACATTCACATGTCAGACACATAATTGTGAATTTGTCTAGCCATTCGTAATAAAATATTGATAATTTAATATCTTGATCAGAAAAATTTGATGGAAAAATTGGATATGAATTGAAACTTAACTCCTTAGGGTTATTTTGTCCAAAGGAATAAGCATATTGTCGAGAAATAAAAAGAAAATTATGGATCCTTAGTGAATAGATTAAAAAAAATATTTTTGCAGAAGTCCCCCCGCCGCGTCTGTCCCTCCGAACGCGATCAACTCAAAAAAAAAAATAACGAACGAATTTTTATACGGTTTCCACCATGTACGGAGTGATTCATGAGGAAGGTTTAGGTGTATAATTGTCGTGTGGTATGGGGATGTGATGCGGAAGAATGATGAAAATGTCGCGGGGAGAGTTTTGAGTATGAAGTGGATGGGTATAAGTGTCTAAACACACTATGCCGAAGTTACGCGACCGAAGTTCGGCGGCTGATTTTACGTTCCGACGTATTCGGCTGATATGACACACCATAAGTGCCGAACTTACGCGGTAGAAATTCAGTTCCGCAACTTTGTGTGTGTATTCAGTGTCTCGAGCGCTGTCGGGCGGCTCCCCGCTGCTCCCCGCCCCCGGATCTTCGTCGGCAATCGAACCGAACTTTGGTCGCGTAGTGTGCTCACAGAATAAGTTGCCGCTGAACTTACGCCCGACCGAAGTTAGGCTGTACGCTATGACGCGACGTAATTTCAGCATAGTCTGTCGTCAGTAATTCAAATAGCATTGCAGGTGTAATTGTGCTGAACTTCGGTCGCATAACTTCGGCATAGTGTGTTAAGACACTAAGAGTAGAGGAAGACCAAAGAAATAATGGATGAACTGTGTAAAGGATGATATGGCCAGCAAGGAGGTGTCTGATGAGATGACGAGTAATAGAGAAGTAGGGAAGAAGAAGACATGCTGCGTCGACCCCAAATGAATTGGGATAAGGGCAAGAGAATTAAGATGGTTTAGGTATATAATTCATTAAGGTTTTGTGTAAATTGGCTGAAATATGATGATATTGTTGAAGATGTCGGTAAAAATCATGCGGACTGGGAGCTTTACTGGCGTGCGCGGCGTAAACTTTCAGCTTGAAAGATAGGATAGTTGTGAAAACGATAGGTGGTGCTGTCGTTAGTATATTGCATCGTGCGAAGCCGAGGCGGGTCATTAGTTTGGAAACGAAGCCTAAATTCCATTCAATGATGCAAAATGTACAAACAAAGAGAACATGAAAAAATAGTATTCCGCAGTTTTTAAAAAAGATAATCATCATCATCATCATTTCAGCCGAAAGACGTCCACTGCTGGACATAGGCCTCCCCCAAGTGTCGCCACATTGACCGGTCCCGTGCGTCTCGCATTCAGCGGGTCCCTGCAACCTTTACCAGGTCATCGGTCCACCCAGTGGGAGGCCTTCCAACGCAACGTCTTCCGGTTCGCGGTCGCCACTCCAGAACTTTTCGGTAAAGACAATATGAAAAAGAAATTATTCGGACTTATTTGGTAAACCTGAATGTTTCAACATGAATAGACTGAATATAAAAATCCCTAATTTTATGAATTGAGTATTTCGCTTCTACAAATAACAAGCTACCTTATTTCAAATTATGTCAATCTATTATAATGAGGTTGTCACGGCTGTCATCAAACAAAATGAGGATCAAATAAAGGCTAATTTAAGAACACTTGAATCAAAAACAACGAAATAGAGAAAAAAGGGACACGAGTAACGTCTAAAAACAAAGAGATTTAAGATACGATACTAAGGACTGCCTCGTTGGTCGAGTGGTCGCAAGCGCGACTGCTGAGTATGAGGTCCTGGGTTCAATAGAGATGTTTCCTAAAAAATCTAATTACTCCGTCAGATAGATTTCCAGAAAATATTGAACACGTATTTTTTTCTTTTTTCACGAAAACTAAAAATGGACACGATACAGTGCGTCGAAAACTCGTGTGACGTTATACTTGTAAGTAAAGTGTACTGAGTTTTTACCGAAAAGTGACGTCACAGGCCCTCACTCATGATCTTTGATGCGTTTTATCTTCGTCAACTTTTATTGATTTGATAAAGCAAGAAATACGTATCCAATATTTTTCGATAATCTAACTGACGGACTAAATAGAATCATATTTTTTTTACACAGGAAACATCCCTATTCAAAGGTTGAGGAAAGTGTTATTGGGTTTTTCCATTATCCTTATCCCAATTTATTTGGGATCGGCCCGGTATGTCTTCTTCTTACATACTTATCTATTACTCGTCATCTCAGTCACCTCCTTTCAAGCCATATCATCATTCAGACAGTACATCCACCCCTAACTGCCTAAAATGTGGGTGCACTAGTGGATACACCTCTGCCTAAGTCTTCGGGGATTACAGGCGTGATGTTATGTGATGTACGAATAGTTGGCTATTACGCCAAATGTCACGGAAAATGTCTAAAGGGTCTCAGGAGGCCATAACAGAAAGCAAAATCACGTAATTGTTGCCAAGTTTGATGTTTGGCGTTTCACATATACCAACAGCAACCAGTTGGCTTTTGCAAGCAGACCACGATTTTGTTCGAGAAAACCTATTGTCTATAGTAAAAGTATAATTATATAAAGAGTGTAAATAGACCCTTAACATAGCCGAAAGGCACTTGTTCTCCCTGTCTTTGCGATCATTTTTTTGTTCTAGACCATACCTGGGAACCTTAGTTAAGGAGATATTGGGGGTCGAAGTTTAAACTTTTTCACAAGTTTTTTTTTAAAATACATGTTTTTTATGTAAGATTTTTACTTTGCACACCTCCACGACCCCCGATTCAATCCATCCATCAACACAATGTTTTGAGTGCTTTACATCGAGTCCTACCGTAAAACGTGATATTTCACCCCAAAAAAAAAGTCGATTCCCAGCAAAAATTTTTGCGTAAAGTTACTTAGTTTGATGTACAGAATGCTTGGTTGACGGCTATGTGAAGGGTCTATTTACACCCTGTATTTACCTAAGAAGTCGGTTTTCTTACAATAATGACCAATCCAACAGATAAGAAAATAATAAAGTCTAACTTTCCGACATTACTTGTTAATTAAGCTATCTTAATTAGGGTCGACTCTAAACGGCCTTTGGAGCTAAACAGAACGAAGTTAATAGTAGCTCCTTCTCAAATAATTATACCAAGTTTTGAAAGTCAAGAAAGCCAAGTTAAGGCTATCGCACACGTCAACAACCATGTAGGGGTCCGCATGGGCCAATGCCTGCCAGGGCTGCGGGACTTTTCGAAAGAGATACCGTGGCCCTGGAACACAAAGCGCAAAGAAGGAACATGGATGGGTTTTAGTCAGTAGAAGTCTGACACTCCCTTCCGCTTCGCCCAGAGCGGGGGGGTCATTTGATGATATCCCATCCGAAAAAAAAAATAGATTATGGCACACGTGCCTCTAGGCTCTACAGGGGATTAGCATCCCCTCAACTCATCGACCACCAAAAAATGCTGCTACCCTGGGGATACCGTTGAGGGTCTTACGAAATACGTTAGGATGAGGTTCACAACAGTTCTGTGCAGACAACAGTAAAGATATGTGCAGCGTACGTACCTTAGACTGCGACCTGCACTCGTAGACCTTCCAGCTGCCGTTCCTGATGATGACGATGGTGTTGGATGACGATGAATCTAATGGCTTAATCAAAGTTCACTCGAGGTGCGCGTTGGTAGGAGGTAGGACACGAAGACATATGAACGATTTGTCAACCCAACATAGCAACGTACGACTCAGCGCTTCGGAAGCGAGACAGCGGCGTCACCCCGTTTACATCTAGGCGAAGGTGAAGACAACCTTATGTATGCGAGGCGAGTCTCGCAGTAAGCGAGGCTGTGGTTAACTGTGAGTGGGTGGTCAGCCTACACAAGGCTTGGTGACTGCTGTTTATTAGCTGATCGTAACGTGTGTTGCAGTATAGTTTCATGGAAAAAATTCTGAACAACTCGAGTTCGAGCAATGCTGATACAATACATTGCTTTTGCGTGTTCGCACGACGAAAAATCAAGCTATTCAAAACCAAATTAAGCTGATCTCTCATTGTACGGGAAGCTCATACGAAGCGAGGTCAGGTTATACTGGATATGTATAGCTTGATGTGCCTCCGTGTGTACGTTAACCTTTAAGTATACTTCGTCGAGTCAGCTGCCCAAAGAGGATCTTGCGTCCTCCACTTAAGGTAAAGCGGTACTTCTAGCAATTTGGTTCTTTGTCTGAGCAGTACCTACTGAATGAACCTTGATTCGCAAGGTTTTTCAAAAGGCGGTTGGGGCTTCACAATCTTCAAGGCTCTTGATTCAAGTAGATTAAGGGCTACTCGTTCAGCCCACTTAAAAGGATTTTTTTATAAATATTCGCGCATGAACGTGGACTTTTGCCTTTCTCATCGAAACATATTTGGTAATAACTTATTTATTTATATAACAGTTACTTGTAGCATTAACAGTTTGCACAAAAAAAGTGATTTTTTGAGGTTCAGTAAATACATTTACACAAATACGAGTATATTATGTAGTTGATTCTCTTTCTATACAAAATTACAATACATTATATATTTTCTTCGATGTTTCTATTGTTTCCATTTCTACGGTGGTCATGCCACGCGTACCAGTGGCGAAGGTTCCATATAATTCGATTCCTACCGGCTTCCCTTTGAAAAATGGCACAGTCAGTATTCTATAGACAAATTATATAACCACATTAAAGATACATATTATATACTCCGGCTTACCTCTTACAAAAATTGACCCTTCGCTACTGACGCGTACTGGTTGCCAACAAAAGACAGTAAGACCTACATTACCTTCATACTTTGTATTTTTCGCAGCAAGAGCAGTGGAAGCACGATCAGCCGCTGCTACTTCCTCTTCTCACTGAGCTGGCTAATATTCCGAGCCTGCAGCGTCGTGCTGGCTGCCTCAGACGTGCATCTACACTCGCAGAGAGCTCTGAAATGTCTGCACTCATGTCCTAGTGTTTCTTATAATATCGAGGTACGTATGGAAGTACACCAGCACCCTCATTACATAACAGTACTTGTCTTTCATAATACGAAGGATTCGGAGGAAATCCGTTAGACTTTGAAGCTTCATCATCTGCCTAGCCTATTCCCAATATGTTAGGATCGGCTTTCAGACCGGTTGCAGCTGTGACTTCCTATCTGACCTCCCTTATCTAGTCAGTACTGGGTAATACGATACCCCTTGGTAAGACTGACCATTAGGACTATATATGACTTTATATGTATTAGTTTATTATTTTACAAGATTATTTTGTGTATTTTTATCTATGGGCCTCAGTTGCCTGACAATAAAATGTTTGATTGATTGATTGCTTCATATGATTAAAAAAAAAATCTGCTGGACATCGTAAATTAACACAGTGAATATTGATAAATTGTCAAAAGGAATAGAATAAATTAGGAATGTGATAGTGTTAATTAAAGACCCTCTAGCTCTAGTCCCTATGGTCAGGACTGTTGAGTGTGTGTACAATGCTAATTTGATGACACGGTTGGCGCAGTGGCTGAGCGATTAGCCGCTGCGCTGCGTGTCGCGGTTTCGATCCCCGCACGGATCAACAACAAATATTGTATGGCCAACAGGTAGTTGTTCCGGGTCTGGCTGTTTGTGTATGGGACTTTAAATGTTTGTAAACGCACCCGCGATACAAGAGAAATTCCTAGTGAGGGGAAAATAAAAAAAATAATGATTATTTAAGTTTTTAGACAGTCATGGTCACTAACACTAAAATTAACACTAGAAACCGGATATTTTCTATGTTTCCAAACAAACAAAAACAAACATTACTATTAATACTAACGGGATATTTACCATGTTTACTGTTTGTTATGAGTTCGCGAGCGGACACTGTGAGTTTCGTTTGTCGGGAGCAGAATCGAGTTGCGAGTGACAGTGGTAGCGGTACTGAGTGCAAAAAACGAACAAGAAAGAGGGTAGACCGATTTGTCTGCTCATAAACACCCACCCGCAATAACTTCAGTTTATCCGTGATCATGGTGCTTGCAACAGCGCCGAAATATCGGGAACTCATAACAAACAGTAAACATGGTAAATATCCCGTTAGTATTAATAGTAATGTTAGTGACCATGATAATTTAAAATCTTATAAAAACAAACATAACAGTAAACATGGTAAATATCCCGTTTCTAGTGTTAGTGATAATAATTCCAAGCTTTTGCCAAGTCCAGGTTTTGCAGCGAGGCGTCAAGCGACCACCTGGGACCTGTCAGTGTGTTCCTAGCTACAGGCTTTTATTTTCTTTACTGTATTTTTTTTCAGATGAAAAGGCTTCAGTATCAGTTAGCACATGACTTCGTTGCATTAACAGGAATGGGATTTTTCTCACTACGGAGGGAACTTCTGCTCGAAGTACGTAAGACTTTAAATATAAGTTTTTTTTACTAAACTTTTACACGTAGAAATGCTTTATTTATCTTAAACGTCCCATCCTTAGATCAAGGTTTGTCGCAGGATTTTCTCTGGATACCCCTTTAAGTAATAGTCAAACTCTAAACTCAAACTCAAAGCATTTATTTCAATTAGACCATTACAGGCACTTTTGAATGTCAAAAAAAACAAAAAAAAGTGAAGCTACAGTCACAGTCGCAAGTCATAATAACTTGAGAAAGTACTGTAGTTGCACATTTCAAAGAGTAGATCTCTATGTAGAAGAATAGGCAAGAAACTCCATGGTCACTCTTTTAAATCAAAATATTGCTACAAAATCAAAAAATCAAAAAAGTTACATCATTCATGTTGAGATTATACATAAACAAGGTGTAAACAGACCCTTCACATAGCCGTCAACCAAGCATTCTGTACATCAAACTAAGTTTCCTGGGAATCGACTTTTTTTTTGGGATGAAAAATCACGTTTTACGGTAGGACTCGATGGAAAGCACTCAAAGCATTGTGCTGATGGATGTATTAATAAAAATCTTACATTAAAAACATGTATTTAAAAAAACTAGTGAAAAAGTTGGAACTTTGACCTCCCATATCTCCGTAACTAAAAGGTTCCCAGGTATGGTCTAGAACAAAACAATTATCGCAAAGACGGGGAGAACAAGTGCCTTTCGGCTGTGTTAAGGGTCTATTTACACCCTTTATGTGAGAACGATGTAAAAATACATCTTCTTCTTAATGTTATAATGTTTTTAATTCCTTTCTTTGATTTCAGGTAGCCGCTGCTATTTTGAAGTATGAGTTAGTTTTAATACAATATGATAAATAGTAGTCTCACAAAACTATTGTTTAATTAATTTAAATGTGGTATAAGATTTTAAACTATCATGGTCACTAACATTATCATTTACAAACAGCGCCGAAATATCGGGAACTCAAAGAAATCAGTAAACATGGTAAATATCCCGTTTCTAGTGTTAATTAGATAATGTTAAATGTGGTTGTAAATCACCAACAAATAAATTATGTAAATATAAATACAAGTTTTTGTTGTAGTCTTAAAAAGTCTTAGAAAATTAAAAAAGAACCTACTATTTAAACTTTGTTTTTCTTCTAAATAATGTAACCAACATGTAGGTGGTTATATCATCATCATTTCAGCTCAAAGACGTCCACTGCTGGACATAGGCCTCCTCCAAGTGCCGCCATATTGACCGATCCCGTGCGACTCGCATCCAGCGGATCCCTGCAACCTTCACCAGGTCATCAGTCAACCTAGGAGCCTTCCAATGCAACGTCTTCTGGTTCGCGGTGGTTATATATTTAATTTTTTTTCCAGAGACAGTATGTAATGTCATTTAGCTTTAAATAGCAAGGCAACGTGGCCGTAAGTTGCATCAATACCACACAACAACCACAATTTTTTTACAACCAAATTTTTGTAAGTAGGTACTTATTTCGCGAAGGAGGAGGCGGGCCGCGTGAGGGAGAGGACAGCGTCCTCCCTCCACCCCAGCCGCAGTGGTAGACGCCCACGGCGCCGGACGTCGGCAGACGATCTCCGGCCACCGTAGGCGCGGGCTTGCGGGCGGCGAGTAATGGGCGACTCGCTGTCCGACCATGGACCATGCCCGGGTCGACGGCGCGTTGTGTCCCACGCGCGCCTCATAGAGTGTCAGCATCATGACGGGGCCCCCCTCTAGAGGGCCAAAGCCTGCCGGGGTCGCGGGACTTATAGAATTACCGTGACCCTGGATCATAAAGGGCTATTGAAGGACACCGTGGATTTTAGTCAGTACAAGTCTGACAGTTCCTCCCACTCTGCCCTGGGTGGGAGGACTCATTTGATGATTTTACCACGATAAAAAAAAAAAAAAAAGTAGGTACTTATTTTAAAATGACTTTATTTTCAAGCACGAAGAGAACTTTGTTGATTGGCGGGAAGAAGCACAAAATTGAGAGAAGTGAAATGAATGGGGGAGGGAGGCTTTTGAGCAGGAGTGGGAGTGGGGGAAAAAGGAGAGACCTTATTTTTAAATTTTGCATTACTCGTTTTACAGGAAATACCATGCAAAATTTAACAAAACACGACACACAGCAATGTTACTACGTTGTGTATGAACAAGCAAACAATACGGGTACTGTGTTAAAAACAAAACAGTATTCAATTCTCGTCAATATCCAATTCACAACAGCAAAGCTTCTGGTGAAAAAATTTGAAGCACTTCGACATGAAAGGTTCAAAACTATACTAAAAATACTGGGTAGCTGTTATTTAAACAATTTTCAATAAAAATCTGTGTAAATAAAAAGTTGCTAGAACTATTCAAAGCTTTGCAATGAAATAGTACATTTTGATATAAGTGGGGAAACTTTGTTATTGCGTTCGAGGCGGAATTAATGAGGCGAGATCTGCAGTAACAAATCCCCACGCGTATCAAACGACGTTTTTCATACACTTTCGAAAAAATAAAATATTAGGAAAGTATTTTTGTAGGAAAGTATGCTTTAATTTGCTTTTTTCCCGCGCTTTGCTTTCGCCAGGTTGAAGAGGAAGTAAAGGTACGAGTATGATGCCGCTAAATAGCCTAATAAGAAAAATAGAAAATTCAAATATTTTTGATTTTAAAACACAAATAAATGTAAATAAAAGTAAATATTTGTTTTAAATAATCATGTTTATCTATGATATTTTATTTATAAACAAAATTTAAATAATCAAAAAATATTTACGCTGTAAAGTGGAATATCTCTTTGCCGAGATTAAAAAAAAAACAACTACGCTGACTATAGTCATTGAACCCATTTGGACTTAGTATAAGTATAGTTAGCTATCTGTGGAAATTTTTATTTCCGCACTCGTGCGGAAAAATATTAAAAATTCACGGGAGAATTGTACTAATTTACATTGAATGTTGAACCTAATAGTAGTGCGATAAGAATCAGTTTTCGACAAAGTGTATTGAAAAACAATTTTCAATAAAATCAACAGCTCTGTTAAGAAAAAGTTACTGGAACTATTCGAAGCTTCGCAATAAAAATATATTTTCTAATTTGTCTGTTTGCTTCAGTCATCTATATCGATTCCCGGGTCAGGCAAAGTGTTATTAGGTTTTTCCATCAGGAATTTCTCAGTAGTAGTCACGGATTCTGGATTTGTGCCCGGTTGATGGCAATAGGCTCGCCCCCTATTACATGGGACTTATACATAACTAGCGAAGTGTGGGTGTACTGTTATGTACACCTCTGTCTAACCCTTCGGACACCCTGTATTTATATACAGGCGTGATGTTATCATCACGCCTGTATATAAATACAGGGTGTAAACAGACCCTTCACATAGCCGTCAACCAAGCATTCTGTACATCAAACTAAGTAACTTTACGCAAAAATTATTCCTGGGAAACGACTTTTTTTTTTTTGGAGTGAAAAATCACGTTTTACGGTAGGACTCGATGGAAAGCACTCAAAACATTGAGCTGTATGGATTGAATAGTAGGGGGTCGTGGAGGTGTGTAAAGTAAAAATGTTACATTAAAAACATGTATTTAAAAAAAACTTGTGAAAAACTTGGAACTTTGACCCCCAATATCTCCGTAACTAGATGGTTCCCAGGTATGGTCTAGAACAAAAAAAATATCGCAAAGACGGGGAGAACAAGTGCCTGTCGGCTATGTTAAGGGTCTATTTACACCCTTTATATAGTTTTCGCACGAGCAATCCATTGAACTTAATGATTTATCTTAACAAATACCGACAAAAAATATTGACACTACAAAATCCTTCGTTATTACACTATGACTGATCTTCATTATGATCCTCAGCACGTAACCTGACGGTAGAAAATATCGGCACTTTCAATATTTTCTTCACATGATATGTAATCCTTTTGGGATTTCTCCGCTGTTTCGTACTCCCCTCACGTTTCGTACCTACTCCTTGAGGAGGCGTTTACGAGTCATTATTGGTATAAGTGCCTGTAAATGTGTAGCGAGTAAGACAGCGCTCACACTTGACGCAAAACAGATTAGATCCCCTCTTGGACTGAGCAGTTTCGTTTGAGCGGTTCGTGGCTAAATACGAGTAATAACAGCCGCAGGAGACGATCGTCAAGGTTAAGCAACTCTTATCGATGTCAGTATGTGGATGGTTGACCATTCATTACACATAAAGACCCCTTCATGTCGCGGTTGGTTACCTAGTAACGACTGTTCGTTACGGGATAGCCAGATACCCCAGTCTGAAAATCAGTCTTACTAATGGGTAGCGTGTTACCCACTAACTAGGTCGTGTGTATTTGGTGTTGTATTTCTGTCAATTTTCAATATACTTACGTGTGTGCGCGCCATATGAAATTCTTGACAAAATATTCCTGATACCTGCACAGTTTTCATTCTGTCTGCGCAGAGCCTAAGGGCAATACCATAGTTTTAACTTTGTTGTTTTCTTTGGTGTAATCATTATCGTTATTGTAAGTAAGTATTCGCGTTGTATTCAAGACTGTTATGTTCAAGCTTAACTTTTATTTGAAAGTATTAATAAACATAGCTGGCAGAATAATGGTGAAAATATACCTCTACCTGAACCATTTCTGGAATTCTGGCGTAGTGATGTTATTCCACATATTTATTCGAATACATGAAGCTTTAGGCCTTGTTACTAGCGAAAATAACTATAACAGTACTGTAATTGCCCACTTTGAAAGCATAGATCTCTATGAAGAAGAACAGGCAAGAAACTCCATGGACACTCTCTTGAATCAGAATATTGTTGAAAAATCCTTGGTTACATCATTAATTTTTTGTAGTTTACCGGGCCCGTCGGAATTTGGGTGAGCCATGATGACACATTTGTTTGTGAAGTTCCCATCGACTGTAGCATAACCAATTTGTAATTTGCATTTTTTTCTTTTAGTACAGGAAGTCTTTATTAACACGAAACTACAGAATCTAGTAAATTAATGATATTATTATCGTTAATACTAACCTACCATAAAAAATTGCTCAATGTCATTAGGTAAACATAAAGAAAATACACAAAACAGGTAAATTTCTCTAATCTACAAATCTTTTATTAAATCAACGAATATTATAATAGCATTAATTTCTATTATTATAATATGATACATTCAATATTCCCACAATAATAATAATAATTGTGCGGGATAAGACGCAATAAGAAGCTCCTCAATCCCTTTGTTCAATCTGTGGACCTGTTGGATTCATAGTGTATTACCCCGAATACTGTACAGGGCTGGACTTTAGATGGGGTGCTAAAACTCCTTGTATAATTGCCGTAATATTTCTAAAGGTGATGTTCAGTTGAATACATTTTGAGTTGTTGTGTTTATTAATTTAAATTTCTAGTGTCCGTAATGTACGCTACGGATATTTGAACAAGTTGTATTACATGCAGAGGAATCGATTGGTTTTCAAAACAAATACCTATAGAATTTAAGCTTGCTAAATTCCACAACCAAAAGCAAGAGCTTATAATAAATCCCTTATTTCTTTAAATTAACAATGTCAATATTGTTCCTTAGGTACAATTTCAAATTGAACTTAAAATTCAATTATTGAGACTTTGTCACAGTCATATTTACAGTTTTGATACTCAATTCATCCAGCAAGCTAACTACAAAGTCACCATCTGCCGAGCCTTTTCCCAACTATGTTGGGGTCGGCTTCCAGTCTAATCGGATGCAGCTGAATACAAGTATTTACATGAAGCGAATGCCTATCTGACCTCCGTAACCCAGTTAGTACTGGGTAATACGATACCCCTTGGTAAGACTGGTTGTCAGACTTTTTGGGCCACTGACTAACTAACGGCTGTCAAAGATCTACAAATGACAGCCGGGACCAACGGCTTTCCGAGGCACGACGGAAACTCGGTATGCAATGGGTGCAAATGCAAACTCACAGACCAACTTAGGCAAGCACAGCTTAACCTAAAGATCGACCCGAGCAGCTGTCATTATTTAGCCACGAGCTCCTCAAACTACAAAGTCCAGCCCTGTAAATCCAATATCATACGATATCAAAGCACTCTTAGGTAAATCATTTTCCCATTATATGGCTTCGATAGATGAGATTGGTCCTAATAACCTTCAAAGGGCTGGAAATATTGCTGGCGTTTCACCAGAGAATCTTTTCAATTTCCTTTAGCCAACTGTTGGCTATATCTACACTTACTTTGTAAAGCAAATCATGCTTATGACAGGCTTCCTTTATGATAGTAATCGGAATATGGTGCACGAACTGGAAAATGGAGCATTTTGGAGCCACTAGATGGTAAGATAATCTGGCGTAATTAATTAATTAATAATTTATTAATTAGTAATTTTTTGAAACTGGTCTATAAAGGATTATAGATTGTCATAGATCAGGGGGCCTACCATGACATATTATAGCAGTATTCTTTTATTCTTACTACACATGGGACAGAGATTCGAAAAAATTCAAAAAATTCAAAATTATTTATTAATAATCATGTACATTATACATAGAAATTTGAACAATGATCCCCAAACTAGACGTTAGTCTGTATCTTGGGGATCAGAGTTGTACATTTTCGTTTTACGAGTATTATCCAAAAAGGTCGTATACGGTGATTATTAACAGAATTACATTAAAAGTAAAATTAGTAAATTGAAGTAAAAACAAGGAAAATATTTTTAAGAGTGAGTAAAAAACAAAAACTTGGTAACGAGACTTATTCACAAACAAGATGCAACTTAAACATATTTTATGTGTGCGCGTGCGTGCGTTTGTGTGTGCATGTGCGTTCGTGTGTGTGTGCGTATGTGTATGTTTGTGTGTGCGTATGTGTGTGAGATTAGGAGCGCTATCAGTTTGTGTAGTCTTACTACTTATGTAGCTATTTGTAGATAATCCTTTATGTTTCGTCGTAGGAGAGTGTAAGGAGCCAGATCTTTATGACCTTTTTACACAGGGATATTTTGAGGTCTATTATGTTACAGTTCATAACAGCTTCGTTGTATATGCGTGGATATAAATAGTTTGGAGAGCGTCTTGCCATAAGAGAGTTTGTTTGGGGGATAGGTATCCTAAATGTACGTTTTGAGATTATCTCTGTGTAGTCTGGTCTGGATTTTAATTTTCTGTGTGTTTGTAGTACTGCATTTAGGATAAAAAGTTGTCGGACACGGAGGACCGGGAAATCCTTATAGAGATTGTCAGTTGAATAGAATAAAGGTTTCTTGAGCATTACTTTAATGACCGCTCTTTGTGCTCTCTCGACTTAAATAAATGTGGCCTTGCCTGCACCTCCCCAGACAGAGATACCATATTGGAGGACGGACTGGCAGAGACCAAAGTAAACAGTACGCAGTATAGGAGGGGGTGTGCAGTCACGTAATTTTTTCATGATATAGATGAGTTTCCTGACTCTGCCGGATAGTGCGTGTATTTGTGGTTTAAAAGATAAGTTCTCATCTAAAGTAATTCCTAAATATTTTATTGATTGTATACGCTCAATCACAGAGCACGAACAGCCCGCAGTTCGAGAGTTAGGGTTATGGGAGCAAGAATGAAATGTGAGAGTTAGGTGTTGGGGGGGTCTTGATGTCGTGGTCTTATAGAAAGTAATTATCTTAGTCTTTTTAACGTTTAAGGTTAGTAAGTTCCTATCAAGAGCATTAGCTATTGTGAGTAGTTCCTCTTCGGCAATGCTGTACACCTGGTCCCAATTTTTACCATGAAATATGACCGCTGTATCATCTGCATAAGCTATTATTTCAGCGCTGGTGAGAGATATATTTAAGATATCGTTCATATAAAGTAAAAAAAGCGTCGGACCAAGCGTACTACCTTGCGGGATTCCGTAGTAGATAGGAAGTAGGCTGCTAGAGATATCTCCGAGTTTAACAAATTGCCTTCTATTCGACAGGTAGCTTTTGAGCCAATCTAGGGGAGTACCGCGTATACCTGCTGCTTCCAGCTTCTTTAGAAGGAGATCTATTGAAATGGTGTCGAAAGCTTTAGCCAGGTCTAGGAAAGCACACAAAGTGCGTTCTCCTTTATCGACAGTCGATGACACAATATTTGTTAGAAGCCTGGCTGCGTCTTCAGTTGACCTACCCCTCCTAAAACCGAACTGCCTATTGGAAATAATGTTGTGTTTCTCGAAAAAATTCGTAAGTCGTTTGTTTACAACTTTTTCGAGCAATTTAGATAGTATAGGCAATAGGGCGATAGGTCGATAGTTATCTGGGATATCTGTTGCACCACTTTTGTGGATTGGGCTGACAGCTGCAACTTTCCATATGTCCGGGAATATTCCAGACTCTAAGCTAAGGTTAAATATAAGAGTTAGTGGGTGAATAATGGCGGTTTTGATTTTTTTTATTAATCTTACATTAAGATTATCGGGCCCGGGAGCGCTGTCATTGTTGAGTTGAGTTATAAGGCTTTCTATTTCAGTTTCGTCTGTGGGGTGTAAGAAGAATGTGTGTGGGCAGGTTATATTTGGGGTATATTTATCGGCAAGAGAAGCTTGTGTTTCCGAGAGTCTTGAGAGAATTAAGTCAGACAGTTTGTTTCCCAGTGTAGTGAAGTAAATATTGCATTTGTCAAGTGATTCTGTAGGGTTCTTACTGGTAACTAATTTATCGGAGTCATTTGAAATCTTTTTGTTGTCGCTGTATATAGATTTTATTGTCTTCCAAAGTTTTTTCGGGTCAGCTTGGCTATTTTCGATTAGTTTACTGTGGTAGTTGGTTTTTAATTTATGCAGGACGCCGTTACAAAAGTTTCTGTATCGCGTGTAAATTAGCCTTTTCATTTGATCATCATGGTGCGCACGTGAGGCTAGGTGTAGTTTGTCGCGGTGGCGCATGCATCTTATTAAGCCTGGAGTGATCCAGGGCTTGATGTTATAATTACTTCTGCTTACTTTGACTTTGCGTGAGTGTTTTTTTAGTGATGTCGTGATGATTTCAATAAAAATATTAACGGCAGAGTTGGTGCAGTGTTGGTTCAGGACTTCAGTCCATGAAATACTATTTAACTCGGCTACAACGGCTTCCTCATCTATTTTAATTTTCCATTTTGGTCTGATGGAGCAGGATTTATAATTTTTTAGGCAGGTAGCAGCCATCGCTATATCATGATCAGTGACAGAACATTTAGAAACTGCTCCCGTAGATTTATTTCTAGATTTAATAAAAATATGGTCCAGACAAGTATTGTTTCTCGTTGGCATGGTAATTGCTGGAAGAAGACCGTGTGTGGCCATCATCCGTAGATAGTCCCCATTTTTGTTGTTAATTTCATTGCATATGTCGATATTTATATCTCCTGTTACAATTATTTTGTCATAATTATTTAACTGGTTCAGTGTGGCATCTAAGGATGTGGTAAAGTTGTCCGGATTAGTATAGGATGGGGATCGATAGATACCTAAAATAGCAATATCGCTGTTAATTTTGACTAAGAGACTGTCTGCGTCTGCTATTGTTGGTTCACTGACAGTAAAATTCCAAGAAGATTTTGTATAAACGACTACACCACCATTTTTATTTGACTGAAAGTGCGTCTTAAAGCCTGTATAGCCTGGTAATAGTTCTAGCAACAACCCGTCGCTTAGCCAACACTCAGTTAAGACGATGATATCGAATTCGCAATCGAGACGTTGTAGAACCGAGTAAAAGTTATCAAAGTTGCGTTGGTAACTCCTAATATTAAATGTTAGTATTTTAAAGTTGTAGTCAGTATGCAGTATCTGTTCCCTGCAGCTTTCTATCAGATCGTAAGAGTGACACTTAATTTGGAGACTTTCATCTATATCTTGAATTATATTAAATAAAGCCATCTGTATAGGAGCGAAAGGCTGGTATTGTAGTAAGAATCGTTTTATGGAATGTCACTAATCGACTGATGGAGATTGCTGGCAGGTAAATAGTAGGTGTGTGCATGAGTGTACGTGAGGGGTGTGTGTTTAATCTTTGTTCGGTTTTCGTAACAGGCGTAATATGGTGATTTGGAAGTATGAGTGAGTTGTTATGCGTTATTTGTGAGTAGAGGGCTAGTTCTAGCGTAACGAGAGTATTTAACCTAATTAAAAATAAAGTAACTATCGCTAAATGCTTAGCTAATAAAACAATGTCATGACAATAAATCGTTAGGTGAAAGAAATTGAAATAAGATTTGTTCTGATCTGTTAATATTTTAGCCGCTGAAGTCCCGATGCAGCAGGTCATCAGCGGTGTTGTCTGATAGATGCGTAGATTTAAAGAGGCGATTATTGTCGTAAATAGTGGCGAATGTTTGAGTGCAAGTTTTTGTGTGTGTTTTTAAGGTGTGACACAGTGTGTTTATGAATTGCAAAATTACATCAAAAAAGTCGAAAGTAGAAATAATATAAAATCTTGAAATAGGGTAAAAATTAAAATTATAATGAGATCTAGAATTATAATAAAATCTAAAATTATTAGATGGAGCTAGACGCACTGAATGTGAATTAATGAATTGTATTGTACTATCAATTCCTTTTTTAATAATTTTATTTCTTATTTATTTTTCTGATAATAAGGAACAATCCTAAATTTTTCATTTTTTTTTAATAATCTAATAATTATATTTTTTAAATATATTTTTATTTTATATATTTGAGAAATGCTAATATAGTCGCACTTTTTTTTTGTTTGTGTGATTAATCATACATTATCCCAATTTTTATTGTCTCATTAGAAATGAAATAAAAAATACCTTCATCTCTTTTCCTCACCCAAGTGGGAATAAAACGTGGTACAGTACCTCTTCAGTATCTCTATTGTACTAATACAGTTATGTTTTAGGTATTTCCATGAACATGAGTTAAAATCTAACCCTACTTCGAGAACTATCAGTGTCATAATTTTAGTGGAATATTGACACTGGCAGCTTTGAACGCGGTTTGGTTAATATACGTAGATATAGATCACGGTTTAGAAGTCATGATTTCGTTCAGTTCCATTAGTGTAATTTACCATTAAAGAGTTTCTTATAATATATTTTTAGCTTTGGAATTGAAATAAAACGCAAAATATTACTAAAACTACTTTGAACACCATTTAATTCTAAATCTTTGGGAACTCCATCCTTCGTCAAATACTCTATCATTTTAAAAATAGGACAGTTTCATGTGTTCTGCTCCAAAATATGGTCTGGAAAGTTCCGTCCCTCCATTATTATTTTATTGAAAGGCTATTCATTAAATTAAACTTAAGGCGCGATGCCATTAGGCAAGCCTTGCATGCAAGTATGGCGTCACATTTGCGTACAAGTTGCTTGCATTGGAAACATTTTTTCAACAGTATGCAAATTGCATGCAGGTTTTACTTCCATACAAGTGGAGGTGTTTAACAATTGAGTAGGACACGTCACTCGTTCGCAATTATTCAAAACGTGGAACCAACGTTTGCGCATTCAGTTTGCACGTCACTTGTATAAAAAATGTACCAAGTTCAAACTACCTCATACAAGTTGTAGCTTGCATGCAGGTTTGTTAAATTTGTATGCAACTTGCATACAAGTAACTATCCTAATGTAATCGCGCATTCTATATGGTACATAATTTTGCTGTATTGCCAGAAATTTGCTTATTTTCCTACATTTTATAATCTTAATCATCCGGGTCTGGCAAAGTAGGCGTGATTCCTGTGAACTGCATCAGCACCAACTCATAGGTGATTATAGTACCCGCAATCTGAAACAAGAGGGACCATTAGATTCGTACGAATACTGAACAAAATTGAGACTACAATTGCTGTCCAAGGTTCAAGGTCTGGAGTGGAGAAAACGGGATGTTTCTTCTATATTCGTTGCAAAATTATTAAAGTTTCGAACATTCTGAGGACCAGACGTGGATGCCAGCAAGTCTTTTTTTTTTATCGTGGTAAAATCATCAAATGAGTCCTCCCACCCAGGGCAGAGCGGGAGGGACTGTCAGACTTGTACTGACTAAAATCCACGGTGTCCTTCAATAGCCCTTTATGATCCAGGGTCACGGTAACTCTATAAGTCCCGCGACCCCGGCAGGCCAGAGGGCCAAACTCTAGATGCCAGCAAGTCTTAATTAGTAAAGGAACGGGCCTTTTTTTAAAAAAAACGTTGCTCCGCCCCCCCCCCCCCCCTCACTAGAAATTTCTCCTGTATCGTGGGTGCGTTTACAAACATTTAAACTCACATACACAAACAGCCGGACTTGGAACTGTATCCATACAAATATTATTTTGTTCCGTACTGGGATCGAACCCGCGACACGCAGCGCAGGAGTCAAGCTTCGGTTTCACCCTGTCATAAGTCAATTAAACCCGAATATGTTAGCGTATAAAACCACGTAAACAATAGCCACCCATACATAAATCAGCTATGTTAGTGTCATGCGCCAGTAAACGTCACAGAACGACAAGCACTAAAGATATTTAATTCCCCCAAGAGCTCCAAGACACAAAATAACATTAAAACCACACAAAGATTACAAACAAGCAAATTACTATCACACTCCTTTAATATTAAGTTAGGAGGTGTCGTAATTATTATGTCTCTTCGAATTAATATAAGCATATTAATAATTATTGTTATATCTCTGCCTGCGCTGGTTCCAAACAAAGGCATCTCATAATTGTAAAACCGCACGGTGTATAACTGTACTGTGTTTTGAATGTTAAGGGTGTTTCAAATCAAAGGTTTCCGAACTTGGCGATTAGCGGGCTGTATTTTACAAATCATGAATAGAACATTTTGTCGAAAAAGCACATTATACAGGGTGTAAGGGACAGCCCTCAACAAACTGATGGGGTGAAATCAGTATATCATACTAAGATGACCGGTACAAGAAATTATTTCAGGAATGTTATGAGAATTCAATCAATTTGATTTGTTTTATTTCCTCATACGCGAACGGCAAGCGCGACGACGAGTTCGATGAACTCTGTAGCTAGGCAGGAAAAGAACAGCTGATTTCACGCGTCGTTTGTTAGAGTATTTCAACATGCATTGTTGGATTTTTTATTTTAGCCGTATTATTTACATAAATGGAGTGCTGCGTACAGAGAATGTAATTTTACATGGAAATAAATGAATAGAAACAGAAAAAGAAAACCCGAGAAAAAGGAAGCTACTACATAGTTACTAGCTCAAAGCTCAAAAGCTTTACCCGTTTGCATCAACACTAAGTGATACCTAAACGAATGGGTAAATAAAGCTCACTTTTGTATTTTCAAATCATAACACAGCGTACATCGCCGACAACTTATTAACATGTTCATTGTTACTGAAACCGGGCGCTGATAAGTTAAAAACATCCGCTCCTAATGCCTCAATCTGCTAAACCAGTCAATGTGAAGAACCCTACGTCCCGAGTCAGAACAAGCTGAGAGAGACGCAGCGAAGCATGGTAAATCCGCTGTTATTATTTAATTACAAACTTCCTTGGAGTACTGAAGACGATAACTTGTGGGAAATGGACAAGTTATGAGAGAAATGGATTCTTTTTGTAAAGATATCCTTTGATAGTAGTAATACTTCCGTTAATTAAAGTCTTTTATCGATAGTGGTGCTATCGTCTATTGCAAGTTAGTGGTAATGAATATTTTCTAAGCATTTCAGTCTTTGACGTTTGAACGTCTCTGGGGTCTTCAGTTTTCAATATAGGGCTAGGATTGCATTATAGGGCTTCATGGGGTATAGTAAAGTTTGAAGAATAAAGAATCTGATATTTTAACATTTTACAGCACCATGCAGAGATATCGCACCTTTTGGCCTTTGGACCAAAAGTTTATTTACCTTAGTTTATTGTAAGTCATAAATAAGTTTTTTAATATAATTTTTTGTTGTTTTTTTATTTAATTTAGTTTTATTGTTTTGTGGTGGATCATAGGCCATTCCCTTTCTTAGAGAGGAGGCCTGTGTCTCATCAATGGGAACATTATAGGCTAATTATGCTTATGCTTATGTTTTGTCCTGTGCGATTCTAATAAATGATTTTTCATTTTCTGTCTTGCATCTTTCAAAAACCAAGCTGCAGGTAGGTTGCAAGGTAGGTAATATCAATTCCAGGTATCATAATAATTATGAGTGAAAAATAAACGCTGTTTTATAGTTATGAGGACAGTATTTCATTTAAGGATTGGTGAACCCTATGGACAAGCTGCGGACATTGAGTACAAAAACTGCTCTATATGAAAATTTATGTTTATTTTGCTATACTTAGTAAGTTCTCGAATTCTTGCAGCTGTTATCTCATAACTTACACCCAATAGAGAACAACATCAGTCTTCAGTACAAGTCCGGAGACGCCTCAACAAGTTCATTTGATAATATTATACGAACGCGAGGTGTAGTGTTACACTTTATAATTACTTACGTCTTAACTTAATAGGTAAGCAGAGCTTCTTGAAGATAATTCTATTTATGAACGTTATAGTTTCAAATTTTCGTCGATTTGAAAAAAATACATATATTTATATGAAATTAATCCATCAGAAAAATCTTAATAGCAGCCACGTAGTCTGGATTTGTGCTCGGATGGTGACAATAGGCACACCCCCTATTACGTGGATCGTGAACATAACTGGCGAAATGAAGGTCTACTATTAGGTAAAAGTCTGTATAACCCTTCGGGGATTACAGGCGTGATTAATGTTATGTTTTTAACCGGAGGCGATCACTGCTGCAAACCGCAGCATCAACAGCGCCTAATCAGCATGACAGATCTCAGCGATCCGACTGGTTTCTATGTGTGAGCATGCAACTCAATGAAAACGGCAACCGGCAGCAACGGCTATGTCGTCACCTACGGAAGTGTTTTTAATTTGGAATTGGACCTACCCTAAAAAGGCACACATAACAATATTTCAGGACTAGCGGTTTTTTTTTCAGGACTAAATTGAGGTCAAGACTAAGCCCATTTAGTATAAAAAAATATTTCTAATGCCTATTTCGGTTGCCTTTAAAGAAAAAACCTGAGTTTCACAAAATTACAAATGATTACGTAATCTTTTGTAGTGTTGTTATTAACTTTTTATATACGTAAATAACAAAGACGTTTACATTCAATATTCGACAAAAAAAAAAAAACTCTGTGAAGCCTTGTAGATTTGATAGACTTTTAGAAACATTTTACGTAAACATTTGATTACGTAACAGACCAATATAGATGTTTCGAAATAACTCACCCTTTGCACCATGTGGTTATATAAGAGAAAAAAACGGTACAAGCTCAATGCTTAAAAGAGTTACGTAAAATGTGTTTAAAAATAAGTTGAATAGAGTGTAAAGTTCTTCATCCCCCATAGAAAAGGGGGATCCTCCGATCAGATGGGTGTTACGTCTGGTGGGCTACTGTCTACCACTTGTTATCGGGTTTTTCTAATAGCCTTAAGTCGTAGATAACTTTAATAGCGCGATTCAAAATTTTGATGTTAGTTCTTCCTTTGTATCATAGATGGCGCTGTAGTAATTTTTGACTATGCAGCTATAATGTGTTAAAACCAAAACTACAGAAGACAGAAAATATGACCACGCCATCGGTAAGGGAAAACATAACAGTACTCCTAAATACAGGGCGTAACAAAGTTGTTCACTTTGATGGTCTGCAGCATATCCTTTCATATGACTATACCTTTTCTGTTACACCCTGTATAGTCCCATATTACATGTAACAAAGCAACACCTAAATGCAGTGTCTAGATAAACGCATAGTTGAATTTTCGGCTTGGTACCGAGGGTTGAAAATCCAACGTACAAATAGTATTGTGGCATTAGAAACTAGTTTTAGTAGAAACAGGAATATGTCAACCGGAGTTAGTAAAACTTGGTTAGCTAGTACATAAAATGGTCTTACCGTCAACACTAATCCCCGCTTGACATGGAAAAACTGAAGGCCTGTCAGCCCAACTGTGTCTCCATGTATCTGATCCAGAAACCTCTCCACCTGCAATAATAACTAACTTTACTGACAGCGTGACTACTAAACAAAAGGCACAGAAGTTCAACTCGAAGAAAAGCCAAAGAAACGGCAAATGGATTGTGCGACAAATGATAATAATATAAAAGAAAATGATGATTTGAATGTTTATATTTTCTTACTTTTAATCTTATTTTTATCATTACTTTAGTTCAATTTGTAGTCGGTATTTACATAATATAGTTTTTTCTTGGTTTAAATAAATGCAAAAAACAAAAAAAAAAAAAAAAAAATGGTGTACCTAGACAATTGACACAAGGCAATGAGCAGGTAGATGATTATGATGATGACATAAATTCCAATACTGTACGCTGTTTTAGCTGAACTACTGGATTAGTGCGTTCTTTTATAAGGCGGATAGGTCCATTTCTTTCTACCCCTAAACAACTTGGCTTTAACACTTCATGATACGGCCCCAATATTGGGCAATACATAAAGTGACACAGACGGTGAAATGATAGGCTAACAAATTGTATTTTGTCCTTCAATAATCCTGTGGTCCTTCGGTCATCATCATCATCATTTCAGCCGAAAGACGTCCACTGCTGGACATAGGCCTCCCCCAAGTTTCGCCACATTGACCGGTCCCGTGCGTCTCGCATCCAGCGGATCCCTGCAACCTTTACGAGGTCATCGGTCCACCTAGTGGGAGGCCTTCCAACGCAGCGTCTTCCGGTTCGCGGTCGCCTCTCCAGAACTTTTCGACCCCATCGGCCATCCGTTCTACGAGCAATGTGCCCTGCCCACTGCCACTTAAGTTTGGCTATTCTTCGGGCTACGTCGGTAACCTTGGTTCTCTTGCGGATCTCCTCATTTCTGATTTGATCACGCAAGGAAACACCGAGCATAGCCCTCCTGTCCTCCTGTCCTTCGGTACATTTTTGTATTGTGCCATAAGCTTCTTACTTAGTAGTTTTCCAGTTTGGCAAAGTTTGGTAAGTACATGTTTGTTTACTGTACGTACTTTTCTGTGGTGGAATGAATTTGGTAAAAATAAACAAGTTTGTCGTAGTTAGAGATTTGGGAAGTTTTGTTGGAGTTCTAGTTAGCTTTGATACAACGTTATTTTCCGAGTGTCTCTTTAACATGTTTGAGTTTGTAGCCGCTGTTCAAAAATTAAAGTGAAACTTGGATTTTTTTATCTTTATTTTTTTTATATTTGATATCAATGTCTCATTGGTCTGGTGGTCGCAACGGCTACTGCACCGCATTTTTGTTTTTTTTTTTTGGATGGGAAGTCATCAAATGACCCCCTCCCGCTTTGGGCGGAGCGGAAGGGAGTGTCAGACTTGTACTGACTAAAACCCATCCATGTTCCTTCTTTGCCCTTTGTGTTCCAGGGCCACGGTATCTCTTTCGAACAGTCCCGCAGCCCTGGCAGGCATCGGCCCTTGCAGGCCCCTACATCATTGCTGACATCTCTTTGAGGCACGCGTGGAACACGAACGCGCCGTCGACACGGTCTGTCGTCATAAGACGGCCGGATGGCGGGCTAGCCCATAGCTCGCCGTCCACAGGCCCGCGCCTACGGTGCCCGGGAGCCACCACGTGACCCCCGACGCCCAGGGCGTCTCCCGCGGCGGCTGGGACGTGAGGTTCTTTCCCTCTCACGTCCCGCCACCTCCTTCACTAGCTACTGCTCCGCATGACGTCTTGGGTTCGATTCTCAAGTCGGTCAGTTTTGTGCCCGGGGTCTGTATTTGTGCCCAGTTAACAGTAACAGGCTCGATTCCGATCCGATTCTATTACTTGATTGATACTTCTCGATCCTATTACTTGGAAATTAAACATAACTGTGGTGATATAAATTGAATGTGATTATCAGTGCATAATTGCAAACGTTCTGGTTTTGCAACAAGCGTTCATGCCGGACAATCTTCTTTTACTATAGCCATCCGCTGTTTGCAATCTTTTTTAGGTATATTGCATTTACTAGTAGTAAGTACTCTTACCGATACGGACAGACTGCGAAACAGCTGCGAATGTCGGGCACTAACAGAACCGTCACTAAATTATTGACAGCACGGATGGCGCGGTGGCTGAGCGATTGGCTGCTGCACTGCGCTGCATGTCGCGGATTCGATCCCCGCACGAAACAAATATTTGTGACGACCTTCATGTATTAGTTCCGGGACTGACTGTATGTGTATGTCAGTTTAAATGTTTGTTAACGCACCCTCTCTAGACAGGAGAAATTCTTAGTGTGGGGCAACAGTTTAAAAATATGTTTATATCCGATGTCCAGAGCCGTGTCCGCAATTTGTCCGTAACGGTTTAACCAAACCTTTAAGAATTAGGTATCCCACTTTATCATCATTCTCCTGCCCTCATCTTAGTATAAAGGGTGTAAATAGACCCTTAACACAAACTAAAGGCACTTGTTTTCCCCGTCTTTGCGATCATTTTTTTGTTCTAGACCATACCTTCTAGTTACGGAGATATTGGGGGTCCAAATTCCAACTTTTTCATAAGTTTTTTTTTTAAATACATGTTTTTAATGTAAGATTTTTACTTTACACACCTCCACGACCCCCGTACTATTCAATCCATCCATCAGCACAATGCTTTGAGTGCTTTCCATCGAGTCCTACCTTAAAACGTGATGTATAACCCCAAAAAAAAAAAGTCGATTCCCAGCAATAATTTTTACGTAAAGTTACTTAGTGTGATGTACAGAATGCTTGGTTGACGGATATGTGTAGGGTCTGTTTACAGCCTGTATTAAGGGTCGACGCAGCATGACTTCTTCTTCCATTCTTCTCTATTAGTTATCATCTCATGAGTCACCCCCTTTCCAGCCATATCATCTTTCATAAACTCCACCCATCATTTCTTTAGTCAATTATTGACTTACCTCCACACAATAATTAGTAGAAGACACATCATACAGTGAATGTGCCGGCTCCAAGCTGGCAGCATGCACCTTAGCCGCAGTCAGCGATACCGCCAGCGACCTGACTACCAGGAACGCAAAGGAAAACACGAAGTAGACCGAATGCTCGTAACCACCAAACAATCTGCAATTTCATTCGTAAAGAGCAATGGACGACAATTGATCAACTGAATCTTGAACATAAGTATGTTACCTCTTGTCTGTTGATGAATCAGGCCTGCATCTTGGTGACACACTTATTCCTCCTCTGTAAGAATCAAATATAATTATTTAATCGTTTCTTTTTGTAATTAGAATAGTTACAAGCCAGATTTACTGACTTTTAAGTTTTAACCCATCCTCTCACTGAGGCCTACTGTCCACGGCGGCGTCATTTGACCATTGCTTGCAAGCTGCAAATGCCAGCAGGTAAGCTCTAAGCAAGATGCTAGCAAGCGTCAAATGAAGATAGCGTGCGTCTGACGTGCAGCTAACGTGGGCAGTAGGTCTAAGTCTTCTTGCAATATTGCAGGCAGAAGAAGGTACCAATTTCATAAAACAAATAAAAACTTCACCCCTTCGGGCACAAAACTATAAAGGGATAGACGACATCATAACTTTTTGCATGGTTAAGAATTCAGAAACGTTAAAATGAACTCACGCAAGAGTATGAAGCAACTGCGAACAGACGAAGAACAGGTTGCTGGCGAAGGATATGAAGACCACGCCCCCTATGATCCTGTCGACTTGACGCACCAGGTGGACAGACCTGTTGTAGTCTTCACGCATTGTGCGCCAGAACGATGATGGTGAGTTCTAGAAAAACCACAATTTGGGTTTTATTGCGTGGTGCGGAGTGACCACCGATGAACATGGTGTAACAAAAGGCTGGATTGCCAAAGTAGTCGGTAGTACATCAGTGGTAGAAAACTAGTGTTAGCTGACCTCTTATTCAAATTAAATGCGCTAATAAACTAGGTCAACTCAAGGCCAAAGTGTTCCACCCTGGCGTGGGTCGCTGTTATTGTCACCTAACATCTTGCAATCTTTTAAATAATATTAGCTTCCTTAAAATTCCATCAGCGATGACGGGTTAAGATTAACAATTTCAACATGGATAAGAGATAAAACATGACTGTATTTTTGTATATCATAATATTCTTGAATTGTGTTTGATGCTATACACCGTGACTTTTTAGTCGTCTTACCAAAGTGGTCCACTCAATGTACCCGACATAAAATAGCTCTAGGCGCGATTTTTTTTTACCTAACATAAGAATAATAAATAATACATTAGAATAAAATTATGAAACTTCCTGTTAATGATGTTTACGTGTCAAACGGGAGAACATACCTACCCAGCGCTCCACTCCAGTAGATCATCGCTCGCAACAGGTGTTTTATCTACGTCATGCGTCATATACTGAATAATATTTTTATTTTTAAATTATTAAAATCTCATAAATACCATTTTTTTTTTTTATGAATGATTAGTAGTAATTGGATACATGAAGTGGGCTGCCGTTGTAAGACGACTAAAAAGCCACGGTGTATAGTTTCGAAGGCCTATGCAACATCAATGACCCGCATAGAATTATAGTGGGTCTACAGCAGTGGTTCCTAACCTTTTCGATCTTGTTACCCCGAGACTTAGCTAGAGAATCTGATTTACCCCTCCCGCTCTCCCTCATGTTACCAATGAACACAAAACAAAACAACACACATAAATACAAATTGACTGTCTACGTAGAGCATCTGGATAAATGTTTTGTCTTTGACTTTTGAGTAAAACTCGGATTCTTTTTGTGTTCTCTGGTTTTCCAAAAACAATCCTATTTCTTCACGAAGTTCATAAACTCTGTTTATACATTACCATTATTTATATATCTTTATATATTTACCAGCTTATTACCCTCGCAGAATACCAGTTTTACCCCCGCAGGGGTAATTACCCCCAGGTTAGGAACCGTGGGTCTACAGGCTCATGATATTATTATGATTATGTAACGCATACCTTATCTTTAGCTGCGATAATTCTTTGATTGACCTGGTTGAGCCTCGACGTCAAGTACATACTCATACAGATGACGAACACGTCGGTGAAGTTCCAGTTGAATGTGCATTGAAAGTTAAAAAACTGTAAGAAATATGAAGGTCACCATTAATTTTAGTGTTAGCATTATTCACTTAAGGTCACTTGGTTTGTCGATGAATTCACCGAAGTCACCAAAGCTTTGTGTATGATTTTATACTAAACTTACTATTGAAAATAACACCACCATTGCCACCATTGCGATTGCTCGCCATTGTACATCTATACATATAAAATTCAAAGTCCTGACTGACTGACTGACTGACTGACTGACTGACTGACTGACTGACTGACTGACTTATATATCAACGCACAGCCCAAACCACTGGTCCTAGAGACATGAAATTTGGAGGGTGTATTCTTTGTAAAGAGTAGGTAACTAAGAAAGGGTTTTTCGAAATTCCACCCCTAAGAGGGTGAAATGGGGTGTTGAATTTTCTATGAAACTTTTTATTCTCCGAGTCGATTGACTTGAAAATGTGTCTACATATACTTCAGTTAAAATGATGAGATACGTGTATCACAGTTTTTCCAAAATCATCCCCCAATTTAAAATTCCATGTCCTGACTGGCTGACTGAAATACCAACGCACAGCCCAAACCGCGGGTCCCAAAGATGTAAAAATTGGAGGGTGTATTCTTTGTGAAGAGTAAGTTTCAGTTTTTCGAAATTCCTACCCAATTTTTTTTTTTTTTGGGTTTGAAATCATCAAATGACCCCCCCCCCCCCCCCACTCTGGGCGGAGCGGAAGGGAGTGTCAGACTTGTACTTAATAAAACCCATCCATGTTCCTTCTTTGC
Source organism: Noctua comes (assembly GCA_963082995.1). Classification (NCBI taxonomy): domain Eukaryota; kingdom Metazoa; phylum Arthropoda; class Insecta; order Lepidoptera; family Noctuidae; genus Noctua; species Noctua comes. Next base: position 5,805,955 of record OY720268.1, read on the forward strand.
TCTTTGTTTTCCAGGGCCACGGTATCTCTTTCGAACAGTCCCGCAGCCCCGGCAGGCATCGGCCCTTGCAGACCCCTACATCGTTGCTGACATCTCTTTGAGGCGCGCGTGGAACACGAACGCGCCGTCGATACGGTCTGTCGTCATGAGACGGCCGGATGGCGAGCTAGCCCATAGCTCTCCGTCAAAAAAAATGAAATGGGGTGTTGAATTTTCTGTGAAACTTTTTATTCTCGGGGTCGATTGACTTGAAAATTTGTGTACATACTCTTCAGATAAAATCCAGTAAATCCGATGTCCAATCTCAAACCAAGGTATCAATATTTCACGTATCTAATTTAATTGATATAACTTTAAACTAATAATTGCAAGTTATAAGCAAGTACATGTAAATCTATGTATGTATTATAGATAGATACATAGATTACTTATTATCCCAGAAGTAAGATCCCGTGGGCAATTCCCTAACTCCACGCGGGCGAAGCCGCGGGCATAAGCTAGTAAGCTATAATTGTTGCAATTTGTATGTATATTGTTTTTTTTTTTGTGTGCAATAAAGAATAAAGAATAAAGAAAATGGTGAATGAAAAGGTTATGCCAAAGAATCCAGGGTCGGTGGTTCGACGATTCGTCAAAATCGCGGGAACACCTGGATAAGGAACGGACAGAACCGGAAGACTTTGCGTTGGAAGGCCTCCCACTAGGTGGACCGATGACCTGGTAAAGGTTGCAGGGATCCCCTGGATGCGAGATGCACGGGACGGGCCAATGTGGCGACACTTGGGGGAGGCCTATGTCCAGCAGTGGACGTCTTTCGGCTGAAATGATGATGATGATGATGATGAACCGGGAAGTGTGGCCAAAGAATGGCGAGGCCTTTACTCAACAGTGGGTGATTCCAGGCTGATATGATGATGATGAATGAAAACATCGTGAAGACACCGAAATGCTCTCAAACATATCCTATACATAGATAAGCCATACCTAGATAAGGGTATAGGCTTCTCTTTATCCCGGAAGAACGTTCCCGTGGGATAATTTCCGACCTTCAGCGAATCCGCAGGCAAAAGCTTTATTGAATTAACTTACGTGAGACAAGAATCCAACGAAGTCATTGTAAGGCAAGTAAAGGTACAGCCATGAAAAGCTATGCTTCATGAAACTCTCATACAGGGGACTGTCAGGGTCGCAGTCCATGGCCACTGAGATGCCAGCCAACTCTGATAAACCATGCTCCACTGAAAGATAAAATCAAACAAAAACTCAGAATTGTTCCAGGGTGCCTCGTTGGTCTTGTGCTCGAGAGCGGTACTGCTGAGAATGAGGTCCTGAGTTCAATTCCCAGGTCAGGCGAAGTGTTATTAGGTTTTTCCACCTTTTCCACCAAGTGTTTCTCAGTAGCATCAATCTGAATTTGTGAGGCAGGCTCGGCTCCCTATTATATGGGGTTTTTTTTTTCGGATGGGAAATCATCAAATGACCCCTCCCTCTCTGGGCGGAGTGGAAGGGAGTGTCAGACTTCTACTGACTAAAAATTACATGGGGCTTAAAAATACTTGGCAAAGAGTCGATGTAACTACACCCCTGCCTAACCCTTTGGCGATTGCAGGCATGATGTTATTATTATGTTATTTAAATAAATAATTTAAACTTACATAAAGCTAAAGACAGCACCACGATACAAGCTATATTGAATTTCCTTGTTAATTTAATGTCGGTATTAGGATCCACCGACTCCACTTTAGCTATGAGCGCAGATAGCCTCGGCCATTTCATTGCAATTCGAAAAAATAATGTCGATGTTGTGAAGCCGAAACCGTAGAATAACAGCGAAGCTGAAAAAAATACAATCGTATACGAGGTAAAAAATATTTTGTTAATATTGTTGTTTTTTTTTCGAATTGTGGAGTAATACTCACCTGAGTAATAATTTTTAAAGCATCGATTTATTTATACTTGAAATAATCGATTAATATAGACAACTACATTCAAAATATTATGATTTTTTTTTCTTTTATTTTTCTTTTCTGTTACGAACTGTCAAAAAATAGGAAAATAAACTCTTTCTTTTTACTTACAAGCTGTATCCACTGTAGATGAAGCTTTGAATAAGCTCATAAAAAGCACAAAAGCCATAGTGAACTGACCCAACATAGATATGTACGTGTATAGACAACGCCATGATATGAATTTAAACCTGGAACAAAAAAAAATAACTGTATAATTTTCTGTGGTTCTGGGACCTTAAGATGTGCAATCGCAACCAAAAGAAGTTTACAAAATTCCGCTTCTATTGAATGAAATGTATTCATCGTCTTCCTGCACTAATCCCATGTTATTTGGGGTCAGCGCAACAAGTTTTTCTTCCATACTCCTCTGTCAATCTATCATCTACTCTTTTTTCCTTCATGTCATCACTTCACACAATCCATCCATTTTTTCTTTGGTCTTCCTCCTTCCTTACGTCGCACCCACCCGGGGTGGTGCAACAACCCTTGTCTACTTCCCGCAGTGGCGGGCTGGTTACCCTGCGTGTCGCCCTTGGGATAAGCCCTAGCCCTATAGCGCATTATTCCATTTTCACTTGTTATTATGCAATTTAATTTAAATTTAATCACTGTACAGCTGTGTAAGGCGTCTACCAGATTGTCTAAAAAATATTGTGATTATACTATTAATTTTTAAGTACAGATACTGTGTATTGAAAGTATTCCAACCGCAATTTTTAAGGTCTTTAGTCTTTCTAGTTACACGAAACTAAGTTAAATTGTAATAAAACTATTTATGATGTCATAAAACTCAGCTACATGCCGACTAAAACTTGAAACTGCATGTCCCTGAAATAACTATATTTTTACGCAAAGTTAGTATCGCGTCTAACCTTATAAAGATTTATTAGGACGCTCTGCGGACTGCGGACTGTTGTATAAACAAGTATGCTATAGTAAACCTAACGACACCATAACTTTACGAGTCTGTCAGTAATTTACGTTCTAGGTGAGTTTGAAGTACTAAATAACCACATTATATACATATATATCTGCAGATAATAATAAAAATCTAGAAAAAAAAAATTAGATTTAGGCAGCTGGATCAAGGCTTGATTCAGAAAGCGGTACTTCTGGACACGGCTCGTATTGTTAGGAGGTTCCTCTCTCTGGAGTCCTGACCGCCGGTAGCTTGGACCCTGTTCACGATACCGGTGGGCTACAATTTTTTTATATTTTTAAATGTTTTTTTATATTGTTTTTTCTAAGGAATATTTAAAAATGTAAACAATTTGTAAAAATATAATTATAGGAAAATCTATAAAATACATGGTCACCCAGGCGCTCTTTTTTATTATGGTTTAGTGATGCGGCCATTCGATGCTACAGATATTGCACTAGTAGTTTTATGTTTTAATAATTACAACATAAGTCTGAATTTAAAAGCATGAATTTTCCAAGTTTAGAGAAATGTGGTTAGTTTAAATTCAACAGCGTATCTCATGGAATCAACGATAAAAATTTACTCAATAAAATAAACTAGACGCGTAATAAAAGAAATGTGCTCAATAAAACGTAGAAAAATATTTATTTAAACTACTAGGTACATTACAGTTTGCTTTTAGTTCATTACAAATAAATTCAAAATGAAATATTCATACACTCGTGATTGCGACTGCAGTTCAAAGAATTGATGAGCCAGTTCTGCTTGGGAAAAAAATGATGGCTGATCTATTTTTTATTAAACTTACTCTTATACGTGCGTCTAGGTTGTTTCTACAAATAATTTTATTCGTACAATGTGTCAGAAGGATAAAAATTGCAACAATATTTTCTGTCATCTAAGTTTAGATTTGTCACTTATCTGCAATACCCAATGCACTAATTTGCTTGTGACGTATTTTAATTCTTTTCTAAATTTGAAAATAAAAATTGCAAAAAACGTAAAAAAAAATTAAATTCCCGGCCTACCTTAAGTCAAAAAAAAAGTTGTTGTTCTACTATTCAAAAGTATGCTAGTTTACGAACTGGTTTAAAAGGTAAAAGAGTGTCCATGGAGTTTCTTAACCATTCTTCTCCATAGAGATCTACGCTTTGGAATGTGCAACTTCAGTACTTTCTCAAGTTATTATGCCTTGTGACTGTGACTGTAGCTTCGCTTCTTTATTGTTTTTTTTTTACATTCAAAAGTGCCTGTGATGGTCTAATTGAAATAAATGTTTTGAGTTTGAGTTTTTCGCAAGAAAATGGTTCTTTTAGTTGAAAAGATTGTCTAAGGTACAAGGTTTTCAATATTAATTTGTAGTGCAGACTAGTAACGAAGCTTTTGAAACCTTATTTCCTTGTTTGTAGTAGCATGGCTTCAATAAAATCAGCCTATCACATTTCACTGCTGGAGATAGGCCACTTCCAGGCTTCTCCTAATACCCTGTCCTGCGCCTTTCACGTACAGTTTTACCAGCGACCTATAAAAGGCCTGACTACATCAAGTTAGGAGTTGTCTCGCGCATATTCATCATCTGCCTAGCCTTTTTCCAACTATGTTGGGGTCGGCTTCCAGTCCTTCCTGCCTATTTGTCCTCCTGGCTGATTCATACAATGGGTATTATATGAATCTTGCTAAGACTGATTGTCAGTTGACGTCTCCCGTACTACTCTACTCGTGTATGACTTACATTCGTAAAACTATGAAAGAATCAAATCACCTTAGTTTCGAGGCATCATCCTCATGGATGCCCAGAACTGGGTTCAGTCCGAAGCACTGCCCAACTGTCAAGGTGACCTTCATAGCAGATTGGAAGGTTGCACGCGGTTTCTCTTTCTCTGGAACAGCTTGTGCCTGGAACCGAACTTGTACAGGGTCTGAAAAGAACAGCACATTAATAGACCTTACGAAAACGCTTGTCGCTTTCGGGAATCGTTCCCTCTTTAAGGAGGATTTCCACCAAACGGCTCGCATCGCATCGGATCGGAACGGATTTTACAATCTTTAAATGATACAGGGTGTAAACAGACCCTTCACATAGCCGTCAATCAAGCATTCTGTACATCAAACTAAGTAACTTTACGCAAAAATTATTGCTGGGAATCGACTTTTTTTTGGGTGAAAAATCACGTTTTACGGTAGGACTCGATGGAAAGCACACAACGCATTGTGCTGATGGATGGATTGAATAGTACGGGGGTCGTGGAGGTGTGTAAAGTAAAAATCTTACATTAAAAACATGTATTTAAAAAAAACTTGTGAAAAAATTTAACTTTGACCTCCAATATCTCCGTAACTAGAAGGTTCCCAGGTATGGTCTCTAGAACAAAAAAATGATCGCAAAGACGGGGGGAACAAGTGCCTTTCGGCTATGTCAAGGTTCTATTTACGCCCTTTATTAAATCCCATTCCGGTTTCCATCGCCCAACTGTAAAACCTCTTCGTACTGTTAGGACACGCTTTAGAAAAGCCTTTTTAAAAAAAACGATTATCGAAGGTTAATTGATTATATTAGTGAAAGGCACAAATACAGTAATAAAAACGGGAAATTTGATCAATATTCTGACTTGCGACCTATCCGGTAGGAGTCTCAACCCGAACTGCCTCTATTGCCTGACCAATGCACTAAGTCTAGATAGAAATGATGATGTGGTGCTGACTAGGCACTTAAGGGTGTATTCTAGGGATGTAACAACCCCCCCTTTAAGAGGAACTTTACGGTTTTCATGGAAAGTTACGAATTTATTCTTAACCTTGGAAGAGGAATTGTTTCGGGTTCCGGTTCGTTATCTAAAGTGATATCGTTATGTAATTTAGGTTTTGTTTTGCAGCCAGAATATTTTCCAAACTTCTTACAAAGTTTATAACTAACTAGCTTATGCCCGCGGCTTCGCCCGCGTGGAGTTAGGGAATTGCCCACGGGATCTTACTTCTGGAATAATAAGTAATCTATGTATCTATCTATAATACATACATAGATTTACATGTACTTGCTTATAACTTGCAATTATTATTATAAAGTTATATCAATTAAATTAGATACGTGAAATATTGATACCTTGGTTTGAGATTGGACATCGGATTTACTGGATTTTATCTGAAGAGTATGTAAACAAATTTTCAAGTCAATCGACCCCGAGACTAAAAAGTTTCACAGAAAATTCAACACCCCATTTCACCCTCTAAGGGGTAAGAATTTCGAAAAACTGATACTAACTCTTCACAAAGAATACACCCTCCAATTTTCATATCTCTGGGACCCGCGGTTTGGGCTGTGCGTTGGTATATCAGTCAGCCAGTCAGGACATGGAATTTTAAATTGGGGGATGATTTTGTGATACACGTATCTCATCAGTTTAACTGAAGTATATGTAGACAAATTTTCAAGTCAATCGACCCCGAGAGAGTTTCACAGAAAATTCAACACCCCATTTCACCCTCTTAGGGGTGGAATTTCAAACCCTTTCTTAGTGGATACCTACTCTCCACAAAGAGTACATTCTCCAAATTTCATGTCTCTAGAACCAGCGGTTTGGGCTGTGCGTTGATATATCAGTCAGCCAGTCAGGACATTGAATTTTAAATTGGGGGATGATTTTGGAAAAACTGTGATATACGTATCTCATCATTTTAATTGAAGTATATGTAGACACAATTTCAAGTCAATCGACTCAGAGAACAAAAAGTTTCATAGAAAATTCAACACCCCATTTCACCCTCTTAGGGGTGAAATTTCGAAAAACCCTTTCTTAGTGGATACCTACTCTTTACAAAGAGTACACTGTCCAAATTTCATGTCTCTAGGACCAGTGGTTTGGGCTGTGCGTTGATGTATCAGTCAGCCAGTCAGGACATTGAATTTTAAATTGGGGGATGATTTTGGAAAAACTGTGATACACGTATCTCATAATTTTAACTGAAGTATATGTAGACACAATTTCAAGTCAATCGACTCAGAGAATAAAAAGTTACATATAAAATTCAACACCCCATTTCACCCTCTTAGGGGTAGAATTTCGAAAAACCCTTTCTTAATGGATACCTACTCTTCACAAAGAGTACACTGTCCAAATTTCATGTCTCTAGGACCAGTGGTTTGGGCTGTGCGTTGATGTATGAGTCAGCCAGTCAGGACATTGAATTTTAAATTGGGGGATGATTTTGGAAAAACTGTGATATACGTATCTCATCATTTTAATTGAAGTATATGTAGACACAATTTCAAGTCAATCGACTCAGAGAATAAAAAGTTTCGTAGAAAATTCAACACCCCATTTCACCCTCTTAGAGGTGAAATTTCGAAAAACCCTTTCTTAATGGATACCTACTCTTCACAAAGAGTACACTGTCCAAATTTCATGTCTCTAGGACCAGTGGTTTGGGCTGTGCGTTGATGTATCAGTCAGCCAGTCAGGACATTGAATTTTAAATTGGGGGATGATTTTGGAAAAACTGTGATACACGTATCTCATAATTTTAACTGAAGTATATGTAGACACAATTTCAAGTCAATCGACTCAGAGAATAAAAAGTTACATATAAAATTCAACACCCCATTTCACCCTCTTAGGGGTAGAATTTCGAAAAACCCTTTCTTAGTGGATACCTACTCTTTACAAAGAGTACACTGTCCAAATTTCATGTCTCTAGGACCAGTGGTTTGGGCTGTGCGTTGATATATAAGTCAGTCAGTCAGTCAGTCAGTCAGTCAGTCAGTCAGTCAGTCAGTCAGGACTTTGAATTTTATATGTATAGAAGATAAAAATTAAAATTAAGATTAATACAAAGTAAGTCAATAGTGGATAATGAGAACTGTATTCAATTAAGTTAGGGCTAGGATTATTTATAATTTTATCAACATCTGACAACATTTGGTTGTTGATAACGCTAGGAAGTTTTTCTAAGTCTATATTCGATAATTTAGAGGATAACAATTTGGGTTTTGATATATTAAACTTTTCTAGATTACAACAGGCTTCATTAATTAGATTAAAATTGGAAACTATAGTTTTAACATTTATGTCAATGTTGTTTTTTCCAAACAGTTGTTTATTTCTACAATAAGCAGTACAATTAGGTCGAATATTAAGTACACCAGTACCTAGTATTTTGAACTCCATTAAATCGGATTTACACTGAATAGAAAGTTTAGTTGGTTCAGATTGAACAAATATCCATTTGTTTCCTTGCAATTCTTGCCAAATATCTATCTGACCATACATTAATTTGGTTTGACAGTACTTAGGTATTTCTGTAACAATTTTTGTTAGTATTTCAGTTTCACAGGTTGGTGTTCCTTGAATTGAGCGTGTGTCAGTATCGTCACAAATATAAACTCTGTTTACAGGTTCAATACAGGATTTTAGATTACTTATACAGGTGTATGTTAGTTTATCTTTACTAATTCCAACATAATTACAAGATGGTATAATCATAGCGTAGGAGTTTGGTTTTTCCATGTTATGCGGTATAGGTACTGAAATAGCCTTAAATAGATCTAACTCAAAAGAGTGTACAAGGGGAATCTTGATTACAAACACTAACTTATTGTTTACAAAATAACATGACAACTTTGATATATCTATCAAAGCATGAATAGTGTCTAAATCTAAATCTATAGGCAATTCTTCATAATTGGGTAATTTTCTAATGTTACTTATTAGTTCATTATACAATTGATTCGGTGTCATGACCGATGGGTGAAGAGTATTAGTTTTAGCGAATAACATTGCATTTACAAGGTCTTCTAATTTAAATGACAGAGTAAGTAGACAAGATGATAGTTCAGTATAGACATCGTTCATCCTTGATTTTATGTACAGCTTATCAGATAATTTTGACAGATTATTAAAAGTACTAGATAGATTAATAATAGCGTCATTCAAACGGACTTCATTTTTGGTTATAGTTTCAAGAGTTTTGTTGTAACGGGAAAGAGCCGTGCTCGTCACAAGGATGTTATCTTTTAAAATGGACGCAAACTTAATGTTATTATTATTTAGGGTTTGAATGGCGTTATTATATCTTATGGCATCGTCTTCATCCATTGTGCCAATGACTTGTTTGAAAAGAGAGCCAACTCCTGCTAACCAAGCGGATCTCTTTTCTCGCCCGGATGTTAAATGAGATATGGCACTGTAGTCTTTCAGAATATCGATAAGTCGCAAAGCCAGAGGCTGTAGTATGTTTGTACATTCAGATTCTTTAAGTATGGTATTTTGTTGACACAAGAGCGTAGAAGCTTTTAATGCATTGTTTATATTATCTATATGGGGTTTTATATATGTAATATCTATAGGTACAAGTAAATGAATATGATCTCTAGTCTGTTTCATGATTCCTATTGGGTCGAAGTATATGCCAGGGCTTTCATTGACTTGTTCGATGATATCAGATGTTGCAAGGGACAGGAATGTAGATATTCTGAAATACATTAGACAAAACATTTAACTAATGTTATTTTTTATATTTTAAAACTAGGTGTATTAGATTAAGGAATAATATGAAAATAAAACTAAATACTAGTTGTTTCCGCCAGCTTTAACTCGTCATAGTGATACTTGACGTGACGGCGATTAACGAGAAGGGTCAACGTATTGTTGCCATTCATTTTGATCACTTTATGTGGACCTTTCCAGATAGGCGACAGAGCTTTATTCTGCCGCGGATGGTGTTTGATATACACCATATCGCCTGTTTTATATTTCATAGGTCTGGTTTTCCTATCGTAATAGTCTTTTGATGTGACTTTGGATTTAAGAATATTTTCTACGGCTTTCTCTCTGGAGAGTTTCATTCTTTGTTGGAGTATACGGACATAACTGGGATATGTAGGTTCTAATGCTGTATCGTAAATCGAGGTGGGCATAAATGGTTTGTAACCGAATAATAATTCGTAGGGTGTATAATTTGTGGTGCAATGGACTGTGGTATTGTAGGTTAACATAGCCGTGTAAACGTATCTCGGCCAGTCATTTTGGTTGTCATCGACGAAAGATTTTAAATATTCTTTTAGAGTCGCATGACTTCTCTCTAAAGCACCTTGAGTTTGTGGATGATAGGGGCTGGACCATAATTGTTTGATTTTCAAAAAGGTACAGGTTTGTTTAAATAGTTCTGCTGTGAAATTGGTTCCCTGATCTGTAAGAATAGTTTTGGGGATACCAAACTGGGATATGAAATGGATTAAACATTCAGCGGTTTCTTCTGCCGTAGCATTTCGGATAGGATAGCCTGCTGAATATTTCGTAAGGTCATCCTGAATTGTTAGAATGTACCTGAGTTTGGCCGCGCCTGATTCAGGCAATGGTCCGACAATGTCAAGTGACACGCGTTCAAAAGGTTGTGTAGATGTCGTTGTGATCTGCATAGGGGCTCGATTAGTTCTACGCAGGGCTTTATTGGTTTGACATTGTACACATTTTCGGACATAGTCTTCGACATCTCTGCGCATATTGCGCCAATAATATTTTTCCTGGATTCTACTTAACATTCTATTGGAGCCTAAATGACCTGATATGGGAATATCGTGGTTTTCCTTTAAGATTTTAATGATTTCAGTTGGAGAAGGATAAATTATAATGTTTTTGAAAATATGGGCAGTGATTAAAGTAGTGTGAAACAAGTATGTAATTATATTATGAATCTTCATTAAACTATGTGAATCGAATGGATTACGAAAGTCAGTTATAGCGAATTCAGTGGTGTTATCATTAATTAATTCAAGTTTCAGATTTTTAAGGCTCTTAAAAATATCCTCATAGTTGCACTGATGGAAGTGATGGACTTTTACAAAAAGTAAGTAAAATTTCACATTATTATTTTCGAAAGAGAGAAAGGAATGTAATGTCCTTTCTTTTTCAAGGATATCTTTTGGTTCCGAAAGTTTATCGATAACTTCCGAAATATAGGGATTTGACTCGTCAAGGTCAATAGAAGTTGGTATGATAATAGTTTTTAATTTTGTTTTTAATAAGGTTTCATTATGTTCATGAATTATAGTATCAAATTGATTAAATTTATTATTTATGTTTTTCAGGCACTTAGAGTAAGTATCGTCGTCGTTCTGGACTTCAGGTGGAGTTGGGATATCAAAATCTTCAGGGAGTTCAAAGTCATCAGGTAACTCAACATTTTCAGGTAAGTCAATAAAGTCAGGTAAGTCAGGAATTTCAGGTATTCCGGGACTTTCAGGATCAACAGGAGGGACTTCAGGCTGCTGAAGTGTAGGTGGAGCACTCACAGGTGGTACTTTGTCGGTAAGTACGTGAGCGGTGTTTGGTAATGGAATGGATTTCACAGGGTAACGAGAAAGAGCATCAGCGTTACTATTGATCTTACCCTTTTTATATTCAATCTCATAATCGTATTCCTCGAGTTTTAATCTCCATCTAACTAGTTTGGAGCCTGGTTCTTTGCAATTGAATAGCCATCTAAGTGGTTTATGATCGGTTACAATTTTAAATTTGTAACCATAAAGATATGGGCGAAATATTTTTGTTCCAAAAATAATAGCCAGACATTCTTTTTCAGTTACGCTGTAATTAGTTTCGGCTTTATTTAGTGTGCGTGAGGCAAAAGCAATTGGGCGGTCTTTTCCTATCTCGCCTTGAGAGAGTATCGCTGAAATAGCGTAATTTGACGCATCACACGTCAGGATGAAAGGTTTAGTAAAGTCTGGGTATATTAAGACGGGTGCCGAAATTAACTTATTTTTTAGTGTTTCAAAAGCAAGTTGTTGACTATTAGTCCAATCAAATGGTATATCCTTTTTTAACAAGGATGTAAGAGGTTTAGCTAGTTTGGAAAAATCCTGCAGAAAGCGACGATAATAAGACACTAAACCTAGGAATGATTTTACGTCTTTTGGACATTTTGGGATAGGGAATTCACTTACAGCTTTTATTTTCTCGGGGTTAGGTTTTAGGCCTGTTTCACTAATAGTGTGGCCAAGATAAGTAACTTCTTTGCGAAGAAACTCACATTTGTCCGGTTGCAATTTGAGGTTGAATTTTCTCAATCTCTCAAATGTGTGGGATAATTTCTGGACATGGGATGTAAGATCGTAGGAGTAAATAACAATATCGTCTAAATAAACATAGCAATGTATACCTTGAAGGCCTGATAGGACTGTGTTCATGAGCCTCTGAAAGGTTGCAGGGGCATTTTTGAGACCGAAAGGCATTCGGATAAATTCGAAGTGACCTTCGGGTACACTAAAGGCAGTTTTAGGGATATCTTCAGCTGAAATTTCTATTTGGTGAAAACCTGATGCTAAATCGAGAGTTGTGAAGTATTTACTCTTGCCTAGCTGGTCTAAGATTTCATTAATTTGGGGAATTGGATAGCTCTCACCAATAGTGATGTCGTTGAGCTTGCGATAGTCAATCACTATGCGCCATTTCTTTTTTCCTGAAGCATCAACCTTTTTGGGCACTATCCAAATGGGGGATGACCATGGAGAGGTAGATGGTTTAATTATATTTTGTTCCAGCATCTTACTAATCTGGGTTCTGACCTCGTCCTTATGAACTTCTGGAAATCTATAAGATTTTACATTTATAGGTTGCGAGGAGCTTGTTTTGATTTCGTGCTTGATGGCACTAGTTGAAGTGAGTTCATCGTCAGGAAGGAAGAATATGTCTGCATATTGACTGCAGATGTCATAAAGAGCTTCAGACTCTTCAGAGTTTAAATGGGAAGTTCGTAACTGTTTAAGGACCCCGTTTGTTCTCTCATAACAATTAGCGTTGGGTTGAGATAAGCATATTTCATTTTTAGTTATCGGGATTAAAGTCAAAGAGAGATTAGAATTTATTGAAATAGGTTTTTCAGATACGTTAAGGATCGATACATTTATTCGATTATTACTTTTTATTTTCACTATCGAATTAGCTACTAACAATTTATCAGAGATATGTTGGTCCAAGATTATACCTTCCTTAACTTCTGGATTTTTGACTGAACATTCTATTATGGTTTCGGTTCGTGGTTCTATTATGTAAGACGGATGGTTGAATGACAACTTTATATGATGGTGTGCGATTTCCAGCGTACCTGAATCGTAATTTATTCGGCAGCCGCTTTTAATGAATAGGTCATTACCTATAATACCATCATAGGGAAAGCTTAAGTTATCAAACACGTGAAATTTGTGTAATACTATGTATCCAGGGGATAGACTTAAGTCCAGAGTAAGGTTACCGTGACTCGTAATCGGGTCTTTTGAGTCAATACCTTTTATTTTGACCATGTCAACCCCTAATTCAAGAGGTTTAGATAGACATGATTTCTTTAGGATACACAAGGAAGCTCCAGTATCTATCAAAAGGGTAAGTGGTTCCTTGCTGACAGACGACTGGGCGACGATATAGGGTAAGTATGTTTTTAAATTAGTATTTACTTCGTATACTTCTTTATAATTATTGTTGTTTTCTTTTTCAGGGACACACATGGATTGAGGATTGGAAATGTCTTCAGTTTGGGGCTGGTTACCCTGTCGCGTGACATTATGAGAGCTGCCAGTTTGGGGCTGATTACCCTGTCGTATAGCTCTAGGGAGAATGTCTTCAGTTTGGGGCTGGTTACCCTGTCGCGTGACATTATGAGAGCTGCCAGTTTGGGGCTGATTACCCTGTCGTATAGCTCTAGGGAGAATGTCTTCAGTTTGGGGCTGGTTACCCTGTCGCGTGACATTATGAGAGCTGCCAGTTTGGGGCTGATTACCCTGTCGTATAGCTCTGGAAGATAAATGGTGTTTGGAAATAGGATTAATGGCGTCGTCTTTTAAGGTTCGTCTCGTGCGACACCCTGTCGAGACGTTTAATAATTTAAATTGTCCTGAACAGATTCTAAATTATTTGTAAAGAGGTTTTCTTCGTCGTTCACGAAGTTTACATGAGGACTCTTGGGCTTAGAAGAATATTGTTGCGCGGGAGAACTGAATTTATTATTATATTTTTTATTATTAAATTCGCGCAATTTACAATCGGCTAAAGTATGACCTTCCTTCTTGCAGTATCTGCATACCGACAAATCTCTAGAGAAAGAAGGTTGATTTTTATAATTGGGTAGATGTGGCTTAGATGGAGGCCTATTATTGTCCTTCTTAAAATTAACATTTTGTTTGAATGCATATTGCTGAATCTTTTCTTCAGAGATTGCATAGTTGACAGCTTCGTTCAAGTTTTTTGGATCTCTACATCTTACAATGGTTGCTATACGAGGATGTAACCCTATGTTAAATGTATGAAGCGCTAAATCCTCCATTGCGGCCACTCTACCAACAAGTTCACTTTTCTTCGTGTTGGAAATTGTTACTTCTGTAAGTAATTTGGATAAGCAAGTTTCGACTCGCAGGTGAAATTGGCTTACCGTCTCCTGGTTAGTTTGATGACACTCTTGAAGCTCGGTAAGTAAATGGGCGTAATGCTTTCTCTCACCGAATTGATTTTTCAAAAATTCTTTGAGAGATGACCAGTTATCAAAATCTTTGATGGAACATGCGCTTTGCGCTTTACCATCTAGTTGGCTAATAATATATCTGAAGACGATGTCTTTCTGGGATGATGATGATAAGGATATTGCATTATCGCAATTTACTAGGAAAGCATTTAATTTTTCCCTACAACCATCGAATGGCTTAATAAACTTTAAGATAACACTAAGGGGTATTTCCTCATCTCTCTCTATAAGGTCTTTTTTTGAATCTGCTTTAGCCATTTTAAGTAACTAAAATAACTTGCTGTGGAATGAAATACAATAACTATGGTCACGATATTAAAACTTGCCAACTGGTTCTATACGGCTTATCAGTATTCCCAGTACTAAGTAACCGAATACGTGTGGGAAGGATGCTTAGACTACGGTCTGGACATAGTGTTGTATCGACAGATACGAAGTAACAGGAATATAAAGTAACTTATGCAAATCTATAAATAGAATTAAAATTAAAATCACTGAACTGACTCACAGGACACAAAAACACTTCATTTTGTAGGGACACGGGGGACGTCTGATCCTGGTCGGTGCTGGATACGAGCAGGTCCGTAGAATGCGCTTGCAGCGCGCTGCCCAGTACCACTGCACAGTAGACAGGTGACGACTTGGATGACCTCAAAAGGGCTCTGGATTTAGCCTCTTTTGAGCTGGGGGTAGCCTCTCGTAGGCCACTGGAGTTGGCCTATTTCAGCCAGGGTTGGCTTCTCTTAGGCCGCGGATAGGTCT
This sequence comes from Noctua comes, assembly GCA_963082995.1. Lineage (NCBI taxonomy): Eukaryota > Metazoa > Arthropoda > Insecta > Lepidoptera > Noctuidae > Noctua > Noctua comes. Next base: position 5,821,153 of record OY720268.1, read on the forward strand.
TCGTTGAGTTCGGGTCGTAGGTTTATCGCACAAGATACACTTGGCACAAGGACACTTTCACTGGATAACACTTCGCGAGACGTTCCACGGGAAATAAATCCCACCGCTGCCACCAATGTTAGGACACGCTTTAGAAAAGCCTTTTGCCTTTTTTTAAGCCAATTTTGAGGAAACTTAAAAAATTGTAACCTGACGGCTAGGAAATTGCAATCGCTTTCGTAGCGTTCTGAATAATGACAATGCCTTTGAACAGATTGCCCTTATGTAGCTTTTCGACAATTTTTTTTTTGTCTTCGCCGTCATCGATATCGCTGGTGATATGGCTGGTGGTCGCTGGTGGTTGGTGGTGAATAAAAAATCAGACCTGTAACTAGATAAATATTTATTTATTTCTTTAGTAAAATTTGTTACATGTCACTTACAAATAGGGATTTTTATAGGTGCATTTTATTTGGCGCAGTTTGTCCGAGGGGGATCATTTGCGACCTATTATGTAATTCTTTTCACAAATGGCTGAACTATAAATATAAAGCAAGTGCGAGAAGTTTTGAATTAAGGATCCCATTAGATCCTAGACCTGTAGTTACTTATAGACTAGGTGTCAAACGCCTGTGCTGCCGGGGGAGGGAGCAAAAACAATCTACCTACTAATTAATTAAGATTGCTTATTACTCAATCAACTGAATCCAACCGTCTTACTTCTAAAGAAGAATTTACTTATTGGCTTTAATTTTTTAGTTTAGTATTTAAGCTCGGGGGAACAATAGATCTTTTATGCTAAGCCCCGGATTAGTTAAAACTGGATTGGAAGTTAGTTGAAGTTTACTAATTACATGGAGTTAAGTTTTGTTTGTGGTAACATAAATTATACTATGTGGAACACAACTTTGATATATTTTCGTCATCCTAGTGGACGTAACTTTGAATACCGAAAAAAATTTATAAAACTAAAGTAACCTCACAAACTTACCACACCGCGCTCCAAAACACAAATTACTGACGTTGCTCAAAAAGCCGCCAAGCTAAAGTGGGACTGGGTTGGCCATGTCTGTCGCATGCCCGACGAGCTGTGGGCCAAAATAACCACGATGTGGAGCCCTGACACAGCCAGAAGGCGACGCGGTAGACCTCGCAGGAGATGGCGGGACGAGCTAGACAAAACTAACGACCAGTGGTCCATATTGGCCTTGGTTCGAAGAACTTGGAAGTCATGGAGAGAGGCCTTTGCCCAGCAGTGGGATGACACAGGCTAACAGTATCAGTATCAGCCTCACAAAATCCAACAAAATTATCATTGTATCACATGGGACGGGTTTGTTAAAATTGATTTTAAATAACCAAGAGGTCACTTACTGAGAGCAGAGATAGATTTGTTTTACTTTAACATTACGCCTGCTAATACATAGAAAACATCCTAACGAAGTCACTGTGTCCTAAAATCGGCTGATTAGGTAATCGATAGAAATTCTAATCCACATTAACAAATCTTGGTCTTAAAGTAAAAAGGCTAAACTTTTGCAGGTAAGATCCCATTATTTCGTTTAATATTCTTGTTATCGTCTTGAAGTAAAAGTTTTTGTTAGGGAAATAAACTAAACTGATGATTTCGGTCGCGACAAAAATAAAATTGAAATCAAAAAGTTTTCGGTAACCGTTACAGATTAATTCATATCCTTGACTAACTTTGAGGTGAAATATTTGATGTATGGACCACTTTGCTGTCCACCCCCACCGACGGACGCCCTAATTATTGCCGAGCCGATCTCATTAATTTATGTACAACACCTAATCTGTACCTACTTTCATAGCAAATAAATTCTGATTCTGATTCCGATTCTGATTGCTGGGAATCGATTTTTTTTTGGGGTGAACAGTAACGTTTTACAGTCAAAATCAATGTAACGCACTCAAAACATTGTGCTGGTGGCTGCATTGAATCGTAAATAGAACTTGGAGGTATTGAAAGTAAAGTAAAAATCAGTATTGAAAAAAAAAAAATTGTAAAAATCGGAACTTTGAACTCCAATATCTCCGTAACGGGAAGGTTCCCAGGTATGGTCCAGAACAAAAAAATATATCGCAATGACGAGGAAAATGTGGAAATTGCCTTTCGGCTTCGTCGTTAAGGTTAATTTTAGGTTATTTTTACACCCTTATAAAAAGACAGTCAAAATAAAAAATAAAATCGATGCGCTTTCATCTGCATGCAACATCCACACTAAATAGTTATAAAAAGTAAAGAAAATACTCACAATTCCAATCATTTTTATACTTTTTAAACTTGTCCAGAGAGTAGAGATCCATCGTGCAGGTCGGCGCGATCCTGCCCCATGTTTTGTAAAAGTAATTGACCGTATTTACTCCGCCAACGCTGATGTTTGAGATAACGGTAGTCCATCCATTTTGCATTAGGGTTCTGTACAGTTAATAACTATTTTATTGTTGCAATACTGAGGATTATTCAGTTTTAAGTGGGAACTTGTAATCTTTGTTATTGAGTGAAGTTAATCCATCGTGGTATAGCGTGATTTTTTTATTATTCAATATAAGTAACAAAGTTTATAACAAATGGCATTCAATTCATTTCAAGACATGTTTTATCTTTTTGTACAGTATTCATAATTGGTTGGTTATTAGATTAAGAATCCATAAAATATTATTGAAGCGCTGATGGATGAGGTGATGAAAAAAAAAATTAACACCGATATATTTTGCTATGAGTCAGATAATAACCTGAGTTGATTGTAGGTACTTTTAAAACTATTTAATGACTTTTTAACTTTTTTATTTTTTTTACTATTTTTTTTTATTTTTTGGACTTCGATTTATGATATAATTACCCTGACACTAGAATGGCATAAGCAATAAAATGTATACCAATAGAATAAAAAATGCTTGGACAACTGTTTTTCTTTATCTTTTTTTTGACTACTCTTTGTTTTAGTTAATTCAAATACTTTGTTTCAATTGCAGTAAAATGAGACTATAATAACATTGACCAAAGCAATTGCTTTCAGCAATAAATATTTCCAGAAAGGACCTTCTTGGCAGCACTTTAAGTGGGTCAGTCTCAGACGCAGAACCTCATTGTTGACTTAAAACAATCAAATCTTAATCAAGATCTTTGATCGTGATTAAAAGTATCTTTAAACAACAAAGTAAAGACATTGTGAAGATTTCGCATTCACTTCAACATTTGAGCCGTGTTTTCCTTACAAAAACGCCTCTTACGATTCACAAAAAGAAAAATTTCCTCAGTATGTTAAACCAGGGTTTTTTATATCTCTTGACCTCTTACTTTGATCAAGTAAGCTCAAGTATAAGCACACCCTGTATATGAAACAAAAACACTTGAGTTTTACAATTTCCCTACAACCGACTGAAGCATTGTTTTTCTCTCGTATTGTTAATATCTGGAAGGTATTGTGCAAACTGTGAAGGCTAATATAATATCAAAGAAGAATTTACATTTAATTCCACAGGAAAGACAATTTAAGAGGAAGGTAAGTGGGAATATTTAATATAAAGGGTCTTTCAACAAGGACGGGTCGATGTTGAAATTAAATAAAACAAGCTGTATGTGAGATAATAAAGAAATTATTTTTTTATTTGAAAGGCCCATTTATGCCATTATTTATGAAATAGGACATCGTTTAAATGTCCACCGCGGCTTCGAACGGTGGCACGGATCCGAGAGGTCCAATTTTCAATTACTCAACTGCATAGATCCGGCTGAATCTGAACGATGGCCTGCGTTATGTTGACTTTCAGGGCATCGGTTGATTGCGGATTATTGGCATAGACCTGCGACTTGAGAAAACCCCACAAGAAAAAGTCTAGCGGGGTCAAATCGCACGATCTTGGTGGCCAATTCACGTCACCTCTGCGAGAGATAACCCTACCCTCGAACCGTTCATGCAGAATGTCAATTGTGTCGCTCGCAGTGTGGCACGTAGCGCCGTCTTGTAACGTCGTGGACAACATGTGGTTCCACCAAATGTTGTCCACGGGTTTAGGCCCAAGGCCCGACGCAAAATTCGCCAAGTTGAAATCTGCGAAAGGCCGAGTTCTCGTGCACGGCGAGAAATCGACTGCCTCGGAGTCTCCTGCACACTCTCACGGACAACAGCGATGTTCTCGGCCGGTCTGGCGTTCCTTTGACGTAAGGATGCTGGTTGGTTGTTTACCGAACCAGTCGTCTCGAATTTGGTCACCAAACGTTGGAGAGTCGCCTTTGAAGGGCCACTGCGTCTGCCGTAAAATGGACGTAATGAGCGCAACGTTTGCACTAACGAACGTGCTCATTTTGATAATAAAGTTTTATCATTTGGACGTGCTGCTCAATCGTGTAACTTGGCATGGTGATTTGGCATAAGTAACTGAAGAAATAACAACGCATTTGACAGATGCCGCCAAAACCATATGGCCGCCACAAACTGTCAACATCGACCCGCCCTATTTGAAAGACCCTTTACATACATGAAATCACGCCTTTAATCGTCGAAAGGTTAGGCAGAGGTGTACCTAGCACTATACTCACGTTTCGCCAGTTATGTTTAAGTCTCATGTTATATTGTTGATGTCAATAAAGGGCGAGCCTATTGCCAACAACGGGGCACAAATCCAGACTCCGTGCCTGTTACTGAGAAATGATTTATGTAAAAACACAATGACACTGTGCCCGGCCTGGGAATCGAACCCAAGACCTCACGTTTTCATTTATACAATTATAAGGCTGGACACCGACTGACAGATAATGTGCTGAAGCCGTACCGATTTGGACCTTCGGCTGAAACCTCCACTCCGGATCCTTCTTTGATAAATACTTTACTCTGTACTCTATGTCTTTCCATGATCATTCCAGTCAGCGTCATTCAAACAGAAAATGCTTCAAAATGTGAAGATTTTTTAACAAAGTTATTTTCAAGAAAACCTATGTATAAACCTATACTAACTATTTATAGGGCTTATAACACCCACAACGAACGATGAGGCAACCGTATTCCTAGTAAAAAAAAAAAAACTATCGAAAAAATACAATAAAAATTGTTGAAAAAAAGTAATAATTATGCTATCTGTGATTCAAAAGCGATCATTGCAGATTAAAATACAGGCAATTAAATCGTGTATTGCGATAGTGTTTTGTTTCGAAAACTATTATTTAAATATGGCTATCGAACACTAATGGTTTTTAAATGTTCGGCAAATATAAATGGAGCCATAATTTGCAGTTGTTTTTTTTTTTGTTTTACTGTACCTAAAGGCATTCGTGTTTTTGGTTAAAACTATGATGTTTTAAAATAACAACTGGCTGAATAATGTTCCTTCATTCATCAAATTCCGAAAGAGTGGGTCTTAAAATGAACATGGACAAAACCAAAGTCATGTTGAATGGCCATGTAACACCCACTCCTATCAAGATCGGAGACTATACACTCGAAGTTGTAGGCGACTATGTCTACCTGGGACAAACGGTCCAATTAGGTAGGTCTAACTTCGAAAATGAGGTCAATCGTCGAATCCGACTTGGCTGGGCAGCGTTCGGGAAGTTGCGTGGTATCTTCTCGTCCAACTTACCGCAGTGTCTCAAGACGAAAGTCTATGACCAGTGTGTGTTGCCAGTGATTACATACGGAACCGAAACGTGGTCGCTCACAGTGGGCCTCATTAGAAGGCTTAAAGTCACCCAAAGGGCAATGGAGAGGGCTATGCTCGGAGTTTCCTTGCGTGTTCAAATCAGAAATGAGGAGATCCGCAAGAGAACCAAGGTTACCGACGTAGCCCGAAGAATAGCCAAATTTAAGTGGCAGTGGGTAGGGCACATTGCTCGCAGAACGGATGGCCGATGGGGCCGAAAAGTTCTGGAGCGGCGACCGCGAACCGGAAGACGCTGCGTTGGAAGGCCACTAGGTGGACCGATGACCTCGTAAAGGTTGCAGGGATCCGCTGGATGCGAGACGCACGGGACCGGTCAATGTGGTGACACTTAGGGGAGGCCTATGTCCAGCAGTGGACGTCTTTCGGCTGAAATGATGATGATGATGATGACGATGATTCATCAAATGCGTAGTTTTTTCCAACTATGAAAAAATGCAAGCAAAAGCCGGTCTCTGTAATAGTCACCCATCTATGAACCAACCTCAGCAAACATAGCTTAACCGTCAACCGACAAAATCTTTTGTTTTTACCAAAACCCTTATGTTTCTTGTAAAAACATTAATTTCAAAATATTATTGTTTTTCTGATTTTGATGAGCCTAATAGGCGTCTAGATTACCTAATGATGACATAGCCAAGTCAAGAATTTTACATAAAAGATTATTTCAGCAAAACGGTGCCTTAAAACTTTTCTTAAATACATAAATTATTATAATTGAATAATTCTGATATTCGTTCATAAAGTTATTTCATGATTAAACTTCTCAGGTACGAAATTGAGTAATAAAGCCGAATTATAGACAGCCCTCAACTTTTTTATAACTTTTATGTTGAGTCTTGTTATAAATTAGGGAAGATCGTTACCTAACAGTATTCATGGAATAAAAAATACTGAAAACGGTGTAAAAGATACCTTGACACACAATTTCTATAGTTTCAAAACACGATTCTGTACCCACCAGTAGCGAAGGATCAATTTTTGTAAGAGGTAGGCCGGAGTACATATCTTTAATGTGATTATTTTATTTGTGTATAGAATACTGACTGTGCCATTTTTTAAAAAGGAAGCCGGTGGGAATCGAGTTCTATGGAACCTTCACCACTGGTACCCACTAGCATTAACATACATAAACAATCATTTAAAAAAAAAACAGTTTCCAAAAATATTACGGACCATTATTCCCCGAGAAATAAAATTTAAAAAAAGTCGCCAGTGGAATACATAACCTCCTCCATTTTTAAAACTTGGTTAAAAAAACAGCTGTTTCATACATTGCTGCAAAATAAAAGATTTTTGTTTTAACAGCCGGAGCACTCCATTTTTAAACTATTTGCTTACTATCAGTCTATAACTTAGGCCCTTCAGGAGATAGGTATGCGCTAAAAGAGTTTAAGAATCAGTATAGAAAATCAGCAAAATCTGTCTGAACCCAGAAACCCGACAAATGGAAGACAAATTGTTATAGCAAACAAAACCTTACCATGATAATAAATAGATGACATTCATAATAAAAATTTAATATAACTACTAATTTGAATACGTCATAAAAATATAAAATGAAAATCAGATAAGACAAAGCTATGGTTGGTGCAATAATCGAACCATTGATTGGCTTCAACGGTTATGGGTGACTGGTTCCCATACAAAGCAGAAATGTTTAAATGATCTAAAAGCAGCTGTTCCTGATGGCTTAACTTACTGAACGCCAGAGCATAAACGCACGCGCGAGCCCTCCACGCCAAGCCACAATCTCACCTCCCATTTTGTCACATATTTATGTCGTTTGGCGTACAGGGCACGTGCTTGCTTGTCACGTATATGTGACAGTGGCGGTGGAAAAGTGGTAAACGCTTTCAAAAGGTTTTGGAATCCTACAACGACTTTGAACAAGATTAACAGCATTGCTGCTCATAGAGTGTTCCCTTTCCTAGGATTTTTGAGTGCTTTGGGGTGGCTGTGAGATTGGTGTCTACAGATCCTCCACGAAGCCGATAACCAACCATTCTGTACATCAAACTAAGTAACTCAAATCATATTGCTGGGAAACGACTTATTTTTTGAGGTAAAAAATCACGATTTACGGTAAGACTAAAATGTACCGCACTCAGAACATTGTACTGATAGATGCATTTAATAGAACAGTGGTGGGTCATGGAGGTATTTAAAGTAAAGTACTTCAACGTTTAAAACTTGTATTTTTTAACTTGGGAAATAGCTGGAACTTCGACGTCAATGTCTCCGTAATTAGAAGGTTCCCAGTTATGGTCCAAAACAAAAAAATGATAGCAATGAATGGGAAAACAAGTGTTGTTAAACTTTTTACACCTGTTATTTCGGGACACAACAGATTTCCCAACAAAAAAAAACGCCATTTTTGTAATAAAAAAACCAACCTTTAAAACACAGCAGGCAGCAATAACATGTAAACGATAACTGACCTACAATCTGCGTTTAACGATAACTGCGGAAATGACCATGTTGTTGCTCGTCTATAATTTGTTTAGCATGCCACGTGTCTATTGGATAAACTTTGTTTTACATGGAAAAGGCCGATGCTATCTTGTTTTCCTACATTTGTTTGTTTAGTCAAAAGCGTAGGCCACAAGAAACACATCGCCAACGGCTTGTGAAAAAAAAACATGGCGGGTAGTAATAAGTCGAGCTTCTCGCAAGAAACAGTCGGGCTATCACCACTACTTCCACCCCTAAGTATTCTGATTGCAAAAAGTAGTTAGTCATAACATTTATTGCGAATTAAGTGTACATTGAGGTGTTATGTTATGTTAGTACTTATGACTTAGCAGCCTTTTACAAGCACTGCAATGTATCATTCGCCTGCCCATATCATCCTAAATTAGCATGCATTAAACATTATTATTACTTAATCATTTTCTTTTATATTAGTACAATTAAATAGAGAAATTATAGTTCTGTCAATAATAGTGAATTTAATACAATTATTCTGCAATAATAATGTCATCCTTTTCAGGTAGTATAAATTTTAATTTTATAAGGAGTTAAATAGGCTGAAATAGACTAAATCTTATTGTTTGTATAGGACAGGTCGCCACTCTTGTATATGAGAGAAAATAGTTATTTTAACCTAGACTTGAAAATAATATTCTTTTACTGAGTAGAAACATTTTTGGATAAGGTATAATTTTAGCCTTTTTTGAAGTATTGTTTCTGATTTTTCAGTTTTATACATGTTGATAATATAAATAAAAGTGCCGTTGACCTAATTGGCAAAACATTAGGCGTTTTGTCTCTAGAATGACAAGTGACAATGTTATGATAGATTAAGTAGATTTTAGAATTTTTCAGTGAGGCAGAGATTTGTCATTTAAAATCAGGTGAGTTTTATATTACGGAAGATATTGCCTAGGAAATTAATAAACATGGCTTTGTGTATAGTTTATACCAACATAAACAGGTTGTTCGATATCATCCACCTCTTCATCGACAACTCTTTGTTTGATCACAACAAAACATACGTGTTGCTAGTGGTGGCTTCATAAAACACCATCAGACAAAAAAGTTTTTATTTAGCAAGAATATTTAAGTTGGTATTAGTATTTCGTTATCAAAATACCACCAAGAAACAATTATGCAAACCAAACTTACATTAGATTTGACAAAAAAAGATCAATTGACTTCCAGAAATCAAGGGTTAATCAATTAGTAATAGGGATGTTTCCTGAAAAAATCGAATTATTCCGTCAGATAGATTTCCAAAAAATATTGGACACGTATTTTTTCTTTTTTCACGAAAACGAAAAATGAAGACGATACAGTGCGTCGAAAACTCGTGTGACGGCATACTTGTAAGTAAAGTGTACTGACTTTTACCGAAAAGTGACGTGATCATGAGGCCTGTGACGTCACTTTTGATGCGTTTTATCTTCGTCAGTTTTATTGATTTGATAAAACAAAAAATACGTATCCAATATTTTTCGATAATCTAACTGACGGACTAAATAGAATCACATTTTTTACATAGGAAACATCTCTATTAGTGGCAATGCCGCCAGTCTTCTGGGCACTTTCTCTGTTGACAGCGATGTGGATGAATTTTTGACGCCCTGTAACCCTTTTGGGAACTTGTACATATTTTTATTACTATTATAAAGGGTTTAAATAGACCCTTAACATAACCGAAAGGCACTTGTTCTCCCCGTCTTTGCGATTATTTTTTTGTTCTAGACCATGCCTGGGAACCTTCTAGTTGCGGAGATATTGGGGGTCAAAGTTCCAACTTTTTCACAAGTTTTTTTTTAATACAATCATGTTTTTAATGTTAGATTTTTACTTTACACACCTCCACGACCCCCCCGCACTTTTCAATCCATCCATCAGCACAATGCTTTGAGTGATTTCCATCGAGTCCTACCGTAAAACGTGATTTTTCACCATAAAAAAAAAGTCGATTCCCAGCAATAATTTTTGCGTAAAGTTACTTACGAGTAGTTTGATGTACAGAATGCTTGGTTGACGGCTATGTGAAGGGTCTGTTTACACCCTGTAGATTTGTAGTTTGTAAATAATGTAAATATTCTTTGAAATTAAATTATTAGTAATAACACGCGCAACGATCCACGCGCAATTTTCACCCGGAAAATACTCCAGACCAATTTTCCAGAATACAATTCCAAAAGTTCTTCAAAGCAATTTAGTTTAGTGCCAGAACCATCTGAGAAATACTTTTGTTGTTGAAATGAATGATGTTGTTGATAAATAGGTCCGCGCTCCTCTAGCTGGCTCTATGCCCGGTGGAATGTGAAATAATGAACGGTTGGTTTTATAACATTGTTGATATTTCAACACTAGACTTTCTTTGGTGTGAGGTAATGGACCGTGATTGTGTGAACTGGAAGAAAGATTTTTAATAGACTTGAAAAAAGGATTAGTTTGTTGGGTTTAATGTTTATTTTGTTTGTCTGGTACTGACCACGCAGACAAAATAGAGTAAAATAAAAATTTAAAAAAAAATATTTCATGAAAATCACTTTAAGCTTCACAAAAACAATTTTCAAATAAAATTGAGCATTTCAGACAAAAGTGAATCGTTGGTGCCTGTACTAATGATTAAAAATCATTGTATCACAGACACCAAAAACACCAATAAACAGTCAAACAGTTACTGGGTAACACGATATCCTGTCTTTCGGGGTGCAAACTCAGTAGTTACCCAGTAACAGGGTTACGGGGGTCAGATAGATAACTGTCCAGTCGGTTGGAGTGTACCGTGACCGTCCAGTCTGTTAAAAAACGCAACTTCCTCATAAATCAATCATTATTGCGCAGTCTTGCAAATTGTGGGCTCAAAAGAATCAAATCATTTATTTCTTTGTCAACACAAATTGTATACAATTCTAAATTTAAAATAAATGGCAGATCATTGGAATTCATCATCATCATCATCATTTCAGCCGAAAGACGTCCACTGCTGGACATAGGCCTCCCCCAAGTGTCGCCACATTGATCGGTCCCGTGCGTCTCGCATCCAGCGGATCCCTGCAACCTTTACAAGGTCATCGGTCCACCTAGTGGGAGGCCTTCCAACGCAGCGTCTTCCGGTTCGCGGTCGCCACTCCAGAACTTTTCATTGGAATTACAAACAAAAAAAATAATAAAAGAGTCAGCGTGGTCCCCACTTTCTTTGAGAGTTGAAAAAAGCATTTGCAGATTTGCTAAGTTTTCTACATAGTTCTTCAACATGAGGTTTCCACAACAAGAGGTTCTATTACAGTCCTAAACAGACAGTGTTGCGAGCTCGCAAGTTACTAAAATCAGTTCCAAGTGGCAGAAGTTTACATCAATGTGCATACTACCCAACAACTGCAATGAACTCAACATACTTTACAACCAATCCAATATTTCTGACTCAACCCTCACTTGACCTCGTTCTAAACCGCCTAAAAACATTTTATCGAAACATTTGGCAAATTTTCTGGCATAAAGCAGATTGTAAAGTTTAACTTTATTAGGTCGTAGTGATATAACTATCGTACTGAAATAAATAACCTTCTCTTGTCTTTTTGCCAGTCTTGAGTAGCCCTGAATGAATGAATGCTTTAAAACATTGAGCATTCGTTCTCGGCGCTTCTTCTTCTACCTTTCTTATTCCACAAAAACAAGATATTAATTGATATAATACAGCTTAATGTACAAAGGCTAGCTTAACCCAGAATTGGGTCTTCGTGTCAATGGTAAGTCGTCAAAATCCTAGGTGACCACGCTAATCGTGCCGTCTGTAGCATTTTAAGTCCTCCTAAGTGCAGGTATAGAGACACATTGGAGAATCCAGTAAGTGGACCATGGTCTGGTCGGGGTCTCGATGCTGAGCCGAGTGTTGAACTTCCAACCATATAGTGTTAATGAAACCGAGCATTATCGTCATTTCTAGGAGAAAATCGTTAACAAATTGTGTCAGCGTAGATTATATTGTTAATCCTACGACGTGTCTGTGCCTGTGTCTGTCTGTCTATTACAGGTTGAATTTGTGCCCTTTTGTTGACAATAGGGTTACTCCCTACTTCATGAACCTTAATCTGAAAAAAAGGATAATTATATTGTAGTACATCTGATTTTATGCATCACACTTCGTGATGTTATATTACTCGCATGAATCATATTTAATTCTGTGTCAATTTCCTGAAGAAAACATGTTAATTTGTAACCCGCCTGACATATAGGTACCCAAAACCAACAAAACAGCTAAACTCCATAGCAAATAGACAGTAGACACCCGAAATCATTAAAGTATTTGTGTACCCTTAAAACTAAGTTGTTTTAACTAAAACGTGAACCCACTGGTTTAGTCCGAATTACACTAAAAACACAAGATTAACATCAGTGTTTGACATTGAGTTATTTATTTGAAACTACCGAATTAAGCTTCATTTAGGTCTTGTAGACTCTTTATACGGCAGACACTAAACGGAACAGTCGTTAAATATAATAAGACACACGTAGAGAGAAAATTTAAAATTTAGTCGGTGTTCCCAAGTTCATATGACCCGAATTTATTTAAGTCGCGAGTAAATAGGCTTCTTTTGGGTTAGCTCGTTCCATCTTCGACCTCATCTCTGTCCTCAGGACTAGATTGAGGTCAAGAGTAGGCCCATTAAAATAAAAAAAATAAAAAAAATTACGTAGGTACATACGAAGGACTACAAGGTTCAGAAAAAAAAAAACTGTCTGAAAAATAATAAAATTCCTTGCCGGGTACTCGCAAAAATAATTCATAGGTGCCTGACCTTCTCATTCCTCGACTTTACATGATATGGTGCCTAAACCGACATGGACCAACTCCGGCGGACATTCTCTACGAGAATATTTCAACATGATTTAGATACTCAAGTTCGTGAATACTGGTACGAAATCAGGACAGTATCCCATTTTTTTCAAAAAGAAACGAATTAAAACCTTTTTACTTTCAGCCTAACGATGAAAGTCCATGAGCTGGCGGTTCAAAGAACTGATCAACCTTGCGGTCTACATGCATGCTTACGTCACGCGATGCGTCTGGCCAGATGGACAGGGTTCTTTCCAGTTCAAGGTCTTGGACAGACAAGTGCTGATGGGACGAGGTAGGTAAAGCTTAGCGTTTGGGGGTCTAAATTAGTTTGTTATACAGGGTGTATCAGAAAGGGTATAGTCATATGAAAGGATATGCTGGAGACCATCAAACTGAACAACTTTCTCCTTGGGTCCAATATCGTAAATGCGAAAAAATTATCAGCTGTCCCATACAAAATTTCAATACCTACTCGACCCAAATGTATGGGACAGCTGATAATTTTTTCGCAGTTGATATCCTTTCATATATACTATGTCCTTTCTGTTACACCATGTATTGGTTTTTGGTAATGCCACTGAAGACAAAATCAAACCAGAAATGGTAGTGCTTAACAAATTCGTAACGTCGGAACAGAATGAGCGCACAATTTCCGTCGTGGAACGCCTCACAAACGTTTCTGTACGTAGTTTTTATGGAAAACGTTGACAAGGCGTCTCCGTGTTCTGTGGATAAAACACTTGGAGCTGATTAATTTAAAATAAAGGGTGTACGAAAGGCACTTGTTCTCCCCGTCTTTGCGATCATTTTTTTGTTCTAGACCATACCTGGGAATCTTCTAGTTTCGGAGATATTGGGGGTCAAAGTTCAAACTTTTTCACAAGTTTTTTTTTTAAATACATGTTTTTAATGCAAGATACTTTACACACATCCACGACCCCCGTACTATTCAATCCATCCATCAGGACAATGCTTTCAGTGCTTTCCATTGAGTCCTACCGTAAGACGTGATTTTTCACACCCAAAAAAAAAAGTCGATTCCCAGCAATTATTTTTGCGTAAAGTTACTTAGTTTGATGTTCAGAATGCTTGGTTGACGGCTTTGTGAAGGGTCTGTTTACACCCTGTATGTATACAAGCTAAATGTGAAGATACCGTCTTTACAAGATATTAAAATTCTTCATCTTTGTAAATACTTCAAACTTGCTTTTACTGGTTGACAAGTGTTATATTTTCAGGTTTAAAATAAAGAGTTATTACTGTAGCTATTATTTTGCTACAATGATAGGACAAATTGTGATGTCCAGTTTTTCCATACTTTATTTTTTTCAAACTGATGTGGATTTGAGTACAATTTGTAAGTATTAAAATCTCCAAAGCACTTTAAGAATCCATTACATATAAGGTTTTAAGAATCCATTAGATATAAGCTCGTGGCTAAATAATAACAGCCGCTCGGGTCGATCTTTAGGTTAAGCCGTGCTTGCCTAGGTTGGTCCGTGGATGGGTGACCACCCATTACATACCGAGTTTCCTCCGTGCTTCGGAAAGCACGTTAAGCCGTTGGTCCCGGCTGTCATTTGAAGATCTTTGACAGTCGTTAGGTAGTCAGTGGCCCAAAAAGTCTGACAACCAGTCTTACCAAGGGGTATCGTACTACCCAGTACTAACTCGGTTGTGGAGGTCAGATAGGCAGTCGCTCCATGTAAAATACTGGTATTCAGCTGCATCCGGTTAGACTGGAAGCCGACCCCAATATAGTTGGGAAAAGGCTAGGCAGATGATGAGATATAAGGTTTTAAACTGTCATGGTCACAAACATTATCATTACACTAGAAACGGATAAACGTTTATCCGTGGTCATGGTGCTTGCAACAGTGTCGAAATATCGGGAACTCAAAGCAATCAGTAAACATGGTAAATATACCGTTTCTAGTGTTAATGATAATCCATGAGATGTTAAATTGTTAGTAGAAAACATGATTTCTCAGGACTTATAGGAGGGGAGGGCCTATTAAATAATATATATATATATATTATTTATATATTATTTATATATTATTTATATATTAAATATATATATAGTTTGAGTGAATCGGTTTCTTCTAGGCAAGCGTGCTTCTCCTTAGGCCGCGTCATCGCTTCACATCAGACGAGGTGCGGCCAAACGCAAGCCTATTTGGTATTAAAAAAAGATTAATCACCGACAACAGTGTTGGAAAAATCATAAATGTGTTGAATAATTGATAAAAGCTACCGAAAAACTGAAGTTAAAGTCTATTGAAAGTCGTTGTTACAAAACGCTTCACTTTTTGCTGTGGTTTATGAAAAACCTGTTATCTTTATAACAGGTTTTTCATAAACCACAGCAAAAAGTCTCCAATATAAATCATATTACCACCATAAAAGTAATATTTTACCAAGTTAGAGGCGTAACTAAAAATTCTTAGAAGAAGTTCTTGAAAACCAACTTGTTTACATTACATAACACTCGAAAATTTTCCAGCCAACATTATATTTTACGTAACGAGCCTCATTTCGGCAATATTACTTCTAAAATTGTCGCAACAATGGCCAGTTTTGATGACGAAAGCTAGTGAAACCGAACAAAGTCTGACTGAATTGAAATTGGAGAACAAAACGGTGGTGAAAACCACTGTGATTGCTTACGTGGTCATGGCGGTGGCTTTGGGTACGTCGAAATTATTTATTTTTAATTAAGACCTTTTTTGTGTTCTTTTCTTAACCACTGATGCAATTTTCTTAGAAAATCGGCACGTTTCGTTACACGGGTTTTTTGACTGCTCTACGCCTCATTGGTCTAGTGATCTGCGCGACTGGGGTTCGATTCCCAGGTCGAGCAAAGTGATATTGGATTTTTCCAACAGGAATTTCTCAGTAGCAGCCCAGAGTATGAATTTGTATCCGATTGATGGCAATAGGCTCGCTCCCAATTACTTTATTTACGGGATTTAAACATAACTGGCGTAATGTGGGTGTACTATTAGATACACCTCCGCCTCTGAGTGATGCTATGTATATTCGCGTCAAGATATACCAAAGGAAATACGAATCTAACTAACGACTGCCTTTGTCATGATCCAGTCAGACTACCACCAGTCAGGTTTCATCACCGTAGAAACTAAAATCATCTTTCTTCTTGGTAATTTACATTATTTCCCGATGCATATTTAAATCAATTTTATTTCCTTTACAGTTGAGCATATCCTGTGCACGAGTTTCAACATCAAGTTCGTGATGAACTGCCTTGAAGAAGCTGATATCACTTCCAATGTGATGGAAAACTACGTCATTCATAGGATGCCTTTTGTTTTTAACTACATACCTTACAGTTTTTTCAACGCTCTTGTGTTCGAGGTGTTCATTGAAATATTTACTTTATTTTTTTACACATATTTAATACATTTTTAAATATTTATTTTAAAAAAACCACATAAAAATATTAAAAAAAAATAGTTCGCCGGTATCGGGAGCAGGGTCCAAGCTAACGGTGGTTAGGGCTTCAGAGACAGGAACCTCGTCACAATGCGATGCGCCCTATCTAGGACAGGCAGTGCGGCACCCATACTTGCTTGTGTTTTATCGTGAACCACATTGCCATGTAATCTAGTCGTAGTTCAACAATAATATCTTTATTATTATTATTATTATATTATTTAATTCTTGTTAAGTATAAGTAGTTAGCATTACTATCTTCGATCACCACTGTATGAATATCTTTGATTTTCAGTACCTGTGCCTCCAAGCCACTTTCCTTTGGAGTTTTAACGATATGATGATCACCTGTTTTAGCATTTACATTACAGCATACTTTCGAAACCTAAACGCGGTTATAGCAGCCAACTCTAAAAAAACGAAGGCGAGTATGAATCACTATCTACATATTTTGTACCTACTTCTTTTCCATCATTTCTCGCAACTCTGTGAATGACAAGTTGTATGAGTATAGTCTTCTCCCATACGTGCTATGCTTTCCTGGTCTTTGATGATCTTAACAAGGTCTTACTTATCCTGCTGATGGGAGATAAGGTATTTAATAAGCGCGGTATTTGCTTGACTAGGGACGTTATATTCTTATACCATCATTCTCATCAGCCTTCAGCAAGCCACTCCTGGAAGTAGGCGTCTAACTTCATTCTCGGCAACTCTTAACTCTTATCCAGCTGCTACCAACCACTCTGTGAAGATCTTTCCATCTATTCTGTGAGCGTCTTAGTATACGCGTTTGCAGATTCAAGGTCTCGGCTCAAAAATACGTCTTCCCCAATGTCCATCGTTTCTATGGCAAGTATGGTCAGCCAGTTCAGCTACTTCAGCTTGCTTATTCACATTGTTTTTTGAAAATACATGAAATTTATGCTTTATTCACAGGATGGAATTCCTTGGTCAGTCCTACGAGTACACTACTCTAACTTAGTGAAACTAGTCAAAGAGATAGACGTTCAGATCAGCTCGTTCATTCTGATCGCATTCTTTACTGATCTCTTCTATATCTGCTTGCAGCTCTTTAACTCTTTGCAGTAAGTCATTCATATCTATGTTTTGACTTAGAAAACCGCACTTTGCTACTACTTGTATTGCTGATCCTTGAATACTTAAATGTGGCTCATAAACGATGTTTGTCCTTATATCTTAAGCTTACATAACTTAATTTCTTTTTCAGCCGAAATCATGTCAGTTTCAAATATTGTAACGAAGCACAAACCAGACAGTAAGTATATAGAATTACATTACCTTACATTTTAGTACATTATACACACATTATACATTAGTACATTATCTTTTGTTGTACCAGTTTTATATTCCTCCTGGTATAAAAAAGATAATTTAATTACTTTTCTAAACATTTTGTAGAGAAGATCAAAGATGTCTTTGCAAAATTACACGTGCGTGGTACCCATTTCTGGTTGACTGGACAGTTTGAAAGAGATACATTTTGAAAGATGGTAAAATTACAACCCACATAGATAAGTTTAACCTTAAGGTTTCCATCTTTACGGCAAATACTTTCTGCAACTGTTTATGAAAGGAAGCAGCTTTGACACTATTAAAAAACGGCAATCATATTTATCAACTTAGCACACGATTTTTTATACTCACTTAAGTTTTAAATGTGAAAGTAACCATGTCTGACTCTGACCTTATAATTCTATGATAAAACACGCCTTGGTCTGCCCAAGGCGTGTTTTACACGAATAGAATACTTTTTATCAGAGTAATTTGTCCCTTGGGCTAATTTTCGATCACTACGAAGATGAAGTTACACACCAAACTTAGTACTTCATAAAAAACACTATTTCTAAAATAATTTTTTTTCAGGGCACTATCATCTCCATCCTATCTCCTGTACTATTTGTACTCATTTATTTTCTTGGTGCTTCGAACCCTGATGCTGTCCCTCTTTGCCTCCAACGTGCACTGTGCTGGACTTGAGCCTGCATACTCCGTATATGATATACCTTCTTCACTTTACGATATTGAGGTGAGATCCTGAACTTAAATTATTTGCTTTTATGTATTAAATCGGACTATGATCCGTTTTTGTTTTTTATCCGCCCCTCTTCAATGAATTGTCTGTCCTTCATGAATCAATTTAGTTTGTTACCACCAATAACTTACATTGATCCCAAGCTCTGCCTGACATCATCATTTTATCATGGTCCTTCGAGCCGGATCAAACTAAGAATTACTTTCAAACTAATATCTGATCATGAAAATTGAATCTTGAGTTAATGTATATTACCTATTCATCTTTAAAGGTAAAGTAAGTAAGTAGTTAATGGAATAAGGAGTAGTTGATTGACACTTTTAAAGTAAATTAGTTTAGTAAAGAGTATTTAATTGAGTTTAATGATGTTAACCTTTACTTTCTCCTTAGGTTCGTCGTTTTCAGTTGCAACTACATCACACTAACGTCGGATTAAGTGGAAAGTTCTTTTACGTAACTAGGAATATGATCCTTAAAGTAAGTTATTCGCCACACTAAGACTTCCTTGAATATCTCTAAAAAATCTAAAATTTTTTTTTAACCAAAATAACCAATCATCTGATACAAAACAGCTCAGAATTATTTCCAATGGGCTTTCAGAAACCTGATTTTTAGAACGGAGGGCCTACATAGTTGCTTCCAAAAAGTTTCTAATTTCAACAAGTTTGAACATAATTAAAAATAAAAAAAATTAATAAACTTTTCGGTTGCATACGTCAGTCCACTACATTTTGACTTTTCTATCATCGCTATCGCTAATAGAAAGACTCAATTTGTCTAGGTCCTCCGGACAAGTCGACGTAGACGTCGCTTGCGGGAGGCCTATGACTCGATCAACAGGTTTCGAAATGAGGACCCAAAAAACTAATCAGTTGTCTATATTTTCAGGTAATGGGGACTATAATCACTTACGAGATAGTGTTACTGCAGTACTCTATAACGCCAGATACTTACTACAACGCTACAACGGTGGCCCCGATTGTTGAAAATATTACTAGTTCACACGGAGAGATTTAATATTGGTCAAAAAAATTAAATAAATGTTGTTTACTTTTATTGTTGTTACATTGATTTTTAGTAAACCTTCAAAGATTTAAATGATTAGGGCTGCCCGCCCACGTCAGAGTTATTGTAGGACAGATAATCGGCCTATTTTTATTTTTATTTTATTTCTGACCAACTTTTTGTAAGACGTGTGCGTTGCACTATTGCTATCAGTGTGTTCTATTTTTCTCCTACAAAAAATCGGTCACCGATTATCGGACGTTTGCGGGTAGCCTTAAACACAATCTAAACTGAACCATAATATACATTCGTCAAGTTACTATTAACCACATCTATGTAGGTGTAGTTGGTTAGTTACCTAGGAATATTCCTAGATCTAGAATCCTAGAATTGCAATACTAAGACGCGACGCTACATTGCTGTCTATAATTGGTATAGGGCAATGTCATACGCGAGTAATGAACCTGTACAAGCAGTGACGACTAACTTCAGATGCATCTTGATTAAACTTGCAGGTTAAGGTACACTAGACAAAATGATTTGGTGTGCAAGCAAGACATGTTTCAATTGCACTTTGCAGGCCTTTTTCTTCTGTCTTCTGGTTAGTCTTTTCCCAACTATGCTGGGATGTCCTTCCAGTCTACCGGTACTAATTTTAAGAACTTTGCAGGTAGTATTTATTGCGAGCTTGTTAACATTTTGACCGGTACGGACGTGAATTTTAAAAAATAACCACTCGCAATGTTGGTTAAAGAATATATATTCTGTGTACTCACCAAACAGTGAGGATATAAAAATATTTCAGTCAGTAGTAACAACAATAAGTTATAATCAATAGTGTTACAGAAAATCGTACCTGTATACCGATCTCATTTGCTAACTGTACACAACCGCAGGTGGGAGCGTTATTACACCTTGTGACGTTTAATATATCCACTATGAAACTAGTAGTTATTCAACTTGGAGCTTCTACACTTACCTAATGAGTTTTTGGGCTTTAATTAATTTCGGTACATTACTTGAGTAGGAAATGAAAGTTTAATTCAGTAGTTTTTATCGTCACTTTGAGTGTGCACAGAAGATTTAAAAATAAAATTGAAAGTCTTATAGTATGCATTGCAGAGACAGTATTGCATTCTTGAAAAATTCTCAAATAAATATACGGATTAATGTTACGGAATTCGGGGGCCGGACTATTTTACCGTCCTACGCCCCAATTCCGTAACCCACTTTATTTATTTAATACTTCAAGCACAAAATACAGAGGCGGACTTAATGCCATAGGCATTTTCTACCAGTCAACCTTTGGGTGATGCAGAGACAAACAGTGGTAGGTGTATAAATCTGCAAAAAAAATAATTTATTACTAAGATAAATTACAAGGATATATAAAATACTATAACTATATATCAAAATTCTATAAATATATATCAATATAAATATAAGTAAATAGAAATTTACACGGATTTACTAAAATAATAAGACAAACAATGAAGAAAACATTAACGTTACTAATACACTTTATATCATAATCAGTAGGTATACGTATATTGGAAACATTAGCTGGTCGACAAAGTAAATAACGCAATGAATGATGTTGAAACGTCGAAATAAAGGCGCTGCTGCAGGCATTAAGTGACATTCATTTCCTTTACAACGTCTGCTGCACGGTTAGGAGCGATGTGTCATTTCTATAAAAACACAATAGAGGAGCCTATGGCAGTCCACCGCTGGCCATAGGCAAGCTGTTCCACAACACCCTGTACTCGGCTTTCCATATCCAGTCTGTCCCAGACACCTTCATAAGAGACAACAACGCATTTTAGAATTTTTCAAATTATGAATAGCCATGCTACATTAGTATTTTCATTTGCAATAATATTTGTGACATTCCCTTCCTTTATAACTTTTGCTGTACGAATGTGAACTCGAACTCATCGTAGTCCACCGCTGGACATGGCCTCTACCAAACTGCACCACAATACCCTGTCCTACGTCTTCTGCATCATCTACCTGCCCTTGTCCCATGTTATTTGGGGTCGGCGCAACGTTTTTTCTTCCATTCTCCTCTGTCAACCGACACGCTGTCTTTTACTCTTTTATCTTTGCTTCGCGCCCGAGCATCGGCGTTCGACGAGTTGACATATACTGAGGACGCCCCGTAGGCGAAACACGTGTCGAGGTTTGGGTGCCTGGCATGCTAATTATTATTGCTTTTCCTGTGTTCCGGTACTGCATCCTGCATCCAGGCCTGAATCGCAGAATTAAAACTAAATATTTTGAATAACATTATTTTAATCCTTTTTCTTTCGTTCTCATCATCACAATCATATTTATAAGAGACAATAATATTGCATTTAAGAATTTCTCAAGACTTGCTCCATTAGATTTTTCATATTTTGCAATATTTATGACAATGGTGACCACCCATTACATACCGAGTTTCCTCCGTGCCTCGGAAAGCACGTTAAGCCGTTGCTCCCGGCTGTAATTTGTAGATCTTTGACAGTCGTTATAGGTAGTCAGTGGCTCAAAAAGTCTGACAACCAGTCTTAACAAAGGGGTATCTTATTACCTAGTACTAACTGGGTTTCCACAACCCAGTTAGTACTAGGTAGGTCAGATAGGCAGTCGCTCCATATAAAATACTGGTATTCAGCTGCATCCGGTTAGACTGGAAGCCGACCCTAACATAGTTAGGAAAAGGCTAGGCAGATGATGACAATATTTATGACAATCTTTTTCTTTATAACGTCTACCACAATGTTAAGTGCGATGCGACATCATGAAAAAATCTGCAGTATGAACGATGAATTTCGGTAAAGCTCGATGTTCACTTTATTGCCGCTCATTTCTCATTCAGCACACACATTAAAGCTCGTATATTTTATGCAGTATCCCTCTTTATTACAATTACGTAATAAAATACAATTTTTCATAGACTCCGCCGGTTTATAGTCGGGAGTTAGTGTCGCAACAAATAAGTCAGTAAAGTTACAATGTTTCGCTAACTAGCAGCGATTATCAAACTTTGGCCAGTGGGCTTTTTTCTGCATGCCCATTTTTATTTTCAACATGAAACAGGTGTATTACAGAAAAAAATTGTTAAACTATAAAATTGGCTTTATTTGACACAATTATGAAAACGGTGAAGGAACCCATTGTAAGGGAACCAGCATGCCTGAGAGATATTTCTCAACGGCATGTTAAGTCAAAGAGGCCCATGGGCGGCTTAAAAAGTCTGACACCAGGTTAGGCACTAACCACACGATCAAGAAGCCTTTAATATGTTAACATTATTCGTTTTTAGTATTTAACAGTCTAACTAAGCTGTTATAAATAAATAAATACTTTATATAGTTACCTACCTAATTTAATTGTGTTTAATAATATTTGCATGCTATTTTTATGGCGAAATGTGTCCATTGTACTTCATGTCATTTTTACCATTTTTTGTACCACATTTACAGCAAATAAATAATTTTGACTTTGACTTTGACTTTGATGTTGTAATATGATTTCGGGCATGTGGCAACCGCGGCTGGTTTCTTTAAGTAATTCTTCGAAAAATGCATCGTTTGTTATAAGTTGGTTCAAGAAACACTAGATCCGTCTCCGAAAAGATTGAGCATCACTGGTAAAGAAGATCACGTAAAAATGCTGTAAAAATGCTTCCATTGTTATATACAACCAAATTCATCTTCACGTTCTTTTTACTTTAGAGAGCGTGTATAGCTAGAAACTAACTACAATGTTGACTGATGTGAGAAATAAGTCCTGACTTAATTTCAGCAGTGACTATCTATCAACGAAGGGGGGATTATAATAGTGCTTTAGTGTGTTTGTTGTGTTGAACGTTTGATATACTAAGACGAAGAAATCTTGCAAACACACTAAATACTACTACTAAACATTACATCACACATTACTACATTACTGCTAAATATTACTTTGATAAATAATAAATCTATATACATATAATAAAATTGTAACAAGCCAATGATATTGAAAAAAAATGGAGGTCCTTACTAAAGCAACAGAAGCCAAAACAACAGTTTTTAGAATTTTTGTCTGTCTGTCTTTCTGTCTGTATGTTTGCACGCGCATCACGCAAAAACTACTGCTAGATGCTTACCTTAAAATATAGGCTACATTAGATATAGTTTTGGACCCGATAGGTGGCGCTGTGGGAAGAAAGGGCGGGTCACTAGTGTATAAATAAGATACCTATGTATTCTCAAGGATTCATGAGGATTCTGTGGAGTTCGTGGTTTAATACTTACAGCCGCTCAGGTCAATCATCTGGTAAAGCCGCGCTTGCAGCAGCGTATAGCGGAGACTAGAAGAGACGTGTGCGGTGTCCAGCGAGTGGGGTGCGGTGAAGACTGGGCGTAAGTAGCCGGTACACACATATAAGCTCCGGTCTAGTCAGTACGCATCTCCGTACAGCTTCGGTGGATACACCCTAGCTTCTAAGCAGCTCCTCTCCTCTCCGCTTCACACATACTCGCACGTATCCGCTTTGATGGAGTCCGGGCCTTAAGGCAGCGCTATTTGTGGAGCGACGGTACTCACACGAAGGAAATAAGTGAAGACCGCGCGTGTTGCATGAGGCAGGCAAACAGCGTCGCAAGCTGCGTCACCCGAGGTCGAGAAGATATCCTTATTCTTTTAACTGTTTCACTTTTCATGGAAGAATTAACAGCCAACAAAACAATGAATAAAGTCAATGAGACAATTTGTCGATTTGATCAACTTTATTATCAATAGACTCATCAATATTGAACGTGAAAATTAACATGTTTACAACTCAATGTTCAAGCCTAATATTAAAATTCGATCAATCAAACTGTTGACAAAGACAAACATTTTTTTTTTTTTGAAGCAAAATTAATAGACGTGAACTATTTGTAAACAACTTTATAAACTTGACATGAAATTGAGAATACCTTTTTACTTTTTATAAGCTTTTATTTTAATTTATCTTGTTAGTTAATTAGTTAGTTAAATTAATTTACACAGCGCAGTTAAAATAAAAATTAAAAATAAGATTATTTTATTTCAAGTATCAAGACTATGCAGTGGCTGAGCAATTGGCTGCTGTGCTGCGTGTCGCGGATTGCACAGAACTATTAATATTTGTATGGCCTACATATAGTTGTTCTGAGTCAGAATGTCTGTTTGTAAATGTGAGTTTAAATGTTTGTAAACGCACCCACGATACACGAGAAACTCCTAGTAGTGTAGTTATGAGGATCTACTCATACTCAAATATTCTTATGCTTTGCTTTTCTGTGCCCCTAATAAATATTTGTTCGTCATTTCCAAAGCGTAAGGAAATGAATATCATACTGTTTGATATATCGATATGTTTGTGTCGCAAACAAAACAAATCAAGAGTGACGGGTTCGTTGATGCGGGAATGTTTTCGCGTTTTCCCCACATATGTAAGTATTTATTGAAGGTACCATACAATGTAAAATGGTAATCTGTAAGTTTACCTACTCTTTTAAAGTTCTTTTGCTGTTAGGTTAATGAACATGATGAAAAATGGGACTTTATCTTTTCAATTGACATACGAATGAGCATTAAAAATATGGTCATGCGTAAGTATGAAGAAAATGTATTTTATTTTATTTTTTTCTATGCCTTCTAATGGCGGCTGGCACCTGAGGTAAGTCACGTGCCATAGGCGCTCGGCCAGTGAGCATGCACCACAGAATGACAACGTAATTAAGGAAATATATTTATCTCCCTCTAACAACAAATGAATTCCGTAGATGACATTTAAATTTCTTTCCCTTTTTTCGTGCGTCTAAGTAGGTATCTAGCTACCGATAGTATTTACGCTGTTTTCGACTGCTGCGGTGTTCATGCATGACGCCATTGATGGTTATTATATTATTTGGTGATACCCTCTGTGCGCGAGTCCGACTCGAACTTAGCCGGCTTTTTAGAAGTCAGATTGTATAGATTTAGTGTAAGGCCATAAGTTTGGCCTCTTTAAATCGCTTTGGTTTAGGCCCCATACGATGAGTTGAAAATCAACGTCGCTAAAGATTACAACGAAGATAACCAATGATATTATAAAGAAAGATACGCTACGTTCATACTGAGCGGCGTTCAAATATCGTTGCGCTGTTACGACTGCGTTAGATAATACGGAACGTATGATACAAAAAGAGATAGCTATTGAACTTGAAGTACTTAAATTACGACAATTGTCTGAATTTGTCTTCAAAAATTTGCGCGCCCTAGTGCGATTTCTACCTTTTTTTTATTTATAATATCATTGTAGATAACTAAATTCGCCAATACTTTATTCATAAACCACCTAAACTACACAAAAAATTCACAACTACCCTCCGCATCAAAATGAATTTCGATTACATCAATGTGGGCCGAAGTCCAAATTCCGGACAACATTTACATTTCAATATCTAACGGCACAGTTTATGCAAATATCTGGACCTTGGGTAGACCTCGTATATTGCCATGGACTCCGGGGCATGTTATGACACTTCTAGTTTATATTATGGTAGGTAAAGCAACGGCAGCCATATATTTTGGGTAGAAATTTGCATGGTTTTGAAGTTGGTGAATTAAAGTGGGAGAATTTCAGTTCCCGAGTTCACTGACTGTCGATTACTTTTCACCCTTATGACCTAAATAATAAGGTTGGAAAGTGATCGACCATCAGTCAGTACCTACGGGCTTTTATGAATAGACCTTGCCTAACTTTTGTTAGTATTATATAGCCGCATAGCCCATATTGTGTGAGTACTATGTAATAGAAAGCTGTCATTCGCGGGAAACCTACGTCTTTTCTTGACTTGAATGTGCCCTGGCGGTTAGGAGTGTGTCATGCTCACTCAAATGTCTCGCTGATGGTGGCGCGTGTGTCGGATCATTTAGTTCCCTTCAAAATGGTTGAGTTGAATGGTGCTGATACATGCGTCATGTTCGTGAACGGGCGCTGTCAGTTGTGACTGGTCATCTCTTGGTTGCCACGGCTTATTTGAATTGTTTTTTTTTTTTTTTTGAGTTGTTTACTATGGACACTTTTAACGTACACATCTTGCTACATCGTTCTCACATAATGTACCATCTCAACATGAATGATGTAACCAAGAGTTTGTAAAAGTATACTGATTTAAAAGAGTGTCCATGGAGTTTCTTGCCCGTTCTTCTCCATAGAGATCTACGTTAGGGAATGGGCAACTACAGTACTTTCACAGTTTTTATGCCTTGTGACTGGGACTGTAGCTATAATTGTCTTTGTTTCGACAATTCAAAAGTGCCTGTAACTGGCCTATTTGAAATAAATGCTTTGATTTTGATTTTGATTGATTTTGATTTTGATTTTTGGAAGTAACCCGGAAACAAATAATTTATTTATTTATTTATTAAAACTTTATGCACAAGAACTGCACAATGGCGGACTTAATGCCGTAGGCATTTTCTACCAGTCTACCTTAGGGTGATGCAGAGATAATATAAAGTAGGTGCAATAACAGAAAGAAAGACTAGAACATATTTATAACTAAAACATATAAGAATAAATACTTATAAACATACATATAATAAACTATATAAAGTTAAGAGAGATAAACAAGAAAAACTACAACAACTCCCAAACAAACCCATTATAATCAAGCTGTGTAAGACAAATCGACGGCACGGTTGGCGCAGTGGCTGAGCGATTGACTGCTGCGCTTCGTGTCGCGGGTTGGATTCCCGTACGGAACAAATATTTGTATGGCCTACAGGTAGTTGTTCCGGGTCTGGCTGTTTGTGTATGTGAGCTTAAATGTTTGTAAACGCACCCACGAAATTCCATGTGTGGGGCAACGTACTATTTAAAAAAAAAAAAAAAAAAAATCAAATGAGTTAAGGGGGAAGCGCCAGGCAGCCCGCGAAATTGAAATTTTCTTACGTTTTCTGTAATTTACAGGTCAGTGTCAGGTTGTATGTTGATTAAAATGTGATTCGCGACCTTAATAAATATGGTTTAACAGCGTTATAATCATTAAAATCATCAATACAACTCTCTAAGTTCAGGTAATCCCATTGAATGACTTTTTCATAAAATTATTAGTCATCTGCCTAGCCTTTTTCCAACTATATTGGGGTCGGCTTCCAGTCTAACCGGATGCAGCCGAATACCAGTATTTTACATGGAGCGACTGCCTATTGGACCCTCACAACCCAGTTAGTACTGGGTAATACGATACCCCTTGGTAAGACTGGTTGTCAGACTTTTGGACCACTGACTACCTGCCAACGACTATCAAAAATCTAAAGATGGCAGCCGGGACCCGGCTTAACGTGCTTTCCGAGGCACGGAGGAAACTCGGTATGTAATGGGCGGTCACCCATCCACAGACCAACCTAGGCAAGCACGGCTTAACCTAAAGATTGACCCGAGCGGCTGTTATTATTTAGCCACGAGCTCCTGTTTCATAAAATTGTTAGTGAATGGGATTAAATTAACTTAATACTAAATTACCATAATAATAAACACACCAGCCCATGCACGCACT
This sequence comes from Noctua comes, assembly GCA_963082995.1. Taxonomy (NCBI): domain Eukaryota; kingdom Metazoa; phylum Arthropoda; class Insecta; order Lepidoptera; family Noctuidae; genus Noctua; species Noctua comes. Next base: position 5,849,168 of record OY720268.1, read on the forward strand.
GCAGGATGAGGCATTTTTTCACACAAAGAAGGCATGACCATTGATTACCACATTTGCTCAAGGTGGATTTTCAGTTTCTCCAGATATTCTCACTATCTTGTCATTCACGGCTGTCAGTTATGTCTATGATAGACTGAGACAGTTCTAGTTATATTCCGGGAAAAAACTATAACCTGAAATATACAAGTGATATTCAGCGTAGCAATGAAAATAAATTAATAAGTAAATAGATTTATAAGCAACACTATTTATTGCGTATCCTTTGGCTATGGATTTAAAAAGTACTGACAAAAGTGAGATCAATTTGTTTAGTCACACAACACTCAGATCCAGACCTAGAAAAGAAAAAACAGTTGAACGAACATGTTCTTTTTTTGTTTTTTTTTCCCTTATTTTGCTACACCATAGACTAACATAATACGAGACAAAACCTTGACGTAAACAGTGACTGAAACAGTGTTTGAAAAACCTTGACGTGCTGAAACGAAATGATGACACTTGCTAATAACGTTCTTGCTCTGCGGCATTTTTGGGTGAAAGTCCCATTGTTAGACAGAATATTTTTCGTCGTATTATTTTCATTTCGTGGGTAAACTACGAAGGGATGTTTCGTTTGCTGAAGATTGTGTTTATATTCGCTGAATAAGGGTGTTATTGGGTATCGTGAAAAGCCTACTTTGTGTGTAGTTTACCCCTTTTTTATTTAGGTGTTGGGTAAGCAGTAACGTTGGTAGCATGAGAGTTAGCTTTATATGTAGGTTTGGTTGATGAAATATTTTGGGGTCTTTTTTTTGCATAGGAATATAAAATCGATTATGTAAATTTTAAACTTTTATTCAATAGCGCACTGTTCAGATAATTGTATGTAATGACAAATAATGCAGTAATTCAAACCAAATAACTTTTTTATACCTACAACACAGCACGCGGTCAACTTTCACCATACATTTAAAACAAAAACATAATTTATCTCAAATGTTACAAAAGACTGACAGTCTTAAAATAAACCAATTAATAAAAATACTGAAAAACAATACATTCATCACATTCACCGAAATAAAATTGACACATATTTGCACTCGTTTTTTAAATGATTGGTATGTGTATCCATTAGTAACAAACGAGTTCTCGATTAACAATATCGATAATCGTATATATAATACTATTCGATTATTTGCATCCCGCATTCGATTGTCGATCATCGAGTGTTTTTGTGAATATTTTAACGTCATGCTCTTTGTTTGACGCTTCCATGTTCATGGTCTGATGCGTCGACTGTTCAGTACAAACAATAAAGTTTATCGGGAAATAAAAACGTCAATGAAAATAAGCTTTTTAAGGAAATTAAAGTATATCTATAATCAGCCTATTTCGTTCCCACTGCTGGGCCACTGGCCTTCCCTGTATGTGTGAGAGACAGATGGGCACTAATTCCCAACACCGGTCTCTGTAACAGAGAGAGAGAGAGAATGGGTACTAACCCACCACACGGTCCTCTGTAAGAGAGAGAGAGAGAATGGGCACTAATCCACCACACGGACATCTGTAAGAGAGAGAGAGAATGGGCACTAATCCACCACACGGACATCTGTAAGAGAGAGAGAGAGAGAATGGGCACTAATCCACCACACGGACATCTGTAAGAGAGAGAGAGAATGGGCACTAATCCACCACACGGACATCTGTAAGAGAGAGAGAGAATGGGCACTAATCCACCACACGGACATCTGTAAGAGAGAGAGAGAGAGAGAATGGGCACTAATCCACCACACGGACATCTGTAAGAGAGAGAGAGAATGGGCACTAATCCACCACACGGACATCTGTAAGAGAGAGAGAGAATGGGCACTAATCCACCACACGGCCCTCTGTAAGAGAGAGAGAGAGAGAATGGGCACTAATCCACCACACGGACATCTGTAAGAGAGAGAGAGAATGGGCACTAATCCACCACACGGACATCTGTAAGAGAGAGAGAGAATGGGCACTAATCCACCACACGGACATCTGTAAGAGAGAGAGAGAATGGGCACTAATCCACCACACGGACATCTGTAAGAGAGAGAGAGAATGGGCACTAATCCACCACACGGACATCTGTAAGAGAGAGAGAGAATGGGCACTAATCCACCACACGGATATCTGTAAGAGAGAGAGAGAGAATGGGCACTATTCCACCACACGGCCCTCTGTAAGAGAGAGAAAGAATGGGCACTTATCCACCACACGGACGTAAGAGAGAGAGAGAGAGAGAGAGAGAATGGGCACTATTCCACCACACGGCCCCTGTAAGAGAGAGAGAGAATGGGCACTAATCCACCACACGGCCTTCTATAGGAGAGAGAGAGAGAGAGAGAATGGGCACTAATCCACCACACGGTCCCCTGTAAGAGAGAGAGAATGGGCACTAATCCACCACACGGTCCCCTGTAAGAGAGAGAGAATGGGCACTAATCCACCACACGGCCTTCTATAGGAGAGAGAGAGAGAGAGAGAATGGGCACTAATCCACCACACGGCCCCTGTAAGAGAGAGAGAATGGGCACTAATCCACCACACGGCCTTCTATAGGAGAGAGAGAGAGAGAGAATGGGCACTAATCCACCACACGGTCCCCTGTACGAGAGAGAGAGAATGGGCACTAATCCACCACACGACCCTGTAAGAGAGAGAGAGAATGGGCACTAATCCACCACACGGCCCCCTGTAAGAGAGAGACAATGGGCACTAATCCACCACACGGCCCTCTATAAGAGAAAGAGAATGGGCACTAATCCATCACACGGCCCTCTATGTAAGCGAGATAGATGCAGAAAAATAGCAGACTTAATAAACAACGAAAGCAAACATTTCTGAAAAGCATAATTTATCTGTTAATTTGATAAACCACCTTCAGATCACCCTTTACATGACGCGTCCCAAAACTGTAACTCAAACATCACCCGCGTGTTATTTTAGAAGTGACAGCGTAATAAAATATTCATATTTCTGATGACACACATTAATCATTTGAGTAAAGTGACATGAAAACACGAGGGCTCGAAATTGTAGGGTTAGGTTCAAGTTAAGCAGTTGTATTAACTTTGTTTTGTCAGTAAGTGACAAGGTACTTATCATGAAAGGTGCTGATTTTGGAGGGCGGTATTTTGGTGTGATATATTTTTTATTTCATTTTTGTTTATTTAATAAATTATTTTATTAATCTAACGTAAAAGATCCTCAGATTGAACTGCACAGAGGAAGATGACAAGGTCAAACTGAACGTGGGAACCTAAGTTCTGTGGATGGGTCCACAGCACTTAGGTTTCCACGGATCTCGTGTAAAGTGCCAACTTACATTTCGCAAGTTTGCTTATCGTCGGGGATATCGAATCTACCATAGGTAAAGTGCGCGTATCTGCACTACGTGTAGGTTTACAGGGGAAGGTAAACAGTTTATATTTTTTATTTCAACGATTTTTGACCTCATTTTTACATGAATAGTAAAAATTCATGTGTTCTATGTATTGTTAACAATAGAAATTTGTTAAATTCATTAATTTAGTAGCTACGACAATGCGTAATTGAAATTGGCTACATTTGTCAGATACGCGGAATTATCCAATGCTAAATCCGCGGATTTGTACTATCCCCGACGTTATCCAAAAATACATTTTTTCTAAAACATTTTTGTATTTTTTTACGGAGAGCAGTATTAGTATCACCCATAAATAAGAATACAGTCTGAAAACTATGTAAATACTTGTGCGATACAAGTATTTTCAATTTCAATATTGTTCGAATTTTCGTCACGTTTACCGCGCGCGTTCATTCTCGTGTTGAAAATAAGAAGAAGTAATCCAATAATAGATGATCTTGATAGACAAATTGTGACCTCAAATTGTGATCAGCTCCCAAAAAAAAATATTTTAAAAATACTAGTGTGCTCTTATAATCAGCAATCAAACTGAAAACCAAATATAATCAAAAAAAAGATCTTTTCATACCGAAAAAAAGGCTAATTTACATCTTACAAAAGTTATTTTTTTTACAGAACTTTCAAAGGAATTAGAAATTCTCAATTTTAGAGTTCTGCAAGAGAATCAATCGGTTGAGTAAGCATGCAACGGTTCGTTATATTGTTTTTATGCTTGAAGATTTTTTCTAACTGATTTTCTATTGTTGATTTTTCAGTGAAGCAAAAGACGGGAGCGCCAAACATTGGATTTCAGATGATAGTAAGTCTTTTATTTAGTGATTCGAAAATACTAACTTGGGTATACACCGCTTTTTAGTCGTCCTACAACGGCAGCCCACTTCATGTATCCAATGACTACTAATCATTCATTAAAAAAAATGGTATTTATGAGATTTTAATCATTTAAAAATAAAATTTTTATTCAGTATTATGACGCATGACGTAGATAAAACACCCTGCTGCGAGCGATGATCTAATGGAGTCGAGCGCTGGGTAGGTTGACACGTAAACATCATTAACAGGAAGTTTCATAATTTTATTCTAATGTATTATTTATTTTACTTTGTACCTATTATAGTAGGTAAAAAAAACAAAATCGCGACTAGAGCTATTTTATGTCGGGTACATTGAATGGACCACTTTTGTAAGACGACTAAAAAGTCACGGTGTATATTTGATGATTTATTCCAAGAATAATAACGGTATACCTACGTGAAAAAAAAATAAGATTTTTTAGATTTGATAGAAACATTATTATGTTTTTTTTACACAATAATTCATTGTGGTATTTCTATCTGATCTTGTTCGCCGAGCAAACTTGGCCAGAGATAGCAAACTTGGCCAGAGATAGCACAGGATAGAGAGGTTGGGAAGGAGAAAAGGGAGGCTTTGCCCAGCAGTGGGACAATAAATAGGTTAACAAAAAAAAACATTGAATAATTTTTTTTTTTTCAGTACTTCGTTAATGACAAATTATTAATTTTAGCCAAACCAGGTGATGAAGGGAAAAACAAAGCAAAAGATCAGTTCAAATCGTTCCAAAACGCAATGAAAGTGCTTATCATATGGGGCCAATGTATAGGAGTCAACCCCGTGATAGGAATATTACAAAAAGATGTGTCGAAAATAAGGTATTATACACGTGAGCGAATAAAAAAATAAATAAATGTGGTCTCTCTAATTAGAGACCAGAAAACTCATGAGGAAGAAAACCAAAGGAAAAAGTCTATTGATCTTTATTTGCTTAATTAAATAAATATAATTACTAGGTACTATGTATGTATGAGGACTGCCTCGTTGGTCTAGTGGTCGCAATCGCGACTACTAAGCATGAAGGGTTCGATTCCCGGGTCGGGCAAATTGTTTTCGGGTTTCTTCATCAGGAATTTCTCAGTAGCAGCCACTGAGTCTGGGTGTGTGCCCGGGTGATAGCAATAGGCTCGCCCCCTGTTACATGGGATTAAAAAAAATAACTGGCGAAATTTGGATGTACTATTAAGTACATCTCTGCCTACCCTTCGGGGATTACAGGCTTGATGTTATGTTATTATAATTTTATTATTTATTTATTATATATTTTATATTATTGTATATTTCTGTGGCTCTTGTGATACAGGGAATCCTAGTACAACAGCCAGGGCTGTGATGTTTGAACAACCTCCTGATAATAAATATTTTATTTATTATTATTTTATTTCAGATTTACGCGATTCTCCCTGAAATATTTATTTGCCTTAACTATGGCCATTGCTCAAATCATAGGAACAATGTTGTGTATTTATCGACTGTTCAGGAATCCTACTTCTATAAGTGCATTAGGTAAGTATGTATGAAGACTATCTAAATATTTCCGATACATATTATAAATTGAAGTCATGTTTCGTCTGTGTACCCGCTTTGTTCTTCATTGTTCGACTACGCGGCGGATTTGCTTGAGGTGTCTGGTACTATCATTTCGTTTTATTTATTTTTTAATATTCTAATTTATCCTACTTGCTAAGTAATGAAAACCGTGCAAATCAGGTGCGAGTCCCTATTTGGGTACAGAGAAAATGATTTTGAAGTTTACGAAAAGATAATAAATTATTGTCTACTTTAATGTAACTGGACGATAAACAGCCTGTAGTAAATGTGTGACTCCTACCAGATGAATAATTTCTCTTAATCCACTTCTCCATTATTCCTTAGCTTTCGTCACATTCTTCACGACGGTTTGCCTGACTACCATCATGTTCCTCCGGATCGCTCCAAAATGGCCGGCTTTGATGAATGAACTTATCAACTCAAGACTCGATGAATACATTCATCCTAGAATTGTCAAGAGGTGCAACATAGCCTGTGGTGTATTCATAGGAATGGCTGTCAGTAAGTATTTTTAATCTGTTTTTCAATGAAGTTATCCATGTTGAGATTTTAAGATCTTTTCTGTATGACTGGAGAATCTACTGTGACTGACCGTGTTCGGTTTAAGTAAAACAAGTTATGAAATGACATTTAAATGTAATGCAAAATACTAAGTTTTAATTCCGCGAAAACTAGATGCTGAATGCAGCACCGCCCTCCCTGCCTACAGAAATATGCACATGCAAAAGGTGCGTTTCTCCTCTCCGCTGGGTATCCTCAGGAGATATACAGTGGATGAAAGAGGTTTGGACCTTAAAAGTAAATGATCATCATCATCTGCCTAGCCTTTTCTCAACTGTGTTGGGGTCGGCTTCCAGTCTAATCGGATGCAGCTGAATCCCAGTATTTTACATGGAGCGACTGCCTATCTGACCTCCACAACCCAGTTCGTACTGGATAATACGATACCCCCTGGTAAGACTGGTTGTCAGAGTTTCGGGCCACTGGCTACCTGTAACGACTGTCAAAGATCTACAAATGACAGCCGGGACCAACGGCTTAAGGTGCTTTCCGAGGCATGGTGGAAACTCGATATGTACTGGGCAGTCACCCATCCACGGACCAAGCTAGGCAAGTGCGGCTTCACCTTAAGGTCGGCCCGAGCAGCTGTTATTATTTAACCACAAGCTAAAGTAAGTAATCCTTGATACTAATTAATTTTCAGTGGAACACGTTATGTCGATAGTATCAAGAATCGCAAGGATACTCGAATGTTCTACGGATGTACCTAACGTTGGCGAAGTATTTGTGAAGGTCACATCTCCATGGCTTTACGAGTTGAATGTACCTTACGTTGAAGCGTTAGGGGTTATTGTTCAGGTATGCTTTCTGCAGTCTACTCTGTTCTATTCTGTGTTACTTGGGATCGGCGTAACATCATTTTTTCTCTCATTCTCCTCTGTCAAGCTATCATACAGGTACTCATTTTTCATTAATATTATTTCTCACGGATCGATGGATTCCGCAAGAAATAATATGCGTTCTTTCATCCCTTCTCATCAAATGTGACTGACTTGCTGGACGCAGTGCCTATCGACCGCATTACAAATCACGCTACGGTCGTCCAGACGTACCACGATTTGGAATGCGGTATACGAAGTGAAGTGTCATTTATTTTCCTTTGTATATTGTTGAATGCCGAAATCCGTTTATGCGTAACACACGGCGGCGGCGCTATAAAGGGTGTAAATAGACCCTTAACATAAACGAAAGGCACTTGTTCCCCCCGTCTTTGCGATCATTTTTTTGTTCTAGACCATACCTGGGAACCTTCTAGTTACGGAGATATTGGTGGTCAAAGTTCCAACTTTTTCACAAGTTTTTTTTTTAATACATGTTTTTAATGTAAGATTTTTACTGCACACACCTCCACGACCCCCGTACTATTCAATCCATCTATCAGCACAATGCTTTAAGTGCTTTCCACCAAGTCCTACCTTAAAACGTGATTTATAACCTCAAAAAAAAAAGTCGATTCCCAGCAATAATTTTTGCGTAGAGTTACTTAGTGTGATGTACAGAATGCTTGGTTGACGGGTATGTGAAGACACGAAATATTTTAAGAGTAGCTTCTATAAGTAGTAAAGAGCCCATCGCAACAAAAAAAAAAATATCTAAGTGTCTTTGTTTTTACAAAATTATTATAATTCTAAAATTACTTGAGACTTTTTGCATAAAACCTTTACTCCCAATTCTAACAATGACAGTAGGTAAATACGACGTAGTGTAATCTAGCGTAATGGATGTTGAAAAATAGGGAGCCAGTATTTATTTTGTGGGTCAAGTAATTTTAATATTTTTTTAAAATATACTTCGATAAAAAAATCCCTTGAAATGGCTTCGTTACAGCCTTTAGATGATTCTCTGAAAATATTTCGTGTATGAATAGTTAGACCTTATACAACGTGTAACAGAATAAACGCAAGACCTCTCGTGTGGTGTCTCAGACCATGAAACTAAACAACTTTTGTTCTATGACTTTTGGAAATACATAACTTTTTTTTTTGTTTTACCATACATGTGGATCAGCTGATTGCATCCGTTCCTATAGAAAGTTTTTTTTTTTGCGAATTTCAAGAACTCGTAGAACAAAAGTTGTTCAGTTTCATGGTCTGAGACACCACACGAGAGGTCTTGCGTTTATTCTGTTACACGTTGTATGTTAGATTGCGCCGCTCGTCTGCGCGGTGTACGTGTGAGACAGTTTAAATAAACGCATGAATAACATGTTGCAAAATTATGTTTATTAGTACGCTGGTTCCTTTCAAAACCATAATCCCAATGTTATGGGGGCGACCCTATTGCAAACAAGCGGGCACAAATGCAAAATATGATGCTGTTACTGAAAAAATCCTGATAGCAAAATCCAAGAACAGTTTGCCCAAACCTGGGAATCGTACAGGACCTCATGCTCAAAGTCGCACTTGCGACTACTGGACCAACAAGGCAGGTTTTCTTTCAAAAAGTTTTGTAAACCATGTATTGTTTCAGTACCTGAATTTAGTAGCAACATCCACTTGGAACTACGGAGACGTTTTCATTGTATGCATGAGTTTGTATTTGACTTCTATATTGGAGCAGATCAATAAGAGGATTGTTTTAACGGCTAGTAAGGTATGTATCATCATACTAATCCTACTTCCTACTATAGACCGACCGCTTTAATGAATCCTCCGCCTTACCCTATCAAAGGCACAAGCATCCACAAAGTCCTAACAATATCCCACAGGTTGTTTGCTTTAAAATAACCATAATCCATGTAGGTATTACAATAATTGAACCAATACGGGATCAACCTTTATTTAAATTGATACCTTTGCTTGGACTCATTAAAGCGGTCGGTCTATAATTAATAGATGTTTGTTACTCTTTCACGCAAAAACTGCAGTACGGATTTCGATGAAATTTGGCACACAGATAGTTTATAACCTGGATTAATACATAGGATACTTTTTATCCCGGTAGTACGATCCCGTGGGATAATTACCGAACTCCAGGCGGGCGAAATCGCGGGCATAAGCTATTATATTTTGAACTCTGCTTCTAATTGGTGTGTTTTTCCTCCTTTTTTAGAAGCCGGTTAAAAATAGTGTTGTATAAGCAGCCTTTTTGTTTCAGAACTATGTGCCTGCATCGACATGGGGTGAATTAAGGGAGGACTACACCCGCGCTACAAACTTGGTCAAACTATTCGACGATCTGTTTAGTGGCATTGTGCTGGTCATTTTCGCGAATGACCTGTTTTTCATATGTATGCAGCTTTACAATGTACTTGCGTAAGTTCGTGTGACGCGAGTTCATCGTCACAGAATCACTTACTTAATGGAATTTACAGTAAAACTAATCTAAGGGCACGAGCGCGTGGTGTAAACGTCGATTTTTAAATTAAAAATACTTGTATCACGTTATCATATTTTCGTAACTTTACGAATTGACTCATATCTATGAATAATACCGATTGCGCTAGTTACAATTTTTTTTTTGACCGGCTTCCAAAAGGAGGAGGTTATTAATTTTTTTGTATTTTCAATTCAAAAATCGACTTATTTACGTTGCGTTTACACCGCGCGTTCCTGCTCGGGCCTCTGTATTTAGATATATATTAGAATTCTCAGTTTAGTATTCAATTAATCAAACCACATAAGGGTGCGTCCACATCTGGCGAATGTGCCGCGAATGTGCAGCTCGCGAGCCGTTTGCGAGATACCCGCGAGCTGCGCGCGTGCGGTAACAGCCTATATTTGGTGCGCCGCTCTAGTGCAACCCTAGCAAGGCTCGAGGGGGCGCGCGTGCAGCGCGCGCGCTGCTTGTGCGTACATACGCGTGAACTTGAGCCTCAGTTGTGAATTTGCTTGAATTTGTGAGGTGCATCGCGGCCGGCACGCGCGCGAGCGGCGCGCGGACGGCGCAGGGGCTGCGTAAGAACATAAAATGCACGCGCGCAGATCGCAAACGGCTCGCGAGCTGCACATTTGCGGCACATTCGCCAGATGTGGACGCACCCTAATATTCATATTGTTGTTTGTATACGTTTTTTGATCCATGTGTTTACCTATTATTGCGATACTTTTTGAACAAAACACAGGTATATTTTTAACGAAAGGTAGAAATGAATTATGGCCAATGTGTTTTAATACGATTTATGTTTTAGGAATGGTATCAGATCAGCGTCTCTCGTCAATCGACTATGTCCAGCACATGTGCCCAGGTATTGAAACATTCTGTTTATGAAGCGTACTAGTTAAAAAACAAATCGTGTTCTCGATAGGGTTTCCCACTTTAAGAACTAAGTGTGGAAACCAAAACCCTTAACATAGCACATAGGGTTTCCCAGTGGCCACTTCTCAGGAGCTTTGAAGGATAAGTTTCCAAAAAAAAACCATAGTGCAGCAACCTTTTACTTATAAATAAAAGTCTTAAAGTCTATACCGGGTGGTGCCGACATTACGACAGTAAATAAAACTGCGTATACCTCATGACGTTCCCAGTCTGCATACAAAAAATCGTAAGAATTTATAGTAAGTAGTTTAGTCACAGTACCTTATTTTCATTTTCAGCATTTTCTACATGTTGTAGATTAATAGGCTAGCACCGACAGTTTACGACCCGCGTCAGTAAAACACTAAACACAATCATTTGTTTTGTCTTTTCTACACACTGTGTCTAGATTTCTAATCCTACTTTCCTCTTGCAGGTCTGCTGGAAGAGATTTCTAATGAAATAAGCAGTACCTTTGTGCTCTTCTATTTTAATGTAATGTCTTATTAAGTATTTTGTGTGTACATAAATAAATAAATAAATCATGTTGCCAACTCGCTAGTTCAAAAACCATTGTTAAATTCGTTCCTTAAATTTTATTTGCTGAAATGAATTAGTGAAAAATAAACCCAAGGTTAATAAACCAATATTTGTAAATGGTGTTGTGTTTCGTTAACGGTTTTATACTATTTCGTTTTGTTTGAAAAAAACGGTTTTTTTTTAAATTATTTCGATGTTATTATTTGATAGTTTAAAAATATTTCTATGAACTAGTATTACCAGTATTTTCATGTATTGTTATAGCGTCGGCGCCATGTCTTGTAAACAAATTTTTAAAAATCCTTCCTCATATAGAGATTACTTTCGTTATAAAAGAAGCTCTTGTGCTTCATTCTTCTAGACCTAGCAGCTGCCTAAACGGCGCGCTGCGTCGTCTGTCAGCGAATGAATGAATTTAAGATCTTCGTTGATTATAGTAGTCGAAATTGGTTTTAGCAGTATTTCCTCCTAAGATTACTTTCGTCTACCAGCCACAGGGGCGTGCCGTCCATAGAGGCAGTTAGACCTAGCCTAACCTAGCAACAACGCCAAATGCGTTTATTTTAATTAGGTAATAAAATAATCAAAACATTAAAAAAAAGTTAAAACTCCTGTTAGAACACTTATAGCAACTTGTCGCGAACGGTAACGTAACTCAAACTCACAAGTAAGTTGGTATTGTCAATTCTGAGGCTTGGTCACGTGCAGTCTAAAACTCATTCAATATTTTACGCACACTGTTGCATATTTTTGTGTGTATGAACGCCACGAACGGCACACATGTATAGATTATGGGCGTGAACTCCGTTCACTGTAGACGATCACCACGTGCTATGATTGGCTAATCGCGAAATAGATTTATGAATGATTATGACATTAGAGCAGTGTTCCCAATTTGAGGACATTTCCCCGAATTGCGGGGAATTCGAGAAACAGAGACAGACATGATAGTTTCCTTACTGACTACTAGATACAATTAAAAAAACATGGTGGTATTAACCTTCCAAAAAATGATAAATTGTATTTGTAAGAATTGCAAAAGCCCTATAAAATAATTAAAAACTACATGAATTTTATTTTTCGCTTTGATTTTTGGGGTGTTTGGAAAATAAGTAATGACAACACCACCGTTACTGTCGTCTGTCAGTATTATTATCCGGCAAAATTTTGTTATGCGCCTTTCTATAGGATCACGGTATGACAATGATGCATTTTATTTGGTAGTGTTTTTATAACAAAACGAAATACTTTTTTCTTGAGTAGCCATATTGTTTATTTGTTTCATGTAACAAGCAATTTATATGCGATCTTGAATGTTTTTATATCTTACTAAGTTATTACTTATAAGTAATTGGTTTTGAAACGTACATTAATGTAAATATTATTTGTTAAGTACATTTACACTTAAATATGGTTTTCTGTTGTGAAGTGTGTGGTGATAATGTGTTTGTTAGAAGTTAAAAACAACAAGTTTTTGCAATTATCGTTTAATGATAAGATTCAAGTGGTGTCTAAAGGTATACCAATTACGAGAATTAATCCAAAAATATGATAATTCACCTCATACTCTCATTTCAATCCTCAAAATTATGCAACATTTAGCTGGCTGTGTGGATGTTAACACACAAACAAATTGTATTGTTTTCCGTACATTTTGTTTAATACTTCCAAGTAAGTGTATGTGTGTAAGTGGAGTGAGGGATATATTGATTTGTATAATTTTCATTACTCGTCAAAAAAGCATGACATATCAATAGAATAACATCTACAGGCATGCTAAAAGTTAAATACATTTGGTAAATCACCATGCATCGTCAGAAAATCGTGAATTGAACCTTCAGAACCTTGAATAACGTGGTGGGTTGTTGTATTTATAACTTTTATTTTTACAGGGTTATTTTCAATGTTTTTCTTTTTTTCAAATTTTTATATCATTTTTTTTTTGCCGGAGGGCTGCCTAACCTCTGAGGAAAACCTTTGCACGCCACTGACCAGCCACTGCATAGTGCGCTAACAGTGCGGTTCACGTGCCTTTTAGGAACATAGTATGGACAGCTTTGGCGAGAGGTTAGCGAGCAGTTCGCGTGCAAGTTATAATGTCCTCCCGCGAACATGAACAGTCTCGCGTACATCTCAGGAACATATCACACACACATACACATATCTATAGGACATCTTTGGACATGTTAGCGAGGTGTGATAACGCGTCGTATGTGACACATTCATAGCCATTCGAGGTGCATAAATAGCACAGTTCGCGCTCGTGCTGCACGTGCGGTGGCCCTGCCGTGCCTTATGCATTAGAGCTGTACCCCACAGGATGTAGCTATAAATCTGCGCTTTTGCCTTAATCTTTCCCAAACTCTGCATTCACAGCTCAAAGTTACAAGCAGCCTTAAACTACAAAAAAAAACTTCAGTTCTTACAGTGTATTCCGGATCTACCTGTACCCCGCCTACCTGGTGTACTCGGTACTTTACCTCTTCGTCCGCTTCCTCACCGTGGCGCTAGTGGCATCCAGTGTGAACGCATCATCATTGCTGCCTCTTCCTGTGCTGTACTCTGTGCCTACAACTTCGTATAGTAAAGAGGTTAGTTTATTATTTGTCGATACAGTGAAGATTCGTTTTTATTTTTATAATCAGAGATTTCAGCACGCAATAACGCGCGTAAATTCAAAAGATTTTCGAATTGAGATCACTCCTGTGGTGTTTTTTTTTTATTATTTCTTCAAACACAAAGAGTTTCAATATGCATAAATGAATAAAGTCTTAAACCGTAGTAAAAAAAATATGTGTGAACCAAGTATCTATTCTTTTTCGAATTCAAAATATTTTGAATTTAGGATACGTTTTTACTCAGCGTGTTTGTGCTAAGCCTTTTTAGATTTAACAATTCCTGTTTCATTTTTGTTTTATTAATACACAATATATTAATACAAGTGAAGCAGTATAATTTATCTTTTTTGATCGCAAAAATAACGTCCCGTGAAAGTCGAGCTCATAATTATGGATCCCTAAAATAAAGCTTACATATTATAATTATAGTCTAGAGATATATCTTTCCACCTACATATAATTATACCGTACTACTGAACTATTGTACGTATATTGTCTCCACCGAGGTTTGCCCTAAAAAGCTTGTTTTAAGATCCCCTCCGGCTTCTTCCGTAGGTCGAGAGGTTCCAGAACCAAATTAACGGCGATACCGTGGCACTCAGCGGTCTGCACTTCTTTTACATCACTAGAGACCTGGTCCTTACTGTAAGTACCTGTATTCTGTATGTAAAGTCTGGAACATTAAGGGCTTTATTCATAAGCGCTGTTTAAATTAAGCGACAGATTGTTTCTAAATTTCTGAACATTGTAGGCCTTATCCTAGATGCTTGTTAAATTTTGTTAACTTGTGTTTATCTTGTTTTCGATTGTTCCCAACGAGTCACACTGTGGCATGTTACAGTGTGACTCGTTGGGAACAATCGAAAACTAAAAATTGTGAGTGAAAATCCCAACCAGTCACACTGTTACTCGATAAGACAACTTTTTATCTTTTTTGGACGTTTTTTTGTGAACTAAGCAACGACTTATTGTCAGTCCTGCGCTGTCCTCCCATACTTAGTTGGTACTAGGTAATTCTGTAACATAATAATATTGTAAAACCATATAATTTTAGAAGGGTAACCATGGAGTTTCTTGCCAGTTCTTCTGCACAGGAAACGACCAACTCGAACCGTGTGAACCTTTTCTCGACGTTTTATAAGTGCCCATGTAAGCCTCTGTCAAATAAAATACATTTATTTGATTTTGACGTTTAAAATTAGAAAATATATTTTTTTAAAGTCGCTAATCATTACTGAATTTAAACAGTGTTTATGAATAAACTCCTAATTTTTACAATTATTGATTTGATAACCAACTTAAATAGTCCGTATATTCAAATGACAACAGCTGTCATTCTTTGATAGTTGCTTGAAATGACTTTGACACAGCACATTGACGTAGGGTATTAATTTTCTTACCAATTTTTTTTTCTATAGTACCCCTGTAGGTACATCCATAGCTTTAAATGCTTTGGATTCAAAACTAAAAGTACTTAATAAAATACAATTTTCTTTAAAATAATTTTTGTTTTCAGTTTTTCATTTAATATTTAATTTTGACGTCTTCCAATGAATTTATTTTACTTTTATTTCTTAAAATACAAATTGAGATTGATCTTGTTATAGTAATTACGTGATTCAATTAATTTTCATTAGCCATATTTTTTATTTTAAAAATCTGTCTAACTACAAAAATTATAAAATAAAATGCATGTATCATCAATTTCAATAAACAGAATGAAAAACAAAACATTGATCTAATTTCAAACGTCAGAATTCTTCATTTGAATTTATGATAATCATGCGAATAAAATTAAACGATGGCCAGTCTTATCTTTGTAGCGTAGGAAACGAAGCGACAAAATTGTGAAGTATTTTAAGAACTGAAAATACCTACGGAATTTAATTATGTTCTTCAACAAAATAATTATTCGCAGAAAGGAAATTAACTTGATAAAATATTCGTATTAATTAATGAGATAATGTTATCTTGGGTTTATTAAGTTATACTGAGTTATTTTTCATAGATAATTAATTAAGTATAAAAAATATTCTGGATAAGTGTTTACTGCTGTTTTTAGGGTTCCGTACCCGAAGAGTAACCAACGGGACCCTATTAGTAATGGGGTAATAGGCTCCGCCATCTGTCCGTCCGTTTCGCGTCTGTCTGTCAGCGGGCTGTATCTCATGTTCCGTAACAGGTAGACAGTTGAAACTTTCACAGAATTTGTATTTTTGTTGACCCTACTATGATGGTACGGAACCCACGAGTCCGTCTCGCACTTGGCCGTTTTTTTTCTTGCTTGTTTTCCGTTGACATAAGTGCGTCTGCAACCTATAGTTCATAATCAACTGCCTAGCCTTTTCCCAACTATGTTGGGGTTGGCTTCCAGTCTAACCGGGTGCAGCTGAATTTAGTATTAGTTACACTCACATAAAACTACTGATTTACCATAATATTGTATATGTGCATTAATCTGTTAAAAATAATCAGACATAATAACGATGCATTTATCTTTTTTTACAGGTCGCAGGAACCATAGTGACGTACGAGTTGGTACTTCTACAATTTAGCACTGACGATTCAAAATCTTAGAATCACACGACAACCGTTTTAATTAAATCGATTTACTTTTAACAAAGTCTTTAATTAGTAAACTTTCAATAAAGTTACTGTTACAATAAGAACACATTGTAATCAGTTCTTATTTTGAAATTTCATCAAATTTTAATCCCAATTAAAAGTTAAATAACTAATTTGATTGAAAATAGTTTTAAAAATGAAACGATTCAAAGAAACTCGATAAGTTTTTCGAATAAAAAAGTAATTTTCATAAATAATAAAAAGTAATAAAATAAAATTGAATTTCGAATTGAATGTTGGTGTTCTATTGTTGGCATGTTCTTTCCAACTACTTTCATTTTATTTTGCATAATTGGTAAGATTCTACTTTTTGTTTTATCCACTATATGCAGCAGACAGTTAACTGGTACCAATACTACAGCAGCTAAAATACGGTTCTCTTCTACCACAGGTCAATGCCATGTATTTATTGCTAAACAATTAAAAAACAACGTTCTATTTTCGTCAACCGTTTCATGGGGTGGTGGTCATTGTGGAGGTCAGATAGGCAGACGCTCCATACAAAATAGGTACTGGTATTTAGCTGCATCCGGTTAGACTGGAGGCTAGGCAGATGAGTTTGATGATGACAGCGACAGAATGACGGCTTAAATATGTTTAGCATTCGATTTTTTCCGTGAATTGTGGTAGAAGTGAGTTTAATATCGTGTTACATACACTGTTTTAAGCTTTCACGGTTTACAACTAAACTTATACTGTCACTTACGGGATATCTTCCGTGATTGTTCATTATTTTGAGCTCCCGATTTTTTTTTTTTTTTTTTAGTTTCGAGTTCCAATAGTGCGCGTAGCAAACGACAAAGAAAGAGGCTAGATAGATTTGTCTGCTCTTAAAAAATTATTTTCCATCCACCCGCATTCTCCAGTCAACCCGCGATCATGGCGCTTGCAACAGCGCCGAAATATCGGGAGCTCAAAATAATGAACAATCACGGAAGATATCCCGTAAGTGACAGTATAAGTTTTGATCGTGTTACATTATAAGTGTATTTTAAGGTCGAACTCAAGAAATATCTAGGTAAACAATAAATGATGGCTACTCAATATTATTACAAGCTATTCAAATTCTCGCTAGACATGAATTGGACCTACGACACAACTTGGTCACATAATACTCGTATTGCTCATACGAGTATAATGGGATCAAGTGGAAACTGTACCTATAGTTTCAGTACAGTCGTAAAAATATTTATGATTCAATTTAAAATAATACCTTGTATATAAAAGTACACGGGCATACGTAGGTAATTTCTATAGAAATGAAATATTAATTTGCTTTTAGTATTCAAAGTCTGTGTACTACAGTACGTAATTACGAACAGAGTCATGTTAATTACTTACTTTTCGTATTATTAATTTCAAATGACGTTTTTCATGAATACGTCCAGTTTTTAAAAGTTATCATGTGCGCAAATTATGGCATGGGCATAGCGGGTTATGGTCTAAATGTTGTAAATAGATCCTTAACATAACCGAAAGGCACTTGTTCTCTCCGTCTTTGCGATCATTTTTTTGTTCTAGACCATACCGGGAACCTTCTAGTTACGGAGATATTGGGGGTCAAAGTTACAACTTTTTCACAAGCTCCACGACCCCCGTACTGTTCAAACCATCCAACAGCACAATGCTTTGAGTGCTTTTCATTGAGTCCTACCGTAAAACGTGATTTTTCACCCCAAAAAAAAAAGTCGATTCCCAGTAATAATTTTTGCGTAAAGTTACTTAGTTTGATGTACAGAATGCTAGGTTGACGGCTATGTGAAGGGTCTGTTTACACCCTGTATATTTGACAACCGCAGCAACAAATCCCTAAAGCGTAATGTATTTCAACTTATAATAATGTTTTCGGTAGAAGTGCACAGGATCATCCAATTCTTGTTGATCTTCCATGTATCTTCTAGCTTAACGTCTTTCCCAATATGGTCAAACAAAATGTTATTGATTTATTCCATCCGCTATTTCTTAATAGCAACACTGAGTCAGGATTTGTGCCCGGCTGATGGCAATAGGATTTCCCGCATTACAAACATGTTTCATGTAGGTGTGCTATAGGAACACCTCTGCCTAACCCTTCAGGGATTAAAAGCGTGATGTTATATGTTAAATTTAACTTTTTTAGTAGCCTTAGCTTCGCCAGCCCCAAAGCTAATCGATATGATCACAGACAATGATCCAAGGAATGTAGCATGTGACTTAGTGTGCAAAGACCTGCCTGATACGGACCTGGAACCCGTCTGCATGATGTTCAGCCGGTACAAGAAGGGGTTTCAGTTCTTTGTCAACATGTGCCACGCGAGGCGGGCTGTTTGTAAGGAGAATCTATGTAAGTACTGTAGGAGTCTTGTGAAAACTATACGGAATTGTGGTGTTTTTGGCTACTACAATCAAACTCCGATATACAGGGTGTAAGAGACAGCCCTTCACAAACTGATGGGGTGAATTCGGTATATCATACTAAGATGACCGGTACAAGATGATTTCAGGAATGTTATGGGAATTTAATAAATTTGATTTGTTTTATTTCCTCATACGCAATGTGTCGTTACCGTGGCAAAACGAACGTAGCGAACGTCAAGTGCGACGACGAGTTTGATGAACTCTGTAGCTAGGCAGGTAATGCACATGCACAACTGACTTCACGCGTCGTTCGTTAGAGTATTTCAATTTCCATTATTTGATTTTTTATTTTAGCCGTATTATTTACATAAATGGAGTGCTGCGTACAGGGAATGTAATTTTACATTGAAATAAAGGAATGTAACTAGAAAAAATTAAAAATCTGGTGAAAAATCCGGTGGAATATGATTCAAAATAAGGAGCTGAATGCACCCTGTCAGTTTGAAGAGGGCTGTCCCTTACACCCTATATTGGTATTCTATAATTTAGTTTAGAGCACTTTTATTTGTAAATGCCCTGCTGTTAGCCGCCGGGGCTGACTGTATTATGCCTATTTTAAATAGATACTAGCTGTGCCCGCGGCTTTGCTCACGTGACCACGTATTCTTTTTGGCATTGTTAAAATTTATGAACGAAAGCAAAATATGCATATTTTTAATATCAATGAGTGTTAAACTCCTAATATGTACAATTACATAAGTTGTTAAAAATTCGTGGAGATCGGTTTGCAAAACATTCTTAACAAAACCTCCAATATATATAATTATAAGGCTGCCCTTAGGTGATAGGCAGCCTTATAATTCACCAAGGAGTTGGAATGTCTGAACCAACCAACGAGTTTGTGTTACTTTCATACCTCAATGCAATGCAATTAAAAACCTTTTTTGCAAAAAATAAATAACCGGCTTCCAAAAAAGCCACAAATAAAGTCTAAAATAACTTAACTTTAAGTCGGAGGCAAAAAGTCAATGATGAATCACCGACTTCCTTATCCTGTTTAGTTGTAGTATCCCACACAAATTCTTGTCATCAATTAATATTTTCATTGTAGCTAGAAGTTATTAAGAGATCATCATGTCATCAACTTATTTAAAGGTGGCGGTTCGCGCCGCGACAGAGACAAGCGACAGAGACAGGAGACCGAGACCGGGCACTGCGACAAGTGTCTCAGTCTCTTCAGCTACGCTCTTCCAAATATTGTCCTTCAAATTTTCGTCTCTGTAGGAGTCTAGTCGTGCATCGTATATCGGAGGGTGCTGTCTGATCAGTTCAATCAGTGTTTCACAGTCTTCGTCAGAAAAAGTATTCATTTTTAAACACTAAACACATGTGCTTTTTGAACGCGACACGAGACACTACTGGTCCCGGGCCGTCTCGCTGTCTCCTGTCTCGCGTCTCAGTCTCCTGTCTCTGTCTCGCTCACGAACTGTCGCTTATACATTGCCTAACGTCAATTTAAGTGACGGTCGCGGTGTTCGGTCGCGGTTTCCTGTCTCGGTCGCTTCTCTCTGTCGCGGCGCGAACCGCCGCCTTAAGGGAGGTACTTAACTCATAAACTACTCAAGCAAAAGTAATACATTTTTTAAGGGACCACCGCGCGAGCATCCTCTCCCAAATAAAAAGAGAATCACGAAAATTGGACCAGTAATCACAGAGAACTCGGTGTAAATACATGAAAAAAAAAACCACCTCCTTTTTTAGTAATCAGAAAAATCCTCTACCATCCATTAATGCATTTCTCTATCTTAACGCACTTGTAAATGGTTCATCATCATCATCATTTCAAGACGTCCACTGCTGGACATAGGCCTCTCCCAAGTGTCGCCACGTTGACCGTAAATGGTTCATAAGAAGAAAAATGTAAACTGTTTTTATTTTATATTTTTAATACTTTCATTCCCTGATTATTAACTTTAGTTCATAAGATTTTTATTAGCCTTGTATTGTTTAAAATTTGTATTTGTTTAATGTATATTTTATCAAAGATTAAGTAATTAGCGGTAATAACAATATTTTTTAGTATTTACTTATGTTTCAGTAAACATTTTTAAACTCATTAAAACTACAACCTGCACTAATTAATGTGTAAACATTATTAGCACGCCTTACAAGGCAGCACATAGTGAGACACAACTTTTTTATAACACCATGTACTTACTTTTACCTATGTGTCACAAGTAAACATATTTGATATTTGAAAAAAAAATAGACCTCTTGAAGATATCAACTACTTTCACTTGGTCTGAAACAATTTAAATCTTCAAAGGAACTCATAAGTAGGTAGTAGGTGTCTATACTATAGATACGTCATTCTAAGTACTTCTGTTCAGAGCTTAACTCGCTGCCAAGTGGTTCTCATTGTGAGGCACTTAAAAATTCATTGTGTTAAGAAACTCGCACTGTTTGAGAGCTCAAGAACCCTCCGAAAGTCAAGTCAGCAAAACTTTGCTCAGAATGAAAAGTTGAAAAGGTGAATTTGAAAGAAAGGGGAGACTTCGTAAAATTACCTTTGGTGGCGTTGATTCGGCAGAATTTTAAGTATCTTTTAAATATTCAGAGTGGTTTTGTGGAAATATTAATTATTGCTCTTAGATTTATAGCATTAATTAATATACTTCCTTGGATTAGTTACTAATTTAGTAGTCTTTGAATACCTATAACTGTATACAACATTAGTTTTAGTATATGCGAAAGTGATATTTTTATAATAATTTCACTAAATATTTAAACAGGCACTGTTAAAGTTATAAGATTTTAAACTATCATGATCACTAACATTACTATTAATACTAACGGGATATTTACCATGTTTACTGTTTGTTATGAGTTCCCGATATTTCGGCGCTGTTTCGAGTTGCGAGTGTCAGTGGTAGCGGTACTGAGTGCAAAAAACGAACAAGAAAGAGGGTAGACCGATTTGTCTGCTCATAAACACCCACCCGCAATAACGTCAGTTTATCCGTGATCATGGTGCTTGCAACAGCGCCGAAATATCGGGAACTCATAACAAACAGTAAACATGGTAAATATCCCGTTAGTATTAATAGTACTGTTAAAGTTGATGTAGTGTATGCCGTGTCTATAATGGAAAACAAAAGCAGTATAGAAACGCCGGCATCTGTGTTTCCTCCCACATTTAACCCGTCAGCCTTCAAAGCAAGAGTGAACAGGCATCTTCTGGGCACGCTCGTCCCATCATAGACCTCATCTATCGCTTTCTATCAGGCGAGATCGAGGTCAAGAGCAGGCCCATTTTGAAAAAAAATAAAACGCTTTGAATTTAACCTATCAAGCAAAGCTTATGATCAATTTTCTCGTTGAACTAACACTATCCCAATACATAAACGACTGTGACTTTTGACGGTGAGCTGAACATAGATAATCCAACACCATGGTATGTCGCCTAGTTTTATTCAAAAGCTGCCATAAAACTTCTAGCCCCAATTATGTTTAACACCCAACATGTACCGTAAATTCCAGCCCAATTTAGCATCACAACACATTAAGTAATATTGTAAGCCCAGTTTACACTCTCGCAATACATGGTGTTAATGGATTATGCCGTGTACTCACTGGGCGCCATCCGCATGTGATTGTGTAGTGTAATCCGGGGGTTATAGGTTGTGCTTGCGTGTGTACACGCCTTATTCGATCTTAAGAGTGTTTGTTTTGAGGAGTAGGTTAACATGTTTGTATTTTGTGTAACGTATAATTTTATATGCTTTTTTAGTTTAGCATTGTCATTATCAGTTTATAACGTTACCACAGCTGGGACACAAGTACTTTGCCTTCCTCCAAGAGAGAAGCAAAATTTAATATAATCGATATTTTTCTAAAAAAGGAGGAGGTTATGTATTCCACTAATATTTTTTTTTATTTATGTACACCGATTTCTCCGTGATTACTGGTTCGATTTAAGTGATCTTTGTCATTTGGTAGAAGAAGCTCGCGCGGTCGTTTCATAAAAATATTAACACGGTGCTGCTCGCCAGTTCTGTTAGCTTGAACTTGGCTTGACACGCTACCGCGTGTTTAGATTAACTTCGCTTTGGTATCTACATTATGAGTTATCCTCTATAATATGCTGATTTTCTTCTTCGTCTATCTGCGAATAACATCTCGTTGCAATTTGTGGTTAATGTAAAATTGATAGTTGCCCAGGGTTTGTGTCAGATGAAACCACAATTGAAAGGGTAAAATAAAAACTATCTTGCAAAAAAAATTTTTTGCAACGTGAAGCAAAAAAAAAAAAGTTTCAAAAAAGTTTTTTTGCATGCTGAACAACTTTATTTATTTTAACTTTTAGAGATTTTGTGAGAATTAAGTATGTTTACGCGTCTTTACAAGAACAACGTGATATTTGTTAAACCACAACTTTACAGGAGAGCAATTTTAAACATTTAAGCGTTGATAAATTCAAAAATATTGATAATTTTACGTTGGAAAACAATTAAATTGCTGCGGTAATTAATGTGCTTTCTGAAAATAAGCAAAAAAAAACTCAGTTCAATATGAAATAAGTAAAAAAACTGATTTAAAAAAACACAGACACACATGTCACGTTTTTAATGAAAATATGTCGCAAAATGCTTTTAACATATTGATATATCACATTGAAGATGTTAAATTTAGGTGTAAGGCTGTGTGATAAGTTAAATAAAACACACTATCAAAATAAAGATCATGTATTTAAAAAATACAAATTTACGAAAACAATGGCTTACTTACACCATGAAATTAGTTTTAAGGCACAAAAATCAACAAGAGATCAATCAATCACATAGTACTTAGTACTCGCTTTAATTAAAATTATAAGGTAACTAAAAAAATACTTTCATACAAATAAAAATATCAAAAAGTTAACTGTACTTAAAGTTATCTAATAGTAATTAACGTCTTCTAACACAATTATGGCACCCAGTTTTATAGTACTTAGAAATTCAAAATAGGAACATTGCTATCAGCCTTCATAAATATAGAATCACTAATTCTCTTAATACTAATAAAAAACACTATCATTTTAAATGTAGCAATTAAATATTTCTAAAAAATACAATTCAAAAAATCTTTGTCCTTAATCAGTCTTATTACAACGATTCGTAAAATGGCTTGTGGTATCTAGGAATGAGGTTTTTATTGACCAAATCCATGAGATCAGCTTTTTTTCTCTCTGCTAGTCCAGGTTTTTGAAGATAGACCTTTTTCAATTCTAAATGAATGCTTTGGCTATTATGATTTCTCTTTTTTTTCACCACTATAGCTTTCTTGAATAATTCGTCAGCGTATGATTCTTTGAAAAATATGGCATCGGGATCAGAGTTTTGAACTTTTATCATCTTCAGTCCAGCCAGTTTCACAGTATTATTGTATTCATCTTTCATTATTGCAAAGTTCATTTGAGTGCAAATAGTTTTCCAATCAAAAAAATCATCGAAGCACATTTCATTAACATGAAATGGCTCGCTCTTTTTCCGTGCTGCCTTTATAGCCCCGATAAATGCGTCAGGTGTATACATTGGTCCTGATCTCAGTTGCCTTTTAACTTCTCTCTCTATTTGAGAGTGAGCTGAATCACCCTCGTTCTGCGTATGTCCTTTAATGAGGTATTTGTGTGTAATTGATCTGAGATTTGGCAGAGTTTTGACTGCGTAAGTGTACATAGAGATCATAAACTTATTTTTTTGCTGTCCGGCACAATTGTCTGAATAAAAGACAACATCGAGGTCTTCGGCCGTTGCTGAAATTTTCTCCAGGTATTTGTAAACACAGGTGGCTATTTCGTTGACACCTCTATTGGCATTAGACTCATCCCATACATAACTCTCGACTGAATTATTTTGTAGCTTATAAATTGTAAAATTAAGTACATTTAGTTTGGACTTGTAGTAAAATACTGAAACGTCTCCTTTGGGACATTGGAACACTGCTTGAAGATCATAGACAGCTACTAAAATATTTTTGTTGTTCTTATCTAATTATATTTCTTTTTCAATACGAGACAAAGTCTTTTCCTTAAGATGTAATTCATAATCTTGTTTCTTAGATTCTTTCTCTTCATCTGTGATGTTTTTATAGGCTTCGCATATATCGCATAAATCCTTTTTAGGAGTGAAAAACGAAATGTTAAAATCTTGTGTAAAAATACGATAAAATGTAATGTAGGTTCCATAGGGGACGTTTTGGGATTTGCATGTTTCCACATAATCTCTATGAAGATCTGTGACCGCTTTGCTACCATCAATATAATTTCGTTTTGAGTTAGCCCGGATATAATGTGACTCAATCTTCGGTATAGACTCAATAAACAATTTGATGCCATTTTTAATGCTTTCGTCCACTGCATAATGGTTTGAATGAGTACCTCGGTTATCTTTCATGGAAGAAATATTAGTGTTGCTATTTTTCTTTTTCAAAGCAGTCTCTATGGGTCGATTATTAATACCCAAAGTATTTTTGAAGAACAATTTACAAACTCTTGTTTTTTCACCCGAAATAGTCAAAAAGAAAGCATTGTTGTTGTTTCGAATAGTTGCAACATTTCCATCCGAATCAACTTTAACGTAACGTTGTTTTGGGATAACTATGTCTACGCTATTAGCAATAAACGTCCATTGTTTTTCAATTGCACCTAAGCTCCAATAGTCATTTAAAATGGTCTGTCTTTGCTCCTCTGTAAATTTAAATCCACATTTAAATTTACATTTATCTTTACAAGAAGGTTTCAATTCACGACTTGGCATGTTTTTCTTTGATTTGGTAGATTGATAAGGCTTCCCACTATTTCTCAGTCGTTTAGCTACATTGACTTTCCAGTTTGCATCATTTAGTCTTCTTTTTTTACCAGTTTTAGTTGGACTAGAATTATAAACTATTGGACTTACAGCATTTCCGTTACTTACGTTTTCAATCGCAGAAGATTCACTGTGCTCTATGACACCGAGATCGTTGAATACTATAGCATGTTCGTTTGCAGACGAAACTGGTTCCACATAGTTTTCAATGTTTATTGAAACCATATTAGATGTTACCAAATTTTGATCATCCGAAATGTTATTATAATTGGTAGTGATATTTTGTTCCACGTCAGTATCAGAAGAATACTCAGCAGGTTTTGTTGGTTGGGCTTCATAATCAGGATCCTTTACTGAGTCGTCGCTATCTGAAACGTTATAAATGCAATCAATTTCTTGAAGTGTAGTGGTGTGGTATTAGTTTGATCAATTACCCTCGAATTTTGTGAGAATAGTGGGATATAAATTATTTGCTCCTAACATCTAATCAGAAGTTTAGATGTTAAGAGTACCGTAAATAATTTATATCCCTCTGCATTTAAATTAACTTACCTTGATACATAGATGGGCCACTGCTTGAAGAACTGCTAGAACTCGAAGAACTGCTAGAACTAGAGGAACCGCTGCTACTAGTCGAATTACTACGAGGTCGGATGGAATCTACTGCGATGTCTTTGTCTACAAAGAGGATTAAAATAATGAAATTATAGGAACATAACTCGAAAAAAAATATCAGTAAAGTAAAAAAATACCTTCTGTTGATGTCTGCAATGTATTAGTCGAGCTTTTGGCATTTTTATTCTCGTCTTGTGTTAAAATATCTATTTGAGAGTTTGAATCACTTAGTTGTACACTTAAATTATTTTTAACACCTGTAGCTAATTGAACTAACATCCTAGATCGTGATGCCATCTGAAAAACAAATTCGTAAAAGTTACTTTATTTTAGCATGTATAATGTAACATTTTGGCATAATATAAACCCAAACTTAAAGGTATTCAAAAATAATGATGTAAAATAAAATAACCCATAGTATTTGAAAACAATTCATCAACAACATGGTTACATTCAAAGATATCACAAAGAAAACTTGTAACTTTTTCATCAATAATGTGACAATATTCATTATCTCATTCTCAATACTCATGAGTTTTACAACAAAAACGAGTTAAATAACTAATATCACATTATTCAAGTTAAAGTAAATAACAACAAGAAACATACCTTTGCACTAAAAACGTGGTATACTCGTGATGCCACGTTTTTTGTGAAAAGCAGGAGCACTTCACTCGCTGCGCGTGCGGGGCAAACTAACGCGTCGCGATGTTGAAGTCGTGCGCCACACCGAAAGAGACAACGTGATAACGCTATTTGCCACTGTCGTGTCGTCTCTTTCACTCATAGTTCCTCGAACATTCACTTTTAAAGTGCCGCGTTTTTGTAGAAAATAAAATTCGACATCGCGGTTTTAGATTTCAAATAATAAAAAAATACGTTTTTATGAGATGTCACGTTGCTCTTGTAAAGAGGCGGTTTATTCTTTTGCAGTGCTACACATAGTACATCCAAGCCGATGCCAAGTGAGCAACCAATTCTTCCTACCAATCGTCTAAAGGATTTAACAATACCGAAAACATTATAGCGGTACGGACAACTTGCGTATGCAGCTCCGGACATGGACACTGCTCCTTTAGTAAGCATGCACTATATGGTGTTCGAAAACAAATCCAATTTGTCCGTAAGCTTTAGCCCAGCCGATGCGGACATGTTGAGAACCGGCTGTAGGTGCAGGTTCTGTCAGTTTTCGTTGTCCGGAGCCGCGTCCCTTGTCTGAACCTTTAGACCAATCATCAACAACGCCCTTCAAGATCTGATCCCGAAAGAAACAAAAAAACATCATGACCTCAACAATTCTTAACTTATAAAAGAAAAGAAATAAAGAATTAGTCAAATTGGGTAATTCATTTTCCTTTAAAATCCCTTACAAGGAGTTTTCTACCCTTTTTTTCTTAATTGTCTGGTTAATGAGATCTCCGGCAAACGTCCGGGCGAACAGATAGATAGAATTTGGATTTGTTTTGCAGTTCTTCAATGCTTTGCTGTGCCTTTTCAAGATTCTAGACCTTTTCAAGATTCCTAGGTATTTTAGAAGTTTTTAAAGCTAAACATGGTGTTATACTTTGATAACTTGACATCGCCGATGTTGGCGATAAGTCTGCGAGGATAAAATGTGATGAATAAAAAAATAAATGCAAGTCGCACGGGACCGGTCAATGTGGCGACACTTGGGGGAGGCCTACGTCCAGCAGTGGACGTCTTTTGGCTGAAATGATAAATGATGATGATGATAAAATGGGTGGGTCATATTTCCCGGATGGGTCAAGACAGATGGGCCAGAATCGTCAACCAGTGGGTGCCTGAAAACGGTCGTCGTCATCGAGGCAGGACCAAGAAACGCTTTAGACTAGTTCCTGACTGATCGGCCAGAGAAGGCTAAACCGACCGTGTGAGTTGAACCGACCGTATGCCTGGCAGTGGGTCAGAATAAGCTAAACATTAAACAAAATTTAAACTAAACTTATTGTTTCTCCGAAAATAAAGACAAAATGGTCTCGCTCCCTATTACAAGGAATTGGAATACACCTTACAGTAGGCTGCACATCGGTATTGCGGAGTTTCAATACAATAAGAAACCAGCTTTCTTGCTACTGACAAGCGGTCTAGATATACCACTGCCTACCCTCTCAGGACATACAGACATGATTATTATATTACGAAAGAACCAATAAAAAAAAAAATGAAAAAAAAAATAATAAATATTATTATATTCTATTCTATTCATATTCGAATAACTTTCGATTTATTTTATGAAACAAACTCTAAAATAAGTAATCATCATAAAATTAACAAAGTAGTATTTAAAACATACCATCTTTATTGGTATATTTCTATTCACACGCTGGGACTAAATATTACAACTATCTTTTTATTTTCTCTTCAAAACTTTTGGAACAAAAATATGCTAAAAGGAACGCTGCCGATATTCTAATATCCTGAAATCACTTGCTCCAATATGTATTTCAAAATAGAGTGAGACTTTCATAGACAAAATCATAGAGCAAAATATTCATCTATGGTAATTTCTGCTTTTGATGTTTTCGAATTCTGTCCTTTCTATCAAGATCAAACCCGTATAATGTTAGAAGTCAGTTCAGAAATAAAATAAAATATTCAGGGTAAGTTTTTAAAATGGGATTTCAGGACGAAAACTGTAACGTCTGTGCATAGAGTGAAGTGGTCTTAGGAAAACCGTCTTGCAATTCAGATCGATTAAATACACACCATGCTGTACTCGACCAATCTTCTTTATCGTGTGGTTAGTGCCCAACCTGGTGAAAAACTAAAAAAAAACTAAAACTAAAAAACTAAACTTAAAAAAAAAACTAAAACTTTCTATGCCGCCCATGGGCCTCTGACTTGGCTTAACATGCCGTCGAGGAATATCCCTCAGGCATGCTGTTTTCCTCACGATGTTTTCCTTCATCGAAGCAAGTGATAATTATACAATACGCACATGAATCCGGAAAATCAGAGGTGCCCGTCTTTCCTTTTTTTTTCAGATGGGAAGTCATCCAATGACCCCTCCCGCTCTGGGCGGAGCGGAAGGGAGTTTTAGACTTCTACTGACTAAAACCCATCCATGTTCCTTCTTTGCCCTTTGTGTTCCACTGCCACGGTATCTCTTTCGCACAGTCCCGCAGCCCTGGCAGGCATCGGCCCATGCGGACCCCTACATCGTTGCTGACATCTCTTTGAGGCGCGCGTGGAACACGAACGCGCCGTCGACACGGCCTGTCGTCATAAGACGGCCGGACGGCGAGCTAGCCCATTACTCGCCGTCCACAGGCCCGCGACAGAGGTGCGCGTCTTGTTTTCGAACTTGATATGGCAGTCCCACCACTAGGCTATCACTGCTTCGCCAAATAAATACAAATATTTGTACCTACTTAAGATTTCGGTTAGCATGACCCACCTATAACGTTCCCACACCTGCTTCCTCATCATAATCCACCTCACGGATCAAGTGTTGGTTGGTAGATTTGGTTACTTTTCAACCGTAGTGAAATGACACATAATTATCTAATAATATGGCGCACTGTTACAGAGACAGCACTTAATTTGGCATTAACTGCGCCAGGCGTTGATTTATACCAAGATAGTTTACCTTGTTATCTTTTTGGCTTATATTAGTTAACTTATTCCCCTAAACGGGACACGGTTCTCGTATTAAGGTATGTGCCCCTATTAATATTTATAAACGCATAATTGTATTCCGCAAAGAACACGTGCCGGCCTGATGTGTGATATTCTCTGTGTGTTGCACAGAAAAGGGGAATCATAATTAAGAAAATAAACGACACAATGAAAATTCTCGGAAGGCTCCCAAACTAAATTGACTGTTTGTGAAGAAAATGATTAATGAGAAAAATAAATGAATAGTTGTTTACTTTACTTCACGTACTCGAAAAAAATACCCTGTTTTACATTCGCAATTTGTACAAATGAATTACAAAAACATACTTTATTACCTACAAATAAGGGCGATACCACTGGGCCTCGCACTCATTTATAGTACACGTGCCTCGTAACCTATTCGATACAGCGGACTAAGTAACTAAACCACTAATGGCTTCTAATGCACCTTGATGCGGTGTTATGTAACTACTTTATGCTACGATTGGCTAAGACTATGCCTTGATTCGTAGATTGGAGAGGAAATGAGGAGGGAATTTTAGAAGAGGAGTGAGATGTATACTAGACTTGTAGTTAAAAAAGCAGGAAAACTGAAGTTGGGAATAGAATAATGCGCATATCCCATAGGAAAGACATCTTCGGTTTTTCGGCAAATAGTGATTCATCAATGAACCAAAATTGGTAGAACCGAGTCGGCCGAAGAGAACGGCTGTTTCATACATTTTGACCGTGTAGGTATTGCACTTTTGAAGGAAACAGCTGCTTATGCTGGACCCTCGGTATCCGCTAGACGTACATTTAGGTATCATCATTTATAGATGCTTTTTATTTCACTCCTCCATTTCATGACTCTTAACATGAGGTACCATTAAATTCCTTCGGAAATATTACACACTAGACAGACATTAAAGCCAGCCCTCTTAGTTTAACTCCAAATTAATTAAATTGTACCCACTGTTACTTTAAAACAACAATATCTGTAAACGAAACAAAATAATCGCCCACACGATTTCAACACTCTTATTGAAATTGTTGGCAACTTTCCCAACTGGATGGTTGCAAAGGGAAAAAGCCTCAACAAAACAAATATATGAATACTTAACAGATTAAAATTCTTTCTTCTTCAAAGTAAGCACCTATTTACTCTGTATATAAAGGAATGCTTATGTGGGCGAATGATATAAAAATGTGGCGCTCTTTGATGTTTCTTTAGATTTAGACAATAATTTTTCCAGAACTTCGGGAGTTACTGTGTTTTTTTTACCCGACTGCGGCGAAGCCCAAAATGAGGGTTATAATGTTTGACCTGTATGTATGTATGTGGGTATGTATGTATGTCCGTTTCTTTGTTCCCTCGTAGCTCCTAAACTGATGAACGGATTTGGATAAATGATACGTCGTTAGATTGGTCTTGGTGGCGCGAGTGAAAACTGAAATTGCAAAAAACAAGTCTAAAAAAACATTTAAATTAAACAAAAATTGGAAGCCAATTTTTGTTTAATTTAAAATGTGCTTGTTTTTTGTATTTTTAGTTTTTTCAGTCGGGTTTTTAGTTGTTTCAACTACTTTTTACCATTTAAAGTAAAGAGTTATTCACACTGTCCCGTATTACTTGTGGTAGAGATGACTTGAATGGTTCTGTAAACGACGCCTAACTTTATACGTCACCACAAACTAGTACCCACAGAGATTCACTACAAACTTGCCTATCCAATAGCCAGAAGCTCTAGCACGAGCTCGCGTTGACAAACTAGCGTATATACGCCGATTTTAAAAGTTAAAAATACTCGATTCATTTATAGTGTTTTCATAATTTTAAGAATTTATTTATATCTATGGATGATACTTGGAACCTTCTAGTTACGGAGATATTGGGGGTCAAAGTTCCAACTTTTGCACAAGTTATTTTTTAAATCCATGTTTTTAATGTAAGATTTTACTATTCAAATCAGCACAATGCTTTGAGTGCTTTCCTTCGAGCCCTACCGTATAACGTGATTTTTCACCCCAAAAAAAAGTGATTCCCAGCATTAATTTTTGCGTAAAGTCACTTAGTTTGATGTACAGAATGCTTGGTTGACGGCTGTGTGAAGGGTCTGTTTACACCCTGTATGTAACAGATTAAAAATAACAGTAGAACAAAATGAAACTCAGCTGAACCATAGCGTTTTCAAATGCGAGTAATGTTGAAGTGACATCGCTATCGCACTTGATGAAAAACGCTGAAATTGTTCCCAAGTAAGTACTTTTAATACCTATTTTTATATAAACGTTGTCACTCTACGTTTTTCGGATATGTGAGTGAATAATGTAATGTAATGTTTTTAGACGGGTGCTCTCGAGAGATTCGCTAAATCAAAACATTCTTCGGGACATTTTCGTTATTCTCGCGTTGATAGGTGAACACAATGATATCACTACATAGTATAAAACAAAGACGCTTCCCGTTGTCTGTCTGTCCCTATGTATGCTCAGATTCTTAAAACTACGCAATGGATTTTGATGCGGTTTTTTTTTAAATAGATCGAGTGAATAAAGAAGGAAGGTTATATGTATATATTGCACCCGGGGCGTTTTAACAAACAACCTATAGCAGTTTAATGGAATTGTTTGCATCAAGAATAATCAATATCATCCATAGATATGATTACAATCTTAATACTACGTAAAATTATTATAATGTGAAATGAGTATTTTTCATTTTAAAATCGATGTATACAACATTATTTTTAGTATATGCGAAACCTGAATATAGTTAGTTCAGAATAAGTAACTGAATCGATTTCAATAATTTTTAAACCATGTTATATTTTGTCCCAAAAATATTTAAAAAAGGTTACAAGTTGGACACCGAGTGACACTAAGTAACTATCGCAACCATTTAGGTACCTACTGCCAAATTATTTTTATCAATGAGCTCAAGATGACGCTGGAAGCGCGCGCGCGGCGGCGCTGCGTGGTGACCACGTTTTTGTGCGGACAACCAGGTAATAGAACAAGCTTATAACTTTGTGATTTTTCATGATACAGTTTTGAAATTTTGTACATAGATTCTTAACATAAAAATACTAGTCACGTGTTTCAGGTTTCGCATATACTAAAATTAATGTTATACAACATTAATTTACAACATTACTAAAAATAATGTTGTATACGTTACGTTAACACCGTGCGCTCGTGTTAGGGCCTCAGGTGGCCTACCATGACGTCTTAAAGCAGAAGTAATTCCAGTGTGGGAAAGAGATGGCGCTAGACGACCTGTATAGCTCTGTCTCTTTACCACACTGGAGTTACTTCTGCTTTAAGACGTCATAGTGACCGCCCAGGAGTAAAGTAAGTAAAGTATATATATATCAACCTCGTTACTAAATGCCTCGTTGTGTCGCAATACACTCCTACTCAGCATGGTATCTTGGGTTTGATTCCCAAGTTGAAAAAAATGTTATTGGGTTTTCAGGAATTTCTTAGTCATATAGAGTAGTCATAGAGTCATGATTTGTGGCAGCCGTTTGATGGCAATAGGCCCACCCCATATTACATTAGATTTAAACATAATTGGTGAAATGTGGGTGTAATGCAAGTAAACCTCCGCTTAACCCTTCGGGGCCTACAGGCATAATTTTGTGCCGTTATTTAAAAATGTCAACCCAACCCAACCAAATTACAACCCCATCATAATCAGTAATGGAATCCCACAAAAGCACACCTCTGCTCATCTCCCTCGAGACAACCACCCACTGTATTGAAGAGAAACATCCATTTAATAAATTGCTAGAACATTATTTATAATTTTACGCCTACGGCAGTGAGGCACACTGCTTTTAAAATAATAACTAAATGTTGACAGTGAGAAATAATATTTTAAAAATTTCGTTTTCATTTGTTATCGAGGCAGCGTTTCATTAAATCACAGAATTTGATCTGTAATTTAAAGTAATTATTTCAGAAGTCATCTATATTACATAGTACTAGCTGCGCTCGGCATGCGTTTCAATGCACCTTTTTTAACCTACCCTACCACCTACCCTACCTACCCTAGCGGTATGAAAAATAGATAGTAGCCGATTCTCAGACCTACTGAATATGCATATAAAATTTCATAAAAATCGGTCAAGCCGTTTCGAAGGAGTATGTATATCTAACATTGTGACACGAGAATTTTATATATATGATTATTAAGAGTTACATTTGTTCTTACGTAACATCGCGTCTTATAATCCCCGAAGAGTTAAGAAGAGGTGTACCTAATAGTAGACCCACATATCAACAATTATATTTAAGTCCCATGTAAAAGGGGCCGAGCCTATTGCCGTCAACCGGACCCAAGTCCAGACTCCGTGGTGGCTACTGAGAAATTCCTAATGTGATTTTGCTCACCTTGGGAATCGAACCAGGACCTCAAGCTCAGCAGTCGCGCTTGCGACCACTCGACCAACGAATGACGAACGAATGAATGAATGAATGATGAATGAATGAATGATGAATGAATTAGCTTCCGAATGTTACTATACGTTCCCATAAAAACACTTCCCCGAATCTAATTCCAAAAACAAACTCGTTCATCAAACATAGATAGCGATGGGCCACACTTAAAGCGATCCCTAAAAACCTTAATTATCATTGTAATTAGTAAAGTTTCCTGCATCTTGATTTACATGACGTAATGATTGTGTTACGTGATTCGACTTAGTATGGCGTTTTTCTTTTGTTTAGTTAAGGCCGCGTTTATAAAAAACGCATACAATCTACTGATTATAGAAAAATCATGTCCATGCCAGACCAATGATTTTGACTTTGACAGACTTTGTCCCCAGCAAGTCCGTCCCAAACAAAAGAAGACAAAAGCCTTCTTCAACAAACAAGTTCCTATATTGAGTATTTTTTACTTTGAAAGCACTAGATAGGGCAAAGTAGTGTAATTAGCGTATTGTCAGAGCGAAACTTTGCCCGAGAAGCACTAACAAGTAACGGTGAATGCACTTCTATTGTTATAGTAAAGAAACCATTCTGTTGTTAAGAACTATAGTCGGTTGTTTTTCTTATTTATTTCTGTACCAACGAACTTGGAGTTTGAGGAAGGCAGTTAGGGTCAACTGACTACGGTATTGTG
The DNA here is from genome assembly GCA_963082995.1 of Noctua comes. Classification (NCBI taxonomy): domain Eukaryota; kingdom Metazoa; phylum Arthropoda; class Insecta; order Lepidoptera; family Noctuidae; genus Noctua; species Noctua comes. The sequence goes on from OY720268.1 coordinate 5,884,121, forward strand.
TCTTGTGAGAGCTTTGTTATCGAGAGCGAGAGTGCTGTGATGGGCAGCATTGATCGTCATCTATATAATACTAATAATATAAACTGGTAAAATTTGATTGTATACATGTAGGTGGTAATCTTTGGAAATACTGATCCGATTCTGAAAATTCTTTCACTAACCGAAAGCTACATTATTTTCGAGTGTTATAGGCTACATTTAAAACGTTCCTGTGCGTTAATTTCTGTACATAACGGGAGCGACGCCGCGCAAAAGCTATGTGTAATATTAGAAATTCGAACTTCGATTTTTTCCAAATGATTTTTCAAGAACACATACCATCATGCAACGTTTATTAAAAATGGTTTATGGCAAAATTCTGCTTGATATGATAAAACTGTTGTGTAGAAAGAAGGCCTATGTTTCGTGGTAATAAAAACATATTATGTTATTATGTGAAACTTTAATAAAAATTTATTGATGAGCCCATCCAGAGTTCACTTTTTTGCGAAAATTAGATGTCTTCATAACAAACGTTTCTTTCTCAGAGGTATATTATCCGACCCCGGACACTGTCCTTAACAGAAAAGCTCTATAGGCTCTACAAGAAAAGCATAAACTATTTCAGTACCTTCTCAATTACGGCGTTTTTCTGTGGTTTTAGTTTTAAGCTAGGCTTGCGGTTAGAAACCTCTTCTTAACCCGTGTACCACTCGGTATCACAAAACCTAAACATCCGTCGTGTTGTCAACAACAACATAAACGTACAAACGTAGGTATTTGTTAGGCATTAGATGCACTCTGTAATGTGTGGTATACACAGGCAAAGTAAATTAACTACAGAAACTTCATAGACGTGATGGTATCGATATCACAACACGTTGCAAATAAAGAAATCTGAACTAAACATCCAAATACTATTTGTTTTTTTTTTGTGTTTAGAAATCGATACTCATCACTTATGATGATGTGTTTCCATTAATATAGTTTGACCCTGTATACAGCTTCAGAAAGCCATCCAATTATTTATTCAATTATTATTGAAGGAGTTTTTCAAAATTCCTAGGAGTATGTTCCAGTAGCGAAGGGTACATTTTTGTAAGACGTAAGCCGGAGCACATATTATTATGTTTAATGTGATAATATTATTTGTCTATAGAATACTCACTGTGCCATTTTTCAAAGAGAGTCCGGTAGGAATCGAGTTGTATGGAACCTTCGCCACTGGTGTATGTTCATTTTCTTTTATGAAGTAAAGAAAATTCTCTCCCTTTTAGACATGTATATACTTAGAAACGGCTACCACACAAAGGAACTGCGTCCAAACCTTATAAGCGTACATTATGCAAATGAAATAATACTAGCTCCTTGAGTACACTCCACTGAGGACGAATAATCTCGCGGACATGCTCTCGAGAAAATAACTTAGACGTATTGCGCGCTAGAAAATAGTTGGGACCTGAAGTAGTAAATATAATTCGGATATGGTATAATCGTGCAGTATTGTGATGTTGGTTGTTGGTGGTGTTGTAAAATATTACTGTTACAACACCCACAATACGCTACGGTACTACGATATTCCACGCTGCAACGTATTGCTAAGCCAAGACGCGTTGCTTTGCTACGACACATCGCTACGCTGCTACGCACAATTAACAAGTCAAGTTACTCTGTACAATTGCTACATCGCGGCTACACTTAGCTACGCATTGTTACGCTACTCATCATCATCTGCCTAGCCTTTTCCCAACTATGTTGGGGTCGGGTTCTAGTCTAACCAAATGCAGCTGTGTATCAGTATTTTACATGGAGCGACTGTGTGTCTGACCTCCAAGACCCAGTTAGTACTGGGTAGTACGATACCCCTTGGTAAGACTGGTTGTCAAACTTTCGGGCCACTGACTACCTGTAACGACTGTCAAAGATCTACAAATGACAGTCGTGATCAACGTCTCCGAGGCATTGTTACGCTACTAGGCAACATTATTATACTAATGCGCTACGTTCTCTGATACACGTCTTTACGCTCACGCACTACTAAACACTGCGTCTGTTGATTTAAAAAAAAGCCTGTCTCAAAGTGAAAAGTGTATACATATGTGCCTTCTCCAATACTAAATTTTCTCAGACTTCAGTAGAAACCAAGCCAGAGCAGCTTTGAGGCGAGAGGCGAATGGAATTGGGAGCTTATCAGAGCTTGAGCAGGACCCGATAGCGTGTGAACCGACACCTCGATGCGACCTGCTTATTCTGTCTTTATAAGACTCTGAAATGGTAATCTTTGGCATCCCATATCCAGCTTAGTGTAGTGAACTGAACATGAAAAGCAATTTGCAATAAGTTTTAACTTTTCAAGAAGGTTTTAAAATTATATAAAACTAGTATATTGTGCCCGGCTGATGCCAATGAGCTCGCCCCTATTACATGCGACTTAAACATAACGGGCGAAATGTGAATGTACAATAGGGACCTCGGTCTAATTCTTCGGGAATTACATACGTTGTGATGTTGTAAAACGTTGCATTTTTTGTAAATATTAAAAAGACTTGATCAAGTTTACTAAAATACATAGTTCATTTTAAGAGGTTTTCAGTGTTCTAATTTCTAGTTTAATTTAAACTTAATCCAATTCAGATCTAATCTTCGAAAATTCAATCAACAATGCACTTGAAATTGATTCACTTACATCTCATCCTTGACCCCAACAAAAACGAAATTATATCAAGATCAAGAAAATCTTGAATAAATTGAAATTCCAAGCTCTGATTAAAGAGAACTTCTTCACGAGATCGTATCAGACAAGTTCTAGACTTGCCAGTTAACTCATTTGCAAATATTTCTTGAGATAAGTTTGACTTAAAGACAACTTTACTGTAAATTGAAATAAAGTCTTGATGGAGTTAAAGATTACATTGAAGAATGGCTGCTGATCTCACTTGAAGCCCTTTTGTTTTATATGTATATAAGGTAAGTAAGGCAATAATGCTAATACTTTACTTGCTAATACTTAGTTACCTTCCAACATATTGTATTTATATTTATTTTGCCTGCACACATACTTTATATTTTTGTACTGTTTATTTTATTTTCTTATATTTTATGTATTCTAAATATTTATGCTGTCTCGGCTTCCGTACGTTTTTTTCTCAAGTGGAAACGGTGCCTTCTCTCATGTGCGATTGGTGACCACCGGGGTGGTTTTAGTGTGGTAAAAATTCCACACCCCCCAAAGACCGGCCGCCTTTTAAAGGTTTCGTCCCGAAAACAACAAAACGAAAAAAAAAGATGACCACTGAAATGCAGCGATGTGCTGAATGCCCTCATAGCACAGTATCATGCTGAGTAGTAACTTGCTTGTCACAATCACAACTTGCAAGATGTCAACATTTTTTGTTCCGTCCTATTGTATTTATAAGTATTTGTTATGCATTTTATGTTTATTGTTTGTTTACTTTTTGTCATTTTGTATGCACGTCATGTCTCTGCGATAAATAAATGTTTTTTTCTTTCAAAGACATTTAAATATACTTACGATAGACGAGACAACGTGAAAAACGTCGAGTAATTTTTCTTAGGTGCCTACAACATAGTCCAATTTAGAATTTCTTCTAAAAGAGTTTGGTTCTAAGTTGCTGCTTTGCGGAAATAAAAACGAAGGATATAATTCTACGATTCCGAATGAAATGGAATCAGGAAATAAACGTGAATACCATCCCTACCGTAACTTTTGATGCGAGTCGAAATCTTATTAAAAACACCTTAGTTCGAATAAATTTTCTGCCTCAGTTCCCATGATCGTAAGACGATTTTATTATTTGCCATTTTGCAGTACGAAAAGTTCTCGTTTTGACAGATTAGTTACTGGTAGGAGGAATGAGGGTAATGTTAGTCGTGAGGAAAGTTTTGAGTGTGAATGTGGATGGCTTTAAAGCCATGCTCTCATGAGCAAAGATAGACCAAACAAAACGGTGGATGCATTCTGTGAAAGATGATATGGCTACAAAGGGGGTGACTACTCATCATCTGCCTAGCCTTTTCCCAACTATATTGGGTTCGGCTTCCAGTCTAACCGGATGCAGCTGAATACCAGTATTTTACATGGGGCGACTGCCTATCTGACCTCCACAACCCAGTTAGTACTGGGAAATACGATACCCCTTGGTAAGACTGGTTGCCAGACTTTTTGGGCCAGTGACTACCTAACGACTGTCAAAGATTTACAAATGATACCCGGGACCAACGGCTTAACGTGCTTTCTGAGGCACGGAGGAAACTCGGTATGTAATGGGCGGTCACCCATCCACAGACCAACCTAGGCAAGCACGGCTTAACCTAAAGATCGACCCGAGCGGCTGTTAATATTTAGCCACGAGCTCCTCTGGGGGTGACTACTGAGATACGAATTTCATCTATCTCCTGCCCTTATTCCAATTTATTTGCGGTTAGCGCAACGAGTCTTCTTCTTCCATACATCATCTCAGCAGTCACCTCCTTTCTAGCCATATCATCCTTCACACAGTCTATCCATAGTTTCCTTGATCTTCCTCTACTCATATCTGAAATACGACTAATAGAGAAGTAGAGAAGGAGAAGACAAGCTTTGTTGGCCTTAAATGAAATGACGATAAGGTTAGTGGTTGATCGCAAGTTAATGTTGTCAAGGTAAGCAAGGATGTCTACTACCCAGCCTTAATCAAATGAAGGGTGTAAATAGACCCTTAACACATCCGAAAGGCACTTGTTCTCCCCGTCTTTGCGATCATTTCTTTGTTCTTCACCATACTGGGAACCTTCTAGTTACGGAGATATTAGGGTCAAAGTTCCAACTTTTTCACAAGTTTTTTTTTAAGTACATGTTTTTAATGTCAGATTTTTAGAGATTATATTAAGATTTTTCTTTACACACCTCCACGACACCCGTACTCTTCAATCCATCCATCAGCACAATAGTGCTTTCCATCGAGTCCTACCTTAAAACGTGATTTTTTACCCCAATAAAAAAGGCGGTTCCCAGCAATTATTTTGCGTAAAGTTACTTAGTTTGATGTACAGAATGCTTGGTTGACGGCTATGTGAAGGGTCTGTTTACACCCTGTATATTTGAAGCTTTTACGATACTCACGAATGAAGTGAAGAATACAGTTGATATCCTATCCTGGAAAACGCAAAAACAATCTAAAGAACAAATTACAATATTCACAAACGTAAATTAAAAATAAACATAATTAATTAACCCAATGAGGTAGAATATTTGAAAAGATGAATAACCAATTTACAAAATACAATAACCATCGAAGACTCCTTTATACTTTAATTTTTTTTTAGAAGAAACCCTGAATAGGATGCTTGCGATACAATCGTTTTTGAAACATTTTGTCCTGAAAAGGGCTATTTTGTCCCACAGCCTGCTTTGTTTTGAAAATAACAAGGCCCTTGGTAATGTTAACCATAAATCTGTGGGAGGAAGAGATAAATCTATTAAGTCAACCACTGAGATGTACGGTGACCATACTTTGTGGTTTAAACAATTCGACATAGGTAGGGTTTTTTTTTGTTACTAACGGCATATATAATCTTACATAGACATCAGACGAGGCAGTAAATAAATCTGTGTAATGAAATTAATGTAATGTAATGAAATGAATAATATAATAACATTAATGACAAAAAAAAACAACAAATAATAACAAAAAATAATGACATTAATGTAATGTAATGAAATGAATGTAATATAATGACATTAATGTAATTAAATTATTGAAATGTAATGTCAATACATTTTATGATAACTGCGATGAATAAACTTTAATATGTTCGATGTATTTATGGTAGAATTAAATAGTTAACTGAAATAAACATATACATGTCAATTATAAATACCTATAAGTACTATTATAAAGTAGATTCATCTTTTGTCAAGTTTTGATATAAAGTAAATAAATAAAGATTAAGATAAGTAAAGTAAATAAAGATTATTTTTATTTATTTTATTTAAACGCACATTATAATTTACAACACGTGACAGAAGAGATCATGCATTCCTAAAAACGTACATTTAAACGTAACTCGTTTGAAAACTAGGCCCTAATCGTTGTCTCGACCCAAATGTAGATTTGATTTATGTGCGTACTTAAATCTATCTCAGAGGTAATAGCCCTCAATATTCTAGTTCCACTTAAATTGCTCGGATTACGTCACCAACCTGAGAACGATACCTGACATTGAACGGTTTAATCTATATTAAATGACATTTGGGAGCAGTGGTAACTTCTCCAACTTATGAGTTGCAAGTTATGAATTTGAACTTAGGCGGATCCGTTCATTATACACCATGAATTTTTAGTCGTCTTACAAAGGTGGTCCACTCAATGTACCCGACATAAAATAGCTCTAGGCGCGATTATTTTTTTTCCTTCCATAATAGTTACAAAGAAAAATAAATAATACATTAGAATAAAATTATGAAACATCCTGTTAATGATGTTTACCTGTCAAACGGGAGAACATACCGGCCCAGCGCTTGAGTCAGTAGGATCATGGCTCGCAACAGGGTGTTTTAACTAAGTCATACGTCATAATACTGAATAATATTTTTATTTTTTAAATGATTAAAATCTCATAAATACCTATTTTTCTTTTATGAATGTTTAGTAGTCAATGGATACATGAAGTGGGCTGCCGTTGTAAGACGACTAAAAAGTCACGGTGTAATAATAATAGTGCGTAGGCTTTTTCCCAACTGTGTTGGGATCAGCTTCCAGTCTAACCGGATGCAGCTGAACACCAGTATTTTACATGGAACGACTGCCTAAATCTGACCTTCACAACCCAGTGTGTACTGGGTATTACGGTACTCCTTGTTAAGACTGGTTGCCAGCCTTTCGGGCTACTGACTACCTGTAACGACTGTCAAAGATCTACAAATGACAGCCGGGACCAACAGCTTAACGTGCTTCCCGAGATACGGAGGAAACTCGGTATGTTATTAGTGGTCACACTGGTCACCCATCTTCGGACCAACCTAGGCAAGCGCAGGTTAACGTAAATATCGACCCGAGCTCCTGTCTGAACTCAGGCAGATGCATCAGTTTGTCTAATTTATTTTATCATCTCTGAAAAGGCTGAAGGAAAACATCATGAAAAAAAGGAAAAAAAAAAAAAAAATTCGAAGACGTCTGACATTTACCAACCCTTACTGAGTCCACGTGGCTGATTACACACCATTCCCTCGAACAGGAACGAGACCACTGTCCCAGTAGTGGGAACATTTTAGGTTGATTATGCTGAATTAAATTGATTAATGCTGAACAAATCTATCGGCGCAAAGGTAGGTTTTCATTGATGAAACACTTGAATTATTATATTTTAATGTATTCGGGTTTTTTAATAATGGTAATTGCGATTGGTGTAGCCAGGGGCTACAGTTCTCACCAGAGATATTATCAAGATATTGGAGGATTTATGTAACTACCAATAAATCGGGTTTATGATTATGATTGTGAGCGAGTTTGACCTCAATCATGATATTGATATAACATCAAGCGGGGAATACTCAAAGGGTTCAGCAGAATAGTAATATTATAGCATATAGTATACCCCATTTCGTCATTTATGTAAAAGTAGTATGCAGTAAGGGGAAAGCCTAATGCCATCAAACGACCACAAATTCTGACTACATAACAGTTAACAGTCAATAACACCTTGCTCAACCTGGGAATCGAACCCAAGACCTCATGCAAAGCAGTATCGCTTGCGAATATTAGACAAACAAGGCAATCATGATATCAACACTAAAATGTGTCTAAACACGACTTTTGAATACAGGATTCGTGAATCCTGTATGTTTTTTTTTACACACCACACTAAGACTTTCTCCTGTATCGTGGGAGCGTTTACAAACACTTAAATTCACATACACAAACATCCAGACCCGGAACAAGTATCTGTAGGTCATATAAATATTTGTTCCGTGCCGGGATCGAACCCACGACACGCAACGCAGCAGCCAATTACTCAACCACTGTGCCAACCGTGCCGTCGATTGAAAGACAACATTCCTAAAATAATATCTAGGTATGTACTTTGTATGAAAGAGATTGCTTATATCTTAACCTATATTTTAAACAGTCATAAAAAAAAGAAAATATTACGTAAACCGAATAATAAACTAGAATTCATACAACAAATGCTTTGGAACATTTATTTATTATTATTTATTTATTTATTTATAACAGCTTTGCCTATCATTACGGGGTAACATACTAGGCTCTCATAAAAGAGAATACAAAACGTTTTAACAAATTAAAATTCTCAATATGAGTGACGGCGCGGGACGTCTATTGTCTGAACTACAGCATACAGCCTCCTGTGGGAGCTTTAACATGACAAAGTACAGTTTACGCAAGTTTACGTAACATGGTAACGAGACTAACACAAATGTGAATAGTTGTAACTTGACTGGGGATATGCGGACAAATTAATGAATAAAAGTGAATGATCGTAATATCTTTTGAAGGTTATAGCATAATACATTGCTTAAAAGTAAGTGCAAGTTAGCTGCCGTTTTTTTTAAATACATGTTTTAAATATAAGATTTTTACACACCTCCACGACCCCCGTACTATTCAATCCATCCATCAGAACAATGATTTGAGTGCTTTCCATCGAGTCCTACCGTAAAACGTGATTTATAACCCCAAAAAAAAAAAATCATCTCCCAGCAATCATTTTTGCGTAAAGTTATTTAGTTTGATGTACAGAATGCTTGGTTGACGGCTATGTGAAGGGTTTGTTTACACCCCTATACTATACACGTCGATATTATGTTTTATAGAGATCGCATGCTAACACTAATAATTAATGTATTAAAACAGATAGTCATAAAAAGTTTATCTTGCCTTTTAAGGTTTTTCACCTCCCAAAGCACTCATCAATTTCAGAAGAAGCCAAAATTGAGTTTTAGTGAGCTCTGAAACTATTGACACTTGAAAAATATATTTTATTTCATCTGTAGAAGTAATGGATTCCACCTGGGAGCTATACCTTGGCTGAGACCCTTTGGTTTAAGTATTACTGTCAACTATAAACTTTCCCAGCTCTATACGTGACGAGAAAATGTAAAGGTAGACGTTTTCTGATGTAGATTAGAGTAATACGCAGATAGCACAATTTATTTCATCATTGTATATATATTTATATACATTTATTTAATTTTAATCATTTCTGGTAATTTATTTATAAATTACCAGAAATGATTAAAAATTTACAAAAATTTAATCCATTCATAAATAAATTACAACAATTTTTATTATGTCAATGCTATTATACTATTAATGAATATCTAAATGACAAATTTTAAATTAATAATTATGATTCAGTATTTACTTTTGTATACCAACTAATTAATAGTAAAATTAAAGCCCTCTTCCTCTCCCCTACCTTGCTGTGCCCTTACAGGGTCCATATTTATGTACCTAGCTTGAAGCCCTTTGTAACATCTTTTTTATAATATGGAATGCAAAATAAATGAATATAAATATAAATAAATGAATATAAATATTTATTTATTTATTCCAAACATACAAATATCCTTACCGGCTAGACCCAATACGATATTGTAGCACACTTAAAATTAAAATAGTTCTTTTTTAGCTTAGCAAATTATATATGTATCTTGTCAATTCACCCAAAGTGCAACAGAATAAGTCTAAGTACTCAGCAATGAGGTTGAGAGTGCCGAGCGCGCTCGTGATTGGCACCTCGCTCAGCAAGTTAGTTCACATAATGTTTTCAACTCGTACATACTGGTTGGAAGGGACACCGACGCGAAACCGGTTACCACGTATTCAGTACATCATTCTGAGCCCCCCCCACATATATATATATTTTTTTATAGCCTTCCTTGTATCGCACTGCTAGGCAAAGGCGTCCCCTTTCTCCCTCCAAACCTCTCTGCTGTTCTGTGCAATTTCTGGCCACGTTTACCCCGCGAACATGATCAAATGTAATGAATTTTTTTATCGGTAAAAAAAATTAAGCTGTTGCCTACAAAAGTGCAATACATACACGGTTAAAATGTATGGAACAGCTGATTTTATTTATAAAACCGATGAAAAATTTCTATGTAATTTCCCATTTTTTTTTTTTCTACATAGAAATTTTTCATCAGTTCATCGGCTCAGAATGATGTATACGTGGAAACCGTTTTCGCATCGGTATCCCTCCACCCTGTACTGTTATTCTAAACTCACTATTTCAGCATTTGCCGTCAGCCTCTACTATTGATACATAAATAAACAATAAGATATCTATAAAGTGGAAGTGGGCGGGCCATATGTATAAATGTATATGCCTTAGGCTTAATGGAAGACGGGGGAAGAAAGTGCTGGAGTGGAGACCACGGACCTGACGGAGGAATTTGAGAAGACAAGCGACTAGGTGGACAGACGATCTCATTAAAGTGGCCGGATGAAACTGCAGAGAGATTTGCAAGAGACCTACACTCAGCATTCGGTGGCCAAAGGTTGAAGAAGACAGAAGACCTATAGCTATCTTCTCTTTAAAATCATATAAATACATACGATTATGATTAAATTTTAGTATACCAATAAACGAAGACGAAAGTCTATGACCAGTGTGTGTTGCCAGTGATTACATACGGGACCGAAACGTGTTCGCTCACAATGGGCCTCATCAGAAGGCTTAAAGTCACCCAAAGGGCAATGGAGAGGGCTATGCTGGGAGTTTCTTTGCGTGATCAAATCAGAAATGAGGACATCCGCAAGAGAACCAAGGTTACCGACGTAGCCCGAAGAATAGCCAAACTTAAATGGCAGTGGGCAGGGCACATTGCTCGCAGAACGGATGGCCGATGGGGCCAAAAAATTCTGGAGTGGTGACCGCGAACCGGAAGACGTTGCGTTGGAAAGCCTCCCACTAGGTGGCGACACTTGGGGGAGGCCTGTGTCTAGCAGTGGACGTCTTTCGGCTGAAATGATGATGATGATGATAACAATAAATATTATCCTTTTTTGTACCTCAACGAGGCCAACTAATTAATTTTCAACAAAATTATAAATAAAAAACACTGTCCTGTCTATCATTGTTAACACTTATTCTTTGCCCGAAACATCTCGTAAACCGTAGAAAATGAGGCGGGACTTCAACATTCTAACACGAATTAAATAGTTTTATCTTGAAGTATTGTCTTGGCGGTACAGTTAGCACCATCAACAAGACTTTACAAATACGTCTGACTAAATTTTGGAAACTGGGCAAAATAGATTAATATTATTCTGAGAGAGTATGTAGTTATAATTCAATTTCAGTTATAAATATTAGTTGGCTCAGGTGTTACACAACATTAGTTTTAGTATATGCGAAACCTGATACACGTGTCTAGTATTTTTATGTAAAGAATCAATGTACAAAATTTCAAAACTGTATTATGAAAAATCACAAAGTTATAAGCTTCTTCTGTTACCTAGTTGTCTCCACAAAAACGTGGTCACCATGCAGCGGGCGCCTCCAGCGTCGTCTTGAGCTCATTGAAAATAATAATTTGGCAGTAGGTACCTAAATTATTGCGATAGGTACTTAATGTCGCTCGGTGTCCAACTTTTAACTTTTTAAATATTTTTGGGAAAAATATAACAAGGTTTAAAAATTATTGGAATCGATTCAGTTACTTATTCTGAACAAACTATATTCAGGTTTCGCATATACTAAAAATAATGTTGTATATAAATAAATATCACTCGTTTTGCAATGTCAATATAATTTTATGTATTTAAACCTACAAAGCTTTCATGTGCATATTTATTACCGTTTATTCATCAATCAATCGAGCATTTTTTTGTAAGATTGCTCCCCTTAGGTTTACAGAGTAAAATATTCTGACTGTACGTCAAAACGCTCAATCTCACGAATTGAAATAAAATGGCACCCGTCCGGACATTAAAACGGAAAATTATTTGAATAAAACGTGTCCCTTCACTTAGAAATTGCGATATTTTAACATAATTCACCAAATTGTTCTATTAAAACTTTCACAAGCTTACACAGAGACGATGATTTTAAAAGTTGCACTAAAAGACATTTACTTTTTTAAAAATACATAAAATAATAAATTGACCTTCTCCCCCTTTGGGTCTAAAATAAACTTTCTAGAAATGTTCCAAATTCAAACTTGTCATAAGAAAGTTACTCGTGCGTTACGAAACCAAAATATAGTGTTCAAAGTTAGTCCTTAGAGCATTGTGGGAACTAAATCTATAGTTATACAGATTGTCTCCCATAAGGTGAAACGTCAGCGAAGCCCGCGAATTCAAATTTTGATAGGTTTTTTGCATTTTCAATGCAATCCCATTGGAGGAGGAGCTCGTGGCTAAATAATAACAGCCACTCTGATCAATCCTCAGGGAAAGCCGTGATTGCCTAGGTTGGTCTGTGGATGGGTGACCCTGACCACCCATTACATACCGAGTTTCTTCCATGCGTCGTAGGTCCCGGCTGTCCAGTCTTACCCCATGGTCACTCAGTATCAACTAGGTTATGGAGGTCAGATAGGCAGTCGCTCCATGTAAAATACTCGGGAGCTCAAAATAATGAACAATCACGGAAGATATCCCGTAAGTGACAGTATAAGTTTAGTTGTAAACAATGAAATCTTAAAACAGTGTTTGAAAATACTGGTATTCAGCCACATCCGGTTAGACTGGAAGCCAACCCCAACCTGTAGCTACAGGTTTACCAAGTTTGTAACTACATACGTGTTACGGTCGCGAATCATATTCTGTTCAACACACAGCCTGACGCTGACCTGCAAATTTCAAAAAACGTAAGACAAATTGAATTTCGCAGGCTACCTTGGGGTCCCCCCTAAAACACGCAGTACCTACAGACGCAGATTCCCTTAATTTTCTCTAACAATATGATTAAGGACATATACAATCATTAATATCATCATTTCAAAAGAACGACACAAATTCTAAAACAATTAATTCTGTGCTGTTTGAATCCTGAATCATGGGAAGAGACAGAGCTATACAGGTCGCCTAGCGCCATCTCTTTTTCACACTGGAATTACTCCTGCTTTAAGACGTCATGGTAACCCCCTGAAAAGTAAACAGGATTAGAGTGTACTATAAATAAATACAAATACGATAGCTACCGCGAAACCTTGTCAAGGAGATGTCTGTTATAGATGTTCAAAATGTACTGACGGAATGTAGGTGAGAGTGTGAAGGTCATGAGAACATTCAGCAAATAGACAGATCCATTAACTACTTAGATACTTTTAGAAACTACACTCCAGACTTATAAATATGCAATATTTCAGCTAGACTTGCACTTAACTCTAATAATAATATGTTCTCGTCTCCATTTATAACTTTTCAAAATCACACATCGTCTACTCAGACTGTCTGTTTTACAAACCACAGTTCCTCTTCATCTCGCAATCTTATTGAACCAAGAAACTCACGTAACTCAGAAGTAAATTGGTTTTATTAATTCAGATGGTAGCAAGCTTTGAGGTGTCGGTACGTGGCCTTAATTACCACTTAACTACGTCGCCTATGGCAGTCTTATGGGATAGTAACACCCTGGCAGACTGGATAGCCTGGGGCTTTGGATGGGCTCTGGTTGCTGTTGGTGCGTTGGGTCCAAAGACATTTAAATACTTGCGATAGACGGCAAAACAGGAAAAAAAAACGGCCAAGTGCGAGTTGAACCCGCGCACCGAGAATTCCGTATAAACTTGTAAGTATTTTGTTATTAAACTACATATTTACGGTTGTCAGATATTTTCCCTTACATGTGCTGTAGGTAAGACATTGCTTCTTGTCAAATTTCATGATTCTAGGTCAACGGGAACCACTGTAGTTGGTTTTGATTCCCTTGTGACATCGCAAAATATGCAACATAAACGGTCATATCGTTTGATCGCGTTGACTTAACGCGTATGATTTTTTCACTGCTCTACGGGGCAACAGACCTGAGTATTTGATATTAATTTCAGCTTGATACCTCATGGCGTTCCCGAAAAAAGGGTCTTGACAGACGCACAGACGGACAACAAAGTGATCTTATAAGGGTTCCGTTTTTGCTGACTGGAATACGGTACCCTAAAAAACATAACCTGCTTGCAAGAACCATTATTACTCGCTCGTCCAGTTCTTGTGTAATGTGTCAAAATTGGCACTAAATGTCATTTAGCTACAAGGCGTCACTGAGACGTGGGAAAGGAGATGTTTCATTTTTGTATGGGGCTCCGGCCATAACCTGTACCTTTCAGAAAAGCTGGGAAACAAACCCCTGAATTTATACTAATATTTTTTACTTATATTATATGGTTTTTATGCTCACATTAAAAATTAATAATCTTTGATGTTTGTCGTGAGAGCTATGACAGCCATGACAGGTTGTAGAGATGACATTTACATAACCTAGAAATTGTTATTTTTAAGTAGTGCAAATAACAAAATGTCATTTTGAATTTTTCGTTCAGAAGCACACTCTAGAAAAGTATTATATTTTTTTAACGATGAAATCATCACACTTGCATATAATTAGTTGAAAATGATGTATAAGCGAAAAATAATAATAATTAATTACAAGGTCGTGATATTATGTTTTTATGTGACATGATTTCTGAACGAAACAGAATATGCAAACTGTAAGACGCCGTGTTGAATAGAATATGGCAATAATTGAAAAACTATTACTTTTTGTGCACAGCAAATCGGGCTTAAATTCACTAAAGAATATTTTTCCTAAGTTCGTGGTATTTTTTCCTCTTTTTCAATGAATGTACATCTTATGGCTGAAAATGAAACATCTCCTTTATACATTTTTCTAAGTTTCTTCTGATAGCCTCTTTTTATATTTTAGAAAGATTTTCCTATGTTAGGAATATTAAATTGACTGAAGGTCCACCTGGTGGTGAATGGCAATCGCCTCTCAATCGCAACGGCAATCTGTTATGCAAGGCTATTGCAAATTTGTTGCCAATGGGGATGGCAACTGTGAAACTAATGGCGCTAGCATAGCTGAATCCAAGCATCGTCATTGGTTGAAAATCTGTCAATGTCATTTTATATTTTAAAATAGCTTTACTTCATTGGTCAGATTGAGAGCTAGTTATTGTGGCGCCATCTGCAATTAGCTTTTAACGGTCTTCCCCATTCGGAAATGAGATTGAAATGACTAAAAGCGTTGTATCATAAATATGCTTCAAACTCGAATACCGTAACTAACGCAAGTTAAACTGTAAAATCGGTCGTGAATAAGTTTATTTTACGACATGCAGCTATTAACTAAGTTATCTATTTGATGGAGAACCGTACTAAAATCGGTTATCGTGTCTGGTTTCGAGACAACTTAGATCCACAAAACTTCAGAATTATTATTTTTAATACAGTTTTCACCATCATTTATTTCGGGAGATTTTGATTTACTTTGACCAGAGAACAGCATCAGTACGTCTTTTATGACGCAATAACTTTGATTCGACACAAAATTAGGTGTTCTCGAAGCATTATACATATCTAGATAATATAAAAACTTTAAGTTTTAATTTTAAGCACTGAAATCTCGATGTTCTCAGTTGTGATGTTGCCGTTGCAACCGTACCTACGCCAGGGAACAACACCAGTTAGACATAGGAGTAGTCCACTTGCAAAGCGCGCTATGTGCGTCTTTGAAAAAAAATGGTAAAGTAACAAAAAAGTAACAACAGAGCGGTGTTTGCAAGTTGACGACAAGATGGCGACTTCTGCAAGTATCAAAATGAAAAAGGTAGCGTCTTTTGCAGGAGTAGTCGAACTTTGATGTTGATTTGTACAGATTATAGCCAGTTTTGGCTCAGTATCGTTAATCTATTTCAAAATATTTTAAATTCTAGACCGTTAACTGTCAAAATAAAAAAATCACAAAACTTATGACATAGCGGTGTTTGAAAGTGGACTATTCGGTTTTTTAATGTTAACTCTATTTAACTGAACTCTATTTTTCACAAACAAATATCATTCTTTAACCCTACTACTAAAATTCAAATTACTTCGGCACTCTTAACTTTACTACTTTCGAACTCAGCGTTGAGCACATCGTCATTTACGCGAACGTGCGGCCATCATTAACCATGCTAATACAAATGGCCACTTCTTGTTTAAATTTCAGGTTGTGTCTCTCTACTCATCAATTACTTGGAGTTATTCATCTGTTTAGAATCCTTTATTACTGTTACTTTTCTTTTTCAAGTATATTTTATCCTTGTGTATAGTGGATTGAGATCTCAATATGATGCTCTAAGGCGTTCCTATTATAAGTAAGTACATGAAGATATCAAGCTTAATTATGATTTTCTATTCTAAAAAAACACTGTTTTAAATATCATGCTTCTTTCTTTTACGTGTGGTTAGTACCTAACCTGGTGTCAGAGTTTGTATATCGCCCATGGGCCTCTGACTTGGCTTAACATGCCGTCGAGAAATATCTCTCAGGCATGCTGGTTTTAATAATTATACAATACGTACGAAAAATCTGTGGTGCATGTCTTGGGGTCGAACTCGAGACCTATGACTTGGTAGTCCGACGGTCACACTCACACCACTAGCACACACACACACACACTCGCTCGCTCACTCGCTCTCACTGCTTATCATCATGCAGCTCCCGCTGCATTGCTAAGACTTCAGTTTAATCATTACCGAATCTTGTATCAATACCGTATAGTATCAATTTACTTCACCAATGATAAAACAAAATCTTTTTTAAGATATTAAAGGCAATCATAGACCTTATTAAAAACTAGAATCACACAGAAGAGTTTACATGTGATGACAGCGAACTAAAGCTTGATTAACGCTCTTTCATTTCGAGGATAGGCAGCAGTACAGCCTAGTGGTGTGACCGTCGGACTGCCAAGCCATAGGTCTCGAGTTCGAACCCAAGACACGCACTTCTGATTTTTCAGACCCAGGAAAACGTCGTGAGGAAATATAACCAGCATGCCTGAGAGATATTTCTCGACGGCATGTTAAGCCAAATCAAAGGCCCGTGCGCGGCATAAAAACTCTGACACCAGGTTAGGCACTAACTACACGAAAAGAGAGGAATTTCAAGGATCTTTTTCCATATATTCCCGAACGCAGACACACTAAGTTTTGAATAAATTACTACACTAAACAACATATCCATAAAACCAAACTTTCTAGAAACAAAATAACTTAAGTAAGAAATCAGTATAAGGTTAAGTAAACTTCAAGTAAGTCTAGACATTGTATAAAAGGATCTACTTGGACCCCGTCTCGTCAATATTGACCCTGCCCTTAATACCTACTGTTGTATACAAAGAATTACTTGTTAACTACAACAAAGAAGAAAGGAGCTGACGGAGAGAAAACTGTTGAGTTCAATTCTCAAGTCCGATAAGCCGATAAGATACCTATTGAACAAGCTTTGAAAAACCAAAGTCTGTTATTATTTTATCCAGATTTTATCCATTATTTTATCCAGACTAAGTGACATTCTATCGTCTATGTCAATAAAGTAAATAACACAACATCACGCTTGTAATCCCAGACGGGTTAGGCAGAGGTGTTCCTAATTTACACAAACATTTGATTTATTCCATAAATCCCCACCAGCAAATCCCCACCAGTGGGGATTGTTATTTTTTTCCAGGAATCCCCACTAGTTAAATAAACTCAGCCTAATATCTTCTTATTTTAATTTAAAGTTCGAGTGATATTTAAGTACCAAGCATAGAAGTTAATAAATTCTAAGTATTTCCCAATCAATCGAAAACTTCTGAATTTCGCTGTACCTACATATTTTCGAACTCTCTCCCCAAGTTTGTCGATAAAACATAAAAATACATGTACCTTGTACATTGCTTATGTAAATGAATACCATTAGTACTACATACCTGCTCGTTATAGAAGTTTGTTACAATTTATTCAATAACTTTCTAGGCTTGAACAGGACTTGTTTGCTCTGTATGAACGTCAATTGAACCGTAAGTAGATTTCGTACAATATTAAGAATCAAATAAGTTAATTCTGAACCTAGAAAGAAGGAACATTTTATGAACTGGAAATAATGTTGTATTTTACTTAAAATTAAGCAATAATTAAGAACTTCTAATTTATTGTTGATGGCACGGTTGGCGCAGTGGCTGAGCAATTGGCTGCTGCGCTGCGTATTCGATTCCCGCACGGAACAAATATTTGTATTTCACTCACGTACACGATCAGCCAGACCCGATTTGAACTACTTGTAGGCCTACAAGTAGTTGTTCCGGGTCTGGCTGTGAGTGTTTGTATGTGAGTTTAAATGTTTTTCAACGCACTCACGATACAGGAGAAATTCCTAGTGTGGGGCAGTTTAAAAATAAAGTGTTTTGTCTTCAAGCGAGTCTTATGAAACGTAAATTGTAGTTGAGATGTCATTTCGTTTCTTATTTACAGATTGCGTTGTTAAATTACAAAAATAGTGACGAAGCAGCTCGAAGCAAACAAAACTGTTGACTATTCACTGCCAATTAAGGTTCTCACAAAGAGACCATTATCTTTTTCATATTCGTGTCTCTGGTACGACAGTATTTTAAACTTTGTTGGCCCCAAGACTTCGCTGCTTCAACGGCATTAAGTAGTCACGTAAAATGGGGGCTAACTTGCCGGAACAGCAGCAGGGTGTGGTGCGGAGTTTCGCCAACTAAGTTTAGCATGCTATCTTTGTGCCTCAGAACACGTCGTCAAAGTGACCCCTGCGCTGCCCCCGACAGATTATATATTATAAAAACGTAGGGAAGGCACCTCTCCCACGCACCGCTAACGAGAAAGCGACTAGTTATATCAACGGAATGAGACACGAATATGAATACAAATAAATAAAATTGAAGTGCCTGTTTGTAAGTTGCCAAAGTCAGTTATAGAACTGACCGATGGAAAGTTCAAAAACCACATCAAACGTGTCCTTATTAAAAAAGCATATTACAAAATCAAGGACTACGTTGAAGATAAAGAAGTTTGGCTCATAAACGGCACAAATATGTGGATGTCTCTAACTATTCTCAAAATTTTTCTCTTCTTTCGAATCAGATTTTACAGCAATTTTCAAATCATTTGTATCTTTTGCTCAAAATAATTGCAGCACTAATAACAGTATTTGTGTCACTTGTTTAATTTAGTATTTTACAATATTTTCTTACCTTTGTATAGATTCTTTTTATCGTTTTTTTGCGAATGTGTGGACATTGTGGGCTTTGTAAATTCCCAGCTGCTTGTTAACTTTTGTTAACTTTTTATTTTGTTCTACATTTTTTGTGTAGTAAGCAACGACTTATTGTCGGGCCTACGCTGTCCCCCCATACTTAAGTACAAATACTGTATCCATAATAATACTGTAACACCAAATAATTTAAAAAGAGTAACCATGGAGTTTCTTGCCGGTTCTTCTCTCTCTAGGAAGCGACCAACCCGAACCGTGCACCTTTTTGTCGACGTTTTATAAGTGCCCATCGAGGCCTTTGTGAAATAAAATATTTTGATTTTGATTTTGTAATTTTAAAATAAAAAGCTTTTTACTGAATGCTAATGACAGTAATTATACGGTATTTAAAAAGAAAAAAAAAAGTTTTGTCTGTCTGTTCCGGAAAATCTCCGAAACGGCTGGACCGATTTTGACGGGCCTTTTTTGGCTGATGTTATAAGGATTAACTTGGGCTTTCATTTTCGAAAAACATATAGGGTTCCGTGCAAAAAAAGCTCTTGAAGTTGTTATCAAAATTCGATTCAATTGGGGAATTAATATTTTTATAATCATTTCACGCGGACGTCGGTTGCGGGCCACAGCTAGTAAATAATATAGTTGATCGCTGACTATTCACATCGCCGGTGAATTACAACCCATTTGTCTCTGTAACAAGAGCTTTCAAAGAGAGTACTTGCTCAGCTACATTCGTTGAGAGACACTCGCGGCTTGTTTCTCGCTAACTAGTTTTAGTCGCTAGCTAGTTCTACTCAGTTCCCGCTAACCGGCGACATTGGGACAAATGCCGAAAATGTAGAACAAAGCACTAAAACACATTATGCTTTTCTTACCCAAAAGCAGCAAATCTACATTTCTTTTGCTCAACTTTCCGCTCAATTTCAAGTGCTACATTTAAAGAGTAATTTATTCTTCTCACGAACAAAGCCGGCTGCATGCAACACTTGCTCAAATGCAATTCGTTATTAAATAATGTGCTACCGCGCATAACTAGCAGAACAGAAGAATAATGCTAGGAGAATTAATAATTTTCAAAAAAAAACCAGTAAGTATGTCGAGTTACTACAATCTTTTAATAGATTTTCAACTTTATCGCTACAGCATTAGGTTCAAGGTTGATTGGGAGAATTAGGCAGTTTCGGGTAGCTTGATTTGCTGGCGTCTGTACGTAGGTATGTTAACCTGCTACATTTTTGCGACTTTTTCAATAAAATAGGTTATGAACAGAGATCAGAGAAAAAAAAAAACCCTAAAATCCCGGAATAATTTTTAAGTTCTGAAATAAAGCTGTTAAATTAGAGGATTCACACGTAACTCACTTATTTTAGGCAAATAAACTACTTTTTGAGATCCGTGGTTATGACAAAGGGGTAAAGTTTCATTGGGTCCATTAGGATTTTTAAAGAGCTTTTGGCTATAGGATAGTCCACTATAACATGTCAAAGAGCTTGGACGTCATTTGTAAAATGAGTGTATTATACATCTCTACCTCGCCCTTTTCAATTCATACGTTATTGATAGCTAGTTTTATCTAATTTATAGAAAAATAGTAGCAAATTGACTATAGAAACAGCGGCTTAAGGTACCTAATAAATGAGGAACAGCAGAAAAAACGAAACAACGTTAAAATTCTGGTTAAACCTTATAAAAGGAGCGACGTGCTTGTTTTTAAAAAGAGGTTTAATTCGATTTATTCAAACGACATTTGGACTCAAAAGAAACAAAATTCAAAAATAGAACCTTCCATTCATTGTCATGGGTCTAAAGGTCTGAAGGTGAATGGTGCCAAATTGTGAGACGTGCCACCACCTCTTATCTTATAACCACGACCACTAACCACTTCAAGAGTGTGGTGACTAAGAAAAAAAGTAAAACAGATATACTTGTCGGATTTGTCAGGATTTATTCCGTTAGGCTCGTACATCATGTGGACATACGATGCGTTTCGTGCTATGAAAACACACTGGGTGCGATACACTGTTTCTAGCAAACTAACAAATTACTTGAGATTACAACTTAACACAATAACACGGGGCACAATGAATCAGGTAGTTCCAAGACATCTCAACTCCACTGCGATCAGACATTGACTGTCGCCCTCCCCTCGAGCTGAACATCAGGCCTCTGTAGAAGCACGCTGTGGTGTGGGTAGACTGGTAAGTGGGTCGCGTCCTGTCACCAGTAACGACTTGTGTGGTAATGTCCGTATTAACGACCGGATCCGACATACATAATATAAAATTTAAAAACTTTGTCGTCGTTACATTATCATCTCACTAGCTTTAGCCCGTGGTTTCGCCTGTGCGGAAGTCTAAAATGATCCCACGAGAACGCACTACCATGACAAAAAAGTCATACGTCCTGGTCATAATCTATCCGTGTGTCAAATTTCATCCAAAAGTCATTAAAGCATTAAAGCTTAATAGACAGACACAGAGAACTACTTCCGCATTTATGATGGGAGTATGGAAAGACAGATTTTCTACAATTTTCTTGTAAAATCCAAAGCTTATGACTTAGTATAAAAACAAAATTAGATTTCCTACATTACTTAACTAAAAATATTCAACACAGATACTATCACAACAATGAAAGCATCGCGTGCTACGTCAACAGCTCCTGTTATTTTAAAATTGTTTTAATTCTTGTTATTTGGAACAAACAACTATTAAACATGTTGTGTTTGTTGGACACATACCGTGCAACTTGTTCAGCTGTTTATGACGTGTTTTAGTATAATTTTAATCTAATATTTGTATTACAGGTCTGTTTTAAACCGACGACAAAAAGGAGGTGGTTCTCAATTTGACACGTATTTTATACAGAGTGGACAGATTTTATTTTATTTTTGATGGAAAGGAAGTTGAGTTTGAAGTTAATAAAGGGTGTAACAAGACTCCTAACGAAGCCGAAAGGCACTTGTTCTCCCCGTAAATGCAATAATATTTTTGTTCTATACCATACCTGGGAACCTCGGAGATATTAGGAGTCAAAGTTCCAATTTTTTCACAAGTTTTTTTTAAAAACATGTTTTTAATGTAAGATTTTTACTTTAAACATCTTCACGACTCCCGTACTATTCAATCCGGCCATCAGCACAATGTTTTGAGTGCGTTACATTGCGTCCTACCGTAAAACGTGATTTTTCACCGCAAAAAAAAGTCGTTTCCCAGCAAAAATGTTTGCGTAAAGTTACTTAGTTTTATGTTAATAACGCTTGGATGACGGCTTCTTGAAGAGTCCGTTTACACCCTGTATAATTTAAAAATAAATTCCATCATCCATCCCCTAAAAGTAGGTTTCTTGTTGTAAATCTATTCAGGGTTCCTACCCTACGCTAATATTAATAGAATATTCCACAACCGTGTATTACTATCTCATGATACTATCCCACTCTTTGGCGCCCGTTCCATCTGTATCCTCCACATACCTTCCATTTCACTCAAAGTACCGCTTTTTCTCACCATTATTTTAAGAAGCCAGTTAACGTGTATTATCGCAGTAAGCAACTAATACCTACATGAAATATTTCCGACGCTAAACTTAAACTAACCCGGATTAGGTATGCGTTTAGCCGTAACTCTCCTGATGTGAACCGCTGATGCGGCCTACTGTGGAGCAGGCTCGCCTAAAAGAAGCAGATTCACAAAAAAACTAAAACGAATGCATCATTACTCATTTACTCTGTACATAGTTTATCTCTTTCTTCAGTGATTATCAAGTTGTACAGCTCACAGTGCAATTCAACAACTCACACAAGTTGTGAAATCTAGAAAACAGAATTTTTATGAACAATGTTGAACATTGTTCATAAAAAATTCTGTTTCTGATTCAAATTCTGTTCATTCTCGCACAAGTTACTTTGAAACAACATGAACCGATGACCAAAACCATTGAATTTATAAAACAACATCATTAAAAAATTTAGTCATAAAATGTTTGCAACTCAATACAATCAAAACGTACATCGTAATATTCAAATTAAAATGTTGCTAGCCAGATTATCAGTAGATTGATATTTTCCTTTCGAGTTTGCCGTCACCATTTTAAAAACACGTCTGTGTCGCACCACAGTTAATTTGTGTCTCATCAAATCCGTTAAAAATTCAAATTAGGAAAACCTTTATTACGTGACATTTAAAACTACCTTCACGTTCCATTTACAAAAAATGTTTCATGTTTTTTTCTTTTGTGCTTATTTCACCGTACAGGTAGCTATAGTTTATTCCCAGATGCAAGATTTTTATTATAATGATTATAATCAAATAGTAATCGGTAATCTAAGACGGAGAGAAGTCAGACCAATGAATACGTTCTCCAGCCCTGAAAGTAGAAAAAGTTACGGTGCGGATGCACATGCACAGACAAACTTGATCTATAGGAGGACCAAAGATATACGAGACAAAGATGAGGCTGCTGACCGCAGGTTTGAGGTAAACGATGATTCTCGTTATTTTCTACTTGTGCCGAGCAAATATGCTGAAATATTAGAATAAGATTATTGTCATAATAAGACACAAATGTCACCCTAATTTGCATTATATGTTTTGTTGACTAACAGTGTTTGAATTTGGAAATGTATCCCATTACATAAAAGAATTACACAAGTAACCTAAAAGTAACCTTCATGATATAATGTCAAATGTGTTTTGAAAAATGATAAACACAACAAGAGCCAGAAAAACTCTTCCAATAAACAGCCCCAAAAATACGCAAATGGGCAAAAAGCGCTTCCTAAATGGACTGGAGGCAAAACATCGTGCTACTGTTAGTAAATAAGTTGTCATGCGGACCCCAAATAAATTGGGATAAGGGCAGGAGACTGATGAGGTTGTTAGCTACCTACCTACTTTATTCGTTTTAAGATTATAAAAAAAATATTAAATCATATAATTAATAGTTCTTCATTCAAGCAGTTTGCAGCTACAATGACTTTGCACTACCGTGAAATTGGTGATTAGGTCACTGATAACAAGAAAAATCGACATTCATAAAAACAATTGAATAACTCCTATCCGCATAGGTTTACATGATTTTGTCCTAGACTATACAGGGTGGCGCCGACAATACGACAATAAATGAAAACATTGGTAGTACTAGTACATAGGAACATTTATAAACTGTCAAATAAATACGGGGATAAATATAATGACCACCATAAAATGCTTTGATACCCTTAGTTTTGTAACCAAAAATATCTACTTAACACCAGAAAAATAAAGTCTAAAAATACAATAGTACCAGCTATTTTAGTCACGACTCCACTTTAAATTGTATTCGACCACCAAATTTAGTAAATGATCACCAAATCTTGACGACCAAATTAATGTATTATTTTTGCCTAAATAAATCACTGTGATTGCCATAAAATGTAGGCTTATTATCAAATAAAGTATTATGATGCCATATTAAGTTATGTCTCCGGCTTGCAATCCCCTCCCACCGCACCGCAAGCGCAACTTTATATATATTAAATAGGCACAACGGTAATTTTAATTAACGGAACAACAAATACTTAGGAATCAATAGCAAGCGAAGCAAACTCGGGACTTGGGGCACCCCGACTTTAGGTTAGGTTAGGTTACTTTAAACCAAAAGAATCAAAATAAATTTTTAGGTTAACAATGATTTTTTTGGAGTCAGTTTGCTTAAATAGGAAAGCAAGATGTAAAAACTTTGGTTATAATTTTACATTAAAATGCTGTTTTAATTTTGGTGATCATTTACTACTTTTGGGTTAACAATTGTTTATTTGGAGTCATTTTGCTTAAATAGGATAGCGAGATGTTAAAACTTTGGTTATAATTTTACATTAAAATGCGGGTTTAATTTTGGTGATCATTTACTATTTTTGTCTGTTATATATTACTATATCTGGGGGTAAGTTAAACATAAGCCAATAAATACTAATATCGACATTAAAAAAAAATCAAACAAACCAAATAGCATTAAACTGTTAACGAAATAAATAGAACACCATTTATAAATATTGGTTTACCAACTTAAGGTATAATTAGCACTAATTCGCGTCTGGAAATGAAATTTAAGGCACGACTTTGGCAAAGGTTTTTGAAGTAGAGAGCAACATGCAACATGCAGCAACATGTGTTTAGAGTTTATACCGATACGGGGTTCGTTAACCTGTCGGTGCTAGCCTATAATCTACATCATGTAGAAAATGATGAAAAAGAAAATGTCTTGTGACTAAACTACTGGATATTTTCGAATAAATTTTTGTATGCAGACTGAGAACGTCATGAGGTATACGCAGTTTAATTTATAGTCGTATTGTCGGCGCCACCCTGTATAAACTCCGACATTACTAAACCGTCATGGAACCGATGTTACGGAAGCTGTCAAGGTGTCATAAGGAGCTCAAGGGAGAAAATTTATACTCAGGTTCAAAGTTCCAACTTTAGAATAAAAATAATTATAATATCATCATTCCTCCCTGATCCGCTCGAGTCTCAACCAGGTCTTGTGTCTTAATATAATATAATAGAATATAATTATATGTTATTATCTCACTGTTTCAGTTGTCAGAAGCGCAGCTAAGGGAAGAGAAAATTAATAACATAGAAAACTTGGAAAATCTTCACAACGAACTGAGATGGCTGAATTTAGATGACGAGGATCGAATAGGTACAAAATATTACAATAATTAGTAAACAGTAGAATATCTTTGCAGAAGTGGGAAACTCTAACTCTTCGGGAAAACGCATTTATATGTAAGTCCTCAAGTTGGTAAATCAGTGGAAGAAAGCACTTCGGGCCTGTCAACGGCGGGTAATGGGCTAGCTCGCCTTCCGTCCGCCTTATGACGACAGGCCGTGTCGACGGCGCGTTCGTATTCCACGCGCGCCTAAAAGAGATGTCAGCACACAGGAAGTGGTCCGAAAGGGCAGATGCCTGCCGGGGCTGCGGGACTATTCGAAAGATATCTATATCCGCGGTCCTGGACCACAAAGGGCAAAGAAGGAACATGGATGGGTTTTAGTCAGTAGAAGTCTGACACTCCCTTCCACTCCGCTCAGAGCGGGAGCAGTCATTCGATGATTTCCCATCCGAAAAAAAAAGGCCACAAGTTGGTAAATCTGTCTGAAGAAAGCCTTTTTTGTCACACTCTTTCATTCTGTTTATCGTGCAGCGAGATTGGTATCTCATGCGGCGACAATTAATAATTCTGATGCGGCGAGTTTTTAGAGTATAAAGCTGCGTTACCATCTGAGATGTGCGAAGATATTCAGCGTGGTGGGTGCGAAAAAATAACCAGATAACCAACTAACTTAGCTGAAGCTGTGAAAAGAAAGCGATATTATTAGTTTAATTCACAAATATCACCCGGTACGCATGCTCGCACATATCTGGTGAAAACGCAGCCTAATGGTCGGGTGATTGGTTTAGTTTGAGTTTAGAAAGAGATGGCGTAGACGACCTGTATAGCTCTATCTCTTTGCCACACTGGAATTACTCGTGCTTTAAGACGTCATGGTAGGCCACCTGTTTTTCGATTTGAGCATGACGTAACCCCCGTCAGCAGAAATTTAATTTTTCTTCCGTTTACAGATCAACAACGAAACATGATGTTTATAGGGCAGCAATGATATAAAAGAGTACCTTTTTGTACGAATAATATTTTTTGTCGCAATATTTCTGACTTTTATTTCGCAGTCTAAGAACAAAAGATCCGTAGCTCCTCTCATAGGTTTTGCAAGCCATTACGGAAGAGCATACTGGTGCAGTTTTACGCGGTATAAAACGCTGGCTCCATCAAGCGAATTGTAATAGCTTGGGGAACCTCCTATTTTTCCCAGTTTTAGATTACTAGATTATGATTCTTGAAAATCAATACAAGACTGTTAAATCAGGAGGATCAGGTGTAAGAACACCAGAAGCAGAACAGAAGACAAAAGATATGTTTAACGCGTTACTATCAAGTTATATGCCAGGCTTCCATAAGTGATGACCAATCTTCTTCTGTGTGCACACAGGTCACTACAGACGTATTCTGGAAATCAATCGCCATCACCAGTCCTCCCGGCGGCGATGGGACAGCCAGAACGGGCCAATGAATGCCTTTGACTTTATATCGCTTGAGGAAACTGAGTGATAGTTTGGTGCGGGAAAAATAAAAACTGTAAATTAATCCTTAATAAAGATTTTAAAATTGAAAGTTTCTAAATGCACACAAAGAAGTTCAGAGAGAGAACAGTGAATACAGTCACTGAATATTACTCACAATGCAAATTTCTACCATTAATAACCATCATATTTCCAGCCAGTGCAATTAAATGTCACTTATAGGACTTGATTTGATTCGAAGTCGGTCTCCAGCCAATATAGCCAGGTATCAGACAGATGATTACATCTGCGTTCTAGGTTCTACACGACTACTTTATAAGAGGTGTAATATACCTATAAGATTCTGTACTACGCATACAAATCAGGTGATGTCTTGTTTATCATCGAGTGCGAATGCACTGCCGCTTACGCGTGGAGCAAGCACACTACGGGCGCGTGGTTATTGTACCGCGGCGGCCGGCAACGACCTCCAGCGCCTGGGCGACGCACTATGAAAAATGGTAGAACAACGGCCGATCAAAAATGGTTTTTATCAATATCGCTACTGACTTACTTTTTTAATTTTACTTGATAGTTTAAGGATCAAACTAAACTATAAGGTCAAAAAATTATATATGTTATATAAAATGAATTTTTTACAATGCCACAAACTTTATAGTTTTGACGGACGTACATGTCAAGCCTGTTCACTTCATCACTTTCAAATTGATTTCAATGTTAAACTTTGTAGGAATAGATATAATGTATATTTTTTTCGCATGGGAAATCATCAAATGACCCCCCCCACTCTGGGCGGTGCGGAAGGGAGTGTCAGACTTGTACTGACTAAAACCCATCCATGTTCCTTCTTTGCCCTTTGTGTTCCAAGGCCACGGTATCTCTTTCGAACAGTCCCGCAGCCCTGGCAGGCATCGGCCCTTGCAGACCCCTTAAAAGTAAATACCTTAAAATAATTTCAAAATAAAATAAGGTAAAAAAACATACAAATAAAAATCAGCTGCGAGTTTTTGCGAGTTTCGAAGTAATTGGTAAAATTTTATTATTAATACTAGAAACGGGATATTTACCATTATATTCCACCACTACCACCACCACCACCTCCACTATATTCCTAGACTGGTTAGAGAAACTATTGAGATTACCAAATATAGGAACTTCAACCGGGAGTATGGGTTTCAACTGTCGAGAGCCTGGAATCCAGTGGTCCAGCTGTATAAAAAGCGGAAAAGTGCCGCAAAAAGTGGATTAACACAGTGAGTTTCGTGTGTCGGGAGCAAAATCGAGTTGCGAGTGGCAGTGGTAGCAGTACTGAGTGCAAAAAACGAACAAGAAAGAGGGTACACCGATTTGTCTGCTCATAAACACCCACCCGCAATAACTTCAGTTTATCTGTGATCATGGTGCTTGCAACAGCGCCGAAATATCGGGAACTCATAAAAACAGTAAACATGGTAAATATCCCGTTTCTAGTATTAATAATAAAGTTAGTGACCATGATAGTTTAAAATCTTAATTGGTAAAAATCTGATAAAAGTCAGAAAACGGAAAACCGCTGGCTATCTATTACGGTTTCAAATGAAGACTATTTATATCAATAGTTTGCGGTATGTTTTGTAATTTATTATTGATGTTAGAGCGATTATCTTTTTTGATACGCCTTCTGGTTCCACATCACATTCAAAACACATAAATAATAATTCAATGTAAATTAACCATGTTACTGGTGAAAACAGTTTTACTGACATTTTGGATCTTCCACCTTATGGAATCACTGGTCCCCAAATCACAAGCTATAAACCTAGTTTGGGTGCCAGGAGATAATACTTAATGCACTGTTGTACCATATTACTGTACTTGTAACCTTTGTGAACACTTTACTGGAAATAAACATTATTATTATTATTACATTATTATTATTACATTTACAATATGTAGAGCTACTACACGCCAAATGAAAGATTTGCCTAAAGTGACTGCTAGGAATGAAAATATAGATTATTATCATTACGGAGTGTCTATTTTACACGCCGAGTCGTTGTATGGAAAAATATTATAAATATTTCTATACAAAGCAATACAAAAAAAAACATTTGAAAATATAAAAAATAGTAGCCCACTAGCATCGGTAACAGGGTCCAAGCTACCGGTGGTCAGGGCTCTTGAGAGAGGAACCTCCTAACGATACGCGCCGTGTCCAGAAGTACTGCTTTCTGAATCAAGCCCTTGATCCAGCTGCCAAGCGAGAGCCTCCTCAATTGTTGCTCGCAGCTATTGGCTATAAAGTACTCTTATTCTTTATTGCACACAAAATAGTGGATAGGGGGATTTAGGTGGGAGTGCGATAACCCACTCCTTGGTGCCCATTCCATACGAACACCCCACATTCCTTCCATTTTATCTTAAAGTAGCGCATCTTCTCACCACTAATTAAAGAAGCCAGTTAAGGTGTATTTTCGCAGTTGGCTACTATTAAATGAAATATTTCCGACGCTAAACTTAACTTAACCCAGATTACGCATGCATTTAGGCGTAGCTCGCCTGATGTGACGCGTTGATGCGGCCTAGGGTGGAGTAGGCTCGCCTAAAAGAAGAAACCGATTCACAAAAAAACTACTGAAAACTAAGTTTTATCAAAACACATCGGGTAAAATGAATGCATCATTACTTATTTACTCTCAACATAGTTTATCTCTAACTTCAGTGATTAGATACAGGCTGTACAGGTCACAGTGCAATTCATCAACATTGATCTGAAACAACTCACACAAGCTCTGAAAACCATCAACATTTCTCGCACGCATTCTCGCACGAGTTACTCTGAAACAACATCAATGGATGACCAAAACCATTATATTCATATAACAACATTATTGAAAAATTTAGTCGTAAAATGTTTATAACTCAATACAATCAAAACGTACATCGCAATATTCGAATAAAAAGTATGCTAGCCCGATTTTCAGTAGATTGATATTTTCCTTTCGAGTTTGCCGTCACCTTTTTAAAAACACGTCTATGTCGCACCACAGTTAATTTGTATCTGATCAAATCCGTTCCAAATTCAAATAAGGCAAACCTTTATTACGACAACTACCTTCACGTTCCATTTACAAAAAATGTTTCATGTTTTTATCTTATGTGCTTATTTCACCGTACAGGCAGCTATAGTTTATCCTGAGATGCAAGATTTTTTTTATAATGAAAACAATCACTTGGTAATCGGTAATTTAAAACGGAGAGAAGTAAGACCAATGAATACGTTCTTTAGTCCTTACAGTAGAAGAAAGTACGGTGCAGATGCACAGACAAACTTGAACTATAGGAGGACCAAAGAAATACGAGAAAAAGATGAAGCTGCTGATCGCAAGTTTGAGGTAAATGATGATTCTCGTTATTTTCTACTTGTGCCGAGCAATTATGATGAAATATTAGAATAAGATAATTGTTATTATAAGACACAAACGTCACCCTAATACATTTTATTTTTTGTTGACTGACAGTGTTTGACTTTGGAATTGTATTTCATTACTTAAACGAATTACACAAGTATGCTACCTTCATGATATAATGTCAAAATAATAAAGTCTTTTGAAAAATGATAAAACACAACAAGAGCCAGAAAAAGTCTTCCAATAAACAGCCCCAAAAATACGCAAATGGGCAAAAAGCGCTTCCTAAATGGATTGAAGGCAAAAAATATCGTACTAGAGTTAGTAAATAAGTTGTCATGCGGACCCCAGAGAGACTTATGACATTGTTAGTTTTGAACATTACCTACCTACGTTATTCGTTTGAAAATTTTAAAAAAATATATATAAATCTTACAATTTATATTACTTCATTCAAGCATTTCACAGCCGGGCACGCCGCAATCGAGGCGGTAAGACCCCTCTTTGAGGAGTGGCTGGATAGGCGTCACGGCGTCCTGACCTACCGCATGACGCAGGTCCTCACCGGACACGGAAGTTTCGGGAGGTACCATGTCTGATGGGGAAGGAGGAAACGCCTGGGTGTCACCACTGCGAGGACACGGTGGAGCATACGGTGCGGGACTGCCCCGTTTGGGCAGAGCACCGCCGTGTCCTCACGGCGGCGATAGGCGGAGACCTCTCGCGCCCGGCATTGGTTGAGGCTATGCTGCGGGGCGAGACGGAATGGGAAGCGGTCGCCTCCTTCTGCGAAGCAGTCATGCTCGCGAAGGAGGAGGCGGGCCGCGTGAGGGAGAGGACAGCGTCCTCCCTCCACCCCAGCCGCAGTGGTAGACGCCCACGGCGCCGGACGTCGGCAGACGATCTCCGGCCACCGTAGGCGCGGGCATGCGGGCGGCGAGTAATGGGCGACTCGCTGTCCGACCATGGACAATGCCCGGGTCGACGGCGCGTTGTGTTCCACGCGCGCCTCAAAGAGTGTCAGCATAATGACGGGGCTCCCCTCTAGAGGGCCAAAGCCTGCCGGGGTCGCGGGGCTTACAGAACTACCGTGACCCTGGAACATATAGGGCTATTGAAGGACACCGTGGATTTTAGTCAGTACAAGTCTGACAGTCCCTCCCGCTGTGCCCTGGGTGGGAGGACTCATTTGATGGTTTTACCACAATAAAAAAAAAAAAGCATTTCACAGTTACAATGAATTTTCACAACCGTAAAATTGCTGAATAACTGACCACAAGAAGTTATTGCACTAAAACAAGTCATCCACTCTGAATGAAAACTCGACATTGAGAAAAATATTAAATAACTCTGACCCGCATAGGTTTACATGGTTTCGTCTCGGTAAATATAAAATCCGACATTACTATGTCATGGAACCGATTTTACGGAAGCTGTCAAGGTGTCAAAACGAGTTCAAGGGAGAAAGTTCATACCCAGATTCAAACTTCGAACTTTAGAATAAAAATGATTATTATACCATCATTCTTCCCTGGTCCGCGCGAGTCTCAACCAGGTCTTGTGTCTTAATATAATATAATGTATTTAAATGTCATTACCTCACTGTTTCAGTCTTCAGAAGTGCAGCTAAAGGAAGAGAAAATTAACAACATAGAAAACTTGGAAAATCTTCACAACGAACTGAAATGGCTGAATTTAGATGACGAGGATGGAATAGGTACAACATATTACAATAATTAGTAGACAGTAGAATATCTTTGCAGAAGGGGGTAACTCTTACCTTTACGGGAAAACTGGCATTTTTATATGTGAGGCCTCAAGGTGGTAAATCAGTGGAATAAAACAATTAGCATATTTTTTGTCACACTCTTTCATTCTGTTTATCGTGCAGCGAGTTTGGTATCTCATGCGGCGAGAATTAATTCTCATGCGGCGAGTTTTTAAAGTGTAAATCTGCGTTTCCACCTGAGATACGCGAAGATATGCAGCGTAGTGTGAGCGCAAAAATAACCAATCACAAAACTAGCTTAGAAAAGAAAGCGATGTTATTGGTTTGATTCACACACATCACCCGGTACACATGCTAGCACATATGCGGTGGACACGCAGTCTAAAGGTAGCCATTTTTCATGCATGCCCGTACAGTTAGACTATACAGGCAAAACTGCACAATCATACCTTTAATTTTTCTTCCGTTTACAGATCAACAACGAAACCTGGTGATGTTAGAGCGATGATATAAAAGAGTACCGTTTTGTACAAATAATATTTTTTGTTGCAATATTTCTGATTTTTATTTCGCCGTCTAAGAATAAAAGATCCGTAGCTCCTCTCATAGGATTTGCAAGCCATTACGGAAGAGCGTACTGGTGCAGTTTTACGCGGTATAAAACGCTGGTTCCATCAAGTTCTCTTACGTACCCCAAGCTATTGCAATTCGGTTTTAGATTACTAGATTATCAGTCTTGAAAACCAATACAAGACTTAAATCAGGAGGATCAGGAGTTAACAAACAGATACGTGATCTGTCACGCGCTACTAACAACAACAACATTCATTATTTTAAGTTATAAGCACAGATAGCTCCGGCTATGAACACCAGGCTTCCATAAGTGATGACCAGTCAACTTCTGTGTGCACACAGGTCACTACAGACGTATTCTGGAAACCAATCGCCATCGCAAGTCGTCCCGGCGGCAATCGGACAGCCGAAACGGGTCGGTGAAAGCCTTTGACTTAATATCGCTTGAGGAAATTGAGTAGTAGTTTGGTGAGGGAAAGATAAAAACTGTAAATTGATCCTTAATAAAGATTTTAAAATTGAAAGTTTCTAAATGCATACAAAGAACTTCAGAAAGAGAACACTGTATTCACTGAATATTACTCACAATGCAAATTTCCACCATTAATGACCATCATATTTCCAGCCAGTGCGATTAAATGTCACTTAAAGGACTTGATTTGATTCGTATTAAGTCGGTCTCCAGACAATATAGCCAGGTATCAGACAGATGATTACGTCTGCGTTCCAGGTTCTACACGACTACATTATAAGAGGTGTAACATACCCTTAACGAAGCCGAAAGGCACTTGTTTTCCCCGTCATTGCAATATTTTTTTTGTTCTAGACCATACCTGAAAACCTTACGGAGATATTGGGGGTCAAATTTCAAACTTTTTCAAGATAATTTTTGTTAAATACAAGTTTTTAATGTTACTTTACTTTAATAACTTCACGACACCCGAACAATTAATGCATCCATCAGCACCATGTTTTGAATGCGTTACATTGCGTACCACCGTAAAACGTGAAAAAAAAAAATGACATTTCACAGCAAAAATTTTTGCGTGGAGTTACTTAGTTTGATGTACACAATACTTATATAATACAAAACGCTTCCGTAGATGACAAAATTGCCGCCTGTTGCTTTGTAATAGAGTTACGCAATTATGCCTAATTGGGTTCGTCACCTTCAAAGTAACATTGTTTTATAAAAAGGCGATATCGCTCGCTAATATCAAATCAATCTAAAATAATCAACAACATTATTTTTTTGTCATTTAAGAAAAAAAACGGATTTAACTTTCGAACTACGCTAAATCTGTACCTACCTTCAGGAGTTTGAAATAATCTTCAATGCGAGGATGCAAGCACGTATGTCATCTGAATGAATGATTATTAGTTTAAAAATACTAGTTAAAAACAAATCCTGTAAGCCTTTAGGGATGGGTCCTCATAGATCGTTTCAGTTTCATACTAAAATCTCCACTAACTAAGCTTGAGTTTTATCAATTTGTTTATAATAATTGAATGCTTCTTTATGCCAATACTTGGATATCTTCTAGATTATTTATCGCTGATCACTCTTAGCCAGAGGACCTAGGCTAGTGCAATCGCTTTAAAAGCGTTTCGTATGTCTATAACTTCTTTCAACAGTATGGATGTAACGTTTTCCTTAGCTTCTTCTTCTCCTACCTTTGGCCGTCCAGTGCCGAGTGTAGGTATATTCCAAATCTCTTCACTTTTTTTTTTTTTTTATCGTGTTAAAATCATCAAAAGAGTCCTCCCACCCAGGGCAGAGCGGGAGGGACTGTCAGACTTGTGCTGACTAAAATCCACGGTGTCCTTCAATAGCCCTTTATGATCCAGGGTCACGGTAATTCCCGCGACCAAAATCTCTTCACTTTTGGCGGTTTTGTGTCATGGCTACCCAGTTTCTTCCGGCCACTTTAATGAGATCGTCTGTCCAGCTAGTCGGTCGTCTTCCCACATCCGTCCCGTCCGTGGTCGCCACTCCAGCACTATCTTCCCGCGCCGTATATGGCCCGCCCATTTCCACTTTCTTTTAGCTGTCGCTGCCGCTATGTCCGTAAGTCTCGTTCGGTATTTTTTGCTTATGACAATCCTATTCATTTTAGAGTTCTGTACTTCAATAGAAAAAACATAACCCTAATAGGATCACTTGGTTCTAGGTTTGTCTGTCTGTCAAGAATCTTTTTCTCAAGAACGTGTGGTGGTATGAAGTTGAAATTAATATCAAATACTTAGGTCCACGGTTCCTCGGAAATGTAAAAAATCTAGCTTCTTAATCAACGCAATAAAGAAATAGGGCCGTTTATTTCGCATAATTAGCTCATTCGCCAGTAAATCAAAACCTACATAGTAGTAGTACTTCCTATTGAGCTAGAATTATGAAATTTGGTAAGAAGCAATTCCTTACATCACAAGTTTAAGAAAAAATCCGAAAATTGTTAATTTGTAGTTAAATCACATAAAAACATATTTTTTTGGGATTCCAAATTTATGTTTGCAGTTGGAAAATTTAAACTTAAACGTAAATCGATGTATGGGAGAGCATTTTTTAACTGCAAAATTAAATTTGTTCTTCAATCTGACTTATAAAGAGATTATGAACTTTATAGACCTTATTTCCGTGATTGACAAACCATCAACATAAAATTTTGGACGGAACCGGTTCCGTACAAACTTTACTTTACTTGTCCGGGTTTGTTTAATATTCAAGCATCGTTAACGATGATAAAATGCCAATTATAGTATGACCACTTTAAGTGTGCTGTTCAAGGTTGCGTTGCTTGGCATGAAAATTTGCATCGATGTGTCAAACTTGGTATATTTATTTTAGTTCTGTGTTTTCCCGTCTGCACAGATAAGTTGGTTGAAGTGTAGCTACGCACTAGTATCTACCAACCAATTTACTACTTAAATCAATGAAGGATTTTCTTTTCAAGAGTGATTATTCTAAGTACCTAAGTAAGTATTTTAAGTATCATTCTCAATTCCAACAGAAATTTACCCGAAATCAACTACAATCCAATCGAATCTCTATCCAACGAACAAACAATTCGATTGTTAACCAAATTCTAAAGTGTACTCAAGAATAAATAATATAGTAACACCTCAACAATTTGATACAAAACAAACAGTGGTAATTTGAAGGTGAGCCGATAATAATCCACTGTCGAGCATAGGGCGGGGACGTAATTTAAAGGACGATCACGCGAACATAGTACTTAGAAATTGTGACAATAAATGGTAGGAATACAATTTATTTGCAGGTGTTTTGAGGAAATGTAAGATAGTCATAATGGAATCGAAACCAAAAGTCAATTATTGTAATGAGGCTGCGAATAAACACTTTTCAAAAAAGGAGGAGGTTCTCAAATCGACAAGTTTTTTTGACGTGACAACGTTTTATAATTCGATGGGCTCCATCGAATTATAAAACGCTGCACGCACGAAAAAATGAGGCGTTACCTCGCTCTGAGGCGTTCCATAAAACAATTGCTCAACGCACATTCATTTTTTGAAAAATGAAACCATTCCATCAGTATTTTCTTATGACGTTGTCACGTTCAACTATAGTCAGTAAACCGAAACAGACAACCGATTTTTTTTTTAACTTCCAGGCTCTCTCAAAATTCTCACCATTCGCCGTATGATACAACAGTACGCTTGCATTTCCCGATGGCTTAGACAGATGTGTTTAGTACCTATACCTACCTATTTTGCCAGTTCTGTTTAGGAGGTGTCTGATGAGATGACGAGTAATAGAGACGTATGGAAGAAGAAGACATTGAGGACATTGAGGAGCTCGTGGCTAAATAATAACAGCCGCTCGGGTCGATCTTTAGGTTAAGCCGTGCTTGCCTAGGTTGGTCTGTGGATGGGTGACCACCCATTACATACCCGGTTTCCTCCGTGCCTCGGAAAGCACGTTAAGCCGTTGGTCCCGGGTGTCATCTGTAAATCTTTGACAGTCGTTAGGTAGTCAGTGGCCCAAAAAGTCTGACAACCAGTCTTACCAAGGGGTATCGTATTACCCAGTATTAACTGGGTTGTGGAGGTCAGATAGGCAGTCGCTCCATATAAAATACTGGTATTCAGCTGCATCCGGTTAGACTGGAAGCCGACCCCAACATAGTTGGTAAAAGGCTAAGCAGATGATGATGGAAGAAGAAGACATGCTGCGCCAACCCCAAATGAATTGGGATAAAGGGCAAAAGAATGATGACAATGATGTTAAGGTGGTGAGCGAGCGTATTGCCATAACCTGAGCACAAATCCCAGCAGCTACTGCGAAATTCCTAATGAAAACAAATAACATTGACCGACTTCAGATCAAACCAAGGACCTACAGACGGAGGCTTCAGGGCGCTCAACAGTCGCAAGTGCCCACTAGTCCAAAGACCAAGTTATTCATAAAGGTTTTTGTTTATACTTTCAACAGAGGATCAAGTTATAACCTTCAGAAAGATTGACCTTGGATATAAATGCCAAGATATAGAAGATCCATACTAAGAAGGTTTAACGTTTCTTACTGCAATTCTTATACATCACACCCGCTTCAGTTCAATGCATTTATCAATTCCTAATAGGATGACTTTGTAAAAGCAAAGATTTTAATCGTTAGATTCCATCCATCGCGTCAAAAAATGTTCACGTTTCTGTTTCAGCCTATAATGTTCGCACTGCTTGGACACAGGCCTTCTGTCTATGGGTGGGCCAATGGGGAAGGGTATGATCCATCACGCTGGCCCAGTGCGGGTTGGTATATGTTACATGTCTTCGAATTTTTGGTTCTAGGTCATGCCGGTTTTCTCACGATATTTTCCTCCACCGTTTTGAGAGCAGCGGTGATGAAATAAATAACACAAAGTAATGGTTTTGGCTGGCTTAATTCGAACCCGCGATCTGCCAATCGTAAAGGTCGACAATGACATCCGTAAAAAAATCCACTCCCAGCCCACTCCTTTAGGTGTGGACACTTTTTCGCGCAACCTTAAGGCTGCGTTTCCACATAAGATGAGCGAAGATGCGTAGCGAGGGATGTGTGCGAAACTAACCAGTAGTAAAGCTTCTTTTTCACATTTTGAGCTAAGCTAGCTATGTGATTGGTTAGTTTGCTGCACATCGTCGCACATCTCTGGTGGAAACACAGCCTTATACGGTGAGGGCACATCTAACTATTTAAATCTTCGGTTACAAGGTCAACATTGTTTGTTTTTCTCAAAATGTAAGTCAAGTTGCAAGCTTAAGAAATAGATTGCAGTCGGAAAATTCTTGAAGCAGAAATATAACAAGATTTATATTACATTGATATCGAATAACTAATACGCTTACCCCTTACTCATCCTTGAAAAATATATTTTGTACGTACTTATGTTGTGTACGTGTCCATGATTGTATTTTTTACAGCTGAAATAACAAATCGAATTTGACTTCCTTCAAAGAACCAACTTGAAATTAGGAAACTTAGCAGAGTTTTAAGAAATAACATCAAAACAGAACATCTCCAATACCGATAATTAATACCTAATTTAAAACTTTTCCATATCTTTTGATCTACGGTCCGGTAATTCTGATAAACTCCGGATCGATAACGTTTCAAAGTAGAAACACAAATCAACACAAACTTGCTATCGTTCCCATCTTAAGTTGAACGCACAGCACGGGGTGGGCTCATCATCAACACAATCAGCTCACCTTATCGGCTCGTCGTCAACCAGGCGTCACAGCTCAGCACCTCCTAGACGTCGTCCAGCTTACGACGAGCTGACCGTCCGCTTAAGGCTACTTGAAGATGCTGAAGACCCTTTTAAAGCAAGGCGATGGCTTGCCGTAAGCGGAGTGACGAGAAAACCCGCCATAGGGTTCCTGACTACTGTTTATTAGCTGATCCCGAGCCGAGGCGATGTCCTTAAAATGCTTATAAAGGGCGATGCAGTATGAAGTTTCTCTTAGATCCAGAACGGTTCGAGTCGAACAGCCCGTCCAATGCCTGCGCACGCGTGTGTACGTGAGCGTTGAGCTTTATCCGATAATTTTATCAATTCTAATGTCGATCGAAGGTTCTAGTTTATTAACTCCAGCTAATGTCCACACGGGTGAACGGTAACCTAAATACTTTCACGTCAAAGGGACCGATTAAACAACACCGGTATTCGTTAACCGGTAACTGGTGATCATAATCTGTTGTTAACTTGAATAACGTCAGTTTGTCCGTCTAATTGGACGTTTTATAATGAAATTATTTTTATATGGTCCCGTATGTTAGCAAATGATTGGTTTGATGGCTGGAAGTTCTTTAAGTGGAAGAGATTTAGACATACAGAATGTAAACGGACTCTTCACGAAGCCGTCTTCCAAGTTTTCTGTACATCATACTAAGTAACTCTCCGCAAAAATTTTTGCTGGGAAACGACTTTTTTTTTTGGGGTGGAAAATCACATTTTACTGTAGGACTTAATGTAACGAACTCAAAACGTTATGCGTGGCCGTGGAGGTATTTAAAATAACGTTATAACATTAAAAACTATCTTAAAAAGAAAACTTTTAAAAAGTCGGAACTTTGACCCCCAATATCTCCGTAACTAGAAGGTTCCCAGGTATGGTCTAGAACAAAAAAATGATCCCAAAGACGGGGAGAATAAGTGCCTTTCGGTTATGTTAAGGGTCTATTTACACCCTTTATGTACAACATACACAATTATGTAGGTATCAAACAAAACACAAAACTTACCGTATCGTACCTCGTACAAATAAAGTACATAAGATATCTTAAATAAATAAATAAGTATCTATTCTATTCCAAAACACATGAATCAAATGTACAAAACTGCGTAAAAAAATACCCCACATTTCAAATACCATACGGACCCCTAACGCGTTGTCACGACAGTGGTAAACAAGCGGTCCATTAGTGACCGTCCTATGATAGCAGTAAATACTAGTATTCAGCAACACGAGGACCCATCCACATCAGTATCCAATATGGGGCAAACGAGCTTCAGGAGGAACATGACCTTCTGGATACCTGTTAAAAGTAAGTTCTTTTAGTTTTTGCTTAACATGACCTAAGATCTGGACAAAAAATGAACACCGTACACGTGCGTCCGTCCATACGTGCGTGTTCACCGTAGGTACCAACATGACACTAATTGCCCATGTTATTAGGTCTGTCGAGATCAACCGTATCTCGATAAATCCTTGATTTTCAACGAAGCTTTTCTAGGTTGGTCGCTATATACAGTTATTTTAGATACTTTTTTTTCTCTGAAACTAACTAGCAGCTATTTTCTTTTTCGTATGGAAACTTTCTAAAGGTGGTTAGGCTTTGGGAACAATAGCAGGGTGTGTCAGATTCTTACCGGACTAAACTATCAGCGCAAGGAAGGAGACACGCTGATCTCTTAAAAAACCAGCTCAGAACGTCTACAGTGCAATATCTCTTAGGGATGCGCCCTGCTTCATTCTTTAGGGGTGGGCCGAGTCCACCCAGAAGTAGCGTGACAGATGTGTGATTCGCGAAAATCGCTGCGACGGTTGAAGGGCAGTCGCTCCATGTAGAACTCCAGTACTCTGCTGCATCCAATTAGACCGGAACCCAAAGTTCCCATAGTTGAGAAAAGGCTAAGCATATTAGATATGAGATTTAGTGATAATATGCTCAATATAACGTTTCAATGGATAATTCCTAGAAGGAGGGTTTTCAAAAGAAGGCAGGGTTAATCAAGCTCACAATATCAGTTAAGCCTTCGGCCATTTCTACGAACAAAATTGGTACTTTTTTATTTAAGTTCTAAGTTTTGGTGGAATGAACTTTAGATGCACCCACTTTGTACAATATTATGGTTTTTGTTTATTGACTTTCAATAGACAAAATATTCATTATATTCACAATATGCCTTGTACCTATCGTCACAAGCAAAGTCATTAATCATAAAAAATAAATTAAAGAATCATTAAAAAGGAATTTGTTAAACCGCCGCTAGAATTGATAGATATCAAGACATGACATCTATAAATCAACAAGATATTCAAGGGTTAAAATGACAAGTTTATTTAACTATAACTGACACGTCACCGATGAAAATACCAACATATTCGTGCACCCTGTATATCACGCTATCGCCACAGACTATCGTAATTCAAAGTAGATTAACTTTTTGACCATTTGACATTTAAGCAGTGTCATTTTAAACGTCAAACCGTTAGTGACTCAGAATCAGGTGAATACAGGGAAAATGCTACATATGTGCATGAAAGTCATGAAAAATGTTCCTGAAAAACTTCACCAAAGTTTGAAGAATGCGCGAAGATACGTAACTAGTGAGTAGATGTGTCGTATTTAATTATTTTAAGAGGTAGTTGACACACTTCTCGCGGCCCAAGGGCTGGCTTTTACCTTGGGCAGAGACTAAGCGTTGCCATACAACGTGGCAACGCCGCGCCGCCATGCGCCAGTCTGTCGGAGACATTACCATTTGACAGCTTTGAGATGGAGTTTTTGACACGTTTTTTTAGTTGATTGTTAGGTTAATTACTAGTATTTCTTACTATTAGGTTATTTTAATTTTTAAAAGTGAATTATTTATTTCGCCAACTTAACGGTATAGGGTAGTTTTACGATAACACAATAACAAGGTTGGTAGAAAAACATTATTTTTAATCTTGATATTTTCGTCTTAATATAGGTTATATCTGTATACATACAGGGTGTAAACGGGCCCTTCACAAAGCCGTCAACTAAGCATTATGTACAACAAACCATGTAACTTTACGCAAAAAATATTGCTGGGAAACGACTTTTTTTTGTGGGGTGAAAAATCGATTTACGGTGGGACTCAATGTAACGCACTCAAAACATTGTGCCGATGGATGGATTGAATAGTATCGGGTCGTGGAGGTATTTAAAGTAAAAATCTTACATTAAAAACATGGATAAAAAAAATTGTGATAAAGTTGGAACTATGACCCCCAATATAACCGTAATAAGAAGGTTCCCAGGTATGGTGCAGAGCAAAAAAAATGGTCGCAATGACGGATAGAACAAGTTCCTTTCGGCTTCGTTAAGGGTCTTGTTACACCCTTTTATAATAAAAATTGTGACAGGCCGATGAAGAAGAAGAAGCCAAAACAACAGTTTTTAGATTTCTTCTGTCTGTCTATCTTTCTGTCTGTATGTTTGTACGCGCACCACGCAAACACTGCTGCATGGATTTGAACGCAGTTTTCACCGCTCTACTGCTAGAAGCTTAACTTAAAATATAAGCTACATTAGATATAGTTTTGGACCCGATAGGTGGCGCTGTGCGAAGCAAGGGCGGGTCGCTAGTTAGAAATAAGATAATGCACTACACTGTGTCACCCTCCAACCCATTTTCCAAAACAGCATTTAGCTTCGGCTTCTAATAACAAGTAACAAGGAAAACAACCTAAAAGAACACTTAGCTCATGTTTACAAAAACAAAACATGTTTCCCGACCTTAAGTACATGTAGGTAACCGCTTCGGGTGTTGAATAACATTTCCATAATGTTTGGAGAATCTATTATGGTGCTAAAATGTTATGACAGTCGTGGGTAGTTCGATTTTAGAAAGGATTATCGAGGTAGGTGTTTTGACAAACAGGTAGCTACTAGCTACCAACACTCGACAGTAGACCGTAGACAGAAAAGCTTTCTTTACCTATGGATCTGAACTGAAGTTGACAATGTGTAGTCTGCTCTGTGGTTTTCAGCATTCAACATGCCACTTCTGCTTTTAGTGGACAGTACGTACTTAATTTCTTGCGATAATTTCAAAAAATTGATTACATACGGGACCGAAACGTGGTCGCTCACAATGGGCCTCATCAGAAGGCTGAAAGTCACCCAAAGGGCAATGGAGAGGGCTATGCTCGGAGTTTCCTTGCGTGATCAAATCAGAAATGAGGAGATCCGCAAGAGAACCAAGGTTACCGACGTAGCCCGAAGAATAGCCAAACTTAAGTGGCAGTGGGCAGGGCACATTGCTCGCAGAACGGATGGTCGATGGGGCCGAAAAGTTCTGGAGTGGCGACCGCGAACTGGAAGACGCTGCGTTGGAAGGCCTCCCACTAGGTGGACCGATGACCTCGTAAAGGTTGCAGGGATCCGCTGGATGCGAGACGCACGGGACCGGTCAATGTGGCGACACTTGGGGGAGGCCTATGTCCAGCAGTGGACGTCTTTCGGCTGAAATGATGATGATGATGAATTTCAAAATGTCGTGAGAAAAGTTTTCAATATGAATGTGGATAGGTATAAGAGTAGAGGAAGACCAAAGCAACGATGGGTGGACTATGTGAAGGATGATATGGCTAGAAAGGAGGTGACTGCTGAGATGAGGAGTAATAGAGAGATGTGGAAGAAGAAGACATGCTGCGACGACCCCAAATAAATTGGAATAAGAGCAGGAGAATGATGAATTGTTCTTGAAAGTGAAGTATTCATATTTTATCTTCCGTATCAAGGATGTCTTGCAAGTACAGTTGATAGTAACGGAGCCGCCGATTCTATGTTTTTTTTTAATTTTTGCTTTGTATTATCAGCCTACAATGTTCCTACTGCACGGGCTCAAGTCACCTGTCTCTGACAAATAGATAATAATCACTGCTTTAAGCTTTCACGGTTTAAAACTAAACGTAAACTGTCACATACGGGATATCTTCCGTGATTATCAATTATTTTGAGCTCCCGATATTTCGTTTTAAGGAACGAGTATGTTAGAGGAAGTTTAAAAGGTGCGCCAGTTATAGAAAAGTTGAAAGGGAATCGACTGTCTTGGTATAGACATATGGTGAGGAGGGACGAATCGCATGTGACTAAAAGAGTGATGAATATACAGGGTAAACAGACCCTTCACATAGCCGTCAACCAAGTATTCTGTACATCAAACTAAGTTACTTTAAGCAAAAATTATTGCTGAATCGACTTTTTTTTTTGGTTTGAAAAATCACGTTTTACGGTAGGACTGAGTTTGAGTGCTTTCTTTACATTAAAAACATGTTTTTTTTTAAACTTGTGAAAAAGTTGAAACTTTGACCCCCAATATCTCCGCAACTAGAAGTTTACCAGGTATGGTCTAGAACAAAAAAATGATCGCAAAGACGGGGAGAACCCAGCTCGGCCCTTTCGGTTTTGTTAAGGGTCTATTTACACCCTTTATATGTTGATGTATGGAGAGGAAGAAGAAACGATGGATGGATTGTGTGAGGAATGATATTAAAAGATAAAGGAGTAAATGGTAGCGTGACGGTTGAGAGAGGAGAATGGAAGAAAGAAACGTGTGGCACCGACCCCAAGTGACATGGGACAAGTGCAGGAAGATGAGGAGTTTAGATAACAATCCATCGTGTTTCTTTTTTGTGACCAAGTTATTATTATCATTATGTTTTCTACTTCTAGAGAACAAGATAGACGTGGCTAGGCCCAAGTCTCAGAAGACCATCACAACATTCTCGCAGGCACTGAGAGTAACCCTCATCATCGGCCAGGTGTTTTCCCTGCTCCCATTCGTTGGCGTGTTCACCAATATCGCCAGTAATGTCAAGTAAGTTAAAATCTTATAATAAAGGTACTATAGTATGTTTTGGATAGAGCATTGTGTGTATGAATTGATAATCTTAGGGGTTTGACAAATTGATAATCTATCCGTGATAACGAAGGTATGAAGGTCAAAAATGATGACACAAGCTACCGAAACACTTGAAGGTATGAAAATCGTGTTAAAATAACACGAAACAATTGCCATCAGTCTAAAGTAAACGATGACAGTGTAGTAATCTTTCAGTGTTATGTCTAAAGATGTCCAAAAACAACGTTATATATTCTGTGGGAAGGCCATCACCAATTG
Organism: Noctua comes; assembly: GCA_963082995.1. Lineage (NCBI taxonomy): Eukaryota > Metazoa > Arthropoda > Insecta > Lepidoptera > Noctuidae > Noctua > Noctua comes. Next base: position 5,929,018 of record OY720268.1, read on the forward strand.
CAGTCGGTTGTGATATGCCTGCCATACCTAATGATTAAGACATTATAACATACCATCACGCCTGCCTGTAATACCCGATGTACTCGGCAGAGGTGTGCATCAGTAGCTACAACATACGTATAATAGACAAAAAACCTTCCTTTTGGGTTTCGCCGCAGTCGGGTAAAAAGTAGCATGTTTCGTTGATCCAGTTAATCCTATTATTTTTGTTCTAGGTTCGTGAAAACGTCATGGAAGTGTGTGTACTCGTTACTGTCGCTCATCGGTCAGATATTCATGGCAGTGCTCTGTATTAACAAACTGGCGAACTCCCATGTCTCTCTCAACGGGACGTGTAAGTAAAATGTAGCACACTGTTTTATACCAACATCGATAGAAACTGAAGTGTTTGAAAACCTTTGCTGAGATCGGTCCGTGTATGGACCGTCATCCCTCCTTGCCTTGGCAAGCAGGTAAACCCGTTAGGCTCGAGTGTCATTCACAGTAAAGTCTGACCATGACCAGTAACTGGATTGTGGAGGTAGGCAGTCGCTCTAAGTCAACATTCTGCCCTTATCCCAATTCTTTTGGGGCCGACGCAGCATGTCTTCTTCTTCCATACTTCTCTATTACCTACTCGTCATCTCATCATCTCCTTTCTTGCCATATCATTCTTAACACAGTCCATTCATCGTTTCTTTGGTCTGCCTCTAGTCATATACCCATCCACATTCATACTCAAAACTTTCCTCACGACATTTTCCTCATTCCTCCGCATCACATGCCCATACCACGACAACCGATTACCACACAACTTTAAAGCTGTCGCTCCAAGTAAAATACTGGTATTCAGCCGGTTAGACTTGAAGCCGACCCTAATATAGTTGGGAAAAGGCTACGTAGATTATGATGATTCATACACATTCTTTTTCTTCTTCCAGCACCAGTAATCTTCTACGTGACGACCTGTGTGACGATGTCTATGTTCTTCCAAGTGGCCCGCCGCTGGCCGCAGCTGGTGCAGCACATAGCTAAGGCTGAGGACATGGACCCCAACTTCGATTGCAGCTTGACCAAGAAGTGCAATATCACTTGTGCTGTTGTTCTGATACTGGCTTTATGTGAGTAGCTTCTTCAGCCAGATGGGTGGTGCCTACGGAATGACTGATGATGAAGTAGCTTCTTGATTCTTGCGAATAAATTTTTTTAAATTAATGGATCATTGGTAACGCTCGGATTATTGAAGTAAACTTCCTTGTAAAGTAATTAATTGCGATTCCACGATTAATTAATTTTGCAATAAATAAATATTGATCTTATACCCAACAAGCGCGTAGAATACCCCGCCGCTCCACTTGTTGATCTGATCATTTTCCCGTTTTTAATTGGATCTAAAGCCGTTTTATCGGGAGGATTTTACTGTTAAGATTTAACATTGCTTGTCATTATTGCTGCTAAAATTTATCGAAAAATTATATATTTATTTTAAAGGGTGTAAATAGACCCTTAACATAAAAGAAAGGCACTTGTTCTCCCCGTCTTTGCGATCATTTTTTGTTGTAGACCATACCTGGGAACCTTCTAGTTACGGAGATATTGGGGGTCAAAGTTCCAACTTTTTCACGAGCTTTTTTAAAATACATATTTTTAATATGAGATTTTTACTTTTAATACCTCCACAACCCCCGTACTATTCAATCCATCCATCAGCACAATACTTTAAGTGCGTTCCGTCGAGTCCTACCGTAAAACGTGATTTTTCACCCAAAAAAAAAGTAATTTCCCAGCAATAAATTTTGCGTAAAGTTACCTAGTTAGAATGCTTGGTTGACGGCTCCGCGAAGAGTCTGTTTACACCCTGTATTTATTTATATACAAAACCGAGAGATGTGGAAGGAATTGGGGAGGTCTTTGCTCAGTAATGGGACAGTTATGGCATGGGAAATTCAAAATTATAAATGTTTTTTTGCTAATTTGTTGAATTTTGGATCATTCATTGAGCATTAGAACATAATTAAACAACACGGATTTTTCCAAGGGGAATTATAAAACGAGCGATTAAAAAAAAGCTTTGCGACTGATGATGACATACTGTATTAATAACTTGAGCGGTATGAATTTGAGTAAGCGAAAAATTAACTAAACTAACGACGAATATTGATTAATAATAAAATCCAGAACGAGCTTACAAAAAGTGGATTGTGATAAATCCATTTCATATATTAAAATTTTATCCGAGCGACTACATTACTAAGTGAGCGACTGGAAATACAGAGAGGGCAACTTCAATATTAAGATAGAATCGATTTTTCTAAGTGAGGTTAGGTTAGGTTTTTTAATGTGAGCTCCTTATACTCTGCTCATTAGTGTATTTTTCAAAGTGGTTTTTGTATTCGAAACACTTCATTTAAGATAATATGCCGCTCAGTATAAAAAATACATTTGCCAAATATTGAAAAAAATGCAGGACGTAACGTTGACACTCAAACAAATATTAAGTCGCTCAAATATTATGAAGCTGCTCATTTTGTATTTTAAGTAACTCAAATTAATGTTTGTAAGATACTATTCTGTTGATTTTTCGTCACTTACAGTCAGTCGCTCACTTAGTAATTATATAACCCAAATTAATTAATTTTGACACTTAAAATTGTAATTTACAGTCACTCGTTTTATTGCTACCCTTTTTCCAATATGTAAACTTGGAAAAGCCTAACTAGCTCGTCGGAAAATTGTCTTTCAACTGATGTAGATGATACAAACATAACACCACGCCTGTAATCCCCGAAGAGATAGGCAGAGATGTACCTAACAGGGTATACTCTCTGCCAGGGCTGCGGGACTGTTCGAAACAGATACCGTGGCCCTGGAACACAAAGGGCAAACCAAGTCAGCAAGTCACACATTGTACATTTCACCATAATTTCATGTTTAAGTCCCATGGAATAGGAAGGTGATGGTGAGAAATTCTGATTCTGTGGCTGCTACTGAGAAATCGTGATGACACGACAATGTGTTTTGTTTTTACGACTAGGAGGTCATGGCTAAATAATAACAGAGCTTGCCTAGGTTGGTACACGGATCGGTTACCCATTAAATACCGAGTTTACGTCGATGCCGTTGGTCCTGACTGTCATTTGTAGATATTTGACAGTCGTTACAGATAATCAGTGGCCCAAAATTCTGACAACCAGTCTTACCAAGGGACGTCGTATTACCCAGTACTAACTGGGTTATGGAAGTCAGACAGGCAGTCGCTCCATGTAAAATACTGCTGCATCCGGTTAGACAGATTTTAATGATGTGTTCTTTTTTATTACAGTTGAACACATCCTGTCCCTCCTGTCAGCATTCGCAGGAGCTGCAGCATGTAACGCGCATATGGAGACGTATCAAGGGTTCGTGACACACTTCTATCCGTGGGTCTTCAGCTATTTGCCGTACTCCCCAGTACTGGGAGTTATTACTCAGGTAAATAATTTTGACCTTGTGAAGGTTGCAGGGATCCGCTGGATGCGAGACGCACGGGTCCGGTCAATGTGGCGACACTTGGGGGATGCCTATGTCCAGCAGTGGACGTCTTTCGGCTGAAATGATGATGATGATAATAAACTTAAGTTTGAAAAACTTATGATTAATTCCAAAATATAATCGCTTATTTTATTATTTTTAAGAAAACTTACAGCTAATACATTCGGGTAGTCAGAAGTAATATACAGAAGAAGACTAATTACAAGTCTCCACTTACATAAACATGTTATCTTATTTATAAAATTCTCGTGTCACAATGTTAGTTGCCATACTCCTCCGAAACGGCTTGACCGATTTTTATGAAATTTTATATGCATATTCAGTAGGTCTGAGAATCGGCTACTATCTATTTTTCATACCGCTAGGGTAGGTAGGGTAGGTGGTAGGGTAGTTAGGTAAGGTAGGTAGCTAGGGTAGGTAGGTAGGGTAGGTTAAAAAAAGTGCATTGCAACGCATGCCGGGCACAGCTAGTTATGTATAAAATTGGCAAAACGGCATAAACAGCTTGAGAGTTAAACATAGAAACATCTGAAGAGAATAAACAAAAATAAAATACATTACACAACAAACACGTCACGTGTCACGTCGAAACACGTCACAACAATTTTTATTTTCTGGACACTATTTGTAAATAATTCAAGCTCATTATCCCGGCACACTATACAGGGTGTAAGGGACAGCCCTCCACAATCTGACAGGGTGTACAGGTACGCAGCACTCCATTTATGTAAATAATACGACTAAAATAAAAAATCCAACAATGGATGAAATCAACTATTCACTTCCTGCCTAGCTACAGAGTTCATCGAACTCGTCGTCGCGCTTGCCGTTCGCTACGTGCGTTTTGCCACGGTAACGATACATTGCGTATGAGGAAATAAAACAAATCTTTATTAGATTCCCATAACATTCCTGAAATAATTTCTTGTACCGGTCATCTTAGTATGATATACAGAATTCACCCCATCAGTTTGTGGAGGGCTATCCCTGAAACTGTGTATTCAACATTGCTCTTAAAATATATGAAAATGATTAAGAGCCGATACATCTATCTTTTAAGAGGAGACGCATAAGGATTACTCTGTGCTCATAGGTAAGCGCATAATTTTAAATTGTTGACTCAAATGTCAGGGTATTGATAAATTTTATGATTTTTCACATAACATAACATCACGCCTGTAATCCCAGAAGGATTAGGCAGAGGTGTACCTAACAGTACCCACACATTTCGCCAATTATGTTTAAGTCCCATGTATGTAATAGGGGGCGAGCCTATTGCCATCAACCGGGCACAATATTTCAGCGCTGCTACTGAAAAATTCTTACCAACCTTACCACACTTACCAACCAGTCTTTATTCTTACCCAATAACACTTTGCTCGACACGCGGGAATCGAGCCGAGGACCTCTTGGTCAGCAGTCGCGCATGCGACCGCTAAACCAACGAGGCAGTCCGAGTATGATTTTTCATTTGTTTCTTAAGCCTTTTAAGACGTTTGGTACCTGTCTGATGAAATTTGGGTGTACTATAATATAATATTGCACAACTCGGCATATCCCTTAGGGAAGTACAAGCGTGAAGTTCAGAGTTAGTATTTTGATGGATTTTAATGTGTTTCAGTTTCTCCACTTCCAATCCACATTCATATGGAACTTCTCCGACTTGTTCGTGATCTGCATGAGCTACTACTTGAAGTCAAGACTGGACCAGGTTAACAAAAAGCTGCTTGCTGCACAAGGGAAGGTATGGTTTAGAACACTTCTCTTAAACCTGCTTAGATACTGCTATGGAGCAGATAACGTTGCCTGGTTTACACGCCAAAAACTAAGAATGCCTTGTAAAAAAAAAAAGCGTATTTACGTGGTGTCCACAGGTGACACCCTAAGCAAATGGACAACGTGTGACACAATAAACGTAGTTCACTCTACTAAATGTCTTTTTTAAGCTGAAAAGTGTAAAGGGATAAAATTCAGCGTTGGCCAAAATCGAATCTACGTACTCGTATATGCAGATATGCGTTCGGAAAAAAGCCGCTCGGCTTATTTAAAATTCTGCAGAAATGATTCAATCAGGGAAGATGCCGAATGGATATTGCCGATCGGCACGAGGTAAACGGATGTCGAATATTATGTACTTAGCAAATTACTTATGCTCGGCTACTGAATCAAAAGTGCTGATCTGAAAGTATGTAGCACGACTTACATTGAAACTTCCATAACGATCAAAAATTCTTTAACCACGTTAAACACAAAAGCGAATATAAAATTAAAACCTTTTTTCATTACTTTCAAATTGTATTACCTGAAACACATTGTGCAAAGGTATGTACACAAAGTTCGGACTGCAGCCGTGCAGCCGCGGGCACATTGCAGCAATAACGGCCTGGCCACGAACTACACGTACAAGCGACACGCGTGTTGCAACTGTGGAAAAAACAAATGAAAGAATCCACGATGAAAGAAACAGAGTGAAGCCAAGATAACAAGAGTCATACTCAAGTGTCGCTGAACGTAATAGAGGCAATCCCGTGACAGCTATACCGCCATCATTTAAAAAAAACTGAAACTTTTTCTGTGGATGTACCTTATTTAAGTAAGAACAATTGGATATTATGAAAAACGTAAGTTTGTATAAAGGATTGAGTATAATATAATGTAAGTTCAATTACAATTAATCAAACTTTAAAGGTGTCTGGCAGTGTGTTTCCACCACACAAAACGTCTGGCAGTGGAGGAGGTGAATTATCATACTCGCTAAAAAGTCACGCTTTAAAGTATGACGTAACTTAGCAGCTATTTAGCACACCAAACCAAAGCCACCACTACAGACTTTTCATAATATGCAATTGTTCTTACTTAAAGTAAGGTACTTCCACAGAAAAAGTTTCAGCGTTTATAAAATGACGTAGGTCTGGCGTTCATGGGATCTTGGTTCATAAAGCCCGCCATAGAAGATAAGTTAAGCATGCACAGTTTTAACTGTACAGGCATGCATGAACATGTTTAGGAGAAAATTGTAATCCTTGGAACTGTTTTTTTACCTTTTTTTTAATGTTGCAGTACCATGCTGAGATAGGGACCTTTTGGCCTCGTACAGGAACTATTTAATTTGTTTTATCTTTTTCTTTTTCATAGAATTTTTTGTATTATTGTAATTTCATCCATTTTTTTTTTTGTCCTGTGTCAGTGTAATAAATACTTTTGCTTTCTTTCTTTCTGGAATGGTACTCGGTTTTCCACGAAGGTTTTGCATCATCTGAAGGTTGTGTTTACATGCATGTCTGTACAGGCAAAACTGCACAAGCATAACCTATTCGGTCGCTGGACTTATAGAATTACCGTGACCCTGGAACATAAAGGGCTATTGAAGGACACCGTGGATTTTAGTCAGTACAAGTCTGACAGTCCCTCCCGCTCTGCCCTGGGTGGGAGGACTCATTTGATGTTTACACCAAGCTAAAAAAAAAAAAAAAAAGCATAACCTATTCTATGGCCGGCTTAAGTAGCATGGTACTGCGGTCGTGTACGGGGCGTAAATGCAAATTTGGCATTCCGAAATACGGACTATAATATAATTATGCGGGCCGCAGTGCATTGGTGTACTTTCTGAACAAAAGCAAATATGCAGCGCTGAATTTTGTGTAATTTACGTAAAAAGAATGTAAAAGTTTGCATTTCGTGCAGATGTTGATTCTGTGAATACAAGGCAGCAGCTTGTTAAATACAATTACTGGATTTTAGTCGCGACCTCGTTTACATAAATACTTCAATGTCCTGGTTGCAAAATAATCCCTAATGTAGAGTACATTAGGGATTATTTTACAATCTTTATAATAATTATGTATCTATACTGCCGAGGCTATTTCTTTTTTCATCTTCAGTGGTTTAGATTAAGCGATAGCAGTGGCGAAGGTTCCATACAACCCGATTCCTACCGGCTTCCCTTTGAAAAATGGTACAGTCAGTATTCTATAGCCAATAATATTCTATACAGTAAAGATGAGAGACTCCGGCTTACCTCTTACAAAAATTGACCCTTCGCTACTGAGCGATAGTATGTCAGTCAATCAGTTACCGAGCGTTAAGTTCAGAAAACCAATTCAATTTTCATTCGTCCGTCATATTATTATAATATATCTTTAGCAAGCGTGTCAAGTATTCAGTTGACACTATAAGTACATTGACTTTCATCTGTATCGTAATCTTTTGCCAATGTGAAAGCACCCTTCAACATCGTAGCTATTTTCTTCAATTTTAGATGTAACAACACCAAAAAATGGCAGCCAAACTAGTAAACAGCCATTTTTTCTTCCAATTTAAGATTACGAACCATAATTTTCACATAAAACTACGTACTGCTAAAAGAAATAAAGCCGTACCCAGACCGCACAAGTCAAGTCCATTGGACTTGCCACTTAATAAAGCTGCAGTCAGACGCAGACGGTCTAATACTCTTATCAGGGGCTTACCGAAGTTTCTCGGCGAACGTAAGTGAGTGGTTACCTCGCCAGGGGGCGCTGTTCTCACGGCAAGTTGTAGACTAACAAAAGTTATTTTGTGTTGCTCTAACGTGAAAGAAATATATGTACTCACATATTATATGAAAAATAATGAGATAATATACCTAACTGTGTCTTGAATTTTAAACAGTTTTTAACCGACTTCAAAAAAAGGAAGAGGTTCTCAATTCAGTCGTCTAATCTAGTCTAATAATCTAAAATAACTTAGTTTCGGAAGTCGGTGGCAAAAAAGTCAATGAAACAAACAAAGTCACCGATTTCCGAAAGTAAAGTTATTTCAGACTTTTTTAGTGTTTTTTGGAAGTCCGCTTTTTTGCAGAAAGAGTCTTTGTATTACGTATTAATAGTATATTTTTTTTATAAACCTACCTGTACTCTGTCTTATTGACCAATTTAGTAACAGCCTGAATTTCAACTACTTCTAACCTGAGTTTAATCATTCCAATTTATCAATCCTTAGCTAAAAATACTCTCGTCTTCGATGTAGAAAATGATTTACGTTGACAGCTACCTACATAATGATAGAGTCCATTAACACGACCGAAAGTACTAACTACATAGTTGCGAGAACTACTCTTCTATGGCTACTTTGTTAGTTTTTTTTTTTGTGGCTAGCTCTAGTATTTCTGAAAAATAACACATTTTCAACAACATTTATGGAGAACGTCGGGAGGAATCCGACACGTCCTAGAATCAAGAATTCTCAGACATTTGACATCCACACACACACACACACATCACACACAACCAACACATATCACAGCCAACTTCTTCACTTAGAGTGGAGGCCCGGGGAGGCCCCCAAGCAGTGAGAACATTATAGGGTGATTCTTTTTTATATCATGCAATTGTACAAGTGTAAGAAAAATCTGACTGAATGGCTCCTTACTTTTAATTATGAAGACGTGGAGGAAATCGTGCTTACATTAGCTTGAATTTGATACATGATTATAATGTACCTACTCACATAGACACGTAACGAATTATGTGACCCATTCAAACAACCATCCACCCACACTCACACATATACACACACGCACGGACGTGAGCTCACGCACGCACACACGCTCTTTACACTTGTTTTTCTTCTATTTAATTTTTAAGGTACTTACTGTAATATTATTGTTACTCATATTGTTAGTCTAGTAAGTCTGAATTTATGTTTACATCGGAAGAGCGAGGCTTTCCCAACACAAGTATCATTGGAGTACTTTCTGGGAAGCCCCGCAACTTACTTGTAAAGATTTACTGAAATAAATATATTTTTACTTTTAAATACATTTTTACTTTTAAATACATTTTTACTTTTGAATACATTTTTACTTTTGAATACATTTTTACTTTTAAATACATTTTTACTTTTAAATACATTTTTACTTTTAAATACATTTTTACTCTTACTTACTTATATGCTATTCCATTTCCAGTATCTACCGGAGATTTTCTGGCGGGTAACTCGAGAGGACTACTGTCGAGCCACGCAAATCGTACGCAAGGTGGATGGAGTCATCAGCGGTGTGGTCTTCATATCCTTTGCTAACAACCTGTTCTTCATCTGTTTGCAGCTGTTCAATACTTTGGAGTAAGTATTTATTTAGAAGCTATTCGCTATGAAGCGAAAATTGTTAATAATGGTTTAGAAGCACGGAACCTTTTAGTGGAGAGTTTCGGGAATCCGCTGGATGCAGCGCTGGATCAGTCGTTGAGTCAATTCATAAGATAGGTTTAGACTAGAGACCGGGATGATAGACATTATCATTGTCCTGACCTTATCCCAACTTATTTGGGGTCGGCGCAGCATGTCTTCTTCTTCCATACTTCTCTATTACTCGTCATCTCAGCAGTCACCTCCTTTTTAGCCATATCTTCCTTTACACAGTCCATCCATCGCTTCTTTGGTCTTCCTCTACTCTTACAGCCATCTACATTCATACTCAACATTTTCCTCACTATATTTTCCTCATTCCTCCGCATCACATGTCCATACCACGATAACCGATTACCACACAACTCTTCAGTCACCGGCGCCACTTTTGGCTGTAAGACAATGATGATGAAAAATTAAAGTAACGTTTTTTTTCCAATGCTTATAAAAATGTTAAAAGTAAACGAAATGTTCTTGTTTCAGAGATGGCTTAAAAGGTACTGGAGAATGCACCGGTAACAAAGCAAAAAAGTAAGTAAACATTTTAGTGCCACAGAGCTGACACGGCCAGCGATTTTGACCCACAGCAAATTCCATCCTTTTATTAAGTTAGTTACACAGTTTACATCAACCAACTTTGAAAGAGACAGGTGGAGCTCAACATTTTCACAAAGACAAAGGTGTAAATATTAAACTGTTGTGAGCTCCACTTTTGTGTAACTGAATCTTTTGAAGAAAATCGGTCCGATATCCTGAGGTCTTTTAAAAATGTAGGGAACTCACAAAAACTTACACTTCTTAAGTACATTTTATCGTTCACAGAATCATCGTCTCCAAGTCCGGTCCACTAGGCGGGCACGAAGCTGCGACATACTTCCTCTTCTCCCTGGTCTACCTGTTATCGCGGTCGGTGGCAGTATCCCTGATAGCTTCTCAAGTGAACAGCGCGTCCGCTGTACCGGCGCCCGTGCTGTATGATGTGCCCTCACCCGTGTATTGTGTAGAGGTAAGAAAGAGAAATCAAACGAACAGAGAGGAGAGGCGAGGAGGAAAATGGCGGATAGTGAGGATACCAATATATGAGAACGCCGGAGGACACCTTAGGGTAGGGTAGGGACGGTATTTAAATCATTGGGGTGTGCATCTGTCATTGTGTCGACACAATCTGTCATTTTGTCGATTCTTCCGTCAAAGAAATCCTTGTCTACGGTGGTCATGCTACGGGGGCTGGTCCCAATTATTGGTAACTTGTTAGATCTTATGGATCAGCTCCTTAAGGACATCGTTACGACGTTCAACCCCATCTTTTGAAAGTGATTTTATCTAACAGGTCTACTGCTGAACTGAAATCGCCAGTATGTTGTTGCCAATTAAGCTCAAATTTTAACATTTTCAATTTTATAAATTATTGCATGTTAAAAAATAATGATGACCTGATAGATAGAAAACTGGATCGGTTGCTGTGTTGTGTACTTATCGGTGTCGATATCCAATACTCGGCTTGTCCGACAAAGAAAGTGACGGGTTATAATAGTGAGAGCCATGAACGTTCTACATACCCAAGTACCTTCTTATAGGTTGCAAGTAGTTGCAGGAGCCTCTAAAAGTACTTTTGGTACACCTACTGCCAAGCATGGATAACGGCTAACTGAACTTTTAAAACATTGTGATGGATTTTTATCAAGCATGTCATCATCTGCTTAGCCTTTTCCTAATTATATTGAGGTCGGCTTCAAGTCTAAACGTACACAGCTAAATACTAGTATTTTACAAGGAGCGACTGCCTATCTGACCTCCACAATCCTGTGACACTCGGAAATGGAGACTCGGTACCTATGTATAATGGGTGGTCACCCATCCACGGACCAACCTAGGCAAGCACGGCTTAATTAAAAGGCCCGACCAATTGTTATTATTTCGCCACGAGCTCCTCCTTATCAAGCATGTGGAATGGCTTTTAAACGATAAACAGACACAAAAATTTTTACAGGTGCAGAGGTTTTTAGACCAGGTTAACGGTGACAAAGTGGCGTTAAGTGGTCTACAGTTCTTCTCGGTAACCAGAGGATTACTTTTAACTGTGAGTGAAACGTTGTTCGTACTTTTTAAAGGCAGTTTTTTGAAGCGAATGCTACGGTGTGTTAGGTTTCTATCAAACCGCAGCTTTCGCTTTGAAATAGAATATGGTGACGTTTATTTTCAAAAACAAAAACAAAGTACGTTTTGTTTTTGTTAATGTGTCATTTTCAGAATAATTGTTTGCTTTTTAAGCGCAGAATAGTGAATTGCACACTTCATGTACAATAGTGGTACATAGGCGGACTTAATGCCACATGGCAAGGCAAGGTAAATTCATTCTGCTTTGTAACTAAAAGTTTTATTCATTTGCTACAAGCTAGCAAAATATTTACTAATTTACAAGTGATTAACTGAAATAACACACAACCCAAGATTGAAATCGTTAGACGTGCTCTCACCGTACTAAGGTCACGTGGATGTGTTTAAACTAAGAAAAGAGAGCTCCCACAACTCGCATGAAACAATAGATACGATGTACAGTATGAGTCAATGGACCAGTAAAAATATTTTTTGACATGGCGTCGTTGAAGTTCTAACACCACGTAAGTAATTTTTTCTTGGTTATGACATTTTGATTTTTGATGTCGTTTGCTAGAGAATTGGAAGACGCGTTGTGTCAGCCAATCAGATACAAGCAACGTCTCCATCTAATTTGAAATGAAAACAAATTATAAAATGGTATTGTACAATTATGCAGTTTTTACAATCTCCTGTAAAGTTGCTATTTTTGACTTATGTGGTGTTAGAACTTCAACAACGACTTTAGGGTTTGTAAAAGTATTCCGATTTAAAAGAGTTTCCATGGAGTTTCTTGCTCGTTCTTCTCCATAGAGATCTACGTTAGGGAATGGGCAAATACAGTACTTTCACAGTTTTTATGCCTTGTGACTGAGACTGTAGCTATTGTTGTCTTTGTTTCGACAATTCAAAAGTGCCTGTTACTGGCCTACTTGAAATAAATGCTTTGATTGATTTTGAATCTAACTATTTACAAATTGATAATGACAGCACATGAACTAATCATCCCTCTTCTTCCGACCACAGGTAGCCGGCACCATAGTGACTTATGAGCTAGTGATGTTCCAGTTCAACTCATCGACACCCACGCTGAACATGACTTCGCCGACTATAATACCCATTGGAGCTGTAGCACCAACCTTTACTACTTCTACTACTACACTGACTTCTTGAGAATCTGTCTTTTATTATAATTCCTAAAATGTCCTAAACGTGCGTTGAAAAGTCACTAAGCATTAATAGCAATGAGACAAGGACACACTCATTAGATCCAGTAGTAAGCGTAAACAAGATAGAATAGTACATTTTGATACAAGTGGACAAACTTTATTATTGCAGCCGAGGCGGAATTTACTCCTAAGCCGAAGGGGAGGAAATTATTGAGCCAAGAACTGCACTCACAAATGCCCACGTGTATCAAACAACATTTTTCAATAAACACAAGAAGTAATAAAATAATAGAACGAAAAGTATTTTTTGTCATGAATCATTATGGATGTACAGGGATTGAACCACGTTGGACTTAGTTTATGGTTATCAGTGGAAATAAAACACTCGTAGAAATAAATGAAAAAAACCACGATTGTGAAATACACTGCATTCTGAACCTAGTAATAGTGCGATAAGAGCCAAAGACTAAATGTCCCATCGTCCTATCAGCCTCATGTTGAACATTATTTTCATCAATCGTAATAGTTTTCAAATTGATAGTTATTTCCTCGTAAATCCAAGCCCAAGATGGACTAGAACCACTTTATTTAACAACCAGATTAAAAATATTAAACAAAATAAAAGTATCAAAAATTTCAGACTACAATTTTTGTATCAAAAGAAAAAGAATGGTTATCATTTTCATTAAAAATGCAGCGCACGAAACAAAAAGATAAAAAACAGATAATCTAGTAGTAATTCTAAAGAACCCTCAACAGGCAGACCTGCGAGAGAATTGTAACAAAAAAACAATGAAATGTAGATTTCATTTACAATAGAATAGCCCCTATTCAGACAAACCAGCCAAAAACAATAGGTACGGCTAGCAACAACAGGTGGTCTCATCAGCAAGATTTATTTTGCTACCATTACTTTTCACAAGTACCAGGCATTTATAAAGCAGGCGCAAGTAATCTTGATATTATTTATAGTGGACCATTACGTTTTCTAAGATAATATATTTGGATTGCTCTATAAAATTGAGTCTAGACATGAGTAAGGTACGTATTAGGTTATTACCTGCAGCCTGTGTCATTCTCCGAGAAATTCTATGGAACTGTTGCCATAGTCCTCACTTTTACATCATTATGGGAATAGAGGAAGATGTCACTTCACAATCGTGAATAAAAGAAAATCCTGCTGCAGTTTTTTTTATAGTTACGTGCCAGTACATTAAAGGAAATAATAAAATGGTGTGTATCACATAACATAACTTCACACCTGTAATCCACGCAGGGTTAGGCAGTGTATTTAATAGTACACCCACATTTCGCCAATTATATTTAAGTCCCATTTAAAAGGGGGCGAGACTATGCCATGAACCGAACATAAATCCAGACTTTACGGCTGCTACTGAGAAATTCTTAATTGAAAAACCCAATAACACTGCCCGGAAATCGAACCCAGGACCCCTTGACCGCTTGCGACACTTGCCACCAACGAGACAGTTGTATCGGAAACTGCACCGAGACTTATCTGACTGATGATACAACAACACGATCCATATTTCGCTATGAAACGTTTCCTTACATCATGGTCCTCCTTGGCACATTTCAGGAATTATTTCGAGAGAAGGTAACCCCTCCAAGCAATACCTACACGACTTAAACCTTAGAAGCTTGTGCCTTCTCTAACAATAATATTTCTTAAAACAACGGTTTCATAAAGTGGTGTACGTTATATCTCGTCTTATTCACATCCCCCGTTACGCCGCCTAAAATATATGAACAATAAAATTTACATTTAGCTCCTACGGTGCTTACGTAAAGTGTGTTCAAAACAAATATTTTGCGATGTTCAGGCATTTCTCGGGGTTTACTTTTGTTTGAAAAAATATCTGGAATATTTTGGCACCGGTTTAAGAGGGACGCTCCAGGGTAGCCCGCGAAATCTATTTTTTTTTTAATTGTTCTTTTTTTTTTTTATTATTCAATAAACACTGTTACACTATTTCACAAACGCAAACATACCACACAAACCATCGTGGGTTTAACAGTGGTATGCCAGACACGGCAACTCGGTGCCACTACATTACTTAGGAATTACTTAATAGGAAATTATATAGAAAAAGTATAGGTAGACACTTAAAAGACATTTTCTAGCAGTAGCGAAGGGTCAATTTTTGTAAGAGGTAAGCCGGAGTACGTATCTTTAATGTAATTTTATTATTTGTCTATAAAATACTAATTGTGCCAGTTTTCGAGGGAAGCCGGTAGGAACCGAGTTGTATGGAGCCTTCGCCACTGCTTTCTAGACTGTACCACAATCTAGAAAGTATCTTTTTAGTACCTTCGAGCAATTTTTCACATTTATTGCATTGCAGATTTCTAACGGTAAATCATTCATAATAGATGGTATGGTAGCATGCATTCCCACGTCCTTGCTCCATAGACATTATTATATTTAGGTATCTTAAATGTGGGTAAGTATGACAGACAGCGTAACGACTTTAGCCTTTCGTATTTTCGAATGGAACCTTGATAATTATTACTTACAACTATTTTTACAGGCACAAGCCAATCAATAGTGAATCAAACTAACAACTTATTATCTAACTGATTACATATAATGTTGTCCTTGTGAATTCACTCAGTGTACAAGCAAAAATGTCTACCTCCCCTGCTACGAGGTTTAAGAGTGCAAAGCGCCCGCGTCAGGGGTGCCTCATTCAACAGATTAGTGCGAAATTCAATTTTTCTTACGTATTTGCTGGTTAGTGGTAGGCTGTATGTTGAAAAAAATATATACTTTTTCATGAAATGGTCATTCAATGGGATAAAATGAACTAAAAGGGTTGTATTGATGATTTTAATGATTATAATTCTGTAATTAAGTACGTGTTGCGATTGCGAACAATATTTTGTTCAACATACAGCCTGACACTGACCTGCAAATTCCAATAAACGGAAAACAATTAGAAGAAAAAGAAACAGAGAACAAGAAACAACAAACACAAGGAATAAGAAACAGTAAACATGGTAAATATCCCGTTTCGAGTATTAATAATAAACAATTAGAATTTCGAGGGCTACCCTGGCGCATCCACCTTAAGTAGAAAACAGTTTTATAGTTCAGATTTTCCGTTACCAACAGAATTGTTGCCAATACGGTAGACAACTTTACTAACCCAAACAAAAGCTCAACTAAAAGCATGTTCTAACAAGGAACAATATATGCCTTCCCTAGGTAACTCAAGCTATTGGCCTAATTGCTCCCACAATAGCAATTTAAAAGCCGCACTCGGTTTAAAACTAAGTATGCTTTAAATCTTCTCTACAAAGTGGTTCAATCGACTTGATTTGTTCAATTAACCCGATGCACTCACCGCAGTTCTTAGAGGTAGAATAGAATTGAATATACAGGGTGTAAACAGACCCTTCACATATCCGTCAACCAAGCATTCTGTACATCAAACTAAGTAACTTTACGTAAACATTATTGCTGGGAATCGACTTTTTTCTTCGGGGTGAAAAATCACGTGATACGGTAGGACTCGATAGAAAGCACTCAAAGCATTGTGCTGATGGACGGATTGAATAGTACGGAGTTCGTGGAGGTGTGTAAAGTAAAAATCTTAAATTAAAAACAAGTATTAAAAAAAAACTTGTGAAAAAGTTGGAACTAAATATCTCCGCAACTAGAAGGTTCCCAGGTATGGTCTAGAACAAAAAAATGATCGCAAAGACGGGGAGAACAAGTGCCTTTCTTTTATGTTAAGGGTCTATTTACACCCTTTGTATTGTACACCATAATTGAAAAACAACTGCTTTACAATACTGCTAATTTATGGATATAATGGTGGTCTTACATCTTTCTTCTTCTTCATCTTCTTCTTATTAGCGGTCGTGTACATGGAGTGGTTTTAGGTGACTTGAAAATCAAATAGGTATGTTCTCTTCTTAGCGTGTCGATGGCAATCTAAATTGTGTCAGCCCAGAACTGAGCTACTAGTTTGGCGATTTCGGTAGCGTCCATCAATTCCTGTAGTAAACAAACAACAGGACACGCAGGACACGATATTAAGTGCCCCATCGTTTGTAGAACAGCACCACATTTACACTGCAGGGCAGAGTCATTAATGAATCTCCACCTGAGCAGGTTTTCCTTGCTGCGACCAACCTGGGTCCGGAGCCTATTCAAAGACTTCCAGGTCAGCCATGGCAACTCATGTCCAGGTAGGAGATTTTCAGCAGGTGGAACGAATGGGTTAGGTAAGGATGTACTACCTCGCCACAGCTTTAGTCTTTCCGTACACCGCTCGCCAGTGAAGGTATAGTGAACAATGTTATTATTTGATTGCACCAAAGCGATCTACATACAAACCTATTAGGTACACGCGTTTATTAGGAGTTTTGATTCATTAAATCCTGATTTCTTAATTGACAATTCAAGATTGGGACTTGTGTTATACTTAGCATTATTTAATGCCTGCACCACACGCACAAGCTTCACCACAGTTTCACGGAACGGATGGTAAAACAAACCAACCGCACGCACGGTTTTCCGTGTACAAACCGGCTTGCGCAGGCAAAACTGTGGTGAAGCTTGTGCGTGTGGTGCAGGCATAAGAATCACCTTAAGTAATACGATATATATAATAGTAAAGTTTAACAAGTTTTCTATTTCAAATTGTCAATTCAGAAAAATGTTGTTACATTTAATTTTTACGTTTTCCTCGTGGTATTGGTTGGTTGTTTTACCTAATGGTGTTGTCACATTTTTAATATTTGGATCTGTCAGAAAATTTCCACATCGTAGTATCTGCAAACGGTCGTCTGAAGATTGCTTATTTTAAATTATGTCTCAAGTGATTAAAGTGATCGGACAGTAAGGAAAGGGTAAAGCTTTTAAACTGATGGACTTCAATATCCCAAGAGATGTTTCTAAACAAAATGTTTTTTATATTTCTGCGTCTGGAGCCGTTTTTTGATCTATTAGATTGATTTGTGAATAAGGGATAATGCTATCCATACTGTATCTATGATTTCGTCTCTCTCTTTCATCAGCTGCCTAGTATTTCAAGAACTAAGTATGTATTTTGGGGTCAACTACCAGTATACCTGGATGGACCTAAATACCGATATTTTCATGGAGCGACTGCCTAACTCTTCCTCAAGCTGGAACAATGAATTTTCTGCTAACAACGTGACTACTACGTGACAGATCCTACTATCCTACTTCCTACTAATATTATAAATGCGAAAGTTCGTGAGCATGGATGTATGTTTGTTACTCTTTCACGCAAAAACTACTGAACGGATTTGGATGAAATTTGGAACACAGATAGTTTATAACCTGCATTAACACATAAGATACTTTTTATCCCGGTAGTATGATCTTGTGGGATAGTTACCGAACTTCACACGGGTGAAGCCGCGGGCAACAGCTAGTATAATATAATATTCAACCCTAAACTCTGACTCACAAGGTACAATAAAACCCAAGCTATTACTCTCAAGGATGCGTAGGAACTCTTAGCCATACAAAGAATAAAGAATTTTTATTTTCTGACTAACTTCACGTCTTCAAATTTAGGCTAAACGTTCTCTGTTTTATGACATTCCAGTGTTATACGCGAATTCTTTTAGCGTTCCCCCATTATTTCAGAGCTGAGTACGCGACGAAGCAAAACCGTTTTGTTTTATTAAAATTATGCCTGACGTGAAAATGCTTTTGGCGTCCTTGAAGATCAAAGAGACATTTTGTGTAATTTTCCTTCAATTGTACAATGCGGCACGGTTGGCGCAGTGGCTGAGCGATTGGCTGCTGCGCTGCGTGTCGAGGGTTCGATACCCGCACGGGATAAATATTTGTACGGCCTACAGGTAGTTGTTCCGGGTCTGGCTGTTTGTGTATGTGATTTTTAACTGTTTGTTAACTCACCCACAATACAGGAGAAATTCTTAGTGTGGAGCAACGGATTTTATATAAAAATGGGAAAAAAAGTTAAGTCGATATCAACATCATGTCTTTGTCCACAATTGTAAAAGTTTTATTAACGTTTGTACCTACGCATAGCCCCGCTCTCTAAATAAAGCGATCGATCGCGTGAATTCACTATAGTCGCGTTCGTTATGTCACTCATTTGTTTGCAAAACCGGAAGGCTCCCTTTGTCGACGCGACCACAAGTTTAGACGCGCCGCACAAAATGGACGCGACAGTCTCGTGTTTGCGCAATGATCGCTTTAAATAAACCTTACACGCGGTCTTACACCCACAACATTGCTCCTTCTTCACTCAATTCTGTTTAAACTATAGACCCTTATTAACACTCACATAATAGTTACCCTTCCGTATCTATATGAATTGCATGGGTAGGATACCTTTGTAGTTTACGGTAACGGATACCAATAGTACCAACATTAGAATAACAAGGAGGTATAGTAAGGTGAAAACGGGTAATTGTTACCTCAAGACTAAAGCGCAGGCCACACCGCCAGCTGGCGGGCGGGCGGAGCGGGCGAACGACGCATCGTTTCACTTGTTTTCATACTTTGGTTCACACCGCGAACTATCAAAAGAGACGAACGAAGTATGAAAAGGCATCGTTCGCCTCGCTCGCCCCGCCCGCCAGCTGGCGGTGTGGCCTGCGCTTAACACCTCGTCCACAACCTCGGGTGATGTGACTGGCGTCAAACGACGCGACATCTGTTTTCGTCCGTGCCAAACCGGTGCATCGCGTAGAGCTAGTTCTTTCCCAGTTATTACAAGTTTTTATAAAGGGTGTAAATAGACCCTTAACATATCCGAAAGGCACTTGTTCTCCCCGTCTTTGCGATCATTTTTTGTTCTAGACCATACCTGGGAACCTTCTAGTTACGGAGATATTGGGGTCAAATTTCCAACTTTTTCACAAGTTTTTTTTTTTGAACATTTTCATGTAAGACTTTTACTTTACACACCTCATGACCCCCGTACTATTCAATCCATCCACCTGCACAATGCTTTGGGTGTTGTCCTACCGTAAAACGTGATTTTTCACCCAAAAAAAAAGTAATGTAATAGCAATAATGTTTGCGTAAAGTTACTTAGTTTGATGTAAAGAATGCTTGGTTGACGGCTATGTGAAGGGTCTATTTACACGCTGTATATACTAGCTTATACCCGCGGCTTCTCCCGCGTGGAGTTCGGTAATTGTCCCACGGGATCATACTACTGGGATAAGAACTCCTCACAAACTTACGCATTTAGAATAGCACAGTAAGATATTTTAACATGCTTTGTTAGTTCGTAAACACCTATGTATTTTGTCAATTGAAATTCAAACCAGTTCCCATTCCCAGAAAACACAGTTTTATGACAGACATAACTTAGTCCTGCAGCCAGAATCGTCTCCTCACGAGAGAACTCCTCAACGGTTAACAGTAAGGACACGAAACTTTACGCGTTCAATTTCGATAATATATGTGGGCGCAAAACCATAATTTGATTGTAATTTCAAGTTATTTTATAATTTAAGGGTAGTTACGTTTTTATTTTGACGTATGTTGTTTATATTGAAATAATAGTTGTATTTAAGGGTAGTTAGTTTTTTATTTGACATATTGTGTCGATTTACTGAACTAAATTTGTATTTCCGTCTATTTAATTTAAAAGTATTGTGATTTCCGTTTGTTTCATAATAAGGATTTATGTTTGATTTATGTAAAATGTCGTTACTTCTGTTGGCTTTATTAGTATGAATTTATTTTGATATGTCTAGAATTATTTGAAAGTCAGTCTAAAGCTATGATTATTCCACTGCGAGGACCGCCCGGAGGACACGGTGGAGCATACGGTGCAGGACTGCCCCGCTTGGGCAGAGCACCGCCGTGTCCTCACGGCGGCGATAGGCGGAGACCTCTCGCGCCCGGCATTGGTCGAGGCCATGCTGCGGGGCGAGACGGAGTGGGAAGCGGTCGCCTCCTTCTGCGAAGCAGTCATGCTCGCGAAGGAGGAGGCGGGCCGCGTGAGGGAGAGGACAGCGTCCTCCCTCCACCCCAGCCGCAGTGGTAGACGCCCACGGCGCCGGACGTCGGCAGACGATCTCCGGCCACCGTAGGCGCGGGCTTGCGGGCGGCGAGTAATGGGCGACTCGCTGTCCGACCATGGACCATGCCCGGGTCGACGGCGCGTTGTGTTCCACGCGCGCCTCAAAGAGTGTCAGCATTATGACGGGGCCCCCCTCTAGAGGGCGAAAGCCTGCCGGGGTCGCGGGACTTATAGAATTACCGTGACCCTGGATCATAAAGGGCTATTGAAGGACACCGTGGATTTTAGTCAGTACAAGTCTGACAGTTCTTCCCACTCTGCCCTGGGTGGGAGGACTCATTTGATGATTTTACCACGACAAAAAAAAAAAAAAAAAAAAAAGCTATGATTATTCAGTAGTTATTTTGATGATCCCGCCTTGCAAATTAAATATTGTTATTTTTATTCTATCTGTTGCTACCAAGCTCTGTTTGATTTTTCGGTTTATAAAAGTCGTTATACTGTGAAAGAAGGGAGATTCTTAATTCGCTTATCATGGAATAAACACCTGAACTGGAGTAAGGTATTTTCATTAAACTTGTGCTGATATATCCTGCTATTTGCTGAGTAATTGTTTAACTGTGTGAATATGGTTCTCTATTGTGTCACCTAACTTTTTTATCCATAATTTAGAGTGCCATAACTTTTTTTGTCCTAATCATCATTTGTCCGAATGATAACTTACCCGAACTTAATATTACATAATGTCACATGCCATAAAATTGAAATCCCTAAATATAATATATTCTAAATCCCTTTGTCATAAATATTACAATCAATAATATACAAAAGACATAAAACCGTTTTCAATAAAAGTTAAAAGTCCTAAATTCAAATTACAGAAGTAATGTTTATTTATAATAATAATATTCTTCGGGATAAATATATTATACATGGACTCAATAAAGCAGTTGATTGTAAACATGTGGATTTTGTAAGCAAGCAAGCATGCAGCATGCAAGCAAGCACGCAGCATTCAGCATGCAAGCAAGCACGCAGCATGCAAACAAGCATGCAACATGCAGCAGGCATGATTTCTGTCACGGCTCCGGCGCTGCGGGGCTCCGGCAGTCCCACGCGAGTTTATCGTCGCAGATGGGTTTAACGCTCACCACCGCAGCTTCGGCTTGCTCGCCGGCCAGCCTCAGCGGCGAGTGTTACAACCACCTGCTCCTCAACTCGCGGGCCGCCTCGCCCCTCCGCGCCTACGCGATTTTAAATTACACTCTAGGGGTAGAGCAGACAAGACTGCCTGGAGTCGGATTTACAGCGATTCGTTTCTGTCACTAAGGCTGTACGCAGACTTGAGTCACGACAGTTTTAAGACAGACTTGCCTCACATAGACAAGTCTGTCTTAAAACTACAATCGTTAGGCTGAGCGCAGACTTGAGTCAAGATAGTCTTCAGACAGACTATTGCTTCACAGAAAGTATGAAGCCGCGCAAACTTCAAACAAACGTCTTATAGACAAAATTGTTTAATACCTACTAGAACTGCACTGCGACAAGTAGGGTTGCCAACTATTATTATTAATTCTTTTAAAACCATGAAAAATTGTTACGTGCTGCAAAAAGTACAAAAAAACCTTTTCAAAAACATAAAATAAATGATACTCTATTTTGGAAGTCCGTACTCTTTATTTACCTCCTTTGAAATCAGATATACTTTATTTATTCTAATAAAAGTTGGCAACCCTACTTGTCGCAGTGCAGTTCTAGTAGGTATTAAACAATTTTGTCTATGAGATGTTTTGTTTCAAGTTTGCGCGGCTTCATACTTTCTGTGAAGCAATAGTCTGTCTTAAGACTATCTTGAATCAAGTCTGCGCTCAGCCTAAAACCTAATTTTTAGCAAATGTTTTAAGACTAAAAAAATTATTATAAATAAACATTCGGAATAATACTCATTATTTAACACAATACTTAGGACATATGACTTTAGGTCATGAAAAATTAGGAGATTCAATTATTATAGTACTCGATATTATGACAGAATACTATTAGAACTAAAGATAAATAAGTTAAACAAAATTTGGGGATTTTGAACATTATGGTTACTGAAGTTTATAGCAAACGTGTTATGGATAATGATTTTCGGACAAACAATTTTAGGAGAAAAAAGGGAGTACCTGTGAATATATTGGTGCAAACCAATATGTTGTTTGACTCTGATGACGACGGCCATGAGCCGCCGACGTATACTTAATTTTATTCTTTTCATTTCATTTCAATAAAAGCTGGTTTTAACAAAAAAAACGTTCATACTTTCACCTCTAACAGCCATCTTATTATAGCGAAATTAATGATCACACTAATTCTGACAGACTTGCCAGTGTTTGCAATGAAAAAGCAACCTTATCACAACGAAAATAAAGATTAATGTGATTTGGCAGTGATAAACACTCATGGCGCGTTCTAAATATCTTCTGTATTTTGTTCTCTCAGCAGTCGCTATCTTTGAACGAGTAGCTCTTGGCCAAGTCGATTGTTACCGCAAGCCTAATAACTTACGTGCGACCCAAACAATCAACATAATTATTTATAGCGAAGGAAACTAAATCAATATTGTCTGTTAGTCTGCCTTTGTCATATATGACAACAGCTATTTACTCGCCAAGACCCAACACACGAGGCAATCGCCGGTCATAAAACGTGTGAGTAGGATGGATTCTAAAAGCTCTATGCAGAAAGTAATGTCGTCTCGCTCCCTCATTTTATGCCCGTGACTGACCGGGCGGCTTTTAGTTTAATTTTCCTAAGGTACATGGAATTTTCGTCTTTTAAAATAATATCATAGTCACTTAACACGGGACCCCCGATTTTAATAAGATTCATGCGACTCACAGAAATCATTGTCCTTTAATATGATAAGCGAACTCGATCCAGAATATTGAAATGGAAACGCTGATATTATTCCGATGGCAGATCCTGAAATTTGCAAGCGTAACCTTATGCAAATTATTAGATGGAAACATACGGGTCGAAATACTGATCTAACCTACCAAGAAATTGAAAGTCTTAAGTACGTGAATATCTTCCACTATCTTATGCCCGCGGCTTCGCCCGCGTGAAGTTCGTTAACTGTCCCACAGGATCACACTACCGGAATCAAACTATCTATGTGCCAAATTTCATACAAATCCGTACAGTAGTTTTCGCGTGAAAGAGTAACAAAGATCCATCCATCCTCACACTTTCGCATTTTTAATATACTAGCTTTTGCCCGCGACTTCGCTCGCGTTAATTTAGAATTTGACAATCAAATCCTCGGGAACAGTGCTTTTTTCGGGATGAAAGGTAATATATGTCCGTTTCTGTACACCTGACAACGTGAAAAGGTAACAAACAAACTTACTTTCGCATTTATAATATTAGTAAGGAAAGGAAGAGTAAGATAGTAAAATAAGATGGTAAGATTGTAATGAAGAAGTACTTTATTAAGTGTGGTCATACAATAAAGATTAAAGACTAAGCAATAAGCTATGGATTGTTATTACCCAGTCAGTCCTAACTGGGTTGTGGAGGTCAGATAGGCAGGCCTGTAATCGTCGAAGCCACACCGTGGATTTTAGTCAGTACAAGTCTGACAGTCCTTCCCGCTCTGCCCTGGGTGGGAGGACTCATTCGATGATGATTTAAAAAAAAAAGAAAAAAAAAAGAAAGCCCACATTTCACCAGTTATTTTTAAGTCCCATGTAATAGGGAGCGAGCCTATTGCCATCAACCGGCCACAAATCCAGACTCCGTGGCTGCCACTGAGCAATTCCTGATTGAAACACCCGATAACACTTTACCCGGCCCGGGAATCGAAAGCAGGACCTTATGCTCAGCAGTCGCGGTTGCAACCACTAGACACCAACGAGGCAGCCTCAGTCGGTTAACAAAATAAACACTCGACTTTATAACGTGCCGTATATTTTCGATTCTTGATATCTTACCTTTACCCATCCTAAGAGAACGTCAACCAAATGGTTACTGATTTAATAACGAATTGCCATGCAGCTCGTTTTGATTAATTTTGTTTCATACAAAAATTACAGAAGAGACTCGGCTAGCGCGGAGCGAAGGACGTCGGAGGGCCTCGTGGTCAATTAAAAAATTGTGGCACGGATCGATCTGCAAGGTCAAGCAACGTTTTCCGAGGTCAGTCCATGGATGGGTGACCACCCATTACACAGAGAAACCCACCCGTGCCTCGGAAGCAGGCTAAGTCAGGCAGGCAGGTAGTCAGAATTTGGAAATTATGGCAACCAATCTTACCTTTGTGTTACCCAATAACTGGGCTGTGGAGGTCAAACAGGTAGCCCCTGTATGTATCTGCTAACATTCAGGTACACCCGGTTAGACTGGAAGCTGTCCCCAACATGGTTGGGAAAAAGAGCAAATGATGACGAAAAATAACAGAAGAACATTTTTGTTTCCGTCATGTAAAAGAACGGAATCTTGCCTTGAGAAAAGCCCTATTCACTTATACAGGGTGTAAACAGACCCTTCACATACCTGTCTACCAAGCATTCTGTACATCAAACTAAGTAACTTTACGCAAAAATTATTGCTGGGAATCGATTTTTTTTTCATGGGGTGAAAAATCACGTTTTACGGTAGGACTCGATGGAACGCACTCAAAGTATTGTGCTGATGGATGGATTGAATAGTACTGGGGTCGTGGAGGTATTTAAAGTAAAAATCTTACAAGATTTTTACTTTAAATACCTCCACGACCAATTTTTCACAAGTTTTTTTACCTATTTTAAAAAAACTTGTGAAAAATTTGGAACTTTGACCCCCAATATCTCCGTAACTTGAAGCTTCCCAGGTCCATACCTAGAACAAAAAAATGATCCCAAAGACGGGGAGAACAAGTGCCTTCCGGTTTCGTAGACGTCGGTCCTTTATAGCAGTATATAGCAGGCATGTAGCATGAGATAAGTCAGTCAGATCAGTGTATTTCCAACTGTCCAGAAATAACATAATTACAAACAAAGATCTTTATAACAAACTGTTAATACTTAAAACTTTACTACTAAAAACTAAAAACAATAAATGGTGCTCTTGAAGCACTATTTAATATTTTTATCATAACTTCGAAGAATTTTCTAGCAGCCTTAATGTCCAATTAAGGGGAGGTTTACTACAATATTTTGCACCTTATTAAACTTTCTACTAAACGGATCAAAAGTAATTGAAGGTGTAGCCCGGGGGATATTCAGAGTAGCGACACTCAAACGATTTATTTTAATTAATACTAGACGCGGAGAAGTTAACATTGAAATAAAATAAAACACAGAAAATGTGTTTTACATCCAATCAATTCAATTTAGACCACATACCCAAAATCATATTCAAACTTAAGCATAAAATTATCATTCAAATAAAAACAATTTAATTGGTATTCAAACTTTTTTTTTTCTGTTTTTTATTTCAATTTTACGTTCTCCGCCTCTAAAAAAAACACTCTTTACATTCGGAAATCAATTTAAGCTCTTGACCTCTGATGCCACTAATAAATACATCTTAAGTGTGGATGGTCAAGTGCACCGTATTCGAGACCCCAAATAATATATTTTTAAAAGTTCGAAAACAATCTTAAAAACCAACCCGAATCAATAATCTTCAAGTATTTTAAAGGCAGTACTGGCCAAGTAAGAATTAAGTACTGAATCAGCTATCTAGACAACATCTAGCAAAGTTTCCTTAGCAATTTATTAAATGAAATACTTGCTTATCTGTTCCGTGCCTGAGTCAACACTCGACCTTGACCGTGACCGTCTCTGACCGTAAAACGAGCGACCTTCGAAAGTCTACAAAGGCCTGAACTTTGTCAACATCCTTTCCACTTCCTTTGAGCAAATTCAGGAAAAAACTTCAGGATTTTTCTTTTTAGGGTTCAGTAGCTGAAGCTAAATCCCCTTATCTTTAAATGTGTGCCAGTTTCGTCGTTGCGTTTTCTTACCAAAATAATCAATTGAAATTAATTATCAAGAGAAAACTTGGATTGGGGAATTTATAAACACCAATATGACCCAACTGTTATTACAAGTTTTTATACCTACAAGTCTTGCAAGTTTTCAAAGATAATTGAAATATGATTTTATGCGTACGTGTGCCCGTTTCTACTTATATTTAAGTGACATTTATATTTAAGTTAATTAAAGCACACTGTTTTGCCTAGCCTTTTTCCCAACTATGTTGAGGTCGGCTTCCAGTCTCACCGGATGCAGCTGAATACCAGTATTTTACATGGAGCGAATACCTATCTGACCTCCACATTTTAGTTAGTACTGGGTAATAACTAAAAAGTAATAAATAAAAAGTCTGACTAAATGTAACGACTGTCAATGATCTACAAATGACAGCCGGTACCAACGGCTTAACGTGCTTTCCGAGGAACGGAGGAAACTCGGTATGTAATGGGCGGTCACCCATCCATGGACCAACTTAGGCAAGCGCGGGTTACCTTAAGATCGACCCGAGCGGCTGTTATTATTTAGCCACGAGCTCCTCTTTAATTTATTAAAGCACACTGTTGAATATGCATAATTCATGCAATAAAAGTCTTCTGAGCATTGTTGCTAGTAAGACTGAAGTCCACCTAATGGGGCACTAGTCCGCAGTGCATCATGTACTGTTGCCATGGTGGAATTAAGTATTATTAGTTAGAGTTTAGCTTTGATATTTGTTGTGTGTTTTAGTCAATTATACCAACATAGGTTAAGGAATACTAATAATGGGTTATCTACCTGAGTAAAATATAAAAATATATAAATAAATCTTTAAAGGTGGCTCACAAATGAAACCTACTCCTTTATTGAACCACGGAACCCAAGCTTTTATTCTGCAATAAATAAAACAGACAAAACGCGAGTTTGGGGTATAGCCAAAATTACAATCGTTATGTTTGATCGTAATCATTATGGGTCTAGTAAGGGCTATTAAATACAATCGTAAGGAATGGGGCTATAGTGGGCTATTGTCTATAGTGAGCTGGTATCAAATAAAGTAGGCTGTGATGCCTTTGTTGCGTGCCCTAAGAGAGTATTGTGCTCCTAGATTTTTTCGATTACTTTTCCTGTTTCTATTTTATGAGGAGGTCTTTGATGAGGAGCTCGTGGCTAGTTTATAACAGCCGCTCGGGTGTGTCGGTTAAGCCGCACTTGCCTACGTTGGTCCGTGGATGAGTGACCACCCATGATTACACCGAATTTCCTCCGTGCCTCGGAAAGCACGTTAAGCCTTTCGTCCTGGCCGTCATTTGTAGATCTTAGATAGTCTTAACAGGTAGTCAGCGGCCTGTACGCCTTACAATCAGTCTTACCAACGGCTTTAGTATTACCTCGTTCCATGTCAAATACTGGTACTCAGCTGCATTCGGTGAGACTGAAAGTCAAACCGAAGGCTAGGCAGTTGACGATAGTCTTAGATGACGAAGGACATATTTATAATTATACTTATTTGTAATAGTTTGTGTGTTTCAAATTACATGTTATGGGATTTAAAATACTAAAGAGACCAGTTCATCCGTGTTCAGATTATCCGTGATCATGGCGGTTGCAACAGTGACGAAATATCAGTAAACTAATACAAATAATAGATCTGGTAAATAACCAGTTTTTTTGTGCTAATGATAATGTAGTTTCCATCAAGAATTTCTCAGTAGCAGCCACGGAGTCTGGATTTGCGCCCGGTTGATGAGAATAGGCTCGCCCTCTATTACATGGTACTTAAACATAACTGGCGAACTGTGGGTGTACTGTTAGGTACACCTCTGCCTAACCGTTCGGGGATTACAAGGCGTGATTTTATATAGTAATGTACCATATCAGTTTAACAGCTTATATTTACTAAAGAGATGCTATCAGAAGAAACGAAGAAAAACTCTGAGCCAATGTCTCAATGAGACCACATAACAAAATGACAACATAATTGCCAAGTTTGTCACGTTTCTCTTATACCGACTAAAGGAGTAAATATAACATAAAATATGTATTAGATAAGGTACGGTTTATACACCGTGACTTTTTAGTCATCTTACAACGGCAGCCCACTTCTTGTATCCAATGACTAAAAACATTCATTTAAAAAAAAATGGTGTTTATGAGATTTGAATAACTTAAAAATAAAAAAAATATTTTTCGTTATTATGACGCATGACGTAGTTGAAACACCCTGTTGCGAACGATGATCTACTCGACTCGTACGCTGGGTCGGTATGTTCTACCGTTTGATACGTTAACATTATTAACAGGATTTTTCATAATTCCAATGTATTATTTATTTTTCTTTGTACCTATCAAAAATAATAATCGCGCCTAGAGGTATTTTATGTCGGATACTTTGAGTGGACCGCCTTTGTAAGACGATTAAAAAGTCACGGTATATAATTACATTTTCGTTTTCAGGGTTCCGACCTCAGTCGGCAAAGACGGAACCCTTATAGGATCACTTTGTTGTCCGAATGTTCGTCTGTTAACCCTTTTACACCGTCACTCGTTTTATTAGAAACTATAATATCATTTTTTTATCGTAAAAGTAACGTTTCAGTATCGTTTCAGAGAACTTTCAATGTTGTTCAGATGAAAATCTTAAATTATTTTAAAACTCGTTAACTATGCATCGTCGGGCCGGATAATGGCTAAGCTCAGATTTTTCAACTACTTTTCTACATATTTTACGATAAGCTATAAAAATTGTGTTTATGAAGTTTCCAGTGACCGATTAATCGGGTTCAAAGGTTAATCGGTCAGATCTATAACCCATACGTTTGATTAACCATTATACGAGTTAACCCTTAAAATAAATGGGTTAATCAATTAAATATTGCAGATTAACCAGAATGACTGAGACAAGCACCGAGCGAGGGCTAACTCCGCCAACTTTCTTGCTTATTTTTATGTACAAAAATGAACTCTGTGCTTAAACCGGTTATTATAAGCTGATTAACCCATATAATACGGGTTAACCTGTACTCTAGGGTTTTTCACATAACAACGTATGTAAAGGTTGACCTTATAATTGAGGTCAATATGGCTTAAACTGTATAATGAGGGAAATTACTTCTTTAAGCTTTCACGGCTTAAAACTAAACTTATACTGTCACTTACGGGATATCTTCCGTGATTATCAAGTATTTTGAGCTCCCGATATTTCGACGCTGTTGCAAGCGCCATGATCGCGGGATGACTGGAGAATGCAGGTGGATGAAAAATTAATTGTTGATAATGGCGGAAGATATCCCGCAAGTGACAGTATAAGTTAAGAAAATACTTTCCTATGACTACTTCCCATGATGACTGTCTCGTTGATCTAGTAGCCACAAAACGCTCCTACTGAGCGTAAGGTCTTGGGTTCGATTCTCAGGTGAGAAAAATGATTTTGAGATTTTTCCATCACAACTTTCAAAGTAAAAACCCGCAGACCTGTTGATGGTAATAGGCGAAATGAGGGTGTAGTATAGGACTACCTAATCCTTTAGAGATTACACGCGTGTTGTTATGTAATTTAATTTTAAATTCTAATTTAAAACCAACTAACGGACCTAAAGAAACAACCACGTTTACAACCAATCTCAAAACATTTCACAAAATATTTTCACCCAAAATATAGACCCAAATATTCTTTCTCCGCAGTGCTTAATCCAATCCGTCATATAATATAACATACAATATAACATAACAAGCGACGTAGGCGAATATTCACAAAAACATTTTTAATTTACGCCAAGGAATCTGTCGCGTACTCGCGTATGATAAGCCGATTTGGAAACGAGCATTCCCGAGATCATTTTTATTTACATTTTTATGAACATTGTTAACAAGACTTAAGGTGCTGTTCTAAGGACGACCGCAAACTGCAAACCACAGCGACAACGATGTCTCAGAATTGATCTATTAGCGAAAAATAGAGCGTGAATACTATCGTACGCCCCAGCATCGATGTGGCGATCAGCAGCACGCTCCTTCTCGCTCTAGCAAATTACGGTTCTGAGCGATAGAAAAGGATAGGATAGGAGCATGGAAAAGTACGATTCCGTACTGCCAGATGAGGTTCAACCCTTAGAGCAATGACAGAACTGGTTTCTTACCAAGGTCAAATTGAATAAGCTTTCGAAACTCCGCAGACCGGAATCGATATCAAAACACGATAAAATAAGAAAAACTGATTTATTAAACTCATACGAGTCATTGAGAACAAATTAAGTTATCAAAATCTTCTTTTTATTTTTCGTGTTTAGATATCGATATCCTGCAAGTCTGAGGAGTTGCGTTAGCTTTTAAAAAACCGGTCAAGTGCGAGTCGGACTCGCGTATGAAGGCTGCCGTACCATCGTAATAGGGGAGTTCCTTTAATTTTAATTTATTTTATTATTTCTTGTTATAACGGTGTCTACCTATTACGGATCATGAGCTATAGCCCGCTGACAAACGGACGGACGGCAGTCCGGTCGTCCGACCGGACTGCGGAGGCTTAGTATTAGGGTCCCGTTGGTTACCCTTCGCGTACAGAACCCTAAATATTTACCCTGTGTGTTTTTATGAAAACGGTGACGGACGACAAGGTCACGTTCTACAGCGAGCTACAAATCAGAGCTGTCGCTGCGGTCTGTCCTTGTAAATATTGTAGGTGACGGTTGGTGTACAACCGCGTCGGAAAAGCACCTTTATATCTTGTTGTAGGTAATAATATTAAACGACTTATTCCGTCCAAGGCCTATTTATAAGATTTTGAATGAAGTCGTGACAAGTTGAAATGAGAATGTAGGAATATGAAAATGAATTAAAGAATTATAATTTAGGAGGGTAACAAGTTAGTAGCTTTGGAAATCTTTAAGTACATTATTTGTTGGAAGAGGTATAATAAATATGACAATAATAATAATAAATTAGCTGTTCCAGCTTGGCAGTGCAGGATTGAGCGGCGTATCGGTGAGGCTAGAGCACTCATCGGCAAGTTAATCTGCTTCAGGGAGGGCAATACTCGACCTAGAGTGATGCGCTTTGTGAGGCGGGCGTTCTTGGGAACTGAGGTTAGTTTTCGAGACTACTTGGCTCGCGTCACAGAGCGTATCGACTTCCTGAAGCAGAAGATCTGTGCATGGGCAAGCCGTATTCGTCGGTACAAGAGGCGAGTGGAGCGATACACTCAGAATCGCACATTCCAGAGCGATGAAAGGTGGGTATATAGGGCTTGGGAACGACCGGACCAAGGTGTGACTGACACGCATCTACCGGATGATGACGCCATGAGTTCGTTCTGGCGCAGCATCTGGTCCGTGCCTGTCAGTCACACTGAGGGTGATTGGACCCGGGAGGTTGAACGAGCGTGTGATCCAATACCTGAAATGGGGGCAATCACCATCAGCCCCCAAGACGTAGCTCGTGCAGTCCGTCCGTTGCCTAACTGGAAATCTCCAGGGCCGGATGGACTGCACAACTTCTGGATCAAATGGTTTCAGAGATCGCACGTTCGCTTGGCATCCCAGTTTCAATCAGCTTTAGAGTCAGGGTCGCTGCCCCAGTTCTTGACGACAGGAATTACCCACCTGCTCCATAAATCAGGTGGTACTGCGGAACCCAAAAATTATAGACCAATTACTTGTTTACCAACGGTCTATAAAGTTCTTACATCCATTTTGATCAACCATCATATTGATAGTAATTCTATCATGTCTGCTTCTCAGAATGGATGTAGGAACGGGTCCCGCGGTACTAAGGAGCTGCTCCTCATTGATATGGCCATTAGTCAACAGGTTCGCCGTTCCCGAAAGGATCTGTCGACATGTTGGATAGACTATAAGAAGGCCTATGACTCGGTGCCACATACATGGCTCATGAGGGTGCTAGAGTTGTATGAAGTTGATGCAACTCTTCGCACCTTCCTGATGTCATGTATGGGGCAATGGAGGACAGTCCTTCGCTATCCAGGATGTAGGCAAATCCAGAGGAATAGCGAGCCGATAAGGATAGAGCGAGGTATATTTCAGGGCGATAGTTTGAGTCCACTTTGGTTCTGCTTAGCCTTGAATCCTCTTAGCACGCTGCTGGAGGATTCAGGTCTAGGGGTTGAGGAGAGGTGGTCAAGTTATATCTCACCTCCTTTACATGGATGACCTGAAACTCTTTGCCCCCAACGATTTACAACTGATGGAGCTACTGAAGGTTACTGAAACTTTCAGTAGCGCCATCAGGATGGAATTTGGTGTGGACAAATGTGCGGTCATGCATGTAAAGCGAGAGGAGATTGTGGAATCCGTGGGAACCCAGCTCTCGGATTCCATAGATCTTAGATCCCTCTCAGCAACCGAAACCTATAAGTATTTGGGTATGTCGGAAGCGCTGGGCATCAATGTTGCTGACATGAAGCAATCGTTGAAGGAGCGCTTCTTTGGCCGCCTGAAAAAAGTATTTAATAGTCTTTTATCAGGCGGAAATAAGGTACGTGCCTTCAACGGTTGGGTCATGCCGGTTTTGATGTACTCTTTCGGCATACTCAAATGGACTCAAACAGAACTAGACGCCCTGGATAGGAGGGTCCGTACATTGTTGACGGCATATCGAATGCATCACCCGCGTTCTTCGGTTATGAGACTGTATAGCCCGCGGAAGTGTGGGGGTCGAGGCTTTTTAAATGCTAAGACTGTCCACAATCGCGAGATATGCAGTCTCAGGGAATATTTCCTTGAAGCCGACGTGGGGATGCATCGAGATGTGGTCGCAGTGGACAAGGGTCTCACCCCGCTCTCTCTGGCTAACGAGAACTGGCGCAAACCTAGAGTATTAGACACGAATGATCGCAAGGAGGTATGGCAAGGCAAGGAGCTTCACGGACGCTATTACCGGGCCTTACATGGGCCCGATGTAGACTTCTTAGCGTCCGTATCTTGGCTGCGCTTCGGTGACCTATTCGGGGAAACCGAAGGTTTTGTCTGTGCAATAATGGACGAAGTTATGATGACGAATAACTACCGGAAATACATTGTGAAGGATGGCACGGTTGACATATGTCGGGCATGCCACCGTCCGGGTGAATCGATCCGACACATTATTTCTGGATGTTCTCGTCTGGCTAACGGAGAGTACTTGCATAGACACAACCTCGTTGCCAGGATTATCCACCAGCAACTTGCTTTGAAGTACAATCTTGTGGAATCAGAAGTACCATACTATAAGTATGCGCCCGACCCAGTTCTCGATGATGGTAATATCACGTTGTATTGGGATCGATCTATCATCACTGACAGGACTATTGTTGCCAATAAGCCTGACATAGTGGTGATAGATCGATTGGAGCGTCGCGCAATGATTGTTGATATAACGGTTCCGCATGACGAGAATCTCGAGAAAGCAGAGAAAGATAAACAATTCAAATATCTTGATCTGGCTCGCGAGGTTGTCGACATGTGGGATGTAAGTACAGCAGTCATTGTGCCGATAGTCGTGTCGGCCAATGGCTTAATAGCCAATAGCCTCGAGCAACATCTGAGGAGGCTCTCGCTTGGCAGCTGGATCAAGGGCTTGATTCAGAAAGCAGTACTTCTGGACACGGCGCGTATCGTTAGGAGGTTCCTCTCTCAAGAGCCCTGACCACTGGTAGATCGGACCCTGTTCCCGATGCCGGTGGGCTACTATTTTTTATATTTTTAAATGTTTTTTATTTTTTATATATTTGTATAGAAATATTTAAAAATATTTAAAATATGTATAGAAAAGAAATAAAGGAAATAATAATATAATGGCCTTATAGCCAAGAGCCTCGACGACCATCTTTCGAGGCTCTCCTTAAGCGGTTGGATCAAGGGCCTGATTCAGAAGGCAGTACTCCTCGATACGGCTCGCATTGTGAGGAGGTTCCTGTCTCTGGAGCCCTAACCACCGGTACCTTGGACCCTGCTCCCGATACCGGCGGACCAGTATTTTTTTATATTTTTTAATGTTTTTTTTAAGAAATATTTAAAAATGTAAATAAAATGTAAGAGAATGAATAAAGAAAATGACAATACATTTTTTTATATTTTGTTGTCAGATCTCCAATTGCTGCATGCTTACTTACTGGTGAACGTGTAGATAAGAAGTATTCTCTTCAAAAGCTCAAAGCTTACTTTAACATTCCAAATGAGGACAAAAATATAAGTAGGTATAGCAGGAGGATTACTTTGGCTTATATTCTGAGGGCAATGGAGAGGGCTATGCTTGGATTTTCCATGCCTGATCAAATCAGAAATGCGTACATCCGCAAGAGAACCAGGGTTACCGACGTAGCCCGAAAAATTGCCAAACTTAAGTGGCAGTGGGCAGGGCACATTGCCCGCAGAACGGATGGCTGATGGGGCCGAAAAGTTCTGGAGTGGCGAAGACGTTGCGTTGGAAGGCCTCCCACTAGGTGGACCGATGACCTGATGAAGGTTGCAAGGATCCGCTGGATACGAGTCGCACGGGACCGGTCAATGTGGCGACACTTGGGGGAAGGCCTATGTCCAGCAGTGGACGTCTTTCGGCTGAAATGATGATGATGATATTCTGAAAACCTCTGCTAATCAAATAGATTTAAGTACATAGAACAGACCACATAATTCCAATTTCAAACTGGCCTTTCCACCATTTTCCCAACACTTACCACGGAATAAAAAATCAAGCATACTTCTCTCACATTACTTGGGTCATTATAAACCAGAAAAGCGTTGCCCCACAGCCCCAGGTATCTGGTTCATTAGTTAGACGTGAATAATGTCTGCCCACAGCAATGCAGGGTTAAAGCTTCTACGGGGTGAAAAACTACAGTACTCGTTACTTTAATGATGTAACAGTGAACTAGGGGTTAAGTTTCCGTGGTGAAGGAAACTGTTGTAGAGGTTATGTTGAAGCTATTATACGAGTATTTTAAACTAGCTGTTGCCCGCTACCTTCGTCAGCTTGAAATTATCGTAAAAGTTCCCCATTTGAATCGAATTTTGTTAACAATTTAAAGGGTTATCAGTTTTTTGCACGGAACCCTAATCCTTTTTGTAAAATAAAAGTAGCCTAAGTTACTCCTCATAACATCAGCTATCTGCCATTAAAAGTTCCATCAAAATCGGTTTAGCCGTTTCGGAGATGTACCGGAACAAACAGATGGACAGAGAGACAAACAAAAATTTAAAAAATATATTTTTACAATACGTACCGTATAAATTTACTTTCATATGCATTCAATAAAAAGCCGTTTCAATTTTATTTTATTTGTGTAGATGATTGTTTCAGACTCCCAGCCGGAGTCAATTTTTAAATAATAGTATAAAAATAAAATCAAAATATTAATCAACATTTATTTCGATTAAAATACACAACACACTGTGAATTTCTTTTAGAAAGTCGTCAGAATTTCGTCTTATCGTAAAAAATCATGATAACATTGATTGTAGTAAACAGGGATCAAGTCGAGGTCCTGGACAGCAAACCTGCCATTTATTTACCTGTTGAACTGTAGCAACACTAATTCGTAGGTAACAATAGTGCCAAGAAGCTGAAAAAAAAACCATAGATCGATTAAAATTTTGTTTATTAAGGGCTGAATTTACCTTCCTCAGATCCTCAGATATGTCATTACATATCTGAGGATAAACTAATAATGATAAACTTTTAAATTCATTTAAGTATTCGCGAGATAAGGCATATATTCTATACTTTTAAAAATATAGAGAATGTAACCACAGTCTTAGCTTTTAAATGAAAAATAGTTGTGTACTTGTAATCATGGTCTCGAAAACGGCTCTAACGATTTCGATGAAAGTTCCATTATAGGGGTTTAGGAGGCAAAACATTTGATCTAGCTAAGTCTCATATCTGGGAAAATTCGTTTTCTCTATTTTTACACGAGCAGAGCTTGGTTACTCAAGTACTACTAGACAAAAGGTCGTTCATTAAAAAAGTATAAGTAATGGGTTTCTCACTCATCTGTTTCACTGTCATACTAACACACCTCTCACTGATGTCTTTGGACATTACAAAATACAATTAAAGTGATCTATTTTTACTAGAATAATACCTTCCTTCCTTTTTCTTCATACTCACAGTTAAAATCATAGTCCTTGTGACATAGAAGAAGTCGAGTCCACTCATGGCGACTTTCAGATTGTTTATTTGTGCTATAAATCGTTCCACCTGCAATAACATTGTCGAATGTCACACGAGTTTCGAGAAATGTCGTATTTTGTGTAGTCGGCGAAGGAGGGTTAACAAATGGGTATGTATTTCACTACATATACTACCTATGTACTTATTTATTGAAGCTATGTGCAACTTTTCAACAACTCGATGGAGTATTATTATTAATACTAGAAACGGGATATTTACCATGTTTACTGTTTAAACAACACGGACACATTTGTTGTAACATGGTAAATATCCCGTTTCTAGTATTAATAATAATGTTAGTGACCATGATGGTTTAAAATCTTATATCGATGGAGTATGTTTACTAACTCATCCAAAATGTTTTATTAATTTTGAACGTAAAACTTGAAAGACAGTTCCTTTTATCTCTTCACTCAATAAGTCTAATGAGGTGGAATATTATTGATTTAAATCGTTCGGTTTGTGTTCCTGGGTCACGCAAAAAAGTATTTGCACTGCGACTGTGATTATGCACATTACGCATGGAAATTTAGCCACGATTTTCAGTAGCAGTTGTCGAACCGAAATGTGACTATTTTTTGACTCGGTGGCCTACGTAACAATTCAAATCATTGGAAAATATCGGTTGTTCAATACTACTAAGTAGGTACTATTTCCTTTTATCTGTAAGATCCCTTGATTTGATTGGCCGTTGTTATTAGGGACGATCAATCACAGTAGGAAATATTAATTTGACAGCTAATTTCCTGATCAAAGCCTTGATTAGGCGCTCGGAAACTAGGTGACAGACTACTTAGGACTTGCCTAATGACTTCCATAGAAAATAGCTGCTATTATTATGATTTCCAGGTCGATGTTATTGGGTTTTTTCAGCAGCCTGTAGTCTAGATTTGTGCCTGGTCGATGGCAAAATATAACTGACGAAATGTGGGTGTACCTAGTATAAGTACACCTACCCCTCGCACCTCCAAACATTAATTGGCGAAGGTTGGTCCTACACACACCTGCCTACCTGTTCGAGAATACAAGCATGATGTTAAATTTATTCTTTGTATACAGGGTCTAACAAGACCCTAAACGAAGCCGTCAACCAAGCATTATGTACATCAAACTAAGTAAATTTACTTTTTTTTTGGGTCAAAAATCACGGTAGGACTCAATGTAACGCACTCAAAACATTGTGTTGATGGATGGATTGAATAGCACGGGGGTCGTGGAGGTGTTTAAAGTAAAAATCTTACATTAAAAACAAAAAATAAACTTGTGGAAACATTTAGAGCTTTGACCCCCAATATCTCCGTAACTATAGAAGGCATGGTCTAGAACAAAAAAAAATATCGCAATGACGGGGAAAAAAAGTGTCTTTCTGCTTCGTTAAGGTTTAAGGGTCTTGTTACACCCTTTACAGCTACTTACTTCTACATGGAATCTGGCGCTAGGGATCCCATACAATATATACAGAGGAGCGACAGAATTAGAGTGTATCCTGGCAGCCAATAACAGTACGAGCAGGGTTCGTAATAGTAAGAATGAGAAAGAGTAGGTGAAGTATATTGAATGTTCCACTCCATTCAGGGCCCTGTGGAAAAACGAAGTTTAAAGTTTACAGCTTAAGCACTATTTTTGGTTGACTGTAAAGACATCATTTTGCTGGAATAGACCGACATCACATTTTAAAGGTGAATGGGCGCTTAAGTATTACAGAGTGGAAGGTACACCGACGCTAAAACGGTTACCACGTATTCGTACATCATTATGAACACCCACACATAGACATTTTTAGTCGGTTATTAAAAAAAACAGCTGTTTCCTACAAAACTGCTATACTTACACCGTCAAAAGTATGGAAGAGCAATTTTTATTTTTTAAATTATCGATGTAAAATTTCTATGTTCAGAGAGAAGGGTTCAGAATGATGAGTACTGAATGCGTGGTAACAGTTTTAACGCCGGTGTCCCTTCCACCATGTATAAGTACGTATATCAAAACGTCTTGACATACCTTTTCTCGCTTAACATCCACATACAAAGGGGGTGGGTCAGGTATTCTTTGTTGAGAGCCGCGCTGAAATAGATAAAATTTAAAGATTTTGTACAAAATTTTTGAGTACAAGAGGCCGCTTGTCAGTGGTTACCATTTTAACCTTGAGCCAGCTTATAAACTAGTGTAGTGTGATCCCGAAGGTTTAAGCGCAGGCCACACCGCTAGTTGGCGAGCGAGCGAACTACTGGAAGAGCCGAAACAAAGTATGAAAAGAGCCACGCCCGGGTCGCTCGCTAGCAGGCGGTGTGGCCTGCGCTTTTAGCAGAGGCTTACCCATTAATACACTCACATTTCGCCAGTTATGTTTAAGTCCCATGTAATAGGGGGCGAGCCTATTACCATCAACCGGGCACAAATCCAGACTCCGTGGCTACTACTGAGAAATTTCTGATGAAAAAACCCAATAAAAATTTGCCCGACCCGGGAATCGAACCTAGGACCTTATGCTCAGCAGTCGCTACTAAACCAACAAAGCAGTCAGATAGTTTAAATATACTCACTTAACATCCTCGGAATCCATGAACGTGCAAGTAATAAAATGTCCGGTTTGTGTCCGGCTGCGGAAGAAACAACATCAAATTAGGCCCACGGATAGCAAACATTTGAAATGACGTAAGAAACATCGAGCGCGCTACTGGATTTGCTACGTTCGGCTCAGCGTCGAAAGTTGGAAATCCAACAGACACTCAATGTCTGTTACGATATTTTTATCCGCTGCCGCCATAGTGGACTAAACAAATAGTATGGTCAGCCCTTTGATCACGGACTGTGCGCAAATTAAGTTACTGTTTAGAGTTAGTTAACACTATTCTAATGTTATTTTGTTGTAATTTATTTAAATTAATCAAAGGAAACCGGCATGTCCTAGAACCAAAAATTCGAAGACATGTGACATCTACTAACCCGCACTGGGCCCGCGTGTTGGATTATAGCCTCCTCCTCTCATAGAGAGGAGGCCGTGTGTCCCAACAGTGGGAACATTATAGGTTGATTATGCTATGCTATGCTTTGAATCAAAAGATGTCTTAGCTCTCCTAGTTTTATTTAGTTTAATTTGTTTTAATTCAGTTTAATTTGTTTTAATTCAGTTTAAGTTGTTTTAATTTGTTTTAATTCAGTTTAATTTGTTTTAATTTGTTTTAATTCAGTTTAATTTGTTTTAATTCAGTTTAATTTGTTTTAATTCAGTTTAATTTGTTTTAATTCAGTTTAATTTGTTTTAATTTGTTTTAATTTAGTTTAACTAATTGATTAAGTTTATTTCCATTTTTTTTGTAAGTTACGACAACGTTTTGTGTGCATGTAGAGTTTACCTGTAAGTAATTGTTACACTCTATTCTGATTTGTTGCTGCTGTTTCATTTGCTTATACCAGTGTAAACAATTGTTGGTGAACCAAATAAATAAATTAATTAATTAAATTAATAAATAAATGTCTGATACTGAGCCCTTTAAACTTGCTCTTTGCTTACTGCTAGTTTCAGAGTATTTGAATAGAGGACTAGTTAAACTCTACTTAAGGTGATTCCTTTAACGTAATCGACGAACATAATATCACGCCTGTAATCCCCGAAGGGTTAGGCAGAGGTGTACTTCATAGTACACCCACATACCGCCAGTTATGATTTTTTGAAGTCCCATGTAATAGAGCGCGAGAAAATTGCCGGCTGCTACTGAGAAATTCCCAATGGAAAAATCCAATAACACTTTGCCCGACCTGGGAATCGAACCCAAGAAGTCATGCTCAGCAGTAGCGCATGCGACTACTCGAGTTCACATGGCCAACGAGGCAGGTAATGTAAATGAGCACTCGAAATTCAAAATTTTAAAGCATAAGTAGTGTTTGACAAGTCCTAACTTCAATTACTCAATTTTAGAAACCAGCAATTAGGCCTTTAAATTGCATAATACAACATTCTTTGATTTTGCCTTCTCTTAATATTTGTATCTTTTCTAGAGGTCCGTAGCCTAATGGCAAAAAACGAAACCCTTATAGATTCGGCATGTCTGTCTGACTGTCTGTCCGTGTGTGTCACAGCCACTTTATTCAGAAACTATTAAAACTACACAGTTTTAACTTGGTAGGTAGATGTATTCTGTGAACCGCTTTACGATTTAACCAAAAAAAAAAAAAAAGATTAAGGGGGCTCCCCATACATGGAACTGAAATTATTTTTTTTTTTTTGTCATCGATCCTATACGTGCGGCGCTAAAACCATTTTTTCTCAAAGTCAATCGTTTGAAGGATACAAACTTCCAAAGTGGTAAAATGTGTCCCCCCAAAGATAGGTATTGCGTAACATTGAAACTGACCTCAGGCTATAGAAGAGCTGGGTACAGATCCAATACAGGTTGCTTCCGAACGAGGTCAGTATATAGATGCCGAACTGTCCATTAATCAGCTTCACTAGACGGACGATCTTCAAGTACTGTGTGCGAAACTCGTGGCAGGAGAAGTGCTCCTGTGGGAACAAACATAAAGTTATATATCAAGCTTGTGGAAGTATACATAAATGAATTTCTGATAATAATTATCTTATAACCTAACTAAACACAGTAAACAAAAAACAATTAAATAACCTAAACTAAAACATAGCATCAAAACATTATTCTCTTCTTCGCTGTCAAACTGATAAAGTGTCTAAGAGACTGGCAGCATTGCCATGCTATACCGCGGCAATGCTGCCAAATTAAATAATATCACAATTAATTTTTTTTTTGTCTGCGGAGTTTTGCTGGCTAATTTCATGTAAACCTGAATAAAGACTATAATTATGGATAATAAACTAGTGATACTTAAAACGGTAATATCCCAAAGGCAGAGTAGGGAAACTGTGAGGTCAGCCATAGCCCACTGTCAATTCAATGAGTTTCTAACATAAATTTTTATACTGGCCAACAAAAAACTCAGCCCTTTTATCAGGTAAAGAGTTAAAACTATTTATCTTAAGTTGTATCAAAAAGAAGAAAGAATTGGGTCAAACAGTCCCAAGGTTTTAAAGATCAAAATTTCTGGAACGTCCAACTATGAAATCTAAGTCTTTATAAGCTCCTTTTCACACTGTCCTGCTAGACA
The DNA here is from genome assembly GCA_963082995.1 of Noctua comes. Taxonomy (NCBI): domain Eukaryota; kingdom Metazoa; phylum Arthropoda; class Insecta; order Lepidoptera; family Noctuidae; genus Noctua; species Noctua comes. The sequence continues at coordinate 5,971,234 of OY720268.1, forward strand.
GTCGAAGCCTGGTGGTGGCCGGTGGTAAGGAATATGGGCAGGTATGAAAGCTTACTAATAATGGGCGTAAAAAGACCTTTAACGAAACCGAGAGGCAATAGTTCCAACTTTTTCACAAGTTTTAATGTTATAACTTTACTTTGAATATCTCCACGACCCCCGTACTATTCAATGAATCCATCATCGCAATATTTAGAGTACGTTACATTGAGTCCTACCATAAAACGTGATATACCTAATACACTCAGCAACTTTAAAAGTGATTTTCTCCTATTGCTTTCATTGTAAGTTTTTGTTATTTTATTTTGGGACCCAAAAGCGGCCCATCCACTAACGTTCATTTCTTCCGACTTGTCCCGTTGTGCAAACTGTACAGAAAAGCGAAGGGATAAAATAAAACCGTTGAAGCCACTAATTAAACCACAATCCTACGTTCTTTCCCCTGACTTTATCACAACACGCCAGTTCGACAGGAAAAACAATCCTTCAGTGACCATACACACGTTTAGGTACATTCCTGTCAGTTTGCATCTTGTCAGTCATACCAAGGGATTGCGTGTCTGTGGATGGTTATAATCCTATCATTTTATGAAGATTGTTGTCATTTAAAAGGAATGCTCGTCATTTTGAATTATCTTTATGGATTCATTTGGATTATTTTCAATTGACCAAAGATTGATGCCCTTTGTACTTTAAAGTCCTGTTGCCGTACAAATCTTTATTTTTTATTTGCTATATGGCAGGGTGAGATTTGTAGGTACATATTAATTCTTTTATTATGTGCTTGGGCACATTTCTAATGTCAGCTTTATCGTCTATTTCTTGTTGGGAATCCATTTTCCTTCCGGGTCGAAGACGAACACAAAATGATTACAAACGAGTGCTCAATCACGCCGGACAAATAAACAGGCACTAACCTGATCACAGAGCGCGTCGCGTCCTTCGCGACGGGAGGGATGGCGGGGTTTTAAATACCGTCATTCTTTCTCGCTCTTGCAAATCCACTGGCGTTCATTCCGTAAGGATTGTAGATTCCGGCAGGAATGAACGTTAGTGGATGGGCCGCTATTCTGTTGTGTGCGATAACTACTATTTGCACGCTTTTGCTAAGTGTTTAAAATATTTGTTCGCGAGTGTAAACAATTTATACGAGTTACCAATACGTGTAGTCTGGTAGTTAGCTCTTCCAAGCATTTGAATAAATTGCCTAGGGAATAAGGCAAAAAAGGAAAAAAAAAAATCTCGACAAATAATAACACTTTAAAAGTCCACTTTACCGTTGCAAAGTTTAGAATAGGAGGGGGAGGGCTACTGGGAGGCCTACGTGTGGGTCCACTACCAGACAAAGATCTGTGAGCGAGTAACACTTAAATCTAAGTCGTTAGCACACGTAATCTCAAAAAGATTGAGCGTTATTTGAATGTAATCATTTGATGAATGCATTTTAAAATAAATAGTTTGAAATTTAAATTTATTTTTTACTACCGGATTTCCGGTATCGGTTTTCCGGCAGTCGTGGGATGTAAACAGGGGCTTAAGATTCCAAAAGTAAAGAGGATCGCCTAGATTATAAGATTTCTAATCAGTGATAGCGTTGGCGAGAGAAATTAGGATAACTACCTATCTCTTAAGTAATTAGGTCGGCTCAGTATTCGAATTAATTTGCTCGTTTGTATTCATCTTTCTAGTGAAGATGGGATAAAGGATTCATTATGATATTACTGTTATGGCTTTCATTACTTTGATGATTTGGCAAAATGGTCATATCTACACTAGTGCCCATATCCATAGTTAATAACAGCTGACTGAAATATAACTTTAATAAGCAATGATGAGTATAAAAAAAAAAACGAAAATTTTCATCAATTTAAAAATAACGTTAAATCATACAATATTGTACTTAGTACTTACAGGGTCCATGCACACAATAGTTTAGCGTTATTAATTGTAAAGACTATTCTCGCAGTCAATAAAAAACATAAAATGCAGAAAAAAATGTGTTGCCACTTGGTTTCACGCTATCCTCTATATATTTTTGTCCTTGACATCCCCAAAATATAAGTCTATTTTGTAGAACCGTGGAGAGTTTTTGGCAAAATAATAACATAACAAGTGCACGACACAGGAAGCGCAGCCGGTTCCGTTGGCAAGGCGCCATCTTGGAAACTATCTCTTGATTATTAGTTCCAAAAACAAAATTGGAGGGAGCCATTTTATTTTATTGAATAAGTAGGCATTTCTGTCCCAGTCAGCATAACCCCACCAGTTCATAACGATGCCAACTCATTTATGACAACAAATAAAATGTACCTCTTTAAAGCGTTATTGTTGTTAGAAATATCTCAAGCAATTAATAACACTGAAAAACAGCAACAGAAGATTATAATCCAGAAGAATTTGACACCTAGAAAACTAATACCAAAAATAGTCATAAGTAGGCAACGTAAGTAATTCTATATATAATTAGTACCTTAGAACAAAAACCTTAACTTCATCCAACCAAGCAGAAATATACAGCATACTACCAATTAAAAAGTGGTTTTCCGCACGAGTTACTTTAAACCACTACAAAATATAAAACTACCTTCTTTCTAACTTATAATAACTCAGACATAATGAGGTAGGTACCTGTTCCGCGGCTTTCTTCAACAGTTCGTTGTGGATAAGAAAATGTTCCGTCAAGTAAATACTAATAACCATAATAAGTAGATCGTTGAGACTCCATATAAACGTAGACTGGATGTTGAAAAGCTGCAACAGTATAAGATTAAAGCTGCGGACTATTTTCTTCTAGAATAAAGTAAGTTTCTACGCATTATTTTCTTGCAAAAAATATTTGTGCCACATTTTTTCTTGAACACCAGAAATTGGTTGAGAATTTTGTAATTTTTAATGTGCTGTTTAAGATTGTTGGCCTTATTTAAATAACTACCTAATAATTCTTTTTCCTTCTTTTATTTTTATAGTTGTTAATGGATTTATTTTATTGATCTGAAATACAGGTTTGAATTAACCTAGATCGGGCAGATCGCTACCAAACATTTGAATTCCTCATTATCATTACTTGCAATTGTTAAATATTTTAGTTATAGTTTACATAAAAGCACTAATTATACCATTGTTTGAGAAATAATAAACAAAAAAATTAAAAAAAAAAAATTATTTATTTCAGATAACTTGATCCATACAGTCCGATTTAAAATAAAATAAAATAAATTTACATTGAAATCAACATCAGAATTTAAAAAAAATAAACATCAAAAAATAAAATAAATTAATATTAAAATACATTAAAATTAAAATAAGATAAATTTTATTAATATAAAATAATACTACTGCGCCTAAATGTACACTTTTTGTAATACTTTTAAATAAATTATGCTTATTCTCCTTCCTACACACACATGGATACATTATTATGAACCTACTTTTTTCAGTTTCCCGGTGACCCAAACGCGCTCGTATTTCGTTTTGACACCATTGCAACCGGACCGTGGCCTATATTTTCGGCCTGAGTCGGGTACCCATGCCGAAATGACATTGAATGATAACTTGACCTTCCGTAAAATATGATATCGGCTTCTCTTTTTTATGGAAACAAAAACGATGTCATGGAGGACACGAAAAACTTGGTAGTGTCATTTTTTTACAGTACAAATAAAAATAACGACAAAAACAATTTATTTTTTTAATATCGTTCAATAGAGCCTTTTCCCTAATTAATAAACGGTTTTTCTTTGATTTGAACATGTTTATATCAAAAAACTGACGAGGCAGTTTTTTGGTCTAGTGGTCGCAATCGAGACTGGTAAGCATGAGGTCCTGGTTTCGATTCCCGGGTCGGGCAAATTGTTATTGGGTTTTTCCATCAGAAATTTCTCAGTAGCAGCCACGGAGTCGTGACTTGTGCCCGGTTGGTGGCAATAGGCTCGCCTCTATTACATGCGACTTAAACATAACTGGCGAAATGTGAGTGTACTTTTAGGTACTTTTCTGTCTAACTCTACAAGGATTACAGGCGTGATGTTATATGTTATGTTTATATCAAGCTTGGAAATCGAAAGTAAAACCCTCAGACAATCCTGAAAAAACACAGGAGTAAAAATAGAAACCATTTAAAATTAATCTGCGCATGAGCAATTTACCTCACTAAGAACTCCCTTCCATACAGTATAGGGGGTGTAGTCAAAGATCCAAGGCATGTTAAAGTGGAAGTAGTTCTCTGCTACGTTGTTGATATCACAAGCGCATGCTACTTTTAGTCCGTAGAATACTGATAGAAGATGTTCCACTGAAAACAAGTTAAATACGATGAATTTACAATTCACAAAGAAAAAATAAAAGAGTCATATAATTGTATATTACACTTTGAAAGTTTGGCTAGCAAAAACATAGCACTATATCTATAAACAAGTCAAAGTGATTGCTTAAAAAGTAATAACTTGAGATACGATTTTATTCTGTAATTCAGTTATTGCTTAAAGTTAGATCTGTCTAAAGTTAGAATTCTTAACTTTGCTTTCTTTGACGGTTTTTACTTCATTAAAATTCTTGTCTATTGCACAAAAATGGTTGCATCGGTAATTACTAAAACTCAAGCAATTACTTTAACTTGACTATAGATGCAGGACGTCGGCAGACGATCTCCGGCCACCGTAGGCGCGGGCATGCGGGCGGCGAGTAATGGGCGACTCGCTGTCCGACCATGGACCATGCCCGGGTCGACGGCGAGTTGTGTTCCACGCGCGCCTCAAAGAGTGTCAGCATAATGACGGGGCCCCCCTCTAGAGGGCCAAAGCCTGCCGGGGTCGCGGGACTCATAGAATTACCGTGACCCTGGAACATAAAGGGCTATTGAAGGACACCGTGGATTTTAGTCAGTACAAGTCTGACAGTCCCTCCCGCTCTGCCCTGGGTGGGAGGACTCATTTGATGATTTTGCCACGTTAAAAAAAAAAAAAAAAACTTGACTATAGATACCAGGGATAGTCTAGTTCCAAAAGCGGATAGACTACAGAATCGTAACTTCGTAGTTCTGCTACGCCGTAGCACAGACCTACGCCGTAGCAAGGGGCTACGCCGTAGCACCACGCGTAGTTTGTAATAACGCACCGCGCTGGGTGACTTTTCCTGTTGTAGATTTTTATGATGTGAATTTAGAATAGTCTTCTTATGATGTATCGAATGTAGAAGCCAGTAGTGTTTTTATTTAAAATCACATTTTAATGGTCTCGCGGGAAAAAAACACTGTACACAAAAATTATTCGAGCCTAAAGCAATCTGAGAATATTTCTGTCTTTACACACAAGTAGCGAAATCTCATTAATATGATTCACACACAATATCGTGAGAGGACACAGGTGTGGTCTCCACATAGATCAAATTAGATGAGTGAGACAGATGAAAATCACCCGTAATGTAACAGCTGTTCTAAGATTTTGGAAATAAACACAGTAGAAATAATATAAGTCTTTGGTCACAAGCGCTATTGCTGAACATGAGGTCCTGGGTCCGATTCCCAGGTCGGGAAAAGTGTTATTTTCATCGGGAAGTTCTCAGTAACCGCCCGGAGTCAGAATCTGTGGTCAGTTCATGGCAATAGGCTCATTCCTTATTATTTGGGACTTAAACATAAATGGCGATATACAACATTAGTTTTAGTATATGCGAAAAATGAAACACGGGTCTAGTATTTTTATGTAAAAAAATCTATGTGCAAAATTTCAAAACTGTATCATGAAAAATCACAAAGTTATAAGCTTGTTCTGTCTGTTCTGCTTGTTACCTGGTTGTCTGCACAAAAACGTGGCCAACACGCGGCCCGCCCGCGCCCCCTGCGTCGTCTTTAGCTCATTGATAATGATAATTTGGCAGTAGGTACCTAAATTATTGCGAAAGGTACTTAGTGTCGCTCGGTGTCCAACTTGTATCTTTTCTTAAATATTTTTGGGACAAAATATAATATGGTTTAAAAGTTATTGGAATCGATTCAGTTACTTATTCTGAACTAACTATATTCAGGTTTCGGATATACTAAAAATAATATTGTATAGGTACTAATACTACAAGTAGTTACACTTCTGTTTTACCCTACTGGAATAACAGGCGTGATACTACGTAAATACGGAGTAGGTACCTACCAATAGCTGCAGCTAAAATGAAGATAGTAGTAACATTGCTCATAGCTCCAACGTTTCTGGTAAACGGCGGCAATTTGCTCTCAATAGCCTCGACCTTGGAGACCAGTGTGGGCCAGGAGCGACCAATATGCATCAGTATCAGGAACGATATCAAGCTGGACGTGTAGAATATTGAATTTGCTGAAAACATAATGAGAGCTGAGAACTAGTATAAATAATGGGAACAAATACCACCACCACCACCACTATCGAATCACCAACCTCGCGAAGGTATCAATTTAAATGGAATATTCTGCAGGTTGATCACGTATTGGTTCAATTAGTATCGTAATACTTACGTGGATTATGGTTATTTTAGAGCAAATAACCTGTGGGATATTGTTAGGACTTTGTGGACGCTTAATGTGCCTTTGATGGGGCAAGGTGGGGGACTCATTAAAGCGGTCGATCTATACCTTATTTCCAACTTATTTGGATCAGACCTCCTTGTGTCTGCGCCAGAATGGTCTATTTTGGAGTATCGATGGTGGTGTATTATATGTTTCGCTTTCAAGTTTTAACAAGAATTTAATTAAGGAATTATCGAGAAAGGTTACTCAACTTTGTGTAGGAAAGGCCAACACAAAGCTAAACAAATGAACTTTACCTTTCGTAATTTTGCCTTTAAATAACTAGCTCAAGAACAGATTTTGTCAGAGAAGTCATCATCTGCTCAGCCTTTTCCCAACTATCCCAGTCTAACCGGATACAGCTGCATACCAGTATTTTACATGAATCGACTGCCTATCTGACCTCCACAACCCAGTTAATACTTGGTAATACGATACCCCTTGGTGAGACTGGTTGTCAGACTTTTTTACCACTGACTACCTGCCAACGACTATCAAAAATCTAAAGATGGCAGCCGGGACCAACGGCTTAACGTGCTTTCCGAGGCACGGAGGAAACTCGGTATGTAATGGGCGATCATCCATCCACAGACCAACCTAGGCAAGCACGGCTTAACCTAAAGATCGACCGGAGCGGCTGTTATTATTTAGCCACGAAGCGAGCGAGCACGAGCTCCTGATTTTGTCAGAGAAGTTACATAATATATTGCATCGCATTTGTAGTTATATGGCATAATACAAAGAGGAACATTGTTATGCGGAGTTTTTTTTTTTCGACAATAGGTAAAATTAAAGGCAACATTCTTTTCTCAATGTTCACCTTCCAATTTCAAATGATGAAACATAAGAATGGCAATAACTTACTGATGTTAGCCAAAGAGATCCCGTTCATGATGAGCCAGCAGAAAGTCATGATGAACATCAGTACCTGACCGAACAAACTGATCGCGTAGAATATCGTGTACGGAGAGCGGAGCGTGAATCTGTGGACGTAACAGCTATTATAACGGGACACATCACTACATAGTATAAAACAAAGTCGCTTCCCGCTGTCTGACTGTCCCTATGTATGCTTAGATCTTTAAAACTACGCAACAGATTTTGATGCGGTTTTTTTAATAGATAGACTTATTCAAGAGGAAGGTTTATATGTATATATTGCACCCGTGCGAAGCTGGGGCGGGTCGCTAGTTACTTATATTGGAGGCTGCTTTTGCCCGCGTTTTTGCTCGTGTTAAGGTCGAAAATAATCCCACGGAAACATAAAATAGCCTGTGACAGCCGGGGATAAAGTAGCAACTCATTAGTGAAATAATTGTCAGAATTGAATCAGTAATTCCAAAGATTAAACCGTACATCCAAACTTACAAATTTTGCTTCTCTATAAAATTACTACTTTTTAAGTACCTTACAAATTACAGGAATGAAAAAAGTAGTACTAAATTTAACGTTATAACTATTGTAACGGGTCACATAACTTTTGTTGAGGATGGCGATATTTGTACGGAGATTTGCCCTGATTTTTGTCGAAGTGTGCGCTGGTAACTTTTATGTGGGAAAACGTGTGTTGTGTGCTTGGCTCGTACAAGAAGGATTGTAGATGTATGAGTCAGGAAATTAAAAGAAAATCGTATACTAGGTGAATCTACCCTAGGTGCCTAACTTTGCTTAATACAAGGTGGAAGTGACACCGACGCTACAACGGTTACTACGTATTCCAGTAAATGATTTTGAATCCCCCAGATATAATTTTTTCATGGGTATTAAAAAAAAATCAGCTGTTCCATACATTTTGGTATGAGACATTTTTTTTATAAATACCGTCAAAAAAATTCTATGTAGGGGGTGTGGGGGGGGTTTAGGATGATGTATTGTAACCGTAACCGTTTTGGCGTCGGTATCTCTTCCAACCTGTATACTATTTACCATTGCTTCTGCTTAACTCAGTCAGAAGCTTTCGTCGTGATGATACATAGGTACGAAAGACGTAAACTCAATTGGGAATTTTCTAATATCGAAAACCAGATGATAATCCGATTAAACAAGGATCAATAATTGGAATTGACGTAAGAGCTAATCCAATTACCTGACTAATTATTGTAGATATATTATTGTAAGTCCCAATGGAACATGATCATAATAACCTCCTATAACCATCTAATACTAGCTTCTGCCAAATTCGTCTGCGTGGACTGGGATAAAAAATATCCTATGTATTAATTCAGGTTATAACTATCTGTGAGCCAAGTTCATCCATTTCCGTTACGTAATTTTTTACGTAATTGCAAACATTCAAACTTTCATATTAATATTTGAGTAAAGAAACACCCAAACATAAAAAAATTCATATTTATAATATTAGTACGGAGAACTTATGAAAGGGAACAAATCTATACAGAGTGAAAGGGACACCGACGCAAAAACGGTTACCACGTATTCGGTACATCATTCCACATATAATTTTTTCGGGGTATTCCCCAAAGCGCAACTATTTTTAAGCGCAACCAACTTAGCGCAACTAAATTATTCCTCGTAGCGCAACCATTAATTGTGCTCACAAATTCTAATTAAAAATATAATATGTTTATTTATTCCTCAAAGCGCAACCATGATGAAAAATAGCGATAAATCATAAATGAATCCATCATACCCCTCTCTATTTTTCATCATGGTTGCGCTTAAAAATAGTTGCGCTCTGAGGAATACCCCAATTTTTCATCGGTATTTTAAAAATAAATCAATTGTTCGTATCGGTGCTGTGGTGTCGCTTCCACCTTGTATAGACAAAGAGGCTGAAAGTGTTTTTGTCTTCAATTTAAATCCTAAAACCTAAAACTACCGCAAAGCTTTTAAGATTATATTTTAGTCCTAGCACCCGCAAACCCAACTAGCACTTCGATCCTGATTTGCATCATCCTAACGAGATTATCGTGTACCACCACATACCCCTCGTATACCATTCCCAAGTCTTTGTTTCCATTTGTTCCACCCTTTTCCCTTAAACTAATTTCAACTTTATTCTTCAGTCAATTATGTAGATTTCAGATTGACTTCATACCCCGGAACGTAACTTAAAAAATAAATAATTAGTGGCGCAAACTGAGTAATGCAGATTTTGTGATGTTAAGGGATCGAAAGTATTTCAAATTGGATCGTTTAATATAACACAAGGATGGTGCGTCGCCAGTTTGTTCTTTTTTTCGAACTCGGCTTGAGACACTGCCGTGTGTCTAGATCAAAGCTATTTATTCAAAATTACCGACTTGCTTCGCACAGCACCACCTATTGGGTCCAAAACTATATCTAATGTTGCCTATTTTAAATTAAGCTTCTAGCAGTAGAGCGGTGAAACTGCGTTCAAATCCATGCAGTAGTTTCTGCGTGATGCGCGTACAAACATACAGGCAGAAAGACAGACAGACAGAAAATAATTCAAAAATCTGTTGTTTTAGCTTCTGTTGCTCTAATAAAGACCCTCGTAATTTTTTAACGATTATTCTCAAAAAATCAGAAATAAATTCATAACTCGAAAACTATGAAAAGTCGCGGAACATACATGGGGTGATTCGGATACCCCACGATACGAGGGACCTAAATTTTATTTTTGGACGTTAATGTTCCGGCCACCCTGTATATTGGTTTTCAATATCTTCAATGTACAGACATCGGCCTGTTACAATTTCTAATCTATGCATAGATTATTTGTTTACATGTTTAGAAACTACATTCCGAACACAGAATGCCTCATTCATTGGTAATTTATTTAATTACTCATAAGGCGTAATTAGAAGTCTCTCAGGTGCTCAAATTATCATAGTGTAGCGAGGTATGTTAACATATTATATATATAGTAAATTCGCGAGATTGCGAAGTGTAATGTTATTAAAACAGTACGTCTTTGAGTGAGGCTGTAATGGTGTAATGTTTATTTAGTTGCTGTGCGTGTTTTGGAAATGTGTTTCTTGTTATATACAGGGTGTAACAGAAAGGGTATATAGTCATATGAAAGGATATGCTGCAGACCATCAAACTAAACAAAAAAATTTGTTTAGTTTGATGGTCTGCATTGGCATAGGCTTGGGCCCAATATTGTAAATGCGAAAAAGTATCAGCTGTCCCATACATTTGGGTCGAGTATGTATTTAAATTTTGTATGGGACAGCTGATATTTTTTTCGCATTTACAATATTGGACCCAAGGAGAAAGTTGTTCAGTTTGATGTTCTGCAGCATATTATTTCATATCGTCGACCGTAGGTTCAATTGGGGTAAGGGACAAAACACCCAAAATGAGTTGAGTATACAGTTTTGTTCAGAATTTTTAGCACTGTCGAATGGTGTATATGAAAAAAAATCTAGCTGAAGAAAAATGTCCCTTACCATACTGATTTTTTTGGACAAAATTTCGAAACAGCCCCTTAATAACCATGTATTCGAAAAACTATGCAATGTAGCAACTAGAAATGGTGTATTCTTGTTCTTCTTATTAATGGTCCATTTCATCCAGTTCGAATAAGATAAGAGTTTTCCCAATCAACGAATTACCATTACATGGTTTATTTTTGAAGAAACCATAATAAAACTGGCCTTACACTAATTGAACCTACGGTCGACGATATGAACCCTTTCTGTAACACCCTGTATAGACAAGTATCTAGGTCAAATAAAGACTGAAACGAGGTAATCAAAGCCCTGAGATAAGTTATTCGCCTAATATCATTACTATAAACTGCTGCGTGCGTCTGGTGAACAGTTTTACAAAGTTTTTCGATCAGAGGGTTTACTATGACGTCTTAAAGCAGCAGTAATTTCAGTGTGGGAAAGAGACAGAGTTATACAGGTCGCCATCTCTTTCCCACACTGGAATTACTCCTGCTATAAGACGTCATGGTAGGCCACCAGGAATTACTCAGTAGTAGCTAGCAGTGGCGAAGGTTCCATACAACCCGATTCCTACCGGCTTCCCTTTGAAAAATGGCACAGTCTGTATTCTATTGCCAATAATATTCTATACAGTAAAGATATGTACTCTGGCTTACCTCTTACAAAAATTGACCCTTCGCTACTGGTAGCTAGGAATCTGAGTTTGTGCCCGGGTGATGTCTATAGGCTCTCTTCAAATTACCTTCTTGAGGCTTAAACATAACTGGCGAAATGTAAACGTCTTTTTATGAATCTTCGGGGATTACAGGCGTGATATTATGTAATTACCATAAAGTATAATTTATTTTCTAGTTCTACAAAAGATTTGATATGACAAAAGTTTTGAGAAACGAGGAGTGGCACATAAAAACTAAATAACAGTTTCATTTAACTTTCGATAACTAGGTACGTCAGTACTTTATTCGTAGTAGCAGTTCAGTCGTAGTGTTTACTTCATTCGTATATGGTGAACTAGCTTGGGTTTAGAAATATCATTAATCACTACATATGTGGCATGGAAAGAAAAATATAAAAATTAACTATAAATATAATTGTCAACTTGTGTGTTTAACATTAAGTTGTATCCTAAAAAAATTATACTGTACTAGCGACCCGCCCGGCTTCGCACGGGTGCAATACAGGGTGTAAACAGACCCTTTACATAGCCGTCAACCAAGTATTCTCATACATGAAACTAAGTAACTTTACGCAAAAATTATTGCTGGGAATCGACTTTTTTTTTTGGGGTGAAAAATCATGTTTTAAAGTAGGACTCGATGGAAAGCACCCAAAGCATTGTGCTGATGGATGAATTGAATAGTACGGGGGTCGTGGAGGTGTGTAAAGTAAAAATCTTACATTAAAAACATGTATTTAAAAAAAACTTATGAAAAACTTGGAACTTTGACCCCCAATATCTCCGTAACTAGAAGATTCCCAGGTATGGTCTAGAACAAAAAAATTATCGCAAAGACGGGGAGAACAAGTGCCTTTCGGATATGTTAAGGGTCTATTCACCCCCTTTATACATATAATCCTTCCTCTTGAATCACTCTATCTGTTGCTGAAAATTGCATTAAAATCTGTTGCTAAGCGTACAAAAACCGGTAGCGGCTTTTTTTATACCATGTAAAGATAAAGATTTTAACTGCGCTATAAGTATATTATAAGTTATTGTGAAACTAGTTGCATGACTGACAATTCTATTAGTGTGCCAATCATTTGAAGGAACATTGGCTCCTAAAATACAGGTCCCTGACCTAGTTTAGGAGGCAGAAGTTCGCTTTTTAATATGTCTTCTACTCATCATCTTACTGTCCTTGTCCCATTCTACTTCGGGTCGGAGCAACGCGTTTTCTTTTTCCATTCTCCCATTAAATGTCTTCACTAAATAAATAAAAATGACGGCTATGGTGCAGCTTTTGTAGTTATAATCTTACTACAGTCGAATTGTGGTAAGCATTTAATGTAGTCTTTAGCTATTATACCTATATTTACATAGTATTCGGTGGATTTCGTATTCTTATTTGTTCGGTATTCAGCCTCCGAATGTATGAAGTGAACTCATAATACGAGTAACCGTCGTATTAATTGGTATTTTGTAAGTCTTAGGAAAAGATTTTCTTTATTTCCTGATAGCTTTCATTTAATTTTTCTGACTTTATGTATCTTATCTGTGTATTCGTGTGTGTGTGTGTTTATGTGTTCTCTTTCTTATCTCAGCGGGACTGGTCAGCCTAGTCATGAGCTGCAGTCCCATGACACAGCACCAGAAGAGAGCCCTCGTATTTTCCCGTGAAGGCCACACATATTTCTTATTGAGGTGATGTTTTTATTGAATAGGTTTCTCTTTCTTACCTCAACTTACGGCTCATAGGACTGGTCAGCCCAGTCAGAGGTAATAGTCCCATCACTCGGCTGCAGAAGAGAGTCCCCCGTATCGTCCCGTGGAGGCCACTCATCTCTCGGTTCTTGAGGTGGTGTTTGTCCTCCATGTGAAACGTCCTCAGGAATAATTTGGAGCGCATTGTTGTTGTTGGGTTATCTGAAAGTACCTAAGTTATACATTTTGATAGATTAAGGAAGTGGGCACACTTATCGACGCGGAATCGGTCTGAGCCGATCAGAAAAAGCTTATTGGCCATTCAATATTTTACGTCAATAATTGTGCTCACTCCTGCTTATTGTTCTTGACATTTACTTGACGTTGTATGAAGAAAATAAATGACTAGATTATTATTTATTAATTTCGTTCTTACTTTTTTTGTAAATGGTTCACGCGGCCGGCAGTCGAACTTGTGACGTCACACTAACCAGTGTACACTTTCGGAGCTATAAGTAATTCAAACCATTAATAAAAAAGTAGTGTCATACTTCCAAATTCAAACCAGCCAATCGGAAAATCACCTTCAGACCACAAACGCCGCCAAAGCTCTACAAGCATAGCATACAATATGTACATTACAGTCCCACACTTTGAATGTTCAAGCACTAACACAAACAAACATAGTACCTGTCAAATGGCTGACAGCGCGGGAAAAGTATTTTCATAGACAACATAGAACATGCCTCTATGTCAGGCGGAGTGTCGCTGGTTTAAGTGATTTGGATAAACAATTCATGGTGACATATTTCTTCGGGGTTCTGAAAATACGTAGTGTTTGTATTGAAATAACCTTGACCCTTCGTAGGTTGTAACTAGGTACTGATATTATACAGTTTAAGTGAAGTGACTCACCTGTCACCTCTAGCCCAAACATAAATAGTCAATAGAGTAAAACAATGGACAGTGGGTAACTACCTATGTCGACAAAAATATTGTTCCTACTTTTTAAACTGTGTCCTATTAACTGTGGGAGCGGCGGCCGTGGTGACGGCCCCGACTTACGATTGGTAGGTCGTAGGTTCGACGGATCATTACTTTGTGTATATTTCATACCAACTGCTCTCAAAACGGTGATGGAAAACATCGAGAGTAGGTAAAACAAGGCATGTACTAAAACGAAAATTCAGAGACATGTTACATCTACCAACCCGCACTGGGCCAGCGAAGTGGATTATAACATAACATTAATTTATTTAATTTTTTCATTTTTTTTTAATTTATTTGGATTATAACTCATAGAGAGGAAGCCTGTGTAGTGGGAACATTATGGGCTGAGTGCTTCTTAAGCTCTATGCCTATATATATACGAACGATACCAACCATATTAAAATAGGTACGCACCTACCTTTACTTTCCACAAAGCTCTTTTACATCAGTTTCTACCAAAACTCGTATGTTCAGTGACGAAATAATATCTTCATTCTGCACATAACATCAAAAGAGTTGGAAAACAAACGCGAGGTTAAGCCCGCTTTGTTCCAGTCTGCGGCGACATCATGCGTTCTGCTGGAAATAACGGAGATAAATAATCAAGTCACGGAGTACACGTGGGGTTTAGTAAGGCGAGGTCCAACTGTGAGCGAGTAGAGATTTTACACTTGCTACACTTTCGTTTTAATAGGAGGTAGTTCCTGTTATGTCATGCCCATGTTGTGTTAAGAAGACTTATAAAAGGCAGGTCAAATCGCAGGTCATAGCGTACCGGCTCTGACAAGTGGTTAACTCACAGAGTCTGGTGTCTGGAGTCCGGTCCGCAATCTGTCCATACCGGTTTAATCAAACCTTAAGTCAGTAAGCAGGACTTGCTGGACTATTCTTTTTTGACACAGCTATTGAAGTAGTTATGCCATTGGTCAGTAGCGAAGGGTCAATTTTTGTAAGAGGTTAGCCGGAGTACATAATTATCTTTAATGTGATTATATTATTTGTCTGTAGAATACTGACTGTGCCTTTTTTCAAAGGGACGCCGGTAGGAATCAAGTTTTATGGAAACTTCGCAACTGCCATTGGTTCTGTTTGCGCGCAACTTTTGTACGTCCATCTTCCGCATTTCATCTGCCATCTTGTCAGGAGAATATAATGTTCTCACTCCTTTGAGGAAAGGTTCTTCTTATACCACCTAGGGTCTAAATCTAGGTCTAAGGTATTACTACATAAAACGAATCTTTATTGTAACGACAGCGGTAAGTGCATCATGACATTGTTCGTCGACGGTTTTAACCGCTAATCGCGTTTAGTCGATCCTAACCCTGACCTCATGAGTACACTCCAGTGGGTCACGAGTTCGGGAGTAACGTAATGAGTTGAATGCTACTTAAGAGCATTTTATTTGCACCAGCAGCAACAGCGAACATCACTGAAGTATGTACAAGATGTGATCGAGATCGCTATCATTTACTGTGTACTTTTTACTGCGTAAATGTAACCACTTTGTAAATTAGGGGTTATAAAAACTAGAAAATTATGAGCGTTTCGTGCTATGTAATTTTTTTTCCAAGCCGCTTCCTGTTGTTTAAAATGGCACTGCGTTAGCGGAAAAAGTCACTCAGTCCCATGGAGCCAGTCTGATGGACATGAACATATATTTCTGGAGAATGCAGGATTTCACGAACTACTTAGCATAGGCATAGCTCCTGCGGCTGGAATGAAAATATTATCGTAGGGATGTGCAGGTTGAGACGGTCTACCTACAACTATCCAAGCCGAGCAAAAACCTCCTATAATTCAGACCATCCATGAACGTCCCATGCTCCAACTGACAGTCTCTAAAAAAATGCTCCGTAAGTTTTATTTTAAAACTATTCCCAGTTTAACCTGTTCGCCATTAGCGTAATCTTCCTGTAGGAGAAGGATTAGTATTCCGTGAACCGTAGCTAACAAAATGGCGGTTCGTTTGTTATGCAGCGGTAAGCCTTGATGAAGCTAGCCTCTTGCTAGCTTCATCAAGGCTTACCGCTAACAAACTCCTTCAAAATCAAGGCGATGTAAATGCAAGTAATCAAGTAATGCAAGAGCAAGGATTACTTGCGTTTACATCCATAAGTTCCTTACCTTTTGCACTACAGGATACGACTTTGATTCCCGTAAGGTACCTATCTAGTTTAGTGGGAAAATAAGGTAGGTATAATATAAAGGACGAATAAAAGCAAGGATCTTGTAGTAGAAAATCCTAGTATTTTCAGAGATCTACCAATTCCTTGAGAAATACTGCTAATGCTAGGACCTTCAACATATCGCAGCAAATGTACGAGTATTATGGAAATGAACGATGAGACTTGGCTGTACAAACAAATTGCACGATAAAGACAACCTCTAGCTTTCAAGGTGAATATTAGTATGCACGTATTCCTACAGATACCTACGTAAATAAACTATGTACCTACTTTCGTTATTTAGATTGGTTTAGGTACCTTATTGTTTTGTGTGCTGAGTTTCAGAGGCATTGGCAAAAATAAATCACATTGTAGATATCTCTGTTTTTAGGAAGCTCTGAAGAAAGTTTTACTTACAGCGACGCCCTAAGCCGAGGCTCCTAGGATGAGTGGCAAGATGCCAATCACAAAAATAAAATAAAAAGGCAACAATTAAAGAAACTACGATAAAACTGCCAGTAGTTTGCATTCATGCCATGTCCATAACTATTTGGCAATTTTTATGTCATTTAGATGCCTTCATAATTACACATAATGTCGGATCCGGTCGTTAGTACGGACATAAAATGAATCAGAAAACGCGCCAGTGGGCACTGGTGACATGACGCGACCTACTTACCAGTCTACCCACACCACAGCATGTTTCTACAGAGCTCTGATGTTCAGCTCGAGGCGAGGGCTACATTCAATGTCTGATCGCGGCGGAGTTGAGACGTCTTGGAACTACCCGATTCATTGTGCCCCGTGTTATTGTGTTAAGTTGTAATCTCAAGTAATTTGTTAGTTTGATAGAAACACTGTATCGCACCGTGTATTTTCATAACACGAAACCCATAGCCTAACGGAATAAATCCTGACATATCCGACATAAACGTGGGTGGTAGCTGCATGTTTTATATAGGGTAAATAATGTTTTGAACTCCCACGTCTCTCGCCCCAAGCCAGCATGTTGCTCAATTGGGTCAATCAGGTTAATTTAAACGCGCACCTACATTGCTGTTCCTCTTAATAAATATCCTCAGGCGAAAATCTGATGGAAGGATTAACCACATTTCAATTTATTATTTTAGTACTTTTCGTTCGTTTTCCAATAGTTGGAACATTTAATAGTTTTCGAACGTTTAGAACATTACGAATGTTTTGCTGTTTAAAAAGTAGGGAAGGACCATAAAAACAATGAATGGACTGTGTGAAAGACGTCCGGAATTTTCGGACAGGTCCGGTATTTAAGCTTAGTGTCCGAAATGGGAGGTATTCTAAAACATCCAGAGTTTCCAAATCATTCCAGAATTTCCGTCTATGATACTTATGTACTTTTTTATGAAATCACAGCATCACTTGAATAGGCGCAAGCACTGGCGAAACCTCGAGCACTGGCGCGAGCACTGGCGCTGTCACTGGCGCGAGAGTTAGGCAGGTACGCGGTAAGTTAGGTTAAAATACTTTAATTAATATGTTAACATTATTCGTTTTTAGTATTTAACAGTCTACCTAACCTACCTACATAACCTACTAACCTACATAAATAAGTACTTTATTTAGTTAGTTACCTACCTAATTTAATATGTGTGTTTAATAATATTTGCATGCTATTTTTATGGCGAAATGTGTTATTGCACTTCATGTCATTTTTACCATCTTTTGTACCGCATTTACAGCAAATAAATAATTTTGACTTTGACTTTGAGTAAGTCAGGTTAGGTCAGTAAGATAGGTGAGTAAGAATAGGGTTGGTAGTTAGGTTAGTTAGTAAGTTAGGTTAGGTTAGTAAGGGGCCATCCTTTAATCACGCATGGTATTTTAGGCCACTTTTATAGCCCTCCCTCCTCCTCAGTGATACGTCGTGAGGCTTAAGGCTACCTGTCTTCCCCTCGCCTAACATCACGTGTAATTTTATTATTGAAAAGATCAGATGGCAATATTTTTTAACGATTTTTTTTAGATTAAGATCTTTAATCTAAAAAAAATCGCTTGAACGGGTTTTTAAACCAAAAATCTCTTACTCGGATTTTTTATTAATTATTGGCCAAGAACACCGTTTGAACCTCACGTGATTAAAGGACCCCTTATGGATCTGGGGACCCTACTAGAAAGGGTGTGACTGCTGATATAACGGCTTATTAGCCGTCATATCTTTGACAGTCGTAGGCAGTCAGTGGTCCAAAAGTCTGACAACCAGTCTTACCAAGTGGTATAGTATTACCCAGTACTATCTGGTTTGTGGAGGTCAGATAGGCAGTCGCTCCATGTAAAATACAGGTATTCAGCTGCATCAGGTTAGACTGGAAGCCGACCCCAACATATTTGGGAAAAGGCTAGGCAGATGATGATGATCAGCAGTCGTCCCCTTTCTACAATTCATACAATTCTCTATTGAGAATTATGAAAAAAAAAAACCGATGAAAGTGACCCCAAATAAATTGGGATAATAGTAGGAGAATCATCATTTTTGTGTATGAAAGTGTAGGTATAATTGGCTTGGCCATCGATTTATTTAAATAGGATAGTAATTTTATTCTGATTGCTGCAGTGCCTCAGTAAACACAATACGTATGTTAATGAATAATGGATGAATTAATTTGATGCCGTAATTAAAGTAATTTTCACGTAGGTACCGATCAAAATAAAATGTGTTTCAAATAATAATAGGACTGACTTCGTGTCTACTACTGTGACATCATAGCTATCAAATTGAAGAAGTTGGGTTATTTATTGCCTAAATGTTACAAAAAATGGCCTATCTGACCTCCACAACCCAGTTAGTACTGGGTAATACGATACCCCTTGGTAAGACTGGTTGTCAGACTTTTTGGGCCACTGACTGCCTAACGACTGTCAAAGATCTACAAATGACAGCCGGGACCAACGGCTTAACGTGCTTTCCGAGGCACGGAGGAAACTCGGTATGTAATGGGCGGTCACCCATCCACGGACCAACCTAGGCAAGCACGGCTTAACCTAAAGATCGACCCGAGCGGCTGTTATTATTTAGCCAGGAGCTCCTCTACAATCCAACACTTCCACGCTCTTAAAACACAATAATTGAAGAAGTATTTTAGGAACTTTAATATGACTGGAAGTCGACGCCGCCATGGTTGAGAAAAGGCTAAGGAGAGATGAAGATGATGACTGCCTGTATTTAAGTTATGATAGGTAAACAAATGAAACACAAGAGTGTAAAATTAGTTATTATCATTGTAATTCTCCACAATTGCTGATGGTGACTTTGCTGGACACAGTGCCGCCTTTGCTGCCGTACTTTTCCATCTTCTTCACGACGTCGAGCCCTGATATCACATGACCGAATACCACGTGCTTGCCGTCAAGCCAGTCTGTCCTGAAAAGGAATTATGGCTTTTAGTATAGTTCACGTCACGCCTATGCCACTCGAAAGAGTAGGGTAAGTTGTACTTATGCACACACATGTTCGTTAGTTGTGTCAAAATGAACAACAAAGAGAACAGTCTTTTAATAGGGGGATAGCCTATTGCCCTCCATTTATTCTCTTGCCCTTATCCCAATTTCAACGCACGGGTCGACGCAGCATGTCTTCTTCTTCCATACTTTTCTATTACTCGTCATATCAGCAGTCACCTCCTTTGTAGCCATATCATCCTTCACACAGTCCATCCATCGTTTCTATGGTCTTCCTCTACTCTTGTACCCATCCACATTCCTACTCAAAACTTTCCTCACAACATTTTCCTCATTTCTCCGCATCACATGCCCATACCACGACAACCGGCGCCACTTTCAGACTTCCTCTTATGTGTGTACTCATTTCTTATTTTATCCAGTCGCGTAACAACACACCTCTTTAGTATACAAATGCCTTTCATGTATCCCTTTTATAGCCCAACATTCTCACCCATACAAGACAGCAGGTCCAACCATTGTTTTATAAATCTACCCCTTAAGTTTAAGGGGAAGTTTGCCATCCACCGGGACACAATTCTATGCTCCAACCCGATGCTGAATAATCGCTAAGAACATATCATGGCAATTCGCTTGGGCTTTGCATACATTTACTAGAGCTAGCATTATGTGCAGGCTTAAATGTCCAAGCACCTTTTTGGCATTTTTTATGAACAAAACTGAAGCAACAAAGTGAAAAACGAACATCTTCGTTATATTCCGATAGATGGCTCTGCAACGGTCAACACAATTAGTTCTAACTCTAACCAACAGATGGCGCTGTCTACAACAAACTAGTAAACCATCGTTCACAATTTATTATTTTTTCTTTCAGAATAAAATGTAAAATACTTACTTAGCGGTACACAAGAAGAACTGCGACCCATTACTATTGGGCCCAGAGTTCGCCATGCTGAGTATACCGGGCCCCGTGTGTCGTAACGTAAAGTTCTCGTCCTCGAATTTGCGTCCGTATATCGACTTGCCGCCTGTTCCGTTGTGGTTTGTGAAATCTCCTCCTTGGCACATCTAGATGGACGTTAGTTAAGGATAATGTACGTGTAATAATTTGAGTTCGGTATCTTGTGGACCCTGGATTGCTGCAAGCCTTATTAAAATTCAGAACAATAAAATTAGAACCCTGTCAAAATGATCTGCTTTAAATCCAGCATATTTCATAGATTCCTAATCAGATTTAAAATGTTGACTTGGGTTAACGGAAATAATGACATTTTTTTTTTAATATTAAGCTGTTTCACTAGCCGACATTTCCCTGCACCACAAGGAGATTTGCAGACTCAGTGTATATTCAAACTGTGGCGAATAATTTACATGCAAAACTTGTTGATTGATGATGTAAAAGATTGCATCTAAGAGAGGAGACATAGAGATTTAAGGGTGGCCCTTCACCGCGAGCATTCATTCCTCGATCTGTAATGTAACATTACAGATCCGAGAATCACATCACGAAAACCGAGCATGTACCGTTCGCAGCCTGTAATGATACAATCTGTAGTATTTTGTTACAACTTGTAACATCAATGCGCACCACTTATAATTGAGCGTGCTGCCACAGAATAAATAGTATTGTAACGTAATGCTCGAAATCGAATCATAAATGTTACATTACAGGCGAATGCTCATCAGTCAGGCAGGCAGTATTGTAACGTAATGCTCGAAATGGAATCATAGTCGTTACATTACAGGCGAATGCTCACGGTGACGGACCACCTTAAAGATTTTTTATAATAATGTTTTATCTGTGGCAGTGGCAATGCACATTAAAGACAAAATTACAGTCGCAATTATGTTATAAAAGGATACAAAATCGGGAATAATCCGATGAAAACAGCTCCCCTGGTATCCAAAACCCTTCTCATGTGTGCACAAAGCTCTGAAGTTCTCCGCAGTCCTGGGCACGATGTCTGCCCTCAGCATCATAATCACTCGGCCCAATGATTGCTTGCCGACGCTGACATCGAAGTATACTTGAGGGTTACGCTTCTCTGCAGGCTTAACAGGTAGCTGAAAAATCAAATGAAGAAAATCAACAATCATATTCTATTAGTTTTTGAGTAGTAAAAATTTCAAAAGTAATTTCCCAAAATTAAATGTGTTCTATTTAGGAATCTTAATGGCAGAACAAACTCCCTGGCAACACACAAAATGTCTGTTTAAGCTTCAAAACAGTAGCCTGCAAGGTCAAGTTTCTTAAGTTTTTTACAATTTGCAGGTCAGTGTCGGGTCAAACTCAAAGTAATTATTTCAATTAGACCATTACGGTCACTTTTGAATGTAAAAAAATAAAAAGCGAAGCTACAGGCACAGTCACAAGGCATAATAACTTGAGAAAGTACTGTAGTTGCACATTCCAACGCGTAGATCTCTATGGAGAAGAATGGGCAAGAAACTCCATGGACACTACTACCCTAGCGCTTCCCCTTTAAGAATCTGATTCACATTTTCACATTTAATTTACAATAACTTTTTTCATGATAAAAAATTGTGCCTGGAACTGGTAGACAATTTACTAAGATGGGTATTACAAAACCTACATTAAACACTGGACATTTACAGACTTAGGAAGATAGTGATATGTGAATTTGTCAAGCCATAGCCTAAAAAAATATTTTTGCATTGAAGTGGTGTATAATCCAATATGTCACATTATATTCAATATGTCACATTATTTACCTAGGCCTACTAGATTTACACACACCCAAGATAACTATGAAGTATCATACCACTCTGCATTTTGTTCAAATACTATGATTTAAAAAAACTTAAAACAAATGTGGTTAACACCTTTGTTTTAAGTAGTTGGCCATAGTTGATTTTATGCTCTAATATGATACATATTTATTGTTTTATGTTCATAGTATGATTTTTAGAAAGAAACATTTCATAAGATGCCCTGGAATATTGGAAAATATGATTCAGACAACTGTCAACAACAAAGTTTTTCGTCAATTCGTTTTAAACAAAATACTCACACTACTACTTTCAGTACTTTCTTTTGTACCATCCTCTTTCATATCAGCATCCTTGTCCTTATCTTTGACAACCGGCAATGTTTCTCCAGCATGTTTCTGTAGCCAAGTGTCCTCTGACCAGACCGGCCGAGTGGAACCTTCTTTGATGCGCTGAGGAGCGGCTATGTTCACTCTTATTGTGCGACCAAAGAGTTCGGAGTCATTCTGTAATGTTTAGGGAACAAGGTTAGGTTATGTTGACATTTAAGTTCGATATTAAATTTGTTTTGATCTTAAACTCCTTTCTAAGTACCTAAAATGATTTACAGAAAAGTATGTTCTGTTTTATTTACTGGTTAAAGTGCAAATGACACAGAATATAGCTATATACAACACGAAAAACATTCACGTAGTACGTAGACATTTGTTGATGGTTTTCGATGGTTAATATCGAAAAGAAAAATAAAAACTGCTCACCATGTTGTCTATAGCCGCTGCTGCATCTTCAGCATTCTCAAACTCAATAAAGGCAAAGCCTCTGTGCTTTTCAGTCTCATAATCCAAAGGTATTTGAACATCAACTAAATCTCCGAAAGGAACGAACGCCGCGTTTAGAACTTTTTCGTCTACCTCCTCTGCCAACCCACCGACGTATATTGTACGCTTAGAATTAGGTTTACTAGACATTATTATAGAAAAATACAACGTTACCGGTAAAAACAATATTGTTGTTTGTTTATAACCTCAAAAGTTAACTTCAAAATTAATCTGACGTTCTTGACATGTTTGCTAGTGTTGTAGTTTCACACCACAAGACTACACTATGACTACAAGTATTAATAATACTAATAGGAATAATAATATCGATTTGTTACAAGGATCATTCGTCATCGTCCTGGCCTGGCCTTTTCACAAAGTAACTATATTGGGGTCGGCTTCCACTTTCTAACTGGATGGTGCATGCAGCTGGATTTCAGTATTTTACGTGGCGCGACTGCCAAATGTCATCCACATGCCAGTTACTGGGTAATACAATCTGATACCTCTTGGTAACACTGGTAATTAGAAGGGCCACTGACTACTGTAATGGCTGTTACTAGGATCAATAATTAACTATAATTGCTCTGACATTGCTCACGTTTAGTTTAAGTTGAGTGGACAAATTATAAAAAATAATGTTCATCTAGTTCATCACGAGTGCAGTTAAATGTATTTATATTAAAATATGAGTGGTTTTCATGATTCTCTATTGGAGCTGGGTGATTACTCTTTGAATAGTTTTCTGCTTAGCTTCGTTTGTAGTGAGTTTTATGAAACTGTTGCAAAAAAAGAGTTGTACTCAGTAAGAATACTCTGTTGGTGGGACATAGAACTGAAGATTGGCACATCACTATTACAATTGTTTTTTTTAATGAGTACGGTGTGGTAACAGGTCTTTTAAGCTTACATTTAAAAATAAAACCATTAATTAGTTTTCCTAGACAGAGTAATAACATAGGTTTTTCTATATTTTGATCTACCAACCAGTTTTTCATTTTGAAATTAAGATATTTAATGCTATTTCTAAGCAATCTATATAACTTGAAATATTTCTGCAACATAGTAAATAACCAGTTTATACAATTAATTATGAGTAGATATTCAACATTTAGGGTTGAACCAATTATCTATCGGCACGGAATCGCATTTTCCCATATTCCTATCATTTTCGATCGTTCAGAACCGTCATTAAAATTTGCTAAAATAAATTATAGAGCGAGAAACAACGGGAATCCTAGAGCACGCGTTAGCCTTGGCGATGCGCTCGGCACCATGATCATTTTCTCGCTCTAGCAAATGACAGTTCTGAGCGACAAGTTATGTGGAACTAATTTACACCAATTACATCCTTAGGTCTAACGAGTTTAGACGTAGGTCCGTGCCTAGAGACTGTAGGTAATTAGCTAAGCATGCCAAAAACGCAGGCTAGGCAGGTTTAAAATAAATCACAAGATGTAATAAGTTTAAAAAGAAATCATAGCAAAGAAATAACTAGATAAATCCATCAGCAGGGTTGTAAAATGCTGATATAATTAAAGGGATGCGGGCACGCGTAAATATTCATGAGTGTCTGGACTATCCGCTGCCCGCCATCGGTACTAAACTAGTACCGATGGCGGCGTATTTGAAAATGCTACTTTACACATCAGCTCTACAACTGAGATCAATTTTGTAACAATCATTGTAAGAAAAGTCTAGCGCAGCCAAAATTAGATTTTTTTCTCATATCTAATTACATAAGTCTGTTTATGAATGTATATTATGTTTGTTTTAAAGAGATATTAGGCAATGATACTGAACATAGGCAACCTTTGTTCAAGTACGACAAGTACAATTACTCTTTCACAAAAGTAGCTTAGTTGAGTAGGTCTGGGTTTTCAGTGCATTCCATACATACCTAAGTACTATAATAATGCCTTAGAGAAATCGAAGCAATCTAACTTACGACTTCATAATTTCACACTTTTCTTTAACTATTGCAATAAAGTCCAAGTATTTATAGGCACTGTCAGTAGCACAATTCTTGTTAATTTGATCGTCTGTTAGACAATGTTTTGCAAATACGCGTGCGGTCGGAAGGACGAAGATTAACTAGTGGGAACTTGGGAAGACGACGGATGTCCAGGAGCAGTTTATTATCCGTTATTAATTGTATAATGGCACCTAATCGTTTAAACTTAGGTACCTACTAAACCCTGTTGTACATAGTAGTATCCTCATTAGGTTTCATGCAAATTTTACAGAATTTATTTAAAAGTAACAGCCGCACGAGTCGATTTTCAAGGTGAAGCAGTACTTGTCGAGGTCAGACCGTGGATGTTAACCAGCTATTTCATACCGAGTACCTACCCTACGAGTCTCGGAAATTACGTTAAGCCATTGGTCCCGGCTTTCATTGTAGATCTTTGAATGTCTTTACGCGTAGCTACTGACGGAAAGTCAAACATCAGAAGTCTTACCAAGAGGTATCTTAATACTCAGCAATTCGGTTGTCGAGGGCAGATAGGCAGTTGTTTCATGTAAAATAATGGTATTCAGATTCGTACGGTTAGACTGGAAGGCGACCCCAACATAGTTTGAGAAAGGCTAGGCAGCATGATGATATCAACCGTTTGTTATTTTATCATTTTTCTAAATTCCGGACGTTTCAGAATTTCCCCCGCATTCCGGACACTGAGCTAAAATTCCGGACGAATGGCAAGCCTATCTACAGATAAATATTACCAGCACTTAAACACAGGCTCCTTTTTTGTGAACGAAGGAAGGATCGAAATGGATTCTTGCAAGAAAATATAATTCAAGCTACATTAATTTCTAACAGACAATAATTATAGGGTCCTAGATACCTGAAATCAGTCGCCATTCCCTACCAGTAAAGATACCCAGTCACTTTGCCAATAATTTAGATTTCCTTACAAACTAAATTCCCTTGTAATCGGGAACATAAAGTTTACTTGTAAATGGACACAGATTGCAGTTGCTCGTAACTAGCATAAAGCTACTGGTTACGGCAGCGTTGCCAGATTGGTGATTTTTCCCCGATCTAGGGGAAAAAATATTTAAGGGGACAATTTGTGGAAATGAGAGAAATTTTGAGAATTTTTGGGGATCCCCAAGGACAGATAAAACACCGCTGAAAAATTTAAGAAATTATTTGACAATTTACAGCCAAAATAGTTTGTAATAATAAAATGCGTCGTGTCGCGCGTGGAATTCGAAACTTAACAGAGTACCTTTTGTGAATAAACGTAGTTTTATATTTGTGTCCGTTTATTCAATTTCCTGTTTATAAAAAAGAACGGGAAATTTTTTTTGGGGAGAATTCAGAAGCTTGATCGGGCAACCCTGGGTTACGGTAGCGATTGCTTCGCGGTCGCGATTGCTAACGTAATGAATTATTTAACTTTGTAGTTGGTACATCTCGATTGATAGTTTATTGTGTCTTGTTATGTGATCGACGGGTTTATAGCATGTTGTCTATGGATGTATGCTGGACTCTGGAATGATAGACTGGTAGGATTGCTTCCCGATTTGAAACAAGGATGTTGTATTCAGAGCAGTATAGTCGGGAGCTGCTAACAATTCTATTATTTTAATACTTTTCTAAGGTGAAGCATGTGTTTCCACAACGAAAAAATATGTGTGACAAAAGTTTATGAATAAACGAAATTTTTATTCAAAATATACACATTGTTAGAACCGTATTTCAATGGTTAAATGTAGAAAATTGTATGAATATCGATGCCGACGTCAAGCGTCGTTCGCGCATGCTTGCGACTCAATTGCACGTCTTTAAACATTGGTATTACGGACCTACTTTCAATGCAACCAGTAAATTGCTCGCGCATTTTTTCGTTCTCTCTGATGTGACCCTTACTTAAGCATAGTCTAGCTAACCGCTCGTTTGCACGTTACATGACGACCCACAATAGCGCGAAGCGCGTGGTTCACAGTCAGTAAGGATCACACTTCATTCGCCACGCGGTGAAAATAACACAACACGCCCGTCTGCATCGATGTGCCTTTGTATATGAAGTTGTCGAATGCAGAGGAACACTTCCCGGCCATTTATCCAAGATCAACTTAAATTAGAAAGGCCATTTATCCAAGATCAACTTAAATTGGAAAGAGGACAAATTGTATGAGATCTCAGTATCAAAATCTATTACACACAGGTAGCTATAAAACCACACTTTTAAAGAAAAGCGTCATGTGTATGGCACCAAAGGTGTACAATAAGTTACCTAAAGTTATTAAAGATCAACCATTTAGAATATTCAAAAAATGTCTAACCGAGTTATTGTTGCAAAAATGTTACTATTCTATATCCGATTTTTTGAATGATGCTTTGTAATAGTCTAAAGGAACATGCACTGGTAAGCTATAATGTTTTATGTATGTACCCCGATGTCGTCTATCCATAAATGTTTGTATGCCGAAAGGCAGAATGTATAAGGACTCTTGAACATTGTTAACATCTTATTGTAATACCTACATTCTAAACAAATAAAAATTTCTTATTCTTATTCTTATTCTTATTCTTATTGGCTAGAGGAACTCCGTAGAATTGATAGGTATCGATATAAATCAGCTTAAATATAGTAAAACCAACTTTTTTTCACAGCAAACCCTTTTAATTGATACCCATATCATGAGGGTGCATTAAAAATAACCAGTCCGCCATCATATTGGATTTAGAATTACGTCACTTAGCTAACTATGCATTGTCATCCAAACTAAACGTGTACGCAAAATTTCAGCTCAATCGGTTGGGGATAACTGTTTTAAAATTCAGTTGCAAGATTTGATCCAAAAAAACAAAGATACAAACGTTGCAAGTTAAATAAAATCTTGTAATAAAAAATAGATTTTGAGATCATCGTCCGCTGAGTTGAGAAATTCAGTATTTTTTCGTATAAAGATAGTAATATTGTTACCCATCACGTCTGCAGGATTTCGCTGGTTTATTCAATTTGATCCGGTATACGGCACACCAAGATTAAAAATTCCAGTTTAAACAGGTGTTCGATTTGTAGAACGTCGCCACCTCCACTCATGCCAGTATGACTCATTATACAGCTCGATGTATCTTATTAACACCTACTTACCTAATAATTACGTGTCGTTTTGTCCTCACCAAGGTGTCAACAACGCATTATTTTCGTACTGCGTATAATTTTACTTTTTCTAAAAATAGAACTTGCATAAAGACCTGTACCTACACACTCACAATTTTTCGCCTCAATTCTGGTCCAAGAATTTACAATTACGGAAATAACACGGACTTTCAGAGACTAGATAATACTGAGTAAATTGAATTCTCGAGCTAAACACTACCTTCAACAGCTTGAAATTAATTAAAATTCCATACCTAATCAGGAAGTCTGTCCCTGTTTTCGCTTAGAAAACGAGTCATAAACACTGATGGGTCATAAAGGGTGTAAATAGAACCTTAACATAGCCGAAAGGCACTTGTTCTCCCCGTCTTTGAAAAAAATTGACCCTTCGCTACTGGAAGGGTCTGTTTACACCCTGTATACCATCGTATTTTCATTTCCAGCAAAGCACCAAGATAGCATTAAACATAATGATAGCACAAATAGGTGTAAAAACTGCATCAAGCAAGTCTTTTTACGAAAAACGCAGGCAATTGCCCTGGCTTCGCAGACTAGAGCTTTAAACTGGTTTGGTACGTGTAAAAATAGAAAATTGTAAGTATTTAAATGGAAGAAAGACATCTCGACATTTTTATGTTGAAGATCCTGTGCAAGCGACGCGATAAATTCTTGATATTTATAGCCTGCTTTTTAGGGTTCCGTAGTCATCAAGGAAAGGAACCCTTATAGTTTCGCCATGTCCGTCTGTCTGTCCGCAGCTTAGCTCAAAGACTCTTAGTACTGGAAACCTGTAATTTGGCTTGAATATACAAATTCGTTACGCCGACAAAGTGGTAAAATGACTACGGGAAATGAGTCTACATTAATTACCGCAAAAGTAAAACGGTATTTTAACATACGGGATTGTCCAAGAAGCATAAAGTGACACTAAAATTACTATTAGTCGCTCAACATTGTCTCGTGGGTTTTATAAGTAAGAACTGGGCAAAGGGCTCCCCCAATCCCCATATCTCTCCAGACACTCTCTTTGTGCTCCACCTCGAACCAGCCATCAGTTCCAAATTCAAATTTTCTTACGTTTTTAGGAATTTGCAGATCAGTTTCAGGTTGTATTTTGATGAAGAATGAGTCAAGTTACACGTATGTACTAAATCCATCTACTTGACTTTTCATGAAATAGTTACGGAATGCGGTTAAATGAGCTTAGATGGTTGTATTGATGATTTTAATTCTTTAACTCCATCCGTGTTACTTGCGCGACTCAATTTTTCATAAACATGCAACCGGACACTACCTGTAAATTGCATAATACGTAAGAAAAATTCAATTTCGTGGGCTACCCCGGCGTTTCCACCTTCATCATCATCATCATCATTTCAGCCGAAAGACGTCCACTGCTGGACATAGGCCTCCCCCAAGCGTCGCCACATTGACCGGTCCCGTGCGTCTCGCATCCAGCGGATCCCTGCAACCTTTACAAGGTCATCGGTCCACCTAGTGGGAGGCCTTCCAACGAGGTTCGAGAACGTTCGAGGTTTCCACCTTAAATGAGATGAACATTGAATGAATGTTGGTTGAGTATTAAAAGATGTGACAAAAAGCTGGACTTTTGCAAAAAGACATTAAACTTTTGAATCTTACCACTATCATAACTCCGAAAGTTAGTATGGATGGATGAATGTTTGTGACTCAATCACACCAGAACGTCAGAACAGATCTGGATGAAACTTGGCACAGACATAGATGGAATAGCACATAGGCTACTATTTTCCTTAATCATACGTATCGAAATTTCCACGCCGATCGAAGTCGGGGGCAACAGCTAGTCTTTTATCTATACTTCTGTACTAATATTTTAAAGCTGAAGAGTTTGTTTGTTCGGTTGAACGCGCTAATCTCAGGAACTACTGGTTCGAATTGAAAAATTCTTTTAGTGTTGGATAGCCCATTTATCGAGGAAGGCTGTAGGCTATATAACATCACGCTAAGCAAAAAGAAAACAAGTCAGAAGCGGCGGGTGAAACCGCAGGGCACAGCTAGTATTTTCTAAAATATGTCGCATGTCGCATGTCGAAAAATCGAACGGCGACAAACAGTATGTCCTGACAAGGACGAGTGTTAAATTGTTAACCCTAGTTGTACCTACTGTTGTAGCAAACCCAAGCTACACAATCGAACGAATCTATCGCTTCGCTTGCAGTGCCACCACGCCTTATGAACCATGTTTGTTATCTATTTGTCATCTCACTATTGATTTGACCCTAGTTGATCGTGAACAGCGAACGCACGTAAAAACTCCAATGATTGTTAAAAGTTCTTACGAGCAAAAACGCGACAAAAAACTAAATTAACTGTTTCGTATTCAAGATGTTTTCGAAATGGTAAGAATTCACAAGAAGTTTGTTGATTTTGTTACAGTTAAGCTTGGCATGAATGTTTGCTTGTGTCACGACATCATTACGATTTCGAAATCTACATAACATAACATCACGCCTGTAATCCCCGAAGTATTAGGCCGAGGTGTACCCAATTATATTACACCCACATTTCGCCAGTAATGTTTAAATTCCATTTAATAGGGGGCGAGCCTTTTGCCATCAACAGGGCACAAATCCAAACTCCGTGACTCATGGCTGCTACTGAGAAAATTCTTGTTGGTAAAACCCAATATCACTTGGCCCGACCCGGGAATTCAACCCAGGAGCTCCTGTTCAGTAGTCGCAATTGCGACCGCTCGACCAAAGAGGCATTTCGATATCTATTTATTAATCATTCTCTTGCCCAAATCGCAATTTATTTGGGGTCGACGCAGCACCATGTCTTTTTCTTCAATACTTCTTCATCATCACCATTTCAGCCGAAAGACGTCCACTGCTGGAGATAGGCCTCCGGAAGACGTTGCGTTGGAAGGCCTCCCACTAAGTGAACCGATGACCTGGTAAAGGTTGCATGGATCCGCTGGATGTGAGACGCAATAGTTCCTTACCTAACGATAATGACCACTTTGGAAATCCAGAAGAATGAAAGAGGTTAAATTTTACTAGAAGATGAATATTTGCATCGTAGTTCATCGATCTGCCAATGGGAAATCCCATCAGCACACGGTATGTCTTAAGATCAGTTGCTACGTGTAGATATGCCATAAAGCTTACGAGATGATGTCGCTTCAAAAGAAATGACATTCCAGCTGAGTCGTGACGACAGAATAGTGATAGGAAAATCGAACTTGAGTGCCTAGACGAAGTGACATTGTATCAGCGTTAATGATGAAGGAAACGTCAAATATGTAGCGGAGTGTCATAAGCTACAAAATACTGTTCTTTCGTTACCTCGTATTTTTAACCGACTTCTAAAAAGGAAGAGGTTCTCAATTCGGCTGTTTTTTTTAAAAATGGTGACTGACTCCGTGATTACTGGTCTGATTTATGATTCTTTTACCATTTCGTTGCGGAAGCTCGCGCGGTGGTTCCATATAAAGTAAATGTGAATAAACTTTGACTTGGGTAGTTTATGTTTTCTATAATTTTTGTTTTCTTCTATGTCCATGTGGATGATCTCTAATAACTTTTAAGTAAAATGAAAAAAAATACTCGTCAAGAATTTGTATGGGGTACCATCACACCACAACTTTAAAGGCTGAAATAAAACCCTTCCTTGCAAAAAAAAAACACAAAACAAAACTTTTTTTTTGGAAGTAGTTTTATTTTTTTTAAGTGTCCTATAATGTCGTCATAAGGTTTATGTCGGGGGTCATAGGCACAAGAACTGTGAAAGACTGTAGTTTATTATTATTATAAACATTTATTTCAGACTAGGTCCATATTTTGTTACTAACAATGTACTTAAAAATACAATCCCGTTGAAAGTTGTTGCAGGAAGACTATGAAATCGATTGTCACTCATGTCTATGCCTTAGGTCGCTAAGTACTGGCCGCACAGACTTAGAATCATCACCACGGAAAGAAGATGCATCCATTTTGTTTTAATGTTACAGCACCATTACACTGAGATACCCCTTTTAGCCCCGTAAAGAAATAATTTAGTTTAATTTGTAAGTGTTTTTTTTTTTTTTTTTTTTAATTTTGTCCTTTGCGACTTATGCGAGTCAAGTAAATACTTTTTCTTTTCTTTTTCTTTATTCCATGGCCATATTGACCAACCGTCATTAAAAGACCTGTAACCTAGGCGTCAACCTATTCGTGATGGGAAACGACAAGCTGACGATTAGACAAGGGAAATATGAAATAGTTATCATGTGCTAAAGTCAAGCAATTGTCGTTAACTGGAGGTTTAATCGTTGGTTGTAAACCTACAGCAGTTACCCAGAAGTGCGGAATTCCAGGCCAGGTTATAAGTTAAGACCAAAGGATTGTTGATATAATAGTCATTATGGTTAGCTTTGGACTAATTCTGCCGTCTTTAGGTTATTCCATTAATGGCGCTTGATTTAGTAGCGACTTGCTTTTTCCCGCGGCTTCGCTCGCTTCGAGGTTAGAAATTGTTCCACAGGAGCGTATTAAGGGATAAAAAGTATCCTATATCCTGATTCAGGTCATGGTCAACCTGTGTGCCTAATGGACACCGTTCCGTATGGGAGTATGGTAACGTGACCTAACTCGTGATGTTGTGTAAAGAGACTGAGCTATAGAGGAGGTCTAGCGCCATCTCTTTCCCACCTTGGAATAAGATGAAAATAAAACTGCTTTAAGACGTCAGGGTAGGCCACCTGCCCCCGTAGCATGACCACCGTAGACAAGGATTTCTTTGACGGAAGAATCGACAAAATGACAGATTGTGTCGACACAATGACAGATATCTTTGCACTATCTGTCATTTTGTCGATTCTTCCGTCGAAGAAATCCTTGTCTACGGTGGTCATGCTACGGGGTCTGGTAGCTAAATCCCAGAGACAATCGATAAAACAGTTGATAGTACAAAGTTTCCCTCGACCAAAATAACGCCATGTGACATGGCACTTGGCAGACAAACCGCTCGAGCAATTTTGTGGAACTATGTTTAGTTCGTAAGTATAATTTGTATGCAAACAAATAAATAATAAAATTTGTACAAAATTTTAATACATGGTGTAAAAGACATCAACCTTCTAAATCGAAACCCACAGGGGTCCAAATTTTTCGTCGTTCATAAAAAAAATCTGATGTTTCATGTTTTAAATTACACCTACGAGTATGTGCAAAATTATGTAGAACAGCATTTTTTCTTTAAATTTCGCATAAAGATGGAGTCAGATGCTGAATTCTTGGTTAAATGCTTGCTCGTGTCTGTCCTTTACGTCTGTATTTGTCCCTTCGAGAATAACCTACCAAAACAGGCTGATCAGTCGTAAATATGCTTCAATGGCATAACCTGACCTTCCCATCGAGACAGGTACAGCGCGTAACTACTCGCCGTCGCCCCCCTTGCTATAATTTGTGCGAGAACAGGCGCCAAGGCGTTGAGGCGCCTTCTTGTGTTATGTGGGCGTAGACTCCATAGGACTAATATGGAGGCGGTTTTCGATAGGCAAGTGTTCATTATCGTTAATCAAAGATTGCATCTCACCTGTATTACTAAAGGACTAGGCAGAGTTGTAGGCAGTAAGTTCTGCCAAGCAATTTCGCCTGTTAAATTCAAGTTACAATTGTATTCTGATCTGCTTCTAGGAAATTCTCGATTTAAGAACCCAATTAGACTTTGCTAGATCTGGAAACCGGTCTCCAGACCCCAAGCTCAACTGAGATTTAAAAGATTTATAGAGAGGACATTGGAAACATTTCCACACAAATGTTTTGATACCGAACGTTTCTGATTTTGACACACAATTGCTACCTGACATACCGATTTGTTACTAAGATTGGATTACGCTTTTTCATTCACCTTGTCCCATCTATTGCTCGGAAATATTTGAATGCCTTTGCACCATTCTTCGTCATCTTCATCAAAGATATACACTGCTGTACAAAGAAGATCGTATAGCAGTTACAAAGAATGTTCAAAAGGAAGGTGCTATATGGCAGACAGATTGGCGATCGCAGTTTGTTTATTACTTGAATGAATGGCCATGACGAGTGACCATCAATTTCAAAATTTTCTTATTCATTGCTAAATTACTTACAGCATTTACTTATTCAAATTACAATATTATAGTACTACTGATCATCATTTACCTAGGCTTTCCCCAACTATGTTGGGTTCGGCTTCCAGGCTAACCGGAAACAGCTGAATACCAGTATTTTACATGGAGCGACTGCCTATCTGACCGTCACAACCCAACTAGTACTGGCTAATACGATACCATTAGTAAGACTGGCTGTCAGACTTTTGGGTCACTGACTACTTGTATCGACTGTCAAAGATCTACAATTGATAGCCGGGACCAACGGCTTAACGTACTTT
Source organism: Noctua comes (assembly GCA_963082995.1). NCBI lineage: Eukaryota > Metazoa > Arthropoda > Insecta > Lepidoptera > Noctuidae > Noctua > Noctua comes. The sequence continues at coordinate 6,006,161 of OY720268.1, forward strand.
CTGAGGCACGGAGGAAACTCGGTGAGTAATGGGTGGTCACCCATCCACGGACCAACAAGGCAAGCGCGGCTTCACCTGAAGATCGGTCGAGCGGCTGTCATTATTTATCCACGAGCTCCACCTCTTGCCTGTAATTCTGATCATCTCTATAAAGTCTAGTGAGCTTTAAAAGGGATGACCCAAGATTTGAATACACTTCTACCTACCTATCTAAGTCAGGAAGGATAATTTACATCATGGGTGCATCGATATGCAATCGGCTACTGGAAAGCTAAACTAATAGGCTGGCTAACCGACCATGCTTTATACAGGGTGTAAACAGACCCTTCACATAGCCGTCATCCAAGCATTCTGTATATCAAACTAAGTAACTTTACGCAAAAATTGTTGCTGGGTATCGACTTTTTTTTTTGGGGTGCAAAATCACGTTTTAGGGTAAGACTCGATGGAACGCGCTTAAAGTATTGTGTTGGTGGATGGTTTGAATAGTACGGGTGTCGTGGAGGTGTGTAAAGTAAAAATTTTACATTAAAAACATGAATTTAAGAAAAACTTGTGAAAAAGTTGGAACTTTGACCCCCAATTTCTCCGTAACTAGAAGGTTCCAGGTATGGTCTAGAACAAAAAAATTATCGCAAAGACGGGGAGAACAAGAGTGCCGTTCGGCTATGTTAAGGGTCTATTTACACCCTTTATGACCTAAAAGAATTATTTTAGGTAATGAATTTAATTATTGTTTATTTTGTTTTAATGTTAAGTCAAATGTTTAATTTTATCACTACACATAGTATTTAACAAAGTCGCTTCCCGCTGTCTGCCTGTCCCTATGTATGCTTAGATCTTTAAAACTACGCAACGGATTTTGATGCGGTTTTCAGTAATAGATAGAGTGATTCAAGAGGAAGGTTTATACAACGTGTAACAGAATAAACGCAAGAACTCCCGTGTGGTCTCTCGCACCATAAAACTAAACATCTTTTGTTCTACGAGTTCTTAAAATTCGCAAAAAAAAAAAATACTTTATATAGGAACGGACACAATCAGCTGATCCACATGTATGGTAAAACTAAAAAAAAAGTTATGAATTTCCAAAAGTCATAGAACAAAAGTTGTTCAGTTTCATGGTCTGAGACACCACACGAGAGGTCTAGCGTTTATTCTGTTACACGTTGTATATATATTGCACCCGTGGGAAACCGGGGCGGCTCGCTAGTTTTATCAGTAAATTGTTTTTTTTTATGTGCCTTGATGATTAGTGATTTTATTTTCTGTAAACCTGACATGGAATTATGAATGATTCTCATTGTCTTCACGATTAAAGCTTTAAATATTTTATAAGTTTTTAAACTATCGTGGTCACTAACATTATCATTAACACTAGAACAACAACAACAACAAACAACAACAATCAGAAACACAGAACAATCAATCAGAATCAGTGAACAATCAGTAAACATGGTAAATATCCCGTTTCTAGTGTTAATGATATAAGTTCGCTGTTTTTTTCTTTCATCCAAGTTTAAGTAGATATTTTGTCTTACAGTCTCAGCATTTGCTTAAAAAGTCTCTCAAATCAATTAACACAGCTAGTTTCCTGCTACTATTTACATAATTGGTATCAATTAAGGAAATCTAATTAGCAATCTGTATACATATCTGGACGTCCTGTATTTGTAACATTAGTTTCATCCCATAGCCGGTATTATAAAAATGTAACTAGTTAAGCTAGACACATGGACTGGTTCCATTTGCTATGTAAAGGGGGTCTAAGTAAGCTGGGAAGTTAAACTTGAGCTTTATACATACGGCTATTTTGTTCGGTTAATCGAAAAAAACAACAACTAGTTGCAAATAAAATCTTCCAAAAAGTTGAATTGTTCTTTTTTTGAAATCGGTTTTTTTTTCGAAATTGTACTTAGCAATACTGTTTAGTTGCATCCTACAATATGGATTGTTGATGCCGGAACTTTTGATCATTAACTTGAATTTCTTGTTAAGCTTTTTCCGTTACCAAGTTACCCTGGAAACGTTAAGTAGCCTCAAAAGAAAAGTTTTATCAATTTTTTCTCTTAAGGCTACTTGATTTCAACTTAAGATGCTTTTGCATTTCTTTTCGGGAATGAATACCGTCAGAAAGTAAGGGAAATCCGAAGATTCAAAACATTTTTATAAATGAGGTCTGCCTATACGCTCCAACGAGCTTGAATGATCACCAGTGATCGGAATAGGCTGACTGCAAGTTTAGTTAAAAATAGCCTTTACACATCTTAAATAAAGCTTATTTTCAACTTATTGAAGATTTTTCCCGAATCCCGGGAAAAAAAATATAGTCGTAAGGAAGTCTCCGCTTTCTGTCTCTGTTCTCCGAAGTTTAGGCAAATATAGTCAGCCTATTCAGATCACTGATGATCACCAATGAAGTATACTGGGTGGAGCAATTCTACTGGACTCGTTGTAATCTAACGAACATCTTACGATACGTACGAGGACACACACATGAAGGAGCCGCACCAGCATCATCATCAGCCAGTAGTAGTCCACTGCTGGACATAGGCCTCCTCAATCGCACGCCACTCAACTCGATTCACGGCAAGTCTCATCCAGTTGCTACCAGCTATCCTGCGAAAAGGACCTATCCGCAAATTTTCAACCAAGAAGACCGAAAGTCTGTGGCTATGTTATGTTAAGTGCTGTAATCAGCTGTGATGTTGTCCAAATTCGGCCAGATGGCATCTAGTAGGAGAAGTAATAGAATAACTTACGCTTCCTTTCTCAGTTAAGCTTACATAATAACATCACGCCTCACGCAGAAGCGATGGCAGAGGTGTATATTCCGTAGCACATTTCACCTGTTATTTTCAAGTAAGGGGCAAACCTTTGAAAGCTTTAAAAAGCTGTCCATCCACCTCAACAGTGTGTCTCTCCAAGAAAGCTAGTATAAAACGAGTACGGGTTGATGTTTCGCGTATACTCGCTCGCCGCAAGGTCAAGTGCGAGCGTCCGAGTCATTGCTCTTCGCGTGCGCATCGCATAGTTGCGCCTGCGCCGCTATTAGTGCCCGGTGTTCCACGGAGCGAGGTGAGTCCCTGGCTCTACAGCTTACAAGTTTATTTATTTATAGATTTTTTGATAGGAATATTGATTTTTGTTTTGGGGCAAATGTTCCTTGATTTGTGTTTATCTTTTATGGAAGGATTGAAATACTAGGCTGCGTGAGCTTTTTAAAAAAAGCTCATTATAAAAAAATAAAAAAAATGTTTAAAATTAATTTGAAGTAAAGTACAAATATCAGTTACGCACCTAACAAATATACTCAAGAAATATAGCAAAAAAAAAAAGAATAATTTAAATAAATTTTTATTACGCGTTACTAAATAGTAATAACAAAACAAAGTACATCGTCGTCAATCGTTTACACTGAGCTTTTAACACTTTCGATTTAAAAATATTACTACTTCAACTTTTACTTACATTCCAGCGTAACATTTATCACAATAGGCACCTACGTAGTTATAACCTTACAAATAAATACATCATACAAAAAAAAACTCATTTATGTAATAGGAGCATTTATTATTTATATAAATAGCAACTAATCGTCACAATCTATCCACATCAGAAGTATTTTTATCTCTAATACATAATCAATGACTAAACCTTTTTATTTCGAAAAACAAAAGATAGCTAGCGTGTCTACTGCCTATATTTAACCTTCCGCCGCCATCGGTAGCATTTTGCATCCAGGATGCTAGCATTAACAGAGTAAACCCTTCAGTGATCCCTGTGGTACATTTAGAGCAACTTTATTGGTCCTTTATTTAGATTTTATTGTACCGCGTCGTGCCACTGAGATTTATGAGGGTTGACGAACAATAAAACTGGTGGGGTTAACTCAAATGACTTAAAAGGTAAACTATTACTTGTAAGCGTTAGTTTGTTCAGGTTTCAGTAGATTTTGAAATTTAAAAAGTTTTAAAGGCAAAGTTTCGTTGTTATATCCGTTTAATCTATATGAAAAAATATATAATTTACCAAGTGATATTTATGTCCCATTTTAAAAAGTCAAGGCCATAAACATAAAAGTATTACAAAATCATATTTTTTCCGCACTTTTCCTCTCTACGAGTCAACCTTTATAATTATTAATTTATATTAGATTCAAGACTTTTCAGAGCAAACCTTTTTCTTTAAAGTACCTAAGTAATCGTACTACTATTATAAATGCGAAAGTTTGGATGGATGGATGTTTGTTACTCAATCACGCCAAAACTAATGAACGGATTTGGATGAAATTTGGAACACAAATAGGTTGTAACCTGGATTAACACATAGGATAGTTTATATCCCGGTAGTGTGATCCCGTGGGACAATTATCGAACTTCACGCGGGCGACGCCGCGCGCATAATCTAGTGATGAAATATACAAAGCAGTTACTTATGTAAAATTCTTAAAATTTTAAAGTACACATAAATCAATTACCAACTCAACTTTATTAATAAAATATACTCACACCTTTTCCCGTGGGGGTAGGCAGAAACTTCAGAGCTCCAACTGCTACGATCTTCACATAAAAATTTATTACATATTTCTATAAGAATATCCATAGGCTCTAAAGGGATGTCCTATGCATTACTGTAACTTGTGATCACATTATTTTATTGTATTTCTTAACTGCATTGAAGGCACTGCACAAACCTTCGATAAAAATCTAGCAGCTCGAAGCTCCATCTTGTAATTTCTTAATTAATGCGCCTTGAATGTTTTTTTACAAAACAAACATGGTTTAATTAAGGGTTGAGCTCTGATCACTATTAAAAGAATAAACAATAAACTAAGCACTTAAGAAAGTTGTTGTGGTTGCCGTTTTCGCAAATCATCATTACTTTTAAAATGAAGACTTAAGGTTAGTTCACACTAAATAAAAGAAAACAAAGATTTCATTTAGTTTAGTTTGTTTTTTTTTTTGTTTTTTTTTTTTTGTGTTTGTATTGTGATTCTATTGTGATGAATGGCAATGGGTCTAAATTACCTGAATAAGTGAATTATTATTTATTATTAGTCGATTGTATACGGGGTGGAAAGGACACCGACGCGAAAACGGTTACCACGTATTCAGTACATCATTCTGAGCCCCCCCCCCCCCACATATGCAATTATCATCAGTTTTTAAAAAATAAATCAGTTTTCACAAACATTATGACCGTGTAGGTATTGCACTTTTGTAGAAAACAGCAGATTTAAAAAAAAATACCGATGAAGAAGTTTTTTCAATTTGCTTGTGGGCAAGAATGATGTAATGAATATGTGGTAGCCGTTTTAGCGTTGGTGTCCGTTCCACCATGTATAAGAGATAATGTTATGTTTGGATGTATATGGTAATCTTCGAAAGTATTGACCCCATTTCGAAAATTCTTTTACTAATATATAGGCTATATTTAAAACGATCCTGTGGGCTAATTTCCGACCACAACGCGACCGAAGCTGAGGACAAAACTAGTACCTACCTATTAAATAAATACGGGCAAACAAAATTCTAGACAAGCATTCGCTCTATGTAAAATACTGCTACTCAGCTGAATCCGGTATGACTGGAAGCCGACCCCAACATACTTGGGAACAGCTCACAACTTAGGACCCATTAATGATAATATTAATCCGTGGTGGTAGGCAACTGGGCTTATCTAAGTAGTAAACCTCCCTTTGTGCCTATTGGCCTTGTTTTGTTCTGTCTCCTGCTGATATGGAGGGAAGTGGAAATTATGGTTTTCCTACTCCTTCGCTATAAAATAAAAATAAATAAAAATAAAAATATTTTATTGTCTGGCATCAAGGCCCATAGGGTGTAGGGGGTGTAGGGTGTAGGGGGTGTGGGTGTGGTAGGGGGTGTGGGTGTGGTAGGGTGTGTGGGTGTGTTGTTACTTAAAAACTATATTAGTAACATGCAGGAACACAAAAAGAAAAAAAAAAAAACAAAGAAAATCACAGTCACAGGACGGTTTAATAAGCTTTGTTGCCAACATGTGCTTTATCCTTTTCTGATTATTTTCATTTCGGGGTCCAAGACAGTTCGATGTTTCTGTGAGACTTCGTCGAGTTTTATTGTCTCGGCGCTTTTTTGATGGTCGCCACTGTTGATTCTTGCTTTCAGGAGTTACAGTGGTTTGGGAAAAGTGTGGCGGGCGTATCCCAATTAAAAAAAAAAAATTTGAAGTAATATAGTTTTTATTAGGCATTAAACTAACTAAATACATTATTAATTAAACACTATTAAATAAACTAAAATAAGTAAACAAACTATAAAAGGGCATCGAAAAGCTCCTCCTCAACGCTGTCAGCTGGTAATGTGCCCAAGAGACTGGCGGCGTTGCCACGTTGTATGGCAACACTTAGCCTCTGGCCAAAGTAAAAGCCAGTGAAATGGCTAGGCAGATAATGTTGATGGGCAATCAAAATTCTGGATATTAACCTCTGTTTGATTTTGCCAGTCACTGTTATAATAAGTTAGTTTAACATTGAGTTCACGCTCATTTGAATTTGAGCAGACATCAAAATTACCTTACAGTTAACTGGCGATATGATAGTTAACTAACGATGTAATTTGCGGCACTAGGTAAGTAGATAGTGTACTGTTATGAAAAATGTATTATAGTCAGACACCTACCGTTGAAGCTTTCAAAGTTCAATTCAGAAAGATGAGCATTTTTCAGTTATTGAATTTTTTTATTTGAGTTACTAATATGGGCACCCAGTTTTACAGTTCTTGTATAGAAATTATTATTTCATTAATCGGAAAAAAAGCTCAAAATCAGTCTTTAGTCCATTACATATTATTACTACGATTATTACCTACAATCGAAATCTTTGTAAAACTACATAGTTCGTGTACATAGCGTCACGTGGCTTGACAATGCAATCTAACAAAACATAACATCACGCCTGTAATCCCCGAAGGGTTAGGCAGACTAATAGCACGCCCACATTTCGCCAGTCATGTTAAAGTCCCATGTAATAGGGGGCGAACCTATTGCATCCGGACACAAACCAGACTCCGTGGCTGCTACTGAGAAATTCCTGATGGAAAAACCCAATAACGCGCTGCCCAATTTGTTAATCGAACCCAGGACCTCTTGTTCAGCAGTCGAAGGTTGCGACCACTAGACTAACGAATTGTCCTAAGAAATAATTACTTAGGAATGATCGGGCTCACCGACGGTCGACCAACCTTTTGACACAGGGCCGAGTATAAAGCTGCATATCATAAGATGAGCAAGGATGCGTAGCGAGGGATGTGTGTGTAACTAAACAACAGTAAAGCTTCTTTTTCACATTTTTAGCTAAGCTATAAAGGGTGCAAATATACCCTTAACATAGCCGAAAGGCACTTGTTTTCCCCGTCTTTGCGATCATTTTTTTGTTCTAGACCATACCTGGGAACCTTCTAGTTACGGAGATATTGGGGGTCAAAGTTCCAACATTTTCACAAGTTTTTTTTTAAATACATGTTTTTAATGTAAGAGTTTTACTTTACACACCTCTACGACCCCCGTACTATTCAATCCATCCATCAGCACAATGCCTTGAGTGCTTTCCATCGAGTCCTACCGTAAAACGTGATTTTTCACTCCAAAAAAAAGACGTTTTCCAGCAATAATTTTTGCGTAAAGTTACTTAGTTTGATGTACAGAATGTTTGGTTGACGGCTATGTGAAGGGTCTGTTTACACCCTGTATGTGATTGGTTAGTTTTATGCACATCTCACGCTGGACACACGCAGACATCTCTGATGGAAACGCAGCCTAAGGGTGAAAAGTGCTCGACCCTCGGTGAACTCGGTAGTGCCTGGTAATTGCTGCCAAGTCAGCCATTTTTTTTAAACCGTTGTAATGGTTGAAAAACTCATAAAAAGCTTTTCTCTCAGTCTATTATACCGATAATAAACTAAGGTATACACGGTCTAATAAGCCCGTGAGCGATACGATCTAAGTTTTTCTTCATTTCCCATCCCAGTCTTGTTAGAAACATAATTAAGTCATTAAGTGATGCCTAAGTAAAAGCATTCGGTTTGATTTTCGATCTTCGCCTCAAAGACGAGCGTTGAAAATCCAAGAACGAGTGTAATATTTAGGTATTGACATAGGTGACGGAAAACGGGCGTAACTATCTAATATATTAACTAACAGGAAAAGCAACATAACATGTCAGTTTACAGAGTTATTACATAATGTTATTATATTATTGCTGGATTTGTTACTGGTAAATCCAGCTAATGCTTTGAAGAAGTGTACCTGATTACTTTGATCAGAATTAGGATAAATTATGTTTTAGTTAAAATTACTCTTGCTTAACTGATAAATATTATTAGGTAGGTTAGATACATATATAATGTCATTAAAATATTAATAGGTAGGTACTTACTCAGAAATGCCTAATAAATTATTTATCTACTCATATTTTAACCAATCTCAATAGACAACCAACAACCATGCTTAATTATTAAATTAAAAAACTACTGTTATGTTACTCTTGTTGTTTACAGAAAAAAAAAAATATTAAAACAGTATCAAACCACGTTGAAAAACAATCCCTACAAGTTCATTTCAAACGAAAGTTCTTCGTTCACTCGTTCACTCATTCTTCGTTCACGTCATAAAGGTACGTTTACACCGGCCGGAAGCAGCCGCAGTAATTGCGTCGTTTTTTGTCCGCCATCTTCAATTAAATGGATGCTTATCTTAGTAAGGAGTACCGTTAGTTATAATCGCAAAAAAAACACTTTATAACATGAATGGTTCAAAGACATCACTTGAAGTCTTGAACGTTGTTTTTTTATGTGTAGGTGTAAAGAACGGGGAGTGGTTTTGAAAGTGAATTTATTTGATGTGTTAATTTGGGAAGTTATGCTTGGCTATTTAATTACCGAGCAACAAAAATTAAATTAATTATATTTATTCCATTGACACTCACTCACTCACTGGCATTCTGAACTAGGCTTTTTTGGAGCAGCCACACATTATCTTGTCTTTGTTTAGATTCTGGCTTCTTGTTTTATTTTTTTTTATCGGCACCCACTTTTGTCATTGCCAAATACCTATGCCTACATATTAATTTCTTTCTTTTGATCAAGAAGAGGTGACAGGAATAATTTATACAGAGTTGAAAAAAAGATTTTCAACCCACAGGCACATCGCATACCATGCCCTGGAAAGCATTGTATTTTAAATTGCGTATTGTGATTTTATTTATTAGAAAACGTTTCCAGCCAAAGCTATAATGCAAAATAACAAAGATCTCCGTCTTTAGGTCAACCATTGTTCGAAGCAAATGCACAATTGCACACACATAAAATCTATTCTTTATTTGAACATTTCATTTCAATGCAACCTGCTACAGCATTAATTTTGGCTTCAAATCTGCAACAAAGCCTAATAAAAACCAAAAGCTAATCTTCAATGATTAGGTCTAACAAAGCAGGCAATTTAAAAAATTAACTTCTCTATTCATTCGCCATTTTACAGCTAGATTGGGTCCAATTGAGTTATTGGACTCATTTGCCATTTGATGTGAAATGCATTTAATTCTGTAAGCAGTCGATTAATAAAAACGTTAACATAACAATAAAGCCACGAAACAGTAAACATTTATAGAGGAATAAAACGAGAGGTCATAATATAGGCGTTCAATAGTAAAGAGGCTTCTTTATCCTTTATTGCTAGTCTGTCTAGCATTCTTCGTGCCTGAATATACCAGCCGGCTGCAACTCGTTAAGGCATATACAGCTTTCGCGTTTCCAAAATTATAAACATTCATATCTTTTTGAGAAAAACAACTTTAATTCTCACAAATAAAGTTTATTTTGATCTACAATTTTTGAAAATTTTAACTAGAGTGATAGTGTTTCTCTTACTAATTTAATCTACACGGGCATTAAGCTCAAAATTGAGTAAGTAAAAGTAATATTAATTGGAAAAAAAGATTTAAAAAAATCTGGCCTTCTTGTTGATGGCTTATGCCCCACTCGTTACTGTTACGACTCGTCATCGAAAAACAAAAGATCACGATTCACAACTGTTTCAAAAATTTTCGTATTCATAGTACCGATTCGTCATCGATGCTAAGTATCGTCAAGTGAACAAACTATGCTCTTTCTCTTTTATTTGAATCACTCCTTAGAATAACGTTTTCGATAATTAGGAGCTCTCATCCTCGGATTGGGACTTTAACTCGTTAATGCAATGACGATAAATCAAAGCTATGTACAGTAGCAATAAGGTTTACTATGGGATAAATCGGTTGAACCGTAAAATAATACGCAATTCTAGTTAGGAATCGAATGTTTTATCATTTACTGAATGTCAAGCATAAAGAAGGAAGTCTTTAATGGTAACCCATATATTTTATTTTGTTTCCGTCATTTATACATTAAGTGAAACATATTAAAACCTTTATAATAAACCGTTATACACAAATCGTCGTCTTAATAATACAGTTTTTTTTTTATAAAAGTTTTTTTTTATGTAACATAAGGCTCATAATTTGACAAAATGTTTTGCTATTTATCTTTTATAATAGCTGTTAAAAAAAAAAAAACTAAAAGAAAAGTCGAAGTCGAAGTCTAGTTATTGAAAAGTCGTAATTTAAATGTCCCTCTAAAAACTTTTCGAGGAAGATCTTTTAAGATTTATATTTTTTAATATTGTTATAAGTACTAAGTCATATTCACTCAATTTGTCAGGCAATTACGTTTTTTTAATTATTTTTGTTTCACAGTGCGTTAATTGAGACGGGTTTTATTAAGTTAGCTAATGACACAAAAATGCAAAAAAAAATATGTTAATATTAAAGTAACGGATGCCAAGTTTGCAGTAGTTACGTTATAAACAACGGTTAAAATGATTTGACTTCGGCCTACCGTTTCTCGCGTGTGAATAAGTAAACATTAAACTGTACTTAACATAAAGTCAGGTCAAACTGAATTGTTACTGTAAATATAATCTTTATATCTTGAGAATGGAAACGGCATTCACGCTAAGCGTGTTTACGAACTGTTCAATTAAAGCGATCTCCACTCAACAGTCCGATTGAAATTACTAATATTCCCTTGACAGTCCAAAAATTGCTGAGGTTTTCACGATTATTTATATTCGCTTAAATCTAGGATACCAAACCAGTATGAAAGATTTTTTGGAAAATCTAGTAGGAGTCTATATTTTTTTTTTTACTTATGGTAATCGTCATTGATGTCTTCCGCCGAAGTTCGGGAGGAGGGGTCTGTCAGACTCCTACTGACTAAAACCACACGGTGTTCTTCCTCATCACTTCTAGTTGGGGTGCGACAACAGAATTGCATTCTACACAACCACCCCAGAGGTACCGTGTATATCTGCAGTATCCTTACTCAGTTTCATGTGTATTTTTGTGGTTTGTAGAAGTAGTGATACTCGAAAAACGTTGTTTTTCTGTTTTCTTTTTTTTTAACGTTGCCTCGCACTAGGAATTTCTCCTGTATCGTGGGTGCGTTTACAAACATTTAAACTCACATACACAAACAGCCAGACCCGCAACAACTATCTGTAGGCCATACAAATATTTGTTCCATGCGGGAATCGAAACCGCGACACGAAGCACAGCAGTCAATTGCTTAGCCACTGCGCCAACCGTGCCGTCGAGACGTTAAAATGCAGCTGAGGCTTTTGTGCTGCTGGAATTTTGAGTCCTGTGCCACACATTATTATTCATTGCAAAATCCTGCCCAAATCAACCTAAAATTAACATAACAGTATTCGCGACTTTAATTACTCGAATCGAATCATACGATCGATAAAGATTAATGAATGGGTTTGGGTACAGTTACGTTCTGAACTCGTACAAATATTATGATACCTTTCACTCGATAATGGTAACACATCAGTCACCGGCCCGATTCGATATGGGCTATAATTCATTGATGAGCTTTGATTATCGTCTTCCCATGTTTCATGGCTGGTTATTGTAACTGTTGTTATTCGATCAAGGACATGAGCCGTTACCATTCTCCATCTATTTTAGACTTTAGCTGAAATGATAAAATATTTTTTCTATTTTTTTTTTTTTTTTTTGAGTTTTGCTGATATGATAAAATATTTTTTCTATTTTTATTTTTTTTAGAAACTTTTCTTGGAGAAAATTGACTCAAGAACAACAACATAAAACAGCTGCAACAGTCGCGTCTTCGGTGTGATAAAAGAGGACGCAGCAACATGGAACATATTCCCTAACAAATCTTTACTCGAGTGCTTGTCATGAGGGGCACAGCAGTGTCAAGTCATAAATAATCCAAAATTCATACGAATTTCACTTCTTCTTAGTCAAGTTAAAACAACACTTCTCCACCTGACCTAAATACCTCTCAAAGAGAGATCTGTATAGGAACATTATACGCAGATTCACCACCTAACGGTACACCTCTCATCGCAAGTTATCCCCCCGACCTACAGAACCCACGATCTTGCCACCATGAACTTGCGTGTTACGCTGTACCTCTTGCTATAAAAAGCTTAACTATCAAAACAATGGGGCAACAGTTATGTAGCATCATACCTCATTGTTAGCTGGTGGTACACGGTCAGTGGAACCGTTAGCGTGAACTTGATGAACAGCTGATGTAAGAGTGATGAATGTGAAACAATGTTAAAGTTGTAAATGAGATTAACAGCTCGTCTTATCTTATTTTGAATAATTATGTTTAGTATTGTGTGTGCCTTTTGATTCCATTCTGATTCCATCACCGAACGTATATCTATAACTAGCTGTTGCCCGCGACCTTCGTCCGCGTGAAATTTTATAGCCTATACACTTCCTCGATAAATGGGCTATCCAACACTAAAGGATTTTTTTAAATCGAACCAGGAGTTCCTGAGATTAGCGCGTTCAACCAAACAAACTCTTCAGCTTTATAATATTAGTATAGATTTCTTATACATATACAAAGCCTGCTTTGTTAAGAGGACAGAATTAAGCAAATTTCCGCTTGAAAGGATGGCAATGTCTCCATTATGGAATCAGTCATTGGAGTAAAGAAACAACTGCTAGTTCTTCGTCTTTACCCTATAATGGACAATAACTTGAGGCTCTAGCTAGCACGGATGCGAGACGTCAACATAATGATTTCTTTGCAACATATTCAGCATTTTATCTATTTAGTTTGAGGCAAGCACAATTAGTGTCATAGATATTAATAAAACTCCTAAAACTAACTAGCAATGATGTGCCATTTTACATTACGTTTACGCCGGCGCCGTCTCTGCGCGGTCGTGCTAATCCCACTACCATAATAATCATTCATTTATGTTGATACTGCATACTACGCCAAATATTATTTTATTCCATCGTCTTTTCACCACTATTAATAACACATACATTATCCTCCCATAGTTTACCACGTCTGCCAACCACCGCTAAACCGCTAAACATGAATCACACTTGGCCGTACCTGAAAACAACACGTAAACCTACTTACTGATTTACGAGCTCATTAATCATAATCTACAGATATCTGTTTAATGTATTAAACCATCATCACGATTCGATTAAAATCCCGATTAGATTATTTATTGCCTTTCTCATAGCCTATAGCCAATAGGCTACAGGCCATGGGGCTGCATTAAATCTTATTTATTGGCCGAGTGACCGTAGTATAGCGGTATGGTCTTTGGAAGTACTAAGAAGGGGACTATCTTAGATATGGTCATTAAAGTTAAGAAATTAGAAACATTACTCAACAATGATTAATATACAACGTGTAACAGAATAACCGCAAGACCTCTCGTGTGGTGTCTCAGACCATGAAACTGAACAACTTTTGTTCTATGACTTTTGGAAATTCATAACTTTTTTTTTAGTTTTACCATACATGTGGATCAGCTGATTGCGTCCGTTCCTATAGAAAAATTTTTTTTTTTGCGAATTTCACGAACTCGTAGAACAAAAGTTGTTCAGTTTCATGGTCTGAGACACCACACGAGAGGTCTTGCGTTTATTCTGTTACACGTTGTATAATAGATATTTGACAGTCGTTACTGGTAGTCAGAGGCCCAAAAAGTCTGATAACCAGTCTTACCAAGGGGTATCATATTACCTAGTACTAACTGGGTTGTGGAGGTCAGAGAGGCAGTCGCTCCATGTAAAATACTGGTATTCAGCTGCATCCGGTTAGACTGGAAGCCGACCCTAACATAGTTGAGAAAAAAGGCTAGGCAGATGATGACTGAACAATGATAAAGTTTTATCAAATATTGTTTCACGATTATGCTGCTAATTGGTGTGGTTGTTTGTGGTTCAAATATCAACAGAAACTAACACTTAACTCAAAGTAATTACCTTCAATTCAACCAATTATCATTACTTTCAAATTGTCAGAAGATGGTCCCTCAGAAAAATTGCCCATTCCAAAGCGTCGATCTCTATGGAGAAGAAGGGGCAGGAATCTTAATGAACACTCCCATATAAATCAAGATATTGGTAGACTTGACAATCCATCTAGTGGCGGTACTTTCATACAAGTCTAAAAGCTTGGCTTGACCTTAAAACCTACTATGCTACTCTTCATGATGTTAGGGTTTCCGAACGGTCTGCTTGCCGGCGTGCCGTACTGTTGGCCACTAGGCACGCGGCTGAAACCATTCAATCCGTTTAAAAAAAAAGAGATATCGATAAACTGATTTTTAAAAGGGTAGGATTTAGTTAAGAGCTGCTCTTGCTTTGCTGTTACACAAAGCGTCATTATTCCAAATCTGAAATTGCCGGTAGTTGATAAATGAATTGACAATTTATTGTGAAAACTATTACAAACATGGCACTAATGTGTGAAACTTAAAACATCCACAAACACCGTTTCTAACCTGGGAATCGAGGCCAGGAGCTCTCGCTACACAGCTGTGCTTACGCCCACAGAACCAAAGGGGCGGTTCTATAACTGTTCTTAACAATATCTCATAGTTAATAACCAGTTATTAAAAATAATAATAGTTATTTGAGAAAATATCTCAAGATGACCTATAATTTTTCGCCAATAATTATTTTTATAGATATAATTATTATTTGACCCGCCAATCGGTTACTTTGTAATTTTGCGTGGTTTTTATCGTTTTAGTCGCCAATTTACGAAATTACGTGTAAAACGACACAGCGCACGCGATTCGACTTTACATTCGTTACAGAACAAAACTTTCTTTACTAAAGTTAAAAATGTAATGAATTGATTGTAAATAAATGTACAATCAATTCATTCATCATAAAAAAATAGTTGTATGTTGTACTTGAACGTCATAATTACACCGACTAGTTCTTCGTTTTCCATTCATTCGTTCATTGTCATTCACTTGTTTTGGTTTTGTATTTTTTATTTCCTATGAGATTTAGATTAAAGCAGTCCACAGATAACCTAATGATAATCATTTTGGCAAAGATATGTTTAATTGTACTGTAACTGCTGAGCATGAGGTCCTGAGTTCGATTCCCAGGTCGGGCAAAGTTTTATTGGGTTTTTCCATCAGGAATTTCTCTGTAGCAGCCTCGGAGGCTGGATTTGTGCCCGGTTTATGGCAATAGGCTTGCCCCCTATTATATGGGACTTAAACTTGGCAAAATGTGTGTGTACTATAGATGTTATGTTATGTTTAATTATTTGTAATAGATTTTTTTCATATACATTTCAAACATCAATATTCTAGCACAATTTCTATTCTAGAGCTTCTTACTAGTAGTCTAAATGCACCTTTACCAGCAAACAAAGTGCTACACTCGAACCATAACAATAAAATATTTCTTACGATAAGATGTGGTCCAGATCTCCACTCCTAAAGATTATACTATCAGCAGAACACTATTCACAATTCACACCTATAGTACTAGGATATCAGATTCCCCTAGGGACTTGAAGGTCAGACAGTAGTTATAGGAAACGTTGCACTGGAAACTGAACGTGAATCTTATTAAATTGTGATGTGACTGATTTATTGTGCACTCAGGAGTCAGATCAAGACTAGAATAAAGGGTGTAAATAGACCCTTAACGAAGCCGAAAGGCACTTGTTCTCCCGTCTTTACGATCATTTTTTTGTTCTAGACCATACCTGGGGACCTTCTAGTTAGTAAGCTGTCAATGACACTGATAAAATCTCCAGAAAGCCATAAACTAAATTAACGACTCAATTATGTTTATTAATCATTTCATTAAACTAATTTACAACTACAAATAAACCGTAATCATTTACATAACGATTAAACAAAACTCAAGTGGCAGATTAAAATTAAAAGTATATATAATAAATTATAAAATTAAACTTCATTCATTTAATTTTTACGATGCGAAGAAATAGACGAAGGTTTCGTCGATTGATTGAAATCACCTCATGTAAGCTGGCAAAAAATACAAGCCAATCAGGTTTCATACAAGCACTAGTATCTAGTAATGCAAAGGAACCTTAGTTTAGTGCTTATATTATGCATCGTTGATAAGATAAGCATCGTTGATTGAATCCAATGGCTTCGTTGATCAGATCGCATAAATTACAGGTTGTGTACCTGCGTGTACAATCGTTAATCATTTTAACAGGTCTGTGTTTTTATGTGCAGCTTATACATCCGTCATACATCCGTCAGTCTAGACAGAGGTCTATTATTTGATTACCACCGTCGCGAAGTTGCAGGCTTGTCGGTCTTTTACAGATTGTACTTCGGTGAGTATGCCCAAAAGCTCCACGAGCTCATTCCACCATCTCCCTTTTTCCATCGGGAGTCCAGACGTACTACAGGTTATCACCCATACCTTGTCGCTGTTCCACACATTCGCATGAAACGATTTGCTACACCATTTATTATGCGCACAGCCAAGGAGTGGAATTCCCTGCCTGCGTCGGTGTTCCCAAGTTCATATGACCCCAATCTATGTAAGTTCTTTTGGGTTAGCTCGCTCCATCGTCGACCTCATCTCTGTCTTCGGGACTAGATTGAGGCCAAGAGTAAGCCCATTTAGCATAAAAAAGTCAGGTACAAAACACCTGCCTCATTTACTTTAAAAAAAATTGTCGTGTAAAAGTGTTTGTGAAAACCTATTTTCAAAAACATCATCATTTACATCATGAAACTACTAACCAAAGCAACAATAAAAATAAATGAACGTTCTAAAACATATCTTCTACGGACAAACAAACGACGAACTACTTACTTCTCATACATCCGTACAGTTATTATTACAATAGCCCATATCATAACCTCAACGGCCTGATTCCAAGGCGTGGTTCTATAATAACACTGAATAGCTCCAGATCAAAGCACTTATTTCACCACTAGTGGAACAAAAAACTAAGAACACTGTACTACTAAGAACAGCAGTGGAGCTATTATTTGAACCTAGTGAACTAAAGCGATGATTATACGTTTCCGAACCTGAAATAATGCGCCCGTCAGAAGGGACGCAATTGCGGAAAAATGTAAAGAAATGTAAGCCTTAAGTAAAATCAAAAATCCAAATCAAAATATTTTATTTCACATAGGCCTCGATGGGCACTTATAAAACGTCGACAAAAATGTGCACAGTTCGGGTTGGTCGTTTCCTATGGAGAAGTACCGGCAAGAAACTTCATAACTAAACAAATGTTTGAATAAACAACTTCTGTAAGATTTAAATGAAATTCAAGAAATACGGGGCTTCCTTACGCTTTTATTAACAGTCCTTAATATCCTGCATCATCTACCTAGCCTTTTGCCATCATGAGTGGTTGCTGGTTATTCGTGTTATCTGCTTGTGTCCCAGCAAGCAGTATTAAGACCACTAGATCTCTGGTGCATAAGGATTAGTACTGACAAATTGAAGACACGGCTCCGGACTGAGATACCTTCATATAAATACAAGAAGTATCTGTCAGTGTCCAGGGTCCACAGCGGGTCCGATTTGTCCCTAACAGTTTAACTGATCTTTCTTCTGAGATTAGCTGCACTTTCTTTGTTGACCTTCATTCATAAGTCTCCTGCCCTTGTTCTTATTTATTTGGGGTCGGCGCAGCATGTCTTCGTATCCCATACTTCTCTATTACTCGTCATATCAGCTGTCACCGCCTTTGCAGTCATATCAGCCTTCACACAGTCCATCCATTGTTTCTTTGGTCTTCCTCTACTCTTAAAGCCATCCATATTCAATTATTCATACTCATCATTTTTCTCACTACATTTTCCTCATTCCTCCGCATCACTTGTCCATACCACGTTAACAGAATACCACACAACTTTTCAGTCACCGGCGCCACTTTCAGACTTCCTCTTATGTACTCATTCCTTATTTTATTCATTCGCGTTACACTACATATCAGTAGCGAAGGGTTAATTTTTTTTAAGAGGTAAGCCGGAATACGTGTCTTTAATGTGATTTTATTATTTGTCTATGGAATACTGATTGCGCCCGTTTTCAAAGGGAAGCCGGTAGGAATCGAGTTGTATGGAACCTTCGCCACTGCTACATATCCGTCTTAGCATTCTCATGTCAGCCACATGCAGTTGCTTTCATTCATCCCATTTGTGGGCCAACATTCTTCGTTGACCTTATCAACAACAAATATTCAGACTTAGTCCCACGTGGTTAACATTGAGACCTAGTTTAGAACCAAAGCACCTTCCCATCTTACAAATCACGTAGCATCCCATATTTCGAACCATTGAACTGTGAAGTTACGATGGCTTTTTTGCGGTGTTTTGAAATTATGGTCAGACCATCAAATTGGAGTGAGTGATTGTATGGTACGGGCATCGCCAGTAGACATGACTAGTGGAAATTATATAGCATGCCCTCCGTGATCTCGTTAAATGGGAATTTGCGAGTTTTTTCGTTCGTGATCGTTGCGTAAGTGGTGATTATACCTAGTGATCTGTATGAGATTTAGATTAGAATCATAGATGGTTGTGAGTTAGATAGATTGGAATCGAAGTTGTTGGAGTCTTCGGTAATGTATAAACAATTTACAAAATAAGTAGCTACTAGATTGTGTAACTTTCTGTTTCTCCCATATTAGTTTTCAAATTTTGCACTTCTTTTACATGAAATATGTTTATGTATTATACAGGGTGTAACAGAAAAGGTATAATAGTCATATGAAAGGATATGCTGCAAACCATCAAACTGGACAACTTTCTCCTTGGGTCCAATATCGTAACTGCGAAAAAATTATCAGCTGACCCATATATTTGGGTCGAGTAGGTATTGAAATTTTGTATGGGACAGCTGATAATTTTTTAAATCCCTTTCTGTTACATCCTGTATAAGATAAAATGCCAAGTTAAAATTGACGACTTTTTTCTATAAACAAGCTTCCGATGGTATTAAAATTGAAAATCACTAGCCACATCGTTTTCAATAACATTTTACAGTTGACCATAAAAAACTTCATCATCAATATAATATCAATTTAATATTCGCCACACCAAAACTTAAATACACCTACATAATGATAATAGATAAAAATTCAAATTACGCCGTCACAAAACAGGCATAAGTACAAAAAATCGATGATTGCCCATCACGTCATATTTTTTTAAATTACATACTTATACTGGTTGTTGAGGTCGTTGCCCCGGCGGCCTTGCTAGCAGGTATGCACAAGGCACAACACAGCCAGTACTTGCGTAATGAGCATTTCCACTGGAGGTAAGATGGACGATTGGAATCTCACTTAGGTGCTCGATTAGCCGATGTAAATAGGGCTAGATTAGTAGTGTACGCGTTTGTGAGGAGCTCACGATTTTTATGGTGTAGTTTAGCTTGCTAATGAACTAATGAGCTCTCTTCTGGAAAGCTTAAAACATTCGCTAGTCTTCCGATGATACTTTAAGGCCTGATTTTGGCTTTCAAAACATAGACGTAGGCATTTTCTACAAAGACTTGCAATAGGATTGACACAACCTTTTCGGTAGCTTATGTCAGTCCGAGTCGTTATCGTCTGGAATGTCACTTTGTCTTTGCCCTTTTGTTTTTGTGATTGTTAGTGAGTCTGACAACTGACCTTCGTTTAACCAGAAAAGGCAGTCATAATCACCATCTGCCTAACCTTTTCCCAACTATGGTGGGGTCGGCTTCCAGTCTAACCTGATGCAGCTGAATACCAAGATTTTACAAGGAGCGACTGCCTATCTTACCTTCACAACCCGGTTAGTATACTGGGTAATACGATAGCCCTTGGTATGACTGGTTGACAGAATTTCGGGCCTCTGACTACTTGCAACGGCGGTCAAAGTGGGTTGTCTCGGCGGACAAAGGGACCAACAGCTTAACGTGCTTTCCGAGGCACGGAAGAACCTCAGTATGTAATGGGTGGTCACCTATTCACGGACCTACCTAGGCAAGCGCGGCTTAACCTAAAGATCGACCCTAGCGACTGTTGTTATATTGCCACGAGCTCCTCAAATTTATCAAAAAAAAAATCATAACCTTAATAAAAATAAAACATGCTTTGAGTGAGCTTTGCCGAAGACTCATGACTTAAAACAAAACTGCAAAACACAGCAATTATTACTAATCAATGAAGATAATTCACAAGAAGGCCAATGAGCATGTAATCAGTAGCTACTCAAGAACTCTTTTACTAAAGGGATAATTCCATAACGGCTCCAGTAGGCCATAAACCCTAATGGCATAATCCCTGACTAACCCACCAGCCCTCAGACATATAATTTGACGCCTCAAACCAGTTGTTCCTTAAGAAGAAAAGTATGGCTTAGGTGCTCCGATCGGTGTGAACGTCAAAGATAAGACTTGCTTGATCTTAAATGGTAATCAAGCAAGGTGCGAGTAACTGTTCTTGCATAATATTCGCTTCGTAACCGAATGTATGATAATGTATGACCTGCTCTTCGCATGCATAGGTGTCGGCGAACAGCTAGTGCATCTGCTTGCACACGACTTCACAATGTGCTGATGGATATGCTCTTCTGCGATTCGAATCGATGATACATTCGACAATGGGCCAAATTAATCTCATTTATATTATTTTCGATAAATAATTGCATTGATTTATTTTACACTATTGCACGCTACTGCGTACGATGCTAATTTTGGGGTACCTGTAGGTAACTTTCTGGGTCCCATTCCATAGTTCCACAAAATCCTATAAGAAGTCCTGTTCTGGCGACAATCATAGTGTTAGTTGTAAATTGACTAAACGTTAGAAAATTTAAATTTCGCTGGCTACCCTGGAGCTTCCACCTTAAGTTATTACTTATGCAACTATTTTAATGTAATAGACAAGAATTTGAACGATGATTCTAACTTTTGACAGTTCTAACTTCCAGCAAATACTAAACTACAGAATAAAAATTGTATCTTACGTAATTACTTTTACTCAAGTAATGGCTTTGACTTGTTTATAAAGGGTGTAAATAGACCTTTAACATAGCCGAAAGGCATTTGTTCTCCCCGTCTTTGTGATCATTTTTTTGTTCTAGACCATACCTGGGAACCTTCTAGTTACGGAGATATTGGGGGTCAAAGTTCCAACTTTTTCACAAGTTTTTTTTTAAATACATGTTTTTAATGTAAGATTTTTACTTTACACACCTCCACAACCCCCGTACTATTCAATCCATCCATCACCACAATGCTTTGAGTGGTTTCCATCGAGTCCTACCTTAAAACGTGATTTTTCACCCAGAAAAAAAAAGTCGATTCCCAGCAATAATTTTTGAGTAAAGTTACTTAATTTGATGTACAGAATGCTTGGTTAACGGCTATGTGAAGGGTCTGTTTACACCCTGTAGATACGGGTGTTAGAATTCACTGAAATATCTGAACTCGAAATAATTGAGAACACACCCAATCAGGTCATAATCTAGTACAACTTGTAAAGCCAACTTGTTTTACACGAGCGACTCACATCTACCTACATAAGAAAATCCATAGATACCGTCAGATCGATAAGATGATATCAGATGAAAAGTGAGCTTGCAACTTATAAACGAGGTGCGACTAACTGTATACAGCATCATAAGCTTTGCACATTGATCGAATGATCCGATAACAAGATATGCATTTATTTATTTACTTAAAGTTCAACCACAGCACACACATACACATACATATACTAAATCATACGGTAATATTCTAATATACAGGGTGTATACAGACGCTTCACTTATCCGTTAACCGAGCATTCTGTACATCAAACTAAGTAACTTTACACAAAAATTATTGCTGGGAATCGAATTTTTTTTTTTGGGGTGAAAAATCACGTTTTAAGGTAGGACTCCATGGAAAGCACTCAAATCATTGTGCTGATGGATGGATTGAATAGTACGAGGGTCGTGGAGGTGTGTAAAGTAAAAATCTTACTTTAAATACATGTATTTAAAAAAAAGTTGGAACTTTGACCCCCAATATCTCCGTAAGTAGAAGGTTCCCAGGTATGGTCTAGAACAAAAAAAATGATCGCAAAGACGGGGAGTGCCTTTCGGCTATGTTAAGGGTCTATTTACACCCTTTAGATTTCTAAAGGCCGTGACATCCTACATAAATCATTTTTCTTTTTCTGAACAGAAATCTAACCCATGACTCGACCAATAGAAGTCTTTCTATTTCCATACCGTTCCTCACCATTTCAGTCACCAATAACTTCAACTCAAGAGTGCATTTTACCGTAATCGTCTTCAACGTTATTAGGAATACGGTTTAACGGTAAATTTCTATTAGTATCTATAGAAAATTCCCATTAGGAATTCCCATACAAGTCTGTAGAACTTTTTATGGTGGGAACATCGAACCCAGCCAGTCTACCAGGATGTTAGGCCTAACTGTCAAGTGTAATGACTTGAGATTCTGAAGCCAGTAATTTTATGTATAGTCCTATCAATAAATATGAAGGAATGACGAGGAAGCGCGCGCATTGGCTAATGGTGTGTCCGATAAGAAAGATGGAATACCTATGTGCATTGTGCTGTTCACATTTTCACTGACTTGCTTGCTTGGTCAGTGGAATTGTGTGGGCCGTGGTAGTTATAGTAAATTCTAAATATTAATTGGTGGCTTTGAATTATGTTTATGGCCAGAACCGGATACAATGATACAATAAAATATTCTAGTTGCTTTTGAGTTTGTAAATTGGTGTTGAGCTACGAAGGTTTTTTAAGTAATGAACGAGTTATTATTCTGTGTTGATTATTGACAAAAAATTATTAGGTAGATCTTTGACAGATAGACTAGATCGTTACAGGTACTCAGTCACATGAGTAAGTGGCCCGAAACTCTGACAACCAGTCTTACAAAGGGGTAACGTATTACCCAATGTACTAACTAGGTTGTGGAGGTCAGATGGGCAGCCGCTTTATGTAAAGTACTGGTATTCAGCTGCATCGGGTTAGGCTTGAAGCCGACCCCAACCTAGTTGGGAAAAGGCTAGGCAGATGATGATTATTGACCTGCAAAACCTGACTACCTGAGACTAAAATCAATCATCTCAGTGCGTTTACACCGATCTTTTCGCTAGGA
This sequence comes from Noctua comes, assembly GCA_963082995.1. Taxonomy (NCBI): domain Eukaryota; kingdom Metazoa; phylum Arthropoda; class Insecta; order Lepidoptera; family Noctuidae; genus Noctua; species Noctua comes. Next base: position 6,029,661 of record OY720268.1, read on the forward strand.
AGACACACTCACACATACTCATCAAAACAGAATATCTAATCTAGACAAAGATTCTTAATATTGTAGCCTGAATTCCGTCGTTGGTCTAGTAGTAGCTCGACTGTTGAAGAAGAGGTCCTGGGTTCGATTCCTGGGCCGGTCATAGCGTTATTGGGTTTCGGAATCAGGAATTTCTCAGTAGCAGCCACGGAGTGTGGATTCCCGGTTGATGGCTATAGGCTCACCCCCTATTATATGGGACTTTAACATAACTGGCGAAATGTGGGTATACTATTAGGAACAACTCTGTCTAACCCTTCGGGGATTAAAGGCGATGTTATCTATAGGTACTTATTTACATTACTTAGCTGAAGAGTTTGTTTGTTTGGTTGAACGCGCTAATCTCAGGAACTACTGGTTCGAATTGAAATATTCTTTTAGTGGTGGATAGTCCATTTATCGTGGAAGGCTAGAGGCTTTATAACATCACACTACGACCAATAGGAGCCGAGCAAAAATAACAAGTCAGAAGCGGCGGGTGAAACCGCGGGCCACAGCTAGTAATTATTATGTATGTAGCCTGAATTGGTTACCCCATGGTTGCCCCTTATTCTAAGGTCATTTTGATTGTGACTTTTTTTTGCTATTAAGGTTACGTAATGAATGCACTCGTCTATACATAATTTAGATGGCAAACGATATATTCAATGACTGAATAAACGTAGCCATTATGGTCCCTATTATAAAAAAAGGTTCCCCCATAATTGCCCCTTTTCTAAGGTATTCATGATTGTGATTTTCTATAGTAAACTTATTCTGTCACTTACGGGATATCTTCCGTGATTGTTCATTATTTTGAGCTCCCGATATTTCGGCGCTGTTGCAAGCGCCATGATCGCGGGTTGACTGGAGAATGCGGGTGGATGTAAAATAAATTGTTAAGAGCAGACAAATCTATCTACCCTCTTTCTTTGTCTTTTGCTACACGCACTACTGGAACTCGACACTAAGTCACGGCAAAACACACTCACAGTATCACCAGGTTTTGTGGAGTCCTTATATCGGGAGCTCAAAATAATGAACAATCACGGAAGATATCCTGTAAGTGACAGTATAAGTTTAGTTGTAAACCGTGAAAGCTTAAAGCAGTGTTTTCTATAGTACTTATATTAATTGGGGCTACTCAATAAAGGCACTCGTCTGTACTTCAAATAGCAAACGGTACCTGTACGCTGTGGCCATTAAGATGGCGCCTACAAAAAACGTTTGAATACCTCTGGCTCTCAAGTGTAAGTACGTGTTAAGTTATAACGTTTATAAGGTAGGCTTCATATTTACAGTTACCAGTTTAACACATTATAACTGTGAGTGGTGTGTTTTTGTTCGTAATCTCGAGACTGTGCGGGCGTGAGGTTGTTTCAATTTTCTCTTGTAATAGACAGTCAATATTATGGTATTTCTTAAGTTAACTAAATATAGTAGCAAAAGTAACAAGTACTAACTAAGTATAGTAGTAAATGCAGTAGCTTATTATAGTAAACTAGCTAATGTCCGCGGCTTTGCCCTCGTGGAATTCGGTAGTTGTCCCACTGGATCGTACTACCAGGATAAAAATTATAATTTATAATTATAGTAGGAAGTAGGATTATTCTGGATTATCCATCAGGAATTTCTCAGTAGCCCAATAACACTTTGCCCAATCCGGGAATGGAACCCAGAACCTCATGCTCAGCAGTCGCGCTGGCGACCACTAGACTAACGAGGCAGTCAGAGCACATCTGAATACAATTTATCCTAAAAAAAATAAATAAAAACAAATCTAAATAGCCTTTAAAACAAGACTACATCTCTACAAGCAAGTTAACGGTTACTACCCAGAGTAGTAAGTTATGTTCACAGTTAACTGATGGATTTATTAACTTAACGCCCACTTGCGTTCTATGGCTAAGTTGGAAGTAAGAGAGTAGGGCTCATTGACTCTGTATAAGTAATGTTGAATCTTGGAGTGTAGTAAATAAACTAATATCTAGTCTGCTTCAATGTATATAAAGTCTACTTAACTATTCATTCACGAAATATTTTCAGGGAATCATCTAACGGCTATAACGAAGCCATTTCAAGGGATTTTTTTTTATATGAGTATATTTTTATAAAAATAAATAATTTAAAATTACTTGGCCCACAAAATAAATACTAGCTCCTATTTTTTAACACCCATTACGCTTACTTACTACGTCGTATTTAACTACTATCATTGTTAGAATATGAAAGGTTTTATGAAAAAGTCTCAAAAAAAATTTGAATTATTGTAATAATTTCGTAAAAAAAAAACACTGATAATTATTTTTTTTCGTTGTCATAGCAACGGAAAAAAAACTACCCTTAAAATATTTCGTGGATGACAAGATAGACCTTACATTAACATATTGAATTTAGATTCATTGGCATCTTTTAAAGGGGTGTCGATAGCATGTCTTGGTGACCAAATAACACAAATGTTATCTTAGGGAGTCGGCGCGGAATGGGCGTGAGCCGATTACGTAATTACCATTTCCACATCTGTTATAAATTTTATTCTATGAATGTTGATTTTATGTCGATCTTCAGTTCTAATTAATCAATTATAAAATTGATTAATTACGAATGTAATATAATTTTTATTTTATTTTACCTGTTTACCAATGTTGTCATTGTCGAACATTTTTCTATTATTAACTAATTTAATTTAATTGAATATTGGCGCTTATTACTTAATACTGTCGCTATTTCGGCGCGGTGTCGAGTAGCGTCGTCCGAACCGAAACGCGGCTAATGACGTCTGTTTCCCTTTATTGTCTCACCGGTTCTACCCGATTCCACGTCGGTACATGTGATCAGTCTCTTAAAGGCAAAATGGGTTTAAGTTTATAATATCGAAATATAAAATTCTTTTTCATACAAAAATTTAAAAAGGCAGCACTTAAGTACACTATAAAAATTACATATAAAGGGTGTAAATAGACCCTTAACATATCCGAAAGGCACTTGTTATCCCCGTCTTTGAGATGTTTTTTTGTTCTAGACCATACCTGGGAACCTTCTAGTTACGGAGATTTTGGGGGTCAAAGTTCCAACTTTTTCACAAGGTTTTTTTTAAATACATGTTTTTAATGTAAGATTTTTACTTTACACACTTCCACGACCCCCGTACTATTCAATCCATCCATCAGCACAATGCTTTGACTGCTTTCCATCGAGTCCTACTGTAAAACGTGATTTTTCACCCCAAAAAAAAAAGTCGATACCCAGCAGTAATTTTTTTGATGTACAGAATGCTTAGTGACGACTTGACGGCTATGTGAAGGGTCTGTTTACACCCTGTATAATAAGTAATAATAACTCGTTAAAGAAGCTATTTGGAACTTCTTCAAGGGTCCAACATAACAGTGCACCTGCCTAACTGCCTATTACAGTGGTAAAGCAAATCTTAAAGGGGCACGAAAGTACGAAGATAATGTCGTCGCCTCTTTAGCTCAGTGGTAGAGCACTGGTCTCGTAAACCAGGGGTCGTGAGTTCAATCCTCACAGGAGGCATCCTTAGGTAGAACTTAAATGTTCTTGTTTTTATGTTAACTTATAAATTTCCCACAAATTGAATTAAATTATTAATAACTACTTAATAAAAAAGTTGTAGGAAATATACGAGTTCAAGTTTTTGATAAACAAAGTTGAGAACTTACATTTTCATTCATACTACTGATACTGGCTGCGCATGCACATACTTACCGACTACGCCATAATGTACCTAGTCTGTATCGCACGAATAATCGTTTGTTATTTTATGTGAATTAAGTTAGTTTTAAAATCAGACCTTATTATGTCATATTAATTTATATTTTTGGAAACTAAATTGCAAATATAGAATACTACCATCCACCCGAGGCTTCGCCCGATAAATGCATTTTTTCACCGCTATCTTAATAAGTTATAGCCTATATTATGTTATTCTGATCCGATGTAAAGTTTTACCTGAGTTTTTGTCTGAAAGAGTACACCAACAAAGAAAACACCATCCATCCATCCATCCTCACAAACTTCCGCGTTATAATGTTATCAAGAGAAGATGTAAATTGGTACATTCAAATTAATTACAGATACTAATTTCTGAATTACTTAATCAGGGCACATAAAATACCACGAATGGTAACCAGTCATGATAAAGTAATTAAATAAAATACAGTTCATTCGCGTATTTTCTCACGACACGTAAAGAGTTACGTCGCCCGCCGTAGCGGAAAATTATAAGTATAAAAACATGTAACAGGAATACTTCTTTCTAAGTTCAGCCGAGCGAGTCCGAACAACTTGACTAGTGTAATTATAAGACTAAGTATACATACATCAGACATAAGTACTTTAATCATGCCTTGTTTCTAGAAAATTCAATAGGTATGAACTAGGTACGCACGGCGCGCGGCGACCAATCAAGCTGGAGAAAACCAGTTTATGCGGATCTCTCTTTTTATTGGAAATCTTTACAAAGCGAGGCCAAGTTATATTGGAAATGTATAGCTTGATCTGTCGCCGTAAGCACCTATATCTTTTCAGGAAACGTAACACCATCGATGAATTCAATTTGATTATTAGCTACCTATTCTACAATTAAAAATCTAAATTCGTTACTACAAGCGACTTGTAGTAACTAATTTCCTTACTTTTTGTTGTCAAAAAGTAAGGAAATTAGATGCTTTTTAGACAGATTAGAACATTTCTTAAAACACGGGATTTTTACCTAATTGGCTGCAAACATTGATATATTAAAAAAAAATATATGTCAATGGCTGCAAATTGAAGATTTGAATTTAGCGCCTTACTTTTACAATTAAATAAGACAAGAAGGAACAAGGCGAATGGGGACATTCGCCTTATTTAGTCGACAGTTGAGTATGATTTACGTGCATGGTAATGGTATTAATAGTTTTAATTTATTTTCACAGGTACTAACTACAAAATGCAGACTCAAATAGTCTTAGGTTTCTTCATCTGGGCGTCTGCCCAGGCCTTGGACAGCGGAGATAACAAATTCATGAAGGATTATGCCATGTTAAAGGTAAAATTCAATGAATAACGTAAAATTAGTAAAAACTTGAAAATAAAATAAGTTACAAAACCACTTAACAAATAAAATGTCTAAAATAAAATGCAAAAAGTGTTCGCAGCCGGTAGGATTCGAACCTACGCTCCCAGAGGGAATCTGATTTCTAGTCAGACGCCTTAACCGCTCGGCCACGGCTGCTCATACTAACCGTACGAAATATACGTTCACACACAACTGATTCAGAAATAAGGTGTAACTTTATTGTAATTTAAGCTTTAAAACCATTAAATACAGACTACAAATAGAACTAAAGTAATGACAAAAATAAAACAACAAAAAAACAAAAAAAAAAAGTAAGCATACTGATTCTTAAGCTATTACGTCTTATATAAAATTGTTTTTGTTTTAATTAACACTACTTTTATTAAATACTATGTTATGCAGTAATTTCATTTAAATGGATAAATCAAAGAACTAACTTGTAAGGAGTAAATTATTTTCCAACCTTTGAATGAGAAACAACGTGTTTGTATAATAATTATTATTTTAAATCACAGATCTACGAAAGCTGCTTCGGCACGCAACTTTTGAAACAAATAACCAAAGAGTTAAAAGATGCCTACGCAAAGTGTTCGACAGCGCCACCTATGAAGGAACCGTTGAACTCGCATATCCCACCACTGTTCCTCAGCAAACTACCACCCGGTTTCTCAATGGACCCGAACTCGCAAACTATAACAAAGCCGCTAGATGGCGCTATGCACAATAAAGATGATGAAGGAAATATTCAAGATCAAGGACAACAACCACAAAAACAACCTATGGGTGGCGTTTTGACATTCAGGCCACACGGAGTAAATGTAAGTTAATTAAAAAAATAATTTTCGAAAACAAAAATGCAAAAAGAGATCAGATGCCTCCTGTGAGGATTGAACTCACGACCCCTGGTTTACGAGACCAGTGCTCTACCACTGAGCTAAAGAGGCTATGATGAAGGTCGCGAAATATTGCACCATAAATCGGAATGCCGGATACGTACTACTTTTTTTTTTAGAACTGTACACTTAGGTCATCGCTATTATCAGCTTGCTATGAAACGGTAGTTATCAGAAGTGGTTATGTTTTATTACATTTTTGACCAAGTAAAGAGTGCCTGGAAAAATTATAATAAAATACTTCTTTAGTAGATAAAAAATACTCTTAATGTTTTTTATAAGTGTTTATTACTTTTTCTACAAGTACAACTTATTTACTTATGTAGAACATTCAAGTTTTTATATTATGAACCAGCCGTATCTAATCTGTTACGGGCAAAGATAACACAGCTAAATAAATAAACATTTTGTTGACAAACTATACTCAGTTAAAATGACCTCTAAGTTTGAGTTATGTAATTAATGTATGAGTCATATTGTTATGAGTATTGTATGACTAATGAATGAGTAGCACTGCACTGAAAGAAGGTTGGTATATGTGATCACTACTTATCCAAGGTTTCAGAAGGGAAGATGTAGCTACCATACATAATATGTGCATGGGGACATATAGGTACTCACGCCTCTTTCCCGTAGGGGATAGGCAGAAACATAGTAACTACCAACTTTTTAATCAAACTTGTTTCTTTGCAAAAATAAAATTATAGAATTTAAATAAAGACTCGTACCTACCTAGGATTACCAATTTCCTTCCGGTTTTTTCCGGATATGTCCAGCGTTTTGGACCTCCGTGAAGACTTTGTCCGGCCTTGTCATTTATCCGGAGTTTTCAACTTTATGGAATTTTTTAGGAAATAAAAAATATACGTAGGTATATGGAGTGAGTTACATTGAGTTTTTTTTTTTTCAATTAGTTTAATTATAGAAAATACATGAGGATATTGGCTTCAAAAAGAAAATTAAAATTAAAATGTACGGACTTAACTGCAAAAATGTTAGAATATTTGTCACAACTTCTAAAATTTCGAAATGGTAATCTAATCACAGTTTTGATTAAAACAGGTAAACGCATTTTAAAAATTATTCTAGAATACATAGTCATCGTCTTTTGTAACTAACTGTACTATTATTTATATATTTAGATAGTACAGTCAGTGACAAAAGTCTTCGACGACCCCATAAGTAAATCGAAACCTTCTTTTAAGGGTCTTTTTACTCTCTAAACGATCTTTGTACCTCCCGCAGGGTCCATTCCCGCAGCCGCAGTCAGCGATCCCTCCATACGTGATCCCCGCGCAGTTCCGTCCCTACAGCGCGAACCCTTACTACCAGATGCCTTACAGCACCCCGGTGTTCTACCCCCCCAACGTGAACCCCTACAACCCCTACTTCGCCCAACAACAGTACCAGCAGCCCTTCTATCAACAGCAACAGCAACCCTTCTTTGGCAACAATCGGATGTCGGTAAGTTTGTTCGATAATGAGACATTACATTTAAAGTGACAACATTACAACAAGTTTTGGAGGCCATTATAAGGCTACGTACGCACTGATACATTCTTAGAACCTAGACCGAGAGCCTAGCTACTTAACATCGGGTAACTTTGTAGTAAAGGTGACGACCGCACAGTGCGGCCGGATGCGATTCTAAAACTTTCGTTTCACTTCGCTACTCGCTAGGGTCTAGGCGTCGACGCACATATCAAACTCCTACAAACTGTCAAATTTCTTTAATAGATTTTCAACTTTATCTCTATAACATTACGTTCAAAGTTGATTGGGAAAATTTTACAGTTTCGGGTAGCTTAACGTGCTGGCGTCTGTATAACCTGCCAGTGCGTGCGTAGCCTTAGTACCCACAATAAAGTATAGGTAGTATATGGACTTGATTTAGATAATAATAAAATTTCCCTCAGGTCTAGACTGTCAGTTAGGGGCAAATTTGCATAACTTTTCGAATTATATTCAACGGAAGTCAGCGAGCTGATAATTTAATTTATAAATAATTAACTCAATCAATTATATCTACACTAACAAATTTATGTTGGTTACTTTTCACCGCATTATCAGCATAACCTAACCCTTATTTCTTCTCAGCGCCATCTTGGTCTCCGCGCGCGTCTCGGCTTAAACGCCCGCGCACAAGCCGGCCAGAACGTGACCTGTGTGATGCAAGAACTAGGCTACATCGACAGCAACATGGAACCTAACTACGAACAGATCACGCAGAGGATCAACAACCTGCCGGTATCGAGCGAGCTGAAAACCGACATACAAGAGGGGCTGCACTTCTGTCAGAAGTTCTCGGTGAGTGTGTTATAGTGACGCAAGGGTTAGGCTGTAGACAGCAACATAGAACCCAACTACGAATAGATCATGCAGCGGAGCAACAACCTGCCGGTGTCGAGCAAGCTGAAGACCTGGACCTGAAGACCGGAGAGTTCTTGTTAATAGGAAAACCTTACATATGAATTAGTAGAAATGTATTGACATCTGTCAAAAATGACACGCACACATACACCCCCAATGAATGAATATGAATGTAATAAAAAAAAAACAATGTTAGTGTGGAAGTGCTAATTAATGGGGCGAACCTGGAAGATAAAAAAAAAATACCCATTTCATAGTGCCAGCATTCTACCAGATCAATGTGTCAATGTACAGCCTAACAACCTACACGCCAATGTGCTTACTTCTGACTTAATGAACTCCTTTATTTCAGCAATGTGTACCCGAAGACAAGCGTGACATCGTGCCGCGACCTCAGGAACAGATCAGGGCCATCTTCTTCTTCCGCTGCTACAAGGTAAACCTTTCAGCTTTTACTCCTAATACTTGCTTGTCCTCTTACTCGTTTGTCTTGCACGGAAGATTAATGGGAAATCATTTATGTGTTTTCAGCACAAGAAGCTGGAGGCGTGCATCATGAAGGATATCAATGAGCACTTCAACAAGGAATACATGTTCGACTCTGACACTGATTTCGCGTAAGTACATAAATAATATTAAAGTTAGAGTATGCATAATCATAATCCTGAATAGCATCCAAAAAATATAGTACCTATTAATTAATGCCCATACTTATAGAAGAACATTGTCTAGTACCATCTGAAGCTTCTCATTTTCAACAAAATTGGAAGCGAGGAAAAATTATCTGTGTTCGTACAAATATGGTTATCAATACTCGTGCCATATCTGTATGAGAAGATAGCCCAGCAGTAAATCATTAATGGGCTGTTAATTAACATTCTCTGGCTGATATTTATATTTCCCACAGCTGGGAAGCGCACCTCCTCATTCCTCAACTCTTTTTCACTAAAAATACCATTCATCCCGGTGGTATAATTATCGTACAACAAATTTATAGAATAACGGCTACAAAACGCTATAGGTATATAATTACCTACTTAATTTTTTCTTTCCTCAGCCTCTCCCGGTCTGCTCGCTCCATCCGCGACGTGCCTCTCCGAGACCCCAGCATCGAGGCCCTGGAGGAGATGGAAGTCTACCTCTACGACTACCTCAGTGGAGGAGGCGGCTTCGACTTCGACTTGTACATCTGAGACTGAGCCTTATTATAGTAGTCTAGTTCAGTCATTCCTAGTTCGTATGTAGGGTAAGATGTGACGTCATTTGTTCGGTTAGGATTTTAGGTTATTCAGTGATAGGTTATTCAATAGATTGTATTTTGTATTTTTGGTTGTCATTTAGGACAAGAATTTGCTTGTAGTTTGAATCTTAAAGTTTCTTAGATGAAGGATGAAGTATTTCGCTATAGCTAAAACTACGTTATATAAAATGGTGTCCACACAAATTCGTAAACATAATCTTTGATATGAGTTTGATTACCTTTTTGATTATATTATACATGTTGTCAGAAAAACATGATAAATTGAACATCGCTGCAATCATGGTCCATCTATGCCTACTTGAGTACTTTTAAATTATTAGCAAGTATTATATATTGCATGTTATTTGTCACAATTGTTAAACAATTCATTACGAATTCGTAGATACATAGTACGACTCTTTAACCTTCTTTTTGTATTTTTAATTACATATTGACGTCAAAGGAACTAGTAACTTGAAATTCAAATTGCCGAATTTATGTTTTACATGCAAGTATTTTGCATAAGGCTTAGGAAATTAATCAAAATACTTACATTTGATTTTAGTTACAATTTTAAATGAAATTGTGCTCAAAATGCTCATGAAAAATATTTAGTTTCCGTTTTTACATTTACTTCATTTACGCAATGAGGTACCTATTATTTATTATTTTAAGTTAGAAAAAAAAGCTCAAAATAAGGTTGCCCCTATACGTACCTAGTATTTATTTAATACTTACATAAAAGTCTGGTTATTTCTTGACCAAACAAAAACTTCACATTGTTTTCAAAGAAATTAGATAATTTTAAGCCCGGACTACATTTTCGGTATTATTTTATATTTATTTAGTTAAATATTCGCCATCGAATGCATTTAAAATAAGTTTCTATTAGTTTTAAGTATTTCGTATCGTATATTTCTGGCGTAGGGAAAAACCGGGATGTTTGCTGCTGACATAACAATATAACAGCGGATCCTTTGAGTAAAAAGAGTAATATAAATTAACATAATATTTCTGGAATATCTGCTGTTGTATGTACCTGCCCATTGCACTAGTATAAATACTGGTTGGAACAGGGACTGGTGCCTATAATGTAGTACTTATATTTGACATAAGAAATACATAGTATTTTTTTGAGTACGCGTACCTTTGCAAACATCGCAATTATGAGATGTTCCAAACATACACGTAGAAGTAACTAAGACAATATTTATTGTCTGTGTACTGACTCTTATACGAGTATAACTGAAATACATTAGCTGAAATATCTATATCCTCGTTGCTGTAAAGACGTTATGTTCGTAGCAAACAAAGGTTCTTGTCAATTAGGCTCGCTAGCTCGAGCCTTTTAGATGACGACTGTTTTAGGTTATAGGGTAAAAGGCACAGTTGCTGTCCTTTTGTAGTTAAATAAATTAATAGTTATTTTTATGTTTTGATCTTAGTCGAATGATTTTTTTTTTGGTGATTGCCTATAAAAATAGTTAGCGTTTTAAATGAAATTGTGTTTATTTTAATATGTTTTTAACCTAATGAGATTGTTTTGGCAAATGAATTATGCATTTACTAGTTTTAAGGGTTAGTGTTAAGATAGAATAAGTTGAGATTAGAAATGTAAAATCAAAACGACAACTGATTACATTAATAAAGAAAAAAAAAGCTTTTTAATTGATTCCTGTTTGACCTGACTAAAGTAAACTCAAAGACATGAAAGTGTTAGAATCTCTTAAAATGCCAAATTAAACTTTAGATATATGTTTTGGGGAAATTATTAATCGGGCGAATAAAAATTTTATTGGCGACCAATATACTGAATGGGCGACTATTGTGCCAAGTAAGTAACTATTTATCCGGTCACTACGGCAAGGAGAATATAGGAAGCAAGAGCGAGCGAAGGCTGAGGGAGACTTGTGGCACCCCGACTCGGACTTAGGTTACTTTATACCCTGCAAACAGAAATAGGAGCCCCGCGCAGCGGGGCTACGTCGACTACGTCTTATCTACAATCTAGTGGAGCTGCCAACCTATTACTTTTGTTACCCATTTTAATTATTTTTAAAACTCTAAATCAGATTAGTTTGTCGCCGCGTTAAATACATGCCTATATTTTGTAGCTATCCCAGTCCTTTGTTGGTATCCTTAAAAAGAAACGTAAGTACATAAGTTTCTTTCTTACTTGCGATTTAAAAAAAAAACATTGAAGTCTATTGCAAAAGCATTAACAAGACATCAAATATTAATACGGTGACATTTAATTCGAACTGTCATCTATTTTTTCCGCATTTTGACGCAGACACGGCCTGTTATGAACTGGCAGACAAAAAGCATTATTGTATAAATATTATATGTACCTTCTGAAAGGGCACGCGTGCTGGCCAGAGTACAAAGGGCAACTAAAGGTGACTGTCTATCAAATATCGAACCGACATGCACAATAATTTTCTTGTCAGCATTGCGTCAAGTTTTGTAAAATTGGCCTTTAATTTTTGATTCTTCGATTCTTGTTATTGATTTTTTTTAAGGAGCTATTTGTCGTGTCTCTTGTATTGTTGTTGTTAAAGTATGAAGAAAGATGTTAACGTCTTTTTGATGCCAACCTTTATTTTAGGGACAATTAGCAAAATCGCAAGCGCTAATGTTGAGCATGAGGTTCTGTGTTGGATTCCCAGATCGGGCAAAGCTTATTCCATTAGGAATTTCTCAGTAGCCACGCTGTATGGATTTGTACCCGGTTGATGGCAATAGGCTAGCCCCCTATTACATGGGACTTAAACGTAACTGGTATAATATATACCTCAATGATAATAAAAATACACAGCTTTCATTCTATTTGATATCACACAGGTAAAAGACACATAACATGCACATTTTTGACAGATGTCATACACAAAAATTACATACACGAAAAAGAGAGCACATCTGTTTGTGAAATCTAAAACCCTTTTGTGGCAACCATTGGTTTCGGAGAAAGGTCCGAGGATCCAAACGAAGATTTTTTGCTAATATCTGTCGATGTGTATAAAAAAGCAGCATTATATTTGCTCGTGAACGGATTCTTGTACAAAACTTTCACCGAGGGTCCATTATTGAAGTGCTCAAATTTTTTTCACTGAGAAAAAATTGTTACCTGTCGCTTTTGAAAGAGTTTGATGGGAATATGGAGCAAGTTCGTTTAGTCACCATGAAAAAAAAGTTCTCATAATGAGTCATTTTATTTTTGCCAGAATTTTAGATTGCTAAAGTTATATTTTCAAACTAGTTAAACCGCGGCTTCACCCGCGTGGAGCTCGATAATTGGTCCACGGAATTATACATACTACCGAGATCAAAAGTATCCTATGTGTTAATCCAGGTTATAAACTGTCTGTAGGCTAAATTTCATCCAAATCCGTTCAGTAGTTTTTATGTGAAAGAGTAATAAACATCCATACATCCTCAAAAACTTTCGCATTTATAATATTTGTAGGATTTAACAATTGCCATATTAGATTTAAGTAAGTAGGTATAATAATTATTATTAGGTGCACAAATTAATTATCCTCATATGTCATAAATGTTGGTACCGTACTTAAAACAAATAAAATAAGTGGTACTTATATATTTTGTCCGTTTATGTTGTTGCTCTATATAGCCATCTTAAATCATATTTTAGAACAAGGAGGTTAATTTAAATGGAACACTCACACTCGGCATTGTTAACCATATAAATAATTTTATCCTCCTTACCGTATTTAGTTCGAATACTTATTATATTTAGTACCCAACAACACTACTTGGGCTCTGCTTTTTGCATTTAATGTAAATTTTATTTATTTATCATTTATTTATTACTGCTTCCAAAGTTCCGAACAATATTCTAATAATAGTCGGCGGTAGAAACAATTACAACAATTAACGAAACTGTTTGTTACAGTATTTGCGGCCCTACTCAACCTAGACGGTTAATTTCTTCGAAGGACAAATACTACAATAGCCAAAACATTTGTTTACCGAAAACAGAGCAATTTTCCAAATCCGAGAAAGCTGTTATGATTGTAAAGAGTTACAGATAATATCTTGAAACAATAGGTTTGAACAATTATTTTTACTGTTTTTATAACCGTTTCGCTTATTTATGAACAGGATTATTTCTTTGGTGATCGTTTTTGCTTTGAATTACCGCTTTACTGGCGGCTGTGAGTTTTTTTTTCAGCATTTTATAATTATTTAATCCGTTATAAGATACCTGAATGTTGCCGATGTCATACAGTCTACTAGTATTAAACCTTTCCCATTCAATCTAAACAAAAACCAAATTTAAGCTTTATGTCGATTTATATCCTTATTCTTTTTAAGTATTTACATGAAGGACATATTTTGTAATGGTCGCTGCTTCAGGCAATATTTCATTATTTGTGACATACAAATGACAAATATTAGCCTGTTAAATAAATAATTTAATTCAGATATCACAAGATCCATATAGGTAAATTCATTATTATTCACGTTCACAAATTAATGAAATATAAATAAGTATACAGAATATAAGTATATAAGTTAGTATTTAAATCGTTATGAAGCTTCTATTAGAACTCTTTTTTTCATTCGCTTATTAAGTCACAAATACCTACAAAATATTACCACGTTGTCACCTACTTTTATAAAAATAAAATATCAATCCTCTCCAAAAAGCTCTTTTGTGCAAAAATACCTTTTGATATTGTAAAATATTGAGAATTCTATTTCATTTGTCAAAAACATACATATGTTCTGGCGCAGATGTGTTCGCAAATAAACACTTATTTTATTAACAAAGCCATTTAGAAAGCACATACACTCAACCCGTCCGTGAAACGCACCTTTACCGATGGGGTAAAAGTGGACAGTTGGCAGGATTTTGTGTAGAGATAAAATATTTGACACTCATTAAAAAAAAATAACGCGTAGAAGAATCGCAATTCAAGTAGGTTAGATTTTAGAAGACAAGAATTCTTTGGATTTTTTTTATGAAATTGTGATTAAATGTCATCCAGAGAAGATAACTAACAAACACTGTTTTAAGCTTTCACGGTTTTTCCTTCTTCTTTGCGTGTCGAGATAAACTCATATTTTATCCGATCTGTATACAGCCTGCAAAACTCTATCATTAGCTTCGTTTAAGTCCGGGAAATTAAATTCGCAAATACATACCTAAATAACAAAACTCTTACATCTTTCTTCCAGTAACTGGTACATTCACCCTCCAACAAAATATAGAACACCTTTCCAGGTAAACAAATAGTTAAAGATTTTTGTCAAATAATCGCCTGCGCAAGTGTTATGTCAGACTACAATGAAACTTTCGCAAAAAAATAGAAAGATGGCAAGGATTGATGTAAACGGGGTTTTAGGACAGTGGACCTTATGGAGATGTCGATTATCTATGCCAGAAATAACATCCGCAGATCCGCAAGGTGCTCAGATATCGAAAAAAAATCTTGAGATCTTTTTCCTGGTACGACAATTGGGACTTGCACCCCATTATTCAATGTCTTAATTTTGGCATAATCTAAACTTGCATCTGATCGAAATTGATTCCTTTTATATTTATTTTTTTATAAACTGACTTAGAAACTTAATTAAACGTCCACTGTTAAAAAAATCGGTTGTCTGTAAAGTCGGATTACTGACGATAGTTGAACGTGACAACGTCATAAGAAAATACTGATGGAATAGTTGCATTTTTCAAAAGAAAATTTTAATGTTATTTGTTTGATAGATATTTTGTATGGATAAATAGAGAAGGAGGTAAATGGAAATCACAATTGAATTGATCAAGTTACATTTATTTGTACGCATAAACACAATTATGTAATTTTTTTTTTTTTTCACAGTGTACCTAATTTTTACAAGTATGAATATGCGTTGAGCAATTGTTTTATGGAACGCCTCAGAGCGAGGTAACGCCCGTTTTTTCGTGCGTGCAGCCGGCACCGTCGAATTATAAGACGTTGTCACGTCAAAAAAGAGTAAATTGTCAAAGACACTCATT
This sequence comes from Noctua comes, assembly GCA_963082995.1. Lineage (NCBI taxonomy): Eukaryota > Metazoa > Arthropoda > Insecta > Lepidoptera > Noctuidae > Noctua > Noctua comes. The sequence goes on from OY720268.1 coordinate 6,045,272, forward strand.
TGCGAGTACTTTAGAAAAATATTTTTAATAGAGAATTGTTACTCGTACTTTCCCAATTATGAAAGTACCTACCCCAAGTCCAACAAACTTTCCAAATTACAGAAACTTCAGTTAACGAAAGGTACAGAAGTTAAACAAAAACAAATCATTAGGGTAAGACTTCCGAAATCCTAGCACACCGCAGATCTAACGATTCCATTTTAAAGTGCGAACAACATCCTATACGGAACTGACAAGAGTGTGAAACAGTGTAGCAAAAAGTTTTCAACTCTCAAGTGTCCACGTGCTACGGGGTCCCACGGGTGCCTCCTGACGATGTTAGGCATTTCCTTAGGACCAGCACTAATTAGGACGGTTCACGACATTTGTATGTCTGTAATGAATGGAATGATCAATGATAGTGAGATGAGCATCTGGGGTGAAGGGCAGATGGACTTTGAAGGTACGGAGGGTGGGTGGAAATTTTAATGAGGGCGATGGTGGACGTTTTGAAATAAACCGGTGAATTTTGGCGGCCATTTTAGAGTACGTTCAGATAACGCAACATATTAAAAAATATGTACCTATGTATATCACGTTTACAACTACTACTACACGATTCAATGGACAGAAATTATTCATTACTAATGTTACAATTGTGTAACATTAGTAACCACTCCATTGAATCATGTTAAATAACATGTTATGTTATTAGTAAGGTCGCACCCTTAGATTCAGACAACGCCATCTAACACTACGTATAAAATATCGAGCACTGTGTTTAAATTATGCAAGAATAAAGCTACATGAGAAACATTTATTTCATTCGGAAACGAGAATCTGTCATAGACAATTCTCAACACACATTTGTGACCTCACTTGCAAAACTAGAAACTCCATACAAACTTCCGTGCCAAAAAAGCGAAGACTTTTTTCTCAACATCCTACATACCACGTCAACTTTTAATATGAGAACTATCGAAGTTCCGGGACCTCTCCCAGGGGTCAAATAAGTCACTATATTATCTTATCCCACTTGGCTTATTCCCAAAACAATCGTAATATTATACGCAATAAGAAAAACATAAGTTCCGCAGGAATTAGTTGTCATAAATGCTAACTAAATTGATGGCTGATTTATTTGTATGGAATTGGATCTTGTATCTGTTTACGGCCTAGTCTAGTCTTGTGGACTCGTTTTTTATATCTTTTGGCCTTGTTTCTATTGTTTTCATTAAGAATATTCCTATAATAACCTGAAATGGGTAGTACAAGCTTATTAATGGTTACTCAATCTTTTATTGACTGCTTTGTTGGTCAAGGTCGCAATCGTGACTGCTGAGCATGAAGTCCTGGGTTCGATTCCCGGGTCGGGCACATTGTTATTGCGTTTTTTTATCAGGAATTTCTCAGTACCAGCCACGGAGTCTGAAATTGTGCCCAGTTGATGGCAATAGGCTCGCCCTATATTACATGAGACTTAAATATAACTGGCGAAATGTGGGTGTACCACCTATTAGAACACCTCTGCCTAACAATTTGAGGATAACAGGCATGATCTTCTTCTTAGCGTGTCGATGTCAAATTTTTATTAAATATGTTTGGCCCAAAATTCATCCACGGCGTGGTGTTTTGGTATGTTATGTCAATCTCTTACTATGAGAAATTATTTAGTCTTGACACTGCAGTGCAGTGGCGAAGGTTCCATATAACTCGATTCCTACCGGCTTCCCTTTGAAAAATGGCACAGTTAGTATTCTATAGGCAAATAGTATAATCACGTTAAAGATTATGTACTCCGGCTTACCTCTTACTAAAATTGACCCTTCGCTACTGCTGCAGTGATGTATGTTTTCTGCCATTCTGAGAGATACTATAGGTGTAGACAGTGATGTGGTAAGAATGCTTTGCATTCAGGCTTTTTATTAATTAATTATCCATTCTAGAGCGATTATTTTAAGTGATTGAAATACCATAACAGTAAAAACACAGCGGAAAACAGTTCTCATGCGGATGAAACATCTTCAGGTATTTATACTAATAAAATATTGTAACTATGAATGTTAATAATGATAATTGTAATATCATGTTATTATAAATTGATTTTGCATATCGTTAAAACGGTGAGACATGTAGCACTATGATGCAATATTATGAACACCTCTGTAAACATACCGTGTTTCTGGCAAATAAATAAATAAATACCTACTTCAATCTACAAAAAAATATACCACATTTCTTGAAATTCAAAAAACCAAATAAACTGTCTCCACATTGTATCATTTTCAGCTAACTATAAAACTCTCTTGGACCCAAAAAACAAACGGACATTACAGCTTCAAGATGTCCCTAACCAAACAATCTTAAAAAAATGTCCCAAAACATTTGAAACCAGACACTTGCCGAACTTAGCCGAAGTCTACAAAAAGGTTCATCGGCAAAGAGGCGCGGCCATAGACTACATTTTCGATGATTTATGGTGCAAATTAACGAGTACGTATCCTCATTCCAGAGCGTCATTTCCTGGTAGAACGCACTGCTACTCAGCTGAACGCGGGAAAAAATAACAGCAACATTCTTAGCGAAAGCTTTTTGCTTGTTTGTGAGATTTTTGGGCTTCTAGGTCCTCGTTTATCTTTTTGCGGGACTATTTTTTGCGTTTGTTGTTTTCAGCAGCTTTTGCGGTCTTTGTTTGTTCCAATTGTTCTTGTGTAAGTACTACATTTTTTTAATTGTGTAATTGTTTGTAACAATATGGATTTAACTAAATGCCTGGCAACTCAACTCCAGTGTTACCTGTCATTGAGGAACCTAAGACACTGGAGACCGCTGTAAAAGACGAACCAAAGGAACCGTAACCTGTGGAACATGACAAATCGGGTAACCGTACATGAAAAAAAAAATCGGTGACCAATCAGAACAGTGACGAGAATAACTCATTCTAAACCACAATCCAATACGTATCTAACAAAAGTTTGCATAAGGCAGGCTAAAAACAAAACCGTTTCCTGTCGGGCAGATAATAAAAGTTTAGGTACCTATGGTAAATCTATGGCATCATTAATTCACCCATAATTTTAAAATGCGGAAAACTTTTCCTGAAAATCCTGATAAACAGGATAATTACTTATTTATTAACCATTTATTATACAGCAGCCAAAAAAACACGAAAATATAATTATTACTCATTATTTTAATAAATGGTTATCTAGATTGACTGTAATATTACCTTTTCCATGACCATTATCTTCTTTGCCTTCCACATCCAGCGTGTCCCAGCCCAGCCACCTTCTTGAGGTCATCGCTCGACGCTCCGTTTCGTCGTTGAAGTTCAAACACCACGTAAGTAAATTCAAAAAATCAAAATCAAAGCATTTATTTCAAATAGGCCAGTTACAGGCACTTTTGAATTGTCGAAACAAAGGCAACAATAGCTACAGTCCCAGTCACAAGGCATAAAAACTGTGAAAGTACTGTAGTTGCCCATTCCCTAACGTAGATCTCTATGGAGAAAAACGGGCAAGAAACTCCATGGACACTCTTTTTGGCGGGTTTGTCATTTTGATTCCGTTTGCCAGAGAATCGGAAGACACGTTGTTTCAGCCAATCAGAAACAAACAACTTCTCTATTAAAAATGGTTTTGTATTGTTACCTAGGTATAATTTTTCAGTTTTTTAACTTTCCTGTAAAATTGATATTTTTGACTTACCTGGTGTTAGAACTTCAGCGACGGTTTGCCGGTACGGCGATCTCCACTCCAGAGGCCCCTAACACAAGCGCGGGGTCTAAACGTTACGTAAATACGTCGATTTTAAAATTAATTCACAGATAATATTTTCATAATTTAAAAAATGTATTTTTAATTATAGATGTTGCTGATCGTGCTTGTTGCAAACTATGTAACTAAAATGTCAAAGGATAATTGTATTTCCGATTTAGAAATCCACGTATTTACGTTACATTTAAACCGAGAGCTCGTGCTAGGACCTCTGGGCTCGTTAACTCCATCGGCCGTCGGTCCTTCGACAGACATTTCAGCTTGCTTACTCTCTAACACCAATCGTTTTCCGGATAACTTTATTTCAGATCTTATCCGTTTAAAATACCGAGTATACAGAGTGAAGGTGTAACGAAGCCGTCAACCAAGCATTCTGTACATCAAACTAAGTAACTTTATGAAAAAAATATTGCTGGGAAACAACTTTTTTTTTGCGGTGAAAAATCACGTTTTGCGGTAGGACTCAGTGTAACGCACTCAAAACATTGTGCTGATGGATGGATTGAATAGTATGGGGATCGTGTGAGATGTTTAAAGTAAAAATCTTTCAAAAAAAAAATGTGATAATGTTGGACCTTTGACCCCCAATATCTCCGTAATTAGTAGGTTCCCAAGTATGGTCTACAACAAACAGAATATCCCAATGATGGGTAGAACTACTGCCTCTTGGCTTCGTTAATGGTTTTGTTACACCCTCTATATTATAGCCCGTTCTGTAACGCGCTGGGCGACCGGCGATTATGCAGATAGATCATAATACCCAAAACCATGGACGTGAAAGCCTCAGCCGTTTTTTAAAGGTAACTAAACCAGAAGGAACCAGATACAACTAATAGAACCTGAAGGGCATGCAACCCTATGCAACTGATTCCTCATCTCCATCTTAATCAACAGTATATCTCTCCGACTCATCTAATTAACAATAACAAGCGGATCGGCACGGCGGCATCCGCATACCGTTCGGCTCGTGTTACAATACTTTTTGTTCCAAAATATAAAAAGCTCAGTAAAAAGTTGACTACATGCGGTAGAGGAACAAGTGCAACCACCCTACGGTGTGGGCCAAAGAGGAGGTAACGGAGATGTGACAGTATTTTTAAAGTAGGCATATGACTTGGTAGGATGCTCGAATGTGAGCTGACATTTGATCTGATTCTTCCTGAAATTACTTTGGCAAGTATCAAGTTATTAGGATCATATTAATTTATTTGGTTTTATCTTGAATCTGTTAAAGGTCATAGAGAACCAAGAGCGAATAGTATAAATCAACAATAAATCATTCAAAATGCTACTCAAACTTATAACGAAGATGTCAAAATTTGCTGAATATGAAAGTGGATTGCAAAAACGTATGCTTCAAAATCGCTACGCAAGGTGCTCCGATAATGCTTCGAAAGCACTATGCCAGAACTTTTTTGCCACAAGTTTTCGCAGCCTTATATTTTGCTGCTCGAAATTATAGCAAGATCCTTCGCAGAGCTAAGTGACGGACATGCACAAAATACAGTACGTGGTCCACTCAAAATAAGTCTATAGTCTATGAGCAAAGTGAAGTGATTCATTAGGCAGGTCGTTCGTCTTCATTGCGTGTGTCGGAGATAGTTTACCGTTTAAATGACTATTTGAGGCGGGAACTAAAAAGTCATACGTTATCTCACTCAGCTACTGGTTGTTTAAGTTGATTGTATTAAAGAAGCTATACGGGCGTGGAAGGGGGATCAAAACAGACTGGACATATTCGCTTAGGTAATTCTTTGTATTTTAAGGCGTTCACTTCGAGAATGGGTGAGACATGTATGGTCTAGTCATTTTAAGTCAGCCTGAGCCCAGCGTAGCCTTAGTCATAATCTATCGTAGTTACTTTCTTGTAATTTTTTTGTGAGACATAGGTCTAGGTTAAAGCCAAAATTATTTTTCTGTTTTTTTTTTATTCAGCCTCTACCTAGCGTAGCCTTAGGCAGCCATATTATTATTATCATAACTACTTTCGGCAGCAGCATGCCTGACAGATATTACTCGAGGGCATGGTCAAAGGCCTTGGAGCGGCATAAAACAACTCTGGTTAAGCACTAACCTCACGATACAGAAGAAGCTGCTTTCTTAGTAAGTAGAAGTTAAATATCTATGTTAAGATATAGAATCCCAATGTTACAATGAACTATTCTTTAATTAAACAATGTATATGCCTAGCAATTCCCAAAGGACCATTCCCACATATCTTGAATAATTCCTTTGATCAAGACCGAATGATGATAGTTTTACAGCTAAAAATAATCAAAGACAAAAATCGTTTACCGTACATCTTTACAATGCACATTCAACCTTAACTAACCACATAGTAGGTTTAAATTCGAATTGGCGGTTATAAGTAACCATGTGGTATCGTCACTTGGAAGAAAATCGTTTTCGTGCATCTCCACAGTGCACTTTCAACCTTAATCTCGAAGAAAATAGATTTAAATTCAATTGACGGGTATAAGTAATCACATGGTATCGTCAGTTGGAACCATGTTGGAACTTAGGAACGTATGCAAGTGCAGACGTGGTCTGTCAGCGTTCAGAGTGGTCTGACCCTCGTCAGACTTCGACGAGGTCTCACGTTTGCACTCACTTGTCTTCACGCAAATGGAATGTTTTAAGAATCTGGTGAGGAATGGAATCTTGGGAATTTTCTCTTTTTTAGTGAAGTTATTTTTTTTTTCTTTATATTTGTATCTAAATAAATAGCTATAAACTGGTTTGTATTAGCAATGCTTGTTGAGTGACACATCGTTTCGTTACTTATTTTTGTTATTATTTTCATTACATCATATGTTTCTTTACCTACTATTCAAGCAGTAGGAACATAAATCCTTAAAACCGGCAGAAACCAAAGCCATAATTTCATTACCATTAAAAAGAAGCGTTCCTAATTCAAAAAAGTGCCGGTGGTCTTAAAAAAGGCGGCGCTCTCTCTTTTCTCTATGCTCAGAATTGGCATAGAGCATTGACAATAGTTGATTTTTTATCGCAACACATCTGCAACCGGACACCGAGGTCCAGTGGACGATAACATTCAACTATTTTTCACCACAATGACTACTAACTACATAAATCTTTCCACTGAATTTACAATTATTTTAGGACTGCTTTTTTTGTTTACTCGATCATTGATCGTCCACCCTCGCATCAGAGTCCATTGTTGGTTAAAAAGAGTGAATTTTTTCTGGTCATTTTGGGGGCCATTGTAAAAAGATGTCTCTCAAATGTCCCCCATAAGTTTAATGGCGCAGCTGAGGCTATTTCTGTTATTTTGAACGTTGGACATCGTAAAGAAAGTGTGGATTACACTGTAAAAATGAGATACTTGTCTAGGCTTAATGGTGTGTAAAAATTAGGTGATCCCTTCATTGTTGGTCCTATTACTAACTTATGTAGTTATGTAGTCCTAAGTGAATTAGTTCTTTATTGCGAGTTTGAGCTGGATATTTTTAATTCTAGTAGGTACCAACTACGGTAGGTAATTAAAGTTGTTGTCGAAACGTCCCTAAATAAATAATGAGTTACTTCTCTATCTCTCTAACTAAATTTTTTGCAGTGAAAAATACAATAGAAATAATTACGTATGCAGGCTAAAAAGGGGCATTTAGTGACTGTTTCGAAATTCGGGTGGTCCGTCTAAAGTGTCCCATAAACAAAACTAACACATTTCTTAGCGGTAACGCGTAGGTGGCGAGATTCGGGCCAAGATATGCCAATTTGCAGCCTACCACAGATAACAAATTGCTAAATGCTTTGACAGATGGAGATTAATAGGTGCGAAAACAATGCATCTGTTTTAAAAAGCTATACACGTAAAGTTGATGAATTTATCTATTCTGTTTTCTAATGAACTTCGTGGTATTGTTGATTCTATAGTTTTATGGCTTTTTTTTAGCACCATGGCCTTCGTTTACAATGAAATATATGAGTTAATAACTGTTCATTAGGAGATATAGAACATACCTACAGTTTACACAATCAATACTTAGATGGCAAAAAATCAAGTCATTAAATTGTGTTTAGTGCGAATAAATGTTTTTTCTCTCTCTCTTTCATGTATTCAAGCTCTCATTTTTCCAATCTTGCCAAAATACATTGGGGAGAGCAGAAGTTTATCATTAAAATCTATAATAACAGCTACCCCAACAATTTGTTATCAAAAACACAAATCACGACATTATAAAAACTTGGGTCTGTTCACATCAATACTTAATTTAATTAACATTTGCCCGCATATTTTCTACATGATGTCTGTATTGATGAAAAAACCATTTCTCACAATAATAACGTTAAATGTACAGAGTTTATACATTAGGTAGTGAGGTAATAATTACATTGTCATTTGTGGTTTTGTTACCTAATCAGATTTTGAAGGTGGTATGTAAGCAGTTTTGTTTTTTTAATGATCGATTATAGAGTAAAACCGGAATGTTTACTTGTGAATGACGTGTTATTACATTGCACTTTCAATAATACATTAATAGACTTTTCTGTGCCGGTACTTGGCTTATTAAACATAGCAGCTTTGGAAGAAATATAACTAAAATAATCGAATTTCCACGAAGAAAAAAAGTATACAATATAAATATAATAGTATGTCCTATATTAATGACAGGTGTATCAACGCGCCTTCTTTTCTCTATGCCTGTTTTTTTTCTAAAACCACATGTCACTTCATGCCAATAGTAAAGGCGGTAACAACGTCGCATTCGAAATTCAAACAGCAGCTGAGGATCGAAATAAATAAGGCGGCAGTGACACGCGCGCTCTCCCTCCCTTTTATAATTATTACATTTTATTTTTAAATTGTTTTTTCTACTCCACAAGGATTCCCCTCCGTGTTCACGGTACCAAAACAATGTCCCCTCGTACCTAATGGCTCCATTCGGCCGTGCGTTGTTTTAAATTGGATACGGGTCCATAATAATAAATTGTCAGCCTCAACCCAGCTTTAGAGCGTGTGAGTAATGATAATTAAATTGATCCTTGTTTTTCTCTCTTATGTTTTAGATTGATATTTACTTTCACATTCTTTTAACCTTAATTTCATGATTTACATGTATTTTAATGGATATCGATAAATATATGAGGCGTTTCTTTTCTGTTTTCTATGTCATTATTTATACGCAAGAATGTTAATTGGGTGCTTCAGTAAAGAATTTTTGTAAAGACGATTCAATCAACATATCAAATGAAAACTTACTGAAAACGGGAATAGTTCCTAATAATTATGGAATCATTCGTGACTACACTCGATTCTACCTTATGTGCACTATGCAACTGACATAAGATCTATTTTCCCTAGTTATAATCTAGTAACCTATATTTGCGAATATCACCCACAAGGCGCACGTACTCGACAGAACGGAAGCCGGTAACTTGAACTTGTAACAGGTAAACAATATCTAGAAACTCGATACTTACCGCGGGGCGAGGACACGCGACCGACCTAAAATAGCGGCCACAGAACGCCACATTGACAAATCTTACGGCCTCAGTGAACTAACACACGCTGGGTGTTATTAAAATCCCCAGTAACTCCGTCAATATATCAACCGCGTTCACTCCCCTAAGTCGGAAGGGAGACCTCTCTATTTTTAAAATACTTCCCCACCGTTCATTTTATATTTTTTCCCTGAGCGCGCTTATTTTTACGCCAACCAACCATTTTAAAATGACACCTAATCCGCTGCACATTTTACCCGCATTTTCCTTTTTTATATTCCAAAGTGAGGGGCGCGAAGGATCATTTTAAAATGGACAAAATTTTAATAATAAGTTGCAGCCGCTACCGTATGTAACATACGGCGCGCGTGCGTTCCTTATTTGAATTTGAATGGTGGAACGCGTGCGCGAGCAGCACGCGTCTTTAGCTTTTTTATTGGGGTGCTCAGCCAATCAGAGGGGTTTTATTTGTAAAAAAGTAAGGGGAGTTTTTTATTTATGGTTTGTACATAGAGTGTGTGTTAGTTTTTTAGAGGAAGGCGTGTGTTTTGGGCGGTGTTATACATAGGAGTTAGAAGAATTTAAAATTAGTTTAGCTTTGGTTAACTTATAATTTGTCACATTGTACACTCAGTCATATTAGGGACATTTATGTTACTTCTCAATAGCACATTACAAATCAGGAAAATACTAAAAATACCTAACATCGTCGCTTCGGGAATTTTGTCCGGTATTTCTGAAACGAGATTTCAAAATTACCTGAAAATATGACATTACATAGTCCCTATTGTTACACCGTCTGTGGTGTAACTACTTCTCCGTGTTATAAAAGCTAAACAATCTCAACGACTCGACCAAGCCTCCTCCATTACGAATATATCATAGCAATCAGAAATATACGACATTATATTATTCCCTTAATCCAGTTATTTTCCGGCCAACAAATACTTCTTATGGATAATTGATTTCCAAATATTAAGTTACTGGCAGTATGTTTGCTTGCCTGTGCTTCTTCTTACAAAGAAAATGATATATTTTTGTGTTTGCCATAGATATGGCTCTGTTTATCCTCGTGTTTGGTAACTTAGCTAGATAAATTAAGTAGTTGTTGTGTTAGCGATTATGATAACAGGTAAAGGTAAATCTTTTATTATAATGTTTGGTGACAAAGGTAATGTTATACGCCGAGGCTTCATTAGCCTTGCCTTCCTGAATCTACTGTTCGGTAAGGACCACTCACGCACACGCACCTCTGATTTTCGGATACATGTGCGTATTGTATAATTATCACTTGCTTCGGTGAAGGAAATCATCGTGAGGAAACCAGCATGCCTGAGAGATATTTCTCGACGGCATGTAAAGCCAAGTCAGAGGCCCATGGGCGACATAAAACTCTGACACCAGGTTAGGCACTAACCAGAAGATAAAGAAGAAGAAGAGAGGCACCAAAAGAAATGTTGAATCAATGTAATAACGCACATTTTCTTTTGTACATATACCTACATTTTTTCATCATCATTAATTTATTAATTTGTATTAACCTTTTCACCGCCACGGACTTCAATAGAAGTTCCAGATTTCCGTGCCACCAGCGCCACGACTTCATCAGAAACTCTTAATTTTTAACTACCTATCAAACATAAAAGTACTGTATTTAAAGCTTGTAAATCTCATTCATCGATATGACGATACCCTCATCACTACTGTTTACTGTATACTTCGTTATACAATTATAGCTTGACGCTGGCGAGGCATCGCGTTCTGTGTACGTTGGCGGTGAAAAGGTTAAACATGGATCTTTTTGCGCGTTGCTGTAGTCGAGTGAAGCTTAGTCAAGTTTAATTTTAAGAACTAAAGTACAGTTAAAGTAAGTAAAGTTAGTTTACCGTTGCTAAAATCGTAACGAACTAATTTTATGCAATTCATCATCTGTCTAGCCTTTTCCCAACTATGTTAGGGTCGGCTTCCAGTCTAACCGGATGCAGCTGAATACCATTATTTTACAAGGAGCGACTGCCTATCTGACTTCCACAACCCAGTTAGTACTAAGTAATACGATACCCCTTGGTAAGACTGGTTGTCAGACTTTTTGGGCCACTGACTACCTAGGTAACGACTGTCAAAGATATACAAATGACAGCCGGGATAAACGGCTTAACGTGCTTTCCGAGGCACGGAGGAAACTCGTTATGTAGGTGGTCACCCATCCACAGACCAACCTAGGCAAGCACGGCTTAACCTAAAGATGGATCGCAGCGGCTGTTATTATTTAACCACGAGCTCCTTATGGTTTTATTCAATTCAATTTCATGAAAAAAAATCCTAAATGCTTAATTCTCAATAATGTCATTATGTCAATGACATCATTCAAGCTCTAACGGATCCTCGTAGCAATTAGTTTAAAATGTGTATGACATAATTGATGATGATGTAATGATGATAATCATTTTAATCTTTAACCCGAACTTCACCCAAATCGAAGAAGGCAGTGACACATAAAATTCATTATTTTTTTATTCCAATGTCATACATTTACATAGAATATGTAAAGAATGTCACGTAATACGGTCGATGAATAGAAAACGATTGTCAATATGCAAATTTTATGAAAATGAATTTGAAGGTCTGTCAGTGGTGTGGTATGGTGTGATGGAGGTTGGTAGTCGGTGAAAAGGTCCACCACCAAGAACACCATCAAGAAATGTGACGCTAGATGGTCACAGATAGTATCCCCTTTTGGCGGACTAACGCTGACCGCAGGAAAATGACCCAGGATGGACCTCCCCTCCTAACAATAGATTGAACTGCTTGTAAGTTTTTCATCTCCAAGTTTTCCAAAATAACGCAATGATTTTCCATTTCTCCTGCTGTGTGATTTGACCACACACAACAAAATGGCAGCTGCACTCAGAAACGCGAACCAATCCATATTTGTTCAAAGAAAATAAGTCCTAAAGAAACCTAAGATTCAAAAGCAAATATAGCTTCAGTTTCCCATAAAAATATTGATGCAGCTTTTAGCAGTAGTCGGGGAGAGGGCGGTCCCCGTTGCCATGGAGACCGGCGACCCTCCGAGGGGAAAAAACGGGTAAAAATTGCGGGAGCGAACGAACGCTGATTTTTTATGGCATCGTACATTTTTTCTCGGGAGCGCCGCGACGTCGAGCTCGGCCGTGTGGGCGTGAGGTGCTGTACAGGATGTTGCGAAAATTAAGCTGATACAAGATTATTTTTATCGAATTTAAAAAATGCCGCTCCTATTTTTTTTTTGTCTCAAAATAATCAGCGTATAATGTTGCCACCGCGAGACACAGGCCTCCTTTTTATGAGAGACTGTGTGTGTGTGGGCTATAACCCACTACACGGGCCCAGTATGAGTTGCTTGATGTCACATTACTTCGAATTTTGGTTCTATCGCATGCTAGCTATCCTCACGATGTTTTTCAGTCTACTGCCTTTTATTTAAATAATTCACAATGTGTTATTTAGTCTGATTTTCCTGCTTCAGATTTTTTTTCTCCACGTTTACAGTTCATAAACCCTCCTCCAAAACATCATTATAACGAGGTCTTCGTACGGTTTGTTTTATTCAATACCACAGGTGCGTAATGACGCAAGACACGCAAGGTTTTCGACGCATACCTACCTACACTAAAACTTCAAAACACCCGTATAAATATTTAACAGCCACCCAAAAAAAACACGTTGTCAATCAAATTCTTTGCAGTTTGTCCATTCATTGATTTTTGATCTATGTAAATTCGAATACTTAATTATTTTATATTGTTGTTCAATGGATAATTTAAGCGGCACGTGTAATTTTCATCCTTGTATATATGCAAAGAATCTTAAATTTTTTGTTAGAATTATTTGTATGGATAGATTTAAAAAATGCCTACTTAATATTTATTTATACCCCTAACTTCACGTGTTGACAGATCCGCGATTAATCGATTTTCTGTTTTTTCTTATTTCCCGTCAAAACAGTTTAAAAAATGGTGATAGTTCGCCACACCTGGATAGCTGGCCGCAATACAAGATGAGGCTGTGGTGAAAAATCTGTTATAAATAGTTTTGTTTTTCACAAATGAATCATCACCATTCTCCTGCCCTTATTCCAATTTATTTGAGGTCGACGCAGCATGTCTTCTTCTTCCATACTTCATCTAGTCCTTCTCTACACAAAAAACACAAATCAGTTCTGATTTTAATTTTGTATAGACTGCCACTGAAATACTTACTAACAAAATTATAAATAAAGTTTTATGTTCAGCCTGCACTACTTTGACCAAAGAACAACTCCAAAAACCAATCATTTAGCTCCATTCTATTCTGCTGACGATTCCCGATTAAGTACATATATAAAATAGCGAAGACCAGTCCGTTTGCCACTGCATAAGTGTTAACGAAAAAAGAAAAACATGAAAACATAAATTTTTAAAACACCCTGTACGCTGTCCGAAACTCTCCATGGAGTGCTAAATCGTGTTTCGTATGTGTGAGTGTTGAGAGTGGAGGCTGCAAATATTATAAGTATGGATTTTATACCCCTCTCGCTCATACACACGCCGTCTCCCTCCCGCGCCGAAGGAAAAAATATTCTCGGAGGGAATCTAAAATTATGAGCGCGAAGGAAAGTTTCATGCGTTTATATGAAAGGGAATCTTGGAGCGAATCGGTTCATAAATCTTGTGATGTAGAAGGTAGTCGATCGTTATTTCGCTTCGGTGAAATTGTCGTAGCAAGCAGTTTTACTTTTGCTCGAGTTGATGAACGAGCGAGGAAAATGATCTTTTAATGATTTATTATGTTTTTGTTGAGTGCGCCTTTGCTACGAACCGTCTACGGCCTACGGCGTAGCAGTCGATGCAGTTTAGTTGAAATGTTCTATCGAGTGTTCCATTGGGGAAATATATTATTTAATCTGTACAGTCACGAGCACCAACATGCAAACACTTAACAACTTTTAAAAGTGTTTTCCTGCTACTGTTCTGATTAAAGTTTCATGTTGTTACAAACATAGTATTTTGGAACTCATCTATACTTAATATTATAAAGCTGAAGAGTTTGTTTGTTTGGTTGAACGCGCTAATCTCAGAAACTACTGGTTCGAATTGAAAAATTCTTTTGTGTTGGATAGCCCATTTATCGAGGAAGGCTATAGGCTATATAACATCACGCTACGCAAAAATAAAACAAGTCAGAAGCGGCGGGTGACACCGCGGGGCACAGCTAGTATTTTATAAAAAAAGATCCTATCTCCAAGTTACAATCGTAATATCTCGCAAATTCCTTTTAAATTTAGGAAAGTGTATACATATTGGTCACGAGCACCGATATGTATACACTTTCTGTACTGTACATTATGTCTGTCCTGGAAAAATAAAACTATTATTGTAAGTAAATAGTTCCATCCATATATTTTGGGTTTCTTTAAAAATTAGATAAACAGATTCGCCGTCCATCACACTAGACGCGTTATGCTACTGTAGGTACGTATTTTATTACATGCTTTATACCTAATTATATAGTAGAGAAATACAAACAAATATCTACCCATTTTTACAGATAGGTACTCGGTATATAACAATAACGAAACATTAAAGTGCAGTTCACACGATACTTCTATTGGTGATATACGTCTGTCAATAAAAGGGTGCAATCCCAAATGATAACTCTTTTGTCTGTCACCCCTTTCGCTAAATCACTTTAGCAAATGAAAAAACTTCCCCCTGTATATAAAGTATTATGTGATAATAGCCATAGCCATATAATAGCTATAGTCGTTACGAGTACAGGAAAGCCAAAAGACCGAATACATCTGGTCTAGCTTATTTCAGCCACAATATGCCACTGCACACCCGACCACCGCCCACCTGCTGCTGATAGGACTAAGTGCGAGTCGGACTCAACAGAAATACACATTCTGTGAAAATTTTAACTGTCTACCTATTACGGGTCATGAGGTACAGCCTGCTGACAGACAGACGGACGGATGGACGGACGGACAGCGGAGGCTTAGTAATAGTAGTATGGTCTCTTTGGTTACCCTCCGGGTAAGGAACCGCATAAACGTGCTGTTAGATTTTCAACTATACAACGCTAAGCGGAAGTTATACAACAGCGCTCTTTCAAACTCAAAGCATTTATTTCAATTAGGCCATCACAGGCACTTTTGAATGTCAAATAAACAAAAAAAAAAAGCGAAGCTACAGTCACAGTCACAAGGCATAATAACTTGAGAAAGTACTGTAGTTGCACATTCCAATGCGTAGATCTCTATGGAGAAGAATAGGCAAGAAACTCCATGGACACTCTTTTAAATCAAAATATTGTTACAAAATTTTCATTTAGGATAGATTTAAGTGTTACCTAGTAAGAGAAAAGGAGCGTTAATCTACGAGCATTTTTGTAACTAAGTGATTATCGATTTTTGTAATTCAAGAACAAAAAAAAAACTAACACACAATTAGCAGACGTTTACCGAATTATTTGGAATGCATGAACAAAATTAACGTTAGGGATGTAATTGTAAGTCTATGGTTTTTTATGGAATTTTAAAAATAAAGGTTAATTACTTGATTGTCATGGAAAGAAAATCTTTCAAGGCATTGCAAAGCTTAAATTTTTTCTTGGCTTTGTAAATTATTTTAAAACACCATCTTTGCTACTCAATCATTTGACTTAATTATACCAAAAAACTGGGCACCGTCTAGTCCATATCTAAACGAATTCTTTAGGTAAATCCTCAGCTTGAATCGTGTGTTCGAGTCCATCTACGTAAACAAAACTTTCTAAAATACAATAGAGAACATTTGCAATTCCAATCCTCAGTGGCAGCTCCACCATTCGCCAAAAAAGAAAAAATCGATACTCTCCCCGAAGTCCCGAACCCTTCGACTGAACTGTCACAAAAAACCGAGGGGGGCAACATGGAGCACATTTAATAAATCGAGGGAAAGGGTTGCGCCCCTCCACCCCCCTGTCAAACAACCATGTTTTATTCATGACGCGTTCAAACCGAATCAGAATTGTATCGGAGATTGGGATCAAATCTTTTTGTTATTTACCCATTGATGGCTATTTACCATGGCTTGATTTCGGAGTTGGTAGGTATATGGTAGTTAATGAAGACCTTGGGATTTGATTATGTATCGTATTTGGAATAGAATAATATCATTTTTAGTTGAAATATTAAAACTTTAATTGACAAGGAGTTGATCAGAATAGGCAACCACAAAAAAACGAAAAGAAATCCTAAATGAATTACTTGTTAACCAAAATGAAACCATACATGCTTAGTGTAAATTTGTCAAGATACGAACAGAATGCCTACTTCTTTACAAAGCAGTGATCGTAACCACTTTACATTCAGCGTGTGGCTCCCTCAAATACGAGGTCCACAAGGTCCCTTTGGCACACGACCATAGCCTAACGCGTATGTAAGGAAAGAAATAATGTTGTAAGTACGCTTCGCGCATCGCTTGCGTGTACAGACTCGTGAAGTCGTGACTAGTGTAGTAGATATTATATTATCTGTGCTAGTGGCATTAATCACAGAAGTGTTTTAAGATGATTATGAATTTTGTTCCTTTGTAACAATAAGGGTCGAATAATCTGTCTAGATTAAAACCCTCTCTAAATAAATAAAGAAAAAAACAGCAACCACTGACTATATAATTAAAACGCCAATAGAAACATGGAGCACTATACAGGGTGTAAACAGACCCTTCACATAGCCGTCAACCAAGCATTCTGTACATCAAACTAAGTAACTTTACGCAAAAATTATTGCTGGGAATCGACTTTTTTTTTTGGGGTGAAAAATCACGTTTTACGGTAAGACTCGATGGAAAGCACTCAAAACATTGTGTTGATGGATGAATTGAATAGTACGGGGGTCGTGGAGGTGTGTAAAGTAAAAATCTTACATTAAAAACACGTATTAAAAAAAAAAACTTGTGAAAAAGTTGGAACTTTGACCCTCAATATCTCCGTAACTAGAAGGTTCCCAGGTGTGGTCTAGAACAAAAAAATTATCGCAAAGACGGGGAGAACAAATGCTTTTCGGTTATGTTAAGGGTCTATTTCTACCCTTTATGCAGACAAGTGACGAGCTGGAAGGTTGTGTCACCCAGCAGTGCCTAGGTTAGGTGACGGTATCCAGAGACCCGCACACCAACATCAAACAGGCGAGCATGCTGCTGAGCGGCTCATCCTAACCTACCTTTACGTAAAAACATTAAGTAGGTAAACGTTCATATTGAATAATAATGTTCGTAGTTTCACTTAGAACACGCAAATTTCTGAATTTTGTCACCTGATTTCCGGCGCCAATCATGTGTATGAAAAATACATAAGTTGTAGACTGAATACAAAAACTATTGCTTGTCATTATTTAACTTGTTTTTGTACATTCAGTTGTTTCTTATAGTTTCTGAAGTTAAATAACATTATTGTTTTTGTGTATTTCCTGTCATTGTAAAACCTAGACAGGTATTTTTTTAAACTATTTTATTATTCTCTTTATTTAGTACATTAGTACATTTTTAATACATCCCTACACAAAACAATATTAGAAAACTTTTATAAATATTAAAAAATAGTCATCCACCGATGTCGGGAGCAGGGTCCAAGTTACCGGTGGTACGGCTCCAGAGAAGGAAACCTCCTCAGAATGCGGGCCGTATCGAGGAGTACTGCCTTCTGAATCAGATCCTTGATCCTAATCCGAACTTTATGTTGCGGTCTGTACATATTCTGTCTTTAAGCGAATCTGACCTAACGCGAATCTGACCTAACGCGAATCTGGCCTAACGCGAATCTGGCGTAAAGCGAATCTGTCCTTATGCTAACAAATGCTTCATAGTGCCTCCTATAAAAACTCTTTATTATTTGCGATTGAATATTTTAATATTCATTAAGGTTTCAATAACATGAATTGACGTCACCATTCTACGAAATACTTATTCTATTGCTATAACAAAATTAGATACTGGATCCATCACTTCAACAGTATTTTTAACCAACTTTAACTATGGAGTAGGATATGCATGCTAGTTTTTTTTGTTTTCTATGATGAAATAACTGTGTGACATCATGAAAAAAAAGTTTATCATATTTTCCTATGATTCATTTTCCTTTAAAACTAGGTCGCCGACACAATGACATGTGTAGTGTAAATAGGTAACTATGATTTTTATAAATAAAAAAATGTAGAAGTATTTAATCTTTATACATACGAGGCTGCTAGCAAATGGATACATTTTATATATATAAACAAAAACAAAAATAACCTTTTCCTTCAATTGTTGAACAAAGGTCCCGGTAAATAATTATATTATTTGTTTATGTACACACAAAATACTTAACAGGACATTACAATAATTATTAGTAGGTATTAATTATATTTTGTGGAACAATACGGTTCCTGATAATTTATTAACGATGTTCTTTATTTTGCTAATTTTATTTTAACATAACATAACATCACGCCTGCAATCCCACAAGAGTTAGGCAGAAGTGTACCTAATTTAACATTTCGCCAGTTATGTTTAAGTACCTTATTATTTACGTAAAAGAGGGCGAGCCTATTTTTTTAAATACTTACTCTTGATCTCAATCTAGTCCTGAGAACAGAGATGAGGTCGACGTTAGAACGACCCTATTGCCATCAAACGGGCACATATCCAGACTCCGTGGCTGCTACTGAGAAATTCCTAACGGAAAAACTCAATAACACTTTGCCCGACCTGGGAATCGAACCCAGGACCTCATACTCAGGAGGGGCTCTTGCGACCACTATCACATCAACGAACTAATTGTGGCATTACTATTAATACTAACGGGATATTTACCATGTTTACTGTTTGTTATGAGTTCCCGATATTTCGGCGCTGTTGCAAGCACCATGATCACGGATAAACTGAAGTTGCTTGCAACAGCGCCGAAATATCGGGAACTCATAACAAACAGTAAACATGGTAAATATCCCGTTAGTATTAATAGTAATGTTAGTGACCATGATAATTGTGGCAGTTTTATTTTTAACCTACGATATATCCCGTTAAAATAATGCTGGCTACTAAAAAACTGGCTGGAAAAACTAAATTCTAGATTGTGTCGATCCAGAATTCCGAACACTGAGAAATAGGGTCCTTTAATATTTTGTTCAGTACCTCCAATATTTAGCCGGAAAACATTATTTTATCAATTTTTGAAAAATTCTACGACGCACAAGTTTAATTGCCTCTATTTTAGTAACCTGCACCAAAACTGCACAGAAAACGACAAATCAATTGTAAGGTAACACAGAAAAAAATATTATCCGTCATTACTAGGTAATTCTCAAAATTGCAGGTGCTAACTTTGCCCATCGATCAAATGTGGCATTTACCGTCGATTCCTTTGCCAACGATAAAACGATACAAAATGGACATTCCTAATCTGCCTTGTCCTTTTTAAAAAATAACAAAGGAGTCTCGTGTAAAAAGATTGCTTTTGTGAATTGGCAATACCAACAAAACGATCCAAAAATATGGAACATTCCTAAGTTCATTGGAAAACGACACAATTTAGCTTGGCAATTGGTTTTTAAACGCTCGAAAGCCTTCAGAAAGTACACTTGCCAACCAAAAAATGTGCCAAATATAAAAAAGGACATCGATCTTGCGTTTTGTGGCAGTAAAAGATTTCTTACTTATCATTTCTACGTGCTTTGTGCATTGCGTGGAGTATTGGTAGCTTTATTTATTACACTTTTAAGGTAACTTACTTTTTATACGAAAAGGTAGGTGTCGCCGAAGAATTGAAGTTTCAATACTGTCGCTTTGCATTTAAGTCATACGCACCTACTTGTATATTCTACGATGTACCTATTTCCCGAAAATGTTAAAAGGTGTCTAGCTTAGTGACTAACTTTCGATTACCTAACTCACGAATGTATAAATAAATGAATATTAGATGAATGTCACCTATTTTTACTCACAGGCATGGATGTGTGCGAATAACAATATGTGATATTCATCTAACATTCATTTATTTACATGGCCCATTTTATACACAGGTAGTGCTACTTATAAAAGCTGCTTAAAGTGAAGAAAAGCTTAAACTTTAAAGTCCGGTCTTCTTTCTCTTTCGTGTAGTTAGTGCCTAACCTGGTGTCTGAGTTTTTATGCCACCCGTGGGCCTCACGATGTTTTTCTTCACTGGAACCAGTGATAATTATACAATACAATAAAGTATTAATTATTTAATAAAGTCCGGTTACACTATCGTTAAATGTGAGGCAAAGTTCGAATTCACGAAAGATCTCAAAAAAGTGTCTACAGCGCGCAGCGTCAAAAAGAAAGATGGCTGTATAGACAGTCAATACAACGGTTGTTCAGTTCCGCACATTTTCCCGCCCGGAATGTACAAAATGTCGGAAACTTACACATATTGTGTAATAAATCGTGCACGTCAAGGGGTATTTTTGAGCCATTTTTAATTTATCTGCCCCCGGCCATTATTTTACATCGAGGGGTCAAGCACAATGACTTGCCATTTGGGTTCCATTCCCTGAGTGCGTTTTATTGCCGTTTCTAAATTTCTGGATTTCATTTATGTACACATAAAGTGTGCACTCAATATTCCCTGAATAGTAAAATATCGGATTTCGGAAATAATATTTAATTTTGCTTTAACTGAAACACCTTTGACATAAATGTTCACTTAGTTCACTTTTTGCGAAGTTTCATTATTATAAATGCAGTACCTAGTCAACTAATTTGCATTAAATTAATAGTTTTCGTTATTATTAATGCAGTAGTCGACTAATTTGCATTAAATTAATAGTTTGAGCATTGAATACTGAAATTTAAATGTACTTTGAATAAAAAATACGTCCTCTAGACAGCCGTCCTCATAGTACTTTTTGTTTAGTATCGGTGTCTTATTTTGTTATTGTTTTTCCTTCTAAGTATTTTGCAATTTTAACGTTCAAGGCTTAGTGACCTGAATAAATTATATCTAGAAAAAATCATACAATGAATATTAAATAATACTTATGTTAGAAACAAGCAAACATTGAAATAACTTAAACAATACGAGCTTAGCAGTATAGAAAATGTTTAAATAAATAATATTTTTGTACGAAACTAATGACAATGGTGCCCGATGATCGTTTATTTGGGTATTGGAAAAAAATCTAGGATTCCATTATTGTAATGATATAGAATTGTAAATCTTTCGAAATCCTCATAGGACTGAGTCGATCACGGGTGAATCGGAGCGCTCGCAAATTGGTGCTAAGCCCGCTAGGGTCACGGACAAAGGCACGGTCACACATATTGACACCCCAACAATGCCCAGGGGTCACTTTTATTTGTTGCAGAAACTTAATTTATAATCTTTTCACACACGCCATTAAGAAGATTACCAAAATCTACCCTTTTTCCTTAATAACAATTGTACATTGTTACATTTTGTGAAATAAAATAAAATAAATGTAACCGTAGAACCATTGTCCGGTGACCGTTGGTGTTCGATTTTTGACACATTTTCGATTTTGGAAAGAACTCCTTATTTTCGATCGTTTGATTTATATTGTAAAGTGAGGATTATTTGAAATTGTATCGTTAAGGATATGGGAGACTGTGTAGGCCATGGGTCAATGGTGTCGATTGTGTTGAGACGTAAATTATATAACGGTCACAAGGTCGCACACTTCTTAAGTTCGCAGAGGTTAACGGTTAAGAAACTGGCTGTCTGTTTTTGTTACTTCTTCATGTGTACTTTTTTCATAGAATTCCGTTTCAAAATTTTCCTCAGTAAATATATAGGTAAATTATACATATAATGATAAACAATCGGTAATTTAATTCGATTTTTTTATACTTATTAAAAAAATTTAGTAGACGTCATATCCATTACCTTGATTGAAATTAGTTTGGTGGTCCTACCTATTTATTTTTAAAATTGTGATTATAGCAGATCACAAATAAGAAGATATTTACCACAGATAATTGATATAAATATGCTTCACCTATTCTACACTTTTCCAGATTATTTTACCATTGATTCCGTTTTTATTTCAATCAAATTTCGTTTGAATATAATTAATTGTCTTCTAATTCACATCAATTAATTTTCATTAAAAATAGTTTAAAAATTAAGCATCCGAGCCACGATACGTAATATTCATTAAAAAAATCTGGATATTTCATTTCTTACCAATTATTAATTGCAAAATTAATTTTATGACAGAAAGAAATGAGTGTCCATTGCCTTTCGTTCGTTACTATAAATTAATATTAATTTAGAACCCATTGACTATTAATCATTATTTTAATAGTGCTGAGAATAAATCAATGACCCAAAAATTATTACAAAGGAGACACATCACTGATGCTTTCATTTTACATTTTGACAACAATGTCAAGGGTGTTACATTTTTGCAAAAATTCAATAAACAGTTTGACCCTCGACCATTTTGACCCCATGGTCCAGGGACAATGGAAGGAGACGTCTTGGGGTGACTGATCCGTAATAATAACTCCAATTACAATGGATATTGAGATAACATAAATTATAAATTATAGCAAATTTTACAATAGTATTGCACAAAGGTCGTATAGAAATAAATCGTTCATGGCCCAACGGTCAAATTAGTATGTATCTGTGTACTTTACGTACTTACGTATATTTTTTTAGGGGTTAGGCAAGGAATTTCGTAGCTAGGTAAAAGTACAAAAACTTAGCATTTATTTTTTAACTTTGCCCTAGCCTAGCATTACCTTTGCCTGCTGTTGTGTTTGTTTTTTTCTTAAACAAAAATAGTGATTACGTTACAAAATACGTAACTAGGTACAATAATTATATTATATCAAATTTTCATCCACAGGTGTAAGTAACTACATTTTTCTCCCTACACACACAAAAAATATAAAAACGTATTATAACGACCCAATAAAAAGTCGACACGCGTAAACATCCCCTAATCAATTGGTATTAACGCGATACATCAATAAAAACTTTTTAAAAAACGTGAGAGAGATCGGTATCTTCACAAAAACTAACCCTCATTTTACCGAGGTGGGTAAAAAGTACCCCAGCGTTCGCATCAAAACGCTTTAGGGTAAAAAACCTGCTGCCGTTTTTTTACAAACCTGATCTTGCAAGCGACCCTTGTATTTAACGTGAATCGGTTTTTTTCATTCATGATAGAAGTGTTTTATCGGCTAATCGCATTTTTGTGCTTTTTTTATTATATGAGGTTTGACTTTAGGGTGTAATAACTATGTGTTGGTTTTGTGTAAGATTAACTTGCTTATTTCGGCACCTGATGCTTTCTTTTTCATTGGTTTGTATTCTTTATACTATTGAATAATCATAATATTTTGTAACCTCAAATAATTATCTGAATCATTCATTTTGACCTCGAAAAACTAAAAATACCATCTTTAAAATTGTAATTCGGTTTCATTATTTTAATAAACAAAAGTAACAAAAACTTTCCGTTTCTTCTTTGAACACAAAAGATGTTTAGCATTCACTTTCGTATTGTTTTGTGCAAAGACCTTCTAGGAACTGTGGCAAATCTGCTACCGGGTTTGCGAAATCGTTTTTAAACAAAAATATTAAATAATAAGAATCTCAGAATGTAGCAAATACTCAAGGGTAAAAAATATCTAAAGCTTTTACTTTTAAGTTCGCAAAAAAACGTCATTGTTTCTGCAAGCTACTGGAGTTTTTACTAAACAGACCGTCGAATACAAATTTGCATATTGTCTGCCATTCTCAACATAAAAAAGAAATAAAAAAAGATCGTTTCAAGTTTTTAGCCTTACACTTTTACATAAACAGTCTGCAAAAATATCAGATTCCAAAAACGTTGATTTCTTCGGTGACAGCTTTCGAGAACCAATACTTTTGCGTTTTTTTATCACATTCGGAAGAGGAAGCACGGCAGCTGCGTCTCGTGCCGGCTAGGACTTGCGCCTGCGCCAGTTTTTGCACGCTAAACTAACACGATGACTTTTTTTGTATTTTTTTGTTTTTCGAACGTTACTGGTACCTATTTTTTTAAACTCCGAAAGAAGACGTTACAACTCAGATGCTTACTAAGAAAATATTCGATATTTACTTCTTTTCTGTAACATGTGTTATCGATATGGAATCTACTACCTTGTGTTGATTGATCCAAAAAGTTTTTTAAATAAAATAGTTAATAAATAGTTCTGTTATTTAGCTGTTTAGCTTCTTAAAAAATACCAGAATTCAAAAATGAGTTTTCATGTTCGGGTATCATCAACGAAAACTTTTCTTTCGGAAAGTGAAACCGTCTAGCCAAAAAAATTAAAATTAAACAATAAAATCACCAAAGGTGCAAATGACGCCACAATGCACCGCCAATTTGGGCTACTGAATGGGCAAGCCATTGATTTATGGTTGACCGGCAGCTGAGTGTACCGGCGGCATTAGCCATAGTTTTGAAGCAAAAAATTGCAATAAAACGACATTCGCTTTCATTGGTCAGTTTGTTAGGACATTATACAGGGCACCGATTTGAAAAATATCTACAGACAAAACAGCCAGTAACTCATAAAAGTAATTATTATGTTTTTAAGTACCTTGTTATTTTTTACGACTTAAAACACAATTTAAAACAAAAAGCTTAAAACACTTCAAAGGCAACTAAAATAATTAAAGGCAATTAAAATGTTTTTTGTATGCAAAGGCATACAAAAAACATTTTCTAATCCGTTCAGCGATTCGTAATCGACGTAAACCCACTTTTTTTACCTTTACCTACATTTTTATGGCCCGCCTCATAAACATCAGCCTATAGCAAATAAAACGCGAACAATACCGGTGTTTCGCAAACCGGTGCGATCCAAAAGACCCCGGTACCCGCTGGTCGCTGTCCGAAACAATTGCGCTCATTGCAGGGTTGCAATAAATTATTTTATTTTAGCACAAATCGCTTTTACGGCCACTCTCGCTTTTTGCTACTCGTTTTTTGCTTCCGGGACGATGTGGAGCGAATAAGGACACGTGGCTGTTGTTAAGTTTTAACTTAGGTTTAGTGTAGCGTTCATAATAAGCAGTTAGTGAGGTCTCGTTTTTTGGAGAGTTTTAATTTTATGCATAAGTTTTGGCTGTTTTTTTGTGATCTTGGTTTCTCGCTAAAATACATGCAATTACTGATATTCTTTTTTTAAACGTTGCCCTACACTAGGAATTTCTCCTGTATCGGGGGTGCGTTTACAAACATTTAAGCTCACATACACTAACAGCCAGACCCGGAACAACTACCAGTAGGCCATACAAATATTTGTTCCATGCGGGAATCGAACCCGCGACACGAAGCGCAGCAGTCAATCGCTCAACCACTGCCCCACCGTGCCGTCAAATTAAGTTCTTCAGAACCGGGAATTAGGCAGAATAAAAGAGTCCTTTGTACCTAGTCATGTGTGTGTGTGTGATTTCGGTCTGAAATGTTGACGACGATTCTGTAATGGCACAGGAAGTCAATGATGTAAATAAAATAGATACTGTAGCGGAAAATGTCCGAATTTCCGGAACGTTGACAGTTTTTATGATATTTTTCCTCTTAAGAGTAATTCGGACATCTATCACTGATATGGTTTCATGTCGGTCGTTAGAAGACCAGAGACATTGGTGAAAGTTCTAAGTATGATAAGCTAGAATCTTTTTTGTCAAGTTAGTTTTAATGTGTCATCACCAAAATTAGTAGCTTTTTTTTTTTATCGTCGTAAAATCATCAAATGAGTCCTCCCACCCAGGGCAGAGCGGGAGGGACTGTCAGACTTGTACTGACTAAAATCCACGGTGTCCTTCAATAGCCCTATATGTTCCAGGGTCACGGTAGTTCTGTAAGTCCCGCGACCCAAAATTAGTAGCCTTAGCCTGAGTGGAAGTACTCCCATATTTTTCTAGAAATACCCCTACAGAAAAAGAAATAACCCTCCTTTTGGGCTTCGCCGCAGTCGGGTAAAAAACGAAGCTTCAGCAATGATTCGTAAAGTACTCATAACCAGTAACTAAACGCAATCTATACATATAAAATTCAAAGTCCTGACTGACTGACTGATTGACTGACCGACTGATATATCAACGCACAGCCCAAACCGCTGGTCTTAGAGACATGAAATTTTGAGGGTGTATTCTTTGTGAAGGGTAGGTATCCACTAAGAAAGGGTTTTTCGAAATTTCACCCCTAAGAGGTTGAAATGGGGTGTTGAATTTTCTGTGAAACTTTTTATTCTCGGGGTCGATTGACTTGAAAATTTGTAGACGTACTCTTCAGTTAAAATGATGAGAAACGTGTATCACAGTTTTTCCAAAATCATTCCCTAACAGAGTCAAATAGGGCTTCGAAACTCACGTAGACAGGCGCATAGCGCGCAGTGTTGAGAAGCGCGTGCGAGGCCCGGGAGTCCTATTAATAAGTAGGTAGAATTTTTCTAGGGTAGACGTGTCTATAAACATTCGAATTGGCGTATATAGATGCGAAAGTTTGTGGGGATGGATGGAGGGATGGATGTTTGTTACTCTTTGTTACTTGGATGTTAATAGTTTAAAGTCTAGATTAACACATATAATACTTTTTGTGCCGGTAGTATGATCCCGTGGGGCAATTATAGAATTCCACGCGGGCGAAGCCGCGGGCATAAGCTAGTCTACTATAATATTAAACAGTCCGCCTTAGATAATGTGCGTCAATAACACAAATTACTGTCTGGAGATTATTTTGCTGCTTAAATGTTAAAATAGAAGTAAATTATGATAGATTTTGTGTTATACTGCGGTGAGTCACGTAGACCTAAGGTGGGACTTAGGACTTTAAGTACTTTCATACATATAGTACCCCCAAAAGAAACCTTTTGTTAGTGAAAATAAAGGTCAGAGGAAATCAGAGCCGAAACCATTAATAATTATGTCAATCCTGTTGAATATCGTTGTAGAAATACGAAACTCTTTGAAAACGATTGCCTTTTGTTTAGGCCCTCTAGATGGGTGGGCGAATGAGAAGTCGCCGAGGACTGATGGACAAGGATGTCACAAAATCTTCTTTTTTTGTTAATCCCTGACCAAAAAAGATAATAAAATCGTAGAAAATATAAAATGTTAGATGTCTTCCGACGCAACGACGACGCGACGCTTGGATTAAAATATGCTACTTATATTAAATTCTTTCTCTTTCTTTTCAAAGAGATAATATAATATTTTGTTTTCCTTTTTAGAGGTTTTTTGTGACGGTTTCAAACTTCTTGAATTTTTTTGCATCCTCGTCCAAATCTAAAACCAATGGTTATTCAACAGCACTGTCTCAAATAAGGGTCTTGCTACATTTTTTGAAGAAGTATTGATTTCTTCACTGTATTGCTAAACAGTTTCTATGGAAACCTTAATGTTGCAGTCCACCTTTAGTAATTATCGAAAAGAAAAGGTTGAAATACCACTTTTATAAACGAGCTCGGACATAATCATTCTTTTTTTTCAGATATACATCCATTAAATTTTTACACTAATGAATTAATGTTGTCAATAAAAGAATACGAGTAATCTTTGGTTAGTTTATTATTGAAAAACAGGTTTAAATATACCTAGATCGAGCAGGTCGCTACCAAACATCGCACTTGAACTATCATTACTTGCAACTATTGAATATATTTCAGTAATAGTTTACTTATAAGTACTAATTATAGTACGAGAAATAATACAACTGCGCCTAAATGTACACTTTTTGTAATACTTTTAAATAAATTATTCTTATTCTTATTATATAAAGGGTGTAAAAAGACCCTTAACATAACCGAAATGCACTTGTTCTCCCCGTCTTTGCGATCATTTTTTTGTTCTAGACCATACCTGGGGACCTTCTAGTTACGGAGATATTGGGGATTAAAGTTCCAACTTTTTCTCTTTCCCAGCAATAATTTTTGCGTAAAGTTCCTTAGTTTGATGTATACTTGGTTGTCGGCTATGTGAAGGGTCTGTTTACACCCTGTATAGCAATAGACTTCCATTGCTAGGGTTCCGCAGGCCTTACACTTTGTATCCTCAGATATTTTACCATTTTCAGAGCAACGTACGTTACGTAGTAAATAGTATTTAAACACAATAGCACCTACAGGATCAAATTCTTTTTTTTAGGCTTCTTGATACTTGAAAATTGACTATTTGAATTTGGCCACAATATATCATGTACATATTATAAATATTTTGATAATTTAAATATTGAACATAAATATTATGTGAGTCCTTACTAAGACCTGCACATACCTACTTAGTTAATCGATGTAAATCAATAAGTTAAGTCAACACTTAAGGTAATAAGGCTTATAAGGTAATAATAACATGTTTTGATGTTTTTAAAGGCGATATATTTAGCCTATGTAACAAAATAAATCCTGACTTGTGAACAAATAGAATAAGATCATTTGTAAGCAGATTGTATTCAAATTATGTATAAATAATGACCTTGAAAAATAAAAAAAAATCAATAGATAGTATAAATAACAAAATAAAACGCTTATACTTGTATTGTTTAAATTAAAAACCACCATCAAATGCAATCTATTCTTTTCACTATTGACAAAAGCAAACATAAACATAAAACACCAAAATATTTCATAAATATTAAAAACGACTTTCTCTTTTCTTCAAAGCTACGAAATCTTGGCAAAGGCACTCAAAAGATTCATTTTACGGTGGTATAGTTCAAGTCATTCATATAGGTTGGGCAGAGAGGACATTAGGAGGGAGGGAGGCAGCCTGAGGGAGCGGCCCTCCGCCCGGGATAGATTTGAAGGTACAATCATTTTTTATGCGAGGGGAAATAATGCTGGACAGGGCGGAGACATACTCAGGGTGATTGAAATAAACTGGGAGATTTTTTGGTAACAAAATTCTGCTAGAAATTGCAATCTTTTTACGAAATTCTTATTCTTATTCTTTATTGCATACAAAAAAAAAACAAATATAATACAAATTGCAATAATATAGCTTATGTACAATGGCGAGCTTAACCCAGAATTGGGTTTTCTTACAGCAAACCAAATTTTGACTGCGAGATTTGCAGAAAAGGATATACTTAAGTGCATTATTAACATTACATTGTGTTAGTTAAATTAATTAATGTTATAAACTAAACTACATGCATACAATATAATACAGGGTGTAAACAGACCCTTCACATAGCCGTCAACCAAGCATTCTTTAAATCAAACTAAGTAACTTTACGCAACAATTATTGCTGGGAATCGACTTTTTATTTGGAGTGAAAAATCACGTATTACGGTAGGACTCGATGGAAAGCACTCAAAGAGGTCGTGGAGGTGTGTAAAGTAAAAATCTTACATTAAAAACATGTATTTAAAAACGACATCGAAAATGTTGGAACTTTGTTCCCCAATATCTCCGTAACTAGAAGGTTCCCAGGTATGGTAAAGAACAAAAAAAATATCGCAAAGACGGGAAGAACAAGTACCTTTCGGATATGTGAAGGGTCTATTTACACCCTTTATACGTAATAAATAAGAAAAAAAATTAAAAAAAAACCATATTAAAACTTAAAGAAACCTGAATACATGAAACTCATGGAAGTAAGTCTCAAAAGAATAAATAAAGTAACAAACAAACTACATTAAAAATAAAACATTAGTTGCTTATTAATTACACTTGCGCTTAACCACAAAAATGCCAACCCGTTTTAAATTAACCCGAATGTGTTTTACCATCATTTAAAATAACTGGTCTGTTAGTAGACATAACTTTTTGCTGTAGTTTAATATTTAATAAATAGATAGTTATGATGATGGCAAAAGAAAAAAAAAACGAGTGACGTATAAATGGCTACCACATAATTATGCATAATGAAATCTGAATAGTTATAATCACGTAGCATCCAATTTTAATAATTACAAGTTATTTAGAAAATCAATTTTTAATTTCTGTATTCCAATATGAATTAGGCTAACCGGTGATAGAAATCATTATTAAGCAGATTTTCCATTGCGTGTCACATTACCAATTGATTTAATCAGCGAATTGATTTTCATTTTCATTTTCTAAGCAGTTATGAAACTGTTATTTGAATTGGAAATGATTTTATCAGTAATTACATGACTGCGTTATGACGTAATTGCTCTACGAATTCCTACGAAAGTAAGCTTTAGAGAGCCGAATTCTGACTTACTAACTATACAGGGTGTAGACCCTTCACGAAGCCGTCAACCAAGCATTCTGTACAATTGTGTAATTGTCCCGTTTCTTTCACAAGGTGACCTTATACAAAAATCTTCCCTTTTATTCCCCTAGCTCTCAGTGTACCCCCAGCCTGGGGCAAAGCCCTGCCCTCCCTAATAAAGAGTGTGTCTCGAAACTGCCATAAAGGCTGGACGCATTACTTTTTACTCGCTGCGATAAGAACGTTCGGACTTGGACATACGAGCGGACGCGTATGTGGAGCTAACGGCTATGTAGAGGTAGGTATATAACGTTGGACTTTTTTTGTCGACTGGGGTGGTTTTAAGAATAAAATTATTGATTTACAAGGTTCGTGCGGTTTGTCAAAATTACCACCTATTCCTGAATTTGGTAGAGTACATGGCGAGCTAAAGTTAGCTATGATTTTTCATGTCTAACAGCATAGCTCTGAGGACAATGTGATTCTGTTCACTGCATTTTCTCTTTCAAACTGTATTGGACTCTATCAACTTAAAGAAAGTATATCGGGAGCTCAAAATAATGAACAATCACGGAAGATATCCCGTAAGTGACAGTATTAGTTTAAAAAAGTATGTTATTAATCATTATCACATTCATCGTTAACAATATATCCGAGCGTATGACACTCGTGGGCTGCCGCGAAAAATCAACGACAGGCGGGTACTCTAGTGTCATCGAGCATAACGCTGAGCTGTGGCTCTTTACGGATTACTCATTGTTTTCTTTCTGTGTTCATAGTTCTAAGGTGGTTCATCATCATCATCTGCCTAGCCTTTTCCCAACAATGTTGGGGTCGGCTTCCAGTCTAACCGGATGCAGCTGAATATCAGTATTTTACATGGAGCGACTGCCTATCTGACCACCTCAACCCAGTTAGGGTAATACGATGTCCCTTAAGGTAAGACTTAGTCAGACTTTTTGGGCCACTGACTGCCTAACGACTGTCAAAGATCTACAAATGACACCCGGGCTCAACGGCTTAACGTGCTAATAGTTATAAGGTGTTTATTGTTCCTATAATTTTCATTCCGTTTCTAAAACACACATAGCTTTGTTTTACTCAAAATATATTCGTATTGCTTGCCGTTTTTCTACAAGGCCATAAGGACTAAGGTATAGTATGCACACAGCCTTCCCACTCAGTAGAGTAGCGCATATCTGCGCGAGTGTACTGACCGGAAAATGGGAATTTTCTTCTCGCTACGATCGGGGGTAGTTATTGCCAAAATATTGGATACCGCGCTCCTGTGCGGACCGTTATCTGAATTTTAGTGGGTTTTCTTTCCTTATAGAGGAACCCCGGTTTATTTACCAGGTTTTCGTATAAGAAGAGGCCATATTAGCCTTAAAATTTTCAACGAATACCAAGCGGTTGGTCGACTCTTCACGTGACCAGAGGGCGGGCCTGTTTATTGGCCAAAGAATCAGCATTACCATCCAACATGGCAATGCTGCCAGCCTTCTGGGCACTTTCAATATTGACAGCGATGTGGACGAATTTATTGACGCCCTGTAACCCTTTTGATACTTGTACATAATTTTATCACTATTATAGATTTGTAGTTTGTAAATATTCTTTGAAATAAATTAATAACAGGAATACTTAGATTTCGGTGAATGGAGCTATCAACATTTTGCTATTCTGTCAGTTTCCAGAGCAGCGTGAAAAATTGCAGAATCATGTTATATTGTAAACTTTCAAAGGCCTAAAAAATCCGTCAAGCAATTCCTAGTTGACGCTGAAAAGCATTACCAAGTAGACTACCTAACAAATCAGAGAGGTCAGTCTCTACCCCATTTCTGGGTAATATCCCTTGGTTGCCAGACTTTCAGATGTAATTGTGTACAAAAGATAAATACCAAAGTGGTGTGTCTAGGGGCCAACAGTACGGCAAGCCGATAAGGCTTACAGACTTTTCAGAAACCCTAACATCACGAAGAGTAGTAGGTTAAAAGGGCAAGCCAAGTGGTACTTTCATACAAGCTTAAAACTTGTATGAAAGTACCGCCACTTTGAAATTTTTAATTTTAAGATGTAAGTAGGTACGTATGTACCTATAATCACAAATGGTGGGAAGCAATCAGTAATACAAATAGGAACAGTCTAGAGTTAGGTAGGTACCCACTTTTCTTAGTATTATTATAATGACAAAACAGTGTAACCGTTAATTATGTTGATTTTAAATTATTGACTTTAGGTGACGCCATCGCTATCAAAGTCAAACATTAATGTTTTTAGTGTTTAATATGTAAATGGTGATGAGTAAATAAAAAAATGGGTTCAAATTGATTATGTATTTGAATTTCTGTTGGAAGCGATGGACCTTTGTTGTTGTCTTATGTATTACTTATACATACTAGCTGTTGCCTGCGACCTTTGTCCCCGTGAAATTATTATAAACTAGCAGGTCTCCCGCGACTTCGTGCACGAAAATAGTGATAGCTCGGCTAATATGCATGATATCCCTATAATTTATAGCCTATAGCACTCCCGAATAATGTAGCTTTCTACCAGTGAAACAATTTTTAAAATTGGTTTATTACTTCCGGAGATTACCCCCTACATACAAACAAATTTACCTCTTGATAATATTAGTATAGATAAAGATATACGATTTTTTCCGTTTTTGCAAAATTTTTCATTGATTCTCCGCTCCTATTGGTCGTAGCGTTTTGCATGTTATAGCCTATAGCCTTCCTCAATAAATGGGCTATTCAACACTCAAAGAAATTTTCAATTCGGCCAACCTGTGTCCGAAGTCTATTCAAAGACGTCCAGGTCAGCCATGGCAACTCGTGTCCAGGTGGGAGATTTTCTGCAAGTGGCACAAATGGGTCGGGTAGGGAAACAGTATAATAAATGATCATACAGGGTGTTTGGTTAAACGTGAGCAATACTTGAAGGGAGTGAATTACTCATAATTACGAGCAACTCTTACTATGGGGCTAATTATGAAATATGATTTAAATAAATCTGCTGTTGCCTACTTTTTTTCGAGTTACGCGACCAATAATGTGTGGAGCAGCTGAAATTTTTTTCGCGATTTCATTGTCGGTCCCATAGTAAAAATTGATTATTTTCATGACGACTACACGCCCCTAAAGTATTGCCCACGTTTAAAAAAACACCCTGTATAACATCATCTAGTATTCTCTGATCACTGCCAGCACAGTCTTTTTCCTAACTATGTTGGGGTCGGCTTCCAGTCTAACCAGATGCAGCTGAATACCAGCCTATTTTACATGGAGCGTTTACAGCATTATCATTTACTGTTTATCTGACCTCCACAGAACAGTAACTGGGTAATACGACGTAATACCCCTTGGTAAGACTAGACTGACTTAGTAAGACTTACCTATTCCCTGCTGGGTATCAAAAGTTCCTTGTATAAATATCTAGAATAATTAATTACCAAATAACGTACGTTTAACGTGATAACACAGTCACCATTATTTTGTAATTAACTGTGGTTTGTTTAAGATACCGTTGTTTGTCGGTGTCGCCAACTATGACTGACATTAAAAATAACTAAGTATAGCCATTAACCCTTT
This sequence comes from Noctua comes, assembly GCA_963082995.1. Lineage (NCBI taxonomy): Eukaryota > Metazoa > Arthropoda > Insecta > Lepidoptera > Noctuidae > Noctua > Noctua comes. Next base: position 6,079,285 of record OY720268.1, read on the forward strand.
CGATAAAGAACATGTTTAACAAAAATAGAAAGATGTTTTAAACTCTTTTTTTGATTTATTTTTGATTGAGCCTTTCTTTAACTTCAAATGAGTAACAATCATAACTCTTTGGTTCAAAATTTGACTTAAATTTGGTTCAAAATTTGACTTAAAGACTAGATATAACGTGAAAGAGCCAAAGAGCTCCTGGACGTGGTTACCTGAAACTCTCAGTCCGAAAATATCTACATCAAAATAAGTCTTTATTAACACGAAAAATCGAACCTTTTAAAAAATAAATTTAAAAAAATTATTGTCAGGCATCAAGGCCCATAGGGTATTAGTATTACATCTTACTTAAAAACTATAAATTAGTAACATGCAGGAACATTAAAACGAAAAAAAAGAAAATCACAGTCACATAACGGCCAAACAAAAAAAAAAAAAAAAATTCAAAAGTTTCATTCACCTTTTAAGAAAATGACATTACTATCAGCCATTTGTGTCTCACTGCAGGGCAAAGGCCTCCCTTCCCTCTGTCCACTTATCCCTATCCAGTGCTGTTGTTTGCCAATCTTTTTGAAAAGAGCCGAGTTCGTCCCGACTCCCGCCATCTCCCTCTGGGCCTGCCGCGTTGCCGTTTGCTGCTGTTTGGGAACCATTGTGTTATTACTTTAGCCCATAGCTCCTCCGGCATGCAAGATGTGGCCAGCCCAGTTCTATTTAAGCTTGGCAACCGTGTGACCTACATCAGCAATTTGAGTTTTGGAACGCAGTATCGAGTTCCTTATACGATCAGTAAGTTTAACTCCAAGTATACTACGCTCCATTGCTCGCTGACAATTCCCATTAAAAAAAACTTTAATACATCAATTATTGTATGGATTCAAGCTACCTCCAGCTATCTGAAGTTGGAAAAATCATCATTTTAATCTATACATCTCTACAAGCATAATTACAACAAAAAAAACACTTTATTTAATTTTTGTCTCTCTGTTTGTTCCGGCTAATCTCCGAAACGACTGAACCGATTTTGACGTGCGTAACATAGGCTACTTTTATTTAAAAAAGAATTAGGGTTCCGTGCAAAAAAAATTAAAAACCTTGAAATTGTTAACAAAATCCGATTAGGGAGGGTAATATTTTTATAAACATTCCTCGCGAATGAAGGTCGCGGGGCATAGCTAGTAATCAAAATAAATTTTAAAAATTACGAAGATTACTAGATTAGCACCAGCAATTGAGTGGCCTACCTACCTTGACCCTTGACTTCAACCATTGCTGGGTAGCAGTAGCGAAGGGTCAATTTTTGTAAGAGGTAAGCCGGAGTTAGTATCTTTTATGGGATTATATTAATCGACTGTGCCATTTTTCAAAGGGAAGCCGGTAGGAATCGAGTTGTATGGAACCTTCGCCACTGCCGGGTAGCAATTGTTGAAGTCAGAACGTGGATGTTAAAGATGAGGAATTCATTAGCAGGCACCATTATAGTTTAATATGTTCACAATCATACCGCGATGTGTCGGGTTAGATAATACACTAACGACAGAGGTTATTAATTTTTTTATAACGACTTTTTCTTTTATTTTACCGACGTCGTTTTAATATCGGTTACCCCATTACTGTCTATTATCGTTAAGATTAATTTGCCGCCAAATAAAAACCCGTTGCTAATTAGATTTGTGAGAAAAACAATTAAAATTACAAAAAAAAATTGTTGTTAATTTATGAAAGATAACATAGTAAGTAGGTAAGATAATATAGTGCCAAGTGAGAGAAGTTAAAGCAATTTGAGTATTGACGCTAATTAGGCGCAGTTAATCCGTGTTAATCTGTCGGTATTCGTAAGCTGAGTTTCCAAAACAATAATGTCGGTATACTTAAGCTTGTTTTGGGTTCGCTCATATTTGGCTGTATGAATGTTAAACTATAAATACCCAATAATCACCTTTTAACCTTTTGAACGCCTAAGCATAAACGCGCGAGCCTACCGAGGGTTCCACGCCACGCCACAATTTCACCGCAAATACCTACGAAAAGAATAGGGATTCCAAATCTATTATTTCGTGTTATAGTGCACAGCAATTTTTGTCACATATTTGTTTCGTTGGCGTACAGGGCACGCGCTTGCTTGTCACGTATAAAGGGTGTAAACAGACCCTTTACATATACATATACGTCAACCAAGTAGGTATTCTGCACATCAAACTAAGTAACTTTACGCAAAAATTATTGCTGGGAATCGACTATTTGTTTTGGGGTAAAAAATCACGTTTTACGGTAGGACTCGATGGAAAGCACTCAAAGCATTGTGCCGATGGGTGGATTGAATAGTACGGGGGTCGTGGAGGTGTGTAAAGTAAAAATCTTACATTAAAAACATGGATTTAAAATAAAAAACTTGTAAAAAGTTTGAATTTTGACCCCCAATATCTCCGTTACTAGAAGGTTCCCAGGTATGGTCTACAACAAAAAAATTATCGCAAAGACGGGGAGAACAAATGCCTTTCGGTTATGTTAAGGGTCTATTTACACCCTTTATGTGACAATGGCGTTCAAAAGATTAGTTATAAAAATTGTCCTCTTTACCTAGAGAAAGACATTCGCCATGTAATTGTACCTACAATCCTTAAAAAAAACATTACCTGGCAGTACATAAGCAGAAAATGTTTTAAAATAGGGTACTACCGTCAACCGCAATTCAGTACCTAATACCTAAGTGCAAAACTTTATCTAACCACGAATTACCAAGAATTACCAATTGCAAATTGTTACTATGGATTTGCTAGGTAAAACATAAAAGTTTGTGTTTTTTATTTCATATAAATGCGCTGTGTTAACGGAAAAGTCGAGCGATTACTAAGTTATTTAGTTTGTATTTAACTGTATGTATTATAACTATTCTGTGTATGTTGTTTTATGCGATTCAACTCGGAATGTAAACAGCAAAATTATTTATCATTTATTCTCTCTTCGCAAAGCTGACTTAAAATTAATGTGTACAAAAAAGTCTCAGCTGTATTCAACCTTTGTGAGAGACTGGTGCCTGATGGTGGACCTGTAACACAGGTTTTTGGGAAACGCCTATGTTACAGGTCACCAGCAGGATTTATAGTCGGACATAGAGTAGTTACTAATATGGTAACTACAGCTAAACATAAAACACAAAAAAACCAGTTTATTTGCTATTTTATGTAATTAATATACTTAAAACAGCTGAAACAACTGTTCATGTATAGGTACAATAAAATCAATTTAGATGGAAAATTAAACTATTGAAACGCCAATTCCTTACAATTGAGAGCATTCCATTCTAAACGGTAAGCTATTTAGCTGCATATACTATCTTTCTATGTAACCCTCCTATCTCCACTTTAAAAAACCCCGCTAAACAAAAATGGAAACCAGTTTTTAATTGGTTGCCTGATACAGATAAAAAAAGTGAACGGCGTTCCTTTTTTAATCTGCTCTCTGCTATTGGCTGGCGGGTGACGTAAAAAGCTCAACGCCCCTTCAACGTGGCGACCGAGAGAGTTTTTTATGTTCTACTTTTTACGATATAAAAAGATATTTCGAAGCTGGGGGAACGATAGATAGATATTACATAGACGTTTGAGTTACTTTTATTATATTTTTATTTACTGTCTGTAAAGTAGGTGTTGTAGTTTTAAAACTACACAATCAACATGTTATTATTTTACGACTAATGAACGTTAAACAAATAATCCATTTGTTTTAACACTGGCCGTCAATATTTTATTGTCTTACTTAATAAATGGGGTAAACATACATAAAAATCACATTATAACCATAAACATTAATTGATACAATACCAAAACAATCTAATTTCCCTACACGCAATTTTATCGGGCAATAATACACGATATAATACGGCCAGGCTTTATTACAATAACAACTGGCAAAATACGCGGGGTTGCTTATTTTTTTATTATTAATATCGCATAAACAATAACTTAATAACTTGATCCCCACCCACAGATGCTCGCGCCGTATTGGTGGAGTGAAATAGGCTGTGGGGGCTCGAAAGGGACGAACCTATCTATCGCGTATTGCCGTCCTGCTCCCACAGAAACACGTCGCCTTCAAACATAGAATACATTTATCGATGTTTGGAGCATAAAAATTGACAGATTTTTTTCAGTTCATTGTGAGAAGTGGCGTCGGGCAGACGTATCCCGGCCGTCGCATCGAAGGGTTGTCTCAAAAAACGCTCAAGGTTTTTCGTGTGTATGAAAATTTATTTATCAGTGATTTTATGGACTAAAGTGAACTTTACTGGATTCTATTAATGAAATATCTGTTGTGCTGTGTGTTCTAAAACTTTCTAAGTTAGAGTTAAGGTGAGTTTCATTATTTTTGTTTATTTTTATTTCAGATTTATATTTTAACGTTCGACTTGACCGCGTACTTGATCTGCATAGTAATTTTTCGTAAATTATGTATTTTGATTTAGTTGAATACTTACTACTTATGTACCACTAATAAACTAAATACCTTATAGCTTTTTGTGAAATAAGTACTTGATTTTAAGCATTACTAGTTGAAATTCAGAGCATCGGTATGAGCTACCTTAGCCTAGTCGCTAATCTAAAAATAATAATACTGGCTGGAATGAATAAACATTGATTACAGGTTTTACAAAACTGAAATACAATCTTGGACTTCCTTTTTTGATAACTAACTATTATGTCCGTGTGGTAACATATTTACGTACCATTAAATCAGGGATAATCTAAAACGCTCTAATAAACGAATTCCGTATTCAATTATCCTTCTATAATTATAAATACTAAGTGATCTGTCATAGCTCTATAATGGTTCTTTAATGGTTCTATAATGGTTTGCTCTATAATGCAAAAAAAAGTGAATGTATGGTTTTTCGGGCCAGGGGTCGGAGCTGCCCGGATTCTGTTCCAGCTATCAGATTGAACGGTGTCCAGTTAGAAAGAGTTCAACAGTTTAAATATCTCGGGCATATCGTGACCTCTGACCTGAGGGACGATGCGGACATCGATAGGGAGCGGAGAGCGTTGTCTGTGAGGGCCAATATGATCGCCCGCAGGTTTGCTCGTTGCTCGGGGGCCGTCAAAATAACTCTTTTCAGAGCGTTTTGTACGTCCCTGTACACAGCCAGCCTGTGGGGGTCGTATACCCAGAAGCAGTACAACGCTCTCCGTGTTCAGTATAACAATGCGTTCAGGGTGCTGTTGGGGCTGCCCCGGCACTGCAGCGCATCGGGGATGTTCGCCGATGCCCGTGTCGATTGTTTCTACACGACAATGCGGAAGCGGTGCACATCTTTGGGGCGCAGGCTCCGGACCACCTCCAACACTATCCTGAGCGTATTTGTGAACAGGTTTGATTGTCAGTACATTAACCATTGTTATATGATTAATGTATTGACAAACAAACAAATGACTCAGAGGCAGGTGTAAATATTCCTGCTACATTTACATTTTAAGGTAATATTTTAATTTATTTTATTTTTTATCATTTTAAATGCAATTGTAATTATTAAAATTTTGGAAATTCAATTCAAGTATGTTATGCTGTGTAATTTTTTAAATTTTCTTTCGTATGGGCGCATCTTGCCTGAAGTAAATGAATTTTATTTATTTTTATTTTATAGCTACCTACTAGCATGTTTAGCGGAATATTTTAGGAAACTCAAAACGGCAAATAATGCCAGTTTTCCTTCATTTGCAAGACGGATAACGAGGTTTTGTTTAAATTAAGGAAAATTTAGCAATTTATTTGTTGTAAATGTTCATTATTTATGCTGTACATTCGTCATTCTTATTGTATACTGTCGAAAATGCATTAGACAATGCTATTAGCATTATCCTCTACATGACCTTAGAACAAAACTCTAGTTTTTATCATAATATTCAAAAAGGAGGTGCTCATAAGTGTTTAATTTTAGCTACAAAAACTTCAAACCGCAATCTTTCAGCCATTGTGGTTATAAGACCCATATTTCCTCGATAAACAATTAACAGTGTACCTAATATTGTACATAGTAGCTCAATGGTTCTATGTTTACAAACAAATATTATGTAGATTTACGTAACAGCGCAAATCGTAATTTCAACACTCAGTCTGTAGAAAGGCATCATCATTACTGTATTAATCGCCTATCTCGGCAAAAGTTTGCAAATACGTATTCTAAAAATTAATTATGCCAACGTACGTGACTGTTCGTTCCGCATTTTTTTACATTACTCACTCATTTGCTTGCGAAGCTGTTTCCTGTGTACTTTAGTTACTTCGCAATTAAGTAACGTCGCAAAAAATGCAACTTGCATCATTCTAATGGATTGCTTCACCCCCCAGGTATGATCAGTTGCGCGTCCCCCGCTGGCATGCCGCCCGCGCATCACTCCGCGCCTCCCCAGGCTTGGGGATCACTGCTACAGCCTCCCACAGTGGTATGTGTCTTAAACATTTCATTTCTTTCAAGTAATCTACAGTAGTTTATACCTACTATTACAGCTTTACTCACAATGTTCTACAATAAGTTCCCTTCTTTATAGAAATCTGAACCAATGGAAGACGGAAGCTTTCTGAAAGACCAAACCAGCGGCTTCTACTCGGAGGGCTTCCACAGCGCGTCGCCCTCCTCCTCCAGCAAGGACTCGAACGGACACTCCCCGCGCAGCGTCGGCAGTTCTGGAGAGCCTTCCCCGTTCTATGACTCAATGTCCCTTAAAGCTAAAGCCAATCTCGGCATGCATTTGGACGCATTCCGCAATGGCTTGCCCTACAGCCTGCTTACACCGCCCGGCTTTGAGCCGCGCAACAATGACGGACGCGAGCCGTCACCCAGCTATGAAACATCTTACTCACCGAGGAACATAGCGCCCCCTGCGCACGTGTCCACGCCCCTAGCACGTGCTGACGCTACCCCGCCGAAATCACCCCCAGGAACACCTTCATCCCCCGATAGGGATCATGATAGAAGATCGTTTGAACGCTATCATGACTCTGGCTACGATGTCGGACAGAAGACCGACGGCGACGACGGCCGCGACCTCTCCGGTGATGAAGACTTCGACGACGAGCCAGGCCTTCGCGTCCCCGCCGTCAACTCACACGGCAAAGTCAAAACTTTCAAATGCAAACAATGCGAGTTTGTAGCCGTCACCAAACTCAGCTTCTGGGAACATAGCAAGGAACACATCAAACCGGAGAAGATGTTATGCTGTAGAAAGTGTCCATTCGTAACTGAGTACAAACACCATCTTGAATACCACATGAGGAATCATCTAGGATCCAAGCCGTTCCAGTGCACTCAGTGCTCCTACTCGTGCGTCAACAAGTCGATGCTTAACTCTCACCTGAAGTCTCACTCCAACGTGTACCAGTACCGCTGCGCTGACTGCAACTACGCGACCAAGTACTGCCACTCTCTGAAGCTGCACTTGCGCAAGTACCAGCACAGCCCTGCAATGGTGCTGAATCCGGACGGTACACCCAACCCGTTGCCTATCATTGACGTGTACGGAACTCGGCGCGGACCTAAACAAAAGCCGCTGTCTAAGATGTTTGATCACCATTCACCGATGAACAACAACAACCAACCGCCTCCCCCGCCGTCGCATCCAATCTTCGGTAACCACTTCCCGGTTAACCTCCCCTACCTCCCGCCACTCCTACCTCACTCATTCTTATTCCCTCCTAATAACAACTATGAACACCGTACCTCACCCAAACTACCTGAAATGCCGCCTGACAAAAGTCAGACGCTTTCTCCTCCGCCTTCGCTACTGCACCAGCGCCTCGCGTACACTGAGAGGCCTCACGACGGTGACACCACGCCACCACCTGCTAAGTCACCCGCGAGCTTGCCACAAACACCGACCACTCCTCGAGAGGTGCCGGCGGCGACGGGCAACGACGCGCTTGATCTGACGAACACCAAGACCAGCGAAGCAGGTACGCCACCCCCCAGCACAGAGCGAGCGACGCCTGTCACCCCGACCACTGCCCTTAAAAACCGGCGGAAAGGTCGCGCTTTTAAACTGCAACCAGCAGCTTTGCGACTTCAGCACGAGGACGAGAAGACTAAGGACATGGAAATTTCCGATTCTGAGTCGGAAGGTTCCGTGGAAGCTCCTGTCACCACTCAGGCATATTCGTGCCAGTATTGTGACATTACGTTCGGAGATCTGACAATGCACACTATTCACATGGGTTTCCATGGTTACAATGATCCGTTTATGTGTAACAAGTGCGGGGAGCGCAGTGCCGACCGCGTCGCGTTCTTCATCCACCTGGGCAGAGCACAGCACGCTTAGCTCGCACCCGTGGCAAGCAGGCGACGCTTGTAGTAGAGGCTTTGTGTTAGAGGCAAGTAAATTATTTTAGAGTATTTTTATTAAGGCCAAAGACTTTGTATTGTATTTGTAATTTCAGCAAAAGTTAATCGGAGAAGATTTTCCATGATCAATCTTTTCGCGATTCACTTTTGACTCTAGCAAACTTGTTGAAATCGTGTTAACTTTAACTTATCTTGTAAATAGATATATTTATGCTTAGCGCTTACCCACACGTTTTAGTCATAGATATAATGTATATAATAAGGTTGTATGTTACGTGTTTGAGTAGATTTAGACGAGACGTAGTTACGAGTGACCAATGTATAAACAAGACTGTATCTCTCGATTAAGTACAAAACAGTTCATTATACGCGTTTTAGTTTAGTTTAGTTTTTAGTAACAACGATTTATAGTTAAATAGGTCTTACTAAAGAATTGTAAGTCTAAAAATTACTATAAGTAAGGCCTAGTTTCTGTAATATTTATATCTAAATGTAACAACTTCGTAAATACAGAAAAGGATTGATGAAAAAATGAATAACATTATTAACCTTATCTTTAAATAACAAGGCATTGTTATTTTCAGTCTTTATGTAACTCTGTCTGTTATTTGTGAAGTGTTACATTTAGAAAAACATTAATTTTAATATTCTGTACATTATTGAACACAACGGTGAAGTTACCTATTAGTCATAACGTTAAACTAGTGTAAAACATAAAAAATAATATTAACAATTTAATGTAAATTATAATTAAATCAGAGTGTATTTATAACTTACGAAGAAAGATTTTATTTAATTTATTTATCCTTATTGTGTATGTAGTTTGTATGGGAGACGTAATTTGGTGTATTGTCACATATTCGTTTCAATATTGTTTCGTAATTTCGTTAAAACGTATGTTGTAATCTGACCTTGCTTGGTGAACACAATTCTGTTGATTCAGTAAAAAAATACCAACTACGAAAAGGTATGTTCCAAAAGTCTTTGACCTGTGGCTGCAACTTGTCGTATTAAAAACTGCAAGAAAACATTTTCAAGGTTTTATGACTAAAAAATACAATGTACAGACGCCAGCATATCAAGCTACTTTCTTCAACTTTATCGCTAAAGCATTAGGTTCAAGGTTGACTGGGAAAATTTGACAGTTTCGTGTAGCTTGATGTGGTGACTACTGTACCTACATAATACGTAACGTGCATGCAGAAACCACTGTTTTATCTCATGTTAATTGTTTTTTCAGTCACAAAACTGCTTACAAAACCATTGTAACTGTACAGTTTACAGAACCTTTATTTGTAAGAAAACGAAAACTAATCTATGAAACATCGAGTGTAAATTATTGTTGAATAATTTTGTGTGCTGGATACATAATAAAATTGGAAGTTTTATCTTAACCTCTTTTGTTTTAATTGAATTTACATCATGTATCATCTTGGGCAGTGATGTTTTCCACACAGCTATTGAGCTACCACTAAATGAACGCTAATTCATTGGAATTAGCCTTCATTCAGTGGCGGTACTTCCATACAAGTCTAAAAGCTTAGCTTGCCCCTTTAACCTACTACTCCTCATGATGTTAGGGTTTCTGAACAGACAGGTTGCCTTAAGGGCTTGCCGTATTGCTGACCCCTAATAATTGTCCCACAGCTGTGACACAGAACTCCTCTCTTTGACGGAGAGTCGGCCATCATCCAAAAATATCTTCACAATCAAAGTGTGACAGTGGCGTATTTTTACCCTTAGGCCAGGCCATGGCCCCGGGCCGCAAACTGAGGGGAGGGCAGACACTGCCGCGCCGCCTCCTTTTTTTTTTCGGTTCTTTACCCTTTGTGTTCCAGGCCGCGGTATCTCTTTCGATCAGTCCCGCAGCCCCGGGCAGGCATCGGCCCTTGCAGACCCCTACATCGTTGCTGACATCTCTTTGAGACGCGCGTGGAACACGAACGCGCCGTCGACACGGCCTGTCGTCATAAGACGGACGGAGGGCGAGCTACCCCATTACTCACCATCCACAGGCCCGCTTATTGTCTAGCCTGCCACCTCGTATTTACTTGATACCAGCGCTCTGTCTGCCATCCTGTATAATGATCAAAAAGAAAATCTAAAATTGTCGAGGCGTTGTACTAAAAATGTTCGTGGTCGCTTCGCTCGCTCATGTCCCCTAGTTATTCTGGAACTTCTATACGATAGTCGACAACGTCATGACAAATATTGATTTATTTACTAGATAGCCTACCGGTTGACACGGAATCAAAAATTTGGGGCACCTTCAAAATAAGTTGACCAGCCCTGTTCTAGGACATGCCGGTCATCACACAAAGTTTTACTTCACCGTGTTGAGAGCAGTGGTGATGACATAAATGACACTGCACGTGTTCAAAACCACGAGTTACGACACCATAGATTGATTAAATAATGATCACTTACTTACTACTACTAGTAGACTGCCTCGTTGGTTTAGAGGTCGCAAGCGCGACTGCTGAATATGAGGCCCTGGGTTCGATTCCCAGGTTGGGTAAAATGTTATTGGGTTTTCCACCAGGAATTCCCCAGTGGCAGCCATGGAGTCTGGATTTGTGCCCGTATGATGACAATAGGCTCGCCCTCTATTATATGGGACTTAAACATAACTGGCGAAATGTTGATGTACTATGAGGTACACCTAGCTCTGCCTAAACCTTCACGAATTACAGGCGTGATGTTATGTTATTACTAAGAGTATAAATTCCTTTCATGATAGAAGCTATGTGAGATTCACTTTCAAGTGCTTATGAGAACACGTGGAGGTGACGATTGGCCTTTTTATTAATTAATCACATTGGGAATGTAAACAGTTCAAGCATTTCACGGAAGTTTGTCGGGATAGAAGTGTCCAGTAGATGATAAAGCATTTATTTAAGTACTAGTGACCTGCCCCGGCTTCGCACGGGTGCTATATATATATTTACCTTCCTCTTGAATCACTCTATCTATTACTGAAAACCGCATCAAAATGCGTGGCGGAGTTTTAAAGATCTAAGCATACATAGGGACAGACAGCGGGAAGCGACTTTGTTTTATACTGTAGTGACGATATCAACACGAAGCTGTAGACTGTTCTTGCTACATCTTTTTACCATGAATTTTTTTGCTACAATTTTACTTTAGGTACCTAGCCAGAAGAAAAACATTTCACTTCGTAATTTAAATTTCTTTTTTTATTTATTTGGCCGACATTTTCAATACACTCCGTCTGTGTGGCATGCTGCAGACTGTAATCGTGTCTACCTTATACCTACCTAACTACAGGGTGTAAACAGACCCTTCACATATCCGTCAACCAAGCATTCTGTATATCAAACTAAGTAACTTTACGCAATAAATATTGCTGGGAATCGACTTTTTTTTCGGGGTGAAAAATCACGTGATACGGTTTGACTCGATGGAAAGCACTAAAAGCATTGTGCTGATGGATGGATTAAATAATACGGGGGTCGTGGAGGTGTGTAAAGTAAAAATCTTACATTCAAAACATGTTTTGAAAAAAAAACTTGTGAAAAAGTTGGAACTTTGACCCCCAATATCTCCGTAACTAGAAGGTTCCCAGGTATGGTCTAGAACAAAAAAATGATCGCAAAGACGGGGAGAACAAGTGCCTTTATTTTATGTTAAGGGTCTATTTGCACACTTAACAGTGACGCTTTGAAATTGTGAAATTGTTTTGTTTTCTTATTTCTTTCTTTATCGTGTGTTTAGTGCCTAACCAGCACGCGTAGCGTGGCCACGGTAGAAACGGGATTTGTCGACGGAAGAATCGACAAAACGAAATCTGTCATTTTGTCGATTCTTCCGTTGATAAAACCCGTTTCTACGGTGGAAAAAACATTTTCTCAATTTCAAAGCGTCACTATAGTTAAGTAGATATAAGGTAGACACGATTACAGTCTGCAGCATGCCAAACGGACGGAGTATATTGAAAATGTCGGCCAAATAAATAAAAAAGTAAATTACGAAGTGAAATGTGCTGGTGTCGAGACTTCGAGAGTTTTTATGCCGCCCATGGGCCTCTGACTTGACTTTACAGACCGTCGAGAAATATCTCTCAGGCATACTGGTTTCCTCACGATATTTTCCTTCACCGACGCAAGTGATAATTACACAATATGCAATGCAAAATCAGAGGTGCGTGTCTTGGGTTCGAACTCGAGACCTATGGCTTGGCAATCCGACGGTCACACCACTAGGCCATCACTGCTTAATTGTTTTGTGAACTGTATTAAAAAACAAGATGGCGTTAGTTTCAAGTTTCGCAACGCGACAATAAATCATTCAGTCATTCGCCACTTTGCCAAAGAGGTGAGACAAAATCACGGGATGGAAAGTAGTAATATAAAGGGTGTAAATAGACCCTTAACATATCTGTTGTCCGCGTCTTTGCGATATTTTTTTTGTTCTAGACCATACCTGGGAAACTTCCAGTTACGGAGATATTGGGGGTCAAAGTTCCAACTTTTTCACAAGTTTTTTTTTAAAATACATGTTTTGAATGTAAGATTTTTACTTTAAACACCTCCACGACCCCCGTATTGTTCAATCCATCCATCAGCACAATGCTTTGAGTGCTTTCCATTGAGTCCTACCGTAAAACGTATTTTTCACCCCAAAAAAAAAGTCGATTCCCAGCAATAATTTTTGCGTCAAGTTACTTAGTTGGATGTACAGAATGCTTGGTTGACAGATATGTGAAAGGTCTGTTTACACCCTGTATTAAAAAAAAACATAACAGGCTTCGCCGTAATTGGCTGGAAAAAGTGTAGTATGAAGAAATGATAACACGCACTATAAAAGTTAGTATACCTATGTTGTTTCCCCGAAGCTCGGCTTTCAACTCGACACACAAACTTACAATCAATACAATATTTTTACCCTATATACTTAATTACAGGAAGGATTCCCACATTTCCAACAATAATCATATGACCACCTTTTTCCTTTAATTGTAAAATGGATATGACCAGGTAACTATTTTTTTGAACCAAAAATGGATTCGTTAACCAAAAACCTAATACCAGTATTTTACATGGAGCGACTGCCTATCTGACCTCCACAACCCAGTTAGTACTGCGTTAATACGATACCCCTTGCTAAGACTGGTTGAGACTTAGACTTTCGGGCCACTGACTACCTGTAACGACTGTCAAAGTTCGGCTTAACGTGCTTTCCGGGACACGGAAGAAACTTGGTATGTAATGGTACCAACATCGTAATCGCGAAAAAATAATCAGCTGCTCATACATTTGAGTCGAGTAATAGATAGAGATGTACCTATTAAACTTTTTTATGGGATAGATGAATATTTTAGCGGGATTACGATGATGGTCTCTTAGGGTGCGTCCACATCTGGCGAATGTGCCGCAAATGTGCAGCTCGCGAGCCGTTTGCGAACTGTACGCGTGCATTTTATGTTCGTACGCAGCCCCTGCGCCGTCCGCGCGCCGGTCGCGCGCTTTCTACGCGCCGTACTCGAGCGGCACAGGAGGTGCGCGTGTGCCGGCCGCGATGCACCTCACAAATTCAAGCAAATTCACTACTGAGGCTTAAGTTCACGCGTATGTGCGCACGAGCAGCGCGCGCGCTGCACGCGCGCCCCACTCGAGCCTTGCTAGGGTTGCACTAGAGCGGCGGCGCACCAAATATAGGCTGTAACCGCACGCACGCAGCTCGCGGGCAGCTCGCAAACGGCTCGCGAGCTGCACATTCGCGGCACATTCGCCAGATGTGGACGCAACCTTAAGCCGGGTACTCATTAGCGAGCTGTATCCGTAACTTGCGTGATACAGGAACGAGGTTCTAGTGTGTACGCGTCAATAGTTTAGGCTCATGACGTCGCCCGAACGCTTTCACCGCGCGTACTCATTTTGCAAGCTGTAACTGCAACCAAACAGATACAGCAACGAGGTTCTAGTGTGTACGAGAAGGCCACATCACTGTTACCGTAATGACAAGTCAGATCTGTCCGCACTTTTGGTTTGTAACTCCACGATGACGAATAAACACTAGTAAATATTCGATGGTTCGCAGCGGCTTGCAACAACCTCCCCTCTTGACGTCCACGAGCGCACTGCGAGCGCCCTTTGATTCGCGGCAAAAACCGACAATCGTCGGCTCGCTGCGAGTCGCTCATGTAGCGCTCGTTGCAGGGTCGCGAACCACGTACACATTATGTTTTTGGTAACAGTAACAGTTACAGTTACGTTCAACGTTACGGTTACAGATATGAGTACCTTGTAATCGTCGGCTCGCTGCTAGCCGCACGCGTACCGCTCCCAGCAGGTTTGCGAACCACGTACACACTATGGTTTTTGGTAACAGTTTATGCAACGGTTACGGTTACAGCTCGCTAATGAGTACCCGGCTTTAGAGAAAGCGGAAAAATTTGCTGGTCCATAACCACATCCCTAAATATTACCACACCTTTTAAAAACATGATGTATACTTTTTTTACATTCGTAAAGGCCAGTCTTTAAAAACAATTAAAATAACAAATACATTGTTAGCACAAACAGCTCATACAATAAGTTATTTTTACACCTCATGTAATAGGTATGACTTTTTAACAATGGGTACAAAATACAAAAATATCTTTCGATACTAAATTGACCTCACATGAAGGTATAATATAGGAAAAACATCATTGTTTTGATAAATTATTCTTTAATGAGGTAGGTTAGTGAGATGAATTTTTATTATTGGAATGAATAGTAACATATCTACTTACCTACATTAAACAAATGTGACATACTAATGCACGTGTGTGGCGACACTTGGGGGAGGCCTATGTCCAGCAGTGGCCGTCTTTCGGCTGAAATGATAATGATGAATGCACGTAGTGTGAGCTTTATGGTGTCGTCTCGACTACATATCATCACGCCTGTACTCCCCGAAGGATTAGGCACACCCACAATTCGCCAGTTATTTTAAAGTCCCATGTAATAGGGGGCGAGCCTATTGCCATCAACCGGCACTGACGAACTGATCCAGACTCCCTGGTTGCTACTGAGAAATTCCTGATGGATAAACCCAATAACACTTTGCCCGACCCAGGAATCGAACCCAGGACCACTTGCTCAGCAGCCGCGCTTGCGACCACTAGACCAACGAGGCAGTCGTCCCGGCTAGTTCCGATATATCTCGGGCGGCGACTGGACGTTTCCTCTATTTACTGATTATTTGGTGGTTTTATCCTAAAGCCAGTGTTGCTAGTAGACACCACATTTGCATTGTATCTATTTCTATAGCACATGTGCAATGTATCGTCTGTATCTGATCTCGATCCGAATTCGAGATCTGATTCCGAACTGTCATTGGACCGGCCGTTCACATGACGGTAACCATAAAGATTTTTTGCGCAAAAACAAATTGCAATATGGAACTGCCATGTCCATGCGACACCAAAATGGGGCCTGGGTCGTGGTGCGAGATGTTTACTTTTTCAAATTTAAAAAGTAGCTTCACAAAACCCCAGCTTTTGTTTATTTAATATTTTTTTAAAGAAACTAGGTCTTAACGTCACTAAGTCGAAAACTGCGGACAAGGCTGGACAATTGGGCTGACTGCAGACGGGACGCCTATAAGAAGTGCGAGTCAACAGTGTAATGCCGCGTCCAGCAATGCCCGCTAAGGCATCTCCATAGTCATGCAGAATAGCGCGTCTAGGAAGTGTAAACTTGGCGAATTTCCGATGAAACATAAGAATACATCCGACTCGGCTGGGCAGCGTTCGGGAAATTGCGTGGTATCTTCTCGTCCAACTTACCGCAGTGTCTCAAGACGAAAGTCTATGACCAGTGTGTGTTGCCAGTGATTACATACGGGACCGAAACGTGGTCGCTCACAATGGGCCTCATCAGAAGGCTTAAAGTCACCCAAAGGGCTATGCTCGGTGTTTCCTTGCGTGATCAAATCAGAAATGAGGAGATCCGCAAGAGAACCAAGGTTACCGTCGTAGCCCGAAGAATAGCCAAACTTAAGTGGCAGTGGGCAGGGCACATTGCTCGCAGAACGGATGGCTGATGGGGCCGAAAAGTTCTGGAGTTGCGACCGCGAACCGGAAGACGCTGCGTTGGAAGGCCTCCCACTAGGTGGACCGATGACCTTGTAAAGGTTGCAGGGATCCGCTGGATGCGAGACGCACTGGACCGGTCAATGTGGCGACATTTGGGGGAGGCCTATGTCCAGCAGTGGACGTCTTTCGGCTGAAATGATGATGATGATAAGAATACGATGCTGCTGTCTCCATTCTCCCTTATTGTTTCACTGAAATTACGCACGACTTCTTTCATAAAAAATCGGTTGTCTGTTAAGTCGGTTTACTGACGATAGTTGAACGTGACAACGTCATAAGAAAATACTGATGGAATGATTGCATTTTTCAAAAAATGAATGTGCGTTGAGCAATTGTTTTATGGAACGCCTCAGAGCGAGGTAACGCCTCATACGTCATGTTTTTTCGTGCGTGCAGCCGGCTCTATCGAATTATAAGACGTTGAAACGTCAAAAATATGTTTTTCATTTTCTTCTTCTCCATTCACCTATTATTTGTTTTTTGCACATCAGCATAATAATACAACAAATAATCAACGAACAACATTGGTTGCAAAAAATAACACTTCATTTTCCAAACGGTAACCCACATGGGCCACAATCGGCCACATGTGACAAACAAAGGTACCCACGTCTCAAGTAGAAAATAAGAGATAACGTATTCTTTTGTTTCTAACTTAATTGTTATTTTTGAAGCGACTATTTTTTACCGAACAATACTATTTTTATGTCACCGTTACGGGTAAAAACTGCACATGAATATGTATAAGGCCAGTACACCAAGCTACCCGAAACTGTCAAATTTTCCAACTCAACCTGGAACCTAATGCTTCAGCGATAAAGTTGAAAATCTGTTAAAGAAATTCGACAGTAGCTTAATGTGCTGGCGTCTGTACTGAAGGTGTGTAATAGATATGCTTAATTCTTTAAGTCGAAAACACATGGAAGACCTAAGTACTGTTAGGAATTTGTCTGTGGTTATTTGACTCTATAACCATAAAGACGATATTTTTGGTGTCTTGATTTAAAGTTTAAAATTAGAATGAATGGGCTAATTAAATAGTCGATGAATGAACGGACGAAGCAAAAAGAGTTGACCTAGGAAGGGTTCTGCCTACACCCAAGGAAAGGGCGGGCGTGAACTTACCGCACTAGTACACAGAAGCTGCAGAAGCAGTATTGAGTGACTATTAAATGAATATTGAATGACTATTCATTCTTTCTCTTGTCTAATACATTTTTAAATATTTTCAAAAAAAAAAGTAAACAAAACATTTAAAAATATAAAAATAGATAGCCCATCGGCATCAGGAACAAGGTCCAGGCTTCCGGTGGTCAGGGCTCCAGAGAGAGGAACCGCCTCACTATACGTGCCGTGTCCAGGAGTACTGCTTTCTGAATCAAGCCGTTGACCCAGCCGCGCAATGAGAGCCTCCTAAGGTGTTGGTCGAGGCTCTCTGCTATTAGTCCATTAACCGTAACAACTATCGGTACAATGATTGCAGAGTCCACGTCCCACATGTCGACAACCTCGTGTGCTAAATAAAGATACTTGATTTTTTTTATCATTCTCAGCTTTCACGAGATTCTCGTCATGAGGGACAGTGATGTCAATGAATGACTATTATTATTATGAAAAAGGTACGTGTACTTTTTTTAAAACATGGACAATTTAAGTTAGTAGTCAATTTGGTAAATATTGAATTTTAATTTATTTCACTTTATTTTTTTTTTAAAACCACTTGTGTAACTTTCAGCACAAATACATGTTTCGTTTATTATATCTTATATGTTCGCTCGTCATACTCATTTATTTAAAAAAAACATGGTGTTTTTAGTTTACTCAAATGGTTTTTTTATTAAGTACACACCTGTTTTTTTTTGTTTTAAACATGAATTATTCTAGATGTTTCAACAACGTTTCTGACGCCATTTCAATTTTTACGTTGAGTCACGAAAAGTAGTCTGAAATTGTAGTGTAGACTGGGGCAAACAAGTTGAACCGACATAGTGTCACCTACCTACTTCATCATCATCATGATCGTTTCAGCCGGAAGACGTCCACTGCTGGACATAGGCCTCCCCCAAGTGTCGCCACATTGACCGGTCCCGTGCGACTCGCATCCAGCGGATCCCTATACCACAGATAATATAATATCTACTGCGTCCTATACCTACCTACTTATAAAATGATTTTACTCAGTAGAAGCGCTTATTCAGCCCAAAATCTCTTTTGAACACTTTTGCTATGATTACACCATCTTCTAAGATCCCAAAGTACTCCGCTTGCTCCAAGTCCGTCACGTCCACGTTGATACATCTCGTCACTCACGCACGGCGGTTGCAAGTACCTGTCCTTTTTGAAGAACATCATCAATAAGATCTTTCCAACGGCTCAATACCGGGAAAAATATACACCGTGAGTTTTTAGTCGTCTTACAAAAGTGGTCCACTCAATGCCACATAAAATAGCTCTAGGCGCGATTTTTTTTTACCTACCATAATCGGTGCAAAGAAAAATAAATAATACATTAGAATAAAAATATGAAACTTCCTGTTAATGATGTTCACGTGTCAAACGGGAGAACATACCTACCCAGCGCTCGAATCCAGTAGATCATCGCTCGCAACAGGGTGTTTTATCTACGTCATGCGTCATGTTACTGAATAATATTTTTATTTTTTAATTATTAAAATCTCAAAAATACCATTTTTTTTTTATGAATCTTTAGTAGTCATTGGAAACATGAATTGGGCTGCCGTTGTAAGACGACTAAAAAGTCACGGTGTATAATATAATAGGTCGGGGAAAGTTGTATTGGGTTTTGCGATTAAGAATTTCTCAGTAGCAGCCAGGGAATCGTACCCGGTAGATGGCAATAATCACAATCTTAAACATAACTGCGCAAAATATGGGTGTACACCAGTGGCGAAGGTTCCATAGAACTCGATTCCTACCGGCTTCCCTTTGAAAAATGGCACAAGTCAGTATTCTATAGACAAATAATATAATCACATTAACGATATGTACTCCGGCTTACCCCTAACAAAAATTGACCCTTCGCTACTGGTGTACACCTCTGCCTAACCCTTCGGGAGGTTGCAGGCGTAATGTTAAATAATCAAACGAAGGTGTAAACTGGTTCCACACCGCCACACTTATCGGCAAACTATTTATACTCGTCTTTATTTAGACTGGTTTTAATTACCGTGTTTTGTTACAAAACTGTCCAATTCTTTAGTGTTTTATCATTATAATATGCTTCAGTAGATATAGTGACGGTTTTTACCGGTTATTATGCCATTTATATTCTCTTTAATTAAGATTAAATTCGTACCGTATACCTGTACGGCCTTCAGTTAAGTATTAGGCTATTGGGTTGATAAGTGTATCTTTTTGGCTCGATTTAGAATCTTAGTCGTCGTCCTGGGTTCAATTGCCAGATCGGGCAGTGTTATTGGGTTTTTCCATTAGGAGTTTTTCGGATGCAGTAAAAGGCACGCCCATTACATAGGTAAGGACATCATATACATGGCGAAATATAGGTCACAGATACAATATAGGACTACACATTTACCGTACCGTTCAAGGATTACAAGCAGTTAAGCATTTTTAAAAATCGAATTCAAAGGCTGTATGATTTGCTATTTGAGTTTCCTAGGGAGACAGATGTTGTACTAGATTTTACCAAACTTAAAAGCAAAATGCTAGCAGGCAGGGCTCTCTGGAAACACTTTCATTAGGTTTATTCCCTTTTGGGGACTGTGTTTTTTAATTAATACTGAATCGTCTACACTTCAACCAACTTACCCGTGCAGTCGGGAAAATACAGAACTAAAATAAATGTACCAAGTTTGACATATAAATGCAAATTTTCTTGACAAATAACGCCACCTTGAACTGCACACTTAAAATGGTCGCACTTTAAGACAAGTTATAAATCGTCTACCTATAGACAACTCACAAGAATGAAGTTTATAACACAAAATATTCCAAATTCAAACTTTGACACCGCGCAAAAAAGTGTCTATGAGATTGACGTCATTGCCGAGTAAAGAAAAAACCGATATTTCAGCTTCGAACTGGCTGTATGGCATGGAAAATTTCCTCACACATGTGTCCCCGAAAAACAAATTGGTACGTGCGTAGGCCTACCTAGTTTTTTTTTGTAAAACAATTGTTTTACGCACGTAGATACCATGCAGATTTGTGTGTTTAGAAAGTAAACAGGTGACGAATTAAAAAAAACATTCCGATATGTGAATCATTATTACTTGGAACGTGATATTTACCGAATTCTTTGTATTTTGCGCAGTTTTTAAAACAAAAAATTACAAACCTCGTCAGGTATGAAACTGTGATACACAACTTGTAAATTCAAACTCAACTACAGACAATAGATACGTGGGAAATCTATAAAATCTATAACTTCTAGATTTTCTTGATTCCAACTGAAAACTATTTTAATTTATTTCACGACTGCACCAACAAAATCAATCATTTATTCCTAGCACCTACTTACTGGAGTTGGTGGAGCTCGTGGCTAAATAATAACAGCCGCTCGGGTCGATCTCCAGTTTAACCCACGCTTGCCTAGGTTGGT
The DNA here is from genome assembly GCA_963082995.1 of Noctua comes. Taxonomy (NCBI): domain Eukaryota; kingdom Metazoa; phylum Arthropoda; class Insecta; order Lepidoptera; family Noctuidae; genus Noctua; species Noctua comes. The sequence goes on from OY720268.1 coordinate 6,100,291, forward strand.
CTGTGGATGGGTGACCACCCATACATACCGAGTTTCCTCCGTGCCTCGGAAACCTCGTTAAGCCGGTGGTCCCGGCTGTCATTTGTAGATCTTTGACAGTCGTTACTGGTAGTCAGTGGCCCGAAAGTCTGACAACCCGTCTTACCAAAGGGTATCGTATTACCCAGTACTAACGGCTGTGGAGGTAAGATAGGCAGTCGCTCCATGTAAAATATTGAGCTGCCCCTCATTATATGTAGTTGGGAAAAGGCCTAGCACCAACTTGCACATTTTTAACTTGCACACTTGCATACTATAATCTCTGCAATATCGAGAAGAGTAGTGTCACCCACATTGTCGCCTGACCCAAATCCAGCGGATGTTGCAGTTTTCACAATGAAAAGACCGTTTTTAGAAAAAAAATGCGCCTAAAAAGAATTCGGCTTAACTCCATACGAGTGGTATGGGAAGAAAAATCTGTGGAGCTGATCAGTACATATTTATTTAACTTTTTTGAGATAGTTTTGGAAAAAAAATTGTGGTGTAGGTACCTATGTTAATTTCAGAATATCGGAAAAGAGTAAATGCAAGAGTAAATGCGAAAAGACTTTTCGATCGAGCTAAAAAAAAAACAAACATGTATAAATAGGTGTCTTTACCCAAACACGTATTTATATCTGTAAAAAAAAAAGTCACCTGAAACCCGTTTAAAACAAACGACAAACTAGTTAATTATACCAAAACGATTCACAGGTAACATAAATAAAGAACCAAAACGATCTTCAGCGGTATGTAAAAGGCTCTACAGTTCTTCTGTTCTAAAATCGTTTCTCAATAAATCCATGAATCGGTGTGTGGATGGAATAATGTGGTGCTTTTTTGCCAGGTTCGTGCCACGCAGGTGCTGGCAACACCGTCAAAAAACCCTAAAGGACCTGCGTAAAACGCACTTCTACGTTATAATGGTCCTTTGGTACAATAGATTTTGATAACTTATGTGTAACGTATCGGACTGTACCATTCAGTATTTTTGAAGTAGGTACCTTTGCATTGAAATTCGTCTGTCCGCGAATTTGAACGTCCTATCCTTATTCCTATCCAGTGTCCGCTTATTTTAAAAATGCGACCGAATCCCCGAATTCCTAACATTTTTTTTATAAAAAGCAGCTAATTATTGATTTGAAAAAAAACGTATTTAAAAAACAGCTCCCTAAAATATAATTTCATAAGGCCATTAATCTTCGAAGCCATTTATCAAGACTTCAAGAGGCGGCGCCAGTTTCTATGGATACCTTTTAAGCTTACAATCGACCTCTAATTTGTGATTTTTCACACACTCCCTATCAATTTTCGCATAAAATCTTAAAAAATGGGGTTTCAGTGATTGATCGAGTTTTTTCCTAATTTCTATGATGGTACCTTTTTGTTAAGTAGTTTATTATAGGTAAGTATTTTAGTTTTTTTTTTTCGTTTTTTTTTTTTTTTTTTCACCACGGTGTTCAAACGTGATTTTTTCCCCAGCTAGCATTGGTTGAATTAGAGGAAACAAGAACAGAAAATATAGGTGTAAAACCTATTTAAAATACATATATATTTAGTTACCCTACAATCTAAGTATATTCCACAATTCAAGCTAAATATCGTTTATAAAGGTAGAGGAAACTCGCAAACAGTACCTACCTCTGCACTTAAACAGTCAAAAAATAAAAATTTGCTGAATAATTTTCTGAATGACACCAATTGGTTACATGAAGAACTCAAAATGCATGTTCATTGTGTTGATTAAATTATTCTTTCTTTGCAAATGGTAATTAAGTATTTTTAAGCAGAAAAAATATATACTTAATAATTATAACAGCTGTGTGAAAATTTAATACGTAAAGTGACGAATTTTCAAACAGTTTTGCACATTTTTTTTGTATTTTCTTAACCAAATTTAAAAGAGACCATATGGCATAACTGACCACATACGGACCGCACAACCCACTAACCTTCTCGGTAGTAATAAAAAGTAAAATTGCAAAGTTAAAACTGCTATAGGGGGCGTCACTAGGGCGGCACGCTCCCTAACCTCAAAACGCGTGATTTTTTCCACAAGGACCAATCTTTTTTTTCTTTTAAATCTATCTTTTTCCAAAGAAGCCAGCTGGTGTTTGATGACCACTCGTACTGCCCGATTTTTTGTTCATATGGAACGGTCTATGTTAAACGATACTATGATTGGAGTGGATTGAACGTATAAAGACTGTACCAGATGCCTTTGAAAGACTCACCGTTACTTGAGATTAGAGATTTATTTTTTATTTCTTGCTTATAAAGCTTCAGTTCGGTAAGTTTCATGCTGATTTGGGGAATTAACGGGAAGAGAGAAGCGCTTCAGCTGCTGCAGATTTATAATGATACCAAAACATTATAGATACAAAAGTTGATAATAGACATGTCGGATCCGGTCATTAGTACGGACATAAAATGAATTGGAAAGCGCGCCTGAGTGCAGTGGTGACATGATGCGACCTACTTACCAGTCACAACACAGCGTGCTTCTACAGAGCGACATTCAAAGTCTGATCGCGGCGGAGTTGAGACGTCTTGGAACGATTAATTGTGCCCCGTGTTATTGTGTTAAGTTGTAATTTCAAGTATTTTTTTAGTTTAATAGAAACAGTGTATGCGCACCCAGTGTATTTTCATTTCTCGAAACCCATCGTCTGCCCACATGACGTACGAGCTTAACGAAGTAAATCCTGACATATCTGAAAGACATAATTTTTTTGAGTTTTTACGACTGCGGCCTTAAGTCGGGAACCTCCCCTTTCAACTTAACTCTTTGACGACGAAGATATTCTCCGAAGAAAAGTTTTCAAAGTGTATTGATGCATATGGCGGTAATCAAAATGCTGCAAATAATCATTAAAGGACTAACGAATCGTCCATTACCCATATTAGTAACATCTATTTATTTTCTAAATCAAAACACAAACCGTTTTTAATCCATGTTTTAAGTCCACGAAAAACTCCTATAATCCAAATTCCTCATTCGCATCACGTGGCCACCAGCCAGGTGCGCATTTATACCAATTCTTATTCAAAATAACTAAAAATAGTTCGAACAGCATGCAAAAATATATTTTTTGTCACAAAGCTTATAAAAACGGGTTCCTAATCCCCAAAACAAGAAGAACGAATACTTTGGGGATGAACGCTATTAGAATAAAAATCGATTTGCCGTTTCTGGGAAGCGAAGCGAGGCACTTGCTTAATCTGTGTCGTGCAAGACGAGCATTATTTTGTCGCGACACGTGTTCCGTGTTCGCTCTTCCATTTTTTTTTATGTTTTTAGAAAATTAATTCGTGTCCACGGAGTTGGGTACGACAGTTACTCGATTGGATATCGCCACGTGACTTTAGTTCCTTCTCATCCGTAGTAAGTTTAGATTTCCTTCGGAAAATTGCATTTCACGGTTGCTAAAACATCTGTATATTTTGAGTTACAAGAGGTAGCTATTATACAGGACAAGGCTAAGTAAACCACAGCACATTTTACGATCGAGTTCGAGCAAGACATTCCACAAAATCAACGACCCGTAGTACCGACTACCATCAGTTTCTCGCCACGTTTCGTACCGAAGGATCAACATATCTATCTCGCAATCGACACCCACCACAAAGCCTCACCACTAGGGATTAAAGGAATTACGATTTTAACAATAAAACAGTGCAACTACTGCTTAACTTTGATATTATCGACTCATAACTTATTCCAGACGACAGGTAACAAACTGTTATCAGAAATCACAGAAAAGGGAATTATTTTATCAGTTTTTAAAAGATTTTTAATCCTTGGTCTTTCTGTGGATGTTATGTTGAGTCGTTATGCAAACCTAGTACGTACTATTTTAAGTCACTCATTTGTCATTCCAGGAAAAGTCGATCTTCAAGGTAAAACCATACTTCCCAAGGTCAGTCTGTGCATGGGTGACCGTCGGAAAGGAAATACTTCATTATTCCGTCGGTCCTGTCTATCATTAGATCTTTCACAGTCGTTATAGTGGTCAGACAGTCGAACGTCTGATAACAGTCTTATCAAGGGTATCGTGTTACCAGTCAGTAACTGGATTGTGGTGGTCGGGGGTTCAGCTCGAACCCTGGAATAGTTGGGAAAAGTCTAGATAGTTGCAGAAAGTCAGGCAGAGCAACTTTGTGGTAATTATATTCGGTATGAGTGGCGAAGGTTTCATACAATTCGATTCCTACCGGCTTCCCTTTGAAAAATGGCACAGTCAGTATTGCAAAATAATAAAAACACAAATAAAAAAATAATAACACAAAAATAATAAATAAAAATATAAAACCTTCACCACTGGCTTCAGTAACTCATAATATTCCTCAGAAACAAAACATCTTTACTCTATCTACACAAAACCCAATAAAAAATGTTTCAGTAAATGTATTTCGTACCACATAGCCTTATATACTCCCGTCCCTATCGCCCCTAGTCTTAGTAGCGGTAATAGATGCACTGATTGGAAATTCAAATGAGACTGGCCGAATTTATGGCTCTCCGCCCTCGCAGTGAGGGAGAGCCCTCTTTTTACTTACTCCGAAACACGAGGATCGATGTTAGACGAACTTTTATGAGTAACCTTCGCTTTATTTTGGAGGAAAGGATCATTCATGACGGGAGATAAGTTTGTAGCTGGTCTTTCTTTTAAGGTTAAATAAACTGGAGAAAATATGAAACAATTGCATTGTATTTTGAATTGAAACAGTTCGGAATTACTGTAGGGTGAATCCAAATGTGAGTAATGGTGGAAAGAGAAGCTTTACGTCCTACAATTTAGGGATAAAAAAAAACAGTGGTAACAATTATTATTTTTAGATGAATCCCTGTCAAGCGATGTCGGGATTATTTATTTAAAAGAAAGTTTTTATTGTAAAAAGCAAGGAAAGGAAATGCAAAAACGCGAGTACCTGCCCCGCACTGTCCCTTTACAGCCACATGCACATTCCATTTTTAAATGTTATTCCAGTGATTGCCAGATCAAAAAAATATATCTTTCATAAACTATCCATCTCTGCCATGCGAAAAAATCCTTTGTCATATCGCGAACTTCTTTGTACAGTTATAGGGAAGAAAGAACGCGAAATATGCTCCAAATTTTAATCCTTTTAATTATGTTACGCGCTTGTATTTTAATTTCGTTACAAAACTTGAAGCATTCTAAGGGCCACTCGCTTGATTAAACAAAATAAATGTGACAACTTTGTACAACATTAAGCATAATAGGTGGATAATAAAATAATATCTACTAAGTATTATATACTTCCCCGTTTTTTTTTTCTTATTTTATATATAGTTTACAGTCCATAGGCATCATGGCTCGTTTCCCTGAAGTAAGCTTACCCTGGCAAAACATTAAGAAAATACTAAAATGAATGAAAAAGTATGTTTTCAACAAATAGGTAAGTTCATGTTCCAACAATATTTAAATATCGTTGCAGACGGCAACTGTTCCAAACCAAACAATGCTTTAAAATAGTAAAAGACTCCATCCATTTTCTATTGATTTGCATTTTATTATTTCAACTCTTTGTCATTTAGTGGACGTGGCCGAAATAAAACGTAGTTAACCCATCAATAGCTACGGGAACAAAATGCAAATCTTCGTGTTTGAATATGCAAATAAATTACTTTACATCCTACAACAAAAGACGGCACCCGACTTCGTGGACCGTCGTAAAAAGCTTAGAAAATACACAAAGAGATCGTTCTAAATATTGCCGAGGTAACGGTACGGACGACCGGCATCGATAAAAAAAGGGTTGTACATCAAAAGCGGGCAGTTTTTGCAATAGAAAATCCCTTTAGCATGATTAATAGACAATGGCATTAATTTTTGAACACTTTGTTTAGTTAGGAATAACGGCGAAGGAAACATTGACTTTCATGTGCCCGACCGGTATCTTGGAAAAAAGTCCAACGTGGATTAAATGAACGGACTTGTAACTGTTTTACTGGAAAATTGGAGTTTGCCGCCGTCTTAGCTTAATTTTTTTAAGGGGATAATCCATTTAGTAATCTTGCCGATGCCTATGCTAGGACAACATTGTTTTAAAAAACCGTTTTAATACTTTTCTGAAGCCGAAAAACTTTGCCAAGGCCATTACTTCTAAGCATTGTTGTGAGCATATTACACTAACTGCAGTGCATATTCTAAACGAATAATGTTTAAAGACAATCCGTAGATATTAATTATTAATTCATTTTTCTTTCTGTAATCACATTTTGGTTATTAATGTAAGTTATTTTTCTTGCGCTTGTCGAACATTGTAATTTTTTAACTTTTTGTAGTGTCTGGATTATTAAAATCCAGGCTGTGCCTAGTTTGGGACCCGCTGTTAAACCTGTCAGTATAGTGTTGCGTAAGCAAATAAAAGAAAAAAAAAATGAATTTTGAATATTTTCAAGGACCAAAAACCATCAATGATTTCTCACCGTCCATCGAGATCTAATTACATTAATGTGATACCGAATTCATCGAATAAATATTTCAACCTCAACAACAGCAACACTAGATAACATAACATCACGCCTGTAATCCCCGAAGGTTTAAGCAGGTGTGTAGCTAATAGTACACTCACATTTCGCCACCACACTAGAACTACCTAATATTAAAATTTTAAAACTATCAACTAAACACACCTCTTCCTTACCGTAAATACCGTAACAACTAAAGCCGTGACCCCTAAGAACTTCCAAATTAAAGAGGGTAGCACACAATGCCGGAAGCGTGCACACTTGACATTTACGCCCCGCGGTTAAAAACGCGCACGCGAACGTCAAAAAACGCTCCATTGTTTATTTATAACTTTTTAAACGCACGTCGCACCCCTAATATGAGGTGTGTGATAGTTCCCTTTGCGGTTTTTTCTATTTTTTTTAGAAAAAAACGAACGAGCTTGTAATTGTAATTTGATGATGTGATTAGTGGTTTGAGCTGTTGTTGCGTTTTTTAAGCAGGCTTTTTAATACGAGGGTGATAATGATAAGTGGCGTGTGTTGTTTTGATTTTTTTTTAGTAAATAGATCTTTTAAACGTCATTAGTTAATGACACCGTTGAAAAGGTGCTATATCGTTTTGTACGTTTTAATTTCGCTCATTTTACGATAAAGCGTAGTAATTTGTTAACCCGAATTTCTGCTTAAAGTTACTCTTTTATTTAAATGTGTTACAGCTAATAGTCGAAGTGCGGCTACACCTAGTTTTAGCCGAGTACAACAAGGTGCAGCCGGTTAAACTTAGATGTATCCTACTTATCTTCGGTTAGAATTAGAACATGTAACCAATTTGGATGTAGCGCTCGCCGGCCGCTGCCGCGGCACCGCTCCATGCGCTCGCTCGGCTCGCGCGAGTTTGGTCACCTAACCTAACCTAATCCATTTGGTCGGTGTGTCCTAGCAATAAAAAGGATACACAACTGTTACCGGCCGCACCTAGGTTTAGCCGGCTAGAACTAGGTGTAGCCTTACTTTGGCTTTTAGCCGTAACACATATGTAACATGTGTTTCATTAAAAGTTGCTCGTCATCTAAGTAAACATCTGCTTAATATTAAAATTAAAAACGAAACACAATACCTACATACATACCTTCAATATTTATTAGGTACTTCTCGAGAGGCACGCTAGACTTAAAGTCATTTTTATTTTCTAGAATTGCTCTTATGTCTTTATTTAACGGTGGTCCCGTTAATGTTTTCTGGGTGGCATTACCGCTCTCCTATAACGATACTACCATAAACTGTGGTACCGGCATTATACCGGTTTTTTACCGACACCCGTAAAAAATATCTATGGTAAGGGACCTTTTTTACACCGCGCCCTTACTTCCGTCAACACCAATCTCTGTAAAAAAGCTCCCTTTTGTAAAAGTACGAGTAATTAAGATTATATATTAATAAAAATAGGGGACTTTTTACAACTTTTTCTATAAAACCGTGTCAAAATAATACTTGTCAACCGATTTTTTTTTGTCGGAGAGAAATATTCGAACAGAAAAGTAAATGCAAAAGTGTGTTGATGACGTCATTCTTGAATACATAACCTTGTATGAGACCAGCTCATACCGGTTTTAGCTGGTGATGAGAAAAAGCATCTATATTGGACCTATTTTACATTTTAGGTAAATTCAGCCCGCAGCTTCACCCGCATGGGGGTCGAAAACTATCTCACGAGGACGTACTACCGAGATTATAAGTGTCTTACGTTAGGACATAAGGTACTTAGATATTAACCCGGCAGTATGTTATCCAGGTCCACCCGTGTGCCAAATATCATCGAAATTCGTTCGGCCGTTTAGGCATAAAAAGGATGACAGACAGAGTTACTTCCGAATTTATAATATTTATATAGATTACACAATGACACAAGTACACTACAAGTACAATTTACTAATACTTTTTCGCAATAAAAAGAAAAAACTAGCATTAAATGTATGAAGTAATCTTTTAACCCAATTATATGTGTCATTAAAAACTTGAAGTACAACCTCAAGTAAGTTTCCTTTTGTTGATCGTTAAGTAATCATTTTCTTTAAATTGTCGTTAGTTATGAACCCGTTCTTTGCATTTATTTATAAATTATTTGATATTGTTGCAACTATTACTGTGCAACGTATAATTAGGTACATACTAATGTATTGCAAGCTATCAACACTTTGAGATTGAGCAAATGGTAAGACAAAACGACACACCGTGATGCCTCCAGGCTTTCTCTTGGTATTGTCTGTGTTGAACAAACAAAGAGGAGTGGAAGATTCTACAAGGTGTAAACAGACCCTTCACATAGCCGTCAACCAAGCATTCTGTACATCAAACTAAGTAACTTAACGCAAAAATTATTGCTGGGAAACGATTTTTTTTAGATGAAAAATCACGTTTTACGGTAGGACTAAATGTAACGCTCTCAAAACATTGTGCTGATGGATGAATTGTATAATTTATATTGTATATTGTATTATATTAATAGTACGGGGGCCGTGGACCTCCATCATCAGATTTTTACTATAAACACCTGTTTATAGTAAAAATCTTACATTAAAAACATGTATTTAAAAAAACCTTGGTGAAAAAGTTGGAACTTTGACCCCCAATATCTCCGTAACTAGAAGGTTCCCAGGTATGGTCTAGAACAAAAAAGTATCGCAATGACGGGGAGTACACTACCTTTCGGCTTCGTTAAGTGTCTTGTTACACCCTTAAAATTAAGATGAAGCCAAGTCTAGTTTGGTCCAGTAGCGGGACCATTTCAGGTTGAAACTTTTCCCAACTATGTTGGGGTAGGCTTTCAGTCTAAACGGATGCTGAAGAATACCAGTAGTTTACATGGAGCGATAGCCTATCTGACCTCCACAGCCAGTAAGTGGGTAATACGATACCCCTAGGTAAGATTGGCTCGGTGGAGTGACGATCTTCGCAGGGTGGCTGGTAGCAACTGGATGAGAGTTGCTGAAAATTGAGTTGAATGGCGTGCGATTGAGGAGGCCTATGTCCAGCAGTGGACTGCTATAGGCTGATGATGATGATGATGATGAGGTAAGACTGGCTGTCAGACTTTAGGGCCTCTGACTATTACCTGTAACGACTGTCAAAAATCTACGAATGTCAGCCGAGACCAAGAGACACGGAGGAAACTCGGTAAGCAATGGGTGGTCACCCATCCAGTGACCTACCTAAGCAAGCGCGGCTTAACCTGAAGATCGACCCCGAGCGGCTGTCGCTTTAAAAAAATAGTTAGGTAGGTGTGCCAATTATATGATAACCATTAGGGTGATGGGATCAGTTACTTGATTGCGTTATGACAAAGATTTCATTCCAATGTTCCAAATATTTATCTCGATTTTAATACTCAATTTGTGTTTACTCAAAAAAAATACGAATCAAAAGATACATCAGTCTGTGGTAATTCGTGGGAAATTTCCGTTAAAAATGAGTTGTTAAATCAACTTGAAAAGTAAATATATATTTTTTAAGTTAATATTCTTATTAAATATTAAATTACCTGGAAATTTTCCATTAAAGAATATTGCACAAGTGGAAATAAATTAAACGATAGGTATTAAAAAAACCTACCAGCTGTTAAAATATCTGCGTAAATACGAATCGCCTACATAATTGAGCCTTCCATTTTTTTATTTCAGAAGATAATCTAAAGGCAATTTTACGAGTAATAAAATATCTTGATCTGCAGATCTGTATCTTCGCAGCACATTTTCCGGGCACTCGACACGAAACCAAAATCAAGATGTAAGTGATCCCCAAATTGTAATCCGCCGTTACTTTTATCCGTTTGTTCACAAACGGTCGGTCAGTCAACAGTGCCTCTTGGCTCTTTGTTCCACTTTTTCGACTTCGGCCCACAATGCCCAATAATCTCCAAAAAGTGACCCCAAAGAGTGCTCAGGATTGTGCCCCTGAATGCGGACCATAGCCCCGACACAGCAGCGGTGTGCACAAAAAAATATAATCGTCTATTTGCACAGAATTTTGATACACGTGAATATACAGCATGTTGTTTTTCCACTGTTTCATTCATTCGTTACAATTATTGAAAATTGTAATTTATTTTAAGCTGCGTTTACTTGCCGTTCGTTTTCTTTTGTTTTAAAAACTTGAAAACATAAAAAACTGAACTTTTGAGGCCCTAGCAAGAGCACGCGGTGTAAACGTATCGTAAATAGTAGGTTTTTTCGATTTTACTTAATAATATATTGTAGTGTAAAAACCTGAGTCACGTCACAGAATTTAACACTTGTGTTTCAATAAATAAAAAGGTTATTATTATATGATAATCTAACACATAAAGTTCATTATAAATGTGCTATTTATAAACACTATGTTGTTTCAAGTGTACTTACATTATGACGTATCTACATACACAAAAAAACACAAAATACACAAAATAGCTTCGATACGCATGCAAAAATCGCAATATTGGACATGGTCGACTAAAATAACTGCCACTAAAATTTGCCGTTATGTTAAACGATTAAATTTCCTTTGATATTAATTTTTAAAAAGAAAAATATCTGTCCAATCCTTCCGACACTGCTGAAAAGTACTGAAAACTAACTTATTAATTAAGGAACAAACTACATTTATAAAATCAAATAAGGTACTTTTGTTATAAATAGATTCTCGTATACACGAGACACAAGCCCCTATTATGTTTTTTTTTTTAATTACCAGATTATAAAGTGTCCTACTTCTGATTGACTTTCATTTTTATTTTCTTTCAAAACCACCATAACTTTTATGTCACTTATTGAATTTACAACGTTACATGTATGGATATTAAACCAAATCATCCTGTAGAGTGACATGTGCCCATCGTGCTCTATGGCTAGCAGCTTGTCCCATCACATAATAGCATAAAGGATGGACGCACGCCGGCCGCGCGGCAATCTCGCACCTGCTTGTGGACTGTACCGCAAGTCTACAACCGAATATGGAACTACGACAATAATTAAAAGCAAAGAGTACCTAAAAGCCAAATAGCTTATTCGATTTAGAAACAAGTGGCAGACGTCTATAAAAAAAAAAACTCATTTGAAATTAGAACAAGGTAAAGGGTAAACCCAAGGATAAAGTAGAAGTTTAAAAAAATGGAAAATGGAGAAACGATGCCGGTGAAATGTGGGTGAACTATATCACTTATAGATATGTATAGTACTTCTATCTAACCCTTCGGGGATTACAGGCGTGATGTTTATCTTATTTTCTGTACCTACAGCAACACTTTGAATGAATAGAAAAGATCAGCATAGGTTTTATGCTTTTGAGCCATGGTTCAGCCAATTGATTAAGTATACGTTTTCATAATTTGGTGGATTGAAAACCGAAATGACCTGGTCAAATTATTTTCAAGCCTGTTTTTAAATTTTAATCGATCATAATAGCTCATCGTTGTTAATTCTAAGTTTATGATCTCCATTACAATACATCTACTAATTAATCAAGTTGCTTACTTGTCTACGCTCAAAGAATAACTTTTTCCTAGTTAAACTAAGAATCTTAATTATAATTTAATTCATTTAAGTACCTATGTTTTGAATATCAGTACGTTTTGAGTATCATTTGATCATTTCTTTTTCAGATCATACTGAAAATAATTTTAAAAACTTATGTAGAAGCCGATTTGCCAATGGTAATAAAATAGAAAAACATAAGAAAAGTAAAAGCCAAAGAAAAATCAGGGACTTACTTTTTTTCTACTACTTCATCTCTCTAATTACAACCGTCAGCAAAAATAAGTCTCGAGCCGAAAACTTAATGAGAATCCAAACTAGTGCAGAAAATATCAGGGGTATATGAGAGCCAGCGAGCTTATAACATCTAACGCGAGGTGGATCAATATCGCGCGCCGTTTCATCACGTCAATGGGAAAAAAGAGGAAAAAAAATACATAACTTTTTAGGGGCGGCAGTCCCCCCCCCCCCCCGCCTGCCGCCGACCCGCCCGCTTCGGAGCCACGGTGCCACCTACCGAAATATATAAAAAAATATCGACGCGAGCTCCAGCGCGTGCTCACAATATCTATAAAATATCGTATCAAATTTATATAATGGGAAGTGCCTTTGTTGGCACGGGGAAAGAGGAAAAAAACTTATTCGGAATAAAGGAGCCGGACATTAGGGCTGTTTTGATGGATTTAGGGAAGTGAACCGCGGATATTACTTAACGATCTGCGGGGATGTGTGGACTCGTAGTAAGTACCAATACGTGTAGCCAAAGTGTTGAGATGAGGCTGATTACTTTCTTTGCTGTCTTGATTGAATATAAACAAAAGATATTTTTTTTAATTTCTTTAAAAATCTGGGGAATGAACTCCAATTTACAGTACAACAAAACATTTAAAAAATCCAAAAGTAATTGATGTACTTATACGTAAAAGGATTTTTTTAAGGCAGAGCAAGAATCTAAATCGTGGTTCTACTAATAATATCAAGAAAATAACGTGTAGAATATTATATTGTATGAAGTATCTATTCTATCATTATGATTAAGATGGCATGCAAATTATACATATTTACAGACATGTTTTACCTTAACGGTGTATGTACAAAACGGTATATAAAGGAATGATGTAATAAAAGAGTAAAGAAAAAATTAAATTCATCCGTTACACAAAAGCAATTAACAATCCAAATTATAACTAAACTAACTTAAAGTTTATTTCAGTTTATAAAGAAATACTTATAAATACTTTAATCTGTAACACCACCCCTTACACAATAGGATTCCTACGTTTTCAAATAAGTACAGAAAAATGTTAGAACAAAAGTTATTAAAACGTTAAACTTCTTCACGAAATAACCTTTCAAAGTCATAAAGCAAAGAGAAACACACAAGTGCTTATATTTTCAGTATTTTATTGTACCTTAGTGTGCGATACGTAAGTATTAGATTTCTAGCTTTTCTTTGAACGCAGCGAAACGTTAGAAGGTTTCATAACTGGCGCTGTAAAAGTTTGTATTTCGAACGTTGCGCGTTGGGTGGAAGCCAGCCAGTAAGATTAACTTTGATGTAATGATTTCTCACTGAAGTATAAGCTGAGATTAGACAGTTTTTATATCTGAGTCTATTTACTGGTAGCCATTAATCTTTTGGTTGCTGCGTCATGGCGAAATTAGGTTGTGATAGCATGGAAAAAAACCGCGCCAAAATGTGATCGACGAATTTGTCGAAATATTTTTCAGAATATGGACCAAACCAATAAATGGGTAGGTGGATAATTACATAAGCGCGTCGTAATTTAAATGCCTATGGCATTAAGTCCGCCTTTGTGCAGTTTTGTTACTTGTGTATAAAGTTTTAATAAATAAATAAATAATTTATGAAAACTAAATTAATTTTAAATCATTAGTAGGTAGCAGTGGCGAAGGTTCCATATAACTCGATTCCTACCGGCTTCCCTTTGAAAAATGGCACAGTCAGTATTCTATAGACAAATAATATAATCACATTAAAGATATTTACTCCGGCTTACCTCTTACAAAAATTTACCCTTCGCCACTGGTAGGTAGGTATGTTCTCTTATAGGAAGGAAAACCTCAGACGTGATTTACTGATTTTGGGTAATTATAGGCAAATAATAAATCCTAAATTAGCACTCTGTTGCTCGAAAACATCGCAATACGGCAGTACTTATGTATTAATAATTATATTACTAAGGTAAGTATTTATGTAAATGTAATATTGTAGTTAGAAACTAAATGAAATTATTAGGTTTTTAAATGTCCTTTTATTTTAATAAAAGGGCTATCTTTAATTTGAGGAAAATAGGTGTTAAATGTAGGTGGATTATAGAGGAAAATTTACAATGAAATTTAGCCAAAAAGTGCTACTTACCTACATGTAGATAAACACATATTTATTTTTATGGTAAACTTACCTCAACTTAGGTCACCTCTACTTTAGCTAAATATTTTATACCTCTATATTAAGTACCTACCTACCTATACCTAGGTACCTAACTTAGAGGTATAAAATATTTAAAATGTTATCAACATAACATAACATCACGTCTGGTAATCCTTGAAGGGTCAAGCAGAGGTGTACATAATAGTTAAGTCCCATGTAATAGGGGGCGAGCTTATTGTCATCAACTGGTCACAAATCCAGACTCCGTGGCTGCTACTGAGAAATTCCTGATAGAAAAACCCAATAAAAATTGCCGGACCCGGGAATCGAACCCAGGACCTCATGCTCAGCAGTCGCGATGTGACCACTACGAGGCAGTCTAAAATGTTATCAAAGTACATAATCAACCTAGTATGGTTGTTTGATGTTTATTTTATTTGTGTCAGTCAACTCTTGCGCAAATAAGTTTATGGCAAGCAATAACCTAATACATAATAGTAAGCATTAGTAGTAAGTACCTACTATACAAGGTGTAACATAATAAACGCAAGGCCTGCCGTTTGGTCTCTCGGACCATGAAACTGAACAACTTTTGTTCTACGAGTCCTAGAAATAAGCAAAAAAAATTGGTCTTTCTATAGGAAAGGAAAAACTAAAAAAAAACAGTTATAAACTTCCAAAAATCATGAAACAAAAATAAAAAAAAGATGTAAAAAATAAAACACCCTGTATAAAAAAACAAGAGATAAGATTCAGCCTATTCACGTGAAACGTACCTACCCAACAAACATTTGACAAGTCGCCACAACGTGCCGATTTCTACATTTGGTTCCATAAGCTGGTCGTAAATACGTCGCCATCACGTTGGCTTCACCGAGAATAGGCCCATTTTATACGAATCAGTGTCTTAAAAGAGTAACGTAACCGTCGTATAAACCACTTTTTGGTCAGATAGTGGTTGTGTAGTCGTCTCAAAACCCACGTTTTCGTCGAGTAATGGTGTTTATTACCGCTGCTTTGCGGCATTTTGTTGCAAATAGGTAGCGTAGTATTATTTTCAAACAGGATTTTGTGATAAAATGCCGTAAATTATTATGCCTGCATGACTTCAATGTTTTATTTCTGTCAGATCCATTTGAAGGTGAGTACAAAAATGCTATGAGTGCTATTGTGTTGAAACTCATTGGACCCATTCAATCTAATGGGAAATTAATTCTATCGGGTAATATGAGCTAATTATGACAATTTAATTAACGCGCCATGCAAATTCTTTAAATTAAGTGATTTAATCAAGTATATTTTTAGTAAACGTGCTAACAGTCACCTCTATACGACTTAGAGTTAAAGATACAACCATATTACAACATCAAAACGACTAATTATTCTGTGCACATACTTTTTGTTCAATATTGTCAGCCATATTAACTGAAATAGGGTTCCTTTGTCACTACAAAGGAACCCTAGTGAAATTGTTTAAAAAACAATTTCACCTACTTTTCCTGGTTTGAAGACTGTTTATTTTTTTTATATTTGTGTCATGTGTCATTAAAGTACGTTCATTCATTCAATCATATTAAAAACTAGTGTCAAAAGCTGCTTTTTTTAAGTTAAAGTGATTGAAGTTTCTTTACGTACCTAATTAAAATGGTGATTTATTTATAGGTGGCCTCGGATCTAACAAAAAATGATTTGTGATATAGTGGACATCGATAAGTTTTTAACCAAATCTGATTTCATCACACTTGCACGTTGGTGTTTGAGATGGCCCTGGATATCTACTCACTTTATACGTTCAGATCGTTGTTTTGGTTGCGGATCTATGATAACAAATAACAAAAACAAACCTGCACATTTTGTAGTGTCAGAGGAAAATATTAAACATATGATAAAATATGATTTTCTCTGGTGCCCACGCTGCACCTTTTTTGTCATATACGATCATTATCCGGAGGATGAATGTGAATATTGTAATTAGAACAGATTATTTTCAAAACAACTGATCATCTATACCTACTTAAATAAACATATTTCAAAGAGGAGTGTTTGTGAATTTCTATATAATTGAGATCAATCCTAACTAACTATGCTGACTATGCATTACCTACTAATTTTATTTTAAAAACACTCGTATTAACATATTCTTAAGAGCTTTGATCCAAAGACAATGTAAACTAAGTAAAATAATTTCTTTGTTACTACTATGTTTATTTTGAATGATAAAACTGTGATTGTAAAGATACGTTTATTAATAATAAATACGACAAAAATCTTGGTTTTTTTTAAATTTTATTTACACCTTTACTTCAAAGTATGAATAAGTGGTACAAAATAAATATTTGAGCCACATACTGCAGTGGCTATCTTGCACTTTATGTCAGTTATATTAAATGTAACTTCTAATCTTCATCAAAATCAATTCTTTTGTATTCATAAAATCTTGTACGGAACCAACTCCAGTTTGTACATTATTGTCGTTACGTGTCGAAATATTCGTTATAACACAACATGACGAGAGAAGCGCAGTATAGTTCTTTTTCACTTTCCTTTTGAAAGCACCACTTTTTTTTTACATTTGCCCTGGTTTTTTTATTCATTTTGAGTAAAAGAAGCGAAACTTGATGGTTATTTTTTTGCAGTTTGTAAGCACTATAATAGAACACTCAGTAATTTAACGGTAGTATAAAAGTTATAAAATTGGCTTAAAACCGTATAAAGGTGCAATCTATCACTCTTAAATGGTCGTCACTTAAAGGTGGTTTTCGCGATTCTAATACGATTAATGGTGGGATAAAAGTCATATAGACGTCACTAAGATCACGAAACTGGTTTTACCACTAAATGACGCCGTTTCTACATAAAACTGTATAAT
Source organism: Noctua comes (assembly GCA_963082995.1). Taxonomy (NCBI): domain Eukaryota; kingdom Metazoa; phylum Arthropoda; class Insecta; order Lepidoptera; family Noctuidae; genus Noctua; species Noctua comes. Next base: position 6,117,558 of record OY720268.1, read on the forward strand.
AGTCATAAAAATAGTCGTATAGAAGTTAATACGATTTCTATACGACTGTAATATACGACTAAAAGTAATATAAGAATAAGATGCTCTAAGTCGTATTACACGCTAAATTACTTCAATGCGATGTTTACAACACTTTGAGTCGCATATTTTTTATTTATACGACTAAAATGTTTGTTGGGATAATCTATCTATACCGTATGTAAGTACCTAATGACATAGGTTCTAATGTTAAGACATCCTCTTATTACGAAATAAAACGTCGTACCATATCTCATTTTATTTTAGGTTGTAAAAATAAAGCTCATAGGACTCCTGAAAGTACTTTTTTATTGTATTTTCAGCTTATCAGAATAAATTAGATAGAAGATATATATATTTCACTAAGCCCCCGTGCTTTGTTGCTTACACACCCATTGACGTTTTGTCCAACCTTAGAATGTAAACGAGGATCCCACAATCAAAAGTTGCGCTTGCAACATAATTACTTTAATAGGGTTAATACTAAGCTGAATCGATATGATCTGTGCGTAGCGAGAAGGTACGCGTGGGTTAATAGCTAATTAGCCGTGTAATATACGATTGTCAGAACGGTATTTCAGCAAAATGAAAATGTAGGTTATTTCCGACACTATAGTATCACCGTGGTGATAAAAATATGAAAAAAAAAATAAACTAAACAAACTATAAAAGGGCATCAAAAAAAGTCCTCAACGCTGTTATTACATGTTGAGAGTTGTAATACTGCTGTTCTCAAAAAAAGGGTTATTAGTATGGGCCCAATATTTTTTAATAAAGTACCCGATATCATTAAAAATAAAAAAAGAGAAAAAAAAAACAAAAAAAATCAAACTCAAAAAAAGAAAAGGAAAAGGATCAAAATTTTAAAAAGAGACTGACGTCACTGTTGATTGCAAAATGCTATTATTCAGTAAATGACTTTTTAAATGATTCTCACTTATGATTGAATATTTTAATGTATTGAATAATTTACTAGAATTTAATTAATCTTGACATACCCGTTCTCTCAATTTATCCTATTTTTATCCCAATTGTATTAAGTAGGTTTTATTTTCTACATTATGAATTTACTATGCCGACTATGTTTAACTGGTAACCATTATTTCGTTTAATTTTCAATGTAGTTAACAATTTCATGAATGTTTGCATGCCTAATATAAGGCAGATTGTACAAGGCTCACCCATCTTATTGTTACATCTTATTTATGTACCTGCAATCTATGCAAATATTTTTTTCTTTACTTTACTGTCAGGTGCTAATATGCCCAAGAGACTGGCGGTGTTGCCACGTTGTATGGCAATACTAAGCCCCTGATCAAGGTATACCCCAGCCCTTGGGTCACGGGAAACGTCAACTAGGCATTTAGAATTTTCCTTAAAAAACGCTGTACTCGGGCCCCACGGCCCCCCAGGAGTTCAACCCCAAACGGCTCGAAAATATAATTTCCACAAAGGTACTAAATTTACGTCGCTTGAGATTCTCCGCAGTTATCGTGAGTTGGAGTCGATACAACGCGGCTTCGTGTGACGTGGCTTCTACATATTTTCAATATTACAAGGTCTTCATTTCTTCAATTATTTTTAGGGTTCCGTTACCAAATGGCAAAAAAACAGAAGCCTTATCCTGTGAGTCCGTCTGTCTGTTTGTCGTACTTCAAGACCGTAGGCACCACACAGTTGAAATTTGGAGAGTAGGTGTCTTCTATGAACCGCTACACAAAGTGATGTCATCATTATCTGCCTAGCCTTTTCCCAACTATATTGGGGTCGGCTTCCAGTCTAACCGGATGCAGCTGAATACCAGTATTTTACATGGAGCGACTGCCTATCTGACCTCCACAACCCAGTTAGTACTGGGTAATACGATACCCCTTGGTAAGACTGGTTGTCAGACTTTTTGGGCCACTGACTGCCTAACGACTGTCAAAGATCTACAAATAACAGCCGGGACCAACGGCTTAACGTGCTTTCCGAGGCACCTCGGTATGTAATGGGCGGTCACCCATCCACAGACCAACCTAGGCAAGCACGGCTTAACCTAAAGATCGACCCGAGCGGCTGTTATTATTTAGCCACGAGCTCCTCAAAAGTGATGTGAAATTATAAAAAATAAAAGGGCTGGCTCTCCAGATAAGTAACTGAGGGTTGCAAAATTCATTTCAACGTATATGTACAACTTGTATAACTGTGTGTGGTGTCCATCGAAACAACAGCTCTTGAAAAAAGCTACAAGGTTCCTAAAGTCAATGGTTAATGAGATATTGGCTTCTAAAGACGTAAAACTTGTGTCCCCCTCTATTTTTTCAATTTATTTGTCTCCCTGGAACACGAAAAAATATGGAAATTACTAAAAATCAATGGGTCTAATGTAAGTGCATACGAGCAAAGGTGAAACTTGAACGAGAAGGGCAAGTAATACCAATCCGAAGAGGAGTGCGCCAAGGTGACTCCTTATCTCCAAAGCTATTTACTGCAGAAGAAGTTTTTAACTCAACTGGGAACAATACGTGCTTAATATCAATGGAAAATAACTTGCACACTAACAGTTTGCTGACGATTTCGTAATATTCACACCAACACCAAGAGAGCTTCAGCAGATGCTGGAAGACTTGGACAGAGAAAACAAACTCGTTGGTTTAACGATGAATTCCCAAAAAAAAGAAAGCTAGGATAAACAGTGTAGAAGAACTCGTCAAAGTAGTCAACAATACCATAGACTACCTCCAGGAATATGTATATCTGATTCAAATGATTTCCCCAAATGATTTAGCAACAAAGCAAATAGAAAAACGGATTGGAAATGCATGGAAAAGATACTGGTCTTGCAAAGAAATAATGAAAAACAAAATAAGATAGTAATAAAAAGAAAACTATACGAGACTTGCGTGCTGCCGATTCTCATATTAGGGTTGTCAAACATGGGCTCTTACTAAAGCTCACGTAGCAAAATTAGAAACGTGCCAGCATGCTACGGAAAGGAGTATCTATGCTGCGGAAAAGAAATGTGACAAAATAAGGAACAAAGGGATAAGGAAGTTAACGAAAATAAAAGATGTCACAGTAAAAATAAAGGAACTGAAATGAAAATTAGTAGGACATACAGTTAGAGGAAATGATAAATGGAGCAAAACCATGATGACATGGTATCCGAGAGATAAAAAGACGAAACATGGAATGGACGCCAATTTAGACTGCAGGCAAGCCGTGCTTGCCTACCGAGTTTCTGTTAAGCCGTTGGTCCCGGCTGTCATTTGTAGATCTTTGACAGTCGCCAGGTAGTCAGTGGCCCAAAACGTCTGACAACCAGTCTTACAAAGGGGTATTGTATTACCCATGGCAGTACTAACTGGGTTGTGGAGGTCAAATAGGCAGTCGCTCCATGTAGAATACTGGTATTCAGCTGCATCCGGTTAGACTGGATGCCGACCCCAACATACTTGGGAAAAGGCTAGGCAGATGATGATGGCCGCCAATTTAGAAGACGGGAAGATGAAATCATAGCGATAGCGGGAAGAATTTGGACTAGAACTACACAGGATAGAACAAAATGGAGGGGTTAGAGGCCTTCGTCACGGGACGAACTGACATCGATTAAAATTACGATTATTGTAAATGTCTGAAATAAAGGGCTTATTCAGTCATTCATCCATTTCTCTTTGAGATATGTATGGGATTTTTGTCGTGAAACAGAAGCAGTAAGTTTGTTTTTCATTAACATAATATGAGTTTTGCTGTTAAGTTTAAAATTATGGATACGGAACCCTTTGTGCGCGAGTCCGACTCACACTTGGCCGGTTTTATAAATGAAATAACTCTTGTGACTACCTACTTAAACTATCAGTAGGAAGTAATTATAATAAGTTGAAATAACATTGACTTTTTTGGCAGTGGACTAAAACACCTGTTGCAATAATTAAATACCTACCAACATAATTATTATGATGAGTAGGTAACTAGGTACCAAAAACTAAAAAATTTTGCTTAGACATCTGTCCACAGACATTTAGTAAATATTTTGTGAAATATTATTGAAGATGTAAGTTTAATGAATCGAATGAACTTTAACAGGGATTGACTGACAATTCAGCTGACTGGCAACCGGGGGTCTAACGGAAACACGCATCACACGACAATGGCTATCGAAACTTAAAATACATTGTAATGTCGAAAAAAATATCAACATCTGGCCATTATACGGGTCGCGGGCCTCGCGGGGGAGTCTCTGTGAAATAAATAAATATATAACAAAACGTCGCCACCGCACGCGTCATTATTCAAGTGCGATTGACAGCCACTTCCATAGCACAGGCGCGGGGTCGCGCGGCCTCAATAATACGCCTACTTATTGCCGCCGAGCAATGCGTGGCTACTGTGCCGAACGTAGTTGATGCTTTTGTGAAATTGTGAATTGAGCTAAGCTTTGGTAATTGAGAAGGAAACTACAATTTAGATGCCGTCGAAGCGAGTGTCACGCCTTACTATACCTATTTAAAATTATGGAAAGCTCTTTTTCTATAAGATAAGCCTAGCTGTAGGTACCTAAGGCATAGAATGGCAGACATTACAAGCAATACATGCACAGGTAATCGCCACCTAGGTTGACTAGGTTCACGTTAAAATGGATGTCTGTCCAAATACCTGAGTCATCATTCAAATTGTGTTGCTAGTTGCCTAGTCATAAATTTTACATAAATTTCACAGATTGAAATAAAGCAACGCTGCTTGGCCACAGATTCCTGAAAACTTGTCTAACCTCTGTCTATTTGTGTTCTTATATGTTGGTGTGTACCTACCAGGGTCTTCTTGACTAAATGATTAAAAAGTTTTTGATTCAAAAAGAAAGTATCAAGATTGGGTATACTATTGCATTGAGTAAGGATTTTTCTAAGACGTGTGCTATCGTATTGAACAACGGTGGCGAATCGCAAACTTCATGAATAAATATAAATTCGATATTCTTTTTGAATGAAAACGTCGAATAAAAAGGTGATTTATCATAAACGTCGCGAGTATTCAATAGAGGATAGTCTTTTTATAACTTTTAAATAAACATCGTTTTTGAGATGACGTACAAAATGGCGCGTAGCGAATTTTTTTTTTTTTTTATGTGCTTTTTTAGTGGGACAAGGGATGCTAATGAGTGGAGGACACCCACGCTATGATGACGAAGCGTTTTCTTTCTAAAATGTGGACAATGTTTGCAATATTTCTGCGCCATGTAGACTTTGGTTATTTGCTATTTGTTATAGGTAACCGTTTTTCACTATTTAGTACGGTGGAGGTAACAGAAAATTATTTTAGCCTAGATTACTATCTAGGCTAAAATAATTTTCTGTTACAATAACTTATCGTTTAATGTTTTCTCTTTCCATAGGTACTTAGTGCTTATTAATGTATTTTAATAAGCATTAAATAGGTACTACCGAGTTCGCTGACGATCGACCCTTTTCAACCTATTTTAACTAACCTATTTATAACTTAGGGCATAATACATAAAATAGTACGTATTAAACATGGAGCAAAACTAACAATTCTGAAGCTGAATCGGCGAGTGGTCTGTTTATATGCATATTGCATAGGTACCTACTACATGTATGGGGTGCATCCTACTGCGGGGTGGTGGATGTGTGAGGCATCAGGCATGTCTTAGTTTTTTTTTATTCTAGGGCATGATGTTTTCCTCACAATGATTTTCTTCGCCGTTTTAAGAAAAGTAACGGAGTGGTGAAATTATTTAACATAATGTAAACTGCCTGTCTGGGTTCGAACCAGCGATCAACTCATAAGTTTCGGCCGTTACCTCTGCTCTTCAAAACTCAAGTCTGCTAGAAATAAAATGGTTAAACTTAATGAATATGCAGTTCAAAGCATACATATTAATTTAATGAGCTGAATAAAAGTAGAAGAAGAAAGTAGAAATGACGGGAAGCAAACACAAAATAAAAACTTGGTGATTAACTTCCTATGGCAACCCTTGGTCAAACCTTACGTAAAAAGAAACGTACTTCCAATTGCGTTTCGTTAGACGTGAAATATGTACAAAAGTTCCAGGTGTCGTTTAAGTTTTATAACACTGATAAATTTAAATTTAACAATTGTTTATTTAACAATTCATTAGCTAATATTAATCAGATTTTTATTAAAATTTCTTTATAAATAACTAAAATTAATATTTAAGTTGTTTAGATGTTTCAGAAATACTGCGTGTTCCGAAGCAGGATGCATGAGTTGAAAGTTTCGATGACGTTCCAATTTTGACAGTGACATCTATTCGCCGCAGTCAAACCGTGACTCTCAAAAATTGTTTTAGCTAAATAATTCAGTTTTTTCCACAAAATATTGTAAGTATTAACTGTCACTTGCTTCTTCTAACTACATTATTAAAACCAACTATAGTTCCTAACTTTTTACAAGGATAACCTTTCCAAAATGACGCTACAATAAACAACCGAAAATCCTATTCACAATACACGCGATCATCATTCATCATCATTAAATTGACCTGAACATCTATGAAGCCCTTTAATGAACTCTTAGTTAACCTTTTTCAGAAACATGGCGGCTTCAGTAGTCAATGCTTACAATGACCCGAGCATTCATGAATGGATGAACGCCCCGCACAGTACGGGTACTTCAATCATGGCTTGCGAATTCAACGGCGGTGTGGTGATCGGCGCTGACTCACGCACCACCACGGGTGCCTACATCGCCAACAGAGTGACAGACAAACTGACTAGGATCACTGATCATATCTACTGCTGCAGATCTGGATCGGCGGCTGATACTCAAGCTATTGCTGATATTGTTACTTATCATTTGAGTGAGTATACCGCTCTCTTATTATTATAATTAAATGGGAAAACTACAGCCGACCAAGAGCCAACCAACCAACCAAGCCAACTATAGCCTTCATTTTTCCATCTTTTTAAAACCAACCTGTAAAACTTTGAAGAAAGTCTGAACAAAGAGCCTTTCCTCAAAAGAAGAATTTAATGCACATTGTTCTTGTCCTACAGCTAAAACAAACTTGGCAAACTGAATTGGGCCATATTTTTCTTGCATTTATTTGAGAATAGCTGATGCAGACATGCTATTGACAAAATTAACCTGGAGTCAATAAAACTATTGTATTGCATCTTTTATGTAATAAAATTTGGGTTGTGGAGGTAAAGAAACCAGTTGGTCCATGTTAAATAGTATTCAGCTGCATCCAGTTACAATAAAAGCTGTTAGGAAAAGGCTAGACATATAATAACAAGCTGTATCAATATTCTCCCTAACGCAAACACTCTTGTTACCAGATTTCCACAAGATGGAGCTGGGCGAGGCCCCACTAGTTCACACTGCTGCAGCCATTTTCCGTGAGCTTTGCTACAACTACCGTGACTCCTTAGTTGCTGGTATCCTGGTGGCAGGCTGGGATAAGAAGAATGGAGGTAAGGCATATACTTGTATAGTCTATGGCAGTGTTTTTTAACCTGTGGTCCAGTATATACATGGGGGTCGGAAGCACTGAAACATTTACTGCTTTTCTCAACCACATACCACTGTGAAAAGGCATTCTCTGTTCTTGTTTATCATCATCATTTCAGCCGAAAGACATCCACTGGCAGGCACACCACACCATCCACATAGGCTTGTTTATACTTAAAACAAATGCAGGAACAGATTACAAGTGGGATCCGATTTGAGAATACAACTTTGTAGTAAACATTAACCCGAATATTGCTAATTTAGAAAACAAAATACCTACGCATTTTTATTAAAAAAGTTTTTTTTTTGTATTTGTAGTACAAATGTAAATATGTAATTGTAGTATAAAATGTTCCGAAAATTGCTGTTTTTTACTAAGGGGTCCTTGATAATTGCGCTTGATTTCCTAGGGGTTCGTGACTGAAAAAGGTTAGGAAACGCTGGTCTATGGGATAGAATGTCTGGGTGTGTTTTTATCTAAACTGGCTCATTTGCATAACTGGAAGGCAACAGCACAGTGGTTCTGGAGATTTCACTTCAACAAAATAAACTTTCACTTGATGTTAAAAAAATCACAAAAAGACAATCCAGTGTAATGGTGTGCGTTCGCGCAGCGGAATGTTGTTGAATTTAAAGATTTTAATTATGCAGATAATTAGTGTATGACGTCCTATAATTGTGTATGGTAAAAAAAAATTTGTGTATGCAGCCATTGTGGAGAAATTCACCAAAAACTGATTCCGCTGGGCGAACGTTGTCCTGGCGGAACTTTTTTTAATCCATAGACTTTAGAAGAAAAGAGATGTGTCCAAAAATTAGTGTGTATTTGTGTGTAATTGTTTATGTATGAATGAAATCAGTGCATGCATAAACTTCGGAGAAATTCAAGTTTCCGCTACGCGAACGTTTGGCCATTAGCTAGTTTTCATATAAAGCGCTTACATAGAGAGCTGTAGATTTTTACATACGTTGTTTTGAATTTGTTTATATTTGTTTAAAAAACAGATTTAGAAAAAGTCGTAGGGTTTAAAAGATAAAAATATAAACGTAAAATACACTTATTAGGTCTTAGTTCTTAAAGTATGCACTTTGGGGTCTAGATTTTCACGTTTACACAAACCTTGTAAGTGTCTGCAACATGTTGCCAAGTATCAATGATGTTCCGTTAGTAATTAAAAAGTTATAGGACAATTTACCATGAATAGATCACTGTTTACAAAGCAGTCGAATATCACGACGTTCTAAAGGAATTGCATGGTAAAATGTATGCCAATAATTTGTTTAATCATTCAACTATTCACATGCAAAATTTCATGTCATTAAATTCAGTAATTAAAGAAAGACAATTATAATACTGACGAAGCATCGAAAACCTACATAATCCGACCAAGTTCGGATAGCTATAAAAAAGCGGCCGTGCAATATATTTAGGTAACATCCCAAAATTTACATTATAATACCGGTATTGAATTGGTACAGGTGATAACACAATTGTTGTTTCGATATAATTTATAGGTCATTTATTTTTCTACACCTACTTTTTTAATGTATTTGACTATGACAGAAAGTAGGTACTAATTACGTAGGTACTTTATTTAAGTTTGCGCTTGAGACTTGAGATATAATCTAGATATATTATTTAAGACAAATAATATTCATACAGCTAATTTCTATTGAAGATTTCACGGATCAGGATTCTAACTATAGACCCCTTAGGGAAATGAAATAATTACCACATGTAAGTACTACTGTTTAGGTAAATATTTATCATATTGTAGCTTATTACACTATTTAACCAATGGACTAGGCATGCACAAGCGTTCCACTTTGCAACTTTAGTGGATCAAACAATCTAATAACTTAAAATACGTAGATAGTGGCGTTATTATTAAAAATATTTTTCATTCAAGAAATGCAATTGTTTTATTTTTTCCTAACGCTTGTGTACGCAATTGTACCATATTAATAAATACTAATCTTCCAAGTTAAGAACGTTTCTTAGATATATGGCACGGCCGCTTTTTTATAGCTATCCGAACTTGGTCGGATTATGTAGGTTTTCGATGCTTCGTCAGTATTATAATTGTCTTTCTTTAATTACTGAATTTAATGACATGAAATTTTGCATGTGAATAGTTGAATGATTAAACAAATTATTGGCATACATTTTGCCATGCAATTCCTTTAGAACGTCGTGATATTCGACTGCTTTGTAAACAGTGATCTATTCATGGTAAATTGTCCTATAACTTTTTAATTACTAACGGAACATCATTGATACTTGGCAACATGTTGCAGACACTTACAAGGTTTGTGTAAACGTGAAAATCTAGACCCCAAAGTGCATACTTTAAGAACTAAGACCTAATAAGTGTATTTTACGTTTATATTTTTATCTTTTAAACCCTACGACTTTTTCTAAATCTGTTTTTTAAACAAATATAAACAAATTCAAAACAACGTATGTAAAAATCTACAGCTCTCTATGTAAGCGCTTTATATGAAAACTAGCTAATGGCCAAACGTTCGCGTAGCGGAAACTTGAATTTCTCCGAAGTTTATGCATGCACTGATTTCATTCATACATAAACAATTACACACAAATACACACTAATTTTTGGACACATCTCTTTTCTTCTAAAGTCTATGGATTAAAAAAAGTTCCGCCAGGACAACGTTCGCCCAGCGGAATCAGTTTTTGGTGAATTTCTCCACAATGGCTGCATACACAAATTTTTTTTTACCATACACAATTATAGGACGTCATACACTAATTATCTGCATAATTAAAATCTTTAAATTCAACAACATTCCGCTGCGCGAACGCACACGTGTAATGTTTGTAAAATAATGCGCAAATGGCTCATGGGATAATGATTGATGGTGATTCATAGACAGTAAGACAGCTCAGATCTCAATTGTATGTGGTGTTTCCCAAGAGATTAATTTAAACTTGTCCATCTTGTGCTGCATGCCCTGCCACTTGTGCACTAGATACATGTCAGACAGCATCGCTGAGCGGAGTTTGTGTAGCTGAATTTTAGGCACACATCATTTTTGAACTTTTTTGCCGTCAATATGCTTACCTTGCTTTAATTAACTAGCAAACAATTAAAATTAAGTAAAAAAGAGCGTGGACCTCCATGTCTGCGGTAAAAAAATCACTGTAAAAAAAAAAAAAAATGCTGTGAAGTATGTATAGGTTCACACATCTAAGTAGTGGAGTAATTATTAATTCCCAAATCATGGAAATTTCCAAATAGCCAGCTTATTAATTCTACATCCGAAAGGTAAACTGAGAGCAGAATTTTAGCTTTATAGATCCTAGGGTACAGGCTTGGGCTTTGATGAGTCAGAGTCATGACTTTTCTTTTTGTTTTGATAACATCAGCTTCTCTTAGTTTGTTTATATTGACAATCATTTTTCTTAATAAAAAATTTCATGTTTCATTTTACAGGTCAAATCTACTCTGTCCCAATCGGCGGTATGGTGCAACGCCAAGCTGTGTCCATAGGTGGGTCAGGTTCGACCTACGTGTACGGTTACGTCGACGCTAACTTCAAGCCCAACATGAGCAAGGAGGAAGCCATCAAGTTCGTCACCAACACTCTGACGCTGGCCATCCTTCGTGACGGCTCGTCTGGTGGTGTGGTCAGACTCGGTGTGATCACGGAATCCGGTGTTGAACGCTCCGTCATTCTTGGAGACCAGCTGCCAAAATTCTATGAGGGCTAGTTTTCTTTTTGTATTCTATTTTGTAAGGTAATAAAATTTTGAAAAAAAACTTCAGTGTTTTTATTTGAATTAACAAATGGAATTACCAAAATGATAAACAATATATTAGACTTGTTCATATCTATACAAATAAATTAAATTGAAGTGTCTGTTTGTAATATATAAAAAAACAGCTTTTTACTGAATGAGTTTGAAAATATATACGGCACTTAATACAATTTCTTTTTTTTTTTTTTCAATTTTTGTCTGGCTGTTCCGGCTAATTTTTTTTAGAAAAATAATTAGGGTTCCGTGCAAAAAAATTAAAACCCTTGAAATTGGTAACAAAATCAGATTAAAAAGGGAACTAAAATTTTTTATAATAATTTGACGCGAACGAAGGTCGCGAGCAACGCCACTCAACTTGCACTCAACATTCCGCCGAGCATACAAGTACCTATTTCACTACAAAGAATCCATGAGAACAGAATCATAAAATAAAAACGACTATTTCAGGTTAGATATACTTTATTTCTTACTTTGGTACTTTCCAAGTTACATGAGCTATAACATAACAAAAATATAATCTGTATCTCTACTACAAACAAAATTTACATTGATTTATCAATATAATGCACAGTGGCGTAGCTAGGGGAGGGGCGGCCCGCACCGCGCGTGAACATTAGTAGTGCCACCTATAAAATTTCGTAAAACTTTAGCAGATTGCATAACCGCCACTATAGTCCTTTCGATGTAGGAAGGTGCAGGTGACATTAGATGTACCGTTCCTTTTCAATCTTAAATAATACCTTGATTTATAACTTTTTTATTTTTGATTGATTTTTGGGATGACACCTACAATATCCGCACCGGGTGCCACCCATGCTAGCTACGCCACTGATAATGCAATAAGGGTCAGTTGAGAAAGAACGGATATATCCTCGCGCAGGCGCGTGCATCCTCTGGTCGCATAGAATATAATAAAGGATAAAATATCCTTCATTTCCGATGCTTTATAAGCAATATTGCAAGAGTTTTTTTTTTTTTATTAATCCTACTAGGGTTTCGATAAATTGGTAGGGTGTCAACAATAGGTGTGTAAACCCTATAGATGGAAGGAAAGAGAAAGAAAGAAAAAGTAATAATAATATCCGGAACTGCGGCACCTCTTTGAAAAATTCATTCACCATTTGAAAGGTATTATTCTGGTCATAGGACGGTCTTTATATTTCATGTATATTGTATAAAGGGTGTAAAAAGACCCTTAACGGAGCCGAAAGGCACTTGTTCTCCCCGTGACTGCGATCATTTTTTTGTTCTGGACCATACCTGGGAACCTTCTAGTTACGGAGATACTTGAGGTCCAAGTTCCAATTTTTTCACAAGTTTTTTTTATAAATACTATTTTTTGATGTTATAAATTGACCTGACTCAATGACCTGTTTACTAAAAAAACAAACAAAGCATCCATCAGCACAATTATTTTAGTGGGTTACATCGAGTTTTACCGTAAAACGTGATTTTTCACCCCAAAAAAAAAAAGTCGTTTCCCAGCAATAATTTTTGCGTATGGATACTTAGTTTGATGTACAGAAAGCTTGGTTGACGGCTTCGTGAAGGGTTCGTTTACACCCTGTTTACATAATCTAGACTTATGACGATGATATTCGTCAACTATGTTAGAAAAAGATCTGTCCTTATGAGAATCGAGGATCTTGAGAGCCATGCGGTGCGCTGCGTGAATAGTTCAAGTTACAAAAAAAATAATGTGTGGCTAAATCCTTCCTCATATTATTATTATTGCTTTCTAGAATTTGATTCTAAATAGCGACGCTGCCGAATACCGTAATAATACCTACACTGCGTTTTTTTTTTCATAATCAACGGTTTCAATTGCTGGCTAGAAATATTGGTTTTTCAAAAATCAATGATGCAATTTTAGTTTTCATCAAAATGGATATCGCGGTGAGCAACCCGACCGGCACACACGTGAGGTTGCCTTAAATTTGTAATTTTTAGTGTGGCCTATGTGAATTAAATATTTGTATTCGTTCTTAAAACTTTACCACATGACTGTTCACCCACCATGAAGTCATCCAGGAAGGCAACCGGCTATACATAATCACTGCTACCCGTGCGAAGCCGGACCAGGGTGCTAGTATTACATAATCATATATCTGCATCTTTACTTCAATCAAAATTTACATTGATTTAGCAACGCATAAATCAATAATATATTCAGTTACTTCCTAACATGTATTAAATTTATGAAAATATGTGCTTATCACATCTATGAGCTATTCTAGGGTACTTCCACGGTGGCTATGAGTTTAAGTGATGGATCCTAGCTCCTCCATGGTTTCCAGATCTCGTATCAGCATCTGTACAGTCTGTTTGGTGCGCGGGAAGTAGTCCGCTGTCTCGTCGTCCTCAAACGATGGGTCTTGAGATTCTAATTCTGAAAATAATACAATTAATTTAATTATGGCAGAAAGATATAATTCAGAAAATTACACTAGTATTCCCAAGGTAAGGTTAAGATAGACTGTCGACCACAACACAACACTAACAACAAAAAACTTCTGCTAGATTCACGTTGAAAGTGTAACTAAGGTAAGTGTAAGAAAGCTTCGAAATAATAATCAAATCGACTGCGCTTGCTAAGCCAACAAGGGGGCTCTTTGACGGTCTGCTTATAATAGAAATTTGGAGTTTTACCTGCAACTTGTGCCTCGATAGAGTCAAGCCTGGCGTCGATGAGCGCCTGGCACCGCTGCACGTGCTTCAGCAGCTGCCGGCGACACGCCGCGTTCTCTATCGGCGCCTCGGGCTGCGGGGCCGCGATCATGGTGCGCTGGGGTTCTTGTTCTGGAAATATTCAGATAAGTCAGGCTAAGCAGATATTCGATGACACAAACAAGAGGTTCGCAGTTAGATTCAATTCTTAGCATAAGTTTCAAGGTAAGGAATAGTACACTAATGGACCCCTAACACTTTGCTGACTGGCTTTTGGAATATCCTCACTACAGAATTAGCTATTATTTTATACTTCAGGCAGATACGGGAGAAGAAGATACTAGGTAAGCATACCTTGTACAGACTTAGCAAGTCGTTCCAACTCAGACGTGCTGATAGGCAGGTCCAGTGATGCCCCACCGGGACTTGACAGCAGACCGCTCAGTAGGGACTGGGACCCCAGCGGAGCCTCCCTTTGTGTGTACCTGAGAAGAGCAGAAATTGGGAAGTTAGAAATAACTGAACACAGAAATTAGTTCGGGACTTAGAAGGAAAGACATTCGACGTCTGCAGCAGTGGCGAAGGTTCCATACAGCTCGATTCCTACCGGCTTCCCTTTGAAAACGGGCGCAATCAGTATTCCATAGACAAATAATAAAATCACATTAAAGACATGAACTCCGGCTACCTCTTAAAAAAATTAACCCTTCACTACTGGTCTGGAGATATTATTTCTATGGACCTTTTGTCACAAAAAGAGTGCCGAGTCTGAAAAAACGCAGAATATTCGTTTTTCTCTGGTCAGAATAACCAATACTGGCCAGCTTGACACTTTACGTCCTATCACCGGTACACAAATCCGTCGCATTTTATCATATCACCTTACTTGGTCAGCTAGTAAAATACACCTACCTCTCATGCTCCTGCTGTTCGTCAAAGGTAGGAGTGCGAATGTCCATCGGCAAGTCTTTCACGTCATCTGGGCGGAGAGGCTGGTTCTCCTTGTCCATGTTGTTGATCATGATGTTCAGGTCTGAGTAATCAGAGTTTAGCTTCTCTTGCGTGTTCTGGATCTCTACTTGTTCCCAGTCTTTGGCCCACAGGTAGAGCTTTGGATGGTCTTTTTTGCTATGGATGGTTGAGTTAAAACATTTTTTATAAAATATGTGCTGGGACTTGAATATTTGGTTCCTGATAGGGAGTTCCTAATGGTATTATTGGCCAATGGTTCGGTTCTGTGGCTTTTTTACGACAGTAATGTACGCGATCGTTCACAGGGCGAAACGCAATTTAGAAAAAGTTGAAAGTGTCGCCTCTGCGCCATATTGACTAATGTCTTTTCATACTAATTCTTTCTTACTATTTTTTTCTGAATTTCTGTATACACATTTATAAGAAATTTAAAAACTGACAAGCTAAGATAATCTTATATTTCAATATACTCACCTAGCCACATAACACTTGACTTTCAGTGCATGGATAGCATCCTGGATCCTCAGCAGGTTCCCGGTCAACTCGTGCGAGCGGCGCAGCGTCTCGCACGGCTTGCTGTTTGGCAGCAGGCCCTCGTACATGCGGTCCTGGTCGTGCAGGAATCGCTGCGACCGGCGACCGCGGCGAGGGTTCAGGCAGATGCTGCATGTGTATTTTTCTGGCACCTGGGTAGTTTGAGATTATAACATTAACAACTACGCGAAGATAAATTGAAAGAGGTTGCTGGAAGGGAATGGGATTTTCTGAAAAATTAAAATTGTGAGCAGGTTAATCTGAGGAGACTCCCTGTCTGTATTGTGGATTATCACGTAAAATAGCATTCTCGCCGCCACGTGCCAAAGCACATTGAAACCCAATCTCGGATTGTTGACAGCGTTTCTTTGACAAAGGTTAAAATATCGTGCATCGCTTTACCAGTCCTTAATTTTGGTCGAGATACTACCAGATCAAGTAACTACAGTTCACTCACGTCACACTCCCGCTGTATGTTGTGGCACATGGCGTGTTGCCAGCA
The DNA here is from genome assembly GCA_963082995.1 of Noctua comes. NCBI lineage: Eukaryota > Metazoa > Arthropoda > Insecta > Lepidoptera > Noctuidae > Noctua > Noctua comes. The sequence goes on from OY720268.1 coordinate 6,133,508, forward strand.
CAGGCACAGCTCGCACTGCACCATGAGCCCGTCCTCCTCGCGGAACCCGCAGTGGCAGTTGATGATCTCTTCGCGTTTCATGTGCACTATCTTTATCCTCTCGCCATCTGTAAACACGGACAATTGATTAGATTTGTTTATTCAAGGTTAAATTAACTAGCGAAACAAGCAATATATTTCATTCAGGTCAGTTTCATCTGGCATTAAAATGACAGAGAATAATTCAACTTACTCTCATTAAACATGTACATATTAGCAGCATCCTTGTGCTCCTCATTAGACTCGGAAGATGCGGGTGCCACTTTGGAATCCACCTTCGAGTCCGGTGTCCCAGACCGGGGGAAGCTGGACCGGGTTTCAAAGTCCGAGTTCACCCCGTACCAGTCCTCTTCTTCACTAGCTGGCCTTTTAGCAGCCACCGCGAAGGTTTTACGTCGCTTCTCGCCTTTACGTTTCTTCTCAAACACAGGTTTGCTCACTGTATGCGTTGATATGGCACTCTCGAAGTCCAAAGGCATGTCTAAAGCTGGTATTTCAATGATGGGCTCGATGGTTTCTGTCTCCTCCACATCTATCTCTTCGTAAATAGGGTCTGGTATGACCCGCTCGGGCTCCGGTCTTCTAACAGGTAAGAGGACTCTTGGTCGTTTTTTCACAGGCTTGTTGATGAGAGCCTGCCGCAGTTTGGGCGAGTCCTGACTCCTGGGAACAGGTATACCGTCGCCATCTTTAACAGGCGTAATGGATCTGGTGTCCACTTGTAATTCAGTTTCAATGTCTTTTACTTCTGGGTCTTTTACGGGTAGTTTGGGATCTTCACGTTTTGGTGGTCGGGGAATTTTAACCTTGATGATCTTGTTGTCTTCCTTAGAGCGAGGAGTTTCCATCCCTACTGGCAGAGTCCTAGCGTATGCTAGATCCAGCACCTTAGGAGTCGCTCCCATCATCTTTCTAAGTTCTCTGTGGTAGTGATTGATGTGCATCTGTAGTAGCGTGTTGTTTCTGAAGTTTTTGAAGCAACCTTCGGCCGGGCATCGAAGAAGGTTCTCGATTATTTGCACTTTAAGTGAGCCCACATATACTGAAAAAGAGAAAGCGTTTTTTTAACTAAACCATTTACGGGCGCACTTTTGAATTGTCTAGGAATGAGTAAGGCAGGAAGTTAACTCTTCCAAAACATAGATCTCTATGGAAAAGAATGGGTAAGAAATCCTGTGCACAATCTATTGAAAAAGAAAGTATTATGGGTACATAGCAGTGGAGAAGGTTCCATAGAACTGGTTTCCTACCGGCTTCCCTTTGAAAAATAGCACCGTCAGTATTCTATAGACAAATAATATAATCACATTAAAGATGTATACTCCAGCTTACATACTATTTGACTACAGTAGACACTGTAGTCAAATAGTATATTACATACAAATTTGTGGGTCATCACAGTCCAGCCATTTAATACATCATAGGATTGAAAACATTTAAAAAATGACAAAAATTTTCATGTCAACAAATAAAGCAACAGGTGGCGCCAAATAAGCCGGAGCTCGGGTGTCAGAATTCAGAACTAAAATCGTATGAACGCGCACACGTTGCTTCGCGGCTGGCAATACCGTTTTGTAGGGAGCCCGGTAAGCCGAAGATTATCGAGTTACGAGAGGGCCAGAAAAAGAAAGTATGTAGGGGAGAACGAGATAGAATGAGTAATGGTCGATATCGTATTTGGTACTAACTAGATTTTTTATTTTGTTGAATTATTTACATATTTAAGTTAAAATCATTTAATTTTTTTTTATACTTCCTCTGTATTTTATGCTTTACTTTTTTCGGTTTTTTCGCCACGGGTGTCATTTTCAGCGTTTTCGGGGTCACTTATAACGAAAATCATCAAAATGAAAATCCAAGATGTTCCGGACGAAAATTTCCGTTGTTTTTTGTCATGGGTGGGATTTTCATGGTTTTCAGGATCGCTGATAACGAAAATGAGGTCAAAATGAAATCCAAGATCGCGCAGACGAAAATTTTCGGTTTTTTCGTCATGGGTGTCATTTTCATGGTTTTCGGGGACGCTGATAACGAAAATGAGGTCAAAATGAAAATCCAAAATGGCGCCGACGAAAATTTTCGTCATGGGTGTCATTTTCATGGTTTTCGGGGTCGCTGATAACGAAAATAAGGTCAAACAAACAGAAAAAAATTAAAAAAAATTCAATTCTCATGTTTTTTCTTCGGCTTCCCCTGACTCAATTTTCACCCTTCGCCACTGGTCGATAGATACATACCATATCCATCTTCTAATGGCGGCACATCGATAACTTCAGCAGGAATACTGTCAGTGACGCTTAAACCACCTGGAGACGGCATCGAATCGTCTAGTGGTTCGGACTGTGGCAAAAGAACAATACATTAGTGCATTTTCGAAAAACAAAAGGGATCCTAAGTAAGGCACATACCAGGTTCTCAAATACATTGAAAGAAACGTTCCATTGAGAGAATACCCGGTTCTTTTAAGGTATTTGAGGAATCGGGTGCATCACGTGCATTAGTGCAATAAGTGACAAAGTGACAAGCTACTTATTATTCAGTATACATTGTATCACGAATGCATGTTTCCTTTGGGATGGACCACTGGAGCACGAGGATAAATACTTTCAGCAAAAAAAACCCATACTTACATCGTTCGGGACCTTTATCTTAATAGTTATCTTGGGTATCATCTTCTTTTCTTTTCTATCTCTTTCCTTTCTGTTCTTCTTGAGACTCAGCTTCCTTCGCTTGACGAGCGGCGAGGTGCTGCTGAGCGTGCCCGGCGCGAGCGGGGCGGCGCTCGGTGCTCCATCGGGAGTGTGCGTGATCCAGCCGAGGCGCCGCGCCATTTTCAGGTGTACGCCGAAGTCTGTGAGTGCATGTTCGTAACCTTGCTCGATAAGCTCTGGTTTGTTCTCTAAGTATAGACGCATTTCGTGCTTGGTGTGGAACCTTCGGTTGTCGGGGCTACAAAGCAAAGAACGATAACGGTCAAAACTCACAACAAATGTAAAAGAATGTGAATAAAAGAGAAAAACCAAAGAAACGATGGCATGATTGGTTGAAATAGTGTTAATTCCGAGATGACTCATGGAAACAGAAGAAAAGATGTGTTGCGCGAATAAGTTGGCGCTTGGGATGGGATCGAGTGCCTAGGAAGCTCAATCGGTGCCTAATCGACTATCGGTACATCTAGGTGTTGAAGTGTTTGCACAAAAACGCCACCATGTCAGTCCGACTTCAGGACCAGACCTCCGAACCTGTCCTTCTACAGCGAGGTGTGAGACAGGGAGACGTCATAACTCCGAAACTGTTCACCGCTGCACTAGAGGATGTCTTCAAGGTTCTGGACTGGAGTTGGCTAGGCATCAACATCAATGGCGAGTACATCTCTCACCTTCGGTTAGCCGACGATATAGTGGTCCTGGCTGAGACCATGGAGGACCTCAGTACAATGCTCGATGACCTCAGTACAATGCTCGATGACCTCAGTAGAGCTTCCGAAAGAGTGGGGCTTAAAATGAACATGGACAAAACCAAAGTCATGTTGAATGCCCATGTAACACCCACTCCTATCAAGATCGGAGACTCTACACTCGAAGTTGTAGACGATTATGTCTACCTGGGACAAACGGTCCAGTTAGGTAGGTCTAACTTCGAGAAAGAGGTCAATCGTCGAATCCGACTCGGCGGCTGGGCAGCGTTCGGGAAGTTGCGTGGTATCTTCTCGTCCAACTTACCGCAGTGTCTCAAGACGAAAGTCTATGACCAGTGTTTGTTGCCAGTGATTACATACGGGACCGAAACGTGGTCGCTCACAATGGGCCTCATCAGAAGGCTTAAAGTCACCCAAAGGGCAATGGAGAGGGCTATGCTCGGAGTTTCCTTGCGTGATCAAATCAGAAATGAGGACATCCGCAAGAGAACCAAGGTTACCGACGTAGCCCGAAGAATAGCGGCAGTGCAATAATAAGTGGCAGTGGGCAGGGCTACATTGCTCGCAGAACGGATGGCCAATGGGGCCGAAAAGTTCTGGAGTGGCGACTGCGAACCGGAAGACGCTGCGTTGGAAGGCCTCCCACTAGGTGGACCGATGACCTGGTGAAGGTTGCAGAGATCCGCTGGATGCAAGTCGCACGGGACCGGTCAATGTGGCGACACTTGGGGGAGGCCTACGTCCAGCAGTGGACGTCTTTCGGCTGAAATGATGATAATGATGATGATGATGATGAGGGATGGGATGGGGAGTTTATGTCATTGAAAATATCATACCCAACTAACACGACGTCCCACTTGCCCGCAGAATGTCCAAAGCTCCTACGAACCATGTGTTTGGTCCAGCCTTCTGGTAATCTTTTGTCTTCAACCTAGAACACAAAGAAAAGACGCAACTTTATCCTTCAATTAATCAAATTAATTGATTCTCCAAGTATTATTCGTTGTTATAATACCTATTAAAAAGGCGAAATCATGCGGTTATTTACCAAACTTCATCTACACTGATATTACAAAGAGTAAAGATTTGTATTTTTGGAATTTTGCATTTTTGTCTGTAATGAATAAACTATAGGACCGATCTTAATTCTTCTTTTGAACTATTAGTATGTCATACATCAAGTTTCAGTAAGTTTGTTTTCATGTCATTTCTTACTTTGTTTTACCTGTGTGCGGGCGTGAAATACGCCTGCATTCAGATTCTTTTACGAAAAATTCAATTAAATCTAATTTCATTAAAATCAAGTTTTGCAGCCAGTCCTAAGGCTGGATAAAGTATGAAGGAAAGTTCAATTTGATAAAATTTTACAAAGAACACTAACATAAAATACATTACACCGGTTAGACGTGGTTCATTGGATCGATATATTCGTAATTGTATCAGTTAAACTTAATATGATAACACAGAAGTAACTATTAATTAGTTACAAAAATAATCGGTTTTGAAACTAGTTACGCATATCCACGAAACTGCTTACAACCTATTACGCAGAAATGACGGTACTACACTTACACATTACTGTCCCCATCCGTCCACCAAAAGTCATACAACTATACATAATTAAGTGCTACCCGTGCGAAGCCGGGCCGGGGTGCTAGTCTACATAGAATAGAAAGATAGGAGTAATACAATTACAAGTGCCTATTTCTAACAAATAATAATCCTGCAGTAAAAGTGCAACCAGCACGAGGTCTATAACATATTTTGAGACGACGGAAGACGTTGGCCAACCTCAGTAGAGTCGCATCTTCAGGAAGAAAGATTAAAAAAAATGTAAGAATTAAAAAGTAGCACTTCATACCTGCACACTCCTCCTAGGCAGCGGCGCCTGTGCACCTGGGTCTCCCCGCGGCTCGCACTCGATCTCACTGACGGCCCCCACGGGCTGGCCATTCACCCAGTGGCAGCACCACTCGCCCGGCAGAAGGAAGCTCTCCGGAAAAGAAACACCCTTGCCCAACTCCTGCCCCTTCAGCATCTGCTGCCGCATTTCATCCATCTGCTTCCTCATCTTGTCCAGCTCACTCTGCACCTTGTCAGCTTGCATCTGCGCCTTCTTCTCTCGCAACATCCGCAACTTCTTACCCTTCTTTATCTTTGGCAACTTCTTACTTTTATCTTTCACTTCTGCCACCTGTTCTAACTCTTCTTTAACTTCCATTTTTTGTTCAGGTTTTACATCCGGAGACGTTAGTATTTCTTCCTTCGGTACCAGTATGGGCGAGCCGATATTTTCGTTGTGGAGACCATCTTCTAGTTTGTTGATGGCCTCTTTTATTCTGTCAATGACTTCCTCGTGTCTACTGTCGTCTGTTTTCTCGAACTGTTCGAGTTTCACTTCTTCTTCTAGGACCTAATTATGAAATATATAAATTAAAAACAGTAAAAAAGTAACTAACTAAAGCTAAAAAGTTTAAACACCACTCACTTTCACATCACCAAAGGCCGGCTTTAAAACAAATATACAGTTTTAGATGAGAAACCATATAAATTCCATTACGGAATAATTAGGAACCAAACCTTCACTTACCGGGTCCAGTTCACCTCTCAAGTCTTCCAACTGAATTAGGTCTTCACTATCTATTAAAGTTGGAGGTTCTTCAGGTTCGCTAATAGTCGCTCCTTTATTCGTGACGTCAGAGATTCCTTGTTCGACTGCCTCCTTTATGTCTTGTTGGAGTTCCTCATTTATGTCTTGTTGGACTTCTTCTGCTTTGTCTTCTTGGACTTGTGCTGCTTTATCTTCTTCATTCACTTCCAGAGGTGCTGGTTCCTCTTGGTTAACAGTTCCAATGATCGAAGCTACAGCATCTACGGTTAAGATTTATTATTAGAAATCAACAAAGCTGTAGAAATAATAAGGTAGAAACTAAACAGCACTCACCAGGCAGATCAGTTTTCATCTCAGTCTTCACTTCACTCGCTAGCTTCAACTTGACCACCTTCTCTCTTCTCTTCTTCAGAATCCTTGGTTTTCTGGGCTCTGTCTTCAAGATCTTTTCCGTTTCAATCTTCTGCTTACGCGACTTCTTCTGTCCTATGTTGAATATTTCTTTGATGTTAAGTTTACGTTTCATTTCGCGGCGTTCACTTTTGGATCCTAAGTAATCTCGCGTGGGATCGAAGAGGTGTGTGTGGAAAGCTGGTGAAGGGAACTGCGTGTTTGTTTGTGGGGTTGTGTTGCTAGGCCCCGCACCGTACGTGAGGGGGGCCGACGTCGCGGCTAATTCACCCAATTTTGAACGCAGTTTGTGCAGCCTAGTTGTGTTACACGTCCAATGGCAACCGTCGTCGAATACTATCTCGTAATTTCCTGTCAAAAAAATAATAAAGAAAATGTAATAAACAAAAAAAAAACTAACAAAAAATTAGTTTGCCATGCATGCGTCTATCTTTTTTTTTTATCTTGTGTAAACAAAATACACATAAAAGGCCTTTCAAAATTATGTTAAAACTCACCATCCCCCAAATCCCTGAGAATAGTGGCTATAAAGCGTCTATTATCGCGCCACCTCGCGAGGCATCGCTCGCCCATTGCATAGCTCAGCTTACATTTATCTTCTACCTTCACATCCTTGGGTTCTTCCTTCAGATTGGCTATAGGTATAGTATCAGTGATGCTCTCCTCGGAACTAGGGCCCGGCTTCACCGTGGATGTAGTCGACACACTACTGGCACTAGACACGATGACCGGCCGTAAACGTGGACTGCCCACGCTTATCCATTCGTCATGTCTGTAAGTAATATTTTTTGTAATTTTTAATAGTAGCCATCTTTTATTTCATTATTACAATTATTGTGTAATAAATGTAGATCGAGATTTATCACGATATTAGCCCGTTACCAAACTGCTGAATAGTCTTTTGCTTTCTAATTAATCATCAATGAAGTTGTTGTTAATCATCTTATTAAAAACTGTACTTACAATTACAACAAAAACTGAACTTATAAAAGTATCGTTTTCCTTTTAAGATCTAAACCAAGAAACCATAGTAAGAAACATTATCAGATCTAGGATAAAGTAAGAAATGTTTTCACGAAATCGCAATATCATGAAAAAGTTTACTTTAATATAATTTAATAATTGTTCTGAATAGCAAGCTTAATAAATGTAACAACATACCTGCGTTTTTCACGCAATGTTTTATTGCGTGTATTGTACGAGAAAGACATTTTAATTACTTACGAAAAAATTATGAATACATTGTCATTATTTTGTTTTTAATTTTTTGTTTTTTTTTTTTTAAGTGGCCAGCTTTATAAAAAGAAGAATTTATGGCAATGTTTTTTTTTGCAAGTAAAGTTTTTTGTTGTATCAAGGATATCGCCCACGTGATACATTACGGTTTTTCTAAAAATGTGAGTTAGCAGAGATGCTTCACTAATGTAGGTACATAATGTCGACATAGTCAACCACAGAGAAGCTGTAGGATGACAAATGCAGTTGCTAAGGGCTAATCCTCACGCGTATGTTCAAGATTCAGTAGATAATCAATATAGTACTCACCTTTTTGATTCAATATAATGTACAAGTACCTCCATATCTTCATAGTCAACTTCTATAATTTCTGCAGAGTGCCATTCATCTCCGAAGTCTTTAACCTCGACTTTAGAGCCAACAGACAGTGCTGTGCTGGTGTTTCCTAGGTGAGACGACAAAAGTATATTTTATTCGTTTTTGTTACACACAAATCAATTTACACAAGAATTCCATCCATTTATTTTTAACTTAGCATCTTTGGGCCTAGGTCAAGTTCATCATAGGACAATAAGGTGAATTTCGTTTACATAATGGAGCCTGTACACCAAAGCTACTGTGCACGTCGGCAACTTAGTACGTGTTCAGTTGACATGAGGCAAACCGCAAGGCTTCTCCTTGTAGGCTGCATAAAGATTGCAGATTTTATATGTGCCCAGATTTTTGAGTTATTTTTTCTTACCTTTAAATTCCATAGGACTAAAAACCTCCTTACTCGCAACATCTTTCTTCTTAGCAATCTCTAACTCAGACTTATCAAGAATCATATCTATCACACTGCTGGCCACACATAGTGTCTCTTCCTGACTTGGTTTATTGTCTTCTACATCATTATTTTTTTCAGTAATCTGGATATCTGCTTCTTTCTGGTCCTGTATCTCTTTCTCCTGTGCTTCAATAAACCTCTTTATAGCATCCACATTCTCGACTTCACAATCTTTGCTAAAACCTTCCACTGGGGCAGTTATGTCTTCCATATCTTCGTCAGTGTCAGAATCCCATGGAAATATTGATGGGATTGCGTCTGTAATCAACTGTGTTATCAGTAACTGTGTTTTATCTAATATCTTTAACATGCAATGATTATGCAGTGGTTTCTACAAGTGCATCATGGAAAAATAATAAATGATTATGTAACTAACATTTTCATACTTTAACACTTCATAATTCTTATGTCTACTGACAGCAATAACAAAAGTATGACAGAAAATCAAAAAGATCCAATGTAAAGCAAATTTTTCTAAACTAAAAATAAGGTTTACATTCAAATGTTGCAGTCTTTAGCAGGTGTACCTTTAGCCAATACAATGAGATAGACAGAAAGAAGACATAGATACACTGCCCCTAGTGTTTTTCAAAATAGCAACCAAAACTGCAGTACCATTCAATACAGAAAATAAAAAAAAATATCTAAGTGGCTACATACAAAAAAAAGAATAATAACATAATAAACATAACCATGTATAATAAAACTAACCCATTCAAGCAATACGGACATTCTACGAAATACCTGTTTTCAATTTGAATTTAGAGTCCTTGAAACTTTGAAAATCATTTTTACAGAAATGCCGTGAGCACACAAACTTGGACAAGTCTGTGTCTGTGTCTTTGTAATGTGTTACAATTATCCAAACGTTACGTATTGCATCATTTTTTGGGAATTTGTGGTATGTTACACCTTTGTCCTCCTTTCTCGTAGAACATGATTTACAGTTGTCAATGCAACACTTTTTAACAGCCATCCTAATGTTAATATATCATGTATTAACAATGTAATTAGTGCTTATTGGTGAAAGTCAATAGTTTCAGAGAGAGATAATATTTTATGAAAGTGTTTTTGTTCAAGTTGTGTTTGTAACTGAAGTCCGTAATACTAAGCATCATTTCATACTATTGTGCTTTCATCAGTAACGCACTACACACATCAAGACACACTTCACAGGTTCATCTTAACACTACTTGTATTACTATTGTTAGATTTCTCTTTTTTATAGCGGTCTAATAATGTTACAGAACAGTGTTGAGCATCCTTTACTAATTAAAGTGGTAAATACAGGGTAGAAGGGACACCGATGCTAACACACGTATTCAGTACATCATTCTGAACCAAACAAAGGTATGTTGGTTATTAAAATATCACAGCTATTTCCTACAAAACTACAGTACCTACACCATCAAAATGTATGGAACAGCTAAGCTGATGTATTGAAAACTTGGTAACCGTTTTAGCATCACTGTCCCTTCCACCTTGTATAGTGTAGTGAGTTTAAATTGATATGAGTGGTTTAGTTTCATAAGCACAGCGCTTTAGTTTTACTGTTTTATTATTATTGCCAGCCAGTGTTGTCTCACTGCAAGGTAAAGGTCTCCCTATTCTTTTACATAAACCATTTTAGTAGTAAATTACAGTTAGAAGTGAAACTGAAAAGATTCCAAGCAACACCATCATGTAACAACCAAAAAATATATAGAATTTTATGTACAACATAAACTCGAATGAGCTAAAGCTGGCAAGAATCCTGGATCCCATCAAAATATTCTAGAAAGTTTTAATATACTTATTATTATTTCTAAATTGTGCACCGTCAGACTTAGGACACCCAAGGGTTAGGAATAGCAAACCAAAAACACAAAATATGATTTTCTTAGTTTGACCAAAATAAACAATGAATAGGATATGAACTCCACCCGTAAAAGCAGCTAGATATGAATAATTGAAATGTTATTTAAAGTAATTCCTTTTTCTTAATTGCTTATTTGATAATAGAGATAATGTTATTGGTAAACACAATCGGAATTTTAAAGAAAACCGAGTATACAAACCTGATAGTCACAGTATAGTAGTATATATCAACACAGTGTCTCTCTTTGCTCGTAGATTGCTGTAATCTTCAACAATTCAACATATTAAAGAATTTTGTTACACTCATCCAGATTACAGGTTACCCAACAAAAACTGATTGAATCAAAACTTTACTTTTTAATGATCAATCGATTAACCTTATAACCTTACCAAAGAGCATTTTTTTTTTAAATAGAGTTTAGTGCTGTAGTTGTCCCTTAGAATTGATATATCCGACTGATCCGAATCTACATTTCAGTCATCTTGCTAAATACAACAAACAACTAGTTTCCTGTTAATTATAATAAAATATTCATTACTATTAATTTCTTCTATCTGATACGTATGCTCGGAAACGATCAGAAATTTTCAACATTTTGTCCATTTCCCAAACTTTACATTGAATATTATTATTTATACATTTTGCCTGATACACTCTGTTTACTTACAATTTAATTCTTGTTTCAACATTCATCACTTTTATTATCACTCCAAAACTTAGTTTTATATTTTAGTTGTCTTCTTGTCTCTGGACCAATAGAAAATCGATAACTCGTAACACTAGAAAACCAAATTATTTTTGCAATCTTCACTATTACTAACTTAGCATCACTGTTGTGTAAGAAAGAGACATGCTAGGGGATTCCTTTATATGCGTGACAAGGAAAACGTATAATATACAGTTTTACAAAGTAGTGATCCAACGATATAGAATAACTTGGTCCTCAAATCGGGGTTGACGTTTGACCTTTATTTATTTTGACGTTTGCCATCTACAACAATGAGTGTACGTGAAACTGTTTTGTAAGGAGAAAGCCCAACAAATTGCATCACTAATATTGATAAATAAAGCGCAGTTTCACTTAAAGTAAAATGGATTTAGCAAAGTCTCTGTTTAGTTCACGCGATCATGAGGGTTATGTGGGACGTGAAGACCATGAACGTAAAATAAGTGCTGCCTTAGCTGACGACGACCCAGAAGATATGATCGATGCGATACGAGGATTGAATATTGCTGATGAGCTTCTTCCGGCACCTGGTGGACCATTCTCAGCACTTACGCCTAGCATGGTACCTCAAGACATAATGGCTAAATTGGCTCAACCAGAATCTGAAGGTCACGGTGGTGGACTCCCGGACTACAGATTTGACGAGTTTGGATTTTGTGTTGAAGAAGAAGATGGACCCGAACCAAGTTCTAATAAATTATTAGCAGATTCATTTGTAGAGGATGATCAACATCGTCTTCAGTGGGAATTTTACAGTAAAGAAATTAACTTTTCTGAAGGAGAAGGAAAGCTTGAAAAAACTGACAAACTTCAAAAAATGGTGAAAGATGGTGTGCCGCACTCACTCCGCCCTCAGGTTTGGATGCATTTATGTGGTGCAAATAAGAAAAGAGCTTCTACTGAAATAACATACCATGAGATTGTACGAGCATCAAGTGACGATGGATTGGTAACAAGTAAACAAATTGAAAAAGACTTGGTGCAAATATTACCTAATAATGTTTGCTTCTCACACCCAACCAGCACTGGGGTACCAAGATTGCGCAGAATACTGAGAGCACTAGCATGGCTTTACCCTGACATTGGATACTGCCAGGGCACTGGAATGATTGCAGCATCCCTACTGTTATTGATGGAAGAAGAAGATGCATTTTGGATTATGTGCACAACAGTAGAAGACTTGCTACCAGCATCTTATTACTCTTCTACTTTAATAGGAATCCAAGCAGACCAAAAAGTATTAAGAAGCCTGATTTCAACATATTTGCCGGGGATTGATCAGGTTTTAAATGCGCATGACATTGAGCTCTCTCTGATAACAATGCATTGGTTTTTGACATTGTATGCCAATGTTGTTCATATGAAGATTCTACTCAGAATTTGGGATTTATTTTTTTTAGACGGCTCTCTAGTGCTATTTAAGGTTACATTGGCAATGCTGAAAATTAGAGAGAATAGATTTACAGAAATATCAAATTCCGCACAAATTTTTAATGCTCTATCTGACATTCCTGGTGAAATTGACGATGTTGAACTTATGATTAAAACAATTGATGAAGTTTGTGGGGACACTTTAAGTCCCACATTGATCGAAACTCATAGAAGAAGACATCTAGCATACCTGATGGCTGATCAGGGAGCTCTGGTAGGTAATCCTAGTGCTGTACCTAATTTACCTAAGCAACAGCTTCAGAGACGCCAGATAAAGAAAAGTAAGTCAGTGATACAAACAATACTTTTTGGGGAAGATAGTAATAATGAAGATGCTGTTTCGAAGAATGTGAAGCAGACAGAAATTTTAGTTGATCTCAGAGAAGCAATTTTGCAAGTTGCTCGTCACTTCTTAGCTCTTGAACCACAACTAGCCTCTGAGGTTCAGTTGACTGCAGACTACACAATGCAAAGTCATGCAGCTGATAGAGAAAGATATGTCAATGTGTCAAGGAGTAAAAGGAGGCGAGCTAAAGCACTCTTAGATTTTGAAAGAAGGGATGGAGATGAATTAGGTTTTAGGAAAAATGACGTTATTGAAGTGATCAGCTCAAGAGATGAACACTGTTGGATTGGCGAGTTGAATGGTCTAAGAGGTTGGTTTCCAGCAAGATTTGTTAAACTGCTAGATGAAAAAGGTGTTAAGTATAGCAGGGCTGGAGATGACTCTGTAACAGAAAAAGCTGCACATCTAGTCAGAGGAGTTTTAGCTCCAGCTTTTAAAAGAGTACTCCTACATGGTATAAAACGTCCTAGTTTCTTGGATGGCCCATGCCACCCGTGGCTTTTCATTGAAGAAGCATCATCACGAGAGGTTGAAAAAGACTTTAACTCCGTCTATAGCCGTTTAGTACTATGCAAGACCTATCGTTTGGATGAAGATGGTAAAGTTCTGACGCCTGAAGAACTATTATACAGATGTGTTCAAGCCATCAACTTGTCGCACGATAACGCTCACGCTCAAATGGACGTTAAATTACGTACATTGATTTGTATGGGCTTAAATGAAGAAGCTTTGCATCTATGGCTGGAAGTATTATGTTCTTGCGTAGATGTGGTCCAGAAATGGTACCACCCCTGGTCGTTTATTAATTCCCCAGGATGGGTGCAAATCAAATGTGAATTAAGAATTCTTTCGCAATTCGGGTTCAATTTAAATCCGGATTGGGAGCTTCCATTAAAGAAGGACACGCAAAATCAGCCCCTAAAGGAAGGTGTTAGAGATATGCTCGTAAAACATCATTTATTTTCATGGGACTTGTAATTATTTCATATTATAGATGTTACGCGTAGTTTTAAAGCTTAAATAATTGTAATTTGTTTTTACTGCTCTCAAAATTATAAAATAATGAAAATAATTTATTGTACCTGTGCACTGTTTGCCTAATCCATCAATTTTAAAATTTGACGCTTATTTCAAGAGATAAATAAAATATATCCATAATTATACAGTTATTATGTGTCTATTTAATTTCACCGTTATCATAGCATTTATTTCTGTAAATAAGAGAACCACTTAAATTTTAGGTGGTATTGAAAGTTTAGGTTATTTGCTGTTTTAGGTCCTAAAACATAGCATCAAAAAACTCCTCAACGCTATCAACCGGGTCCAACAGACTGGCGTCATGGCCGAAGGCTATATGGCATTTCCACGTTGTATGACAATACTTAGCCTTTGGCCAAGGTAAAAGCCAGGTCAGGAAAGCGTCATTTAAATATTTGGATATTTCTATGAAAAGGCATTAAGCACTGGGGGCCCCACGACCCAAGCGTTTCAACCCCAAACGGCTCGAAAATATAGTTACACGCAAGCATACACTATATAAGCCGCTTGAGGTTCTCCACAGTCGCTACGGCAGCGCAAGCACAACACGCTGAAGGTGAGATGGCGTAAGAGTATCAACACAAGTTGCGCCTCACAATTAAGTCCCATCTTCCATGGAAATAAAGACATGCATGCCATCCGGTCATTTGACATCCTCGCGTGCCAAGCCATTGGGTTCTATTCTAACAAAGCTGGAACACCGACGGTGACAAGACCTCTAGTATTATATAATTTAAATTATGCCCGCGGCTTCGCCCGCGTGGAGTTAGGGAATTGCCCACGGGATCTTACTTCTGGAATAATAAGTAATCTATGTATCTATCTATAATACATACATAGATTTACATGTACTTGCTTATAACTTGCAATTATTATTATAAAGTTATATCAATTGAATTAGATACGTGAAATATTGACACCTTGGTTTGAGATTGGACATCGGATTTACTGGGTTTTATCTGAAGAGTATTTAAACAAATTTTCAAGTCAATCGACCCCGAGAGTAAAAAGTTTCACAGAAAATTCAACACCCCATTTCACCCTCTAAGGGGTAGGAATTTCGAAAAACTGATACTAACTCTTCACAAAGAATACACCCTCCAATTTTCATATCTCTGGGACCCGCGGTTTGGGCTGTGCGTTGGTATATCAGTCAGCCAGTCAGGACATGGAATTTTAAATTGGGGGGATGATTTAGTGATACACGTATCTCATCACTTTAACTGAAGTATATGTAGACACATTTTCAAGTCAATCGACCCCGAGAGAGTTTCACAGAAAATTCAACACCCCATTTCACCCTCTTAGGGGTGGAATTTCAAAAACCCTTTCTTAGTGGATACCTACTCTCCACAAAGAGTACATTCTCCAAATTTCATGTCTCTAGAACCAGCGGTTTGGGCTGTGCGTTGATATATCAGTCAGCCAGTCAGGACATTGAATTTTAAATTGGGGGATGATTTTGGAAAAACTGTGATACACGTATCTCATGATTTTAACTGAAGTATATGTAGACACAATTTCAAGTCAATCGACTCAGAGAATAAAAAGTTACATAGAAAATTCAACACCCCATTTCACCCTCTTAGGGGTAGAATTTCGAAAAACCCTTTCTTAGTGGATACCTACTCTTTACAAAGAGTACACTGTCCAAATTTCATGTCTCTAGGACCAGTGGTTTGGGCTGTGCGTTGATATATAAGTCAGTCAGTCAGTCAGGACTTTGAATTTTATATGTATAGATTTGCCGCGCTAGACGGCCCGCACTTCGGTTGAAGGGTTTTTAACTTACTATAAATGCGAAAGTTTGTTAGGATGGATGAATGGATGTTTTTTACTCTTTCATGCTTTCATTACTCAACGGATTTGGATGAATTTATAACCTCGCTGGACTAAAATAAGATACTTTGTATCCCTGTAGTGTGATCCCGTGGTACAATTACCAAATCATCATTTCAGCCGAAAGACGTCCACTGCTGGACATAGGCCTCCCCCAAAATTACCGAATATACGCGGGAAAACCCACAGGAATAAGCTAGTTGGCGATATAACATCACGCTAGGACCCTGAGAAGCTGAACAACAGCGAGTGAAACTGCAAAGCCCAGCTTGTATTTTATTTGTGACGTGTTGTGTCCTCAGAGGAGTGTGCGCTGCTCAGCACGCAGTGGACGGAGTGTGAACAGTGGAGTGTCCGAGGCTGTTGACAACATGACAACAACCCCACAGTGACAGGGATGAGAAGAACAACAAGGGGTTCCTAATCTTAGAGAAGCAGCGAGGCGGAAAGTGATGTCCTCCAACAAAGTGCCTATGTTCGACGACTGCAGTGCACGAAGCCAGAAACCCGAGTCGCATTTACCCACAGCCGCACGCTCCGTAGCAGTAACGGTCGGGTTCAGTAAATTGTCCTGGGCCACTCTGCAGAGCGCGTCTCTAAGAAAATGGATTATCGAATTCTCCAGTATTCAGGCATGCTAGTTTCCAAGCATCATAATCTCAGAGAAGCACGGCTCATCAAAATCAATCAGTGTGGAAGACAGGATTTTCCTGATTAATTTCACCTAATCTTATATTTCGTTAGTAACTATTATCTTATTTTTTTAAATTGTAAATCGTCACCTAACGCTAAAAAAAATCAAGCTATGAATAAAAGTAGAAAATATATATGTATATTTTCTCGGTTGTTTACTAAGTGGAAGGTTAAATTTTCAATTGCTGGTAACACTGATCAGTTGCGTTCCAGCACTTAATTTTATTGCTTTCGTAATTTTTTAGTTTTCTGTCTCACTCGTGTCGAAGAGCTACGTGAGATGCAAGATATTTCATGCTACAATTTACAAAAATTTACAGTAGTTTTGTCTTTTTCCAGATTTTGACAGATCAAAGCCTTTGACAGGTCGCTACCTTTCTGTTTCTCTTCCATATCAAGAAGTCAAACGTGCTTGTTCTCTGAGAGCTAAGGCCTGTTGGCGACTTGCACGTCTTATAATTAAAAATGGCATCAAAGGCTGAATTAGCTTGCGTTTACTCCGCTCTCATCCTCGTTGATGATGACGTTGCCGTAACTGTAAGTATTTACATGTTTGTCACAATTTTTATGTTAGGTTAGAATTACGTCTTGAGATTATCCACTTTCATCGTGACCGTTTCTATGTAAACATGGCATGAAACCATTTGAAACGCTTGTTTAAATGTTACTCTATCTGTGAATACTTATATTTTAGCCAAACTCATTGTAATAGTCATGGCGCGAATATCCATACTGACGGTGTTTTTGTTTTGTAGGGTGAGAAAATCTCCACCATCCTGAAGGCGGCCAACGTTGATGTTGAGCCCTACTGGCCTGGTCTGTTCGCGAAAGCGCTCGAAGGCATCAACGTGCGTGACCTGATCACGAACATCGGATCCGGCGTGGGAGCCGCGCCGGCTGCTGGCGCTGCACCTGCCGCTGCCGCCGCGGCCCCCGCTGCCGAGGCTAAGGAGGAGAAGAAGGAGGAAGAACCTGAAGAGTCCGACGACGACATGGGCTTCGGTAAGATTGTACCAAAATTATTAATAGTCTTGAATGTGCGGAATATTTCCCCGAACTGTGTGCATTGGCGAAACATTTATTTAAACACAAATGTTGTCTGATAGAGAGATGATTCAACTATGGAAGGACAGGAAGAAATTGAAATTTGGCATCATGTTATTAAGTGAATGTTTGTTAACACCAATGCAGTAATAGTAAACAGTGACAAAATTACACATGCCTCAGCATGGCATTTACAGATGTGTTATAAAACAAAATCAATGATGTTTGCATGTATTAGCTTCAGAATCGAATGATTGATAAAATTTATCCTGAGATATAATAATTTCTCCCACTATCAAAACTTAATGTGGATTTATAAACCCACCCTAATTCTATTTTTGTCTTGTTTCAGGTCTCTTCGACTAAAAAGCTTTATATCGATGCGATATTCCATTGTAAGCTTTATGAAGCTTATTTAGTTGTAAGGATTAAATGACTTTATAATAAAGTTTTTTTAAACTTACATTTGGTTTTGTTTATTACGGTTACTTACGCATCATGCTGGTCCCTAAGATGACCTTCTGACCCCATACGTAGCCATCAACAAGTTCTAGCATGAAATATTGAAAGTGGTCATAGCTTGTTGAAAACTTTAATACAGTAATACTAAAGTCGTTTGCATATGATGAGTATCCACTTTTATTTAAATTATTCTTACCTCAAAAGTGGAGCAATATTGAATGGTAGATTTATGTGTAAATCAGCAATAAACTAATTTCAGGGAGTGATTGAACTTCCCCATAATATTTATTGGATCCATCCTGGAAATTGTGAAGTGTGTAATTATTCCAATTTGGCCCTCCAATAAAATTTATAGGCTTGGTAGTGTTGAATTTAAGAGGATCCATGTTTTTTTTCTACAAAAGTTGCTTAGTGAATGATTCAAAGTTTTAAATATTCCACCCTACTGCCAGCTTGGTGCAGTCAAATGAAAAAATCTAAGGGATGCAGCACTTACTACACACGGGGCCCAAAAATTATTTATATAATGAGCTAGTTGAGACAAAGCAGTAGTAGTCTTGTGTAAACCCTAACTTAAACCTGTTATGCACAGTGACATAGGACTCGTGTAATTTAGGATAACAGCAGCAATCTGCATAAGATAACACAGCCCACGTTGAATAAATTAATTTCCCAGAGATTTTAATATCTCTAAATCATATGAACTGGGCCTCACCAGATGATTTACCTTTTGAGTATCAAAACACATGTAATTATTATTTAGACACTAATAAAGTTGACTTCCCGGTTGGAGTGTAGCCTTAGGGGCGCTATGGAGCGAGGACTTGAAAAAATTTCGGACTTGGATTTTTTTAATTTTTTGGGTTGACCTAAACCATAGGAAACATTTAGGTTCTAAGAAGCATGGTCATCCGACGCACCGTTTCCGAATTATGGGCCTTTTAAAACATAAAATTTTTAAATCCGAGATTTTTTCCAAGTCTCGAAATATTTTTTTGATTTCGTTGCTGCTCATACTGCCCCTAAGCGTATACTCCAACTCTTAGAAATCCGCCCCTAAGAGGACACACTGACCAAAAAATTTTACTCCAATATAAAAATTACACTTAAATAAAATAATCTGATAGTTGAAAGATCTGAGAGTTGTAATGGAGGTCTTTTTAGCGGATGCAAAGGTGCAAGAGGTGTGTGCGTTCGCGCAGCGGAATGTTGTTTAATTTAAAGATTTTAATTATGCAGATAATTAGTGTATGACGTCCTATAATTGTGTATGGTAAAAAAAAATTTGTGTATGCAGCCATTGTGGAGAAATTCACCAAAAACTGATTCCGCTGGGCGAACGTTGTCCTGGCGGAACTTTTTTTAATCCATAGAATTTAGAAGAAAAGAGATGTGTCCAAAAATTAGTGTATATTTGTGTGTAATTGTTTATGTATGAATGAAATCAGTGCATGCATAAACTTCGGAGAAATTCAAGTTTCCGCTACGCGAACGTTTGGCCATTAGCTAGTTTTCATATAAAGCGCTTACATAGAGAGCTGTAGATTTTTACATACTTTGTTTTGAATTTGTTTATATTTGTTTAAAAAACAGATTTAGAAAAAGTCGTAGGGTTTAAAAGATAAAAATATAAACGTAAAATACACTTATTAGGTCTTAGTTCTTAAAGTATGCACTTTGGGGTCTAGATTTTCACGTTTACACAAACTTTGTAAGTGTCTACAACATGTTGCCAAGTATCAATGATGTTCCGTTAGTAATTAAAAAGTTATAGGACAATTTACCATGAATAGATCACTGTTTACAAAGCAGTCGAATATCACGACGTTCTAAAGGAATTGCATGGTAAAATGTATGCCAATAATTTGTTTAATCATTCAACTATTCACATGCAAAATTTCATGTCATTAAATTCAGTAATTAAAGAAAGACAATTATAATACTGACGAAGCATCGAAAACCTACATAATCCGACCAAGTTCGGATAGCTATAAAAAAGCGGCCGTGCCATATATCTAAGAAACGTTCTTAACTTGGAAGATTAGTATTTATTAATATGGTACAGTTGCGTACACAAGCGTTAGGAAAAAATAAAACAATTGCATTTCTTGAATGAAAAATATTTTTTTAATAATAACGCCACTATCTACGATAAAAATTGCTAATCGGTTAGTCGGTCTATTAGTTCGCGTAGCGAAGATACTCCGAAGAACGACCGGGACCGAAAGAAAGAGAGGGAATGAGATCTGTTAGGGTGTGAGTGAATAAGCCGTTCGTGAATGATAGCATTATCATTTACGAACGGATTACTACCGACCGACGAATTGATGCAAATGCAATGCGAATGAACGCATAACAAAATAAAAAATACGTGTTTACTATTTAAGTTTATCATGTCAAAATTTGCGCACTGGGTTAAAAAAAATCCTGTATATGGACTTGGGACAAAACAAAATCAGACTCAAGTTCAACAGCAAACGAATCCGCGCGGGCCGCGGCTAATGAAAACATATTGCCCTCTCTTTTCTTCAAGGATGGAAGTACCGTTTCAAGCGGGAAGCCACCATCGCTCGTTGCGCGCAGCACGTTGTCTATTTTTTCACAGTAGAATATTTTTGATCAATTCGTAACTACAAAACTTAGACTATTTAACCAAAGGACTAGCCTTAAGCGTACCGCTTCGAACAAAATAATTCTGCATATTTTGGTGGGGTGCGGGGAAACACGCTCACATACATAAGTCACTACCTACCAGTACAACGGTATACATCAATTAAAAATCGATTCAAGAAGTGTTTTTTTTTAAGTTATTAGATTGTTTGATCCACTAAAGTTGCAAAGTGGAACGCTCGTGCATGCCTAGTCCATTGGTTAAATAGTGTAATAAGCTACAATATGATAAATATTTACCTAAACAGTAGTACTTACATGTGGTAATTATTTCATTTCCCTAAGGGGTCTATAGTTAGAATCCTGATCCGTGAAATCTTCAATAGAAATTAGCTGTATGAATATTATTTGTCTTAAATAATATATCTAGATTATATCTCAAGTCTCAAGCGCATACTTAAATAAAGTACCTACGTAATTAGTACCTACTTTCTGTCATAGTCAAATACATTAAAAAAGTAGGTGTAGAAAAATAAATGACCTATAAATTATATCGAAACAACAATTGTGTTATCACCTGTACCAATTCAATACCGGTATTATAATGTAAATTTTGGGATGTTACCTAAATATATTGCACGGCCGCTTTTTTATAGCTATCCGAACTTGGTCGGATTATGTAGGTTTTCGATGCTTCGTCAGTATTATAATTGTCTTTCTTTAATTACTGAATTTAATGACATGAAATTTTGCATGTGAATAGTTGAATGATTAAACAAATTATTGGCATACATTTTACAATGCAATTCCTTTAGAACGACGTGATATTCGACTGCTTTGTAAACAGTGATCTATTCATGGTAAATTGTCCTATAACTTTTTAATTACTAACGGAACATCATTGATACTTGGCAACATGTTGTAGACACTTACAAGGTTTGTGTAAACGTGAAAATCTAGACCCCAAAGTGCATACTTTAAGAACTAAGACCTAATAAGTGTATTTTACGTTTATATTTTTATCTTTTAAACCCTACGACTTTTTCTAAATCTGTTTTTTAAACAAATATAAACAAATTCAAAACAAAGTATGTAAAAATCTACAGCTCTCTATGTAAGCGCTTTATATGAAAACTAGCTAATGGCCAAACGTTCGCGTAGCGGAAACTTGAATTTCTCCGAAGTTTATGCATGCACTGATTTCATTCATACATAAACAATTACACACAAATATACACTAATTTTTGGACACATCTCTTTTCTTCTAAAGTCTATGGATTAAAAAAAGTTCCGCCAGGACAACGTTCGCCCAGCGGAATCAGTTTTTGGTGAATTTCTCCACAATGGCTGCATACACAAATTTTTTTTTACCATACACAATTATAGGACGTCATACACTAATTATCTGCATAATTAAAATCTTTAAATTCAACAACATTCCGCTGCGCGAACGCACACGCAAGAGGTTGGGTCATAACCCGACTCACAGAAGAAACCCTAATGGTTTTAATCAAATAAAATCTACCTAAACATAAACTAATACTGTCACTTACGGGATATCTTCCGTGATTGTTATTATTTTGAGCTCCCGATATTTCGGCGCTGTTGCAAGCGCCATGATCGCGGGTTGACTGGAGAATGCGGGTGGATGGAAAATAAATTGTTAAGAGCAGACAAATCCATCAACCCTCTTTCTTTGTCAACAAACAAACAATGAACAATCACGGAAGATTACCCGTAAGTGACAGTATAAGTTTAGTTCAAAATAGGTACATAACCAGTAGACTGTATTATTAACATGGTAAACTTGACTGGTAATCAAAATTAAGAGGTAACTTCCATTATAACTGCAAAAAAGTTATGGAGGCGAAGGTATGATTTCTTGTGGAAGTTCTGCACGAGCAGAGGTGAGGTTCTGTTAGAATGCTAGTTAAATCATCAGCCCTCGATCAATAAAACACACAAGTAAAGCAACAACATAATTTATTTATTTTAACCTACTTTACATTATCTAAGCACACATCTCTATCTATCCCCACATAGCTCTCTGGACTCCAGACAGTTTGTTGTAGTCAGCCAGGTGTCTCCACACTATACGGCTCATCCGCCATTCCTTCACTATACCTCTAGGCCTGGAAATTAAGCAAAAAAATTAAATCAGAAAGAAGGAAGGTAGTCAAGTTAAGTATTAGACTAGCTTATGTCTCAATCAGATCATGATGCAGAACAATGTTTTTCTACTGTTCATAAATTAGCTTCCGCCGGCAGCTTTGGATGTCTGAATTGTTATTCTTTTACACAATATCTTTATAAATTATAGCTTGTGTTATTCTGAAGTACACGCTATATTACAGTGAGTTTCATGAAAATTCGTTCAGTAGTTTTGTGCATGTAAGAAACATCCATACTTCCTCACAAACTTTTGAGTTTATAATAGTTTTAAGATTTCACAAACCTTGATGTGACAACGCATCTGTTGTTTATTCTGAGTGGGATGGCATTCATCTCAAACTTGTTAATCTCTTTGTCAGCAAGTTCTCTAATCTCCAAAGGCAGGATATCATTTTTCCTCATGGCATTGATTCTAGTTCTTTCAAGAAAGTTTTCCGCGCTCATTCGCCGCCTTTTCACGTCTCGGATCATGTGCCAGTTCGCCCATTTATTTCTCACTTGTTGGAACTGCAAGAAGTTAAATTTTGCAGATTATTGAAGATAATGGTGTTCAAATATGTAATGAATAACGAACCCCGAAGCCAGCGACAGTTTGAGATTTCCAGACATATTTTGCAAGACCAGAGATATTTAAATTCATGATTTATTTACTTATTTATAGTTTTGTGGTTTACAAATTTATTTTAGGTTATGACAATTTTTTTTGACATTGATTATCAGTTGACATTTGACAGAGGAGGCCACAGAACATTAATACTCTAGCGATGGGAGGCCTAGTCGGCCTATAGATTCAGGAAATTCATGGTATTAGTCGAGTTTTGCAAGCAAATCACTACTGGGAAAATAGACAAACAAATAACATCTGACCTTCGATGACATCATGTTGTGTTTGACATGTTTTGACAAGTTTTTATTTGAAAAGGCGGTCGCCGGCCGCAGTTTTGTAGTTATAGATAAATAAAGTGAAACAGACACAAGGATGAGTTCTAAAAGACTTTCATCTCAACGAAGCAATGCCAGTCAAAGCAAGAAATCTAAAGTATCGGACATTAACACTACGTATCTCCGCGTTTCCATGCGAGATAGTGGACTTATTTTGAAGCACCCACCGGAAAAGTGCGTTGCTTCTTATGAAATAATTCATACTGTTCGCAATATTAAGAAAAACTTGGAAAAGCATTTCGACTATCCACGTAACTTATCTGATCTTTTCTCAAATTTGGAGAACGAATGCAAAGATTTGGATGTTTTCAAACATTACTTGTTTCCAAATATTGTGAGGATATCTGAAGATAGCGCTGAAGAGTTCCCGGTAAGCGACAGTGTTGTAAAAATACTGCTGAGTGTTCCAGTTCTGCAAAATAAATTAACAGATTATGTGTTTGAAAAAGCTATTGATTTAGCAGCTGAATCTAAGTGCAGGCCATGGATTCAAATGATACTCAAATGTTTTTCGTCTTTAGACAGTATAGTCGATACAGACAAGATGTCTACGAATTTAATAAACCTTTTAGATGTTGCATCTGAAAAAATGGTCAAATTGGAAATAATAACTGCTATTCCAGACATAATTGGAGATCAAGAGCATGATAATATTGCCACAGAAATGAGCAGAATTCTAAGTGAAGATCATGATTTAATTCCTGCTATATTAGACTGTCTATCTTACCTGTGCTTATCTGATGATCAGTATGAGCAATTACAGAAAAAAACACTTAATCTCCTAATGAGTCTTTCAAAGTGTAATTATTTCTCAAATTTTGTTAAATTTTTGCTAATACCTGGAAGAATGAGTGACAATGCTTACTTAGAAGCAGTTCAAGGTTTGAGGAATGCTCTAGGATGGTCCTCATCAGTTGCTCAAGCTCAGGAAGTAGCAACAAGTCAGGTGCTCACTGCCACAGCTATAAGAAATTCTATGGTGTCATCAAAAATTATTGGCAATTCTTGGTTAAAAGCAATATCTTTATGTAAAGTGCACACAGATCATAAGCCAATTGATTTTATTTTACTTATAATTGCATATTCAACCTCAGAAGAAAAACAGAGACAAGTAGAAAATTTGATTAGAAAGCAAATCAAACTTAATATTCTAAAAGAAGAGTTACTAGAAGATGTATTTAAGAAATTTAAACCATTATTGAAGGAATATTTAAGACATTTGATTGATCTTTCCAATTCCCTGTTGAAGACCAAAGTGGACCCAGCTGTAGAGTCATTTGCTTTTCATATTTACTCTCTTATGTTTGCAGAACTAGAGGAATGTTGTCCAACAATTGTTGCCGAACTGTTACAGTTGGGATTGGATTCGAAACAGTGTGTTATGAGTATTTTGCTTGTCCTAAACAATGTTGCATCAAAAGATATGTCCCTTTTAAAACCACAGAGTGTTCAAATGCTTACACTATTGGATAGAATGGACGATATGCCTCTGGATGAAGTAAGAGCTGTTATGAATTTGCTATGTGGCTTGGCCTACAGTTATGAAAACTCAGTTATAAGAGATGATCTTCATATGATTATAAGAAAAGAACTAGGTTCATCTAACCCAAGAATCAAAGTTCAAGGTATCCTAGCTGCAATTCATGCTGTCAAGTACCTAATGGTTGCAAGCTCTGAAGATGATCAGACCAGGGAAATGCCAGATGATGTGAGTTATGGATCTGTTACTCATTTATCAGAAGGGGATCTTCGTGAAGCAGCCCAAATTATAGAACTAATAAGCCGGAGTACAAGACAATTTCCAGATATGATTGCCTTCTTCTATGATGAATTGTCTAAAGTAATTTTTTCTGCATCATTTATAAATAAAAACTTTTTGTCATGGCTCACTGATGCAGTGACTAATGACCTGCAACAAAACTTTATAGTAGATTCAATAGAAGTGGACCGGATTGGTGAAATAAAGCTGTCCATGCAGTATTGTCAAAATGCAGACAGTGAAATGGATGAAGTTATTGCCATAAACATTGCAAGCATGACTTTAGATTCAAGTTCTGAAGTGTATATTGGTATTCTATCTCCCCTTTTTCAACTTGTTCAGACTTTGCATTTTAAGCAGCATGAAGGAAACTTAACTAGCATTGATGCACTTTTAGGATGTCCAGTGGTGATGCCCAAGTTTGACATAGACATGGTTGAAGACATGGATTCAATGGCAATAAGTAATATCTTAGATTGTTTAGTGCATTGCATTAATTGGTTCAGGGAATTACTCAACGCTTTTGCTACTCAAGATGATGATGACTTAAAGACAAAAACATTAAAAAGGGTGTTACAGATTGAGGAGTTAGAAAACTTTGTCAAAGAAATTCTTGTTAAAACCAAGATCCCTTACAAACCACCTATTTGTACATTCAATGTTAACAAATACACTGGCGAACAACTTGAAAGAAAGCCTGTAAAAGTACAAACTGCTAAACAAAAAGTTACGAAGAAGTCAGCACCTGATGATACGGTGCTTCCTGAAACAGCGCGCTCTCAAGCAACGCAGAGCAATGTCTCTGTCAAAAGCAGCCTTGAAATAAGTCACAATATGCCCCTCAGGCAGTTAAGTTTAAACTTACTCCATCTAATCAAAACTGATATGACTGAAGACAAGGAGTCAGAAACCGAGCTAACAGTTAAAACTTTAACCTTCTTACTTAAATGTGTTAACAGTAATATTGAGAATGTTTTAATTTCTAAAATTAAAAGGAAAACCTTTCTAACTAAACAGGAGACTGCTGTGTATGATGCCACTAAAGCTGAACAATGTGCTAAGGCAGTCAGTGAAGTATTACCACAACTGGTGGAGCATTTGAAATTCATTACCTTGTGCATAGAAAAGTTAACAACTGAGAACACACAAGTAGACAATGAAGTTATGTACACATCAGATTTGATCAATCTCATTACATGCCTGGACTGCATCTACAACTTGTTCACTATATATTTCAAATGGATAGGTTTTAAGAATCAACAGCACATTTCCTTACTAAAGAGTTCACTGAGAACTTTAGCAAATCCAAATAATGCTACAGTATCACTGAAAGATCTACTGATAGCTGCTGCCCAGTACCTACAGAACCATAAAAAATACTGTTTGCAATTATCAACTGCGGTATCGCTTATTGAATTCCTGAAAAGTATTCAAAACTTCTCTGACAACAGAGTCATACTTAACATTTTAAAAACATTGGCACAAAGCTTTTTGTCACGACAGTGGAAAACTCCGGAAGGTATATTAGAAAAGGGGTTACACTTTAATCAAAGTGTAGATCGATTGGCTTCTATTTATTTCATAAATAACGAAGTGTTAGCACTGAAAAATTTGACTTTGCAACTTACGGAAGATATAAAGTTGCTGCAAACAAGCAAAAACACACTACGTACATTTAAGTGCATAACCAAGAGTAATTTCCCCATCTTGTACAGAAACCTAGGTACAGCACTTCATGAAGCAACCAAAGCTCGCTTAGAGAAAGGAATGACAAACTCAGAACATTTGGATCTGTGGAAAGACGTAGCAACAATAATGAAAAATATGTCTGAAATTGCGAAAATTCTCGAGAATAGAAATAATTTAGCAGTATTTTTCAAGAAATCTATTCCAGTCCTCAAACTATTTATGTCGCAAGGAATCCCTATTTTGGAAATCCAGTTCAAAACTGAAAATCAAGAAGTTTTGGAAATTTTGAAAATTCTACAGCAATCCACTCGATTCTTGCAGACATTATGTTGCCATTCAAGATTGAAGAAAGATACAGTTCTGATGAGTAAGGTTCCACACATGAGACAGCTACTTGAAACTTTGATTTATAAAGTGAAAGCGGTCTTAGCTGCAAATAATTGTTCAGAGGCATTTTGGATGGGGAATCTCAAAAATAAGGATATTCATGGCGAAGTGATTGCTTCTCAACAGAGCATTGAAAGTGAAGAATCCGTTGAAGATTGTGATGAGCAGTTACCGGAAGACGAAGACAGTGACAATACAGATGATGAAATGCTTAATCCTGATTCTAGAAGTCTCAGTGATATTGTTTGAATTATTATTATTTGAATAAATTCATTTCTTGAAAAAAAAAAACTTTAATTTACGCACATACAAGTTTTGTTTGTTTTGTTTTTGTAAGTGTAGGTATTTATAAACTTACCAACCTACAAATTTTTAGAACAGTGCATATTGTTCGCAGCTTTTACTGGCAAACCATGGACTCGACACATTAATGTTAACGGGTTTGGTGTGTCGAGTTCACCAATAAGGCACTAGATATTACGTTGAAAATAAGTCAACTTACGTCTAGTCTAGTCTAGTAGTAGAAAGCATCAAGGTGCGAAATTCTGACTTTTCCGAGTTAGTTGATGTTTGTTTGCAGTCGTCTCTAAAGCGCAGGCCACACCACCGCCAGCCGGCGGGCGGGCGAGCGACGCGCTTTTCATACTTTGTTCGTATCTTTCGATAGTTCGCGGTGTGAACCAAAGTATGAAAAGAGGTGAAACGACGCGTCGTTCGCGTCGCTCGTCGTCCGCCCGCCAGCTGGCGGTGTGGCCTGCGCTTAGTCTAAGAGCTAGCTATGGAAATACGGTTGCGACTTAAAGAGCAAGGAAATTCGTCTAGTAGTCTAGTTAGTGTGCCATACTCATCATCATCTGCCTAGCCTTTTCCCAACTATATTGGGGTCGGCTTCCAGTCTAACCGGATGCAGCTGAATACCAGTATTTTACATGGAGTGACTGCCTATCTGACCTCCACAACCCAGTTAGTAGTGGGTAATACGGTACCCCTTGGTAAGACTGGTTGTCAGACTTTGGCCCACTGAGGCACTGACTACCTAACGACTGTCAAAGATCTACAAATGACAGCCGGGACCAACAGCTTTACGTGCTTTCCGAGACACAGGAAACTCGGTATGTAATGGGCGGTCACCCATCCACAGACCAACCTAGGCAAGCACGGCTTAACCTAAAGATCGACCCGAGCGGCTGTTATTGTTTAGCCACGAGCTTCACATGTGTGCCATACTATCATTATTAATTGATCCGAGTGCCTAGAAGCTGTTCAGTGGTGAGGGTGGGGTTGTAAAAGCAATAGGTGTGCTACTTATAGAGCTCTGGATTTGGTGTGGTATGGTATTAGAGCTATAATAAATTATTTAATGGGGGATATCGCGCATTGTCATGTTAGTTGCCACTATGACAGACTATCTTTGTTTTCAACTTCGTCTAATTTCTAAGACGTCAGGTTTTTTTAGGTAAAGAAACATGAAAAAATTTGAACCAGTAAATGAGATGACTGGCACAATACTTATCTCCCAACCAAAACGCCTGGCAATTTTATAGTCGAATTAAATACATAATTAGCTATAACACCATCCAATCCAGAGCTCCAATTGTACGTTCCACTAATAACACTCTAGGAGACACTTTCCTGCTAGGGTAACGTACACCTATAAATTACACACCTATTGCTATTACAACCCTTTTGTTGCCCAACGACTCCGCCCCCACCGAACAGCTGCCAGATACACTACTAGCGGCACTTCGTTGCTCTATTTTTGCAACCATATTTCCAGTGCCTGGCTATTACTGCGCTTCGCCAAATTGCGCTAGTAACGCGCAGGTGGCCGCTCGCGCCTCTATTCTTTTGAACGCCAGATCATAAAAGCACGCGCGTGCCCTCCACGCCAAGCCACAATTTCATCTACCACATTTTGTCTCGTTTGGCGTACAGGCACTTGCTTGTCACGTGTATGTGACAATGGCGTTCAAAAGGAAATTGAAGCAGCACTAAAGCTGCGGGTTTCGGGATTTCTCCCGATATTCTGACAGCAGGCAGGCACCCCGCGAGTTTTAGCCGATGCCCACAGTGTGTACCAAGATCTCAACAACACATTCCTCAAGTACGTTGGTCTGGTTCCTCGTATTAGGGTATTACAATAACTGATAGAACAAAACCACAAATAGTGTAAAGTCATATTTATTGAAGTAGGCTTAGTACAATCTCTGGGGTGGGCCCATTGTGGACTTCATATGAAGTGAGCGTACATTCTGCCAGTGCTTCTTGAGCAGAGACACCAGGAAGTTGATGGACAAGTGCACGTTCTGCGCGAGCTCATCCGGGGTCATGTCCACGTGGCCAACTGCTACAGACAGGCACAACACCTGGAATGCACAAAAGGAAATGATTAGAATATTAACAGAATGAAATGAGATTATGAGAATTTTTCAAGTAAAGATATGCCACATTAGTTTTGTTAAGTTGTTTCATTATGATTTTTTTTTTTAAACTTTGCCCTCTCTAGGAATTTTTCCTGTATGATACGAGCATGGGTGAATTTACAAACTTTTAAACTCACATAAACAAACAGCCAAACCCGGAACAACTACCTGTAGGCCATACAAATACTTGTTCTGTGCGGGACAAAATACTTGTTGATAAATTCAGCCACTGCATGTGCCAATAGTGCCATCAAAATATTATGCTCAACTATTTTCACAACCATTGTTATTAAATGAGAACTAAGTATATCCATATCATGAAACATACCTTCTTCATCTGGAACTTGATGGTAGCTTTGACTTCATCAATCTTCTGTGTCATGGACTCCTGGTGGGAGAGGAGACCAGGAAACTTGCCGGCCTTGTTGAGACCAGGTCCCAGCAGACGTGGGATCTGCTTGATAAGGGATTCTGATGCAAGGAAGGCATCATATCTGGAAAAATGGTTGAAAACAATGTTATTTTGGACAGATTTTATTAGTCATAAAGTAAGCTCAGTAGCATAACATGCGAGTAATCTAGACTTAGACATAAAAGATGAAGAACGAAGACAATGCAGGCTTCAAGAGTGAGCATAGTGAGTTCGAAAATTCAGACAGGTTAGAATTGTTTCGATCCTTGATACAAGAGTTACTTGGAAATAATTTGATATTGATTATTTCTACCTACATGCTTGATCTAAAACCACCCAGCTAGGATAGCTTAGGTTCTCTTTTGACCATTCCAGCACAAACAGAAATGATTTTGTCAACTTGTGCCAAAATTAGTCAAGAGCTTAGTTTGCAAAGCGAGCGAAGCAATCTCGAAAATTCAACGCTTGCCCTAACCACAAGCGGGTCTCGCGCGAGGAGTCGCTTTGCGCACACCTAGCTGCGCAAGCCGGTAAGCATGTAGTGGGTATGCTAGCCAGATTTCTCAAGACAAACCAAGTCATGAAACTACATATCCATTTACTTCAAAGAGAATCATGAATTATTTTATTTGCCATTATACACAGTAGTAACATTTAAAAAAAAGACTACTGAGTAGTATTTAAGTAAGTTAGGTTAATAATTATGTTGAATTTTAAAAATACAATAGGTCAAATATAAAGGATGTTACCTTTGAAATCAGAAATTGGATGAATAAATAGAAGAAATGAAAGGATCCATTGCACACAATGAGCTATTAAAGTATTTAGAAACATAAATAAAGAATACTCACTTCTTTGCTAGTTTCTTAACAAGTTTCTTGTTCTTGTTAAGTTTTTTGAGTGCCTCAGCATCCATGCAGGGTACGTTCAGGGTCTTTGACTCGTCACAGTGCTGTTGGTCTCCAAGCACACACACCTGCATTTTGGGGCGGGGAATGTACTTGAGCCTGCAAAGTTATATTATGGTCAATATTTGGACACATGGGGATAATGTTACAAGTTAATTGTAGGAGTGCATCAGTAGTAAAATTTTCATCAATATCAACAGATAATACATGCAATTTTTAACATCATTTGCATAAACTTTCTTCCAACACCATTTTCAATGTGTCATAAATATCCATGGTGATTCCACATGTGGTTTTACAATTTAACAATCACACAACAATTTTACCACTAACACATTCAATGAGGCATACCTGAACCCGTGTTTTCAACATCTTAAGCTAATTCGGTAAGCCGAGGCTTACCTACCCGATATTTTAAGACTCTGGGTCGAGTCCCGTCAGTTTTCACCGACTCCCTGTCCAGATTCATCTTGGTGGAACTTGTAGAACACAATTAATGTCCCACTAAAATGCTCTTTCCAGGTAAACGTACTTGACGGTGCCTGAGAAACGCTTGTCCTTCTGGGGGTCATAGTTCTTCAGACCAATTTGAAGCTCGACAGTCTCCAAAAAGTTACGTTTTTTGTCCTTCGAAGACTGGAGGACGGCATTTACGCACTCGTAAAGCGTATCACGCGATACTTTAGACCTAAAATAATAAAATAACACACATCACAATCATATCATTAAGAGGTTATAATATGTGGAGCCGAATGAAAATATATAAAAATCAATTGTAAAACAAATAATATTACATGATAAATGGCGATCGCAATAGAGTTGCATAAGCAAGAAGTATTGATTTAAGAAATAAATACAGATTACTTACGACATTATGGAAGAGTTGTCCTCCTTTCACGTTGTCAACGAATTGAAAGAAGGATATCGACTTTGACATTGCAGTGAGAAGTGTTGCCATCCGATTATGAAAACTCCACCGTAGTTACAATGATCGAATGAATCGACTACGCAATCGCGGCGATATCATCGTCGTGCCACGTATTGAAAAACAATTTTTTGAGTACTGCACATCCCCCACGCCACTAGGGCATGAAAATACCCCACAGATATGGCAATACAGCGACAACACCCCCGAGATCTCTATTTTATTCACCACTTATTTTAGGGTTTTAATTAAATCTTAAGTCTCTAACTTAATCCATTTGTTCGGTCAGTTCGGTGTGTCCTAGCAATAAAAAGGATACACAACTGTTACCGGTCGCACCTAGGGTTAGCCGGCTTGAAGTAGATGTAACTTTACTTCGGCTTTTAGCCGTAAAATTTATACTAGCTGCGCCCGCGGTTTGACCCGCGGTGAAAAATTTTGCAAACGTATTATAGGTACATGAACTGAAACTTGGAAAAAAAAAATGACATCATTCAAGATTTTTTTTTTTCACAATTCGATACTAAAAGCTGCTAAAAGTACGCTGTGCGTTGCGTATTTTTGGACGCCAAAAACGATTTTAGTCTAAATTCGGGAAAACCATATTTGGAGTTATTTGATCATCTCACGCGAACACCGCATTTTTCCGGGATCTAAAAAGTAGCGTATGTGTTAATCAAGTAGAAAAGTGACTTTTCTACGTAAGTTGGATGGTACGTTTTTCTTCATACCTGTAGGTATGAATGAAGAAATGTGGACGAAAACTTACCATAGGCCTTACCTATTGATGTTGCAAAATGTCAAACGTCTTGGTGCAACAAATGCACTCAAGGTCTCGCGTCGCACATAAATATAGTAGGCAGGCACTTATTTCAAAACAAATATTTAATGTAAGTACTAGGAAAATTTTATAGACCAGGTAACATGATACAATAAATTAGAATAGAGTTGCGTATTTATTGTTTTTCCGTACTTTGTCTAGAATCAAAGTATTCGGCGAAGATGGTTGTGGTAATCTTGGATTGGTTATGTACCAATCTTCTTTCAATAATTCCGGATCATGTTGCCACCAGCCATACTAAAACAATAAGGAATTTTCGAAATAAGTAGGTACGTACTTACTGTTATGTTATATTTACACTAGTTACACAAAATTTGTAAAAATTTGTGTAGATAAGTACAGTCGCCAGTACAGCAAGTTAGGTACAGTCAGCAACAAAAGTCGATGAACAGATACTAATTTACAAAACACCTGAACACTAAAACGGACCATAAATCACTTACCAGAATAGAGTACACAATAAGGTTATCATTTCAATGTTACAAAAACCCTAAGCATTAATATGTTATAAGTCGCTAAACATCATTACAGCATAAGTCGGTAACTATCATTTTGCCGTAAGTCGCTGAACATGTCATGCGCGAGTTTTTTAACTTGATAATGCATGAGTTGTTAAATACAAGATACTGCAGAATAAACCATTACCTTTTTAACATCGTTCGGATTTATTTCACAATTAAACATTTGTGATCATGCGATTGTTTAGGTATATGCTGTTATTTTATAGTAAGCCTACAAATTGGTGATGTTAGTTTGAGTTGATTATTTCGTGGTTATTTTTTTTTAAACCACCCAGAAGTAAGAGCCCCGCGAAGCGGGGCTCAGTCGATGTAACCTCCGGAATCACTTGAACTTGACCTCAAAGTCACTTGAACTTGACCCTTATGTCATTTGACCTTGACCTCAAGGACACCATGAATATTGACCTATAACTGCTCCTGAGAATCATGGATTTTGGTTTTCGGAATTTCAACCTTGATCTCAAGGTCAAGGACCATGAGGACAAGGTCAGTGACCTTAGGAGAATCGTGGATTTTTATTTTAGGAATTTTGACCTTGACCTCAAGGTGACCTCAAGACAGTGACGTCAAGTTTGGCAACTTCAGGAGAATAGCTTATTTTGACTTTCAGAAATTTGACCTTGATTTCAAGGTCAAAGAACATGAGGTCAAGGTCAATGACCATGAGGTCAAGTTAAGTGAGAATTGCGGAGTTCGACTTTTGGATTTTTGACCTTGACCTCTAAGTCAATGACCTTAAGGTCAAGGTCAATGACCTTGAGGTGTATCCCCACCCTACTACTCCTACATCCCACCGGGTCCCGAAGGTTTGATTAGGCGTTGGATTTTGGTAAATTTTTCTAAGTCTTTTTTTCATAGTGCCCCGTTTCGCATCCACTGACCGCAAACGGGTTAAAAGAACTAGCAATGTTGGAAACTAACAATGCTCAGCGACTTTTGTATTTATTACAGATCATACAATTTTGTCGGTAGTAATGTATAGCAATTAATGGTTTAACTGAGTTCAGCGACTTTTGTAGTTCAATTATGACAAGTTGTTTTGTAATTTACTTTAGTCAATAACTTATGATAAAAAATAATGATTAGGAAATATTGGAAACAAATTATGTTCAGCGACTTCTGTTGCTGACTGTACCACAAACTGTCAAATTTCTCCAAATGAAATTTTGCAAGTTAAGTTCAAAATCGACTGAGAAAATTTGACAGTTTGTGGTAGGTAACTTGATGCGGTGCTGGCGACTGTACCTAGCCACAAATCAAACTCTAGAGAGACTTTATACAGGGAGGGACTGACGCACGAACGCTCACGACGCATTTTCTATTTCAATTTTATATGTGGGGGGGGGGTTCGGAATGATGTAGGTACCTACTGAATACAATGTTTGTGCGTCGGTGTCCCGTCCCGTCCAGCCTGTATACAAGCAAGTAGGTGCCTAGTAATTCTGCAGATACAGTAGGTAGGTACAGCAGTAGGTAACTTATTTACCTAACTCATCAAGCCTTTAGCATTCAATTCAGTACCTACACTATATTGTTGTGGTTTTGCTAAATTCATTAACAATTTATTGTCTACCTACCTCTAAATAACTGGTAGGCGGGAACCTGTAAATGTCACAAGGAAAAGGAGGTAAAATAACTCCTTTACGTTTCATCTTTTTAAATCTTTGCCATGAGCCGTAAGCAAATCCATTAACTCTTCCTATGTAAAGATCAATAACTCTAACCACATCGATGTCCGGACGTTCTATCTGTAGGTAGAATAGGAAAATAAAGATTGTGATTAAGGGTGCGGTACGGCTCATCAAACTGAACAACTTTCTCTATCAGACCAGCATCGTTATCGCAAAAATATATCAGTTGTCCCATACGTCAATTTAAATACCTACTCGACCCAAATGTATGGGACAACTGATTATTTTTCCAGTCTTAATATAAACACACATTTCTGTTTCATACTGTAATCTTTCTTATCCATTCCGGTGCCACGGAAAAATTGGCTGTATGGCTCAGATGCGGCTACAGACACGACCAAAATCCGGCTGGATAACAATAACTTTCCTTGTTACAATAGTTATCTACAGTACCTACTGACTGCCAAACATGTAGGTACTTAGCTTAGAATATCAAAACCGAATACCCTTTCTGGTAGAGTTGAATATTCCTTGACTGTTTCCATCAAAGGTTTAACAGCTTTTTGACTCCTAGGGTGTTTGTATTTTTCTATCATTATATCTTCGATATAATTCTGTGGACCCAACATGGTTATACCAAAGAACTCCATAATTGGAAAAAAATATGTTTTATTAGAAATACTACAAATTAATGGCTTGAGGGCACAAAATTATCTTAGGTTTAAAGTTTTCTAACAACAACGAAAATTTTAAAAGGGGATTGTGATATTTTTTTAATTTATTGATTTGTGTCAATCAAT
Source organism: Noctua comes (assembly GCA_963082995.1). Taxonomy (NCBI): domain Eukaryota; kingdom Metazoa; phylum Arthropoda; class Insecta; order Lepidoptera; family Noctuidae; genus Noctua; species Noctua comes. The sequence goes on from OY720268.1 coordinate 6,169,507, forward strand.
GACTTTGATAATGAGGTGACATAATACAAGACCAGCACAAAGGTCTTGTCTCGAACTCATAGATCTTTGGAAATTTGATACTAAAACAGATTCGAGATAACATTTTACATCTAGGGTATTGGTTTTTACATTAAAATGTAGCAAGAGTATCTAAAGCTGCGGATTAGTTACATACATTGCGAGTACGATAATAATTTGCACCCTCTCTCAAGACAGAGATGACTAAGGGTGACTGTCCACGGAGGCGTAGCTTCATAGATTCAAAATACGCCAAACAGCTTGAGTAGCCCAGCGTACTGAACCCTGTCCACGACGCGTATTAGGTACACGCGTTTTCAATCATTTGCGACAATGCCGCCGGACGACGAAGACATTATTTTGGCATACTACTACATTCGAAGGCGCCGAAGACGACAATTATATTGGACGCATCCGTATATAGAAAAACATACATAGAAGTATAGATTGTTCATAGCGACAAGAGAATTATTAGAAGATGACAGTGTATTTCACTCATTGCATAGAATGAGTAAAACTACTTGTCATAATTTACTGCAAACGTAGCACCACTATTTCAAAAGCCCGCCATTTTTAGGGTTCCGTACAAGGGCAATCAATGGGACCCTATTACTAAGCCTCCGCTGTCCGTCCATCCGTCTGTCTGTCATCGAGCTGTATCTCATGATCGTAATTGGTAGACAGTTGTTTCACAGATTTTGTATTTCTGTTGCCACTATTACAACAAATAATAAAAAAAATAAATAAAAGGGGCTCCCCTAATACGGATATGGTACGGAAGTCGGAACCTTTCATGAGCGAGTCTGACTCGAACTTGGCCGGTTTTTACAAAAATAAACACCTACTTTCGCTCGATGTACGCCCCGGTATATAATTTATGGCGTATTGCCGCTCTGTCGTCAAGTTTCATAGTTTTGTATGTAAGCTGTGAGGAGACGTACACCAAGCGTATAATGACGAATACGCGTCTATGAATCTACGCCTCCGTGGACAGTGACACTTAATCTGACTCTGCTGAAGAGCTTTTGCCTGCCTGCTGACCTTTTCACTTGGGCAAAACCAAGTTAGTTGCAAAGACCTCACGAGTTTATAATCACAATATTCTAGTACAGTAGGTGCACATTAACAAACTAATAACTATAAACAAACTTGAAAGAATTCTAGTACTTAAGGTGGAAGGATATCGACGCACTAAAGATTACCACGTGTTCTACATCATTCCAAACTCCCTGATGCTCAGAATAAGTTAAACCATTTATGCGTAGATGTCGTTTCCATCCAGAGATCGATATTTATGCAATGTTATTAAAACTCATAGGTCTAAGGGATCAGCAAACGGCCCTTTTAGCCAAGAAGGATATTTGATTCCCAGAGAGGGTTATTGGGTACCCGAGTCCGGTTTTGTATGCGTTTAATGGCAATAGGCTCGCCCCCTACTCAATGAGAGCATACTTTATGTAGTACAAACCTCTGCTCCCTCCCAGTCCTCCTGTACTGCATTTACAAAAATAAGTACACAAAAATCATCACCAAAACATAGTTTATTACATAACACAAACCCTTTATTCCCCAAGGGTTAGGTAGAGGTGTAACTAATAGTACACCCACATTTCGCCAGTTATGTTTAAGTCCCATGCAATATGGGGCCAGCCTATTGCTATCAACTGGCCACGAATCCAAACTCCGTGGCTGCTAGTGAGAAATTCCTGATGGATAAACCCTATAGCACTTTGCCCGACTCGGGAATCGAACCCAGAACCTCACGCTCAGCAGTTGCGACCACTCGACCAACGAGGCAGATAGTCCATACAAATAAATAAAATTGTCTGTTTGTAATTCCAAAATAACAGCTTTTTACTGAATGCACATGGATACACATAAACGGTACTTTTCACATTAAATTAATAATCAGATAAAAATCAAATGAAAATTCTTAAGAATCAGCGCGGTTTTTACCTACTGTCAAGTAATAAAAAGATTATAAAATGTATGTTTATTACAAGGTGTAACAGAAAGGGTATAGTCATATGAAAGGATATGCTGCAGACCATCAAACTGAACAACTTTCTCCTTAGGTCCAATTTAGTAAATGTGAAAAAAATATCAGCTGTCCCATACAAAATTTCAATACCTACTCGACCCAAATGTATGGGACAGATGATATTTTATTTTTTATCTAAATATTTAGATATTATATATATTTTTATTATATCGGAGCAGTAATTGAGTTTATTTTAGACACTTTTAAAATGAACACTATGTTTATATTGCTTTACCATTGGGTTTACTAATAAAAACCGCGCTTCGTCATTTCTGCCTACAAGCTAGTTATTTACAATTAAAACATTTGTATAATTCAATCAACATTAAACAATTATGGTACCTACCAACATTTATCGACCATGCAACAATCCAACATCTTTATTTTTATAAAGGTATAATGACATAACCCAGCTTGAAGCTCTTTTTTTTAGAAAATTTTCCCCACACTAGCTATTTCTCCTGTATCGTGGGTGCGTTTACAAACATTTAAACTCACATAAACAAACAGTCTGCATGATGTGTCTCTGCCATCTAGATACGAAATAGTATAGATTGGGAGCACGTTTCCATAATCGCTTTCCGCAGACGTTTTGCCCTGATTAGGTTTACCTAGAGATCACAGTCACTGATTTTAATCTCGAAGTTCAAAGGTTTTATTTTAAAGTAAGTTTAAACTTTCCTCAATCAAATTCAGATAATTATTAAAATAGTAATATTATACATCTATTTGTTGTTTATTGCATTGAATATTATGACGCGCGCTTGACAATTTGCTAGCCTATTTTTGGATTGATTTTCGTTCCAGAAGTCGAACGTAAGTTTTGCTTTCGTTTCATTCGAACTGAATTTTTATCATTCGACTTTATTTTTTTCGTAGGTTTCTTTTTATTTCGTTCTTCAATGTTAATTTCGATCACCATTTCGGTTTTCTTTTTCTTAATATTTTTCTTTCCGTCCTCAGACACCTTTGCTGTGTCAGTTCCACCAATTTCTTTATTTTTGGATCCTTGTTTCGTAGTTTTCCTTTTCTTTTTTAGTGTCACTTCAGTATTTTCGGATTGATTGTTACTTCTACGTATTTTTTTAGTCTTTCGTACTGTTTTCTCACTGTTCGACGACATTTCTGTGTCTGTTGAACAGTGTTTCTTGTTTCTGCGCACTTTTTGGGCTCGCTTTTGTTTCTTTGGAACATATTTATAATTTTGATGCTTGGCACGAATGTGAATACTTCTGTTTCCGCTGTGTGCAAATCCATCTCCGCAAATATGACATTTGAATGGTTTGCTTCCAGTATGAGTCTGAAAATGTTTAAACGTTTTATAAAAAAAATTATATGCAGGTAAAATAGGTAGTTTATTTTAAAATCTTCAAAGCTCGGTAAAGGAAGTCCAACCTCGTTAAAGGCTAGGCAGATGATGATGATTATTCGGAAAATGTGTTTCAGAGAAAGACACAAATCAATATTAACTAAAACAATACAATTTTTATGAAACTAGCTGTGCTCTGAGGTTTCACCAGCTTGCTCGGCTCCTAAGGGTCGTAGTTTGGTGCAAAATAGCCTTTACCCTTCCTCTAGAATTGGACTCAAGAAATTTTTCATATTTTTTCATAACTTCAAACAAGCTCTTCAGCTTTATTATATTGGTATAGTTCTTTTTTCAAACTCACCCGTAAGTGTCGTACTATATCAACTCTCGTCTTGAATATTTTGGAGCAGTAATCACAGGTCAACGTTTTCTTTGGGTGAACTCTTGACACATGCCTGTACAATATTATCTTATTGGAGCATACTTTTGGACATAAGTTACACTTAATTTCCTGTTTAGTATGACCAGCTTCATGTGCAGCTATTGTCTTTTTTGTCTGTGAATACCATATTCATGATAAATTATAGCAACAGGTAGTTATAAAGTTATAGGCATATGTGAATGGGTCATCAACGTTGACGTGGGCTATGGGTGTCGCCCAGACACATTGTTTGGAGTGGTGCCCTGACTGAGAAGTGCTGCGCCGTGACCATATAATACATAACCGGGGGGTTTTTCAGGGTTCCAGCCCATGATCGGGAACGAAAGCATATGTCGGAAGCCGTCGTCTCATGTGAGGAAGTTATGGTCTCAATAGGAAAGGCGCGAAAGGGAACAGGCGACTTCAACTTCCTTTTTATTGGTGGCCGTTTCACGTTCACGGTCTCCAGTCACGATAGTGTGGCCTGTGGGTGACGGAGATTGTTGTCCAAAAAGACAGGCCTGAAACAGCAGCTCGTGTCTAGCTTGTCTCTCTCAAGTGGCCGTACGGTTACGGTGGCAGGAGGAGACGGAGCCAGCTTGGACATCAGGCGGACCAACCAAGGCCTGCCCAGGAGAGTGAAAGACTATGCGAATGTTCAGGGCCCGGCCCAGACCAGAACAGTTGGTAGAACATCGGCTGTTTTTAGTACAATAAACGCCCAAGGCTAGATCTGCGGAAGATTTCCAATTACAAAAAAGGCAATCAAACACCATAAAATCAATCTACTTACGTAAAGTTTGCCGCAAATTAAACAGGCGTAATCCTTTTGCATTGTATATGGATACTCGATATTGGGATGCATAAATAGATAATGGCGATAGTGCAAACATTTTGCCAGCACTTCAAAATTACACTGAAACAAAATTACGAAATATAAGAATTCACTAAAACAGTGTGATTTATGATGTGATGATTTATTTTATGACTGTGTGCAATAATGCATGCTCTTCAACTGGACACATTCGCTAATAATGAGTGTGCTTAATCACGCTAATGAACAGAGAATATTTATATTTAGTTACACTCACCCCCTCCACACGGGCCAAAGGTATCATGCTCGAAAATGTAACAATCATTTACTTTTGAACATACATTATATCATACTTGTTACTATCAAGGATTTCAAACATATTATCATGGCAAATTCCTACTATTTAACTGAAACATGCTTGAATAGCTGTATGCTGGGGGTAAGGTGTTGATACGATTCAACAATTGAATAACTGAGTGACATTTCACCACATATTTCCCACAACACGCAGCAACACCTTACACACCATGAAGGTGAACCCAAGCTACCAATATTTTAGTACAAAAGCTATCTGTTTATGTACCTACATGGTCACACTGCATTGGATAAACTCGATCATCTTTTGGCCTTTTGATTGGTTTTCCCTCATCATCATATGAGTCATAATCGGAGTCTCCCGAGTGACTTGTTGTCGAGTCAGGTTGGTAATCACTATCAGTATCATATTGCTCATATTTTCTTTTTTTGTCATTAGAAGTAGACTCCTTAGACTTAACTAGATGGATGTGAGGGATTTTTTTTAAACTTGCTATTTTTTTTATGACTTTCCTTTTTGTCTTTGGTTTTGGTTCATCACATGCATCTGTGTTTAACTCTTTTGTGAGTGGATCACTACTTTCAGCTTTAGTGCCATCTTTTTCAAGATTGTTGCACATTTCTACTTCCATTTCATCTAGATTACATTTCTCTGATTCTTCATCTTCATCACTGATTCTTTTTTTAACATTTATATTTGTGGAATGATAGTTAATTTTATTCATGTTAGGGTTTGTTTGCTTTCTTGGTTCTTCTTTTTTAATTAAAAGATCAAGATCTAGTTCCTCTATGACTGCAATTTTATTGCTATCACTGGATGTATTATTAAAGCTGTCACACTTCACATTATCACAATAAGTTACAATTGAACTGAGAGTTATAGGATTTAGTCCAGTGGTGTGTCTATCTATGCAATAAAGCAGTTGCTTGGTAATCTAAAATAATAAGAGAGTTGTAGTTTTTACAGTTTTATTTTGTATATTGATGTTAAATTATAATTGTCAAAGAGAACTAATAATTTCTCTGTAAGTCATTATATTTTGTCTTAAAAATAACTGGAATTTAGTAATGAAATGAATACCATTTACTAAAATAGCAGACTTGTTTATATGAGTCACAAATAGCACAATAAAGTGCTTCATCATCAGCCTAAAGCAGCCCACTGTTGGACAAAGGCAATTCCAATTCTATTCTATGCCACTCAGCTTGCTTCTTGGCAACTATCATCCAGCTGCTACCCGCTACCAAGTTCGTCATTATAAAGTACTTACAATATTGGGATTTTTTTAACATAGCACAAATAACTTTTTGTGCACTCCAAATGGTCTGCATGAAATTAAAACTCTTTGTTAGAAGAGCACTACAGATGTAACATACGTAAAGATCATCAGTTGGGACCAAAAAGGAAGAAAATGAATGATTGTAGCATTCATGAAGCTTTCAACTTGAGTCCATTTCCGGCAGCCGTAGTGGCCTTAAGTAATGAGGATGAAAGTAGTATGGTCTACCTCATTTAAGTAAGATTACACTGACTAATTAATTACCACCTTGTGTATTATCATGAAACTAAAAGTTTAAATGAGCGTTATAATTTTTGTGCACATTGTAGCTTAATATTCATATTCTATCTATTTGAAGTAAAGTTTAACAGGTTCTTACATAATTTTCTTGCAAATTTGATAATTCTTTCGATGAAAACCTTCTGATCTGTGTTGTTTAACATTTAAACTTTTTCGTTAGCTCTAAGCCCTGGACCTTCAAAACTGGAAGAAGTAACTTTTCTCTCTATTGACCACTTCCTACTCTTCAATTAAGTTTTGAACTCTCACAAGGTTTACGTTAACCAACTATCGCAGTTTATAAAGTGATTTCTGAACAATAAACAAACTTAAGCTGAGTAATAAACTAAATTACTACGATATCTAAATTAAAACAACTATTGTTTTATTTTATAGAGCACCGGCATCAAAGATAATAGACCAGCAACAGCATTTCGAATTTACGAACGCCATTTTTGACAAATCAATTAGTGTTGCCAGATGACCGTCTCGCGTTCACCCCAAACCTTCCCCGAAATCCCCCAAAATTGAGGTTTTGAAGAAAAAATCCCCCACACATGGCAATTTTTTTGTTAATGAAATATACAATTTTATGCTGTTTCAGCACTTTCAACGATAGCTTCCATTATAGAATCTGCATCGTCACTCGTGTCGCACGTCGCGTCGTCTGCAGTTCCGTACATTTTTTCCGAGTTTAATCTGTTTAGCATAATTTTATTGAACTGGATGTAAAAAGAAGGATGTGCCTTCTAGGAATTATTTTTTTATTCCTAAATTGGATTTGGCAGTGTGAATGGCTAATCTGTATCGAAGCTTGTCTTTAATTTATTGATATTTGGGAGAAGGCTCTTTGCACAACTGCGTTAGAAAACCGCAACGACAAAATTCCTGATGCCAATTTGCTAACAAAAACATCAATTAAATCCCCCAAATCCAGTTTTTTCACTCTACGAATCCCCCCAAAAATACTGCCCCCCATAACTTCAAAATACCCCCGATTTGGGGGTAGTTTACCAACTCTAGAGCTTTTTACTTCATGTCCTAGAGTAAATAGCCCTAGAGTTGGCAAAGTAGGACGCCAGCACAAGCTACCTGAAACTGACTTTCCCAATCAACCTTGAACACAATGCCAATTTAGCGATAAATTTGAAATCGATTAAGGTGAAAATTCAAATTTTCTTACGTTTTTTGCAATTTGCAGTCAGGTTGTATGTTGATGAAAAATGAGTCACGCAAGTAACACGTATGTGTCCTTGCCCTTCAAATCTGCAAAACCATTGTATTTCGTAACACATGTAAGCACGGGCTTCATCAGGGGGGTAGAATTTTAGAGGCACAGAATTTTTAAAAGTGATTACTTTTCCTCAGTACTCTCGAACTAAAATAATTTTTAAGGCATCAAAATTAACCTCTGGACTCGAGTACCCGGACGCGTTAACGCTACAAACTTACACATTTTCTTTAAACAACACGCGAGGTTCTTATTTTAAAAAAGCTATTTTTAGGATTCTGTAGCCGAACGGTAAAAAACGGAACCCTTATAGGTTCGTCATATCTGTCTGTCTGTCCGTATTTCACAGCCACTTTATTACGAAACTATTACGACTACACGGTTGAAACGTGTTAGTTACATGTATTCTGTGAACCGCATTACAATTTTTATAAAAAAAGCATCAAACCTATATGTGCGTGTCCATAGATAGCAGCAGCGCACAGTGTTTTATGAAGCCCTTTTTTCGGACATCGCATTTTTATTAAAGAGGCTAATAGATAAAATCATTTCAAAGCAAAATTTCGAATCCCCATTAAGCTATCAAGCCTAGTTTCTGAGATATAAATTTTTGAAAATCATCATATTTTAAGCCGGATACTTAGAAAAAAAAAATATTTCTCATAAACCAAGTATGATAAGCAATAATGATGTTAAAAGCATCGATAGCGCCTCGTATGCTGCATATTTTAAAACACAAATGAACATCGTAACTTGGCTAGATCCAAATTTATATGAGATTTTTGGTTTTTAGTTTTTCTTAATTATCGCGAGGATCGTGCCGTATTGGGAAAAGTTATTTATACCAAAATTATTCTTATTACTTCCCCAATACACCACTTAAATTTCACATCCCAATTCCATGGAATCTAGAAGTTATTCAAAATTTTCTTTTTTTGTTAGGGTTGTCACAGTTATTACCCGGATATTAATAACTCAATTTATATTCGAGATCGATTATTAAAACCTATTTTTATAGCCCGAAGGCATCTAAGCGTACGGAAGAACGCAAATCGAGTTAGTGGGAGTTTTAGCCAGAAAACTGTTACCGCCTTCACCGCGTGGAGGTACTACCAGCTTATGTTATTACTATTGCGAGCGTGTCTTTTGGCGTATCATCAATCATGAAGTACGTAGGTACTTCAAACCAGGGTTTAAATCAAAATAGTTTAGCTGGATTCAGAATCCTACGTCAAAAGTCAAAATCTTTGCCAATTCAATTAACTTGGAATGCAAATAATATTTTTATCATTACCAGATAAGCCAAACTACTTTATGTATATATCAACGAAAATGCTACCAGATTAGTTTTTTTTTTTGACAAAACAAATCAGATCCGGATATAATTTTCTTTTCTGAGAGCATGACAACCCTGACGACATAAAATCCGGACCAAACTTAAAAAGGTTGTAGTTTCTAGATTCCACGGAATTGGGATGTGAAATTTAAGTGGTGTATTGGGGAAGTAAAGAGAACAATGTTGGCGTAAATAACTTTTCCCAATACGGCAGAATCCTCGCGAAAATTAAGAAAAACTAAAAACTAAAAATCTCGTATAAATTTGGATCTAGCCAGGTTATGATGTTCATTTGTGTTTTGAAATATGCAGCATAAGAGGCGCTATCGATGCTTCTAACATCATTATTGCATATTATACTTGGTTTATGAGAAATGATTTTTTTTCTAAATATCCGACTTAAAATATGATGATTTTCAAAAAAATATATCTCAGAAACTAGACTTGATAGCTTAATGGGGATTCGAGATTTTGCTTTAAAGTGATTATATCTATTAACCACTTTAATAAAAATGCGATGTCCGAAAAAAGAGCTTCATAAAACACTGTGCAGCGGTCAATTTTTGTAAGAGGTAAACCAGAGTATATATCTTTAATGTGATTATATTATTTGTCTATAGAATACTGACTGTGTCATTTTCAAAAGGGAAGCCGGTAGAAATCGAGCTGTATGGAACCTTCGCCACTGATAGATAGGTCTTTAAAAATGATATTGAGGTTCCTAAAACCCATGGTATAATAATAGTATCTATATTATTATGGGTATATATACCATGGGTTTAAATTTTTTCTCAGTCATTCGTTTGAAAGATAGACACTTTGAATAAGATTTAGCGTTTAGTTTTTGAGATATGGGACTTTTTCATCAAACTGCAGCAGTAACTTTGTTTTTCATTAACATACTATAAAAATAAATTTAGTTCTGCTGTTGAATGTAATACAATACAACATATAAATGAGCCTTCAAATATTTTTATTATATTGTTTGGTGCTACGGAACCCTGTGTGCGTGTGAGTACGACTCTCACTTGGCCGGTTTTTTATGCATCTGGATTGGCACTCTATTGGTTTTTTGTATGATCGACCGGTTTAGACAGAGGCTGAATTAACTTAGGAGCCCCATGCCCAGAGGCTCATATACAAGGTGTAACATAATAAACGCAAGACCTTCCGTGGGGTCTCTCGCACCATGAAACTAAACATCTTTTGTTCTACGAGTTCATGAAATTCGCAAAAAAAAAAAATACTTTCTAGAGGAACTGACACAATCAGCTGATCCACATGGATGGTAAAATTAAAAAAAAGTTATGAATTTCCAAAACTCATAGAACAAAAGTTATTCAGTTTCATGGTCTGAGACAACACACGAGAGGTCTTGCGTTTATAATGTTATACCTTTTAAATAATAAAGAAATAAACGTTTGGAGTTTCGAGTCAAGTTGTGTGATTTCAACTACCCACCTACCTACATATCTACTGACAATGAAGAATCATGTCGCACAGTTAGAGACTGGAAGAGAAATGGAGGATGGGAGATGGCATCGACATTTGGGGAGATAGTACGTTAGGGAAAGCAGTAGGACGAACACCTCCTACTGCTTTCCCTAACGTAACATTTACTATATGTTAAAAAAAAACCTGTCCGATCCGTGAGGATATTATTAAGTACCGATATTGGATTGTATTTATGTAACCCTTTTTGGATAACAAGTATTAAAATATACCCGATAAAAATTAAATAAAATGTACTAAAATGAGGAAACAGGGATCATAATCAAAATTATTTATTTCTACCAAATGTGGTACAAAATATGTTAAAATAATGTGCAATGCCACACTTTGCCATAAAAATGGCATGCAAAAATTAATAATTAAGGTACTAATTTCAATACGCAATACTTAAGTTCAAACAAAACATTAAAATTAGGTTACTACATAAAGTGTGTTTCTAAGTTTACTAAACTCAACAAAAATCTAAATTTTGCTTTTAAGCACGACAAATCATGTGTAACTTAATAAAATGTTTTAAAAATAAACAAACACAATATCATACATAGGTATAAAGTTTGGTAGAAAGTTAAAGATAAGTGGAGCCATTTATGTTCACATTATTACGTCGAAATAATTCAATGCGAGTTTATTACCACGTATTCGGTACATCATTCTGAAGCCCCCTACATACAAAATTTTCGTCAGAATTCAGGTTCAGAATGATGTAAGTGAATACGTGGTAACCGTTTTAGCGTCGGTGTCCCTTCCTAATTGTATATTAACTAATACTTACTAACTTGTTTTACTATTATGTTAAATATTGATATTTTGTATATAATTTGCCGATTTTAATTTTTGAATAAATATACTCGTATTTATGTTTACCGATCACTTGTAACTATCCAACACTTTCTATTAACCGACTTCCAAAAAGAGGAGGTTATCAAGTCGACTGCTTTTTTTTTTGATATAATTTTATTGTGGTGTTTCTATGAATACTTTATGGCATGGAGTCTATGTTATGTAGATACTAAATAGTCAGACTGGGATCACATTCCTTAATTGCTTAATAGTTCCAAATTTTTCAACGGTTTATAATCTCGCGAGATAGATTCCTAATAAACTAGCGGTATTCACAATTTTACGGCGACAAATACATAACCACAGTATAAATATATACAGTAAATGACTCGGAACTGCCCTTGAAATAATTACCTACAACCGGGCGGTACTTTCGCAACCGATAGGGCTGCCGCGCCTACAGCATTTTAATTTCATCTCCTTAGTTGAGTTTCTTTCTAGTTTTGTGATTTTAAAAATTAATTTTTTATTTAAAAAATGAAATTAGTTGTGAATGAAACAGGAAGAGTTAAATAAAAAATACGATTTGTGTCTTTTGATTAGTAGATTTTTATTTGTTTTTCCCCAGAAAACTTAGGAAGTTTGAGTGGTTACTACGGGGACCGTTTTTACCAAGATCTCAGATCAAGATCACGTTTGGAGATCACTACCCATCAAGGATTTTGCAATAAAATAATGTTAGAGGCTAATTGTTGGCCCATTATAAGAGAAAGTTATCCATAAAACTAAAAAAAAGTAGACAATGCCATTCTTATTTTTATTTACTAAGACTTTGTCGTTTTCATGTAAACAAATATTTTCAAAACCGGACGGATTTTTTAAATATTTTTTTCTGGATAATTCTTTCAGTAATAAAGAATGTAATGTAATGTAATCATTTTAAAGACATTTTATACTTGCCTAATTAATACTTACGATTATTATTGAAATTTTATATAAGTACTTAAATATACTTCTATTCTTATTGATTACTAGCTGTGCCCCGCCTTCGTCCGCGTGAAATTAGCGGTGTGAAATATACTTTACGACCTATTCTCATTTCTCATACCTACCAAATATACCTACATAAAAAAAATCATAAGAATCGGTCGAGCCGTTTCGGAGGAGTGCGACCACAAACACCGTGACACGAGATTTTTATATTTCAGAAGATTATCACTCGCACTTGACAATTTGTTAGCAAATTTTTGGATTGTATTACGTTCTAGAAGCCGGACGTAAGATAACAGTTTTCTTTTCAGTCGGGCTGTTTTCATCATTCGACTTTATTTTCTTTGTCGATTTGTTTAGACTTTTTACTTTGAGGTCCATCCTGCTTGAGTATTCTTTATTTTAGTCACAGCAAGAATTTCATCATCCGACTCTGTTTCTGCGTTCTTGTAATTTTTACTTTCTTGTTCAATGTTAATATCGCTCACAATTTGGATTTTCTTTTGTTCTTCTTTATTTTTAGATCCTTGTTTCGTAGTTTTCTTTTTCTTTTTTAGTGTCACTTCAGTATTTTCGGATTGATTGTGACTTCTGCGTATTGTTTTAGTCTTTCGTACTGTTTTCTCACTGTTCGACGACATTTCTGTGTCTGTTGAACAGTGTTTCTTGTTTCTGCGCACTTTTTTGCCTCGATTTTGTTTCTTTGGAACATATTTATAATTTTGATGCTTGGCACGAATGTGAATACTTCTGTTTCCGCTGTGTGCAAATCCATCTCCGCAAATATGACATTTAAATGGTTTACTTCCAGTATGAGTCTGAAAACGTTTAAAACTTACAGTACAACTACTATCGTAGACAAAAATAGGTAGTATGTTTAAAATATTTGTTACTGGGTAAAATTGTACGTGATTCTGGACAGCAAAGACATAACTCAATATTATAAACTAACACAATACAATTTGAGGGGGTGGAACCGCGGGCCGCAACTAGTGATATATTCACTAGCTGCGGCCCGCGGTTTCACCCACTTATTCAGCTTCAAAGGGTCGCAACAAGGTTTTAATTACTATGTAATAGAAATCGGCTGATTCAAATAACAAAAACTCTTCAGCTTTAATATATTAGGAATAGACTTTTTTTTTAACTCACCCGCATGTGTCGTGTTATATCTCCTTTTGTCTTGAATATTTTAGAGCAGTAATCACAGGTGAACGTTCTCTTTGGGTGAACACCTATCACATGCCTTCGCCTTCTTGTATGATTGGAAAATACTTTTGGACAAAAGTAACACTTAAGTTTCTGTGTAGCATGATCAGCCTCATGTAAAGCTATTCGGTTTTTTGTCTGTAAATAACATAAAAATCATTTATGTGCATAACACAGGTTCAGAGGATGTTATCATAATTCATGAGACATCAATAGGTAGTTACTATTATAGGCATAGGTGTGATTTTGGGTTAATGCATCAACACTCCTAAAAAGGGTGGTTGTGAATGGATCATCAAGGTTAATATGGGCAGTGGGTGTCGCCAGGGCACATTGTATGCATGAGTGCCCTAACTGAGCAGTGCAGGGCCGTGACCATATCGCAGCTCGACCTCCCGCTACGAGTGTTTCAGTCCATGGTTTGAAGCAAGAGCACACGGTCGCCTTATGCGTAGATGTTATGGTCTCAATGGAAAAGGCTGGAAAGGGAACAGGCGCCTACAACCTCCTTCTTAGACGCACTCGGCGTTGGAAGGAGTTTCATGGTGTCCGGTCACGACAGTGCGGCTGTCAAGTGGGCGTAGGGATACGCCGGCAGGGAGAAACGGAGCCAGCTTTGACACCAACCGAACCAAAGCCTGCCCGGGAGAGTGTAACAATAGGCGTATGTTAAGTGCCCGGCCAGGCCTAGGGGTAATTGGTTAGATGGTAGAACACCTTCTGCTTTTAGTGAAAATGGCGCCTCTGCCCCAGCTAGGTCGGCGGAGGATTTCTTATAACAAAAAAGCAAACAAAATACCATAAAATAAATCAATACTTACGCAAAGAATGCCGCAAATCGAACAAGCGTACTCCTTTGCTCCTTTGTATGGATACTCGATATTGGGATGCATATAAAGATAATGACGATAGTGATTAGTTTTTTCCTGCAGTTCGAAATTACACTGAAACGAAATTACCAAACATTGAAACTCACTACAACAGTGTGGTTTACGAACGTATAAGATGAGTGATGATAATATTTATTAGACCCTTATCATATCCGAAAGGCACTTGTTCTCCTCGTCTTTGCGATAATTTTTTTTGTTCTAGACCATACCTGGGAACCTTCTAGTTACGGAGATATTGGGGGTCAAAGTTCCAACTTTTTCACAAGTTTTTTTTTTAATGTAAGATTTTTACTTTACACATCTCCACGACCCTCATACTATTGAATCCATCCATCAGCACAATGCTTTGAGTGCTTTCCATCGAATCCTACCGCATCACGTGATGTTTCACCCCAAAAAAAAAAGTCGATTCCCAGCAATAATTTTTGCGTAAAGTTACTTAGTTTGATGTACAGAATGCTTGGTTGACGGATATGTGAAGGGTCTGTTTACATCCTGTTTAGTTACACTTAGAGGACAGCCCCCTGCCCTCCTCCACCCGGGCCAAAAGTAGCATGCTCGAAATTGTAACAACCATTGTTTTTTGAACCTACTTCTTACTACCAATTTTTCACACACATCCTGCAACGGTCAATCCCTAACTTTTTGCTGAAACGTGCCTGAATAGCTGTATGGTGGGAGAGAGGTGTTGAATCCTTCAACAATTAAATGACTGAGTGACATGTCACCACATCTTACATACTGCTTAAACTAGCTCCACCAGCTACCTCAGACACTGTTTCAGTTAAGCAGTATTCATGTGCATTAGCATAAAACCATGCACTAGCTTACACAAATGTGAATCAAAGCTAACAATATATTAGTACAAAACCTATCTGTGTTTGTACCTACATGGTCACACTGCATTGGATAAACACGATTATCTTTTGGCCTTCTGATTGGTTTTCCCTCATCATCATATGAATCGTAATCCGAGTCTTCCGAGTGACTTGTTGAGTCAGGTTCATAATCATTATCAATAACTTTTTTCGCCCATTTTCTTTTTGTTTCATTAGAAGTGGAGTCCTTAGACTTAACTAGATGGATGTGAGGTTTTTTTTTTAAACCTGCATTTTTTTTTCTGATTGTCCTTTTTGTCTTTGGTATTGGTTCATCACATGCATCTGTATTTAACTCTTTCGTGAGTGGATCACTACTTTCAGTTTGAATGCCATCTATTTCAAAATTGTTGCATAGTTCTACTTCCATTTCATCTAGATTACATTTCTCTGATCCTTCGTCTTCATCACTGATACTTATAATTAGCTTATTTTCATTTGAAGGACTTTTTTTTAAATCCCAGTTTTTTTTTATGACTGTCTTTTTTGTGTCTGGTATTGGTTCATCTATATTTAACTCTTTCGTGAGTGGGTCACTACTTTCAGCTTTAATCACATCGATTTCAAAACTGTCGCACATTTCTACTTTAATTTCATCTAGATTACATTTGTCTGACTCTTCGTCTTCTTCACTGATACTTATAATTAGCTTATTTTTGGAATCATAGTTAATTTTGTTCATGTTAGGGTTCTTTTGCTTTCTTGGTTTTTCTTTTTTAATTAAAAGGTCAAGATCTAGTTCCTCAATGTCTGCAATTGTACTGCTATTACTAGATGTGTTTTCATACCTGTCACACTTCACGTTATCATAATAAGTTACAATTGAACTGAGAGTTATAGGATTTAGTCCAGTGGTGTGTCTATCTATGCGATGAAGCAGTTGCTTGGTAATCTAAAAATAATTAAGCGTTTTAGTTTTTATAGGCTTAGGCACATCTTGAAACATCCAATACTTACATATTTAATTTAATTATTTAGAGCTTATTTTATCGTTGGTGTTAAATTATTATTGTCACACTAGTATTGAAAACTAGTAATTTTTCTGCAAATTATTTTATTTTTAACCTCCGACCAAAAAAGAGGGGTTGTATGAGTTTGACGTGTGTCTGTCTGTGGCATTATAGCTCCTAAATCCTAACTAAGTTAAGTAACTACCTAACTTTTATGGAAAATCTGCTTAGCCGCTTGATCACACATCACCTCTTTTCAAATGAAACGATATAAACAACATCTACAGGTCTGATCGATTTGAAATCCTGTCGCTTATCAATGATAACCTTCACCTGATGTGCAGGCATCACCAGGATCATGTAGGATACCTATCCCACTAGAAGAACTCCTCAACGGTGTACGGCATGTACCTCGTGTTTGGGGTCATACGATGCGTTTTGACAAGCACACGCCAATACAAGCTGGGCGGTTAGTGTCATAATCTAAAGGTTGAAAGTGACAAATGAGGCGTTTTTTTAAACAACAAATTAAACAGACATTGAGACAAAACAAAGCAGATGCGTACTGTAGGTCCAAGTGATGGTTGACTACACGTTACCTAGGTACATGTAGAGAAATACTAGCGAACTACTGTGAGACTATCGAATACAGTGAGTGTTTTTTTCGAAAACAATGGGTTTTATTCCTGGCTAGGAATATTTATTTTTCAAAAATCTAAGGATGCAGTTATAGTTTTCATCAAAATCAGGCTCGAAACTCCTTTAGAGTATTTTACGCTATTCCTTATAATTTCGGATTTGGCTATCCACGCCCACTTGAAAAAGTCAACCTGTATACACCGTGACTTTTTAGTCGTCTTACAAAAGTGGTCCACTCAAAGTACCCGACATAAAATAGCTCTAGGCGCGATTTTTTTTTTACCTACCATAATAGGTACAAAGAAAAATAAATAATACATTAGAATAAAATTATGAAACTTCCTGTTAATGATGTTTACGTGTCAAACGGGAGAACATACATAACATAATCGACTCCAGTAGATCATCGCACACAACAAGGTGATTTATCTACATCATGCGTCATAATACTGAATAATATTTTTATTTTTAAATTATTAAAATCTCATAAATACCTTTTTTTTATGAATGTTTAGTAGTCATTGGATACATGAAGTGGGCTGCCGTTGTAAGACGACTAAAAAGTCACGGTGTATATATTTTGATAGAGAGCAGCGATTTTAATGAAACAAGAACTAAAACCTTTTCTAAATTATGCACAATATTTGTGCATAGGAGCTAACACCTGGATGCTACCACAGACAAACATACCTGTAGACACACATACTGCAGACAAACAGACAAAAAATCTAAAAATGGTAGAAATGGGTTTACTATATTTTTCTAAATATTTTCACACACACACACACACACCGCCACATCTAAAGATATTATTATATTATATGTATAGATATAGAAGATATAGAAGCAATTTAATACCATTGACTAAAATGGCAGACTAGTTTATAAGAGTCACGAATAGAAATAGCTTCAACTCAATAAAGTAGATCACATCATCAGACTTCAGCAGTCCACTGTTAGACATACATAGACCTCTGCAATTGCATGCCAGTTGGCTCTATTCATGGCCACTCTCATCTAGCTGCTACCTGTCACCGTGTGGACATTATCACTGATATAGTACTTACCATATTGGTATTTTTTAATATAGCACAAATAATTTTTTGTGCACTCCAAATGGTCTGCATAAAATTAAAACTCTTTGTTAGAAGAGCACTACAGATGTAGCATATGTAAAGATCATCAGTTGGGACCTGAAAGCAAGTAAATAAATGATTGTAGCATTCATGAAGCTATCAACTTGAGTCTTATGTCCAGCAGTCGTAGTGGCCTTTACTAATGAGGATGAAACTTGTACCTCCTCAAGTAAAATTACACTGACTAACTAATTACCTTGTGTATTATTATCAAAATTATGGTTTTCTAAATGTTAAATTTTTTATGTGCAATATAAATCATAACATCCCATCTATCTATGGATATATGAAGGAAAATTTAATAAGTACTTACATAATTATCTTGTTTTAGTTTGATAATGCTTTCAATGAAAACCTTCTGATCTGTGTTGTTTAGTCTATAAACTTTTTCGTCAGTCCTAAGGCATAGTCTGCAAATTGTATCCACCTCGAATAAACGCTTCATTTTAGACTTGGCCCAAGGAACTTAGTTCCTTGACTTGGACCTTGACAAAGACCATACATAAAAATGTACTCTGTGACAACGACAACAGTACTGGTCACTGGATGAAGAAACTTCTCTGTCTATTTTTTTTACTCTCACTGATTGAAGTTTTGAACTCTCAAGCATACCCACTTGTCGCAGAGAAACTGTCTCTGAACAATAAACAAACTAAATCTGCGTAATAAACTGAAAACAACTATTTTTTTATAGAGCACCAGAGCACCGGCATTTCGAATGCCATTTTGACAAAACAATTGTCAAATTTTAACTGCGAAGTTGCGAACTTAATTTCCAAAACCCATAGAGGAATAAGCTATAGAAAAAGCATGGCTGGGCTAGGTCAAGGTACAGATGCCAGCACATAAAGCTACTACAATCTGTGAAATTTAATAGATTTTCAACTTTATCGCTAAAGCATATGTTCAAAGTTGACATTAAACGATACACAATGGTGTCTTTCGGCGATTAAATTAGTTTTATATAACGGCTATGGCATGGGCGTACCCAGCATTTTTTAAGGAGTGGGGCAGAAGTAAATAAACTTAGTAGTAGGAAATTGAAAATGCTTTTTATTTACTGACTGATACGTTTTATTGACTGTACTACACCTTATTTCAATAATAACCTGCGAGGATTCTGGCTAAATCTAGCTAAAATTTCGTTTTCAAATGTATGTTATGCTTCCAGAACCCTCTTTCTAAGCACACTCATTATACAGAGGCTGACAAGACGGTTTTCTGTCATAGTTGACCTTAACCAAGTTTTTATTTTAATATGAAAAATGTTAAAGTACCTGAATATTTAATTTTGTCATTATATTAATTTAACCTAAAAATTCTTAGCTCCGGCCAGAGAGCAGTTAACTCATATAAATATGTACGGTCAAAACAATTTTAACCTGTCCGTGGTAAGGTAATCATATATTTGAGCTCGTTTCGCTCGCTTTTGGAGCCTTAGGTCTTTCATTCTTGACTTTGTCTCCATAAGTCAATTGAGTAACATCTATTTTTCTGAATAAAAATACTAAAGAAAAGCCAACTTTTCCGGAGTGCAGAGTTCTCGACAAAATGAGTCACTTCTACTTCTATAATAATATACAATATGTTAAAAAAACCTGTTGGATCCGTAAATATATTATTATCAAGATTATATTATACGGGCTGGATAGGGACGTGACGGTTTGTTTAAGGGTCTTGTTATACCCTGTACAATAATAAACAAAAACGACTCACAATAATACACATAATTGTTTATTCATTTATAGTACTTGTTTCTTACATTTTTTATATTCCTTAACCTTTTGAACGCCAGAGCATAAACGCGCGCGTGTGCCCAAATGGCACAAACGAGCGTGCGTGTGGTGTGGCTTGACGTCTGCACGTCAAGCCACAATTTCACCTACCATTTTGTCACATATTTGTGTCGTTTGGCGTACAAAGCACGCGCTTGCTTGTCACGTAAAATTGACAATGGCGTTCAAAATGTAAAAAAATCAATATTAAAAAAAACATTTAAAGATATAAAAAATAGTAACCCACCGGTATCGGGAACATTATACTCGTAATAATTATTAAGTACTTGCATAATACAAATGATACTGTTGATTCCTACATTAATTTTATGAAAAACAATTTTATTTATGATAGACTGTTTTACTTTTCTCATTTTTGGAATTTCCCCATATTCTGGAAACACAGCTAAAATTCAGGACTTACGATAATCCTACTTGGAACAGGCTCTCGCATTCTTAAGTAGATACGAGTACAAAATTAAAACTTTTAGCCATTAAGCAGGCTTATATTTCTTTCCAAAATCTTAGGTATGATTATTAAGTTTCCCGAATCTTTCTGCCTAGGAATTCCAGGAATATGTTTTGTATGACGTAAGGTCCATAACGTAACCACAAAAACCGTGACACGAGATTTTTAAATATCAGAAGATGACTCGCACTTGACAATTTGTTAGCAAATTTTTGGATTGTATTACGTTCCACAAGCCGGGCGTAAGATAACAGCTTTCGTTTCATTCGGGCTGAATTTTCATTATTCGACTTTATTTGGCCTCTTTACTTTGAGGTCCATCTTGAGTATTCTTTATTGTACTCACAGAAAGATTTTCATCATCCGACTCAATTTCTGCGTTGTTGTAATTTTTATTTCGTTATTCAGTGTGTCGCCTACCCTTTCGGGTTTCTTTTACTTCTTGTGATTTTGCTTTCCGTCTTCAGACACCATTGCTGTGTCAGTACCACCAACTCCTTTATGTTTGGATCCTTGTTTCGTAGGTACTTTACTTTTTCTTTTTTAGTGTCACTTCAGTATTTTCGGATTGATTGCTACTTTTGCGTAAGATTTTAGCCTTTCGTACAGTTTTCTCACTGTTCGACGAGATTTCTGCATCGGTTGAACGGTGGTTATTGCTTATGTGCACTTTTAGGGTTCCCTTTTTTCTTTGGAAGATGTTGATGCTTAACACGAATGTGAACACTTCTGTATCCGCAGTGTCCAAATCCTTCTCCGCAAATATGACATTTGAATGGTTTACTTCCAGTGTGAGTCTGAAAACGTTCAAAACGTATTATAAAACTGATTTTGTATGTAGGTGCAGGTGGATGCAGTATGGAGGTGACAACCCCTCCCGAAATCTCGGACAACTATAAAGAAATCAACGTTTCAGAGGCGGCATGCTAAAACTTTATTCTCGCTTTCTAAATCTACACTAATTTTACGTTTGGACTAATATTAAGTTTGGATGTTTGTATGAGGTAATCACCGGAACACTCATTTAAAATTATTCCACTGATGAAAAGCTGCAATACAGGAACGAATAATAAAAATAATGCCATAGGAAGGATATGTTTCTAACGTAAAGGAAGTCGCCGGCATTAGCTAGATCTGTATAAGTTGACAGAGTTACTCCTATTCTTATTTCTGTGAACAAAAAGAACCTAATTTATCCAAGGACCCTGTGCTGTAATTTTCGAGCTCGCTATACTCGCTCTTGTATTTTCTCAATTTTGAAAGGTTTTTTGCTTTAGTCAACAAAGTATCTACATAACTACTATTTCTATATGACTGAGTGCAAAGATTTTTGAGCTCTCTTCGTGGAGCTGAAAATATTGAACGGATGTTGAGGTCAGTCCCGACTAGTCCCGAGACAGTTCAGCGCAGAAGCGCGCGTCCGCGTTTATGACAATTTTTAAATATGTACTAGCGACTCGCCCCGACTTCGCACGGGTGCAATTTACTAATGTCCTGACAATTAAGATCACAACAAAAAAAATCAGCCAAATTTGTCGAGCCGTTTTCAAGTGATGCTCAGTCGTACATGTGGCAATTGATTTTTATTTATAAGTACATATGTTTTTGTAACTCACCCGAATGTGTCTTATGATACTTTCTCTTGTCTTGAATATTTTATCACAGTAATCACAGGTTAACTTGTTCTTTGGGTGAACGTTTGCCAGATGCCTCTGTCTTTTTTTCTTATCGGGAAATACTTTTGGACAGAAGAAACACTTAAGTTCCTGTGTAGTATGGCTAGCCTCATGTGACGATATTTTCTGTTGTGTCTGTAAATAAAATACAAATCATTTATTTGCATAACACAGGTTCAGAGGATGTTTTCATAATTCATGAGACATCAATAGGTAGTTACTATTATAGGCATAGCTGTAATTTTGGGTTAATGCATCAACACTCCTAAAAAGGGTGGTTGTGAATGAATCATCAAGGTTGATATGGGCAAGGAGTGTCGCCAAGGCACATTGTATGGATGAGTGCGTATGTGTGAGTGTGAGCAGTGCAGCGCCGTGACCATATCGCAGCTCGCAGCGGTCGATGCTGCGGGTAATCTCCCGCGGCTCCTGCTTTGAGTGTTTAGTCCATGGTTGGAAGCAAGGGCACGTGGTCGCCTCATGCGTAGGAGTTATGGTCTCAATAGGAAAGGCAGGAAAGGGAACATCCATCCTTCTTAGACGCACCGGGCGTTGGTAGGAGTTTCATGGTCTTCGGTCACGATAGTGTGACCTGCGGATGACGAAGACTATCGTCTGAAAAGACACAGGCCCGAGACAGCGGCGCGTGTCTAGCTTCTATCTTTCAAGTGGGCGTAGGGATCCAGCGGCAGGGGGAAACGGGGCCAGCTTGGACATCAGGTGGACCAAGGCCTGCCCGGGTGAGTGTAAAATGCGAATGTTCAGTGCCCGGCTAGGCCCAGGGTTATCCGGTCAGATAGTAGAACACCGGTTGCTTTTAGTGAAAATGGCGCCACTGCCCCAGCTAGGTCGGCGGAGGATTTTCTATTACAAAAAGCAAACAAAATACCATAACATCAGTGAATACTTACGAAAAGTAAGCCGCAAATCGAACAAGCGAACGTCTTCTTATGTTTATATGGATACTCGATATTGGGATGACTAAATAGATAATGACGATAGTGATTACGTTTTTCCAGCAATTCGAAATCACACTGAAACAAAATTACCAAACGTTTACGAGTGAACAAGATGAAATTAAAGATATTTCTTGTATGACTGTGTAGTATTGTGCATGCTCTTCAACTGGCCACATTCGCTAGCAATAAGTATGCTTATTCACACCAATGAACAGAGACCACTTTTCAGAGACACTCGGAGCACAACCCGTCTTCACTCGCACGTTGGATTCTCGAATCTCGAAAAAGTACCAACCAATGGTATTTGAGCATACAAAAACTTCACACACTTATTACTAGCAAGGGTTTCACAAATACACATAGTACAGGCTTAACCTTCCCGATTAACTGAGACAGTGCGTGAATAGCTGCATGGTGGGGAGAGGACGCTGTTGCCTGTCAACTATTTAATGACTGAGTGACATACCTATTGTAGTGATAGGTCCTCCCTTCCCGCACCGCGCAGCTACCTCAGCCACCGTCTCAGTTAAGCAGTATGCCTTTTCGTAGCAATTCCATTCCTTTGTAAATGTGCAACAACGTTAACAATAAAGGGTGTTACAAGACCCTTAACGAAGCCGAAAGGCACTTGTTCCCCTCGTCATAGCGATAATGTTTTTGTTTTAGATCATACCTGGGAACCTTCTAGTTACAGAGATATTGGGGATCAAAATTCCAATTTTTTTTTCAAATTATTACTTTAAACACCTCCACGACCCTCGTACTATTCAATCCATTCATCATGTTTTAAGTACGTTACATTGTGTCCTACCGTAAAACGTGAGTTTTCACTCCAAAAAAAGTCGTTTCCAAGCAATATTTTTTGCGTAAAGTTACTTACTTTGATATACATAATGCTTGGTTGACGGCTTCGTTAAGGGTCATGTTGCACCCTGTATATCGGTAGAAAATTTTATTGTGTATCTACCTACATGGTCACACTTCATTGGATAAACTCGATTATCTTTTGGCCTTTTGATTGGTTTTCCCTCATCATCATTTGAGTCATGATCTGAATCTTCCGAGTGACTTGTTGAGTCAGGTTGGAAATTATCATCTATATCCTCAATATCTTTATTCACGTTAATTCTTGTTTTTTCATTATAAGTCGAGTCCTTAGAAGTAGTAGGAAGAACTGTCTTCTCGTTTGTCTCTGGTATTAGTTCATCACCAAAGGTATCGTTAGAGCTATCACACTGAGTTTCAACTAAACCGAGAGTTATAGGATTTAGTCCAGTGTTGTCTCTATCTATAGAATAAACCAATTGCTTGGTAATCTAAAAATAATAAGGTAGTTTTAGTTTTTATAGACTTAGTTGCCTGAAACACCCAGTACTTATTTACTTTAATTTATTTTGTGCTTATTTAAATTGTTGGTTTAATATTATTATTGTCAACGACAACCAGTAATTTTTCGACGATTCATTTCATTTTTCTTCTTAAAAGTACTGTGGAATTACAGTCACAGATAATATAATACTACGTACAGATACCCAATCCCATACAAAAAAAAAGACACCTCCCTCATCATCTTCCTACCCTAGTCCCTTGTTACTTAGGGTCGGCGCAACACGTTTATTTCTTCCATTCTCCTCTGTCAACCGTCACGCTATCATTTACTCCTTTTTCTTTCATGTCATTCCCTACACAATCCATCCATCGCTTCCTTGGTCTTCCTAGGAAACGATGGATGGATTTTGTGAGGAATGACACCTCCCTAAATCTGGCTAATGAGCTGGGTATTTTTTTTTTTAAACCGATCCTTGATAATTGATATTGGGGTTTGATGATGCTAAATAAACGTTGAATGTAAAACATAACTTTTGTTTTAAGGGTAATTTTAGATGGCGTTGTTTTTATATGATGCTGTTGCCTGCGATCTTCGTCCGCGAGAGATAGTTTTAAAAATATTACTTCCTTATTTGAATTGGATTTGTTAAAAAGGACAATGCAACTTTGCATGCTGGCATAAGTGAAACCTATGCCATATGTTAGCTGTTGTTACTGTATGAAAAATCAATAGTAAAAAGAACTAGGTCTACGAACCGTAACCGAACCAAGTCAGTGTTTAGTAGATTGCTATTGTTTTTTTATAAGGCGTTATTTTTCTTAGATAAAATAGTCCATGTGTGATATTTCAAGTTTCCCATTGTTAAATATACTACTCGGCAACTCTAATGAGCCACTCATATGCGGAAGCGGAGGTCGCGCCTCCGCTTCCGCATACATCGCCCAGCGCGGTAGGGGGGCGGCGGCGGCGGTGGCAGGCGGAGGCCAAGTGCCTCGTTTCAGTTGTCGGGTTATAGTGTCATATTTTTCCTTTGTTGGTTTTGTATTAGGTACTAAAACATATTTGTGTCCCATAATACATTCAGTTCTGAGCTCTGTTTTTCAGGTACCTAACGCCTGACAAAAAGATACTAGCAATACTCCCCTAATTATCTTCGTTCGGTTACGGTCGACAGACCTGGTTCTTTTTGCAAATGATTTCTGGTATTGCCCTCTAAAATAAAACCTAGGTTTATATTAAGTTTACTGTATTAGAGACTCAACGATCTCACAGTTAAACTGCGTAAGCAGTTTTGTGGGGCAATGTAACTAGCCTTAAGAAATTGTATTTTTAATAAATCATTCATTCATTCATTCATTCAAGTTCTTGCGAAAGGAAAAAAGTAAAATCATGCTAATAGTTTGCATTGGCTTTTCAAAGGTTTTAATTTTTTTGCACGGAACCTTAATTATTTTTCTAAAATAAAAGTAGCCTAAGTACTCCTTAAAACATCAGCTATCTACCAGTAAAAGTATTGTCAAAATCAGTCCAGTCGTCTCGGGGATTAGCCGGAACAAACAGACAGAAAGGCAAAATACTGCAAATTTGCATTCAGCAAAAAGCTGTTATTTTGAAATTACAAACATACACTTCAATTTTATTTGTTTAGATTCTCTACATCGCACATCGAGTATGACTTCGCACCGTGCGTTCAAGGACAAGTAATAGCAATACAACAACAAAAAATATCTCGAGTTGGCGGAACAATTTCTTTTATTTAAGTTTAATATATTGTGTATAAGCTAGCAATTTTCACGCTGCAGTAAAACGCCATCTATCGCAAAGACTTCTAAACAAAATGATTAACAGATAGCTACTTTTAACTACTTTATCATGCTATGGGTTCAAATTGAAGTAAAAGGCCTCTTTTAGCTTTTTTTTGTTGAAATTACGTGATTTATGAGTGTACATAGATAAATCAGCATTAAACAAAGAAGTTTTGATTTTTACTAATCTTACTTCAGCAGAAATCTGTCGTTTAATGCATTTTAGCGATAGTTAATTTCATTATTGTTACCTACGGTGCCATCTATGATTTTTTTCAAGACTAATTATAATTTGTTCGTGTTGAGACCCCATGACACACACGGTGCGTTGCGGCGGGAGCGCGGCAAGATTTCGCCGCAATTGATAGGCACACGGACAGTGCGTCGCGTCGCGGCGTTGCTACGACGTTGCTACGGCGTTGCTACGGCGTAGCGACGCTGTGACGCTGGATTCTGAATACAGTCAGTATGTTTAATAAAATGGATCAGAAAAGACGTATGTTATTGCTCCCTATTACTACATGCCATCGCCGAAATTCACGTAGAAGCATATGAGTACCAGGATTAGTCCCTTTATTGCTTTAAGAAACCGTGATAGACAGTTCTTTTCTCCAAGACTATAGAGAGTTGCTGACAGACAGAGGTTTTGCCACATTAACAACTGAGCGATGCCATTCCGCAATACATACACCCCTCGTCGCCTCGTCTCGCGGGTAGCATGTCTGGAGTGCGTGCGGCGCCGCGCCGGAGCGCGTTGTGCGGCGTCGTGTGACATACTATGGATTTTTGTATGCAGGACGCCGCTGCGACACCGCTCTGGCGCTGCAACGCACCGTGTGAATAGGCCCTTAGTAATTAAATTAATACCATTTACTAAAATAGCAGATTTGTTTATAAGAGTCACAAATAGAAATAGCTTCGATTCAATAAAGTGCATCACATCATCAGGCTTCAGCATTCCACTGTTGGACACACACAGGCCTCTCCAATTGCATGCCACTCAGCTCTATTCTTGGCAGCTCTCATCCAGCTGCTATCTGCATCATGGCAATTGTCACTGATAAAGTACTTACCATATTGGTATTTGTTAATATAGCACAAATAATTTTTTGTGCACTCCAAACGGTCTGCATAAAATTAAAACTCTTTGTTAGAAGAGCACTACAGATGTAACATACATAAAGTTCAGCAGTTGGGGCCTGAAAGCAAGTAAATAAATTATTATAAAATTAATGTCTGACGGCACATTTGGCACAGTGGCTGAGTGATCTGCTGCTGTACTCTATGTCATGGGTTTAATTCCCGCTTGGAACAAATATTTGTAGAGCCAGCAGGTAGTTGTTCCAGGGCTGGCTGTTTGTGTATGGGACTTTAGATGTTTGTAAACACATCCATGATACAGAAGAAATTCCTAACATACCCTTGACTAACTTTTGTTCCATTCCCCTAGTGGCTCATTAGCAATCAACCAGTTCTACCAAGGTAACTAAGATTATACCGATGAACAAATTACCACCTTGAATACTATTATAAAAATTATGCTTTTATAAATTTGGACTTCGTTAAAATGTTGGGGTATATTATAGCAAAATTTAATAGGTACTTACATAGTTGGATTGTTTTAGTCTGATAATGCTTTCGATGAAAGCCTTGTGATGTGTATTGTTTACTAAATAAACTTTTTCGTCAACTCTAAGGCATAGTCTGCAAATTGTATCCGCTTCGAATAAACGCTTCATTGTAAACTTGCACCTTGTTGTTATACAACTAGATGATGTTTTTATTGAGCACTATTAGGGAGAATTTTCAGAGAAATTTACGCGGACGGTCCCTAGTTGTTTTTGTTATTCTGACTGATAGAAGTTTTGAACTCTAAAGATTTACGATACGCACGTCGCAGAGTCAGTTTATGTAAGTGATCTCTGAACATCGAGCCACAAATTTGTGCAATTATCTTATTTGGAACGAATTCATAATTTCAACCAGAGTTGACTACTTATAGTACTTATTGATTTCAACAATTTTATTGATTGTTATTGTCCAGTGTTGCCAGATGACCGTCTCGTGTTCTCCCCAAACCTTCCCCGAATCCCCTCAAAATTGCGGTTTTGTGAATCAAATCCCTCACAAAAAGCAAAATATTTTTTTATTAATAAAATATACAATTTTATACTATTTTAGTAAAAGCTTCCCTTACAGAATCCGCATCTTCGCACGCAGCGTTTGCGGTACCGTACATTTTTTCTGAGTTAAATCTCTTTATCATAAATGAACTGGGTCTAAAACGAGAATCCCAAGATGGATTTGGCAGTGTGAATGGCTAATCGGTATTTCGATACAGATTGCTTGTCTTTAATCATTACTACTTGGGAAAAGGCTCTTTGCACAACTGCGTTAAAAACGCATCGACAAAATTCCTAATGACAAAATTTCAATTAATGGACAAGAATAAGGCGTTTGATCATGTCAGTCATGAACGGTTTTTAGAAAAAGTTTCCAGATACGGAGTAAGAGGAAAATCATATGAATGGCTGAAGTCATATCTTACTAATCGAGTACAGGCAGTGGAAGTATCAAGTTATAATGATCAATCCAAAACGCGAGAAATATTTCAGTCTTCGTTTTTGTTAAATAGTTACAGCGTTCCTCAAGGCAGTATTTTAGGTCCGCTCTTGCTCTGCATTAATGATTTTGTAAATATCTTGAAACTTAAATGTGTCCTATTTACGGGCGATACCACTATTATATTAAAAGGTACCGATAAAAGTACCTATGACTAGAGTGACTAGAAGGCAACAATTTAAAGGTCAACATTAAACAGGTAAAACAAAATTTATGCAATTTCATACTTGCCGAACAAAACTGCTGAACATAAATATTATGAGGCGTATTATGGGCTTATTAGCTGCGAGATATCTAGAAACACTACAATTACAACATATCACGGCTATATATCCTCCATTTTGCGGTATCATTCTTTGGGGTCACTGTGTGGAAATTGATCAAGCATTATTTAGTAAAGCAAAAAAAATGTTTAAGAGCTATATTTCTGTTGAAACAAATAGATTCTTGCCTCCCATTCTTTAGAAAATATAGGATTCTTACTTTACCATGCATATATATATCTTGGAATTTTGTATATTTGTTTTCAAGCATAAGTCTTTTTCAGCAAGCGATAATCTACTATGCCCCTCGATCTCTTAATACTAGTTATATAAACCCAAGACGAATCTCACACTTATATTGAACAACAGTTATATCATGTGTATAAAATTGTATATAAAAGTATTATAACATCACTCCCATTTTTTATATTAAGCATATCCTTACAAAAATATTAATTGATAAATTCTTTTAAAGTACACTTGAGTTTCTAGATTATATGTTGTAAGTCCTGTATTGTAGTATCATGTCCCATTATAAATAATTAATTGAATTGTTGCCAAATAAGAATCGATGTAATACAATTTACTAACTGCATGCATGATTCAGATTGATTAATTTTTCTTTTGATATTATATAATATATATTATACTTTATCTTTTAGATCCCTCTGTACATTATTTACGCAAATAAATAAGATTTGATAATGCCAATTTGCTAACAAAAACATCATAAAAATCCCCTAATTCCCTCCAAACCCATACTGACTCCCAATTGTCTCTCCATAACTTAAAAAAACCCCAAGATTTGGGGGGATTCCCCCAATCTGGCATTATTGTTATTGTCATTCAATGACAGTTTCAGCCAGCATGACGTATATTTTTTTGTCGCTACAATCAATAGTGATTTACTTACAAAACTCGACTAAATGGAATAGAAAACTATCCGTCTCGAATCGCGAAAACAAAACCTATTGATTATTTTAAAAAAATGTGAATAAACTCCTCCTTGTTATCAATTCACGTTGATAAGATTGATTGTGCAGGCTTTTTGCTCGAGTTTATTTTTTTCTCCTTTCACAAACCGCCCTATAATCTATTAGTTCCATGTGCCTAGTCGAGTTGAGATGCGCTCGTGTATTTGTGGCTTAACAGTCAACTGTCAAAGTGTTAAATCTGCTGTGTGTCATTTCATATTCATGTCATTACTCACAAATTTTTTCGAGTTGAGTTCAAGGAGAAATTAATAGCTAAAGTGAAGAAGTGTTGGCGATTCGTTTTTTTGGGATAAAAATTAATACAATTGTACACTTTAGTGTCAAGTAAGAAATTTTCTCTTTTGTCTGTAAATACATTGTGAATTGAACACATCCATTTACCATATTAATGTTTGTTTTTGCATCCTTTACCTATCATTGTAGTTTTAACCCTTATGTTTGTACAGGTGTGTTCGCTTGTTGAAAATATCTGCATAGATCACAGCTAGGCAGCATGGAGGAGGTAAGCTACACCTGAGAACTAATAATGCATACTTGTTTGTATATAGATCATTTTAATTTTACACTGTAAATTATTCTTGTGTCCATCCAGGCTACCGGCTTTATTGTTAATGCATTAACCCAACTTCAGAGTCCACCTTAATCTTAATACTTGCTTGTGGCAATATTTACTATGTAATGTTCTTTTTAGAAAAATGTTTATGCTCTAGAGCAAGCAATTGTAATCTAGAGTCTAGATTACAAATAGTGTCCATGTAGAATACACACTAATGAGTACATTCTACAAGCACTATTTAGTATTTTACAGGTGTAATGGTAATTATATCATTACCCTTTCCAAACCTTCTTGATTGTGTCCAGAAATAAAGTAATAGGCATTATTATAACTATAAGTATGGTTCTGAAGTGTCTTTACCGTATTGTTTTCTAAAAAGATGAAAAAACAAAACTGATAATAGAATACTTAAATCACATTGATTTCCTTAAAGTATTTGTTAATGTGGTTTCCAGCTAATAGGACGAGAACAGTCAAAGCGTCAAATACCTCCAATGTTGAAGAAGATATTACAGGAAGATGTACGGGTCACGAAGAAGGTTGTGGAGCTGGGCATGAAAACTACCTGGACAAGATCCCTACGCAATAATTACCGACTATTTGAGGTACTGTGAAACTGTAGCACAAATTCAACTATAAACATAACGTAACATTTACGTTAGAACAGAAGCAAAAAGGTCAAAACCATGGTCTCAAATACATACATAATTATGTATAAATGAAAATAACTTAAAATAAATTTTCTAGTAGAAAATGATGTGGCTTACTTAAATAAGCTTTATGATTACTCTCATTAAAATTACTGTTCAAATAAATGTAGCTAAGAATCAAGGTAGTAATGTTATCTATTCTTGATTGCAGATATCTTGTCATGGGATCGTCTGGTTGGCTGGCTGGCTCACTTTTATCTGGCTGTTCAACAACAAGGATCTTTATCAGTTGCAAGTTAACACACTCATAGGTATGACAACACATTTATTGTAGCCATAAACCCACTAAAACAGTACTAACTCGAGATTAGTTTGTGTATGGTTACCCTTCTTTACAAATTGAAAATGGCCACATGATAGACAAGGTTTAGCTCAATGGCATTGTTTGTTGCTATGCTGGCTCAGTTTTAATGTGTCTTGTGACTAATAGTCTTACTACTATTATAAATGCGAATGTTTTTGAGGATAGATGGATGAATGTTTGTTAGTCTTTCATGCAAAACTCCAGAGCCGATTTTAATGAAATTTAACATTTAAATAGATAGTTTATAACCTGAATTAACACACGATTTTTAAACTTTTTATTCTGGTAATATGATCCTGTGGGACAACGCGTGCGAAGCCGCGGGCATAAGATAGTCTAAGATAATTACACATAGACCTCATTATCTAATGAAGATATTACTAACCATGATGTCACTACAGTCTAATGAACTCTAAGCTAAGCTATTCGCTAGGTCTTGATTACTGTTAAGTCTGTAAAACCAATGCAAAGTAAATTAGGCTGGTGTAGATTTTTTAATTAAGTCAGCCTTAAAATAATTACCTATTCTAGAACCTGCTTTCTGTGTCAACAAAGTGTGTTAAAGCTTTTGAATATCGTTTTTATGTCAACAAAGGTGTCAATGACCGCCATATCGATGTCATAGCGCATCGGCAATCGTCGACGTGGGTAACGGGAATAACCCGCACACATCACTATTAAGAGAATCGACGTAATCGCATGTTATAGCAGATTCTAATCTTAATCTATATCATGTGTCACTATGTTCGTACACGCTAATCTCTGGAACCACCGAACTGATTTAAGGTGGAAGCGCCAGAGTAGCCCGCGAAATTCAAATTTTCTTGCGGTTTTTGCAATTTGCACCCCATTGAATGACTTTTTCATGAAATAGTTATTGAATGGGTTTAGAGGAACTTACAGGACTGTTTTGATGATTTTAATGATTATAATTCTATAGCTACATACGTGTTACTTGCGCGACTCATTTTTCATCAACATACAACCTGACACTGACCAATTTGCAGCAAAAAACGTAAGAAAATTTGAAATTCGCGGGCCACCCTGGCGCTTCCACCTTAAATGAAATTTTATGAATGTGTCTGGATGGTTGATTCCAGTTTAGAAAGACGATAGTTTTGGACCCGATAGGTGGCGCTGTTGTAAGTAAATTGGACCAGTGTTACTGTGAAGCCAAGGCAGGTCGCTAGCAATATATATTATAAATAAGTGAATCATTATGTCGGTACCTACATGACACATACATACCAATATACTCATGAATCACATCACTGACATATTATGTGACGTGTGTATTCTAATGAAAATTAGTCTGGGTCTATCCATATCTGTGGTTGATTAGCATACAATTGTAATTACAACTTGATTGATATTGACACATCCAATCGATGCATAAAGGCTTAAGGCTTTGTGACCCAAAGGGCAATGGAGAGGGCTATG
The DNA here is from genome assembly GCA_963082995.1 of Noctua comes. Taxonomy (NCBI): domain Eukaryota; kingdom Metazoa; phylum Arthropoda; class Insecta; order Lepidoptera; family Noctuidae; genus Noctua; species Noctua comes. Next base: position 6,202,439 of record OY720268.1, read on the forward strand.
CTCGGAGTTTCCTTGCGTGATCAAATCAGAAATGAGAACATCCGCAAGAGAACCAAGGTTACCGACGTAGCCCAATGAATAGCTAAACTTAAGTGGCAGTGGGCAGGGCACATTGCTCGCAGAACGGATGGCTGATGGGGCCGAAAAGTTATGGAGTGGCGACCGCGAACCGGAAGACGCTGCGTTGGAAGGCCTCCCACTAGGTGGACCGATGACCTGGTGAAGGTTGCAAGGATCTGCTGGATACGAGTAGCACGGGACCGGTCAATGCCGCCACATTGACCGGTCTCACACTTGGGGGAGGCCTATGTCCAGCAGTGGACGTCTTTCGGCTGAAATGATGATGATGATGAATCGATGCATGACCTTCACTCTAGTATTGAGGCTGAGGAGACTGATTGAGGGTCCCTCTTGGAAAGATACAGAAATAAACAAACAAACAATAAACAATATTCATCTGTTCAAGACTTAAACCTATTTACAATGATGGTACCTTAAATTAGACTTTTAACTTAGTGGCAAGATCCAAGGCACTGGGCTTAAACTAGTAGGACTCCTGTGCTATAAGCACCAGCCACTTCCGCCACCACCGTGATCGAGCTGCCATTACAAGTGTGGTGCGGTGCAAATGCAAATATTAACGTAATGTTGTTTTTCCTCAGCACTCATCTTGGACATCATCGTGATAGCTGTGATCAAGGCGTTCGTGCGTCGACGTCGACCGGTCCCGATGAACAAGTTGCTAGAAGTAGGCCCTGACAAGTTCTCCTTCCCATCTGGCCACGCGAGCCGCGCGTGTATGATCGTATCCATACTACTGCTCAACGATGTCCCTGTGTACTTCGCCCCGCCGCTCCTCGCCTGGGTGGGCGCGGTGTCCCTCACGAGAGTACTCGCCGAAAGACACTACATCTTGGACGTAATATGTGGAGTTATGATTGGCATTCTAGAAGGTTCTTTTATGTATCTAATATGGCTTTCGCAAGGCACTTGTGCGTCTATCGTAGCGTCGTTGTCTGATGAGAAGGTTGAAGGAGGAGAATATCATGTGTAAATTATTATTATATTTTAATACCAAATAATATTTCCTGGAATCTTTATCTATCGGATACTTATCAATCAGTCAGCGAATTTAAACCTTCGATCAACTTAAAAAACTAAAAATATGTAACTGTCGGTAGAGATGTTTGTGCACACCCTCATTTCTTCATTTTTTTAACAAGAACAAATGGATTTAGTTGGGAATGAAATTCGAAGTTATTAACGTTAGGTACTGATATATTAATATTAATTAAGATGCATTTGTGCTGCAATCCGACACATCTCGAATTCTGTGATGAGGTAATTTACTAATTAAGTAGTCAACTAATTTCAAAAAAAGATAATTGTGTGGTAAGCTAATGAACGATGTATTCATGTGATAAATAAACAGTGAGAAAATAATTGTTGTTTTGTATTCTGTGTATTTAAACCAATTTAAACCAAGCGGGAAGTGCGTGTGACTGTGACTGACACTGGCTTGGCCACCATCAGGGATTTTAATTTTGAAAACAAAAAATTTGTCGTTTGTCGCCAAATATCAGAATTTGTCGGTCACTGGTTCAAAAAATTTAAGGGTTTATAGGTGGCCGATCTGGAGAGAGTCTCCCCAGCTTGGCCACATTTATATCTCAAAAACTAGGACACCTAGCAAAGATCTGTTTCGTTCCAAATTTAATCGCTAATTAGTCACAATGCGTCGCCAAGTTACGATTCAATCGGTGTGTAATTAAAAAGATATTAAAGAATTCAATTGGTTGTCGGAATTTCGGGCCACTAAGTACCCTAAGAGAAGAATATAATAATTTATACCAAAAGACTGTCAAAGATCTACAAATGACAGTCTGGACCAACGCTAACGCAACGTGTTTTCCGAGGGATCGAGGCACAGCATCAATATAATGCTGCACCGTGTAACTCGGTACGTAATGGGTGGTCACCCATCCATGGACCAACCTAGGAAAGTGTGGCTTAACCAGAAAATTGACTCGATTTAGCCACAAAAGTGTATGAGAGTCTAAATGACCCTATCCTAAGCTGCTACAATGTTGAGCTTAATAAAAGTATGGAATGATTAAGTACGGAACATAATAGTGCTTACTAATTCTATGCTCACAACACGTCCTACATCAGTGTCAAAACTGCCCAGCCTACAGAGCATCATAGATAATCCAGCCGGTGATTGTCAACTGCTCTTGTTGTCAAACTGACGTTCGCGGTCCGGCGTTGTGACGTGTATATTTTTGGCTAAAACTATCCAGAATTTCTATAAAAATAACTTCAAATAATAAATAAATAGTCGAGTGCCTGCATTTAAAGGTATGAAATTAATATAAAATTACTTGTTTTATATTTGCTGACAAGGAAATGTTTCAATCTCGGATAATATAATTATCTAGTGTGATAAAAATACTGATTAAGTTTTGGACGTGGCATAGTTCAAGACCATTATAATTCAAGATATTATAAGTAAGTTTATTTTTCAGCATCACTATGAGGAAACTAAAAGGAGCAGTGAAAGAAACCGCGAGACAGAAGCGTGAGAGAAAACAGGAGTTCGCTCAAATGCGTCAACAAATCCATACAGTTGTTTTGCCTACATTCGCGGTAATATTTCTGTTAATTTGCGTATACGTGTACCTAAAAACCAGACCGACGTCGATGCAGTACGCGTAACATAAATAGCTCTAAGTTGTGTATATAGTAAATTATAAATAGCTTACCATCAATTTATAATGGTTTGGGAAAATTTATTTAAACTATTTTTAAGGTTGTGAGCTCAAGAAATACAATGTATTATATATTATGATACTGAGTACTTATTGACACAGTATTTCTATTTTAATAAAAGTGTGCTATGAGACATTCCACATTTAAATTCGTCCACATATCAACATTAATTTCTTGTTCTAAAAGTGACAAAATTAATGTAAATATTAAAATAAAGTTATGAAATTATGTTTCTGTTTTAATGCACCCAATTCTAATTGTTGATCGAGTCTTGAGGCTACAGGAGCTATGCTCTGGTCACTTCAATGTGGTGTGACTTAATGTACCAAATATGTAAGTAAAGCATATCAAATACCTTCTTGATTTCTGCAGCAACATATAAATTAAATAGAAATAAAACTCCATAAATGAAACTAGTCAATTTTATCAATAATTTATAATAAACAATATTATAGACTGGTCCTAAGGTCTTCTATTTTAATTGTTTTATAATAAAATTATTGTGACTTCATAACAAATATTTATATAACATGCTAAAGAGGAAAAGTCTTTTTTTATTTTAATACCAACTTATATCAGAGCTAAATACATTTTCCACTAAATCTATACCTAAGGCACATTCATACTATTATTTTACAAATCTTTCTTATAAACATAGTCAGAAAGTGGCAAGTAAAATAAAGGTGAATTTTCATCATCATCAATATGAATTTTCATTTGGACTAAATTAAATCAACCTTATATGAAGATTACCAGTTGTGTAAACTTCAGTGTTGCTGCCAGGAAATAACAGAATAACCTTCAACATGCATTTGTTCAAATACATATGTTTAAAAACAATTATATTTATTTACTAGTGGTTGCCCGCGAGCTTCGTCCGCGTGAAATTATTATAAAACATTACTACCCTATTTGAATTGGATTTTGTTTCACAATTTCAAGGGTTTTAATTTTTTTTGCAACGAAACCCTAATCCTTTTTCTAAAATAAAAGTAGCCTAAGCTACTCCTTATAATATCAGCAGCTATCTCCCAGTATGTTAAGTTCTAAAATTCCGTCAAAATCAGTCCAGCGGTTTCGGAGATTAGCCAGAACAAACAGACAGACAGATAATGCAAAAATTAAAAAACAATGTTTTTTTTATTTTATAAGTACCATACATACTTTCATATGCATTTCGTAAAAAGCTGTTATTTTGAAGTTACAACTAGATCTTTTTTATTTATTTATTTGTACTGTATATAGATTGCAATAAATTTGAACCAATAGACTGACAATATTTGTTAGTGATGGAGTGGATAAAACACAATGGTCATCACTATTATGTACAAAAAACTATAGATCACACAGTGCTATTTGCGTTGGTCATTTCCATACATCAATTATGTATCATTAGTGCTTACGCTGTTTCGTATCACAAGATTTTTGCGTCAAGCTGAGATAAATACCTATTACCTACACTATAATAATTTTACCCGATTGCCTATTCTCATGCTATTACTAAATAATTAAAACATGTGTGATTAATAAATTAGTATCTTTTGTACATTGCAGTAATATTGAGTATCTTAAACTCTTGCATGCCCTTGGACAAGTATAATCTATAATTGCAGTTTCTTAAAAATATCTAGATTGCACATCAGATTGCTATAACATGTTACAAACATTCACAGACTCACAGCCTTTGTTAAAACTAAAGTTACCTATCTATACCTATTGACCGCCACGGACGTCTATGGACGCCAAATCAAAGAGTGCTCACTACGCCTCGGACGACATGGCATGTCGAAAATAACACTTTTTTAAAGAGCTAACGATTTGACGTCCATAGACGTCCGTGGCGGTCAATAGGTTAGTAGATATAATAGACGGGGTGGAAGGGACACCGACGTAATACAGTTACCACGTATTCAGTACATCATTCGAGCATCTCAGATAGAAATTTTTCATCGGTTATTAAAAAGAATCTGCTATTTCGTACAAAAGTGCAATAATCATAATAATAAATTCATTTATTCAAGTAATTTACACCCATCGCCTTTTATCACAGTATGATCACACTACAAACAAATTAATTATACCATTACAATTTTAGAGAAAATAAAATAAATTACAATACGCATAGAATTGACTCAAATGCAATGACATAAAATTAAAACTCAGTCAACTCAATTAAAATTCAATCAAAATGCAATACAATTGAAATACAACAAAATCAATTAATACCCAGAATAATAATTATTTACAACCGTTTCTCCGGCGTTGGTACAGCTATATGTCAATACCAACATGGTAGGAACAGCTGATTTTTTTTTAAATAACGGATATAAATTTTCCATGTAATGGGGCTGAGAGTGATGTACTGAATACGTGGTAACCGTATTCGCGTCGGTGCCCCGTTCACCCCGTATATGTAGATACATACATATACTCGTACAGGGTGTAACATAACAAACGCAAGACCTCTCCCGTTGTCTCGGACCATGAAAATGAACAACTATTATTGTAGTTACTATGAGTTCTTGAAATTCGCAAAAAATAAATTGAAATTTCTATAGGAATTGACCCGCTGATCAATATGTATGGTACAGCTAAAAGAATAGTTATGAATTTCCAAAACACATGGAACAAAACTGTTTCAGTTTCATGGTCTGAGTGACCACACGACAGTGCTTGCGTTTATTCTGTTCCACACTGTATAAACTGACGCCTTTTACCCTTGGAGGTAGGCAGGAACTACTGAAGCCATCTGCACGATAGTTATTAGATACTAGCTGTTGCCCGCGACCTTCGTCCGCGTGAAATGTTATAGCCTATAACCTTTCTCGATAAATGGGCTATCCAACGCTAAAAGAATTTCTCAAATCGAACCAGTAGTTCCTGAGACTAGCGCGTTCAACCAAACAAACAAACTCTTCAGCTTTATAATATTAATAATTAATATAGTATAGATTACCAATAGATATTCTACAAGGTGCAACACGGTGTTATTTTTTACATCATTCTATTTTGTCTCAGTGCTGGTTAAAGGTCTCATATTATGTAAAGGCTTATATTTTAAGCTTTATTACCCTACAAGTGCTACAGGGTCAAACTTTATAAACTCTTATACGTACACTCACGCCTTTTTCCCAAATGAGTAGACAGAGATTCACAGAACACCACCTGCTACGATCTTTAGAGTTTAGTTGATAAGTTTTAATTGTTAAATTCACATATCACTGGAATACCACGTACTTAAAATAAGTAAATACAAAGTAGTACTGTCCCCACACAACACATATGGCTCATATTGAAAATTCACTGATGACTGTGAACTTTTAAGAAAGTTCGTGGGACGCAAAGTAAGTAGTTAAGTACCCATAATTATACAAGTTTTATATTTTCCCTTTATTTATTATTTACAAAAATGCGCCGTGTCTAATTGCTTTACTTTACTTACTCAGTACCGAACTACTGAATACCGGAATACCTAAATATCGGGAACTCATAAAAAACAGTAAACATGGTAAATATCCCGTTAGTATTAATAGTAATGTAAGTTACATATCGTCAAAATTCCTTTATCAGTGACGGAATAATCGTCAAAATAACGAATTTAACAAACAATGTGTTTGAAACACTTAGCTACCGTATAGGACTTTCAGTTGATTGATGATATCAATCGTTTTACCATATGCTTATAACATCACAGAACCACTAAGTACAGAAACCTTTACCAATAGAAACATTCCATCAATACTGATTATTAATACTAATACTTCGTTTCTGCCGGCACATGTTCACCATCCAGCCGAGCAGCCAGACCGACGCGAGCAGTAGGTACAGCCCGCTGATGGCGAAGTACTGGGACGCTATCGGCAGCTTGAGGCTCTGGATGAGGACCAGTGTCAGGATGGACTGCAGTCCTGTGCCGACCAACGTGTTGATGCCGAAGATCAAGCCAAAGCAACTCTCGTCGCTTAATTGACTTGCTATTTTTGCACTGGAATTAAGGAAACGTAACATTGAATTAATAATGTTGTTTAATTTACATTATTAGGGGAAATTGTTGAAAATTTAAATAATTCTTTTACGTATTAGGGTTTTTGAATTTGGAGTAAGTTTGGAACAACACAAGAAATAATTACACTATATTAATTAACAGTCGAGCAACCGCTAGATGTACTACCATTAATTATCAACTTGGCGGGATAAATTTATTTCTTCTACCTTTTGATTCAATGATGACTGCTGACACATGCCCTGCAGTATCAGCATATATACAGTAAAGGCCTATGACGGAGTGGGCTATAATCCATAACGATGGCTCAGTGCGGTTGCCCAGTTTCCTCATGATGTTTTTTTTGCAATAGCCGTTATGAGAGCAGTGACCAGGTGACCTTACCAAGTCAGTAATTATATCGACCAACAAGATCAAAAAAATACTATTAGCAAATTCAAAGGTACACTCACCTAGCTAAAGTGATAGTGTAATGAAACAGCATGCCCATGACGATGTACCCGGCGTAGGATACGAATACGTTGTTCACGAACGTGCCCACGAACACGGCCACGCCCTGCACGGCCGCCACGGGCGCGGGTATGCCGGACGACGCGTATATCGATGCTAGGAACGCGCCGCCCGCACCCAGGAGGGTTTGAACCGCTTCTACTGCGCCGTTGTATGCTACCTGAGAAGAAAAGAGAAAATTTGATTATTTACCTCTAATAGTGAACGCATGTAATGGGAGCCCAGTTGCGGTTCGAATCCTACGGCTACGTCTTATCGACACTAAAGGTTAAAGTAAAATAATTAAGTATTCTGTCTTAACCCAAGTTTTAGTCTATCCGTATGCCAAATTTCATCTGTCCAGCCATTAAGGTGTTGACAGACAAACAAACTAACTCAGTTTCACATATACTATTAGTAAGGAACTAAGGAATCTGTAAATATGACCTGCCACAACAAGACAATATTGGTACTCCTGACGAAATCAAACGTGATACCAAAATGGTGTAAGATGTAAAGTTTTTCATCCCCCATAGACAAGGGAGGATCCTCCGACCAGACGGGTGTTTTCTGGTGGGCTACTCCCCGACAATTGTTGTCGGGTTCTTTTATAACCGCTTAACTGACGGATGATCATAAAATCATCTGCCTAGCCTTTTCCCAATTATGTTAGGGTCGGCTTCCAGTCTAACCGGATGCAACTGAATACCAGTATTTTATATGGAGCGACTGCCTATCTGACCTCCACAACCTAGTTAGTACTAGGTAATACGGTACCCCTTGGTAAGACTGGTTGTCAGACTTTTTGGGCCACTGACGTCTGACTACCTATAACGACTGTCAAAGGTCTACAAATGACACCCGGGACCAACGGCTTAACGTGCTTTCCGAGGCACGGAGGAAACTCGGTATGTAATGGGTGGTCATCCATCCACAGACCAACCTAGGCAAGCACGGCTTAACCTAAAGATCGACCCGAGCGGCTGTTATTATTTAGCCACGAGCAGGAGCTCGCATATTATGACCTTCCGGAGGACCGGAAGATCATAATATCGAGATGTAGGATTTTGATTTTAGTTCCTTATTTGCGGCATAGATGGCGCTGCAGTACTTTTTGTACTAAGCCATCTCTTCTCGTTACTAACTAGCAGGTCATTCACTTTCTAGTGAACTCAAATCACAATTTAAATATTAGTTAAGAAAACAGCAATGAAATGTTTAACTTTACTATGCACTTAAACTTTAAGATTGCATTGTATGCGGAGTGAAGACATTGGCCTTAAGCTCTATTTAACTAGCCTAAGATGAACTGTGACGAGAGCAAACTGTTTGCCAGACTTAAGAAGTAAAACAAGACAATCTTTGTTAAGATAGGGCCCTATCTTAGCAAAGATTGTCTTGTTTGTATCATGAAGTATTTATTTATGAAACACTGTTTTGAGCTTTCACGGTTTACAACTAAACTTATACTGTCACTTACGGGATATCTTCCGTGATTGTTTTTTCATTATCAAACCGAGATCACGGGGGTGAACATTAGTAGTGCCACCTATAAAATTTCGTAAAATTTTGGCAGATTGCATAACCGTAACCGCCTTATAGTCTGTTGGAAATATTGTTTAGTTTTAAGCCAATAGATGGCGTTGTTAGGTGAGCGGCGTTTTCTGAATCGCGGTGTCGAGATTCTCCGCGATTTAACTAGGCTCGCGATGATTGTAATTTTTAATAAGTACCAATACACAGTTGTAATACCAGTGTCGTTGTTTTACTGTCGATATCATCACCCTTGTTACGATCGCGGATGCAGCAGAAGCAGTGCAGGATAGTGAACGATTGTTCATTTGGTCCTTCGAGCCGGATAAGTTGAAACAGAGTCGATATGTGAAGAATGATGTTTATGAGTTAGCAGATGAAGTATATATTCAATACAAAACTGAACTTGAAACTTTCTTAGAGTCATTTGATATTAAAGAACGGGATCTAAAAGAAAATTCTCAACTTGGAAGTTCAAAGCAGTGTCAGGTAAAATTACCAAAAATAATTATTCCGGTGTTTTCAGGAAAGTATACCGACTGGGTAACCTTTAGGGATTTGTTCTTGTCACTTATACATAATAATAAAAGTTTAGATAATGTGCAGCGAATGCAGTATTTGAAAGGATATTTGTCTGGGGAAGCAGAACAACTTCTGCGACAAATACCCATTTCCGATGCGAACTATGACCGATGTTGGGAACTATTGAATGCGCGTTATAACAATAAAAGGTATTTGTCACATTTTATAATAAAGAGGTTACTTAGTCAGAAAAATCTCAGTAATGAATCAGCAGTTGGGTTAAAAGAATTACTTGATAATACCAACGATTGTTTAAAGGCGCTTTCCAATCTTGGCATTAATGTTGAGTCATGGGACATTATAGTTATTCATATAATAACTTTGAAGTTAGATCCCGAATCCCGAAAAGAGTGGGAATTTAATATAACTAAACATAACTCGTCGGAGGAACTTCCCACACTCATTCAGTTTACCGAGTTTCTAACTAGTCGGTATAGAGCTTTGGAGTTTTTGGATAATAAATCTAATGCTGGATCTAGAAGTCAAAGTCAGCAAAATAGTAATACCAACAAGATAAATAGTTTACATGTTGCGGACATTCAGTGTCCCTTTTGTTCGGAGCCACATAGGCTTAGTTATTGCAAACAGTTTGTACAAAAATTAGATTGTGACGCTCGTCGTAGTTTTGTACTAGAGAAAGGTATTTGCTTCAATTGCTTGGGTAACAACCACTCTGCTAAGGTATGTAACAGTAACGTCAAATGTCGAATCTGTAAACGTCGTCATCATTCTTTACTGCACCCCCCGAACGGGTTTTCTTCCACGGGTTCTGATATAAATACACAGGCAAACGTGGAAACTTTGGCAAACAATGAAAACACCCCAACGAAGGAAAACATGGATAGCCCTATTTCCACAGAAGATAGGGAAGGTAACCAGTCTGTTACTTGTTTTTCGACAGGAAAATTGCGTAATACAGTTTTATTAGCCACGGCTCTAATAAGAGCTGAGTCGAAGGCAGGCACTTACCAGGTGGTTAGAGCATTAATAGACCAAGGTTCGCAAGTTTCTTTGGTTACTGAAGCTACAGTGCAGTTCTTGGGATTGAAGAAAATTCCTTCAACTCATATAATTAAGGGAGTTGGAGGGGACAAGGAAATAACATCAAATTCGGTGGTCACATTAAATCTAAGGTCTCGAATAGATTCGCATTTTAATATTCAAGTCCAGGCGTATGTCTTAAAATCTATAACAACGCTTCTCCCAGTTACGAAGGTAAGGACGGTAGAATGGGTAGAACTTCAGGAGGAAAATCTGGCAGACCCACAATATCACACTCCGAATAAAATAAATGTTTTATTAGGAGCAGATGTTTATACCCAGATTATTGAAGAAGGTTTGAAAAGGAATGTGGATGGATCAGTAGTAGCTCAATGTTCCAAATTTGGATGGATAATATCCGGAATAGTTGATACATCTGCTGGGGTTTCTTCGAATGTTGTGGTGATGCATGCTCACATAGATGCAAATGAGGAACTAAAGAAATTCTGGGAGTTAGAAGCCGAACCCACCAACCAAAAAAGGTTGTTGTCGGTAGAGGAAAAACAATGTGAAGATTTATTTTCGGCAACTACCACCCGAGATGAAGATGGAAGGTATGTGGTTAGACTTCCGTTCCGGGAACAGACTTCGACTTACCAGGTAGGCGGGTTTGAAGAGATAGCTGAAAAAAGATTAGATGCATTACATACCAAATTGAAAAAAAATACGGATTTGAAAGAAAGATATAAACAAGTGATCAAGGAATACTTACAATTAGGCCATATGGAAAAGGTACCTGAAAAGGAAAAGAAAAAAGGAAATTCAATATACTTACCGCACCACGCAGTTGTAAGGGATGATAAAGATACAACCAAGGTACGTGTGGTGTTCGACGCGTCCTGTAAGGGTAAAAAAGGTTATTCATTAAACGACAAACTGATGATTGGACCCCGCTTACAACCGGAACTTCGGCACTTATTGATGCGTTGGAGAAAACATCCAATATGTCTAGCAGCGGACATCGTTAAGATGTACCGGCAGGTAAAGGTAGCGACTGTTGACAACGATTACCAGAGAATACTGTGGAAGGAAGAGCCGGAAGATGTAGTAGAACACTATCGCATGTTGAGAGTCACTTTCGGCACTGCATCAGCTCCTTACCTGGCGGTGAGAACTCTCCAACAAGTTGCGCATGATAACGGCGGAGATTATCCGATGGCTGCTGAAAGAGTAATAAATGATTTTTACATGGATGATCTGCTAACCGGTTGTAGTAATACTAACGAAGGGCTAATTATTTACAAAGAAATGAAAACGTTATTAAGTAAAGCAGGGTTTGAACTTCAAAAGTGGATGTGTAATAATGAAAATTTACTGAATAAAATAAAGGAAATGAATGAAGGACTGGGAGAAATAGGAGAAGGTTTGCAGCTAAAAGAGGATGAGATAGTTAAACTATTAGGCCTTACCTGGAATCGTCGTTCAGATGATTTCCAATACTCGGTGACTCTTTCTCCGGAACCTGGACCTGTAACTAAAAGAAAAATAATTTCACACATTGCTAAATTGTATGATCCACTTGGCTGGGTAGCACCTAGTGTTATTATAGCAAAAATACTAATACAAAAGCTATGGATAGCAGGATTAGACTGGGACGAGGAAGTAACCACTAAGATGTTAAATGAATGGAATACTTACCTGGATGGGCTATCACAACTCTCACAAGTCAAGATACCTCGATGGCTCGGGACAAAATCGGATGACACTCTTGTTGAACTTCATGGATTCTCCGATGCCTCTAAGGCAGCTTATGCTGCAGCAGTTTATATTCGTGTGATTGACGCTGATGGTAACATACGCGTTACCTTAGTAACGGCCAAGACGAAGGTAGCGCCCATCAAGCAGGTTTCTATTCCCAGGCTTGAATTGTGCGGAGCCGTAATGGTTACTAAACTCCTAGTTGAAGTAGCAAGAGTCATGGGCATAGATATATGTAATGTACGTGCATGGACGGATTCCACCGTGGTTCTAGCATGGCTCAACAGTCATCCAAATCGATGGAAGACGTTCGTTGCTAACCGGGTCTCAGAGATATTGACAACGTTGGATTCAACTCAATGGTCTCATGTTTCTTCAGGCCAAAATCCTGCTGACCTTGGATCGCGAGGTATCTACCCCTCACAGTTGTGTAATTGTTCTTCTTGGTTCAACGGCCCGGCATTTTTGTCTGAAGCTGAAATACATTACAGTAAGCCAAACCAATTAGAGACAGATTTAGAAATTGCGAAAGTTAACTTTACTGTGACTGAGGATTCCCTATGGGATAAATACTCGTCATTTACGAAATTAATACGGGTTGTAGCCTACTGCAGACGTTTTTTAAAATTAACTGGAAATAGGAAACAGTTTAGCAGGTATCTGTTGCAAGATGAATTGGATGAAGCTCGCAAATGTGCTGTTAGAAATTGTCAAGCAGAAGGCTTCAAAGAGGAGATTGCTGTTATAAGGAAACAAGGTCAGTTGATCAAATTAAAGGGACCTCTCAAAACTTTGAGTCCTTACTTAGACGAAGAGAACATTTTAAGGGTAGGAGGAAGGTTGGAAAAATCACATCTTTCTTTGAATACAAAGCACCCTATACTAATACCGAAAGGGTCCAAGTTAACCGACTTACTGATAGCAGATGCGCATGCTAAAACACTTCATGGTGGAATCCAATTAATGTTGACTTATTTAAGCACAGAATATTATATAATTGGCGGTAAATCTTTAATTAAAGGCTATGTGCGAAAGTGCATTCCATGTGTAAAAGGAGCCGCGAAAACTTCACAGCAATTGATGGGCCAGCTTCCAGAGGCTAGAGCTAGTCCTTCAAGACCATTTAAGTGTAGTGGCGTCGATTACGCAGGTCCGGTACAAATTAGGACGACAAAGGGGCGTGGTCATCACGCTCATAAAGGATATATTTGTCTATTTATTTGTATGGCAACACGAGCTGTACACATTGAAGTAGTCAGTGACTTAACCACTCACGGATTTCTAGCTGCGTTCAAACGATTCGTCGCTCGTAGAGGACTATGTACGGATATTTGGAGCGATAATGGTACAAATTTTGTCGGTGCTTCAAAGGAACTCCACAAGTTATTTGCATCAGAAAGGTCAATCTACTTAAGAGAAATATCAGAAACATTGGCCACAAACGGGACTAGGTGGCACTTTATTCCCCCCCATGCACCTAACTTCGGGGGATTGTGGGAGGCTGGCGTTAAGTCAGTGAAATTCCACCTAAAACGAGTCATAGGGGACTCTACACTTACTTATGAGGAACTATCTACAGTCTTGGTGCAAATTGAGAGTTGTCTTAATTCTAGGCCCTTATCCACCTTAAATACAGATTCAGATGCCTTTGATGTCTTGACGCCAGGTCATTTCCTGATTGGACAACCCTTGATTGCCGTACCTGATCACAATTTTGAAACGTCTAATGTATCCAATTTACGTCGTTGGCAATTGACACAAAGAATGATGCAGGAGTTTTGGCGTCGTTGGTCACAGGAATATTTAACAAAATTTCTGCATCGTTACAAGTGGACATGTCAAAATCCGGAACCAAATATTGGGGATGTAGTAGTAGTAAAGGAAGATGACTTGCCACCTGGTAAATGGCTGTTGGCGAGAGTTGTAGAGAAGCACCCAGGACTGGACAAAATTACGAGAGTTGTTACTTTGCGCACTCAAAGGTCCTTAATAAAAAGGCCTACTTCAAAATTATGCATTTTACCCATCACACAATAGTTATTTATAAGATACAGATAGTTTATTGTATGTTCTTTTTTGTGTTTTGGAATTATATTGTTTTTTTTAATTTAATTGATAATATTTTCATGGTGGGCGGTGCCCGTGTAAATGTGATTAGTATAAGGACTATGTAAAATAGCTCCTTGGTGGGCGGAATGTTGGAAATATTGTTTAGTTTTAAGCCAATAGATGGCGTTGTTAGGTGAGCGGCGTTTTCTGAATCGCGGTGTCGAGATTCTCCGCGATTTAACTAGGCTCGCGATGATTGTAATTTTTAATAAGTACCAATACACAGTTGTAATACCAGTGTCGTTGTTTTACTGTCGATATCATCACCCTTGTTACGATCGCGGATGCAGCAGAAGCAGTGCAGGATAGTGAACGATTGTTCATAGTCCTTTCGATGTAGGAAGGTGCAGGTGACATTAGATGTACCGTTCCTTTTCAATCTTAAATGATACCTTGATTTATTACTTTTATTTTAATTTTTGATTGATTTTTGGGGTGACACCTACAATACCCGCACCGGGTGTCACCCATGCTAGCTACGCCACTGGGTCGGGCTTATTGTCATCAAACGGGCAAAAGTCCTGCCTCCAGATGACACCTCCCATTTAAATTAATGCTAATGCCCGAATGACTCCATATTATCAAATTCTCCTGCCCTTATCCCAATTTATTTGTGGTCGGCGCAGCATGTCTTTTTATTCCATACTTCTCTATTACTGGTCATCTCATCAGAGACCGCCTTTCTTGCCATATTCATCCTTCACATAATCCATCCATCGTTTCTTTGGTCTTCTGGTGTCTTTAAACATCACATCATGTATTTTACGTGGCGTGTTCTTCTAACTTTACAGTAACGTCTTTGCATAACCTCATGAGACCCCACTGTCGTTGCGGAGGTCTAATCGGCAGATACAGTACATAGGCAAATTTAATGGTATTTTCTTTATCTGCTAATAGATCTCGAAATGATATCCTTAAAGCTATCAAATCCTTTGAGAATTTTTATGCTTGTTTTTTTCTTTTAATTTATATAGTACTAGCGACCCGCCCCGGCTTCGCACGGGGGCAATATATACATATAGATCTTCTTCTTGAATCACTCTATCTATTAAAAACAGCCGCATCAAAATCCGTTGCGTAGTTTTAAAGATCTAAGCATACATAGGGACAGACAGCGGGAAGCGAGTTTGTTTTATACTATGTAGTGATTTAATAAAGCTAAGGCTATTTTTAATTATATAAGATGTGGATAACGCAGTTAGTTGCACGCTGATGCAGTCTCGTACAATTCTTTGTTAACCATTTATAGTGTGTAATTGTTTGTTACCCTAATAAAAAAAATGTCATTGCCTGAACCATTAAATTGAACGCCATTGTTCTTTAGAGCTACCATTTTAGCTACTCTGGTAAAGTAGACAGAGCAGTTTTTCATAGCATATAAACAACATTTCATACCGATAGCTTTGAAAAATGTTTATACTTTGATTTGGAAAATAAAAGATAAAGAATTTTAATTCGTTTGTGATTGCAAAAATAATTGCACTTAAAACAAGGACATTCAGCTTATGTCGTAATGTAATTTAGATTAGGCAGAACAACTGATTGTTTATAATCAGACGTAATCACATGATGTTCCTATTTATAACGGATATGAGAACTGAATTAACATTGACGCGACAGATGATTAACTGATAAACAAAAAACTCAGACATTCTAGCAGACTTATCAGATATTTTATACCTAGTTTATGCATTTCACGAAGGCATGTCGTGTGAGGTTTATTGTATTGACATAAGGTTCAAATTGAGCATTTTTTTAATTATCTTTGTTACTATTATTTCTCATTTTATAGACAATATTAAGTATATACTATACAAGGTGTAACATAATAAACGCAAGACCTCCCGTGTGGTCTCTCGCACCATGAAACTAAACATCTTTTGTTCTACGAGTTCTTGAAATTCGCAAAAAAAAAAAATACTTTCTATAGGAACGGACGCAATCAGCTGATCTACATGTATGGTAAAACTAAAAAAAAAGTTATGAATTTCTAAAAGTCATAGAACAAAAGTTGTTCAGTTTCATGATCTGAGACACCACACGAGAGGTCTTGCGTTTATTATGTTACACGTTGTATATTATATAAATATACTTATAATATATATTATATCCGTCATCAGTTTCGAAGGAAAAAAAAGGAATAAGGTCTTAACCCAGCAGTGGTAAACTATAGCCCAAAAGGTTAGGCTAGGCCAGGCATTTATGATCCTCACCGGAGAGTCAGTCTCGTCCTGGATCTGCTTCCACAGCAGCTGCACGTAGATCTGTGCCTGCACGAACAGCGCCAGCGCCACCGCGTACAACGCCGACCAGGCCAGCACTTTAGGCCGCGTGTATGCCGCCCGGGCGTGTCTCGCGATCAGGGTTGATGCCTCCACCACATTGGAGCGAATACTGTTCTGGAATGTGGAGGACATATTCTTGTTAGTTGGCTACGTAGAGGAGAACAATAAGGGTCGATGTTCGGGGTCACCTCTAATATAAGAAGTGGTGGTGCAGTTTTGCGGTATAATTTTCAATTAATTAAACCTTAATATTCGGAGTGGCAGCTATGTCTGTCGCCGACTATGAAGCCCTAGAATCAGTACAGCTTATGAGATCAATAAGACAAACGGTTCAAATACGTACCACATCAGAACGTCCCCATAGATTTTAAAAGGCCCTCGATAACTGGCACTTCGAAATAGTGTTCTTTGATGAAGATAGATGAGAGAATTTAGGTATGCGGAAGCACTTCCAATTCATGTTCACGGACACAGGCTTGACGAGACTTAAAGCTTACCCCACTAGACTGCTGATGAAGTTCTTTGTCGAGTGCTGGAGCTACGACGGACGTCCTCCGATGAAAGTAGATGCCGTACTGCACGGTCGGCAGCCAGAACGCCCAGAACGTCGCCAGGATCTGAGCTGAGACATTCTAGTGTTACTCACGGCACAATTCTTAAATAAAACTCAGTTTTGAGTTTGACCATCTTTGCATTTCTTGCTGGTAGAAAGACATTAAGCTTGAATTTAAGATTGCTTGCGAGTACCTGCGTTTTCCGCAGGACGATTTCATCGTCGCTTCTTTCTGGGTTTAGTGGCGTGTATATTTCTTAGAGACGCAGGGATAAAGATATGGAAACTGCCAATTCGGGCGGAACAGGTCTGGCACAGCCCTTATGCTTCAATGATTGTATGCTTCAAAGAACTTGGAAATAACCAGTAACCCTAGTAACCAATGTTAATAGATACTTAAATGCTAGATAGCCATTTATGTAATAGAAAATGCTGTTATTATTCCACCAGAATTGTGGAAATAGTTTGTTATACTTAAACATGTACTGGATTACACGTACGGTATAAGGGATGGTATGTCGCTTATATTTTTCGGAGCGCTAGCACGGCTTCCTCGGTGTCGTCGGTGTTAATCAGAGGTCTCTTTGAGTGTTCGCTTAGGGGCTCAGAAGGCAAGATATGAGGTGGAACAAAGTTCGCGCCGCACCTCCACATTCCCACCCTGCTGTTTTGTCGAGGTAGTTGAAGGGTACCGGTATACCTGTGAACGTGATGTAGTTGAGGTCCCGGTAGTCCATCAGGCCGAAGTGTGTGAGCAGTTGCGAGCTGACGCCTGACAGGAACCGGCCCGACAATGCCGCGATACGGGTGTAAGACGACACGCGCGGGTACTTCGCCGGGTCCACCTGGAGAACCGGTTATTTTTTTTAACATCTTAGGCTGATAATGAGAGAGTCAAAAGATCGAATTTTTATGAAGACCTTTCATGAAATCTGACGCACAATTTTGTTCCTTTTCCATACCTACATACCTAGCTATTTTATCATTCGATCTTATCTTTATTATGTTATTAATACGCAGGCTTCCAATACCTAAACTAGTTATCGTTTATTCCTATGTTGCATTATTTTTGTCTACTCAAAGTCGATATCCGGTTTTAGACACGTGCTTTTGTGGCTTTAAAAATCAATACACCTGCATTGACATGGCTGGAGAGCATCAGTGCTGTCTGCACTGCTGGCACTAGGCTAGACGAATATGTAATGACCGCTGTTATTCTAAGGCGGACAAGTGTTGTTTTTTATTTGTCTATAGTCTGAGAATGCACTGGCTTAGCAGCGTATAAATAGCTTACTTTCGCGTAAATATAGGTGTAATAGGCGACTTCTGTGGCGATGTAGAGGCCATAGAAGAACTGCGACGCTTGCACCCATTCTAGACTTGAAGTCCATAGCAGAATAGCGTATACAGCTATGCCGCTCAGTCCTGTAACAATGGAAAACATTATGACATTTTATGTAATAAATAACTTACTGAAGAATGCTTATCGCCAAATTAATCGCACAATAACAATAGCTCTCGCTTGCGCCTCAACAATCTTGCGACTCCATCCTAAAATAAGGGGGTCGTTCCCGCTGGTTAATACCCCGTGGTTAACACTATTAACTACTGGGAATGATGCGTTCTACTGGTTAACAGTGTTGACGAACGCGACATTTTTTCTCAGTAGTTATTACCCTCGTCTCGCGAATAAATTGAGATTAGCGCGTTCAACCAAACAAAGAAACAAACTCTTCAGCTTTATAATATTAGATATAGATTTCTTTTTACTTTTCTTTAACCTGACTTCTGAACTATTCGCGACACGAGGGTATTAACTATTGGGAAAAAAATGTCGCGTTCGTCAACACTGTTAACCAGTAGAACGCATCATTCCCAGTAGTTAATAGTGTTAACCACGGGGTATTAACCAGCGGGAACGACCCAAAAAAGGGGTCAGGTTTTATTACGCATTGCTCGCAATCCTCGCTAGTTGTGTAAAGAAGTGCAGACAATAAGCAATGTACAGACGATAGCACATCAAGCTACTACAATCTATCAAATTTCTTCAATAGAATTTCAACTTTATCGCTAAAGCATTAGGTTCAAGGTTGACTGGGAAAATTTGACAGTTTCGGGTAGCGTCTGTACAATTATGAAGCAGTTGGTTTCAAATGATCAACACCAATACTCAAGTCTTCATTGCGGGATCATTCTAGCAAACCCATTAATTGGAAAGTATGTCGCATAGCTATCTGCTACTGTGGGTGGAAACTATAAGGTTTCAATTTACGGTTTCCTTTCGTAATTAATTTAGCGTTGTTCAAAACTTGTGATGGGCATGGCCATGACATAAACTTACTTTGTATTATAATCTACAGCTTGTGGAATCTCCTCGCGTAGTTTATTAATAGTCGAAGGCTTTATAACAAGCAAAAATTTTGGAACAGGAACATGCTGGCGGCTAGCAGTGCTAGCACCACGAAGGTGCAAAAAAATCGGCGATAGGTACCTACCTATGATTTTTTTTAAGGATCTTTGGTTCTACGTAAAACTTCTTGTATGATTTTTAAGAACGTTTAATCAGTTATCATTGGCTCCGCCTCGTAATTAATGAAATTTCAATACAATGATGTCGTTGTCGCATTGATTTGACGAATGGCAGTGGACTTGTACCGTGAGTTGCAAAGATTCATAAATTGAAATATATTAGCCGACTATTATGATCAATTACTGACAAACGTGCATGGGTGCTGCTGATTTTATTGAATGCATATCAGAAACGAAATAAGATTTATATAATTATTCAAGGCTAATCTGGTAATGTCTTTTGTCTAGACATAATTGTTATTTTTTCGAGTTTTAGTTTACCTTTAGATAAAATTTTACAGAACCAGTTCATGGTCCGTGAGGCTATCTTATTGAATTTAATTTCGATTTTCATGGACACGTGCATTAATGTATCCTGTAGGTAGGGACCTAGACTATAACGACAATGAATTTATACCTTTCTACCACAAACACTACTAAAGTACCTGGGTAGGTAGTTAAGATCAAAAAGATATTTCCTGATGGAGCCATTGAGCACGGAGGAATAGCTAATTCCTCTATGATTGAACTTGTAAAAGGTCTGAAATACATCCATGTGAGCGGGTGAGCCATTAACCAGTGTCCGAGAGGGGGTCCTACTTAACTACCTAATTTTTCTAATAGGTACCTACATCAGTTTGAAATGTAGACTATTAGGTAATGCAAAAAATATACATACATAGTTGCATTATAGTTTTTGAGTGGGTCGCTCGAATGTTACGTAAATAGTTGGCATCTTTTTATAAATAAACGCATTGAGAGTTTTGTGACAATTTTAAAACTCCTTACAAACTGTGACGTATTTTAACACGTGCTTTTGTCTCATGACCTGCATAATCTGTATTCGTGTGATAATACGTTACAACTGTTTTACGTATTGTGGGCTGCTGGATTTACAGCTATCGGTTTAGTGTCGAAGTTCTAAATCTAAGGGGCCGTCTCCACGAGCGAGAGAATCGCGGCGATATTATCGTCGTGCGTATTTCTATACGACAATATCGCCGCAGTTCTCTCGCTCATGGAGACGGCCCCTTAGAACGCGGTTTTATTTAGGTATTCATTTAGGGGTCGCCTAGAATTATCTATCAAAAATGACTGCGTATACAATGTTTCGTGTTTGTCCTATTAACGTTGAGTTCTCTCGTGAGGAGGCGATCCTGGCTGCAGGATTCAAGTCATGTCTGTCATAAAAATGTATTGTCACCAGAACCAAAGGTGTGTGCAATATTTCGGCTCAATCGGTTGGGGGAACTGGTTTGTAATTCAGTTGCAAGAATTGACTAACACAGTAGGTATCGGTCAAATCTTCCAATTGAACTATCAAGGAAGAAAAACGTATATTTATAAAAGCTTATCATAAAAATGGACATTAATATTGTTGGATTTTGTTAGGTAAGTGTAAAACTATTCTGTCCATGTGGTCAGAATAGTTTTAACTAAAAAAGGTCAACGCATCAGAAGTGTGGTCGAATTAAAGGATGGTTTTGGACTGTATTATAACATCAAAAGTGACAAGAGGGTGATCTGGATAGAGTATGAAGCTATGAGATTAGATCATGCCTTGATAAAAACATTATCTAATCGCATAGCTCATTGAGTAGAAGTACAATCAAGGAAGAGGCATGAAACCTATTATAAATATAAATTAACAAATGTTTTAATAGATTGCATCATCATGCTGGATATTATAAAAACTGAACATCAAATTTTAAGGTGATTGTTTACAATATGTAGCTTACAGTGGAGATGGTTCCATACAACCCGATTCCTGCCGGCTTCCCTTTGAAAAATGGCACAGTCAGTATTCTGCAGCCAATAATATTCTATACAGTAAAGATATGTACTCCGGCTTACCTCTTACAAAAATTGACCCTTCGCTACTGGTAGCTTATTATTATATTTACTATTTTTCCTAGGTTTGCTTTGATTTTCAAGAATCAAGGGTCAAGAAATGAAACATTGACATTCTTAAGGTTGAGACAGGTGAAATGCATTTATCCAGAAATCTGTTATTACAAGGTACATCTTAGCTACGTCAAGCTTCAAGTAGCTATAAAGATAGAACAAACATAAAGTTCTGTAATCAGTTAAAGACTGATAACACTGATCCCTCATTGCATTTGATTCTTATCATGATGTCGAGGCTAAAATGATCATAAAGTCAATATTATTTTTGAATAATAAATTTTTTCAAAGTGACTTTTTTAGAATGTTTCCTTAACTTATTATTTGCAACCAAGCAATATAAAAAAAAAAAGGAAAAAAATCTTCTTCCTTTACTTTATAAAATTATTCTAATGAACTGTCTGCAACTCTCTTGTAGTCAATAAATATAATTATTATTGTATGCAATTTATTTAGTCAAGCTATCTCAGGCTTTTTTTGTGTCCAATTTGTTGAGACAAAAATATATTGTTTCTTATTTCTAGTAGTTTAGAAAAACTTGTCTGGTTTTTGTGCAAATATTTGTTTTGTCAGAAGATCTCTAATAAAGAATTTCAAACATTTTATAACAGAACAGAAATGCTTAAGTCAAGAACATGTTTGCATCAAGCATACCTATTATTTTCTATAGCATATAAACAGATAATTTACTATAAGCAACAAAAACTGTAAAATTCAGAATTAATCTATACTAATAAATAAAATTGAATTGTCTGTTTATTCAAAAAGGGAAGTAATACTTTTTTATAAAAAATTAATGCAAGTGTAGGTCGCAGGCAATAGCTAGTTAAGAATAAATTAAATACAAACAGAAACACAATGCATTTACCTATTGATAAATTAATGACAACTCAACATAATTAAGTAAATGATATTGAATTATTTCAAACAAAAAATTTGTATGAAAAAATTCAAATTCCTACTAGCAGAGAGCTGTGCAAGCAGAGAGGCTTACATCTAGCTAGGGGCTGTCGGGTTGTGGATGCTGATGCTGAATGAGGTAATATAAAACTTCTGGTAAAATTGTTAAAATGTTAAAAACCTATTTCAGCAACTGGATGAAGAAAGAATGAAATATTTCTCAATTCTCCATTAACTTAAGCACATAAATAATATCACATATGCATGTCATGGTTATCATTTAAAATACCTCACATGTAGGTGATGCACAGCAAACAAGTCAAAAAACTTACCCGATAGAATAATAACAGGCTTGAATCTCAGGAAATCTGTTACCAGAAACACAACAACAAGCAGACCAAGGTAGGAGTAAGTTCCAATAGGGTACACATCTCTGTTCAGTTGTTCTTCAGTTATATTCCTCCATTCTCCGAGGAGGAACTCGGATACGAACGGCTCCGACGGCCGTATCTCACGCAGCAACCCGAAA
The DNA here is from genome assembly GCA_963082995.1 of Noctua comes. Lineage (NCBI taxonomy): Eukaryota > Metazoa > Arthropoda > Insecta > Lepidoptera > Noctuidae > Noctua > Noctua comes. Next base: position 6,225,403 of record OY720268.1, read on the forward strand.
GCGCACAAAATGAGCGTCACTTTAACCCACGGGAGCATTGTAGATCTCGATTTTATGTAATAAATGTTGAAAAATTTGTTCGTGCAACTTTGCCCTTGGCGCTTGCGAGCGGCCGTGTAAAGCGCTCACGTGCCACGTTCCGACTGACGACACTGCGCCGCGCTCTCGCTCTCCTCGCTCCACGCATCTCTCACCGGTAAGCACGCCAGCATCAATCCTTAGCGCCAAAACTTACGAAAAACATTACGATCGAACTATTTCCGCTGTTTTGCTTTTCGAATACCTTTTAGCTAGGCACAGGTTTCGTGAGTTGTGTTAAAATGTTGCACATGAATACAAGGCAACAAACAAGGCAACACTCGGGCCTAAAATACTTTTGAAGACTCAGTTTTATTTAATACTCTAAATATTCCTGTTTTAACAAATGTATTTTACTGTGCTTTCTTTTATGTTTATTAAGAAAACCACCGGCCTCAAGCAGACGAACACAAACGTCATAATACCGTCACGTCAACGTCATCGTCGTTTCACATTTAAAAGGTCATCGACACTAAACGTACGTCACAAAAATAGTGCTGCTAGGTTCTTTTGGTGCGTGGCCATACTCGGAACTAAGGTCGCCATCTTATTTGTTGTTGTTTGGTAAAATGGTAACTGATGTCCTCACATCAGTTACCATTACATAATATCACAATCTAGATGAGAGGTGTATAGAACCTCTTCTATAACATTTTTATAACATCCTGTATATACCACATTTTATGCAAATAAATATACTTACTTACTTACTTACTTATACACCTCTCACCTAGATTGTGATATTAATAGTTTATGGTTGACCGATGTATGAACTGCCGCAAGTGCAGTCAATTTTATACACCCCAGGATGTTCATACGGGATCTTATCCTTCGGGGAACGCAGACTTTGTGCAATTTTATTATGAGGAGTAAACACGGTCTTTATCGAGTATTTACTCAGTAAACGACCTATCTTGTCCGTTACCTTTACATATGGCAAGAAAGTTGGTTGGCAACAGCGCCCAAATTTCGGGAGCTCAAAATAATGAACAATCATGGAAGATATGCCGAAGTGACAGTATAAGTTTAGTTGTAAACCGTGCAAGTTTAAATAAAACAAACAGAAATATACTCGATATTCTGAACGAATACCAGCTGATTGCTCTACATTTTGACAATTGACAGCCAGCTGACACGACCCTGTCAAGTCAATGTCAATAAAATTCTTGTGTTTTGATTTGCTTCTGTTTGCCGTGCTTGGTAGTAAATTGTCCAAAATGTTTTAAAATTATCGATCTCTTGATTTTTTTTTGCATCTCATTCATTACTCCTAATATAATAATAATTGCAAGTGTCACTTGAAAAACTGAACAGTAATATTTGTATAAAATCTGCTTGTGTAAAAGATTGATTTACCAGGAGAGAAGGAATAAGTTCTTCAGCTTACAATGCCTGATAAGAAAACAATACTGAAATGTCGTCATTGTCCCAAGAGCTTCAAATATGACAGTGAAAGAAGGCGGCATGAACAGAGCCACAGTCCTCAGTTCCAGTGCAAAGTGTGCAGCAAAAACTTTAGTTTCATGTGAGTTAGCACATTTTGTTCTCTTATCTCAGCTAGTGTCCAGTCAATAAATCTATCGTCTCTATGACTCATATTATTATCTTGTACTGACCTGTGAGGTGATAACAGTAACTAATTGTGTGTTACACAATATTTTAGTAAATATTATAACATGTATTGATCATGACATAGGAATATTTGCAATATCTAACTTGAAACTGAGATTACTTTGGCAAACTTAAATAAAACCTACCATTCTTCATATTGTATAATATTAATAAATATTTCCAGATCTGCTCTGCGTCGCCATGAGAAACAACATGAGAGGACTGGCAGTGTTCAGTGTTCAGAATGCGGGAGAGAGTTTCGTGACAACATACTTCTAAAGAGACACACCAAATATGCACATGGAGGTAACTTGTGTAGTGTTCACAAATACTCATTTGTTTAAAACAAACAATTAATCATGCCAAAGGTCACATCATCTGTACATATAGTTGAGGCTACTGCCAAAAACAATATTTGAAACAGATTTCTAAAACCCAGTGCATTTATTTGTTTGTTTACCTATACTTATAGTGACCCAGGTATGGCCAAGTCAGAGGCCCATAGGCGGCATAAAAACTCTGACACGGGACACCAGGTTAGGCACTAGCAACACGTAAAAGAAAGAAGATTGGCCCAGGTTTATTGCAAAGAGCGGTGGCTTTCCAGGATAATCCAAAATGGTGATGGCATATCCTGTAATCAAAAATTTTAAGACATGGGACATATAGGGTTACAGCCCACTTACTTTGTAAGAGAAGAGGCCTGTGTCCTTTATTATCCAATTTAATTGTATGATTATATTATTTATTAAGTTACAACAGCTTGCAATAACCTTACCTTTACAGGAACATACACTTGCACGAAATGCAGTGCAGTCTTTAGCAGCGAGCCAGCACTCAGCACACACATGAAGACACACAAGTCGCAGTCCGAGAGACGTTATCAATGCAGTTTCACGGGCTGCTCCAAGAAGTTCAACTTCCCCCATCATCTAAAACATCATGAGCTGACACATACTAATACCAAACAACACTATTGTAGAATTTGTAATAAGGGTGAGTGATATTTTGACTACATAATAGGGATGTTTCATGAAAAAATCTAATTTAAAAAAATTGGACACGTATTTTTTCTTTTTTCACGAAACCTAAAAATTAAGACGATAAAGTGCGTCGAAAACTCGTCTGACGCCATACTTCAGTACACTTTTTACCGAAAAGTGACGTTACAGACCCCACTCATGATCTTTGATGCGTTTTATCTTCGTCAATTTTTATTGATTCGATAAAACAAAAAATACGTATTCAATATTTTGCGATAATCTAACTGACGGACTAAATAGAATCATATTTTTTACACAGGAGACATCCCTATTGTGGAATGTAGGTCAAACTACAATTTGCCCTTTTGGTACATAATACTGGTTCTAATGTTGAGCATACCATATTTTCATGGGTGAGATTAGGATTGTGGCATGTTCATCACAATCTGTGATTGGTAAATATAATACAAACCAGATTTGAAACTACCTTGTCTAGTGGTTGCAATTGTTACTGCTGAGTATGAGGTCCTGGGATGATTCCCTAGAAAAGCAAAAAAATATGGGTTTTCCATTTCCAGCAGCTGCCTGGAGTCAGGATGTGTGCCCTGTTGATGGCAATAGGCCTGCCTCTTTTACGTGAGACTTTAGCATACCTGTCAAAATGTGCGTGTACCAGCCTGTACTTATAGGTATACTCTGCCTAACCCTTCAACCCTTCCCGAGACCTGGATTCAGTGAAGAAAAGCAACTTTTTGTGCAATAATAATTTCAACATGTTATAATAATTTTCTACTTCCAGGGTTCATACAGTCCCACCACTTGAAGTCTCACCTGAAGACACACACTGCCGATACTTCACTATACTGCTCATTCGCTGACTGTGGCAAGAAGTTTGCCACTGTCTACGCGAAGAAGAGACATCTGTCTAAACATCGTAAGTGTTGCCTTATTTAATGAAAGAGAATTCCTTACTCTGCTTACCCTGTATAGTGGGATGTCGTTGGTACTAATAGACCATCATTGAGCTTTTGCCTCTTCAATTCAGTTGTAAAAGGCTAGCGCAAGCAGTGATAGCCTAGTGGTGTGACCGTCGGACTGCCAGGTCATAGGTCCAAAGTTCAAACCCAAGACCTTTGGTTTTTCGGATTCATGTGCGTATTGTATACCTAATTATCACTTGCTTCGGTGAAAGAAAACATCGGGAGGAAACCAGCATGCCTGAAGAGATATTTCTCGACGGCATGTAAAGCCAAGTCAGAGAATGGTTAGGTTAGGCACTAACCGTACGATAAGAAAAGAAGCGCAATTTACAATCATGATCCTTGATAAGAGTTTCGATTTGAACAAAACTATTACTCACATTGTCTGTTTGAGACCTTGCAGCAGTGGATGGTTATGTGAGATTCTATCATTGTAATATTTTATTGTTTCAGATACTAAAGCAGACAGTGGAATATCATCCGACTCTAATTCAGCGTGTGACTTGTCGTGTTTGAACAGGAAGAAAACTGAAAATGGTAATATTAATTTTAGGAAACTTTCATAAATTAATTGTCCATTTCGTATATGAAGGTTTTTTTTCATTGTGCGCGTTATGGCAACTTAAATGCTCATATAAGTTCATCAATAGTTGAATGTATTTACTGCTCACAAAATATACTCATACAATATTATGAAAGACTAGGCTAAGCGTATGCTGAGACGCAGGCGAACGCATCTCTACGCAGCGCAGGGCAGAGCAGATTTTGAAATGCATGAACGTATTAAGAATTGCGTATGCTGTGGCGCAGGCGCATGCGTCTGTTGTGCTCTGCGCCTCGTTGCAGTGCAGATTATACAGATTTCTGCGCCGTCTGAGCGACGCGTGCATGTCGACACGTGTTTTTTACCGTTTTGTTGCAATGACAGAACATTTAATTAAATTAGTACGTTGTGAACCTTGTTTGTGTGGTACTAATCATCCAACCTATTAAAAAAGGTCATAAAAAGAGTTATTGTGGGCTTTGCCAATTAGTTTTCTTACGCTTTGACAAACTGTAAAGTAGCTACAACTCGTTAATTTCATAATCGGAATCTGACTCTGAACTCATTTTGCTCGTCAACTCGAACACGTCTATTCTTTGTACTAGTTAGAACGCGAATGCGTCTTTGAGCTGCGTCGCAGCATGCGCTTACGGCCTATGTCTGCCTGCCCTGCCCTGCAAAATCTGCACTGTGCTGTGCTGCGTCACCTGCGTCTCAGCCTGTGATCTCAGCATAAGCTTGGTCTTATTCCATGCTGCAACCAGCGTGGAATAAAATCTTATGACATGATTAGGTTTAGTTCTCGATAAATTAAAGAAAAATTAAGTAATGATTTCCATTGTTCATAAAAATATCATTTCTTTCCATTTTTATTTTCAGATGCCATAACTTGCTCTTCATGTGGACTAACAGTAGTGAAATCTCAATATGAAAAACATACATCTAATTGTATACAGAATGTAAAAGAAGAATTCATCTCTGAAGATGTAGCTGTTGCTACATTTGAAAGCAGTGGGATTGAAGATAATATCATAGACACGCTAAACGAGGATATTGATGATGGTGAGGAAATTCGCAATTGTAAATTACTCTTAGGCAGTTGTATTATGATTGAGAAGGGCGAAAAATGCGTTTGTGCACAAATACCTAAGACTGTCGATGAAGTCTACGATTTTACACCTATTGACAATGAACCCATAAACATGAGCAAAGTTGATAAAAATGTGAGCAACTTCTGTGAAGGCTGCGAATGTTCTGAACGATGCAATGTTCCAAATGGAAGTACTGGTGACTGTCGGGACAACACGCCAGTAATAGAATATAAGGCTGATGGCACCGTCAAATTAAAAGATATATTTGAAATGGACATTCCTCCTGCCAAAAATGTTAAAGCAGAAGTTGATAGTGTAAACAATGATGTCAAATTCATTCCATACAACAGTTGCAAGGCTGTGTTGGGTAACTGCATCGTTAGTGGGAATGGAATGATGGGTGACGGGTGTCTATGCGCGAGGATGTTCCTAGACGAGCAAATAACTGCTCAAGAGATTGATGATATCACACCGCGACCAAAAGATGAAATGTTCTGTGATTAAATACAAAAACCTGTTATGACATTGAATGTTGTTGTCTATGTAAGAGTTGTATAGTTTGTTGGTACTTAATAAAGTCTATGTATATACTTTTAAATAATTTGGTTAATTAATTTTTCTAACTTACTTTTTTAAATATTCCTACATAAAATAGATATAACTGTGTACATAAAAAAATATTTAAAATAGTGGCCCACCGGTATTGGGAACAGGGTAACAGGTACCGGCAGTCGGGGCTCCAGAGAAAGGAACCTAACAATAGGAGCCGTGTCCAGGAGAACCGCTTTCTGAATCAAGCCCTTGATCCAGCTTCCTCAGGGATTGGTAGAGGCTTTTGGCAATTAAGTAATTGGCTGAAAGGACTATCGGTACAATGATCGCTGAGTTCACATCCCATAATTTATGTCTACAAGTACAACCTCGCGAGCCAAGTCAAGATTCTTGGATTTGTTTATCTTTCTCGGCTTTCAAGAGGTCATGCGGGACTGTTGTGTCAACAATTATTGCGCGCCGCTCTGATCGATCCATCATCACTATATCACACTTATTGGCAACAATAGTCCCATCAGTGATGATGGATCGATCCCAGTATAATGTGATATTGCTATTTTCGAGAACTGAGTCGGGCACACACGGCACTTCGATTCCACAAGACTATATTTTAGAGCAAGTTGCTGATGGATAATCCTGGCTCCAAAGTTGTTAAGTCTTTGTGCGAGGGAGGGAACAAGAAACACACGGATATAATTATTATTAACTTTATATTTATTTACAACATAATTCAATTATTTTACAAATCAACCATTTATACAAAATATTTATCTTAGTTAACAAGAACTAAATTAATTATTATTTTACAATCAGACCTCACTTCTGTGTAATATCACTAAGTTAATAAGTACGAACGGAATGTAGTTTTTCTTCGAGTTATCACATACGGCATGGCAGATAATCACGAGAACATAATAACAAACGCCGTCTAACGGTTACGCCATTTTATTTCAAACTCGTTATAGCGTCCGATTCAAGAGTAATTTATTTAAAATAATAATAATATACATTTAGCTATGGTAACAATTACAAGATAGGATTGTCAGGTAATCCTCTAAGAGCGAGGGCGTAATATTACAAGATCCAAGGCTTTTGTGTACCTTCATAGAGCATGAATCGCGTAAAATACTTAAAGTACATACGTTTTACCAGTTATTTATACATTTTTACGCAATCCACATAATTTTTATATAGACAAAGCAATAAATAAATCTAAATCTTTTTTTCAAGACGATGACTCTTCCTAGTTTGACTAGTCTAATGAATAAAATTGTTCACGTTATGAATACAGGACGATAAAATTTAAACTGCATAAGTTTCTGAGGACCGAAACCCAGTAAATTGAATTAATTAATCATATAATAATATTGCATTTACATTGGTATAAAAGTCTGTTTAGAATCATTTGTTCGACGGTGTCAACGGAATCACAGGAAGTGAAATAGCAACGTTAAAACTAATGGAGTGTTGAGTTAAAATTGAGCGGCCCGTACTACGCTTCATTATTAATTACTGAATCAAATTTGGTAGCTTCTAATGTCCTTTTATCACTTTTTGGCAAATCACTGATGTCATTAAGCTCGGCATTATTTTCACTTTTATGCTGCTCTAGCAGATCTTTTTTCTGTTCTTCAATGGGAACAACACTGAGGTACACCCCGTCATTGTTGGTCATGGGTGCAGAAGTAGTGTCTACCTTGTTGCTGCTTATCGTTGTTGTTGTTGTGGTTATAGTTTCTAGGTCATCGGTGTCCAATAAGAACGTGGAAATTGGTACAGTCTCGGGTTTCGACACTTTTGTTTCGTTGTTAATCGTTTTATTTAGCGTCGCAGAACTCGCGGTTACTCTTGTATTCTCGTTCATGAGCAATTCATTAAACGAAGTATCGTCTTCTGAGACTATCGGACTGGGCATGTTTGTCTCAGTTGTTTTCCTTACAACAGCTAAGGTATCGTTAGTAGAAGATATTTTTTGCCCTTCCGATTGGTTTATGGCCTCAGTGTTCTCGTTTTGGGTCTCAGTAAGGTTATTCGGTTCGAGGTCATGACCTTCTTGAAGTTTTTTGACTAAACTTTTGTTGTTCTCGACCTCTGGTAAGAAAGGATTCATTTCAGTTTCATGATCATCGTACTCTGCTAATTGTGGATTTCCAGGTTTCGCTAATAGGACTGTATTATTACCGCTATGACTAGAAATCTCATAAATAGTTACGTTTAGATTACTTAATTGTGTCGAATTTTCGGAGTTAGCTGAAAGCTCTGAATTTTCTGTTTCGGTAATCTTAAAATTTTTGGTGGTTTCGTTCATTGGCACCATAGTGGTCGGTGCATCAGTTGAAGAGGGTTTTTGTTTTTCATCGATTATTACAGGTTTCTGGATTTCAGTAGTCACTTCTTCACTTGTTTTGGGTAATTCTTTGACAGACAAATATTTATCAGAGTCTGACTCTTCCCAAACGGGAGCTGGTTCAGCCTTAGTGGTTGGTTCTTCAGTCATTAGGCCATTGATATTGACTGCTGCTGGCTCAGCTTCTAGCGCTGGGGACGAGTTATTGGCTTCTGTCTCTTTGTGCTCCTCTGTAATGAACTTTTCAGCTACTTTATAAATATATTCGCTGACAGTGGTGGTTTCAACTGATACATTTGTGCTAACTATCGCTCCAGAGTTGTTTTTTTCTGCGTCTCCTGCGTTCGCGGTGCCATTACCTGCTGCTCCAGTTGTTACTTCTTTGTTAACTCTTTTATAACGAGTATCTTCGTTATCATAGTCCTGCACCATTCCGTATAACGGTTCGTCCTGTTGTTCCTGTTTGTTAATGGAACCCATGTTATTCAAGTAATCAGGTTCAAAATCATCTTTCATCTGGCCATGGCTCATTATTTCATCTATTTTGGTTAAACTGGTTTCTGTTGTTTCATGTTTTGCCATTTTGTTCATAGCTTCATCGTAGTTTATTACAGTAACAGACTCTGACAGCCAATCAGAATCAGTAGAACCACCTGTGGTGGTACTCTCTGTTTCAAACTGTATGCCATTGTAATTGCTGGGTGTTTTAGATTTATCTTCAATCGACTTAGAGGAACGGTTGTAAAGCATGTTTATTGCATCGAAAGTGATATCCATACCTTCTTCAGGTTCTTGTTCGGTTGATCTTTCGACATTTTCAGTATGAGGTTTTTTCTCTAAAACTTGTAATAATTTATCTCCATCTGCAGAGTCTTGATAGTGTTGGTTAATTGAATATTCTTGAACCGTAGCAGGCTCTGAGGTTGTTGTTAAAATTGGTACCGATTTGTTGGTTTCTAATGAATTGGCCTTCTCAATGATAGAAGTTATCATAGATCCCGTTTTAGATTCTGCCAATTCTTCATTTTCTGTTTCAGTTTCACCCGTAGACGTTTCCAATTCGACGGTAGTTATTGTGTTGACAATTTTAGTAGTTGTTTCTGTATTGCTATACTCTCCTTCAGGTGTTTCTTGGCCAACGGGTAAAATTGGAATTGGCACGTTGGTGTCCTCCTCCATCGCTGTTGCTACTTCGGTACTCGGTTTTTCCCTATCTTTGCTGAGTACGTCGAGCGAATCGTTTTCATTTACAAGGTTTGTTCTTGCGGTAGTCGTTTCAAATAAGAAATCTTCATCAAATGTTTTCAATGACCTTTGTTCTGATTCGTGCATGATTTTGTTATCGTTATTATTCAGAAGCTCTTCAAACTCTGTTTGGTTATGATCGACCGATTTAGCCGAATTGTAAGATTGCTGTTCGAGCCAATCGGTAATTTCAGTGGTCGTGCGAATTTCGTCGTCTATATTACTCTGATTTTCTGTCGGGTTGTTCTCATTTTTTGCACTTAAAATTGAAATAATTTCGGGTTTTGGTTCGTAAGAGGGCTCATTTATGAGATTTGGTTCAGATAAAGAAAATCGCCTGGTCGTAGTTTCTTGAGTTTCTGTATCTTCAATAGATTTATATTCAAATTTTCCTTCATTAGTGTACAAAATTGATTTTTCTTCAGTGTTATCTGAGTGATCAGTGTGATCAGATTGCTCGTTATTATCTACGACTGTGGTGATACTGGGTCCTTCTGTTACCGCAGTAGGATCGTGACCAGCTTCATTTTCTAGTGTTCGAGAAATTTCTTTTTTGAAAGCTTGTGTGTTAGTTTCGGAGGAATCTTCTACCAATGGCGCTCTCGTCGATTCTTGTTCAGACTTGGGTTCCGCTGTCGTTTCAGATTGCTGTTCCTTCCGCAACATAAAGGCAGGGTTCAATGCGACATACTCCGGTGACGGCGTAGGGGAGGTAGCTTCTGGCTCTGGTTCTGGCTCAGGTTGCGGTTCTGGAGAGGATTCTGGTTCTGGTACTGCTACCGGTTCTGGTGTAGATTTAGGTTCTGGTTCTGGTTCGTACTTTTGTTCTGGTTCTGTAGTTGGTTCTGGTGCTGGTTCAGTAGTTGGTTGGAGTTCTGGCTCAGCAGCTGGTTGGGGTCCTGGCCCAGCAGCTGGTTGGGGTCCTGGCCCAGCAGCTGGTTGGGGTTCTGGCTCAGCAGTTGGTTGGGGTTCTGGCTCAGCAGCTGGTTGGGGTTCTGGCTCCGCAGCTGGTTGGGGTTCTGGCTCAACAGTTTGTTGGGGCTCAGGTTCCTCAGTTGTTTGGGGTTCTGGCTCATTAATGGGTTGAGGTTCTGGCTCAGCTGCTGGTTGGGGCTCTGGCTCAGCAGTTGGTTGGGGCTCCGGCTCTGGCTCAGACTTGGGTTCAGGCTCAACTTTTTGTTTAGGTGCGGGTGTGGGTTCAGGCTCAGATGTGGGCTCAGGTTCTAGTTTCGGTTCTGGCTCAGGCACTGGATTTTCTTCACTTGAATTAGGTTTAGTTGTGTCTGTCTCTCCAACCTTATTGGTCGACTGGCCAAAAATGTGCGAAAAACTTACTTCATTTTCAGTTTCGGTAGTCGTCTCTGGCATTCTGTGATGAGTTTCTGTCCAGTCGAAAGTATGATCGGAGTGGGGAACCGCTTCAGTGGTGGGGTTTTCTTCCTCTGGAACCATTTTAGTAGTGACCGGACTGGCGTTTACTGTAAGAACGGTAAAGTCTCTCTCTTTCGTGTCTTCAGAGCTCTTTTCATTTTCTGTGCCTAATAACGATATACACTGTTTGGGGTTAGCCATGTCTAATATTTCACCGTATGGACAGGTGCATGTGAATTCAAGCGTCGTTTCATCGAATACGCAGTCATGTTCGCAACCGTTCTTGTTTATCTGACATATATCTAGGACGGGTCTAGTGGTCAGCTTCTCTTCAGCAACATGGTAGACGTTGATCATTCTGTTGTTTCTAGTAAAGTAGGTCTCGAGTCCTGCTGAAAGTTTTTTGGCGTTTAACAAGTCTTCTGTGTGTTCATTGTTCACCTTGGGCTTCCAGTGGATTCTGTAGGTGACGATGACGGATCCTTTTCTGTAAAAAAAAAATAATAATATTGTAGGCATTGTAGTATAGTAATTGTATAATTGTTATTTCAGTATTGACATTCAAAATTGTTGCAATAAAAAAAAGGGTGTAACAAGACCCTTAACGAAGCCGAAAGGCAGTACTTATTCTCCCCGTCATTGCAATTTTTTTTTTGTTGAAGACCATACCTGGGAACATTCTAGTTACGTAGATATTGGGGGTTCGACTTTTTCACAAGTTTTTTTTTTAATACCGGTTTTTACTGTTATAACTTTATTTTAAATACCTCCACGACCTCCGTTCTATTCAATGCATCCATCAGCACAATGTTTGAGCGCGTTACATTGAGACCTACCGTGAAACGTGATTTTCCACCCCAAAAAAAACAAGTAATTTCCCAGCAATACATACAGTATGCTTGGTTGACGGCTTCGTGGCGGTCCGTTTACACGCTGTATAGTTAGATTGTACAGTCTAAATAAAGGTATAATCTTACTTGATCTGTATGACTTCGACTGTGATCTCATTGTCTCCGTTCTCCAGGCTGTTCCTATCGAAGAGTGCTCGTTTGATGCCATCAGCGAAGTTGTTGACGAACTCTCTGTATTCATTGCTTTCGGGGTCTTCCAGCGCGGGAGTAAACTCTTCGTTATCGATCCTCAGCTCGCCTTCCACTGTTCTGGGCACTGTGGAATGACAATGAACACAAGTTAGATACAAGTTAAGTCAGTAATAAATCTAAATCCTTTAAATTTTGTGATTGTAGTGTGGAGTAGTGATCATGTCGTTTACAACTGAAATCATTTATTGATTGCAAACAACATCTAGAATCAAAATGATTATGTTGCATCTAGTGTTTTGGATAGTTTTATTTACAAAACACATCCGACTATTAGTAGGTGCAATTTTACAAGATTAGTAAGACCTATACATACTCTAAGAAATATTTTTTCAATACACTTCCTTGAAAACTGATCTCTACAGAAATTTTGGCTGTTTTGCGGCTTCATATCATTGCTTCACCTTCAAACTGCGAAGGCAAAGACGGGGAAAAAAGCAAATTAAAGCATAGCTTCATTATGACGAAAATATTTTTCGTTCTCGTATGTTATTTCTTCGTAAGTGTATTGAAAAACTTCGTTTGATTCACAATTTCGCCTCGGCTGCAGTGACAAAGTTTCCCCACTTGTATCTCAAAATGAACTATTCTTTTGAGAAATAAAGTTCTGAAAATTCTACTATACTCGTTACACGTAAGCAATACTCAAGTTCCAATAAAAAAAAAACGCAACCAACAATATTTACTCACCATACATAGAAAAATCGGCGGCTTCATCCGAAGTGATGGAGGTTTCTTGACCCTCATCACTCTGGAGTTCTGGTCCGTGTTGATGCTCCGTCGTTTCCATGCTGTGGTCGTGGTCGGCACTGTGGTCATGCTCGGCGCTGTGGTCGTGGTCTGCGCTATGGTCATGATCCTCATTGTGGCCATGCTCGGCACTATGATCGTGTTCCGTGCTGGTGGTTTGGTCATGATCATGTTCGTGGTCGTGGTGGACTTGACCGATGCCGCCTAACGCACGCGCCGAGCTGACAGATGTGTTGTATTGCTCCAGAGGAGTTGGCGAGGTCGTGAACAGGACACCCGCTGGAAATGGTTTAAGGGAGGGTTAGTACCACTGAAGTTTGATAAGTACATTAGTGCTTATTTTGTTTATAGGTACCTAGATAATGATGAAACAGTTCTGTTTTATTTGTTTGACGAGTCCATGGTGTTAAATTCATCATACTAATTGTACCTACCTCTAATCCTACTTCTTACATAATCTAAAATATCCTAATCCTAATATCTAACAAAAAATAACTGTATCAATTACTTGACTTTTAAAACTCGTCGTTGACACCCTAGAGAAACAGAAAAGGAGTAGAATATTTAACTAATCATGTTCGAAGAGTCACAGGTAAAACTTCTTAATAATTGGCAAGTCCACCATATACGCAAAGTACTCGAATGTAGGAAGCGGTCAGCAGCCTCAAGGAGGAAAACCAAGCTCACTCTGAACAACAACTTGCAACCCCAACGTGTTCAAAAAATACACCAATTCATGATTCGTGGCATTACCGTCGAGTTAGGCTGAATAGAGTGGTTGACTTACTGGCTGCTAGCACAATGATGGCGACGATGGCTGCGACAACTAGACCAAGGAGGGTCCAGCAGAGAGGTCGCTTGCAGCCTCCTTTGTCACCACGTTTGTCTTGCGTCACATACAGCTTTTCACCTCTGTAAACAAAGAAAAGTTACGTGTTAAATAAAAAGAAAATGCAATGTAGATTAAATTAAAGATATTTTTTTGAATGTGGGTATACAGAGTGGAACAGAAAGGCAAAAATATATTTATGGCAAAATGTTTCTCGTACTAGAATTTTTCTTCAACCATTAAAGTAATCGATCGAAGCAAACCACTTAAAATCACCATAAAATAACACACGTTGCAAGAAAATAAAACGTCTCGGTAGTTTACTACCATCATGGCCGTTTTCATCAAAATTTTGAGTAAGACTTGCTTCACCGAGTACTTAACTAAACAAATAATTACCATCGCGTCTACAAGACAACAAAAACTATCAATAATTATTCAATTACGAAATAGATTGCGTAATGACACGGTGGGCAAGATCACCCGCCTTATCTCAGGAGGTCAGAAAAAAAACAGCTGATTTGCATAAAAATTAGGTAAAATTAATTATACGCACTCTTCAACGTCTGCGTTTTCCTCGCGAGAGGTTAAGAGCCTTTCTGTGGGATTTTCCATCGTTTCCATTACCACTGAAACTGGATGAGAAGCTATTCACTCGCGCCCGGCAACCCGACAGATGAATGGACACTTACTTTTTTCCTAATTTTTCGTTAGTCGACATATGTACCGATCTACCCACACTTAATTGTTTATTGGTAAAAGTGAATGTTGCCAGTTTGTGGCAGTTAACTGTAGCTAGCGTAATAGCAAAATAATTATTTCGTCCCAAGTTATGTGTTTTCGGTGAGCAAGTAACTCTTACTCCACTTGTAGAAAGTTATCGTTTTTTTCTTAACGACTTGGTCACGTTAAATGTTAAACGGTTTATTTAATTATAATTCGAGTACCTAAGCTTTCTAGTGATAGCACTCAACGGTCAAAATAAATTGAACATCTGTAATAGTTAAAATAATGAAAGGAGGAATGTGTAACAAAGCAAGTACTTGCAATCTCTATTAAAATGTCTGATTTTGATCAGAAGCATTTAGATTTAATTCACAAAGGAATTTAATTTACTAATCCTTTTTTAAATACAATAATCGTTGTTAAAATATCCAAAATAACTTGTAATTATTCGGTACAGAGTACAAAATTCAATGACATAACACTCAAACAGCTACATGGTGGCTTTCAAGACTGATTTCGGATGCACCTATGCAAATACACGGCTTGAGTTATTTGAAGGTCGGAAGCCAAGAGTCAGGGTGTGTCGCATTCCTGCCACGACAAGTCGCCTGATAGAAGAATCGAATAGCTAACATAATTCGAAATAGGCAGGTAAAGTTAACGTCTTTGCCCATGTTAGATTTGAGAAGATTTATGATCTCGGTAACATAATTACAAGTTTCTACTTAGGTTTATCTATGTATCCTCATATGACCAACGTAAAATAGTCTAGCAAAAAATAGTAGTTAGGTACATAATTTTACATTTTCTGCATTCTACCCAATTTACTTAGGTAAATTGGAGGTATATGAACTGTCAATACCAATCTCGAAAATATTAAGGACTTGATTTCTTTTATTAACCAATTAGCTTTTGCCCGCGGTTGTACTCTTCTTGTTATAATATAATTCAATCATGATTCGAAAGACACGTGGTGCCATCTATTGTCATTAGAACGTTATTGTGGTTTTTCTCGGGAACAGTAATTTTTTTTTGGGATGAAACATACCCTTGTCCGTTTCTGTACACCTGACAACGTACATGCAAAATTTCAGAATGATCGGTTCAGTGGTTTAGGCGTGAAAAGGTAACAAACAAACTTACTTTCGCATTTATAATATTAGTTAGGAAGTTAGGCTTAGGATATGATAGTTAGGATTAGGATAGGAAGTTAGGATAGTATTAAATTAAATTCTTTATTGTAAATCACATGTTGTGTTTTACAAGATCTTACTAAAATAATAATAAAGTTCACATGGGCCCTGTCGGACCTAACAATTTTATCTATATATATAAAATAGTAAACTGACTGACTGACTGACTGACTGACTGGGTGATATATCAACACACAGCCCAAACCGCTGGTCGTAGAGGCATGAAACTTGGAAGATGTGTTCTTTGTGAAGAGTAAGTATCCACTAAGAAAGGATTTTTGGAAATTCCACCCCTAAAGGGTTAAAATAGGGCATGAAAGTTTGTATGAAAGTCTGTCAGTTTTGAAGTTAGGATCTTCAAATTTTGTGTTTAGGCTGACGATTGAAAATGAATTTATACATGTCTCGGCGTTTTTGATAATTCTACCCCCGAAGGGTTAAAAAGGGGGATGAAGGTACGTAATCGGATATTATTCGACATCCACGCGGGTGAAGCCGCGGGCAAAAGCTAGTACAATATAGATAGTAGTGGCATTTAAAGTAATCAACAGAATTGAGAAATTAATCAATTCATTTAAATAAGTAAATAATGCCACCAAGCCAAACCAGAGACATGGGACAAAAAAACAGGGCTATGGTTGGGTAAATGATAGGATGTTGGTACTTAGGTAAACACAGATTAGCGTAAGACTGCGTGGACAAATTACCTATGGTTATATACCCTCTGTTTACTGAGGCTATAAATGGCAACACCTAGGGCATTAATAGTGCCAGGTGCTAGTCTCTAAGCACAACTTGTTTTCTTCAATGACCACTGTGATATAAGCACCTGGTCTGATACTTTTTTTTCTGAAGCCATCTTGAAAGATTTCTCATTTCTTGTTTTGTAAATTGTAAGTAGGTAACTACCCGTCATTGATATTGCATAATCTAGCTGTGATCATTATCTTTTGGCTTCAAACATTATCTTTTGGCACTGTTCATCTACCTACTAACTTAGTTTAATGCACTTTAGTTTTTTATTATTTTATAATTTGGCAACCCAGCCGGATCTTGCGCTTCGTTTGCAAAACAGATAAGATATACAACCTACCCGTCATTACTTATTATCATAATAAGCCATTTTAATCACCCTCATTTTTCTGAGAGTTCGAAGTTGAGAGTATAAGTCTTAGACGTCATGCATGAACATGTAACTTTGCACATGCACTATGCACCTCTCGCTCACACACCGCGACCGGCGACCATGCCCGGCGTGGACCACAGACATGTTATAGAACAGTGAGACATGTCGGTTATTATAAAATCCGCCGGTGGTCGCCGTGGTCGCGAGGTGAGCGCGGTCGGCGGGTCGTCGCCCTGCGCTTTGTTCCCCGCGCCTGCGCCCGCGACCCGCGGACGGAGCGCGCCTGCCGGAACACCGAGTCCTGCACCTTTATGCCCTTTCGGCTTTAGCGTCTGAAGAGGGACTCCTTAGCAGGATTTTGTCACTTTCTAGCTAAGTTGTAGACGTCCTGTGTTGAAACGACAGTTGTTGTTTTTTTGTTGGGAGGTAGTTACTGTGAGATTTCAAACTGTTTGGACAGCGCCATTTGAGCAATGATGCTTTATTTGGACTTCTTAAATACCTTATTGCGAATTAGTACGACCACATTGTAGTAAGTAGGTATAACAGTAACCTAGAACGTTAAAGTTGATAATGATCGATTAATTTTCCAATTTTGGAAAGAGCAACTAATCCGGCCGTAATTGGCGAATAAGCAGCAAGCATCTTAAAAAGTCTAATGAGGCCAATTTTAATTCGGCGCAGAGTTGTCAATGGTTGCGTAACTCAAAACATTACTCCATATTCAAATGCGATTTTAAACAGCAATATAATTAGCTAGTGCGAAACCCGTTTTGTCTCAGCCGAAAAGCCGTGAATAGCAGTGACTAGTGACCCACATTCGGCGCGTGTGTGATCATGATCACCGATCAATCAGAGCACGAGCCATTGAGCAAGCCTCTGTCTATTCAGATCATGAATGGGCTCAAATATCAGTGTGTCGTTTGGAATTGCGCAACTTGGGAGAAAACTGTGTCATATTGTTTATTTTGGTTTTTAATTCTGGATTACTGTGATTCTTAAACGATTAGCAAAAATATTCGGGTATTGGGCCATTTTAGTGTGACAAAACAGTGAATAAAATTCGTCATTCGTCAAGCAGTATCGATAAGTCCTCTACTCCTCCATACATTGTGTGTTTCTCAACACTATAAAACCGTTGTTATTGATGTTTGACTTTCTGTGTTTCAGTGTTTGTTCTGCAATGCAGATTGCAAGGTTCAATAGAGGTTCTTGAGGACTATAGTCGTGTATTACAATATTTGGTTGTCTACCACCGCATCTCATTTGAGTACCGTTTACACGGCAAAAGGGCGAGCGAAATTGTAAATGAAGCGATTTACATATGACTAGGTTTACCGTTATTTTTTGTCCGTTAGTTTTCATAACTAAGATGATGTGATAGAAAATAAGTTCACCTTTCTGTTTGTTTGTTTTTAAATAGCATCACGTGTTACCCCTACAAATGAGAGCCTGGGAGGCTTTGGAGCCCTGCTTAACCCAATGGTCAGATTGCTGACCGAAAGTAGCTTTTAATAAAAGTGGAGTAGAATAATTAAAGTGAAATCAAAAAGAATTTTTGAGATTTTCAGGCTATCTTAGATTTATTTAGAGTTTTCAAGCATACTAAGTGCGGTAAGTATCTTTAAACTGACTCCAATCTTCGGCTCGAGCTTTTGTCTTTATATAGACCAGCGAGGTAACCGATCTCCTTTTGTTTTTCATAACAATAGGCTAACCATTATCTATGTAAGCTGTGTTCTCTATGGCATCTCGTATCCAAAAGAATTTAACAGTTAGCAGGTATTGCACACTTGCGTTTGTTATCTCTTAGATTTTCTGTCAGGTTGTAAAGTGCCAAGAAATCGACTTTTCCAAAGAACATTCAAAGCCGGTTAAACTCTAAAATAGTCCACAAAACAAGTAGATTATATCAATGTTAAGTGGTCAAACTGGTTCGTATCAAATTTCCGACAAAATACCTACATTATACTTGAAAAAAAGCCACGGGCGCCATGTGAGGTCTACTTTATATTCCCCAAGACGACGCAGGCGCAGTTTCGGCCTCTCTACTCCCATACCCACGAACGCGAGCTGAATCGGTTATAGAAACTATAATGAGCATCTGAGGTGAAATTAATTAAATATTTAACACATATCACTTGTTTTTACAGTTCATTTGTGAGTAAGAATCCGTTTTTAAGTTTTAACAGGCGTGCAAGAGCTGAGTTGGTTTCTTTAATGTATTTTTGATTAAACCACCCAAATCGTTTGTAAACTGAAAATTTAAAAAGTTGATAAATTGTATCGAAATAGTAGACGATATGGCGACGAATAACAGAGTGGAGAGTTTTTAGATTTTTTGATAAAACGAAAACATGAAATTACATATTATTTCTTAAATTGGGAAGAAACTAGGAACCTTTTTTACGCTGAAAAACGTTTTAAAAGATTATGTTGTCGCATTGCTTTTTTTAGAAAGATCGGACGTCATAACTATTACAGTCTGGTCGTTACATTTTTTTTTAGGATAAATCGTGAGCCACGAACTAATCGACTAAACAATCGACTCCTAGCGGATCTAAATTTAATTACTAAGTTAGTTACACTACTCAATAGTGAGGCGAAGGCTTTGGAATGCAATGCCAATGTTTTCGTCATGGCCTAAGTCCGGAGCGAGCTCCATTTCGTATTGTTATGAATTTCTTCCAGCCAACGACACACTCTTTGTGAAACAAGTTTGAATATGCAACGGCTTTCTACAAAGAATTACAAATAGTTACAGCTAACGTGTTATTTTTTTTTTGTGTACAACTAGTCCAGGTTGTTTGGTTGTTTTAAAAACTTTCTGCCGGATTTTAGTTTATTACAAAAACAACGGTTGTGCAACCTGAAACCGCTGTTGAGGCACGTAGTTGGAAAGCCAAGGAAACTAATCGAGCCGACAGGCTTTTGTACAAATATAATACTAGGCATGTGACCAGTAACTCACTTATACGTATCCATTTGCATTCGATTTAGTATTGTTTTCTTATTTGTGTCAAACAATGTCAAGTCTTCTTTGCTAATCTGAATTGACGTTAACTAATGTGCACACAAGTCTTTTATTAACTGTTTATAATAATTAGCCATCTGCTGTCGCTTGTCATACACCACCGAGGAAAGTGTAAACTACAATAATTGGAAAGCAGCGTGTTATTAATGCAATCTCTGAGTAAACTTTCTAATTAACGATTAAATTGCTGAACACTGGACACTCGGGGCATTATCTTACCGAGATTAATGAAGAAGCTCGTTGAGTAGTCAACTCAAACTTAGTCAAAGTAAAAGTTATTAGAGCTGGGTCGTTACTCGTTAGTCGATTTCTTAATCGATTTTTCATCGACACAATAAATTAGTTTTTAACTTTTAATTTCAAACACTTCAAAAAAATCGAAAACCATTCTCTATGACTTTTTTGGTTAATAAGTGCAGTGCTGCAGCATGGTTCTATTGACGTTTGATAGACATTGTCAGGAGGGTGCTGATAATAAAAAAATGTATATACAAAATGGCGGCGATAATTCCGCGCGAAAAGAACCATGCAGCACTAACAAAGAAAGTTTTAAAACAAAATAACTGAACATCCTTATGGCTCGTCCGTGAGTGACCGGCGAGTGATGTCAGAGAACACGTTGCATAATGGAACAAGTCGTGATGTGCACTTCCTGGCTTCCGGCCTCCCAACAATGTGTCTACTCACCTGTCGTGGGATTAACATGTTCCGTTTAATATTTTGCCATTATTTCGACGGTGAAAGTAAACTTTGAGTGTAAAACACATTGTTTAGAAATAAAATGATTTAAAAGATATGTGTTGTGAGAAGTAGGCAGACGTCTAGTTGCTAAATGATCCAGGTAATCGTCTGTAAGAGGCTATTAGGCTGATCATTACCTTATATGATTACTACTTGAACTGGATAAGATTTTTAAGATACAAAAAATAAGCACATCCGACTTCCCAGATACCTACTTTGATGATAAATTGTGGGAGTGGAACACTAACTTCATTAGTTTTGTTACGGCATAATTACTTATCTTGTCTCGAATAGTAAGTGTACTGTTTGATAAAAAAAATAAGTATTTTGTATTTTATATCCATTTAAACAATAAAACTGCAAGTAGTCTAGGAATGGTGCTAATGAGTCAGCCATCCTAATCTGTTTCTTGCATGTGTCATATGAAAAATTACGCATTTAAATATTTTAGATTATTTACTTTTCTGTACGTAACACGCGTAAGTGGACAAAGGTAGCTTATCTAAAGTATTTCGACCAGCTATGACAAAGCTTTATTTAAGAGACATCTCTATTCAAACTCTGTTTTAAGCTTTCACGGTTTACAACTAAACTTATACTGTCACTTACGGGTTATCTTCCGTGATTGTTCATTATTTTGAGCTCCCGATATTTGACAATGATCAATCAATCAATGATCTTTGATTTTTTTTTATTGACATCTCTATTGGAGCATAAACAAAAACCTCCTTATCTACTTATTTTGTAGACATTAAAAGAAGTTTTCATAATAATAATCTAGTAAAACAAGATCTAAAAATAAAGACTTGTTTGTTCGCTTATCGCTAATTCAAAAGAGCAAACTATCACTACTTTTTGCATAATCGCAAACAATATTAAAAACTAGATTCTTATTGCTGC
Source organism: Noctua comes (assembly GCA_963082995.1). Lineage (NCBI taxonomy): Eukaryota > Metazoa > Arthropoda > Insecta > Lepidoptera > Noctuidae > Noctua > Noctua comes. The sequence goes on from OY720268.1 coordinate 6,246,604, forward strand.
ACTCGCTTTAAGATAGCCAAGCAATCTTCACCATTTTTTAGTTTAATCTAAAGATCACGTAGAATTAAATAACGATACTACAATGTATTCAATGAGTTTATAATCAAGTATAGTTGCACCTGTCTACTTCACAAGCGGCATAGCTTTAGTTAATATGCTTAAGCTACTTGCATGCCCTGTAAATACTTACACAAGAATGTACCGCATAACTAGATTAAGGGCTACCTACGGCAAAGAAGATCAAAGCTTGAAGCGGGGAATGTTACAAATGAAGACCTCTTTACAAAGTAACAACCAGTCGAGGAAATTACTCATTGATAACTTTAAGCAATTTGAAGCTAAATGCGGGTTTCCGTTAATGAGTGCGCGTGCTTATTAAGGCACAATTATCAAATCTATTTCTGTTGAGTGTTTACAAGAAATCAAACGATACCAACGTTCCAATTATTAAGGAAACAATCCACTCAAGTAAACGTGTTCCTACTTTTAGAATGTTAATTGTGTAGTTGACGACCTTCGATATTTTTATATGAAACAACTCGGTATCGACGTAAAGAAATTGACAGATTTTAATCACCATGCGACGAATTTCGTATTCAAATCTTTGACATAATTGTGTCCTTGAAATCTAGTTTATGCTTAATGAGCCATAAACATGTAAGCGCCATTAAAAACCTGAATATTATTGACATTTCCATAAACCAACCTGAGTATCTATGTTGTTTCCGCAGAACTGGAAAAGTAACACAGGTAAATATTGTTTTGCTGACAGCTTATAAGCAGGATTTGACTAAAACTTATTTAGAGAAATGTCGGTATGCTATAATGTTTTATAAGCAGGACGACGAACAATAAATTATTCAGACGGTGCTAAATAACGTCTGGACACGTTAATCGTTGATTTCTCGAAGCCTACCAGATTTCTTTACGTGTCGATTTCAGGAAAAGGATATTGGTCGTTACGGAGTTTCCTAGAGAATTTCCTTCGGAATGGGAAGCGCCAATTAAAGTGCAAATATCTTGAGTTATAACAACTAATGTTTGTGGAAGTTATGCCGGGTACTTACACATAGGTGAAACGTAACATGTAATGTAACACACGCTGAAACAAAGTCGCATGTTGTTGAGTTACATTTCATGTTGCATTGCATAAGTCTGGACGGCTCATTCATGTTACATTTCACGTTACGTTACACCAGTGTGCACCCGGCATAACACGCAATCCCTTTGTTCATTTATAAGTCACTCAACTTGAGATAAGTCATGTAATTAAACTTGAGTGCTAAGTAATTATTATTGTTTGAAGATTTTCAGTAGCAGCCACGGATTCTGGATTCGTACCCGGTCGATGGCAATAGGCTCGCCCCCTATTACATGGGGCTTAAACATAACTGGCGAAATGTGGGTGTACTATTAGGTAGGTACACCTCTGCCTAACCCTACGGGGATTACAGGCTGATTTTATGAAGACAGGGCTTGATGTGTTTTCCACGAAATGGTGTAATGCAGTGACGAGCTTAGTTAATAGTTCAACGTAATTATTATAATGTACCCAATTACCTACGAACTTAAACAAAATAAAAGTAGGGTGATATTTGTAGTAAAATAACCAAAAACACAGATAAAACGCCTAGTTGACTCTTCCCGTGACCCAAGGGCTGGCTTTTACTTTGGCCAGAGTGTTGCCATACAACGTGGCGACACCGCCAGTCTCTTGGGCACATTACCAGCTGACAGCGTTGAGGAGGAGTTTTTTGATGCCCTTTTATAGTTTGTTGTTAGTTTACTTATTTTAGGTTATTTAATAGTTTTTAATTAATGCCTAACAAATTGGTCTGTAAACTAAAAAAAAACACAGATGTTCTAAACAATTAATATTCAGAAATGAATATTATGAATAAACAACATTCATCGATGATTTTACGTGACAACGTCTTATAATTCGATGGAGCCGGCTGCACGCACGAAAAAATGAGGCGTTACCTCGGGCCTCGCTCTGAAGCGTTCCATAAAACAATTGCTCAACGCACATTAATTTTTTGAAAAATGCAACCATTCCATCAGTATTTTCTTATGACGTTGTCACGTTCAACTATCGTCAGTAAACCGACTTTACGGACAACCGATTTTTTTTTTACATTTTGTTTTGACAGTTATTTACATCAATTGGTTAATTTTGATCAAGATTCGTTCGTTATACGTTACAAATTTGCAATTCTGAGGAGCGCTTTATTACGTGACGATTATTCGTGTTGGAATCCTGTCAAGGTCAGATCTTATTAACAAATTAAATGGTTCTTATGTATTCAACGGCTTTTATCATTCCAAACTTGATTTGGAATTTATGCCTAAGAATTTCGACATTCTACTGTGTTGTTTGTGACGATTGTGCTTTATAAGGCATAGCTAATAAAATTAAACAGAAGGAGATTGGATCAATGTCACAATTAAATAACATTAAGATTTGATCTTAAAAAGGCAAGGACACTAATTACTAAAGTGTTTAAATAAGTACCTAGTTTCATGAAAAAGACAAACGGACTGCAATCATTCAAGTAACGGTACGTTTACACGGCGTCGAGTGTTTCTCTACCGAATCGGTTTTTGCAGGATTCGGTTTAGTGGCAACAGTATTTCAATGAATGAGTTCACACATGCATTCAGTTTCAAGACACGGCAAAAAAACCGAATCTTGCTGAAGTTGACATCCGATTTTACGATTACAAACCGATCCGGCCGTACTGCAAAATCTAAGATCCGGTGCAGTGGTATAGCGCATTCAATACATGCGTTCATACGATACACGCAGGGGTAGATTCGGTTATTTGTTATTTAGCCGTCGGATACGGCAATGCAAGATGTGCTGTGTGAATACAACATTCGGTTTTTCCAGATCCGATGAAAATAAGATTCGGCAAAACGTGGCTCCGTGTGAACGTACCGTAAGTCTATGTTATTTAACAGCGTCGGTCCCGTTAATTATATCTACTAATAAATTACTTCAAAACAACTTAAGAGGTTTCCATTTTAATTAGTGTTTTGTTCCGCAATTCCACAATTTCATTACGAAAACCCGCTGCAGTTCAATATCGGTGTCAGAACACTGTCAGACAATAGAAAACGCGAATCTGTCGAAGTAAATCAATACCGACTGTGTTTTATTGAGTGATTGAGTGACGTTTTGGTTCATTGCGCACGATTGCATAACGCTGACCGCATCGGACTGCGTTTTATGACAGACGACAGACTAGACTACGTACCGATGTTCGTTTTTTGATATATATCAGTTATTTATTTATTATTAAAAAATAAACCCAACTCCAATGAGTTTATTTACTGTGATCTTTTTTTTCAATTGCGTTTATTTCTGGTTTCAAGATGATAACACACAAAAAGCTAGATTCATACGAGACCATGTGCTTTGTAATCTAGATAGCGCTTTGTTTTGTTGACTGAAGGACCTATGTATAAGTATTTGTCCACATCATAATCTGCTGTTAGTGAAATAAGACCACTCAAGGCACATATTTACATGCAAAAATGTCAAACAAACGCTTATCTAGCACTTTAATTATACAAGAAAATCAACGGAGATTGGGATAGTAAAATTATTGAAATTGCCATCAAAATATTCTTAGTTATATTCTGAATACTTAATTGTGTTTCTCATATTAAGGTTTGTGTTTACATTCCACAGAGGTCGCGGAGTGTGAACCTTTTTGCCGAGTTGCGCAAGCGCAACGCATCGGCACGAACGCGTAATTGAACGGTTCATCGGATGTTGTAATGATGAATTACTTCATTAGTTCGTTTTTTTTTCAAATATTTCTATTACCGTATCTGTTTTAGCAGGCCTTGGGAATGGTAAAATGGAAAAGTTTCGGCCTCTACAGGCATTTTCTGCAGTTTTATGAAACGAAAAGACCATGGATTTAAAATGTGAAATAATCAGCATGCATCAGTTTTGAATAACTGCACGTAAATGAACGTTGTAGATTAGATATACATGTAGTAATGGGATTTAGATTAAAATTTACACGTAAAGAAAAATAACAATGAAATGATCAATATATCAAATATCTAAACATACAACATTACATAAAACAATTATATCCCAACAAAAAAAAACAAACAGTTCTCCTGATGGTATATTCAGACTAGAAAATTCACGGGCTTTTAAAAACAAGCAAATGTTAATTCCAATTTCACAGTTCGGTCGTGAACCCCTGGACTAAGTCCGATCTATTCAGGAGTCGTTTGGTGGTACTGATGCGGAAAGCAAGCCTGTGACCAATTGGAGACACGCTCCGTGAATCTTGAGTTTCAAGTCCTTTGTCAAACAGCTATGTGAAAAAATATGGCGAATTCTGATGTGGCCATACCGAATTTCGGTAGTAGTCTTTTGTAATTAGCTAACTTGTTATTATGAGGGATCTTGTAGTTATGGTAGAAAAGCCTTCAATACATAAATAGTATCAGAAGCAACGTAGATTCCGTAACAATGCTGGTAAAACTGGTGATAATATTGCTAATGCTTTTAGAACTCTTTCTGATTGGTTTATCCAAGATGACCAAGTTATATCTGACCCTTTGAGACGAATATCATCGAAGTAGGTATGTACCTATGCTGGTGGGACCCTTTTCACACGTTCTATTTTTTAAGTTTTGACATACGTTGTACAATCGGTTGCACAGATTGCCAAATAAATTGCCAAAAAACATAACAATAATTTATTAAGTACCTTTCTGGACAGAGACTTTATGCAACTCTTTTGAGATAAAAATATACATTTAGTGCCTTGTTTGAAGTAAATTGCGTGTATATTCTGTTGCATTCAGTTCATGTGGTATACTTTATTTTAATTGATTGTCTTGTGTCAGTGTTTTGCAACCCTTCCTTTTTATATGCACCTGTTTCTGAGACAATACAATTTTATTCTTACGTTGCCAATTCCGAATCATGACGAACCATTGTCAGCAAAATCTAGAAAGTAGTTTAAATAAGTTTATAGTACCTATCATGGAAACTACTTATCCTTGTCCAAGAAAACGAAATTCGCGACGAAAAAACTGAAAAATAGATTGTGTATGAAGATCTAAATAAACATAATGTTCTGCTTCCAAGGTACGCTTTGACAGTCTCAATGATTACTGTTTATTTATTGTACAATTGCAGAGGCACACAACCATTAGCCGTGACATTAAAACAACTGCAAAACATTTTACAATCATCATTTAATTGAGTACTTACTTTTGTGTCCTTAAACTATTAGAATGATTGTTTAGCCCGAAGCTATTATTTTTTTTTGACAAGTAACTATGTCTAGCGCAGAACTGAAGGATGGCAGAAAGGAAAGGAGGCTGATAGGATTCCTTTCATTCTTTTTCTTCTTCTCTTCGAGGTTAATATGATGATGATGGTGATAAAATTGACTGAATTATTATAAAGTTAAAGCTTGTTCTTTTCAAGGATTACTGAATCGTTACTTACCTAATATAACTTAAAATAAAAACTGTCTGTAATCTTTTTCAGAGAAATTAACTTCACAGTCTTCATCTCAGTTCGAAACTATCTTCACCGGTAATCATGTAATAGTTAGTTCGGTGTTCGATCCGTCGAGGTCACTAATTCGCATCGGCTCCGAGTTTGTACGATTTGTATCCATGCTTAACGGTACTTACTGATGACCATCTCTTCTTTCGCTGTCAGTGAGTCAATACACCAGGGATACTCAACTGTTGACCCGAATTTATGTGGAGTTCCTAACAAGGATTTCATTGTACCTAAATCTTTAATGTAACGTTTTTTTCTGTTTTCCGAAATCAGCTGGTCTTAAATAAAAACCCCGACGAGAGCTTATCAAGTATTATAGTATGAGATACTTCCTTTTTATTTGATTGTTTTATTTTGTAGCTGTATTCTTCAGTAGGCGCAATCGATACCGCCATTGATACACGTAATGTAACGGAGCCGAGACAAAAAAGGTTGAGTACCGCTGCAGTTCATCCACGGGCTGCTGTTGTTTTTTTTTTGTTAGAGATAGCCGGCTTTTATTGGCCAGTTGTTTTTCTTTTGAATACGTCGGCCAAGGAGAGCTGGAACGATGGTAATTTGAGTGGAACTCCCACGTTTTTGCAAAAAGCTATCTTTAAATGGTGGCCCCTTAGCCAGCTTTATTGCAGAGGTTGTATTTATGACAGTTGTTAACAGTAATGCTACTCTGCAGACGTACCTATATCATGGTCTGCAATTAAAGATGGTTTGGTACAAGATATTAGCTATACTAAAACTGAGGTTCACATGAATTGACCAATCATAGATGCCTAAATTCAAATTAAGAGTGCGCAGATTCTGCGATAAAAAACGAATAGGCTCGTCTGATACCGAATAAATTAGATAGGTACAGGCGATGAAAAAACTATTCGAGTAACAGTTATAAGAAGAGTGAGAAATGACTTGTACCCAAGTTTCAAGTAATTAGTGAATCCTGATCAAATTCTAAATTCTATTTTAATCAAGATCCTCAACTGTTTAATTCTATTAATAAAACAAATCTCATTAGCTTTTCTATTTTGTCCAATCATAGTATTGATAGCCAATAATTTTTCTTGTCTCTAACATCTCTTAAAATTGGTAATCGGAATCTGTTACCGCAAAATGTGGTTACACAAATCAACAGATTTATCGATTCTGCCTGTGTGTGGCACCCTAGAGCAAAACAATAATACATCCACTAACCTCATATATTTCTTATGCTCGTTGACGGGCACGAAGTACTCGTCGTAAGGGTTGGTGCTGTTCATGTCTACCTCCACGTCTTTCTTCTTCCCATTGCCATTCTGCAGGGTGAGGTTGACCAGTTCTAAGTTCACTGCTTCTAAAGTTTTTGTCTCTCCATTCAGCTCTTTAGTGTGCCCATTCTGCTGCTGTGTTCCATTCGAGGCATAGGAGTCGTTGTGGTTGGGGTCTGATTCGTCGTGTTGGTAGGCCTGGTTCTCGAAGGCACCAGGGGAGGATGGGGGCGAAGGAGGTCGGTGCTGCGGCCGCATGGGCTCGCGCGGCGACGCCGATCTGCTGTGGCTATCCATTACTTTCGGAGCGGACTGACATCTGCAAACAAATGAACACTGTTAGTCAAGCGAACCTATCTTGGTACTGTGACATTATCTAATTTGTACTTTAGTGATGATTTGCATAATATGTGGGTCATTAATGCGGACATTATGTGTTTTACGTTGATGTCTTCGGAATTACCTTAGGTATTGGCTATTATTTTAGCACAAATTGTAGATATTTTTCAGTAAACGTTTTCTTTGTATTGTGTTTGAGTGCAGCTAACATTTTTAAATTGCTTGTCGTTTGTGTGATGATTTCATGATGTACAATGTTTGCATAACTGATAATCGTGTGAAAGGTCATAAGCTACATTCTTATACCAAATTACATTGTCATCATTGCAGTAAGTGGCTGTTCACTATGTTAAGTGAACAATCGGAAGTTTCAAGGGTATTAAAGTTCAAGAACGTTGCCAAACTTTATAAGTACCCACATTGGCACATGATACGTCTGTGACAAATGTAACGTGACGTGACATTTTGGTGATATTGCTCAAGTTATTCAAATGGATGCGGAAGTGGCTGTAATAAAAACCTGCGGCGTGCCAAATTAGAATGTTACAAATAACGTGGAACCACTCGGTCACGGTCTACTGTGCGACACAATAATAACCCTGGCGCTGGTTAGCCACTGCAACGAACTATATTCCTGGACGTTCAAATATGTTAATCACAGCATATCAGAATTTCGGCAAAGAAAAGGTGTTTTCGAAATCAATGGATCGAGATTTGTAGACACTGATTTCGGTCTTCGGAAAATTTAAGTAGCACTTTTAATCACTGTTATTGTTTATTCAAATGCCTGAATGAACTTAATAATGATTAAAGTTAATTGGTATCATCCGCTATTAACACCATGTCGCCATTAGCGGTTTCTTGTAAGCATGATGATTACAAAAATGAGGCTTCTTGTATCAACCTTTCAGGTTTATTTCAGAGCAATTCTTTTGCACATGTAGCGGCATTATAAAATGTACTAACGCAACATATTACAAACAGTACTACAGCGCCATCTATAATATAAATGAAGAACTAATATCAAAATTCTGAATAGCTCTATTAAAATTTCCCGCAACTTATCTAAGATCGTATAGAAAATCCGACAACTAATGTCGGGCTCACCAGACCCAACCCCGTATTCTATGAGAAACGAAACAGAACAGGGTGTAAAGTTTTTTAATAGCGCTATACAGCATTTTGATTTTAGTTCTTCATTTGTAACACCCTGTGCATGATATCCCTAAACACTGATCACTAATACTGTGTAGCTTGTAGATAGATGGTAGGTAGCTGATGAGGTGCTGGTACGTTGGTGCCGAGGAAGATTAAATAAAATATGGCAAGTAATAAAATGCACGTCTGTATTGTACCAGTGTCGCAGATGGAAGGGAATAGTGTTGCCACTATTTACATAAGGTTTTGTATTTAATGTTGGTGTTGCAAGATAATAAATAGAATCTCCAACAAATACCATCGTGTCTTACGTTACATTAGCGTATCACAATAAATTCTGCCGAAAATAACTTCCGCGATAAGAATCAAATTCAATTCTAATTCAAGTTGAGCGTTCTAAATTATACCGCTATAGTGATTACGGCGCTTCAGTGTAATCAAAATGCCGTAGGCTTTCCCCACCTTTGATCTTAGCCAGAACTGGTATGCAATCTAGACTACAATGACAGCTTAATTTGGCTTTGTGAAGCTTAGTATACGCTAGATCTAAACTTATACTGTCACTTACGGGATATCTTCCGTGATTGTTCATTATTTTGAGCTCCCGATATCCCGTAAGTGACAGTATAAGTTTAGTTGTAAACCGTGAAAGCTTGAAACAGTGTTTACACTAGATCTATCATTGGATTGGTATAAAAGATCATCAAGATGTGCCTGTAATTATAGGTCTGTGTTTAAATGATTACCTACTGATTTCTCAGACTGAACCAACTGAAGTCAAAGGTCTTAGATACATCACATCACGCCTGTAATCCCCGAAGGGTTAGGCAGAGGTGTACCTAATAGTACACCCACATTTCGCCAGTTATGTTTAAGTCCCACGTAAAAGGGGGCGAGCCTATTGCCATCAAACGGGAACAAATCCAGACTCCGTGGCTGCTACTGAGAAATTCCTGATGGAAAAATCTAATAACACTTTGCCCGACCTGGGAATCGAACCCACGACCCCATGTTCAGCGGTCGCGCTTGCGACCACCAGACCAACGAGGCAGGAAGTCTACTCTCTCTACTCTACAGTTGTTTCTAATAATTGTCTCTTTGTACTTAGGGCGAACACTAATGTGAGATTCACATTGTGTCCTAACCAGAGTGATTAATCACGTGAACCTACGATCATTGCACATGCACACAGACGTTTTAGGACGCACCTTAACCAAAGCAATCGTACGCACACGCAACCGTCACGTCGTGGCCTAAGTGTTTGAAGATATTCATGAAGCCTATAAAATATGAGGTGATTCGTTTGCTTTAAAAAGTTTTTTGTTTGTTTTTAGAATAGTGATATTTGTTCACATCGCTTTTCAACCACAATCTAAAGCTGCTGAACCTGTGTGCAAGTACCGAGAAGATGCATGAATATGACAACGTGGGCATCAAAATATCGAGCCCACGATCAATGGTAGCTGAGAACAAGGCGTTTGTCCTTAGTCCCAATACGCGAGTCGTCGAGGTTAGCCACCTCTTACTGAACCGCGTGTGTTCCTCTGCGCAGCGATAATTGTACCACTTAGAGGTCGGGGTTCAGCTATGTTGGTTGAGAAAGGATATAAATGTTTATATAACCTTTTGGATTCGCTAAGAAGTGAACAGAAGTGGTATTTGCCTAAATTCGGAAGCGTTGAACTAATGTCGTCATTGTTATTAAATGCCGATATATTTTGAGAAACCAATGTTTAGAATTACATTGGTTTCTGTTGAATAACATCTTGAAAACAAATAATGAAACTGCATTATTTGATCATAATCATAATCATAAATCTTTATTTATCTCAACATCAAAAGTAACAGTTTTTTTTTTTTTTCAATGGTTTGTTTTCAGGATTATTACGTTCTTCTCAAATCTGGAAATTATAGGAGTCTGAGCTCAGACCTGAAAACAAATTAATGAACACCCCTAAAAACTTAGCTTGGTTTCAGGTTTTTGATTGATCTGTCCTTTACAGGAATCGTAACATGACATCCGGCCTGTAATCCTCGAAGGATTGGTAGAGGTGTACCTAGTAGTACACTCACATTTCGCCAGTTATTTTAAGTCCCATGTAATAGGGGGCGAGCCTATTGCCATCAATCGGGCACAAATCCAGACTCCGTGGCTGCTACTGAGAAATTCCTGATGGAAAATCCCAATAACACTGCCCGACCTGGGCATCGAACCCAGGACCTCATGCTCAGCAGTCACGCCTGCGACCCCTAGACCAACGAAGCAGTCTTAAAATAAAAATGAAGTCATAAACCTGTAGGGACCTACATAGGGCTAGGCTGACCAAGCTGATTTAAAAAGAAAAAAACTTGATTATTTTAAAAGATTTCATGATATTCTACACATGTCATAAGTATCGAACCAATAGTACAGACAAAGAATTTTGATCAAGGTGCATATTTTGACGCTCAGGTCACCAGACAAAAGCGTAGCTGTGGAGCGGTCGAAAACAATAGTTGTTTACAAATAACTGTTGATGTTGATGTTCGTAAAAATAAACTGGACATACTTGGTTACGTAGGTAGCTGTGTAGGTACGGATAGCAATTACAATAAAATTAAAGATAGA